>OZ038462.1:9596439-11996439 GCA_964036295.1 Plumapathes pennacea
CTCAAAATGCAGAGTTGCTCAACCTTCAAGAAGCAAGTGTATGAGTGTTGTAATCATAATTTACAGTTTAGTCAGGTTTCATTTGAGCAAGGTGTCAAAAGCCAAGTTCTTTATACTGTGATATTTTTCTGGTGAGAAACTGAAGTCTCTCTTGAGAGTTCCGCTCTTGTCCCTTCTGTCCATTTTAGTATATTCTGGTCTCCACGCAACTCACGCCGCGAGCTCACTGGCAACGCTAAATCAACTGGGTCCCTGCAACTTCATCGTTCTAGAAAGCTTGCCATTTCTGGCCGTTGGTACTTTTCCCAGTCGTCTTAGCACTACAGAGATCTATTTGAAACTAGATTACCCTTGACGGGTTCAACTAGCGATCCAATTCTTAAAACGTCCTCCCAGCCTTCGAGTTTCGTCCACATTGGAGGGTCTGGGTACGAGATTGCTCAGATTTTCTCTTACTTTGGCGCAAAAAATTAATCCCAATCAGACAGTACAACATATATGGGCGACCTTACAGCGGCCACACTGCTTTGATTCTTCGTCCAGCTGGTTAAAACTAAGCGAAGGAAAGCAAACATAATCAAACGATACCATTTTGATAAGCTGAAGTGGCTCCCGGCTGGGTATTTTAGCTTTAACATACGCTTGTCAAACAAACGTGAATTCATCAAAACCGCGGTGATAATAGCTCTGAGATCAAACAGGCAGACTGGAAATTTGGAAAGCCTGGTAGAAGAAAGGCAATTTAGAATACGAAAAACAGGTAAGTAATGAAGCCACCAGTTATTGAACTAGATTAATCGTGGCCTGTGATTAGAAACAAATGTTCGAAGTCAAAACGTCAAAACAATTATGCATGAAAATGAGATAAGTCACGCAATTACTCCCAAACTCAAAATGTAGATTCTCTCATCCTTTTGAAGCAAATGCACGAGTGTTGTAATTATAACTTATAGTTTAATCCGGTTTATTTGAGTAAATCAAAAGCCAAGTTCCCCATACTGTATAATATTTTTTCGGGTGAGAAAAAAAAATTGAAAGAGAAAATTGAAGTTGATCACTCTTGGGAGTCTCGCACTAGTCCAGAGATTGCTTATTCAACAATTCTTATGGTGCGTGCGGACACTTGCCACACCAAACTTCAATCCCAGCATCTGTCGCGTTTTCACGCGACAAAACTTGTTAGTATTATTATTATTATTATTATTATTATTATTATTATTATTATTATTATTATTATTATTATCATCATCATTATTATCATCATTATTATTATTAGTAGTAGTAGTAGTATTATTATTAGTAGTATTATTAGTAGTATTATTATTAGTATTATTATTAGTATTATTATTAGTATTATTATTACATTTTCAGGCTGTCCGGTCACCTTATCTTTTGAGTCAGTGGGTATTCCAGAAGACTGTCGATTCAAGTGCCGGTGTAGAGTAAAGACTATAAAACATTCGCACTTTTATCGATTCCGTATCTCCGCAGGTGAAAGTGCACAAAATTGGTCTTCAACAAGGAGTGGGCCGGCCATGTTGTGTCCCCACTAAATACAATTCCAAACCTCTGTTGATGGCCGTAGGTCGTGGCAAGTTTTCTGTTGTTGATGTCAAGGAAATGGTCGCGACCTCTTGTGGCTGCCTCTGACCACAAACACCGGCGTCATCAAACCCAGTGTCCCTCGCGACCTGGGCCAAATATTCAGTAAATACTAGGGATCGATTTTTTAAACAAGATTTAAACAATAGCCAGTCGTCTTTATAAACCGACTCCGATCCATGTTCTAGAAATGCAATTTAACGTTTGGCTAACCCTGTTTTACGGTGTCTGTCTAAACTTCAATTTAGCGATAAACCAGGTCTAAGTTAGACTTCGTTTAAAAAATCGGCCCTACAGGTTTACAAGCATTATTCTGATGACACTCATGCAAGGGACGTTATCAAAAAGCTACAGTGGAACTTCAGGCTAAGGTGAAGGCCTAAATGAGGTGGCATGGGCTCCAGTTGTGAGTAATAGGGCCCTCTTACCCACAGTTCTTTGCAGGCCGTAATCCTTGACCCGCCATTTTAGTGCCCTTCGGACCTCCGTTGATTGACTTAGTCGCTCAATAGAAAAAATCACCACAACAGGCATTATAACCGAATCTTAGGAAATGTAATAATTGTTAATGAATTTAGCAAACCCAAGTTGCTGCTAAAACATTTATCATAACGCTTAGGGCGCGTTCGATTGGGTCTATTCCGGAATAGGAATAGCGATACTGATTAGTCAATATTTTGCTTTGGAGCTGAATTGTGTCGAGATGTATCAGGAGCTGTTCAAAATTCCAGCATGAAGGTTCTGAAAACACTCCCGAAAACAGCTTCCCCAGAACAGGCAAAACTTTGGATCATTTTAGCTAATTCCTATTCCGTATTGGAAGCTGTTCAAAATGCCAGCATGAAGGTTTTGAAAACACTCCCAAAAACAATTTTCCCCAGAACAGGCAAAACTATGCTTATTTTAGCTAATCCATGTTCCGGAATACGGTCAATCGAACGCACAGCTCCTCAGTAGTCAGTAAACCGTCTTGTCTAAAAATTCAACACAAATCAAATAGGAAACACTATAGACACGTACATACAGCCAGACGTAAAATGTGTAATTTTAGTCTTATTAATCTACCTTTGGGTCGCTGAATTCAATATAGTGAAATCAACTTTATTTTTGTAAGTCTTGTTATAATTATAAGGCATTTCCTCGAAGGAAAATTGCAAAAACACTTCACATCGTAAGCAGCTGATTTGTCTAGTATTTGACGCTGTCGTAATAGGCATAACCCCTTCACTCCCAAAAGTGGTCAACTTCAAATTTCCCTTTCAGTTTCTCGCCAGAAGTTGTCGCACAGTTTGGAGAACTTGGCGTTTGATTACTTGCTCAGACGAAAGATGCTTTAACTATCAATTCTCACTACATTAGCCATATAGAGAATCTGTATTGAGCTTGGGAGTGACAGGGTTAATAGGTTAATAGGCAATTTACGAGATGCCTGTTGCCTCTGTTGCAGTATTATGAATGAGAGTTTGATTTGCATGAGGGATGAACATGTTATATTAAATATTTTGCACTAGGCCTCGCTTTGAACCAGGCAACAGGCATCTTGAAAACTAGTGATGCACGAAAGAAAAAAAACTGAAATAGTCATTTTGTCAGTGTGATGTTTTCCTTGGCTTTTAAGTTTGGTGATGAAAAATTTAGTCCTTAGTTTCATAACCTGGCTCGTTTAACTGGGACAATAAGCTTGACGTAAATTGCAGAGAGTGATTAAATTCTAAGTTTGCTGGTCATGTTCGCTCATTGGCTATCCTCTCCCCAGGTGTTTTTCAGAGCTGTGGCCGGGCTAGAGAAAATAACCTGGGAACAAGGAACTTGCTTTCCCACCATTCATTCGAAATCAAATATATATATCTGCCCTAGCTAAACTATAACACAGCAATTTTGCCGTTGAACGTTTTTCTTTGCGAGAGTTGCTCTGGTGGCCGCTTCAAACACTTCCCATACTCCTTCTTTGGTTTTGGCCGAGCACTCCAAATAAGCAAAAGCGTCGATCAGTTCCGCCATATTTTTTCCTTCTTCCCACGTAACGGGCTTCTCTTTCGTGAGAGCCAACTCTTCTTTTGTCTCCTTATCATTTCGAAGATCCTTCTTATTGCCAACTAATATCACGGGAACTTTCGGGAGATAATTATTAATCTCCGGCGTCCATCTGTCGGTGACGTTTCGTAAACTGTCGGGATTGTCGATTGAAAAGCACAAGAGTATGACGTCAGTGTCGGGGTAAAACACGGGTCGAAGACAGTCGTAGTCTTCTTGGCCAGCAGTGTCCCACAGAGCGAGTTCTACAAGTTTGTCGCCGATTTGAACGTCTGCTACATAGTTCTCAAACACCGTTGGCATGTAGGTGTCAGGGAATTCGTCTTTCGAGAAGACAACAAGAAGGCTTGTTTTACCGCAGGCGCCGTCACCCACCACAATTAGCTTTTTCCGTATTGCTACCATTGCAGGTGTGCACTGAAGCTGAAAGTGACACAGAACAGAAGAATGAAGCGTTCCTGCACATATTTTCCTTCTACTGTACTTTCATATAACAATGGTCCTAGCCTTAGTTTAGATTCATTTGACAGTTCAAGAGTTCGAAAAGGCAAACGCTGCTATGAGAGTTGGTACTGATTGAGAGCTTTCATTTGAGTGGTAACACCTTTAGGTTTCATAGTTCAGGAGTTGGAAGTGAACGCTGCTATTTAATAGAATGTATTCATTGAGACCTTTCATTTGAGTAGTGGCACCTTTCGGTTTTATTTGGATAGTTCAGGAGTTGGAGGTGAACACTGCTGTATAATAAGATCGGTACTCATTGAGAGCTTTCACAAGAAAACGCCAAATTCGTAGCCTAAAGGTGTAAACAGGGCGAAATTCGCCTTTTGGCAAGCTCGGACACGTTTGAGTACCTAAAATACCACTAATCCAAAGAAACACAACAGTTTGTATAAAGGAAATTAAATAGAAACAATAAAGCGAAACAGTGAACACATATTACCGACGGCGCATGAAATTTGTCTAATTTGGAACTGAAATGACTGAAAATGGAACTGAAATCACTATCAATTCTCACTACATCCCTCATACAGTGTATTCTTAAATGTTTGCGAGAATTTGCGTTACGCTCTAAGCGCCACACTGACCTGATACGATCTGGCATTATTCCTATCACCCGCCAAATGTTTGTTTAGAATTCTATTCTTAGAACCTCGTTTTCAGCGTCTTACATTCAATCAGTTTGCTTCTATAACGAAATCGCGACTCGAACTGACCGAATATAATCAAACCGGCACTGAGCGATCACAAAACCAGTCTCCTGACAAGAAGTTATTAGTATTGTTCGTCGAAGATTGGTCAATATATATTAAACCAAAAATTCTAAAACTAAGGGCTTACCTTCGAGATGTAAAGCGACAACGAAGACTGTAAAGCCACCACCTCCCGACAAATGAGTGGCGTGAGCGGTTCATGAAGAAAATGACACTGATGGCTGCTATTTATTCAAAGACCAATCTATTTTCCGCTACAATGGGAAACCCCGTTGTAAACGAACCTTTCTCATTGGTCACCTGAACAATACACCGTTCAATTAGGGATGACGTACAAGTAACGCAATTTCTATTTTTACCGCCTGATATAAAACCGCGTTGGTCGTGATGTATTCAGTGAAAAAATATTTCGTCAGCGATCTTGCATGATGGCGCTTTCTTGATGCAGTAGCAGTTACAGAGTATGTGAGATCGCTCTGTGAAAGAAACGAAACCATTCGAGTTATGGATGGAGAAAAGAGCCTCCTGGAGTCTGTTTTGCTCGCACGACATCAGTGAAAGAAAAGGGATGTTGAAATTTTATTCACCCAGCGGGCTCAAATTCAACGCGTTCAAGTGTGTAACTCGAAAGCGCAATACCATTTTGACGTGATCAGTTCTTGTCACAGTGTTTATACTCCCATTCGTAAACCAGATCCATGTGATTTAGACCGCTTGAATGTCGAATTATATATTCATTAGGTCTGAGTCCTATTAATTGAAAACAAACATTTTTATGGCAGTGTTTTCGCAAGTCGTTTGTTATAGCTGATCTCGCAGAGGCCGGTTTCTGCCCTCGCGGGCCGGACTATTCCGGCAATTCTTTGATCTCGCTTTCACAGTCCCAGCCGCCTGTTTTCCGGCTACGTTTTCGTTACGTCGGCTCGCACTGAACGCCGAAGGAAAAAAAAAGCCTTTGACAGTACTATACATCACCGCACCGAATTGAAATCGAATTCAAAACGCATGATCCATGTTGATATAAGACATAAACTCCGCCGGGCGAAATATCGATAAAGAACGGTCATCGTCAATGCCAGATAGGAATGTGCCGCCCCAAAGGGTATCATTTTCAGCATTTTAGTCTGAAATAGGGTATCGATTTTAATCTTTGGGTCTGGAATAGGGTCGGAGATTTTGATATTTGGTCTGAAATAGGGTCGAATATTGCAAATTTTGGTCTGAAATAGGGTCGAAACTCGCAAATTTGGTCTGAAATAGGATAAGGGTTTTCAGTCCCGGGCGGCACACTCCCACCCAAAATTTTAAGGAGTGGCCCGCTCACTTGGATGTCGGCTTGTATTAGAGCGTTTTTCACGTGACGTCATCAAAAAGCTATATCACAAGTTACGCTCCCTACAAGCCTGATACACTGACATTTTCAAGGCTGTAATGTGTTAAACATTACTGCAAAAATTCAGGTTGGATAGGAAGTCTCAGATGTCTCCCATATATGAACCATATAGGTATGTGCCGCCCCAAAGGTTATCATTTAGTCAGAAATTCAATATGTTAGTCTGAAATTGAGCCTTTGGTCTGGAATAAGGTCGGATGTTTTGATATTTGGTCTGAAATAGGGTCACAAATCGCACATTTGGGTCTGAGATAGGGTAAGGGTTTTCAGTCCCGGGCAGGGACTAAAAATCTACAACACCTAAACTTTTTTAGGAGTACCCCCCCCCCCCCCCCCCCCCCACCCCCCGGGCTTCCTTTCCTGGAGTAACAAACAGTAACCTTTCAAAACGAGTCGGATGGAAATAGTCCTACTCAGTAAAGTTTTATCCCGAAGTCCAGACCCTTACCATTTCGTGTACCATTTTTGAAAGAAAAGGTGCCCCAGTTTCACATAATTATACCTTCCATAAAAAATTAGTCTCCCTTTCATATACCTGCATTACAAACACTCCTCACCACCTCCACACTGACTCTTTTCTGTACCCTTACTAAGAATTGGGTACATCAAGAACATCAAGCCTAGGTGTTGAAGCAAAACAGTTCACTTTATGTCAGGACCGGGCGGCTCACTCCCGGCCAAAATTATGATGAGTACCCGACAGGCTCCGGGCCTCAGGACTACAAAACGAGTTCTTTGCTTTGCGACCTTCAAATACTGCATGCCAGTGACTATATTATATATCTTTCATTTACCGAACGTTAACGCAAAGAACGTTAACACAAAGAAAAAAAACCAACTTTTCCAGATGTTGTGGAAGTCCATTTCATCTCTTTCAGCTGTTTTCATATCGACATTTTAAAATGGCAAACTCTTGGCTGAGGCAGTTTCAATTTCAGTAATGTGCCGGACATATGGACACACAAAGCATGTTATATGTGTTTAACTATACTGTTCTTCTGTGTCTCGATCGCCTCAGTTCAGTCTTGAGCCTCAAAATACGGTATCACAAGTCCTTCATTTACGTGCAGTCTAAAAAAGGGCACCCCTTGACCCCTTTCAGTATACTTCCTGCCCAATAAAGACACCCCTTTCAGTATACTTTCTGCCTAAAAAAGGTACCCCTTTCATATACCTCCAGCCTGAGAAAGGTAACCCTTTCGGGCGGAGCCTCCTCGCATTGTCTACTATGGAGAGTACAAGGATAGTAGGGGGGAATGGATTGCTAACTTCCTCTTTCGACTTTGCAAAATGCCGGATCAAGCCAGATTTCGGCGCGCAAAGGACTGTGGTTGAGAGGGACCCCAGTTACTTTTAAGCAGCAATGCACCGAACAGTCAAATGAATGTGGCTGGTTATCGCTAAAACGGCTAAAGAGAAAGAATGAGTCATCAGTGCTTTTACGGAATGACAGTTACGCAGTATTGACAAAACATGACCATTTGATAAGCAGATCATTTCAGATTAACAAAATAATCCAATTCATTCACTTTTAAAAGTTATGTAAGATCTTCTAATGCCGTGTTTACACGAGACTTTTACCGCAGCAAAATATTACCGCGGTAAGTTTGCATTTACCATGCCTTGCAAGATGGTAAATTGGCATTTACTACGGTAAATGATCTATTGTTCTGAACTACATTTACCAAGGTTTTGTGAATTGTCTATACGCGTGGTGTGTTTATTGCAGTAAAGTAAATGCTTTCCCTGACGTGTAAACACAGCATTGGTTACCTTTATAAAATAACTATGATACTACGCGCGTTCCGATTGGCTAAATAACCGTGTAAGATGAGAGTATATTACACGCTGACGCGATACTTGACGTATTTTACTTGGGTAAATATTTTATGAAAGAAATATATATAACGCGTTCCCGTGTACTATAGCCTCATCTACGGGAACCACTCGGCGGCCTCGTGGTTTCCTTTCGCCACTCTTGTGTTCTCCCAACTTCTGAAGAAGAAGAAGTCCACTTCATAAGCGAGGAGAAGGCGAGAACTGGGCCCGGTTTTTCGAAAGCCGATTAAGCTAATCCAGGATTAACAAAATTCTTTCTGACGACCTCTCTGCCGATAAAATGCAGGGTTTTGTTCAAATATGGATTTAAAAGCTTGTTTTAGCTGAATACGTATCAAGGAAATCGTTGCAGGACAAAATCTTCACATTTTCAGGTTTATAAATGACAAGAAAGTTTACACCTAATCCAGGATTAGCCTAATCGTGCTTTGAAAAACCGGGACTGGCTGTTTGTTGATTCATGGCACTCGACGAAAATGAAAATGTTGACACATCTCGTTCGTCCAATTTGTTCTGTTTAAGACGACATTATGTGATATAGTATCTAAGATCTCCCCGCAAACTTTGTTTAAAAGTACCTCTTTCAGCTTCAGTGTTACTCGGCTCAGAGACCAACGACTAAAAGTACTGCAAGTACAAAATCCGCGCTTGCTTACACTGCACGCGGCACTAAACTTGATTGACATATCGCGCGCGGAAAACATGTCACTTTCGTCACACAACGTACCGCGATTTAATTAGGGAGTTGTATAATAAATAACTTATTAGACACTTAGGCGTGTAGTACGGCTGTATATTTTTACTCGTCGTTTGTATTTTGGTTCACCGAAGCGGCTCGCCAAAATACTGCACGACTCGTAAAAATATACAGCCGTACTGCACGCCTAAGTGTCTAATAAGATATATTTATTACATGACTGTGACGTAGTTTTACCATATAAGGTCGCATCAGAGTGCCGGTACGGGAGCGTACTACACACTTCAAATCCGTATTACACTGTAGAAAACCGGTCTGACCGGTTTAGACGCGCGCGTATCAAAGACTTTTCTGAGTGCAAGGTAAAACGGTGCAACGAAAGTCTATGACTTTTCAGATACAAGATCCTTCCATCGAAAGAAACTGTTACTGGATAATTTGTCAAAGAAGAGAAAGCACAGTTCAGTTGGTGGAAAGCGAACAATCGCCATGGACAAACGGCAGTTCTGACTCTGTAAAGTTTTCCGCACGATGCCGTCACTGTAAACACTGCAAAATGATTTTCGCCGTGTACGAACACTGTTTTGAGTGGTTCCTTTGCTGGAAGGGGTCTTAAACTTTCTACAACCAGGCAGGAAATCGGTGAGTTGTTAATAATCTATAACTTGACAACGTGTCGGCGGTAAAAATCCTAGTTGTGTTATGAAAGTTTCAGATTCTTCAACGTACACATTCGCTGGCTCTGTTCTTGTGTTTATTCCTTAACTACTCCGAGAAAATAAAAACCCTGTTTTGAGTACAAAGCTGCTTGCTATTGAAGAACAAAAATGGTTAAAAGTTTAAGCGAAGCGATCGATTTCAACCGCTCGAAGCACGTTTGTTCGCTGAATATTTATTCTGTCGAAGCAAGCATTTTCGTCTCCAGCGCATTTATCTCAGCACATTTAATCTGAATTGAACTTCGATCATTTGATTCGCCCCGCGGCGGGGCTCGGAAAAATACGAGCAACTCGTAAAATACCGGCCCGTATTACGCGCTAAACCATCGAATAAGATGTATTTATTACACGACTTCACATTTTCGAGTGCAAATACGGGCCAAAACGAGTGCAAAGATGGGAGCGTATTGCACTCTTCAGGAACCAGATCAACTGGTTTATTAGCTTACGTGATCATTTTTCGCAAGCAAAGTTTACGAACGCGTCATTTTTTGTTCCATTTTGCGTGCGGCAAAAACGTTTGCCCCGCTTCGTTCGTCGTATAATAAACAATTTACTAGAAATACGATAATCGCAGATACCCCCTCACTCCGTCCTGCACTGGCATATATTAGAAGTTCGACGCAAAAAAATAAACATAGAAGTAATGTGTCTATTTTATACGACCATTGATGTAACCAGCTTGTTGTAGTTGATGGGGCAAGCATATTAAAATAACGTTTTACTACTTGTACTATACCAAGTGCTGAACACTTAAAGGAGAAAAAGAGTGGTCTGAAATATAGTAACTTTGTGTTACTAAGCTCTGACCCAATAAGAAAACAACATATATATCAGCATCAATTTTTTTATTCTTAATCTTACTGTCATCATCATCATACAGCACACTAATCAATGTGTGCCCTTTTTATCATACATTTGTGTTATATAAGCTTCATCAAGTGCTCTTGCCTACTACAAAAACCCAAAACCTTGTAGGAAAAAGTAGGAACGTACTCTCCAACCAAAAGCATGCAGGAGCACAATCCCTTGGAGGATAAGGGAATAATAACTATAATGAACTTAATACAGGTAAACAACCCTTTCACTCCCAAGCCTAAATGCAGAATCTCTCAGCTTTTTCAAAATACAAATAATATAAAATAAATTATGTAATGAGAAGTGACAGTTTAGTCAGCATTCACTTAACCAAAAGGTACAAAAAGCTATATATTCTCTATACTGTACAATACAGTACACTTTCAACTGAAGGAGAAAATTGAATTTGATCACTCTTAGGTGTGAAAGGGTTTAAACTTGTTGTTACAACATTGGTTACTGTCTACCTTGGTGCTGGCCTTATATACTCACATGTTATTGCCACTTATATTACATAACTGTACTGAAGTTTTCCTTCATAAAAAGCAAACAACCCTCTAACAAATAAGTAAATAACAAAACCTTGTGTCAAAAAGGTACACAGAAAAAAATACTTGGCTCTGAGCATGTCATCCACTTGAGCACAGTACAGTACCATTCCAAATTTTAAGAAAACATACAGATATACCGAAAATTTATTTGTGGCGTACTCAACAGGATATACAGAATATACAGGCCAATGTTTTTGAGAACATTTTCCTTTGGCATTCTTGTTGGACCAGACAATCGGGTTGTACACGTCAGCATTGAGTTCATTTTTGGCTCCTGACAATCTTACACTTTTCATGATGTCAGTGACTTGGTATATGAGGATCCCTTAACAGCACAGGAGTTGGCTTCTCAGCATGATTCATTCACTTTAACATTTCCTTTAGCATGATCTTTGGAAATGAAAACACATGTTCAGGTTTTTGTCTTCGGTACATATTGTTGCAAATTTATTATACAGTACTTACCTATAAACAACATAGAAATTGAACTTCCACTTGGACCGAAGTGTAAGTTTAGCCAAGGAACCTCTTTCTTTGCTCCTACAAAAATCAGAAAAGGCACCAAGTCTTAAGTGGATTAATAAGATAATTCACATGATGTACACAATACAATGCACATAGCTAACCTGTACTATTCATCCACAATTGACATAAATCTTGGAAGGATGCTGCAAAGGAACTGGCGCACTGTAAATAAATACTTGTTGTCCTGATAATAGAGGCCAATTCTTTCCTCAAAACACTGCTATAAATGTTTTTGGTTATCCCCGAGCGTAATATCAAGTGTACATGGCATAAAAACAAATGCACATCATCATATGGACAGCTAAAGAAACTTCACTGCATAGATCATAAATCACTGTAAATTAATTAGGCACTGATACTGTAGTAAAAATTGGCAAATATTCTAAAAAACACAAACTACAGCTTTTGCAATGGTGAATCAAAGTACAAACACATGTATACAGTATTGTGTTCTCTTCGATCCTTGTGTCTAAAAATGCAGCAAATAATAACAAAACACAATCAGTGGTCTGATTAAGTAGGAATTCAAATTAAACAAAATTTCACCATGCATTCTTTGTTTAACTGTTCTTCATTGAAAAGAAACAATGACAAAGAATGGCCGAATTTTGGCTGGAAGAGTGCTGAGAAATCCCTGAACATCCTGTGGCAAATTGAGGACATGACCTCTGTACCCACGCTGGCCGCCGTGCTTTCGGTAAACACACATGATTGGTAAAGCTCTGGCGATCAGCATTTCCTCTACTTCGGTGAGGTCCTGTAATTCTGCAGGGACTGTCCCAGTATCCATGTCGTTTTCAGCTGAGAACAATCGACACGAGGTCTTTTTGTCGCGTTTGCACCTAGTGCAGATATAGTTCAGTTCGGGCACACTTTGGTTGGTGATCGGCCATGTTTCTCTGCATTCCTTGCAGCGTAACTGTCGAAGATTTTCCTCAAAGCTGTGAAAGGCAGTGAGTTCTTCCCGCACCCATTCTTGTTCGTGGAATGGAGGAATGTCTGAATTTGCCCACCCACGGTTATGCAAATATTGCTGTTTTTGGCTGCGACGTTCTTCGATAACTGCAGCACGCTGTTGTCGGCGTCGAGTGTTGGCTTCATTTTGAGCTTGAAGCCTGCGGGTACTCCGTTCAGACGATTCATTGCCACGTCGAGAAGCTACTCGCTGGCGATTGGATTCTCTTTGCGGAGTTGTCTGCGTTTTCCGCTTCTGTTCATGTCGCTTTCGATCGGCATTCATGCGCTGTTTTCTTTGCGGAGTCGTTCCTTCGGCACGATTCTTTTTATGATGCTGTCGATCATAACAGGATTGTCGCCTTTTCTCGAGACGAATTTGGCGTTGTTCGCTCGTTTCACGATTTCGCCTTGCTCGTGCCTGTTCCCTTCTCATTTGAAGACGAGCTTCGCGAGACTGTTGTGCTTTTAAGTTTTCCATTTTCGTGAACGTAGCTACGATATATTGTTGCTTCGTTCAAATCTAAATGCTTTGTTCAAGTCTAATTTCTCTGTTAATCCGAGTAAAACAACAGGGCACACGTGATCGATCCGGCCTTTGTTATTGGTTAGCGGGGTAACCGCGCCTAAAGTCGTACGCCAGACAGACTGACAGACAGACGAACGTTAAATTTCGAGATGGCGACAGGCTTGGAGTCCCCAAGTAGGCGGTATAATATTACTGCATTAGTGTCGTGAGTATTTCCCTCACTTCGTTCGGGGATTACACGAAAAGTCGTGCAATACGGCTGTATTTTTACTCGTCAGTTTTATTTTTTCTCGCCTGAAGCAGGCTCGAAAAAATAAAACCGACTCGTAAAAATACTCCGCCGTATTGCACTCCTTCCCGTGTAATAACCTCTTTTTATTTCATAAACTCTGGTGTGATATAGAGATTTCCGCCACTGAGAAATGTCGTATTTGAACACACGTAAAATACGATATTTTTACGTGTGTAAATATCAGCCAATCAATGATCTTTCATGTTTTCGCGTTACTATGACAACATTCGCCTTTCGCAGCCGGGCTTCGCATTTGCTTTGCCTGTTGGCTCAAGTGAAACCCGAAAACGTGCTTAAATCTATCCTTAGGAATGGTCGAGAGGTTCTTATCTTTGGATGATAAGGATGTAGACAATTTTATTGAAGTGGAAGAAAACACCAATACAAAGAAGAAGACACTTGACGCAGCGCTTGTAAAGTCATTCATCGCAAAAAAAGAATGAAGGTCGGCCGATTGAAGAATCTCCTCAAGAACTGGATTCGCATTTCAGCAGATTTATTTTAGCTGTGACGAAAAAGAACGGTGATAAGTATGAGCCAACAACTCTACGGGGATTTATCTCTTCTGTTGACGGTTACCTGAAGAAGTTTCAATACAGCGAGTTCATTATTACGGGACAAAACTTCGCAAGAACAAACGGCTAGTAAAAGGAAACAAGCCTCAAGAAGCTTCCTGTCTCTCTCAAGAGGAGATAGACATTCTTTCTGCAAAGAAAGCAAAGTATTAGTTCTCCTCAAGCACTTCTCAACGGGCTTTCGTTTAACAACTGCCTGCACTTCGGATTACGCGGTGGCAAAGAACAGCGTGCCTGTTTTCAGGTTTTAATGTTGTTGTATCGCGCAGGGAAATTGATTACCATTCATGCATGGTATTTATTGTTTATGAAATAAACAGAATAATACATGGACGCTTGGAGATATGAAATTTATTTTCTCGTGTTCATCTCGATATCTCACTCGTTCGCTATGTCAACCTCGTTTCCAGGCTCTTTCATCTCCCGGCCCCGGGGCCGGGAGATGAAAGAGCCTGGGAACGAGGTTGGCACTATGCCTCGAAGTCCAAGTGTTTTTCATTGAGTGATCACGTAAACAGGCCAAAACTCGATTTGTGTTAAAGTGAATATTCTATTTCTCGTCGCTCGATCAGCGTATGTTTGCACGTATAGTGGTCTTTCGGCGCGTGAAATACCGTACCTTGATGAGCCGAAAACCTACTTCTGTACAAGCCGTGTATAAACCCAGAAAAGAGGTCCTCGCTGTATGCAGTTCTTACAACACGCAAGGTGAGTAATTTTATAAAGCCAGATGCTCTCGGGGCACGTTTGGTTGGCGGAATTACAAATAGCGTTCTCTCGATTTAGAACTGAGTTGTCGTTATACAAATTTATGGGCAAAATTGTTTACAGTGTCTAAATCCCCGTTCACACAACACTCAAACGCACTCGGCACCGTTCCAGGAAATGGGCATACTGGTGCGTTCGGTTTGTTCCATGTGTTCAGTATATTCCAAAACGAACGTTCCTGTGGTTCTAATATGAAACCCAAAGTTCGACTGATAAGCGTTCACACTTGGCACGAGCAAGGTTCTCGCTTGGCACTAATGTGAACACACCTCTTTTTTAAGTACCCACGTCGTCTAGGCCTTGTACTCGGGCACTAAAGTAGGCACTTTTTCGCAGTATGAACGCGTTTGATTTTGTGCCGGTGCCCGGGCAATAGTACTCGGACATCCAAGTGTAAACGCACCGTGAGTTGCCAGGCAGTAAAAATCTTGCATGTATAAAATGAGAAACGAAGTGAAATGACTGCTCAGTGTTTTCGGTCTTGGCATTGGTCGTCACTCTCGAAATGTTGTCCTCGTTCTTATAACCAAGTTAATGAAGAATTTGAAGCTATGCGAGAGAGCATAACTGCTTGGTTTCTGAATACAGTCGAACCCCGCTATTTCGAAAAAAATAGTGGAGTTTCGAAGTATTCGAGTAAATGGCTGAAAAAATATATTCACCGGGATTTGGCTTAACTTCTAAGTAACGGGGATTTTGAATTATCCAAGTTCGAAATAGCGAGGTTCGACTGTATATGCAATAATTATATACGTTTCAGTCGTGAATATGCCCATGCATGACGACTCCAAAGCTCGAAAACTAAAAACCTTGCCAGTTGATTTGTTCTACTGTAAACTTGCGCACAAGATAGCAGTAGTTGGCAATTTGAATTGTCTGATAGCTTTGAAGGATTCTTTGATGTAAGAGAAGCCGTCAAACCTCCAGTAACGGCCACAACCTCCATGCAAGGGCCAATACATTTTTTCCTGGTCACCCGGCCGTAGAGAGCTTGAGCATGAAACAATAAAACTCACTGAAGAAGACAAATTGACACTGAAATTGACATGATCTCGGGGTCGTCGTGCTCTCACGTGCGACTCCAAATTCTTTTTTAGGCTGTTGTCAGGACGTGGACGACAATTGAGAAAATAAGACAGTCCTTTGTCTTAGTGAGGCGATAAAAGCATTAAAACTTAGCAAAAACGTAACAAATTTGAGCAACTTAACAATAGGCAAAGTTACAAAGACGTAAGGAATACAGAGACACTTCTGGCTGGTTCCTCGCGTTACCTATTGAATCCTCTTCGCAACGGCAACGGGCAGCACTACGTCTTCCCAAACCCAAATATGCACTTAAAACAACCTCTACACAACGACCACTCAACAATTGAATAATTAATATTCCATACTTTCATGTACAAACGGGACCATGAAGGATTTCGGTGCATAGTGGTCGAGAGGGCCTGGGCGAAGAAAGCGAAGTGATTCATCTGACAAAAAATTGCGGTACTGGTTAAACTGATCGCACGACTTTATACCATTAATATTATAACTTGGGATTATGACGTTAAAACAAATAGTACGCGGGCTAACAATAAGTGTTTATTTCTTCTTCTTTTCTAAGGTGAACGCTGACCGTGAACAATATGATATCCCACACACATCGCTGGTATCTACCTAATCGAACGTGTTCTTTTAAACCAGTGATGAAAACCGGCTTCATGCTGGCACTGTCACTGGCAGTTTTGATGATCTACATCGTAGGTACCTTTACGTATTCTAAGAAATACACCAGCATTCAATCAGGAGATTGTCGCAACCGGACCCCCGAGGAAACGGCTCATCTTATGAACATGACATTCACAGTCCACAGAATATTAGACGACATGAAAATTGAGCACTGGCTCTGCTATGGCTCCGTTTTTGGGGCACTGCGTTTCCAGGCCCCCCTGCCTTGGGACAACGATGTTGACATTTGTATGAATGGTGACGAGTCATACTTTGCAACAATGAATGTGTCTCGGTTTATCGCTGCGTTTCATGGGGCTGGCCTTCACATCAGTGAACTATGGACCCGGAGAGGATGGTTTCAAATTCAAAGCGATCCTCGAGAAATTCCTGGGCTTGTAGTCGATCTATTTGCATACTTTCGTTCTGGTCACTGGATGGAGAGAGCTGGTTGGGAAACATGGCTTCTTTTCATTCATTACAATAAGTACCATGCGTTTCCTGCGCGGCTCGTACATTCTCCATTACCAAGTGCTCGTTTTGGGTCTGGTTACATGCCTGTACCTCGAGATGGAATTGAAATTCAGAAATATTTTTACCCAAATGACTGGTCAAGGGTGGTGAGACCAGAAGGTTGTGAGTCTTGACGTCACTTCCGTTGGTTTTCGACATTCATTTCTTTGAAATAACAGGAACATTTTAACCTTGTGTGCAAGCATCGTTTTTCATGTTCACAACTTATCGATAAAGATTATTTTGAGCTAACTTATGGTTCAGCAGTATCGAGTCGACATTTTGGATTTCTGGGTAAATCTTCAAACGCCGAGCAACGAGACAACGAGACAACTGCATGAACTTGAATTTAAGTTTTCTATTTTTTGCGCATTGACCGCTGACTCGAAGAATAGATGATCACACATTCAAGTTAATTTTCTCCTTTGACTCATCGATGAGATACCACTCAGTAAGGAGAGTTTATTAATTGACAATTACAATTGATTATCACTCATTTTTTTCAGTATTGGAATACCCCGCAGGTAACCATGAAAAGTTAATCCTTTCACTCCCAAGAGTGATCAACTTCAATTTCTCATACAGTTTTACGGAGAACTTGGTTTTTGATAACTTGTTTGGAGGACGGCTGACGGAACCTGTATAAGTTCTCACTACATCACTCACGCTGGGAGGATCTGCATGTTCATCTTGGGAGTGAAAGGTTCAACGAACGGCAAAGATAAAAAAAGCAATATCACTTTATGGGTTTGTGGGTTTTGCATTTGCGGGATCAAATGGCCAATTTATAGTATTGCAATCTTATTGAGCTTGTCTTGACTGCTTATTCACTGCCAAATGCAAATTTGACTCAACCTAGATTTCTCCAAACTTCTGAGCTGTTACATGAAACCTAAAGATGTGACTGAAACCTCTCAATGAGCACATCCTCATAGCAGTGTTCATTTCCAACTCCTGAACTGTCAATAGTGAAGCTTAAAGGTGTGACCACTCAAATGAAAGTTCGGAATGAAAACATTCGAATAAAACATTTCCTACAAAAAATAAATGTAAACAAAAGAAGCGATTCCACTGAGCTTGTGTGACGTCATACTCGTTTGCGGTCTCTTTAGCAGAGAAATGACATGATATTGGAATGCATATTCAAGTGTTTTTCATCGAGTGATCACGTAGCGGGCCAAAACTCGATTTGAAGGAAATGATTACATCATAATGCTTATTTCCCGTCGCTCGGCGTGCGTTTGCACGGATAGCGGTCTCTCGTCGCGTGATATACCGTGATATATCGTACCTTGCAAAGCGGAAGATAGAGTTCAGTGCACACATCGCATGCTTAAAGCCGGGTGAGTATGGGGCATATATTAATATTAATTTTTAAGTCGGATAAAGTTTGATAGTTCAAACGGCTGCTTCAGGTATGACCCACTTTTTAGCAGAATATTATCTAAATGGCATCAATTGACTAAACATAGGCATGTTATATATATCAAACTGTTTGTTGTTAAATTGTCCAGCTGCTTCTAATAATGCCTGTCAATGATACAAAACATGGCAAACGTTATTGCGCAATCATTGACGTCACAGGTGTTATCATAGTTTTTACTTAATATCCCTCAGCATTTAACCGATTGGAACTAAACCAATGGCATATTGAGCGGACACCCTCGGGACCCCAGCTACAGTTTCCGCTTAATACAGGTTTTGATACATTGCGCCTTAATAGTTAATTGAACCTCTTATAGCATTTATTGCACTGTGTTTGCATTGTAAATTGTAGACAATTTACAAAACCTTGGTAAATGTAGTTCAGAACAATAGAAAATCTAACGTAGTAAATGCCAATTTACCATCTTGCAGGGCATGGTAAATGCAAATTTACCGCGGTAATTATTTTTACTGCGGTAAAAGTCTCTCGTGTAAACACGGCATTAGAAGATCTTACGTAGCTTTTGAAAGTAAGTAAATTGGATTATTTTGTTGATCTGAAATAATCTGCTTATCAAATGGTCGTATTTTGTCAAATACTGCGTAACTGTCATTCCGTAATAACAATATAACAATATTTTGGTAGGAAGCTCCGCTCACCTAGGTGATTTTCAGGGAGGTCCTACAAAAAAAAAAAAAAAAAAAACATTTTAAAAGGCTAAAACCTTAACAAGATATATTTCAAAGTTACAAGATTAAAAATACGTCTAAAAATTATCTTATCGTATCAAAGAGTTCTTAAAAACAGCCAAACTAGGTGATTGTCTTGTCTGTAGATCTAAATTGTTCCAGTCCTTAACCGCATGATAAATGAAGCGTTGCTTGCCCCAGTTGGTGCGCACACGTGGAAGACGTAGATCTTGACAGCGGCGCGTATTGTGTCCATGGACATCATTGTTTCTTATAAAACTAAATTCAGATGAAACGAGGTTATTCAGGTGTTTATAAAAGTAAAAGCACTGATGTCTCATTCTCTCTCTTTAGCCGTTTTAGAAAAACCAACCACATTCATTTGACTGTTCCGTGCATTGTTGTTTAAAAATAATTGGGGTCCCCCTCAAGTTTGACATGGTTTATCGCCAATCTTTCGCAACAGGCCGTCGCAACCGGAAAAGACGCTTTTACAAGTGGACACTCTAAAAATACTTCAAGTGTCCGTGACTTAATTTTGGTGTCCGCGTCCGCTTAATAGAGGTGTCCGTTGAATACAGGTTCGTTTTACAGTAAATATGTGAAGAAAATTTCGGGACCCAAGCTGGTGTCCGCTTAATAGAGGGTGTCCCTTTAATAAGGGGTCCGCTTAACACAGGTTTCGCTGTACATGAAATGTCTGAAATGCCACAGCGTCGTTTAAGCCCAAGTTCTGTAAAAGCACTGGTGTATATTCACAGAGCGGTGTCCTACTCATTCTCCTTTAGGTTTTAGCGACAACCAACCGCATTCATTTGACGGTTCGGTGCATTGCTGTTAAAGGGGGCCTTCTCAACCAAAGTGCTTTGTGCGCCGAAATCCGGCTTGCTTCGCCATTTTGCAGCTAAAAGTCGAAAGACGAAGCCAGCAATTCCCTGGCCAGTCAGCGAGTATATACTCCAGGATTTCATGCAGTTGTCTTGTTGCTCGTGCGACGCTAGAAGATTTACCTAGAAAATCCAAAACACCGATTCGATACTGCTGAACTACAAAGGTCCGTTTACACAGGCGATTTTTTTATGCGATTTTATTTATAAATTGTACACAAGAAAAACGGGACTTGCACACAAGGTTAAAATTTACCTGTTGTTTCAAAGTAATGAACTGTCGAGAAGTGACGTCAAGACCCACAACCTTCTGGTCTCACCACCCTTGACCAGTCATTTGGGTAAAAATATTTATGAATTTCAATTCCATCTCGAGGTACAGGCATGTACCCAGACCCAAAACGAGCACTTGGCAATGGAGGACGTATGAACCGCGCAGGAAACGCATGGTACTTATTGTAATGAATGAAAAGAAGCCATGTTTCCCAACCAGCTCTCTTCATCCAGTGGCCATAACTAAAGTATGTAAATAGATCGACTCTAAATTTATGAAGTTCTCGAGGATCCCTCTGAACTTGGAACAATCCTCTCCGGGACCAATGTTCACTGATATGAAGACCAGCCGCGTAAAACGCGCTGATAAAGTGAGACACATTCAATGTCGCGAAGTAAAGCCCGTCACCATTCATACAAATGTCGACATCGTCATCCCAAGGCAGAGGGGCCTGAAAACGCAGCGCTCCGAAAACAGAGCCGTAGCAGAGCCAGTGTTCAATTTTCATGTCGTCTAATAATCTGTGGACTGTGAGTGTTAAGTCAATAAGATGATCTGTTTCCTCGGGGGTCCGGTTGCGACAATCTCCTGATTTGATGCCGGTGTATTTGCTGTGACACGTAAGGCTAGTTAGGACGTAGATAATCAAAACTAATAACAGTGCAAACTTCAACGTGGTCTTGATCGCTCCTCGAAAAGAACACGCTTGACTTGGCAGATTCCAGCGACTTGTTGTGAAGTATATCATAGTGTACAGACCAGCGAATTACCTGAGAAAAGGAGAATTAAAGAGAAATAATCTTGTTGGATAACTTTGTTTTCCTAAGTTTTAATAATGTATAAAACCGTACGATTATTTCAACCAAGCCGCGCGGTCGGGATTAATCATACTTATGTTTAATGAAGTCGCTCAGGCTCTCTCAACAACGACAGCCATTGCGCGCCGAAATCCTCTATGGCCCCGATCCTTCGTTTTAGAACCAAATTCAGTCATGTATTCAGTTTTTTATTTATTGCCCATAAATTTGTTATCAACTTAGGTCTAAATAGAGATAATGTATAAATCATCAACGCTATTCTAGTCTGCACGACAGGCCCTTGTATTTGTCCGCGCGGTTTGGAGTCTGGTTTTGTGAACAAGACCCGCAAAGAAAAGTGCCGTTGTGCAGGCTAACGCTACTTTTTATGATTCCCAAACAAATGTGCCGCGAGAGCATAATACTCACCTTGCGTGTTGAAGAACCACACACAGCAAGGAATGTTTTCCAGGTTTACACACGACTTGTACTGAACCAGATATTCGGCTCTGTAAGGTACAACGGCATATCACGTGACGACAGCTGACGACTGCCCGTGCAAACATACGCCGATCGAGCGACGAGAAATAAATATTCACTTAGTGCAAATCTACTTTAATCCCGCTACGTGATGCTCGATGAAAAACACTTAAACATGAATTTGAATTACCATGTCCTTTGACGTCACACTAGTTCGGAAACGCTTCTTTTACTTATAATTATTTTTGGAAGCATTTTTTTTTTTTTTTTTTTTTTTTACTAGAAATACGATAATCGCAGATATCCCCTCGCCCTTTAGGTAGGTTTTCGGGATGCGGGATTGTTCTCTATTTTCCGTTTGGTGATTATCACTGATCGTTTACAAACCGCAATGTCACCAGTCGGCCGGTCGCTAAAAAATTTTTGTCGCACGGAGTATGGTATAGTTCAGACTACGTGCTGTGCAGAGTGATGCGTTTTCAAATTTTCGTGGAAGCTAAACTCCACAATTTGCTGAGACAACTTTCCAGACGAACTACAGCGGGTTTGCTCAGTCAGCGAAGTCGATCTTCAAATTCTTTTTTATTATTATTTTATCAGAAGCCGCGATTGCTATAGCCAACGCTGCTAACCAAATACGTGTAAGGTATTTTACTTCATATACGTTTCTTCGAGTGCAAACAAATTTAAGACTGAAAGCGAGAGCTGCTTGTTTGTCTCGGAAATTGTTTATTATGGGTGCGTTTTATGTTTGGGAAAATCCGAGATCGGATTTTAATCTCAGATCACACTGATTTTTTGCTACGAAAAAAACAAAAAATCCGAAAATGGATTATTTGCTTCGATCTCCGGCTGAAAATATAATCGATGAGTGTGTGTTAGTTTTCTGGTTATTTTACAAACGTGAAACTCGAAACGATAACACTACTCATTACCTTTGTCGGCAAAATCTCTGCCGTTTGCCATCGTCACAGCAAAAATATGGCGATTCTAACCCTCTAGATCCGCCACTGTAGAATTCATTCATTTACTTTGCAGCACAAGCTGAAACATTTTTGACCCCCCCCCCCCCCCCCCACGGAAGGGTCAAAACTTATGACCCACCCTTACCGCAACCTGTTTCTGAATCTCCTCTTACTGACAACAAACCGTATTAGTTAGTGCATTTCGCAAAAAGCGTGGTTTTCCTAGTGTCTTTCTGTAGTGATTTGAATGTTAGATTTGTTCAAAAATGCCTTGAAAATGCAGGAAAAGGTGTTTCAGAGCCTAGATTTTGAAACTACGGCGCTCGAAACCCCCCAGTCCTCCCAACTCCGATTTCCAGCCTTCACCCCACTACGGCCCCCTCGTTTATTTAGCAAATATTTATATTTGTTGTTTCAACACACTTTCATATCACACAAATATTCATTTTCGTTGTCAAACCAAGAGTATAGTACCAAAATATGCTATCAGGCAAGTAATTAACATGTGGGAATAGAAATCATGTACATTGAAGAGTGCTTCAAATGGAAATCCCAGGAGAAACATTTAGTTTCACCTCCCCCCCTCAAAAAAAATACAAATATACAAAAATACAAAAATACAAAAAGATACAAAAAGCAAAAACAAAAACAAAAGGAAAAGGGAAATCAACAAAGGCCTGAGATAAAGGCTGGATAAAAAAATATTTTGAAATAACATAGTTCAGCTGAGTATCGAGGTCGACGTTTTGGATTTTCTAGGTAAATTTTCCAGCACCGCGGAGCAATGAGACAAAGCATGAATTTGAATAAATATATTTTTGTAAACTGACCGCTGACTCGAAAAGAGGTGATCACACATTTAACCCCTTTCTTTCTTTCACTCATCGAAGACATATCATACACTAAGGAGAATTTGATAATTGATGTTTATAATCTCAGTTTTTCGGTATTGGGATACCCCGGAAGTGATCACGAGAATTTAATCTCAAGAGTACGTGATCAACTTCAATTTTCTTCTTCGGTTTTCTTCGGTTTTGCTTTTGATAACTTGTTTGGAGATTAGGACGGCTGAAGAAACCTGTATAAATTCTTACTACACCACTCACACATTCTCTTCAGGGAGAATCTGCATTTTGAGCTTGGGATTAAAATTAACTGCATTAATATCACTTTAAGGGTGACGTTGCGGGTTTGTAATTGGATCATATGACCAATCATAATATTACAATCTTATTGAGCGTGTCTTGACTGCTCTTTCACTGTACCAAAAGGCGAATTAATTCGACTCAACCTGGAAATCTTCCAACTCCTGAACTGTCGCATGAAAAGGTGTGAGCATTCGAATGAAAGCTTTCAATGATTACATCCAATAGCTGCAGTGTGTTCACTTCCAGCTCCTGGTGTCGACTGAAACCTAAACTGATATGAACACTCGAATGAGCTTCCATTGAGTACATCACATAAAAAAAAAACCCAGAGTTTCAAAAATATAGTAAAGGATAACAGTATTTATTTTGTAGTTCGCGACATTTTTTGTCATTTGTGGAGACCTAAAAATGATGACAAAGACTGAAAGTTAGTTAACGACTTTCAAAACAACGGTTCTGATTTGGTAAATTGTTTTAGTAAAAGCCGAATGGCCTTGATTACCATGAAACGCACGGCGCCAGAGCCCGCTCTCGTCTCAAGTGTGAGTGGACATAACGCCTCAGATTCGCTTCAGCTTCTAAGTAATAAGTTTGCGCGCAATCCAAAAATATACTGCCAAGTATCCGGGTTGGCTTCAGGAAAGCAGAGGCCATGCGGTTATTAATAGCTACAGTGATCCTTTGTCATACCATCGATGTTAATTCCGTGGCTAAGCTGTTTGTCTCTGAACTCGACATTTCGTTGGAAAAAACGCCCAGAAAATGCCAACAAATACAAGAGAAAGAGATGTATTAAACAGAAAACGAGAGGGAAAAAGATACAGAAAAATAGATGCGCTAGAGAGACAGAGAGCTGAAAGGGAAGGAGAAAGGGGTGTAGATTGAAGAACTCCCTTAAGTATTATGTTGTTCTTGTATTAGTGCACATATCTGTACAAGGAAGCCGTAGAGACTGTCCCATAGGCTCGAGGCGCACAGAGGCAGAGAACTAGAAATGATAATACCGTTTCAAATTTCGTCTAGGCATCGCCGGTGGCACCAAAGAAGTCTCTGACACTAATAAAGAGGTTAAAACCTAAACAAAAACACGAGAACCGGCAGGGAACTGATCCGCACGCAAACTTGTAACTTTTGCTCAATGATTTCGCTGATGTATTTTCTTCCAGTTTTTTCTTGGTGTCAACAATACGGAAAACCGAAGCAACAGTCATATATTTTTTGTGTCCGCTTCCTGGGAGCAGTGCACCACGAGTCAAATTTCAAAGTATTTTTGTTGAATAGTCGCCCTGTGAGGGCTCTGTCAACTTTGCCAGCTTGCCATGAAAGTGGATACAGTCACTAACTTCGGGAAAATTTCAAAAACGTTGTTATGGACTCTCCATTAGAAACTACCTGATAAGAGCTTTAGGAATTGTACAAAAATAAAGCCACTATATGGGAATTTATATATTTTTTTCTCTGCGAAAATTTTGAAAATATCCAAAAGGGGAAGCGGCGACTTTTTCCCCATGATGGCATCTCATCTCATCGGTCCAAAGTAACGCATTATACCGTGAGAATATTTGAAAACAAAATATCGGACCGATACAAAAAAGGCGTTGAAGGCATATACCGTACGAGAGAACAAAATCGAAAAGAAAATGTTTCTGTGCGTTCCTTTCATCGTAAAAGCTAGGATGAACGAAATTCGTAAATCCAGATATCGGAGAGTTTCTTTGGCGTTTTTAAACCCAGAAATGGCAAATAATTCGAATATTGGTTCAGTTCAGTTTAGGGTCAGAATGGAAGGGGAGGGGCATCAGTATAGCACGTACATACAAGTATCTACCTAAAATAGACCCGTATCCTTCGATCTTTCTTCAAAATGTCAACAACTCCAATGGATCTGATTGGCTGCTATTTACGGAGCACTACGTCTGACTGCAGATTTAGTTCGGTTCTGTTTATGATATACAGACTGCTGAAACTGTTCACACAGTTGCCGGTTGGTATCCGAATTGCACGCAACGTTACCGATCAAAGAGTTATGGAATTCTACTTCAGCGAGCTTGGTCAACTGTTGGCGCAGCATTCTAACGTGCCACGTCGGTGCTCTCTCGCGGGTTCAAGCGCGGATAGAGCGGACACGGAATCGAGAAGAATGAGCATGGGAGTTCTTACCAACGACCTTCTCAATCTTTACGCCAGAGAATGCGAGCAGGAAGAGGTCTGTAGAAAGCAATATGCCCACGCGGCACTCCGCGTCTTCGGGACTCGTACCTCAAACAAACTCTGCCAGGAAATTACGACATGAAGCGGTTCACTTCGTCGTCGCCGTTTTAGCAGAACGCAGGGCCCACCAGTTGGAACGTCACGATACAGCGCTAGACGGTGTCAAGTCGCTGGCTAAAGACACGTCATTATGAAAGAGAATTATAATGCTACTGGACGTATAACGGCTGCCATGGCAGAGAGTTATTACGTTCGTTGTAATACTGTGTGGGAGTCCAACTGAAGTCGAACTTTTGATCTGCGTACGGATTTTCTGTTATGAGAGACAAAAGGTTGTAAAATGGGTGCGTATTTTTCTTTTTCATTTCAACTTGGCAAAACGAGACAACCCCTGGACATCGAGCAAGCCAAAATACTGAAATTGATACTGCGGTATTGCCGTGGTCTATTGGCGACTTATAAATAGCAGTGAGCCGAATGATGAGACCTTAGGTCGCCAAAACTATCATTCCCAAAAGACCACAAACGTTGTCCCTCCCGTGTGCCTCATATCTGCTGGCTGATTCTCTGATTCTTTGTGTTCATTTGTGTGGTCAAGCCTTTAGGTTTCATTAGACAATTAGTCTTTGAACTGTCGGTCAAATTTACCTTATGGCCGCTGAAATGGGCTTAATTCTATTTATCAAAAAGATAAGCTTTCATGTAAAAAAAAATAAAGGTTTTAGATTCCACGGTTTTTGTGTTGTCATTAACTTTGATCTGTCGGTAAAATGTCTTTTTTGTTCCCGCCTTTAGTCCTAATGGGAATCTTATATCTGTTTCCGAGATTAAGTGATAGGCGGTGTGACCGGAGGCTACCTGAAGACTGTTTGGGTGAAGTCCACAAAATATTATAAATATCTTAATTTTTCAGTTTGAAGGCACTAAAAAATTTAATGCTGCATTTTTACTGGGAATTTAGAAAACTGAACAGTTAGGTCTATATCCAAATTTGGATAGATAAATAACAGTGCATAAAGATTCAATCTGATCACTCAAAATATAATATGAAACGGGCGGTACTACAACCAGAAGACAAAATGATCAGTTTCAATGATTTCTACGAGATTTCAAAGTTTCAGTTATTCACCCGTATCGGATCAAAACTAACTCCGATCAACAGCAGAAGTAATTTCTCTTGGCTGTTAGACAGAAATCGAACCACTCAGGGATCCGAGTTGCCCAATATAGAGCGCTGGATGTGTGATACAGTCACTAAGTCCTTTCAAAGCGAGTCTTTTTTTTACCTATAGAATCCATAGCCATGCAAATCTTATACAGTGTCAAACTCTAGGTTCAACCTCATCGTCAGCTGAATTGTTACCAGGTGAATCCATAATCTCTCCTTATCATTACGTTTTCAAAATAATAAACTTCAATTTTCTTTTTCAGTTTCCTACCGGCACTGAGAAAATATATCAGAGTATAGAGAACTTGGTTTTGATTACATAGCTTGCGGCTCAGATAAAAGCTGATTAAACTATCGACTCTCCGTACGTCACTTAAACATTTTTATCTGAGAATCTGCATTTTTGAGTTTGCGACTGAAAGGCTAAAAAATGCCTAAATACAAAGAGACTGTCTGATCACACGAATGTATGGGGAATTCGTTCCAAATTTACTTTGCATGACGGTAGAGATTATGGTTGTTAGCCTATACTTGTGTCATCACGACTTAAT
Source organism: Plumapathes pennacea (assembly GCA_964036295.1). Classification (NCBI taxonomy): domain Eukaryota; kingdom Metazoa; phylum Cnidaria; class Anthozoa; order Antipatharia; family Myriopathidae; genus Plumapathes; species Plumapathes pennacea. Next base: position 9,623,809 of record OZ038462.1, read on the forward strand.
GGCTACTGAAATGATCACTGAAAATATACCTGTATGTCGTCGCAAATAGACAAAACAAATATTTGATGACAAATCTTGGCTGAAAGAAGATATCAGATGAACTAGTTATAGTCATATCACTGTGAATATGTGTCCCGGGTGGGTCGTTCACTATTTTCATTTCAAGACTATAACTTATCGAATAATGTGTCTCATAATGATGTCAAAATATTTATTTTTGCGAGGTTGTAAATAGCCTGTCTCCTGATCTATTTCAATAATATATCATAAGATTGTAATACTGTCTCGTAATAATGCCAAACAATTCTTTGTTGACTGGTTCACTGCCAGATATATTTCATGATTCTCCGAGGTTGCAAATTAAGCACGTTCCTTCTCTTATTAATGTCAAAAACATATACACAATGACTTAAAATGAAGATGGTTCACCTTTTATGGTTATCTCTATTTATTTTCGAGATCATCGGTATTGTAAATATACTTGCCTCACAACAATATCAATCTGGCATATCTGAGATTTACTAAATATGGGTGCGCTCACTATATATTAGTTTATTTCGAGATTATTACTGTTAGTAAATGTCACTCTATAATTACAGCGTAGCTCACTACAACTGACAATGATTCAATTTTCATGCTCGAGGAATATTGAAGCGGGTAGGTTCCGTCCAGGCGTTCAACCCCTTACTCTTACCCATTTTGGGGTCGAAATAGCGACCCTTATACCAAGAGTAAAAACAATCCACCCCTTATGTCTTTGAACGGGAAGACGTTTCGATAAACCACACGCAATTGACTCGGTAACGCGACTATTGCTAAAGTCTCAATCGTTGTTATTTTCCACCTCTCGTTCTCCGTATCTGACGTCATAAATTCCAATATATCCGCTGACACACGAATTCTGCGCCGCCGTATTGGCGCCTCAAATCAAACAGAAAGATATTTTTAAGACATTTGGAAAGTGCAACATGCAAAAGAAAAATCGATCACTCGTACTTAGAAGAGTCCAGTTTAAAAATTGGTTACTTTTTGCATACAGTTCTCCTTTTTAATTTGCGGACGCAGAACACTGCACAAGAACCCTAATGTTTAATAATTGTGAAACTCAGGTTCAACTCAAGTGCAAGCGCGCAACAACCAAATTGCACCGGGTGTCCACCCTCTAAACTGTTGCGCGCAATATTGCAGAAGTAGAGGCGAATTTTGCTTCAGTAACATTTCACGCAACAATTGCACCGTGAATCCATCTCCTGCAACATTGCGTGCAATTGGGTGACGTAACAAACTAAAATAAGCCAATCAAGTTTCGCAGGCGTCCGGGATCAAAATGGCTGCACGTAAAGTTGCAGCGTGTGTCCACTGAGCAAAAAATAATCCAATTGCACGCAATATTGCGTGCAATGTTGTATCGTGTGTCCTGGCCTTTAGCTTTGCTTGGTTTTTAGGCTTGTTCACCTGACTCTTCAGACGACCATATCTTCATCATATAAACTTTGGGAATCCCTAAATAGTGTCGCAGTACTTTTTTTCCAGTTTCCACACTTGACTGTACATAAACATTACTGGGATCCAACAAGCCTTGATGCTGCCCAAGAGCAACGGTTTGGCAGATTCTGGCAGCTACTGACCAGTACAGTAAATCAAGCTCAGCGTGTGAGAGTGGGAATGTTTCTTGATATCCGTTTAGCACCTGCCCTGCCGCATGCATTGCACGTGAGTATGCATGACCGGCTTCGCACGTCATCATTATCATATGAGCCATGCAGATTGCCACTTCAAATGGTCTGTAAGAGAAGCACATGTCTCCAAAATCAAGAATACCGCTGATTCTATAACCTCCAGCTTCTGGGGCGACGAGGATATTGTTTTCGTTGAAGTCACTGTGGATTATTTGCTTGGCCAGAGCGGGAAGTCGAGGTAAAACGTCTTCATGAAACCTTAATAGAAATTACAGGTACTTCATTTGGACACAATATTTCCAAACGGCAAAGCTGATAAATATTTTCAAAAGCCCAGGTCCATTCTCTTTTTGCACAAATGTGAAAACCAAGCTTGAATATGGCTGATTAATTCGTGTATGTGGCGTATGCAAGTATTATTTCTACTTGTACAGCGCAATAGTAGTCCGTCTCTAGACTGCCCCTTATTTGCGCTTGCCGGATAAAAGAGCAAGCGTAAAGCAAACTCGCGCGTTCTGGGGAGAGCGAGCGTCACGCGGGAGGGTTTGTTCTTTCGTGTCTATAACTCATTCTCCCACTGGTTAGTGGTTGCGTGACGCCCCCTTACTGCGCAATTAAAAGGGACTGTTTTGCACGCAGTCAAAACGTCTGTGTGATTGACAGTTTTGTTCTGCGACGGCGTGACGGTAAAACGTAAGCTTTATCAACGTAAGGTTGACGTGGACGCAATGACTGAATGAGTGATTGTTTCAAGGACCTTCTTAGAATGGCTAACAAACTGACAAAGACAGTCTTAACGTTCCAAATGTCAGTCAACGCATTCTTTACACTGCGTTCAGCCATACATGCTTGACATCAATATTACGTTTAAAACATTTCTTATTTAAAAATAGTCACGATTTAAATGTCAAAAATGGCCACATTACGGCTGACTATCGAACTTACGATAACCAAAGTACCCGTAATGTAAAGTTATGAATGTTTGAGCTAACATTATAAGAGTGAATGTCTGTAAGAATCGATCAAAATCGAAGATTTCCGCCGGCACACTTCAAAAAATAGATTTTCTTCATATTTTGTGTATAGGTAGGCTACAGAATGGAACTAAACGAATTGCGTTTAGTTTTACCAAATTCCGCTTTCAACGGCTTCAAAATTAAAAAATCCATACTGGGCCGAAAATACGGGAAATTTGACTATCGAAAAAGCGAAATTAGGTAAGTTTTGCGCAAGAGCCGTCGGTAAACAGTGAACATTTTAATCCTTTCAATTATACAGTTACATAGTTCAAGGTTTTCTGCAGTGATTTATAGTAGAATATTCTCAATCCAACTTGTTTACGATCTCAGACAAATTTGAATTCTGGGGCACTAATTTCGGGTTTTTCGCGACTTATTTTGGACACTAAAACAACGCCAGATTTAGCAATGTGCGATAACTTGAAAACTCTTAAGTTAACGATTCAGAACATGTTTATGTATTGATTTGCCAGAATTTCAAAACAAAAGTCTGGGCAAATAGTTTTTACCAGCCACAGAGCCCCTTCAATTTCATCTAGTTTGCATAAATTAGACGTGATTGCGCAAGACTCGGACGCGACGCGGCAACACTTTGGTGACAATAAATTAGCAGTAGAATCGCTGTAACGTCATTAATACACGAAGCAGTATCTAATCCACTTCGTATCAAGAACTTGAAACCATGGACATATTTTTCTTTAGTATTCAACCGTTTGCCGTCATCGTTACCGGTTCTTCCAATTCCACTAAAAATCCTGTCTTACCTAAACAAAAGTCAGTATTAGTATTATTAGAATAATTGGATTGTAATTACACCAAGCAGACGTTTATCCATTAAATCATACACGCTTACATGTAATGTATTTGGCTGGAGTTTTGAAGTATTTCTCGTCTAAGTAAACAATAACATGACGTCAAATCTGCAACTACTTTGTGTCAAAGACGGCCAACAGTTTAAACATACAGGAACAATACGTCATTGTAAGGACAAAATATATTATTTCCTTACTCTTGTATACTAAATTACACTAGCAACATTTTTAACATTTTTTTTGTAGCGCAAAACATATATGTAAATACACCAGCTACAGTATGACACATGATCCCGAGGCCATAATTTGAACAAGCAAATTGTACTAGAATCACATTCAGCGCAAACAGAATTGACAAAGTAACAGAGCATTAACATCACAGCGCGCTTCAAGATAAGTATGGCGCTGTTTTCCCAAAAAACGCGCCCGAATTTAAGCAGTTGTGCCACCGGTGGAGCAGGAACAAGACTTCACAAGCTCGCAAAGCTTTTCAGTGTAAGGCTTCTTTCGTTTTGTCTTTATGTCTTCGACATCCAGTCCAAAATGCAGGCAAATGTCCCGTAGCACAGCTACACTAAATTTGCAATTGAGTTTGTGTGTATAAGTCAGTTCACAAATGTTGTAAATATCGTACATGTAGGATGCTGAAGATCAACTTGCGTTGCTACTATCCCACGCATGTCTTCCAAGGCCTGCTCTTGGAGGGCGTTGGCATCTTCCTTATCCTCTGCCTCAGCCACGACATCGACGCTGCGTTTCGAAGCCATCCTTAAAAAATACTTTGAATTTGTTGAGTGGTCAGAAAGTCACTTGTGGAGAAGAACCGATTGCCTTGTGGGTCTCTTGCAGTCCTCATCTCCTTTGCGATAGCTCCTGGATCAACCTTTCTCCCCGTCTTTTGACCCGTGTTGAATGTTTTCGCCAGGTAGTCCTTCTGGATTGACGTGAATCTCGCTCGTCGAACGTGGGAACTTTTCAATGCCCAGCCCATGGGGAGTGCAGGAAATTCAACGCTGAAACCCGTTTCACCTCTTGAGCAATTAGGAACAGAAAACGTTGGAATGCCTGTACCGCCTTTTTCGAGTTCATTGGCATAGCCTAGCATGGCTTTATCCAGCATGGTTTCCTGCTCCAAGGTGCGTCCATGCTTGCCATAATCAATATGGTGTTCTAAGTTTGAATACCTTTGAAAGGTCTTCAAGCATCCTTCTTCGGGGCAAGAAAAGAGTGGTGGATCTGCACATGCAGATCCCGTACCACCACGGCCGGCTTCTGTATTGTCGTCACGCGACTCTGGAATTCGCGAAACACCTCGAGGTTTGGAAGTGACAAACTGTGCAGGAGGACTCTCCTCACCGTCACAATTGACCAGTGATTGTATGTCACGACTTGTAGGCAGATCAAACATTCCAAGTGAGCAGCTTGCCCGGACCGATCCTGTATGCCCTCCAGACTCGCAACCCATCTTGGCTGTACTCAGTGTTGTTTATCAAACTGACACCTTCCCATGTCACCACTTTGTTTGGTAGGGGCTTGGGGATTGCTGACAACGTGACAGTGACACCAGCGATCCCACCTGATGACTCAATTGCAGCCTTCATTTGAGGAGCAGTTTCAATGTCATGGCCCGCATTGAGATAGATTTGCATGTGTGACTTAATGGTGGCGGCCTTCCGATCGCATGCCCCTTTTCCACCCTGTGGATCTGAAAAATCCATCCGCTTGATCTGAACTCCCACTGCATCCCCAACTGCCTTTGAAGCAGCAATAGTCAAAGCAGAATGGTAACATCCGGCATTATCCTGCCGATAAAAGACGGATTCGAGATTTGGCATGCTGGCTTTTAACTTTTTCAGTACATCCACCATAATAGCAAGCACTGCACCACTGTCTTGGCTGCAGGATTGGAAAATGTGCACAAACGTTAACGTCTAAAGCTGCTGGGACGTTCCTTGCTTTATGGCTACTGTGATGTGCCAGGGTATTCCACGCTTGGCAAACCAGTCACTTTGACTCTCTCTGTACTTCCTTGGTAGGTACTTCATCGCCCAATCTTGGACCAGCAACACAGATGTTTCTCCTAATTCATCAATCAGGTTAACCCTCGCTTCATCTTGGTTCACTGAACGAAGAAGATGTGCTTTCCAGGCCCTGACGTTGCGCTTTGCAAAGTCCGTTCTAAACGTCAAATCGTCTATTTCTTCAGGCGTTCCTTTTACACAATGCAGTGCTTCTTCAATGTCGTAAATGCATTGTTCTGTAAGAACACAGCGGTCACAAAAGCCATCATGTATGTGATCGCACTTTCCTTGGTAGCCTGGGTCTTTAGGATCACCAACAGCGTACTTTCTGCAGTGATCAGGGACACTGGAATCCTCTGCGACATGAACCTTTAAAATAAAGTAAGCACTGAAGTGATAATTGCCTGATGAAACTAGAGGTTTTCATTTTGATAAATTAATTATAGTGATTTGGGTCATTGTTTTGTACGTTTGTACCTCGGGGCCCAGTTTTTCGAAAGCCGATTAAGCTAATCCAGGATTAACAAAATTCTTTCTCACGCCCTCTCTCCCAATAAACTGCAAGGTTTTGTTCGAAGATGGATTAGAAAGGTTGTTCCAGCTTAAAACGTCAGCAAGAAAGTCATTGTGGACGAAATTTTCACGTTTTCAGGCTAAAAATGACAAGAAAGTTTAGACTTAATCCAGGATTAGCCTAATCGTGCTTTGAAAACCCGGGCCCTGGAATTTAGTTACCTTGTAATCGGTCTTCAGATATCGTTTGGCCACTTTCAGTTGCTGTTTCTGCTGCTTTGCCCAACACATGCCCATTCCAAGGTCTCCTAACTTTTCCGTGACTTCTTCAAGGTCGTCGAAGCCTTTAGCACCAGAGGAGGTGATGTAATCAAGACCCTGAAGGGACTTCCGGACAGATGCAGAACAAACGTCCAGGATACGAAGAAGTGAACTGCGACTCAACGGGCTAAAGTTCACTTCTGTGCAGTATGCACATAAGTGCATGTATAGTCTGGAATTATTGTGCGGATAACATTTGGAACAACAATTGCTTCACCCGAAGACAATGCTAGTCTCTTCTGTCCAAAGGGTAAATCCTGGACAATATGATGACTTGTGATAAAAGTGATAAAGTGATCAACCATTACAGGAGAAACGCGCATCCTTTTATGCAAGGGTCTTGGCACGGGGCACCCTCTTCCATGTAAAAGTAAGTACTGCCTAGCGATCTGGTAGCGATACCGAGTGAGTTCTGGAATCCATTGGCAAAGAGAATCGAAGCTCATTTTGTCAACCATGATTGACAGTATTTGACGTCGTGTATCCCAATTACCAGCATTGTTGTAGCACTCCGTCAAACACTCAAGTAAAGTAGCATCGACACCCTGACATTCTAAGGGCATCGAGGGGAATTCTCTCTGGATTGCATGTGAAGTAACGAGAGCATGCCACAACTGTTCCGAACATTTACCAGCCATCACCTCCAATGAAGCAGCCACAGTCTGACAAGCTTTTCTCACATAGTACCGTTTAGTTCTCTCTGCTGCCTCACTCCAAGGAGTCTGAAGGGAAGAACAAATAGGACTAACGTCTCTTGATGCAAGGAAACTGTTAAGTCGCGATCTTGAGTTGTTTGTAGAAGCATCGGATGACTCATCCAGGCTTGACGAGGGGAGAAAGCAACTTCCCAGTGGTGTTTCAGATTGTGATATATGTAATCCTGCTGCTGAAAAGGGCGTATTTGTCACACAATAGGGGCTTCCTGGGTTGCTGTCGTCCTAATAACATATGAACAGTGGTGAATATATAGTTGAAAAACAAACTATTCAAAGGACCAAATACTTTGACTGCAAAAAATACGGCTCACAGTTCTGTTTGATAGGAGGTTGAATAGCAGTGTGTACGTGATCTGTACTTGTAATGTTAAAAAAATTAACAGGAGCTTGTCTCTCGGTCAGGCGAATTTGGAGGAAATATAGAGGAAATATACGATGGAACAAGGTATTGCAATCATGAACTAAGCAACTGTGAGCATTTTGACGGTTGTTTTTCTATTATTACTTATCACAATATTTTTCACTGTCAAATTCTACTACGGAAGCAAGGAAAAACTGGTAGCTTTGACCAATTAACATGGGATATCTGGCATGAAGTGTAAGTTTTTCTCCATAAAACCCGGCATATGGGACAGTAATACACGTGTCGAGGACGGGCTTTTTGGCAAACACTATTTCTGAAAATTTTTGTGAAGTAGTGTGCTATAAGTTAGAACCATTCTATCATCTTGTGGGCGTGAGCGACGCATCGTGCCAATCGGCGCCTTGTTGTCGTCTGCCCCACCCACCCCACTCCGCATCAGATCCGAGTACGCACAGACACTTTTTATGAAAAGACAGGTAAGATATGTTTACCAATATTGTAATCTTCACTTGTTCAGGAGCTTCTTGTTCAAATGCCTTTATACTTGCTGGCTTTTCCTGTTCCGACATTACATCTGAATGTCTGCTATTCTGACTTTCCAAAAGTGATGTCAGAATTTCTCTGCACGACCGGCAAATACCTGCGATATAAACGAAGAAATGGCTATTAGTGAAGCAAAGTTTGGTGTTGGAAAAAACATGATGTACATGTATTTTACCTGATCCCGCTTGAAGGAAGATTCCGGTCCTTTTTAAAGCAAGTTTGGAAAATGCTTTGCTGATGCCTCGGTCCGCTTTTGGCCATTTTCCTCCGCTCTTCCCGTGCTCAGATAATTCTTGAGGAACTCTGCATCTACTGGAACCTCGCCGCCACCCAAGGCCAAGGTTTAGTCGGTGAGATGGGCAAATAGTAAGGGAATCGATGTTTGATGGAACAGAAAATATAGCAGCTCGCGATAGAATAAGTTCAACTTCGTTGTTTACGTCTTGGAATTGACACAACGTCTTGCGGTGCGAAATACTCTTTGTACATGATAGTAATGACACTATTTCTGTTGATTGTTTCCTGTCCCTGCGATCAAATGTACAGGCACCTCCCACCAACGGCTTGAAAGAACAGCAAGCATCCATAACAACTTCGTGATCCTTTAATGATTTTCGAAATCCTACGACACGTATTACGCTGCGCGTTAATTATTAACTAGAAATACGATAATCGCAGATACCCCCTCACTCTGCCATTGATGGGACTTTTACTTTGGTAACTCCCAACAAGAGTAGCCTTTGTTTTACCGAAATGTTGACTCGATCTTTTCTTCGAAGTCAAGTGCTGCACGCAAAGGAAGGAGAAAAAGAATGGTGTGTGTTATACTATTGCGTTGAAAAAAGAATCGATTGCGTGACGAAGTACGTATTTCCCACGGTCGGCACACCAAATTAATTCATGCAGTCTGCCAAGCACGTTCTCAAAATTTAATACTCAAAGTTTGAAGTTGGTCGGCCGTCGTAGTACGGGGAAAAAGGAACACTGATTTTCCAATTTTGAATTCATAGGCAGTACAATTAAATAGGCTTCCTGTGCGATTTGTTTTTACTCTGGACTGCATGCACCAGATTCAGACATGCATATTTAATAGGCTCGAATTGTTTTGTATGTGAACCCACTCAAAACAGCAAGATTTCTCCCAGAATCAAAGCAAAACTTGAACAGTTTACTTCAAATTATACACGGGCTTCAGACCCAGTAATACTTCTAAGGGCTTGTGAACGATTCTCGCTGCAATCACCGCGTGTCAGATTACAGAAAAATAAGACATCTGACTAAATCATTCAAGACTCCAAGTTCCGATTTGCTCTGAGCGAATACGGTAGCCGAAACTGGCGACAGAAGCGTAGTAAAACAATACTTCGAGGGAAAATGATCAGCATACAGATTTTAACATTCTTGAAGTGATCAATTTACAAGCTATACGGGATACAATATATTTGTCACGGTGATTGTTCGGTTTCCACTGACTAACCTTTGTTGCTTGTCCTTTCTAAATAAGTATCTGAGTTTAACACAAAACGGCGTCTGAAGCTCCCGATTTGCTTTCAAGCGCTGTTCCCTTTGCGGAGTTGTCTGTGTTACCCGCTTCTGTTCATGTCGCTTTTGGTCGGCATTCATGCGCTGTTGTCTTTGCGGAGTCTTCTCTTCGGCCCGCTTTTTCTCCTGAAGGTCCCGATTCGCTTTCAAGCGCTGTTCTTTTTGCGGAGTTGTCTGTGTTGCCCGCTTCTGTTCATGTCGCTTTTGGTCGGCATTCATGCGCTGTTGTCTTTGCGGAGTCTTCTCTTCGGTCCGCTTTTGCTCTTGAAGTGCCTGTTCGCTTCTCTTTTGAAGACGAGCTTCGCGAGACCGTTCTGTTTCAAGTTTTCTAGCTTTCAAATTCATTTTCGTGAACGCAGTTACGTACAATTGTTGCTTCGTTTAAATCTTTCTTAAAAACATGGCGGTGGCTAGTCGATAATGATTACGTCATTGCCTTATTTGGACATTGCCTTAGGCACCTGGCCTAAAAAGGTCGCATCGCACACACAAACACACAAACACACAAACACACGAACATTAGATTTCGAGATGGCGACGCGCTTGGAGTCTTCAAATGAGCCGACTATGCTGCATTAGCGTCGTAAATATTTCCCTCACTTCGTTCGGGGATTAACTAGCACACAAAGAAAAACTCAAAAAATAGATCTTTGAAACGAATGTTTCTTGAAAATTACACAACAAAGAGTAAAGGGATACCGAAAAGCTACGACGATCAGACAAAAATCAAAATTTGAGAAGTTGTGAATTACGGAATACGACTCTGTGGCGCCGCTTGGCGCATTCGGTCACGCAGTATTCTCGCGCGAAGTGTAATAATGTATAAAACATGCTTGTAAAACGTGCACAAATTATATTATGCCAGGTATAGTACAATATACGTGTTTAAAACTTGAGACAAAGCCACATTTCCTGGCACGTACCATTGCGTGACCTGTTTACTACAAAAGCCGGCTGTCTTCGTTATTTACAACGCCAAGAAATGTCGCAAGACGAAGTAAAGAGCACAAATTCTTTTGAAATTGGCCATTGTGTCCTCTGTAGCATAGCCAGATAGGAATTTTGTTGATTATTTCCACTGGATTTATCTCGTAGTCTCGCGTGACTTAATGTGTTTTAATTTATTGTAATTAAATGTCTATTTCTGTGTCTAATAGGTGAAATTAATGGGACCGTGAGGGCTACTCAAATTTATTTGCCCAGACTTTTGTTTTGATATTCAGACAAATCAATACATAAACAAGCTCTAGAAAGCTATTTTTAGCTATTTCAAGTTATCGCACATAGCAAAAATTGCCGCTGTTTTTGTGTCAAAACTGGGTCGCGAGCAATTGCAAATTAGTGGCCACGCGTGTGAATTTCTCTTGGACTGAAAATATATCCTATCCGGAATATTTTTCCATAAATTATCAAAGAAAAGACCAAAGAAGAAATGTATGAAATTAAAAAGGTCGTAGAAGTTAATGCGTTTCTACGCGGCTCTCGCAAACTAGTGCCAGGTGTAATTCGCGGGATTTACGGGCGACGGGAATTTATTTTTTTTCGGCAAAAAGAAGCAGTATCCTCGAAAACTAAAGGCACCTTGCTTATTTGCTTGCTAAATCCTACCTATGAAAAAAATATCAGGAAGATCGAATGTTTGAGTTGTGCCACGCTTTGATCGATTCTTACGGACATTCACTCTTAATATTTTTCGCTGTATACTTGATACTTTTTCAGAAATATTTGAAAATTGCCGACTTACTTATAAGTTTTACTGACTCTTAAAAAAATTGTTACCTTTCGTGGACAAGCTTCAAGAGCTCTGCAGCATATTCGTCGCCTTTTTCCTTGATCTCAAAGTTCGTAATGTAGTGCTCAATTTTCTCGAAGTGTTGGAGATCCCACTGGTACACTCGGTGTTCAATGCCAGGGTGGGAGAATGTCTACGGTAAGAAAACAAACAAAGACACCCTCAGTAACTCATACGGAGACGATTATGCAGATTCTCCCAACCATTTAAGAAGAAAATGTATGAGTGATGCCGTGAGAATTGATAGTTTAATCAGTAAGCCTATCAATAGCCAAGTTTTCCATATTGGATGATATACTTCTGGTGTGAAACTAAAAGAGAAGATCGAAGTCCGTCACTGGGAAAAGAAGAGTTAAGATTTCAGCAAGCAAATATTTAATTTCCTAACTTGCGAGCGTAAGCAGCCTTGAGGAGCTGGTCAGCAATATCTCTCCAAGGCCACATGACACGTGAAGGTGATGTTACACGAGACGATTTTTAACGACGATTTTTTGCGCAACATTTTTTTTCCCTATACTTCTTGCCTAGTAATCGTCGAACTATGAATGAATAGCAGTCTTTGCACAAAATTCTGCCTTTGGCGAAGGCTCGCCATATTTTTAGAGTAAAAGCCAAAGCGCTAGCTACAAAATTGTAGGTGTTGGGCGAAAAATCGTCGTTAAAAATCGTCTCGTGTAAATCACCTTGAAAATTGGAATATGCAAAATTTCAGGAGGGTCTGCTTCAGTACAGTCATTTACATTGCAAAACATTCAAAACAAAAATACGTGGCTCAGATTCATTAAAATGTCCGTTTGTTTATGAAACACTGCTTTGATCCAGGCTTGAATCTTTAGTGTAGAAGCGGGTCCACAGTGTCTCGATCCCTTTTACGAACGCCAGAACTACAACTGTCGTTGCGTTGATCATAGTCCAGTATCCGCCGTTCAGGATATACGTGATGTGTCAAACTTCGCTGAGATATATAAAAGGTGAATAGTGGATGAACGCCTTATTAAACGAATTCGATTATAAACCTTTTCCAGAACACGGCTTTGCTTCGACGTTCATAATGTCAGATAACCTGACAGGGCGTTCACTACGGATGATCGAGCTTTTCTTTGTTTATAACAATCTGCATTAATTACCTGAGCGGCTCTGTCGAACCTTGCCATGTATTTTCCAGTGTCGCACATCAAGCCAGACGTGGGGGGAACGCATTTTAAAGGTTTTCCTTGCACAAACGTCAATAAACGAATGGCTTCGACAATTTGACCTTCGCGCTGTTCCTGCACCGCTGGGTTCTTCCACATAATTTCATAATCGCCATTTAAACTCTGCAAAGGAACTGGACATTCAAAGCCATTTCTCTTTAGAAACAAAGAAAACAAATCTTGAGCATCAATGAAATCGGCATCGGTGGAGTCAACGTGGTTTAGAATTTTCAGCACAAATTCTTCCTCCTCGTCGCCGAACCCCCTTAGTTCGCGTTTTCCCTTCATATAGAAGTTTCTGTCCCCGTAGCTGTCGAATTCTTTCACAGTTTTTGCCTGGAGCCCAAAGAATTGTTGCGATAGTTTTATCGCTTGTGTCTCATCGATGATCGGTCTGCTTGAAACTTGAGAATTGTCTGGTGCCATTTTAGAAGCAAACGTACAAATTACGAGGATTCGCGCGAGTACTCATGCGAAGAATCGAAGGAGTAAGACTCGCATTCATTGGATGGCTCGAGCTATTTTTGGTGAAAATTCGCACTCTCATTGGTTCATTACCTGGTGTGGACGGGGCCCCACACTCTCCTTAACAACCAAAGGCGATAAAAGAATACGAAAATTTCGAAGGCATATTTTTTGCCCTACTGGACTTCTCTCTCTCTCTGTCTGAAAATTACGATAAGTTTCTAGTTTTTTTATCAATTTAATGTGAATCGGGAGATATTTTGTGACGCGCTTTTCAACAATTTGAACTGTTTGGTTTGCGCTTCGAAAGGGCGACTTCAAAATGCAGGTAGTAATGACAAGTATCAAAACCTCGCCTTTATTTCTTACTTTGTTTCTTTTGAAATTAAAGTAGCAACGAATATACAATGAAAAACTGATTAGTATACATTGAATGCAATGATTGCTGCTGAGTGTGGCCTGGTTGGACTGTACACATACATGAATAATAAACAAAAACCACTTTACACCACGTGAGAAAATATTGCAAAATTAAGAATTTCCTGCATTTATAAACGTTGTAGCGTTATATGTCCTAACGTTGTCGTTGTTTCAAATCTAAGAGGTTTTGTCAGGTGGAATAAAGACCAGGGGCTTGGCTAGCCTCGGTTTCATCGACTTAACACTTAAAAAATTAGATTGGAACGTGTTAACAGTCGTGTACAACATATTTTTTAAATCATTGATTCCATAAGTTCATCACTGAACTGATCCCAGCAAAACTGAATAAGTGGGAACAAAATAGAATAACAAGACGTGGTAGGAAGGAAGACCTTATTTCCAGCCGCTCGTATTCAGAAACTACAACATATTATTCCCGTCGGCGTAATTTTTATTGTCCATATCACCGTGGGGGTACCCAGTATGGAGTGTGCCACCCGGGACTGAATTTTAGACCAAAATATGCGCTTTTGACCATTTTTCAGATCAAAATGTGCGATTTTTGACCTTATTTTAGACCAAATATCAAAATATCCTACCTTATTCCAGACCAAGGGCTCAAGAATCGATACTCTATCTCAGACTAAAATGCTGAAAATGATACCCCTTTGGGCGGCACATACCTATATGGCGTTCCGGTTAAAAATTTGCTTTCTGAGTCAAATAAAGTGGAAAGACGTACAAAAATTATCACAGTTTTTATCTATCAGTACGGTGATAAAATGTTATGATTTGGTGTGGTTTTGTGTGCATTTTAGAGCCACCATGGTTCCCACAATGCATGCACTCGATATTTGTATATACTTATATGTATTGAAGGCTCAAAATTTCTGCAAACAGCTGTACAGATATATCATCGGACAGCTGTAAACAGCTGTATATATATATCACTTCTCAGTAGTTCAGAGTTTGTGCTCCATAGTTTGACTTATAATTATATGATAAACTTCTAGTGGGCAACTGAAGGAGTATCTCTTGAATGATAGGGTTAGCCTATCAAGAAAATAGGCCTCGTTTTGAAGCGGATAACAGGCATCTTGGCCTATAATTTCAATTTGCTGGAACCTCATTTCTCACACTGCGATGAAAAAATTGGTTGGCGCTGACATCATGAGGCTCTGACACTATTTAAAATTCAAGTCACGTATCCAAATCAGACAGGACATAATTTTGTCAGAATAGAATTAATTTGATATTATTTCTGTCCTAATTTTTCCCCTATTGCGTACAACTTCGTAGAGTTATTTAAGCCCAAAAATAAGTTTGTGAAATCTTCCAAGAGAATCACCACATAGCGTCAATCGTGAATAAATGAAAAGTAAGTTCGTTTTGTGAGACTATTATATTCTCTTCATTTGTTCTTTAAACATTGTTTAAAGTTTCTTTTCAGCTGCGAAGCAGAACAACAGGAAATTGCGAGGAGATCGCCGTTTTGCAATCTCCGCACACAAAGGTGCACAAAGATTGACCACGTCAGTTTGTGACGAACTTTATGACGGAACTTGATCATTTATGCAGCACAAGTTGCCGACTAATATAAAAATACCCGAGTGCTTTCAAGACCGTGAGAGCCAACACAGCTACCTTACAAAATAACTTCCTGCTGTTAGGCTTTTAAACACATACGTCTAGCCGTATGCTTATCGCGTTAAGTCAAAGAACGTGTGTCAGTCATGGTGGCCCATTTGATCTCTGCTGTATTGCTTGCCCTCATCGTTTTTACAGGCATCCCTGGAAATTTCCTGGTCATCCTGGTAATTTGTCTAAAGAGGAACTTTTATACTATGCGTTACGTCCTGTTGGCAAGTCTAGCGCTGTGCGATTTCCTCATCCTCACACTGGTTACGTTGTTCCACGCGCTCAGCCAGTATGCCAATTCCTGGGCTTTTGGGATGCCATGGTGTCGTGGAAATGCTTTGGCCGCCAGGATCTTATTTTTCGCTGCTGTCTTTCACTTGTGCGCTATTTCGTATGAGCGATACAGTTGCGTGATAAAGGAACCTCTAACTTATAGTGGAGAAGTTACCAGTGTTAAAGTCTGCAAGATGGTTGCGTTTCTGTGGGTCTTGCCAGTAGTTCTGGGAGCTCTGGTGCTCTCTTGGCAACGTTTTACCTACAACGATGAACTTAAAAGATGCGACCTGCAGCAATGGCAAGTCGAAGGAATTCACAAAGCTACAGGGGCAGTAGTTGTAACGCTGATTTTTGTAATTATGCCAGTCATTGCATTGATCAGACTCAACTTTCCCATTTTAAAGGTCACCCGGCGCCCTCACCTTGTTGAACCAGCGGCAGTGAACGTGCAAAACACAACCGAGGCAGAGCGGAGAATCATAAAGAAGCAGTTTAAAGATAACAAAGCCGCAATAGACTGTACACTGATCGTTGGGGCATTTTTTATCTCTTTTATACCCATCTGCGTAGTGACAGTTTGGCGTAGAATGGATTTAGTTCCCTCTCCCATCACCATGGCGTCGCTCTGTTTTGCACATGCAAGCAGCATTTGGAATCCGATCATTTATTCCTTCCGCAAACGTGAATTCAGAAAAGTACTGCTTTCGTTTTACCGCAAACGTAGAGCTTAGGGCTTCATTGTACAAAAAAAAAAAAAAAAAAAAAAAAAAAAAAAAAAAAAAAAAAAAACGAATAGAAAACTTTCAAGTCAAGCCGTCAAATGAAACCCTAAACTCTGGTGTGGCCACTTAAATGAAATGTCAATAAATACAGTTCTAATAGTGTTCGCTTCCAACTCCTGACCTAAAGGTCTGACCACTAAAATGAAATTCTAATAGCATGCAGTGTTTGCTTCAACTCCTGAACTTAACAATATCTAAAGGTGCGACCACTCCATGAACATGCCATGAAAGCTCTCCCACTGGAGTACGTTCTAATAGCTGTTGCTTTTTGTTTATGCTGTTGTCGCATTTAAAAACAAATGGAATGCTAGTTGCGATAACTAATTCTACAATGCGTCAGCGTGGGAGAAGGGCTAAACGCTGACAAGCATTATCCCTTAATAAGCCACTTTCGCAATCATGCGCACTAGGAAATGGCACTTTTACTCCCCACGTAAACGAGTTTCTCTGATGAGCTTGATTTTGTGTCTATATTTAAGAAATATATAACTCGTCACTATTATACTACGCGCGCCCTGATTGGCTTAATAATCGTGTTAGATGAGAGTATATTACACGCTGACGCGATACGCGATGTTTTTTGACTAATTATTTTATAAATATATATATATGTATATATATATTTTTATAAAATAATTAGTCAAAAAACATCGCGTATCGCGTCAGCGGGTAATATACTCTCATCTAACACGGTTATTAAGCCAATCAGGGCGCGCGTAGTATCATAGTTATTTTATAAAGTTGTATTAGAACCGTAGAATAATTATCGGTTGTTTGACAAGCGTAAGTCAAAGTTGAACGACCCGTGACCACTAACAGCCCTGAAAGACTTCAGCTTGTCAAAATATTTCTATCGTTTGACTATACTTGCTTTGCTTCGCATAGTTTTCGCCAGCAATAAAAAATGCTGTAGAGATCTGGAAGAAGAAGAATTCGAAAACGAATTTGACCAAAACCGCAAGTTATGTCAACAAGTTATCAGATTTCACTTAAACATTTTCGACTTGAAACTCAGCCAAAAGAAGAAAGGTGTGTGTTTTCTTTAAGAACGTATTTAGTTTGAATGCAGCCCAGGCTGGAGTATCATGGCCTCTGATGAATATGTAGATGTTGAACATAAGCTGTGCATGACATGAGTAATGAAGTCACGGATAGACTTTTTGCAGTGCGACTCCGGAAGGTCTCCTTCCGGTTCAAAGATTTGGCACTCAGTGAAGAATTTTAAATTCTTCCATTTCGAGCGTCTAAGTTTTATAATTTTCACCCTCTGCCGCCTTGTAAACGAGGGTTTTCAAAACTGAGACAGTACAGGCAGTACAATTAAATAGGCTTCCTGTGCAATTTGTTTTTACTCTGTACTGCATGCACCAGACTCAGGCATGCATATTTAATGAGCTCGAATTGTTTTGTATGTGAACCCGCTCAACCAGAATCAAAGCAATACTTAAACGGTTTACTTCAAATTATACACGGGCTTCAGACCTAGTCATACTTTAAAGGGCTTGTGAATGATTCTCGCTGCAATCACCGCGTGTCAGAGTACAGCATTTGTTAGTCTTGAAAGAAAATAAGACATCTGACTAAATCATTCAAGACTCCAAGTTCCGATTGCTCTGAGAGAATACGGTAGCCGAAACTGGCGACAGAAGTGCATTAAAACAATACTTTGAGGGAAAATGATCAGCATACAGATTTTAATACATTATTGAAGTGTTACATTTCAATACATTCTCTTCGAGTTACAAGATACGGGTAGAATATATTTGTCACGGTGATTGTTCGATTTCCACAGACTAACCTTTGTTGCTTGTCCTTTCTGAATAAGTATCTGAGTTTACCACAAAACGGCGTCTGAAGCTCCCGATTTGCTTCAAGCGCTGTTCCCTTTGCGGAGCCGTTTCTTCGGCACGCTTCCGTTCATGATGCTGTCGGTTATAACATGTTTGTCGTCTTTTCTCTAGACGTATTTGGCGCTGTTTGATCGTTTCACAATTTCGCCTTGCCCGTGCCTGTTCCCTTTTCTTTTGAAGAAGCTTCGCGAGACTGTTGTGTTTCAAGTTTTCGAGTTTTCCATTTTTGTAAACACAGCTACAGCTCTTATTGCGAGTAAAAGTACAGGGCCACACGTGATCGATTCAACCTTTGTTATTGGTTAAGCAGTGATAGGAACTGGGGACGAGGTCGTACGACAGACTGACAGACTGACAGACTGACAGACAAACATTAAATTTCGAGATGGCGACACGCTTGGAGTCTCTGAATGATGCGATACTGCTGCATTAGCTTTGTGATTATTTTCCTCGCTTCGCTCGGGGACAAAACGCTGTTAAAGGTTGTATCCCCGAACATTGTCACCATATCAATATAAAATGGCAGGCTTACATGGATACGGAACACGAAGTGGTTACCTACCACGTTTTTACTGCAGCCCTCAACGGAGTGGAGAAAATGGGTCACATAGGTTGTCACTACCCAATGAACTCAGACGGCCTATACCCATGAATTTAACAAGCTACGGCATTATTTTGAAACATTTTAACTTCTTATTTTATCTTTAGCTAGTTACCTTTTACGATTAAGAATTTTATGTTCTTATAAAGTGTAGGTGCTTTATACGTAATTACAGTTGGAGTATGAATTGTTTCAGCATTTTATGGGATATCGCAAAACTCTCCAAGAAACAGGAGGACCGAATGTTGTTACCAAACTCCTATTTTCAATGATTATGCACACATTATCGCACATAGCGAATAGGTTCTCATGACATGGACGGCGATGAAAAAAGAACGGCGCACGACTCAAAGATTGGGGCGAAGGCGGGAGAAAGTGAGGTTGGGTGAGGCTTCCGCCGACAGAGCTAAATAACGCATTGCGCAGCCGCAGAAAGTCAGCGGTATGGAACGCGGGCAAAAGTGCGGGCTATTTAAAATGGCCGGGACACCGAAAAGTGAGAAGCACCGAGGTTAAGCTCGAAATTTGGGGGTTAAGGTTTTTTCTTACGCTATTAAACGAAGGAATTTACCTTCTATCCGAATTCGGTTTGTAAAAATTTTAAACGGGTCGGTTTAAGGAAATTCAACTCGTGCACTAAAAACGTAAACAGTAAATTGACATTAGTGGACGACTTTGGAACAAGATATCTCGGCGTACCGACTTTCTACTGTCGCTTGTTGGAGCTTTCTTGCATACTACGAGCCAGGTGAGGTACCACAACACTAAAAGAATCTTCTGCACGGAATCTTCTCTACAGGAAAAACGAAACGACTAAAGAAACGTCCAGGGGGACTGGCTTTGTGACTGCCAGACGAACAATCACGAAGGGCACAAGCATCGCCTGGCTCCTGTGCCTGCTTTTACCACTTAAGGAGGTCTACCCCAATGTTCCCTCATCCTGATCGCCTCTCAAGAGTCCTGCAGAGAAGCACATTAACCCTGGGTGTACGGTTGAAGCGGGTTGAAGCGACACTCGAGTGAAATAAAAGCCGATGTAGTATTAAAACTCACTTTGTAAAAAATTCTTCCACGCTTGTCTAAAATACACTGCCTTTGTAGGACACCAGGAGCACTGTTTGGGACGCCATGTTTGAGGACATCACCGACATGCGCAATGCGTTATTCAGCTCTGTCGCTCCCGCCCCAGTTTTTCTCTCTCACGACTTTGCCCCAGTCTTTCGCGCGCCATTGTTTTTGGATGCCATGGGAGCATGGAACAGACTAAATCAAATCTTCCCTAAATAAAATTGCGCTCCTTTTTCTGTTCTCGGGGTTACTTATACGTGATTATACTGGTTTCCAACTTTAGCAAGGGACGCTTTTTTCAAATTTCAAATCACTTCTTTCCTCCACCCCTTCCCCCACAAGAGTCTAAAGGCGTCGTGTTTGGCCGAATCAAGTCCGAACTGAAACTGGTGTTCTTCCCAGGTTTATTAAAAATTTATTCTTTATTCAACATAACAGTGACAGAGTTCTTGATTACTTTTCAAATGTTCCAGTTATATTCTTTTATAAAATAACCATGATACTACGAGCGCCCTGATTGGCTTAATAACCGTGTTAGATGAGAGTATATTACACGCTGACGCGATACGCGATGTTTTTTACTTGACTAATTCTTTTATTGACCATCTCGGCGGCCTCGTGGTTTCCTTACGCTACTCTCGTGTTCTCCCAACTTCCCGCGTGTTTAGATGAGGCTATATTACACGGTGACGCGTTATATATTTCTTAAATAACAATGTTTCGTTACAGTCTTGTACAGTAGCGCCTGCGGCGGCAGAACAAAAGCACGGCTTTTCTAAATTCACGTTTACGAACTAAATAAATGATCGGATTCCAAATACTGTCTGCATGTGCAAACCATAGCGACGCTATGGTAACGGGGGAGGGAACTGAATCCATTCTACGCCAAACTGCTACTGCGCAGACGGGCATAAAAGAGAGAAAAAATGTCCCAACGATCAATGTACAGTCTATTGCGGCTTTGTTCTCTTTAAGCTGCTTCTTTATGATTCTCCGCTCTGCCTCGGTTGCGTTTTGCACGTTCACTGCCGCTGGTCCTACGAGTTGGATACGCCGGGTGGCGCGCTTGAAAATGGGAAAGTTGAGTCTGATCAATGCAATGATTGGTATAATTACAAAAATCAGCGTTACAACTACTGCCCCTGTAGCTTTGTGAATTCCTTCGACTTGCCATTGCTGGTCGCATCTTTTAAGTTCATCGTTGTAGGTAAAACGTTGCCAAGAGAGCACCAGAGCGGCAACTAGAGGCAAGATCCACAGAAACGCAACCATCTTGCAGACTTTAACACTGGTAACTTCTCCGCTGTAAGTTAGCGGTTCCTTTATCACGCAGCTGTATCGCTCATACGAAATAGCGCACAAGTG
Organism: Plumapathes pennacea; assembly: GCA_964036295.1. Classification (NCBI taxonomy): domain Eukaryota; kingdom Metazoa; phylum Cnidaria; class Anthozoa; order Antipatharia; family Myriopathidae; genus Plumapathes; species Plumapathes pennacea. The sequence continues at coordinate 9,644,789 of OZ038462.1, forward strand.
AAAGACAGCAGCGAAAAATAAGATCCTGGTGGCCAAAGCATTTCCACGACACCATGGCATCCCAAAAGTCCAGGAATTGGCATACTGGCTGAGCGCGTGGAACAACGTAACCAGTGCCAGGATGAGGAAATCGCACAGCGCTAGACTTGCCAACAGGACGTAACGAATCGTACGAAATGTTCTCTTTAGACAAATTACCAGGATGACCAGGAAATTTCCAGGGATGCCTGTGAGAACGAGGGTAAAAAGCGATAGAGCCGAGATCAAATTCTCCGAGTCCATGTGGTCGAATGTTTCGATGCGCGGGGTCGAACGAGGAGTGAATTCGATGGGGTGCTTGCTTTTAAATTGTTTCCTACATAGGGTATAGGTATATAAAAAGAGTACGTAAAAGCGGGCAGGTGGTGAGAAGTGTTCATTCTAATTTTTAAAAGGATTAAGTCATTAGGGACAGTTTTTGCAAGGATGATCCTTTCATTTCCTGTCGCTTGTCCGTGAAGTCGCTCAAATAGTGAAATGCTGAAAAAATCGCACGCAAACTTTACACGTTTGTGATTGCCGAAGCGTGTTTCTGTACAATGACTTAACTTAAAAGAGTTTTAAAAGAGTTTTACTAACCAAGGGCGACATCACTGTAGGGCCGTCAGAATGAGCTGAAAATGTTTCTTGCTAATTATTCATTTTTAATGGTGCATATACATTAAGTCCCCTTGTCTGCACAAAGCTTTATTTTCAATGAATAACATTCTACAAGCGCTCACGTCCAACTACTGAACAGTTTTCACGTTGTTAATCGGCCTAAATTTTGAAATTAAATTAAGAAAAGAAAATGGCAAAGAAAAGGCTGAACAGTTAATTCACTACGTTGTCAATTTGAGGACAAAAATTTCAAGCGTTCTGTCCTTTGTTTTCAGTAATTAGGAAAATCGAGTAGAATTCATTGAAGCGGTTCGACTGAAAGGTAGCTCAAATTGTTCATGTTTTCCGGAGTTGCCATTTAGTCCATGAAGTCTTAAAAAGCACCTTTTCAAAACTCAGAGTTCGTAACTGGCCCAAAACATACAGTAGAAAATGTGGCCATTCAATGAAAGTTGTTTGTTGGCTTAAATTATTTGTGATTCCTTTATTTCACATTTAGCGATAAATTTACATGCAAAAATTATATCCTATGGACCTCAAGAGAGATAGACCCTAATTCGCTTAACCTCCCTGAACAAAATGTATGAGCGGTGTTTGGAGAATTGAATCTGATCAGCTTGGTCGAAGCAAGAGATCACCTGACATTTTCTCCATTGAACAACATAATAAGGACGGTCGCGCGGAAGCTCAGAATTTGTTAAAACTTATGCAAATGGTTTTTAAAAAGCTTCTAACGCTCAGAAGTTTTATACACGATCAGTAAAGAAACTTATTTATTGAAAAAAAAAAAAAAAAAAAAAAAAAAGCGAAAATAATTAGTACGGGTCACCAGACTTTTAGAGTTATTTTGACGATCAGTATCCAAAACTCATGTTTTGTTAACATCCATGCCACGCGTGATGACGTTGCATTGTGTCACCCATTATTAGTGCGTGCCCCAAACCACTCTTATCACTATGCGCAGTAACAAATAGCACTTTTCGCTCCCCACATAAGCAAGTGTCTGTCAAGTAAATCTCTCTGCTGGGTTTGGTTTTGTTTCTCAAGTACATAATACTGTATTGTAACCAAATAATCAGTTATCCACTCTAGCTTCCTGCCAAGTTTTATCGTCAAGTGGCCCGCCATAACATCTACGTGTCGCGAACAGCGCATGATTGTGAGAGTGGCTTAGGCCCGGGTTAAACGTCGATCTTGGCATGCGTCGAACTCAATGCAAATTAGGTCAAACAATGGATTTGGTCATTTGCATCGAGTTAGACGCATGCTAAGACCGACGTTTATCCCGGGCCTTATTGAAAGAATTTTGCAAAACAATTGATTTGTTCATCCTGTACACCTCTCTTTGAATATAATATTTCTGTTGCACTAGAAAAAAAAAAAAAAAAAAAAAAAAAAACTACACGATTGTACATCTATTCTGACTACAACTTATAGTCCCTTGAAAATCTCCACAATTTGTTGTGGCTTCTTCAATTCCCTGCAAGGACCATAATTTGATGGAAGGGTTCCCTATAGTCAGTTGATTTGGTATAGTTGATGAACGTATAATATGCTGAACACCTGCAAGTCACACTGTAATATGCCAGAAGTCATTTATTTCATCTTGTCTCATATCTATGTTTAGACACCGTATAGTCTAAGTATGAACTACACTGTACCTTAGCTAGTGAGATGTGACTACAACTTGCCTTTGGGTTAGCTGCCAAAATCATTGAATTTTGATGTTGCACTTAATTGTCCTGGTATAGGATTTTCTGTATGTCAATAATTTTATGCTAACTTTAGAGATGTCCAAATGTTGTTCAATTCATCTTTTGGGATGCCCACATAATTCTTAAGCACCTCTTTTTTAGTTTTGAGGCCATACTGTAGATAGACATTACTTGGTTCAAGTGATGCTTGATTTTCCCCAATGGAAATAGACTGACAAATTCGAGCTGCTACCGTCCAGTACAGCAAATCAATTTCTGATTTTGAAAGGGGCCACACTTCTTGATAACCACCCAGTACATGACCAGAGGCATAAATTGCATCTGGATATGATTCACCAGCTTCGCCCATCATCAAAATCATATAAGCCATGCATATTCCTACTTCAAACAGTCTGTAGGAATAGCACGCATCTCCAAAATCAAGAATGCCACTAACTTTGTGGCCTTCCCCAGAATTACTTTTGACCACAAGAATATTGCTTTCATTAAGATCACCCTGAATTACTTGCTTACTAAAACCACTTACAGAAGGTAAAACTTCTTCAGTAAATCTATTGTACACATGCTTTAAAAGCTCTGTATAGTCTTCTTTGATAGTTGTTGTGTTGAAGATGTATTTTTTAATTCCTTTGATGTACTGTAGGTCCCAGTGGTACACTCTGCTTTCAAAAGCAGGATGGTAGAATTCCTGTTGAAGAAGTAAATGATATAGAAATGTTAAAATTCAGCTACTGAAGCACACTTGGTGAAAGAATGAAGTACTTACTAGACTACAGTAAAATCTTGACCTTGGTTATCTTGAACTCCCACTATCTCAAACAGAATCTGATTTTCCTCGGAAATAAACTTGGTAGAAATTTCCCTTGGTAGAACTTCGCTATCTCAATCCCCCACTATCTTGAACTAATTCTTGCTTCCCTTGAGAGTTCGAGATAGTGGGGTTATTTTACTCTGCTTTTAATACAACCTTTTTTTTCAGTGAATCTTATGGACTACACAAAACAATATCAATATGTGGAGGGACTTGATGAGGCCATTGGAAAGCTACCTTCGCTATCCTTTAAAAATCTCCTTAACACTAAACACTTCACAAGCCTCATATTTGAGTCCTTCCTCCATGCTGTTTACATGTAAATATTTTCCTCACTTCTCAAAATATATGAAGTTCTCTGTGAATGGTAAGTATTGGAAACAAAACCATAGTCCAGAACACCAGAACACTCCGTAAATCAGAAATTGAGGGGAGGGGGGAAGGGGATGTCAGTAAATCACACATTGAGGGGGGGGGGGGGGGGGGGTTGGAAATAGCCTCCGTGCTGATTATACTTCCAAAGCAGTCACAGTCACATTCTTTAATGTTGCATTCGCTCACTTCTCTCGCCACAAAACTTGATCACATCACATAACACTGTTTGCTCACCGACTCATTACAACACAAACACACACCCTATGCGATTGACATTTTCCAGACCTACAGGCAGTGCGCAGGTGTAACGAAAACGAAGACCCCGAAAACGAAGACCTAAGACCCAGAAAACGAAGACCCTAAAATAAATTAACATAAATTTGCGGGGTCTTCGTTTTCTGGGTCTTCGTTTTCGGTTTTCGGTGGTGGGTGTATCAAAAATGAAGACCCCGAAAATGAAGACCCCAACAATAATAGCCAACAGCTTCACTAAGTGGCACTCTCTTTCATACTGCTTGTTCAAGCTTTACGACGAGTGGCAAAAATTGCGGGGTCTTCGTTTTCGGTTTTCGGTGGTGGGTGTATCGAAAACGAAGACCCCAAAGGGAATCGTCCACTTTCCTGTATTTTGCGCTTGGTTTCTCTTGAAGTGATCTGTCTACGGTGTTTTGTTTTGTTTGTGTAGCAAAATTGTGCAAAAGAGCTCTATTGTTACAACTATTTATGGAAGTAACTTTCCTGTCATTTTAGTTTTCTTGTTACTGTTGTTCGATATGTGCATCATTCGTTCCTACTAAGATTCTAAGCGGCAATCATTAAATTTTCACTGTGTCCCTAAAAAGAACTCTATTGTTACAACATTTCATAGACGTAACTTTCCTGGCATCTCTGTATTCTTGTTACTGTTGTTTGATATGTCCATCGTTCCTTCCTGCTGAGGATCTCCTGAAGAGATTCTTTGCAGTCTGTTTAATATCAAACTTGAAATAAACCGACTCAGCGTTTTTAATTTACGTTGATTTTCATGTGAACTTTTGGTTAGATTTGCATTGTCTGGCGCGTGTTGCTTGTGCGCGCGAAAGGTGAGCCGGTCAGCGGTGCTACGCCATTAAACAACATGGCAGAAAAGCTGACAGCACGATAAGCGCTACAAAACACCGTAGACAGATCACTTCAAGAGAAACCACGCGCAAAATACAGGAAAGTGGACGATTCCCTTTGGGGTCTTCGTTTTCGATACACCCACCACCGAAAACCCAAAAACGAAGACCCAGAAAACGAAAGACCCCCGCAAATTTATGTTAATTTATTTTGGGGTCTTCGTTTTCTGGGTCTTAGGTCTTCGTTTTCGTTATGAAAAGGTTTAATTAAATCCAGCGGAAGTCTTTTGAAATAAAATGTTTACAAACTCGATCAGCCTAGTTTCCAACAGGGGTGCCTAAAAATTCAGGATGGGGGAGGAGATGGGGTTGCAATTTTAGAGATACAGTATGGATTTACGAACCTGGAGTAGAGAGGGGAGGCGGAGGGGGTGATTAAGTTCACAAGAAATGACTGCGAATACAAGCCTGGACCCACCTGAGAAACTTTGGAAAATCTCGCCACAAACCGACCCAAGTCACGCAGCAAACTGGGGGTGCACGGAACATCTTTGATCAGCAGACCCGGGACGAATTTCAGCAAGCGTACTGCCTCGGTGACTTCATCGAAGTTTCCATGAGATTTGGGGTTCTTCCACATCACTTTGTAATCGCCTTTCAAACTTTTGACTGGTACCGGGCATGCCACGCCGTTCTCGCTAAGGAACAAAGTTAACGCGTTTTGCGCATCCACTAGTTCGTTGTCGGCCGAGTCGATGCGATTCAGGACTTTGAGCACAAATTCCTCCTCTTCCGAAGAGGGGTGTAAATTCCCGACGTCAGGCCCAGGATTTTCTGTATTCCCGTCTTGCGTAAAACCTCCTTTCATGTAGAAGTTACGGTCGTCGTAGCTTTCAAACTCTTTAACGTCTTCTGGCTTTGAGACGTGGAAACCGAACAAAGAACGCGCTAGTCCTGTCGCCTGAGTTTTGTCTAAGATTGGTCGCTTCAAAACTAGCGTCTTCAGTGTATTTTCGGCCATCTTGATTCTGCAGGCTTAGCCAAAAAGAAGAGATGCAAATTAGGACGCTCATGTGTCGTGTATGGATTAGTGGTGCTTCTAAAAATTTCTTGTGTTCATTTCGAGAACCTTTTCTTTGAATGAAAAGGGAATTGTATGGGGAAACAGGAGAAATAATGCTTATACATACCTTACTGTTTGCTGACCCTCGTGGCGCACGAGAGCTTTTCCCCCACCCCTACCCCTCATCGTCAGTGCAGTCACGCAATGACGTAATGAATGGACCGAGATACAGAAAACAAGGAGAATATATTTAAAACGAAAATAAGATATGAAGTTGAAGGGAACAGTAGCATGGAAAAAATACTGGGGAAAGGAAAGAGAAGGAAAGAAAACAAACATTTAAAAGTAAAACTGACCGGAAGTCAGAAAGGAAGGCGTGCGGGTTGGCCAGTCCAGCAACCAATCAGCTGACCGAGAACGTGGCTAGTTCCCAGGATCTTTTCTTGCGCAACATGGCGGCGAAACTTGAGGTAGGTTTTGAAAATAAACTGTGGCTTTCTTTGTCGTGAAGTATCGCTAATGTACTTTGATCCTATTCATAGTACCTGTCCGGATTCGGAAGTGAATTTTCTTCTGAATCTTTGCCGGATGCTTTGCCGGAAGGGCAGGTAAGTCATTAAATTATTGTACAATTGCGGCGAGATGGTGACTCGATTGCTTTTGAATCATTTCGTTGAAAAAGAGGTTCATTTGGCTGGATTACCGTTCTGATTTTTGTCAATCGAGGCAGATATCAGAAACACTTCTGAATGCCATGTTGATTCAACTCAAAGTCTGTGTATTTTCTTTGCGGTACTTCGCTTCTTTCGATGCCAATTCAAATATTGCACGGTCATATTTTCCTCATAGGCAACGTGACGCAATTCCTACAGCGAGGGGGTTGGGGAGGGGCTTTGGCAACCGGGAAATTAGAATGAATTTTAGCACAGGTAGGGTTTGATTGTAAACCATCAATGATATGAACAAGTAGGTCACGTGACCATCATGACTAAAGCTTTTAAAAAACCCTTTTACTCCCAAGAGTGATCAACTTCGATTTTCTCCTTCAGTTTCTCACCAGAAATATATTATACAATAAGGAGAACTTAGCTGTCGATATCTTTCTCAGATGACAACTGTTTAATCTATCAGATCTCTGTACATCACCCATGCATTTTCTTCTTAAAAAGGTTGAGAGAATCTGCATCATTTTTGAGCTTAAGAATTAAAGGGTTAATCATATTAGGCTTTTGAATGCAAGATGTGGAGGCACAAAATATGCAGAACTGCAAAATTTCAGGTTCACAACATTTATGAATCAAAATTGGCATTTTGAAATAACTTCATAAATATTAAGAAGATTTGTATGGAAAACTGCAATGCTGCTGGGATGCAACCTTTTCTCATACAAATCTTAAGATTCATAAGTGCTGCAAAGGGCCTTTATAAAATAACTATGATACTATGCGCATTATGATTGGCTAAATAACAGTAAGACAAGAGTATATTACACGCTGATGTGATACATGATTTGTTATTTGACTAATTACTTTATAAAAGAAATAAAGCATTTCCATGTAATGTACTGTAGCCTCATCTAAATGTGTGAGAAGTTGGGAGAACATGAGAGTAGTGTAGGGAAACCACGAGGCCACAAAGGATTTATTTATTAATGCATTATATGTTTCTCATATATTAAGAGGTAAAATGTAACTGAGCTTTTGGTTTGGTTACCACAGAACAGCCCACAGAAGTGTCCATATGGCTTGTATGCAGAGCAGCTGTCAGGATCGGCATTCACGGCTCCAAGGGGAAGCAACTTTAGAAGGTGTGGATAGTTTAAGTAATTGGCCACATTCTTTGGGACTTTATTTATTAGCCACTTCCTGTTCTGAGAGAAGTATACACTGCACAAAATACAAAGTTCCCAAAAGAACTTTTGTGATTTCTTGAAAAACAAAATTATCTCAGATACTGGTGACCTGGCAGACATCAATATTATTTCCACAGAAAATTATCAACAATCACAAAATAATATTAAGGTATCACCACCCCCTCCCCCACCCCCTCCAAATATGCATTACTTGTTTTTTATTTTACAGAAAACATGAAAGGTCGGCATGTGACTCATCAAAATATTTGTTGTAAATTACCACACATTGATTCAGAAATTAATTGAATTCTATTCATGTTAAGTTAGTTGTATGTCAAGTTGTATGCACATGAGGTATATTAAGAGTATATTATTTTATTATATACATACTGAGACATACTCACGAAAAAGCCATATCGTAAAATTTCGTACGCAAATGAGTTCTAGCCAATGAGAGGCTGCGAACGACGCTTTTCACACGTGAAAAAAATCGTTCGTCCAATCACAAGCTGCGAACGACGATTTTTCACTACTTTTAAAGGGTTTCCCGGTCCCATCATAAATGTCTCAGTATGTATATAATAAACAGAAAACATCATGGAAAGTGCTTTGTACAGTTTTTATTCACTCGTTGTTTCGTATCATAAAACTCACTCGCTCGCAAAGCCTCGCTCGTTCGTTTTATGATACTTCACAACTCGTGAATAAAAACCGTACGCGCGCACTTTCCATGAAGTAATCTCTATGTACTTTATTTGAGCAACTAGGCTTATATAAATGTATAATAAATGTTTTTTTTATGCTGTAGCTGGCTTTATAGGATTCACCCCTCAGCACTCCATCAGCCATTTGAATTGATAGAACAGGAACTTATGATCAACAACTGGGATGAGTGTAACCCAAACCCTAACCAAGTATGTCAATGGGTGCATACAGTACATGCCATAAATAAGTGGTTGTGACTAAACTGGATACTCCAAAATCAGGTTTCCGAGAGAAGACTGGGACCAAAATAACGAGTTATCGGCGAAGTCGTCCGGAGCCGTTTATGAACATTGTGGACCAAAAAATGATCTCGGTTTGTCTGAAGCATGGTTCTGACACTGGAAGACAGTCAAATTAAATTTGGCACTGGAGAGGTTTTAGAAGGAAAAAATTAGCTTGGGGAGAAATTACTAAAGAAGAATGGCTTGTTCTGGCTGATCTGGCACAGATGAAATAAAATCCTACTGCGTGAACTGTTACGGAGAGCGATTGAAACGGCTTGTGTATGATCCTGTGTTTCTTGATCAGTCTTAACTCCAGAAGACAAACACATTCATGATAAGACATGCAATCAAGATTTAAGCATTCCGAGCGAAGGTGCGAACTGTCAAAAATCACCACAGGAATGATAAGTAAATAGGAATAATAATGAAGCCCATAGAAGCCAACAGTTATAGACGGATCAGATTCCCAACGTATCCTAAAAATAGGTAGATATTTATCCATATTTACTGTATTAGGATGGTTATATATATGTTATTTTCATCCAAATCCACTGTGTTCTCGAGCAAATGGCTGACTGAACTGAGATTTTGCACTATAACAGCACTATTTTGTATTTCACGTTCACGACAACAATGCTTCTTGTATGTATCTGGTGTTGACTGATTATAGTTTCGACTCATTTCTTGAGCCGTTTCAGTTTTATTTGGAGTTGACCTCCCCATCCGTGTAAAAAGGAACACAGGCGGCGCAACGTAGGCAGCCGATCTGAACTAACTAACGGAAATACGTCAGGTACGATAAGAACCTCCCACAGACGGACTTGCTAATGCACGCCAAACAAACTTTCAAAACATGAACGTCACTGTCGTACGGTTTTCGGAACACGTCTGAGCTGATGAAAATTTAATTTTTGATTCGGTCCCAGTTTCCTCTAGGAAACCTGATTTTGGAGTATCCAGTTTAGTCACAACCATAAATAAATTAGACAGAGATATTAAATTCTCCTTATACTGTTTCATAAAACTTATACTGTACACAATTTACTATATGGGAGCAATCAGAGAGATGTAAAAGCTAGAAGTATACAAAGAGAAAATTGAAAGTTCAATTTTCTCGATTTTCACGAATTCTTTTCATGAATTCTCAGGGCTAACAAGGAGTGCAATCAATGTAAAATGTTTAAGCATTAACTAGGGAAATTTGAAGTACACGTATACCTTCTCTGTATTAAAAAATAGTATGCACTTAGGTGAAATAGGTATGTATAATCAAATGACCAGATAAAATTATATGAACTGGTTTATTCGACCACAAGGAGAACTACATATTGTGAATGTACAGGTCAAAGTATGTTTTCATACTCATGCACCACAACAAGAGTAATAGTTGACCACACTCCCTCAACCCACCACTTATAAATTATGAATAAATAAATGCTGTTATAATATTATGCTGAAGTTATATATAGAAGTGTAGTATTCAATTGCGCTTTACAATAATCTCTGAATTTAGTAGAGCCGGACAGTTTGCGGCACTAAGGAAATTCCCCTGCCTTATTTGAAAAGTATGCGAGTTGAGAAGGTTGAGAGACTAGGTCAACGGTATAACGTCCCCACCCAAGGCCAAGGATGGCTTATCATTACTAATAGTATAAGTCATACAACTGTGCTTGTTTATCCCAGCTCCTTTGGAAGCCGTTTGGACTTCCTGCAGATAATAATAACATGGACTTTGTGCAAGTGAGTGAAAGTTACTGCATGGCACATCTCTTTTCTTGGTATTATTATTATTATTATTATTATTATTATTATTATTATTATTATTATTATTATTATTATTATTATTATTATTGATATTATTATTATTATTATTATTATTATTACTATTATTATTATTATATAATTATTAGTATAGCTTTAACTAATTAAAATTGTTGAAATATTTTCTGTAGAGAGATTTTGGGACTGAAAAATAATTTGCATGAGCTTTGTTATTACAGGGGTATAACAATTTTCTGTTGATGAATTTGGGGGTAAAAATCAGTTTCAAAAACAATGTTATTGTTTGTAAAAAGAATTTGTGAGTCAGAACTTTGGGAGACAATAAAATATTCTCATGCAGTCAGTGAAGTTTGGTTTCATGATTGAAGGAGGACTAACCTTGTACATTAGGAATAATTATAATTCGCAGACTCTCATAAGGAAACTCTGATAGAAAGCATTTTCTTTATCTGACTTATATGTGATATATAAGTATTATACTTGAGATCATACTTTCTCCAAACAGAAATTTTACTTTAATAATTAAATATATTTATTATTAGCATAATTATTAGCATATTTTCCCCATAACTTTTGTTAACTTTTGTTTGATTATCACACACTGTTTACTCTTTTTCGAATATATATATGTATATATTTTTGTAGCAGGTGTTTAATTATTTAGTAGATCACTCAACCAATATTCAATAGGGAAGAACTGTACTTTATATTATGTTGGTAGAAACAGTAAGTTATAATTGTATTATTGCTTTAGGGCAGTGGGTTAAATGTTTTTGACCAATGCTTCCTGACATCCACTTGATTCATACAAGGCCGCACTACTTTAATATTAATGTGATTAACATATCTGCTCCCAATCTCTATTTCAGGGTCTGCACACTGTCTGTGGAGCAGGGGACCCTCGTACTCGGCATGGGGCTGCCATCCATATATTTGTGTGTAACAAGTCCATGGTAGACAAGTGAGTTTTCAACAGAAATGTTTGTCAATGTGTGGACCATAAAAGTGTTAGTGCTTGCCACAACATATTATGCATGAGAGAATTTTATATTTTTAGTTTAGTTTAGTCTGAGTGAAAGGGTAATAAATTGTTAAATTAATATTATTTTTTAGAACTGAGAAACTGGGAACAGTTTATTGAAGACAGTATCATGGTTCTCTCTCTCTCTGTTATTTTAATTTTTAATTCAGCTGATTATACTATACAGCCATAATTCTCATCTTTATGTGAGACTCAGGCAGTTAAGTTATAAAATAATTCCCTTCATTCCCAAGAGTGATTAATTATCGATAATCCCAATTAAATAATAACCAACTATCAGCTATCAATAATCCCATTGCAACAGCTTGTACATTTTCATCTTAAAAGGTTCAGAAAATATGCATTTTGAGCTTGGCCGTGGAAGTGGGTTATGACTGGGGGAGAGATGTAGCTTTTCATTTGGGGAAATAATCTAACCAGGACATACGAAGAACATTCTGTAAGTGGATGTTAGCTATGCATGTCAACCAACAGTATTAAGCAATCTCTATGATCCATTTCAGGTGTTTTTACAACTCAGATGGTGATTTCCTGATAGGTGAGGTTGATCAAGGCATACTAGAAATACGATAATCGCAGATACCCCCTCGCTCTGCCATTGATGGGACTTTTACTTCATGGTACTCCCAACAAGAGTAGCCTTTGCTTTACCGAAATGTTGACTCAATCTTTTCTTCGAAGTCAAGTGCTACACGCAAAGGAAGGAGAAAAAGATTGGTGTGTGTTATAATTTTGCGTTGAAAAAAGAGTCGATTGCGTGACGAAGTACGTATTTCCCACGGTCGGCACGCCAAATTAATTCATACAGTCTGCCAAGAACGTTCTCAAAAATTTAATACTTAAATTTTGAAGTTGGTCGGCCGTCGTAGTACGGGAAAAAAGGAACACTGATTTTCCAATTTTGAATTCATAGGCAGTACAATTAAATGGGCTACCTGTGCGACTTGTTTTTATTCTCTACTGCATGCACCAGACTCAGGCATGCATATTTAATATAGGCTCGAATTGTTTTGTATGTGAACCCGCTCAAAACAGCATGATTTCTCCCAGAATCAAAGCGGTTACTCCAAATTATACACGGGCTTCAGACCTAGTCATACTCCTAAGGGCTTGTGAACGATTCTCGCTGCAAACACCGCGTGTCAGATTACAGAAAAATAAGACATCTGACTAAATCATTCAAGACTCCAAGTTCCGATTGCTCTGAGCTAATACGGTAGCCGAAACTAGCGACAGAAGCGTATTAAAACAATACTTCGAGGAAAAATGATCAGCATACAGATTTTAATATTTGGGTTCACACTAGTCAGACTAAGTCAACTTAGGCGTTCACACTTGGGAATAAAGCCACTCATGGCGACATGGGTCGACATATGAGACGTTTTTTGAGCTGTCATCAAACCCGTCTTGAGTTCCCAGTTTTTATCCCTTGGGAAAAGCAGTTGTGCAAGGCGTACTGCATCGAATCTTAAAAACACCAGCCAGAATGATACCAAGAAACAGGGGGGAGGGAGAGAGCTTGGGGAAACCAGTGCATTGCCGAAGCGACGTTGGGCGGCACAATCGTTGGGGCGTCTCGAAACTGAAGAGGAAAATCCACCTCAGAAAACTCCTAGTACTGCAAATATGAGGTTCAGCATCTACCTACTTTTAAAATTGAGAAGATTCATGATCCTAGAGGTCCTTGTTTTACTGACTGTACATCTTGCTAGCTCGCTGATCCATGTACGTGTCGAAAGGGTGATTGAGGAATTTTCACGAGACAACACTTATGCTCTGAACTCTACGCCATTCCGGAAACTCAATTTTTTTGTTTTGTCTTTGTTTTATTGATTGACATTTCGATTAATAAGTTTTCCTGTAGATGGAGACTAAGGAAACCTTGTCAGGCTTTTACAGGTAGTCCTCCGTAATAATTTTACCAATTCTAGTCAAGTATCGATTGAGTATCAAGTATAGATCGGTAATGTTTCAAGTAAAATAAAAATTAGGAATAAGCTAACAACTTAACTAAAGCTAGCCTAGCACTGACATAGCATTAACTCGCCTGATTGACATATATGCACTTGTAATTAAATGTATGCTAATCATTGAGATAAGTATCTTTCTATTTTTGTTTTTAGAGTATTATATGATTTTGTTTCTATTATTTCGTCTGGAATGCTATTCCATATTCTTGGTCCTTTGCACTTTAGTGAATATTGACCATAATTTGTTCGAGCGAATTGCTCATGGATTTGTTTGGCCTGTCTCGTATTGTATGTGTGTAATTGTGCGTTAATGGTATAAAATCTATTAAAGCTATCAGGTAATTCACTATGTATTGATTGAAACATGAAAAGAATAATTAGCTAAGCAAGCCCTAAGTCAGGTTTTTTCTTGACTTGAAAAAGTTTTAGTGCCTTTGACTTTGCCGGCGTTAAGTCAAAAATTCAAGTTTCTGACTTAGTCGTTCAGACACGTTTTTATCACTAAGTCGTCTTAAGACGCTGCTAAGTCAGACTTAGTGATCTAGTGTGAACCCAAGTAATACATTCTTGAAGTGATCGAGTTACAAGATACGGGATAGAATATATTTGTCACGGTGATTGTTCGATTTCCACTGACTAACCTTTGTTGCTTGTCCTTTCTGAATAAGCATCTGAGTTTAACACAAAACGGCGTCTGAAGCTCCCGATTTGCTTTCAAACGCTGTTCCCTTTGCGGAGCCGTTTCTTCGGCACGCTTCCGTTCATGATGCTGTCGGTTATAACATGTTTGTCGTCTTTTCTCTAGACGTTTTTGGTGCTGTTCGATCGTTTCACGATTTCGCCTTGCTCGCGCCTGTTCCCTTCTCTTTTGAAGACGAGCTTCGCGAGACTGTTGTGTTTCAATTTTTCCAGTTTTCCATTTTCGTAAACACAGCTACTGTATCTAATTTCTCTTATTACGAGTAAAACTACAGGGCCACACGTGATCGATACGGCCTTTGTTATTGGTTAAGCAGCGATAGGAACTGGGGACGAGGTCGTACGACAGACTGACAGACTGACAGACGAACATTAAATTTCGAGATGGCGACTCGCTTGGAGTCTCCGAATGATGCGATACTACTGCATTAGCGTTGTGATTATATCACTCGCTTCGCTCGGGGATAAAGTATGTTCTCCTGTTGCTTTATCAGCTTCTCTGAGTAGCTTAGTGTGGCGATCAACTAATAAATAAATCTAAAATCAAAATATGTTCAACTAAAATATGATTTATTGTCAAGTGATGATTTGTTGTTGAGTGGTGATTAGTTGTTGAGTGATGATTTGTTTTTGAGTGATAATTTGTTTTTGAGTGATAATTTGTTTTTGAGTGATAATTTGTTTTTGAGTGATGATTGTTTTTGAATAATGATTTGTTGTTGAGTGATGATTTGTTGTTGACTGGCAGTTTGTTGTTGCAGTGCCACAGAAGGGAACTCTGAAAATAACGACCGAGTTTGGCAAGATGGAAGTTATACCAAATGAGATTTGCATCATTCAGGTAACCTGAAGTTTAACAGAACAAATAATATTGGAACAAGGACTTCTGGCTAGAAATGGTGACCCTTTAACTAACCTCAACTAATAATGTAACCTCTCTATTTTTTATGCCTATAATAGATTAAGGTTTTAATACTATTAATTTAATAATAATAGTAATAGTGATCTTCATTTAGAGCCAACACTGCAGAAGGGTTGATACACTACAACAATGCCAGAAGAACTGCACGTGATAACACAGTATTAAATGCAAATGTTGGCGAAAACCTCAACCAAGACCGCAGTTTTAGGACCCTTGTAAAATTTCTTCGGCATATTTTACTGACCATTAGCATACCAAAATTTTTTACATGTATATACCCTATAGGAGGGGGGGGGGGGGGGGGGGGGAGGGGGACTCCCACATAAAAAAGAACGGGAATGCTCGGCTGTAATTTTAATTTTGACCCCAAGAGGTACTAAATGGGCATGGCTAGAGCTTATTTTAAATAAATAAATAAAATAAATAAATCACTTTATTTAAGTCTCAATGTATTTACACTTGCCATGCTAATTGGGGAGACTTGAAATGCAGAAACCAAATATCATAAACTGAACGCAAATGTGTTAAGAATCCCAACTGGTCGGAGGCTAACCAGTTGGCTATTTACAAAGTGTTGCCGAGGATTTGAACTCAAGGCTACCGTGTTGCAAATTCAGCTAGTGGTCAGAGCGGGACTTGAACCTGGGACCTCCGGATTTCAAGTCCGGCGCCTTAACCACTTGGCCACACTGCCTCCCTCCTATTTTGACCCCTAAAGGATATTGATAAAAGCAAACCAAAAATTTAAAGCTTCGATGCCTTTAATTGTTATCCCCGAGCGAAGCGAGGGTAATATTCACGGCGCTAATGCAGCATATTCGCCTCATTTGAAGACTCCAAGCGTTTCGCCATCTCGAAATTTAATGTTCGTGTGTGTGTGTGTGTGTGTGTGTGTGTGTGTGTGTGTGTGTGTGTGTGTGTGGTACGACTTTTTAGGCCAGGTGCCTAAGGCAATGACGTAATAATAATCAGTTAGCGTCTCCGCCAGTGTTTTTACTAGAAATACGATAATCGCAGATATCCCCTCGCTCAGTAGTGGGTTTTCGGAAAGCGGGATTCTTGTTTATTTTCGGTTCGGAGATTAATATTTAAAAATTTTTTTGCAAACCACGGCTGTGTAGCGACGTCACCAGTCGGCCGCTAAAAAAAATCTTTTTCGCACGGCAGTCTGGTTTAGTTCAGACAACGTGCACAGTCTGCAATTTTCGTAGACACTAAGCTGAACTTCAAAATTCGCTGAGACAACATTTACACGCAACTACAGAATACTCCCGAGGCTTGAAAGCCAAGCAAAGTCGATCTTGGACACCGAATTTTTTTTTTTTTTTTTTTTTTTTTTTTACTTTATAAGTTTAATACGCTTCTTCGAGTGTGACAAAATTTAGAGCCGTCAAAGCGAGTCGCTTGTTTACACGCTTTCGAAGTCTCGGGACCGTGTGAATTTTGGCAGGTATTCAATTTTGAACACAACAACTTTTCAAACTGCGTTTGACGATTTTAAAATCTTTGACAGAAAAAAGAAATCAAGTCACTAAATAATACAAGGTCCGATTGTATTGAGCGAGCAAACCCGGTCACTAAATAATACAAAGTGTTGAGCGAGTATCTTACGGGGTCCCGCTAGTAGACAATAATATACAATAGACTGTAATTGTTTAATTTGGAAAGCAGTGGCCGGATATTTTCTACTTTAATAGCCTTCAAAAAGCAAAAGCATTTTAACCCGGTTACATTTTATCCTTGAATACAGTGTGCCAACAAACGCGGCGACAAAACTTCACAGCATGTGTCAGACTGTCAGTGAAATTATGCAAATATGTCAGGAATCGGATGACACAATCTTGCACGAAGGCACTCTGAAATAGCTTTGAAAACTAGCGAAAAGATCACAGTATAATCCTACTTGGCCTTCATCACAGTTCCCGGGGCATCAAACGACAAAATATACGGCAATTGTTGAAATACCATAATGATAACACGACCGTCATTTAACAAAAGCGTTGTACGTTAATTGATGTAAATTTTCAAAACTCACCGGTTCCTGAAAGCCATAGCTTTAGCTCTTTTCCAGCAAAGGAAACAAAACCCAAAACACCATTGTTTACGTCTTCAATGATTTCAAAGTACACTGTATAGAGCAGTCCTTATACAGTACGAAAATTCCACTTTCCATTGTATTGTGTGTCGTCATCTTGTCAAACTTGGATTCTGAAAACTACATTCCTGTTATTGTAAAAGGTGAAATTTGCCACGATGATTGTTCGATTTCCACCAACTGTATTTTGCTATTTCTTTCTGAAGAAGTGTCTGCGTTTTAACACAGTACTGGCGTCTGGGATTGTGTTCAGGTCGACCAGTTGTGCCTTTAAGAATCCGTTTCACGGCTAGTAAGCTTGCCTCCCATACACCGGCAAAATATCCGGGCAAATTACAGCCGTCCGTCGAACTGCTTGGCCTTGTATCTGCATCTTATTGTACAAAATCACTTCCGTTCGTACTCTTACAGCTACCGCATGTCACTAAGAAAATGGCGGTTTACAGTTAAGCTGCCGATGTAACCTTGCAGTGGTCGCTCGACGCGGATGGCCCTGGGGACGAGTCGTACCCCACACACACACGAACATTAAATTTCGAGATGGCGACACGCTTGGAGTTTTCAAATGATACGATTTTGCTGCATTAGCGTCGTGATTATTTCCCTCACTTCGTTCGGGGAAAATATTTGAACGAAGCAATAATTGTACGTAACTGGTTTTACGAAAATGAATTTGAAAACTGGAAAACTTGAAACAGAACGGTCTCGCGAAGCTCGTCTTCAAAAGAGAAGGGAACAGGCACGAGCAAGGTGAAACCGTGAAACGATCGAACAGCGCCAAATACGTCTAGAGAAAAGACGACAAACATGTTATAACCGACAGCATCATGAACGGGAGCGTGCCGAAGAAATGGCTCCACAAAAGGAACAGCGCTTGAAAGAAAATCCGGAGCTTCAGACGCCGTTTTGTGTTAAACTCAGATACTTATTTAGAAAGGACAAGCAACAAAGGTTAGTCAGTGGAAATCGAACAATCACCGTGACAAATATATTCTACCCGTATCTTGTAACTGGATCACTTTAAGAATGTATTAGAATCTGTATGCTGATCATTTTCCCTCGAAGTATTGTTTTAATACGCTTCTGTCTGTTCAGTTTCGGGTACCGTATTCGCTCAGAGGAATCGGAACTTGGAGTCTTGAATGATTTAGTCAGATGTCTTATTTTTTCTTTCAAGACTAAAACTGTAACAAATGCTGTACTCTGACATGCGGGGATTGCAGCGAGAATCGTTCACAAGCCCTTAGAAGTATGACTACGTCTGAAGCCCGTGTATAATTTAAAGTAAACCGTTCAAGTTTTGCTTTGATTCTGGGAGAAATAATGCTGTTTTGAGCTGGTTCACATACAATACAATTCGAGCTCATTAAATATGCATGCCTGAGTCTGGAGCATGCTGTCCAAAGTAAAAACAAATCGCACAGGAAACCTATTTAATTGTACTGCCTATAAATTCAAAATTGTAAAATTAGTGTTCCTTTTTTTCCGTACTACGACGGCCGACCAACTTCAAAATTTGAGTATTAAATTTTGAGAACGTTGCTTTGTATGGATTAATTTGACATGCCGACCGTGGGAAATGCGTACGTCGTCACGCAATCGACTCTTATAACACACACCATTCTTTTTCTCCTTCCTTTGCGTGTAGCACTTGATTTTGAAGAAAAGACTGAGTCAACATTTCGGTAAAACAAAGGCTACTCTTGTTGGGAGTACCAAAGTAAAAGTCCCATCAATGGCAGAGCGAGGGGCTATCTGCGATTATCGTATTTCTAGTAAATATAATATCATGAAGCACTTTATCCCTTGCTGTTTTCACACACAAAAAAGGTACATTCGACTGACACCCGGCCCCCAAACGGTATCACGTCACAAAAATGTCAGGCTTTGATGTTGAGCACCCCAAGCGGTACCAAAACCCGTGGTTTTGACCCCTAAGCGGTACGACAAGCATACCTGTCTTTTTTTAATATGGACTTCCCCCTTGACTGTGTAGCTGCATGACAGAAAACGTCGACGTGCATGTAATGTATGCGTTATTTTTTTTTTTTCCAGCAAGGAATGCGCTTCTCGGTTGACGTGGATGAAACTTCTCGCGGCTACATCCTGGAAGTGTTCGATGGCCATTTTCGTCTTCCTGATCTTGGACCCATAGGTATAATGATGAAACTGCTCCGTTAATATTTTTGCCATCAACCCTTCCTTCGCTTTCAGTGACCCATGCCAGGGGGGAGGGGTTGGTTCTCGACTGATGTTGAGATTGAGGGGTGCTAGTCTCAAATTCTGACTCTGTTCGAGACTCAAATTTATAAATGTCACTACCGTAAGACAAAGTGCTTTACTTTGTGACCCTGTTTAAGACTCAACCCTAAAATCTTTTCCTCTTGAAATACGTACGAATGCCTCATAGGCGTGGATATGACAGTGTAGCTTTTCGGGAATTGGTATTCTGTGTTAATCTGTTATTTTATACCGGAATAGGAACAAGCGGAATAGTCCCGAAAGAACGCGCCCTTTATGTACTGCAAGTAGAACCCCACTATTTCGAACTCTCAAGGGAAGCGATAAATAGTTCGAGATAGTGGGGGATCTGTCTAGCGGGGTACTGTCTATCAAGACAATTTTCTACCAAATTCATTTTGAAGGGAAATTGGATTCTGTTCAAGATAGCGGGGAGTTCGAGATAACCGAGTTTGATAGTTTCTAGTCCCTATTTTTTGACAAGCGATCAACTTGATTGACAGGTGCCAATGGATTGGCCAATCCGCGGGACTTTCTGACTCCGGTGGCTTGTTATGAAGACAGAGATGTTCCTGAAGGTTTTACTGTTGTCAGCAAGTTTCAAGGAAAACTTTTCAAGGCTACCCAGGTGTGTTAATTGGCTGCTTTGTAAGGTTGATGTGGATGTACATGTGTACTGAACGTTTTGGCTTATGGACACCGCGGAAATACGTTCGGCTGTGCGATCACCTCATTCTTGAGTATGCGAAGCAGCAGTTTCACAAAACTGAAGTACAGATTTTGCAGTTCAGTGTAGTGCTCGTAAAATCTCAAGACTTAGTCAAGAAACTCAATACTAGGACATTATATCAACAAAGATTTGCCGTCTCTTGCAGAATCACTCTCCATTTGATGTGGTGGCGTGGCACGGGAACTACGTGCCTTATAAGTACAATCTGTCCAACTTTAACACCATCAACTCGGTCTCGTTTGACCACTGTGTAAGTTGCCTTGCTGGTTTCTTTGGTGAGAGACTGCAAAAGGAAAACTCTAGTTAGTTCAAGCTAATGCGCAGTTAACCAAATTCGTTCTCTTGTGCAACACAAGAGATTTCCGAATAAAGACGTCGTCCGCCGTTATATTCGAAAGCCTCTTATTTTTAAGCTTAAAAGTGTCAAAAGTTTAGACAACCAAGAGTTACTTACATAGCGTGAACATTCGGACCCAGAAATATAACATGGAGTATGGAGAACTTGGCCTACTCAGATGAAAGCTGATTGCATGGACTATTCAATTCCCATTACATAATCGATTTCATACTGTTCCTGAATGATCATGTGAGAATCCAGCGTACGAGAGAGTAGAATAACTAACCATGCTCCTTCTTCAATTTCTTATTTGTGACGTAATTTGTGACATCACAGGATCCCTCCATCTTTACCGTGCTCACCTGTCAGAGCACGAGGCCTGGGGTGGCGATCGCAGATTTTGTCATCTTCCCGCCCAGATGGAGTGTGTCGGAGCACACTTTCAGACCGCCCTACTACCATAGTACGTTGATGTTTTCGTTGTAGCATCGGTAAAAAATTGTCCCTCAAATATATCTGAATATCTTCTTTCCCTAGGAAATTGCATGAGCGAGTTCATGGGGTTGATCTATGGCCGTTACGAAGCGAAGGTATGTTCACATGTTCTAGGCGTGTTTCATGTTATACTAAACTTACACTCTCCCACCCCCAAAATTGATTTCTCCTCCTCCCCCCCCCCCCCCCCCTGCTTTTTTTTTGTGTCAGCACTACGTTTTGCGGTGGGTAAGGGGTTTTTGCCTAAGTTAAAATTCTCCCTCCGTTCTACCCTGTTCTTTGTGTCTGTCCTTACATTTTTCGGGGGGTCACCCACCATTTTCTTTGATCCCGCCCCCTGACCTTTGTGTCTGTACTGCGTTTCTCAGGAGGGGCGCTTTATGCCTGGTGGAGCCACGCTTCATAGTATGATGACCCCTCATGGTCCTGACACTGACTGCTTTGAGAAAGCTTCGAACGCGAATTTGAAACCACAGCGAGTAGCAGACGGCACTATGGTAAGCAAAGACAGACTTCTATTCGTATTTTTTCTCAGATTTTTTTCTTTCCTTCATCCCTTCGTTCTTCCTTTCCTTCAGGCCTTCCTTCCTTTCTTCTTCAGTCCTCTCTTCTTTCTTCCCTTCGGTCATTCCTTTCCTTTCTTCCCTCAGTCCTCTCTTCTTTCTTCCCTTCGGTCATTCCTTTCCTTCTTCCCTCAATCCTCTCTTCTTTCTTCCCTTTCGGTCATTCCTTTCCTTCTTCCCTCAGTCCTCTCTTCTTTCTTCCCTTCGGTCATTCCTTTCCTTCTTCCCTCAGTCCTATCTTCTTTCTTTCCTCCAGTCCTTCCTTCCTTCTTTCTTTTAGTTTTTTCTCCCTACCCCCTCCATCCCTTCAACGTTCTTGACAGCCATTTTTGAGCTTGTTTATTTGTTGTTATTTCCAGGCTTTCATGTTCGAGTCGTGCCTCAGCATGGCGGTAACCAAATGGGGTAACAAAACGTGCGAAAAACTTGACCCGGACTATTTCAATGTGTGGCAATCGCTAAAGAAAAACTTCGACCCCAACTGGAAGCTTGGATCAGAGAAGTGACGCAACCGTCACGTGATGCCATTTTAACCGCGCGGCATGCTGGGATGTATTAGGGTTAATAATCTAATGGCGGACAATCATAAGGTGATTTTTGCTTAAGAGGGTTTTCGGTTGACTGTCGAAACTAAGTTGAGTTTGCGTTAGCTGCGCTTTTTCGCACTTTTGCGCTTTTTCGGAGCAAAAGCAGAACCAAGAGATCTCGTTAGCATAGTTTTTTTGTTGTTATTGTTGCCCCATTTTAAATCGCGTAACGCTATTAATTGATTAATATATAAAACTTAAAACAACGATTAAAACAACCCCAAAGTTATTGTCACATGCTTTGAAATGGGGCAACAAACAAAGCAGCTATAGAAGTGTATTATACAATGTGGTCGTGCATTGAGGCAGGCAAACGCATTTTTTACGCTTCTGATTGGCTTCTTCTGTAATGTTAAACCTATCGCAAAGTTACTTTGGCTTCTGGTCGGGCTCAGTCCCCAGCCGTCGGTCGTGGACGCCGAAACACCGACGGGGACTGGGCCTAGCCTCCCGAGACAACGCTGTACTAATTCATTTTGCTTTGGTTTTATGATAGTCACTCGCAAACCACTCTTACTAGCCCCAATAAGTAACAATTACTTAAAATTAATGGAAGGGGCTTACACGATGATGGCCAAAGTGTATTTAGGTAACTAGCAATCCGCTTTCCAATGTGCATACACAGTATGCCATGTTGTAAGGTAAGATGAACTCTGAACTTTGAACTAAAATAAATGTAGAAATTATGTGTTAGTAGTTGCAATTTGTAACTGTTTGGAGATTATTGTTGTTTTGACTACAAGTTCTTGCCTTTCAAGTCGATTCAAAGAATTCTCTTAGTGTGTTAGCAATTTTTCACCGTCTTTTTACTGCCATAAATGTTTAATATAGGAGACTTTCAGAATTCCTGAACTTTCAACTGACACCGGCATGAAAGTATTACGATTCAAGTGAAAGCTCTTATTGAGTACATTCTTATAGCAGTGTTCACTTCCAACTCCTGAACAGTCAAATAAAACCTAAAAGATGTGACCACTCACATTAAAGCTCTCAATTAGTACATTTTAATAGCGGTGTTCACTTCAAACTCCTCAATTGTCAAGTGAAACTAAAGGCTGAAATGAAAGCTCTCGGTGAGTACATTCTAATAGAAGTTCAGTAGGTCGCGTGCAGATTTTAAATATATTGTTCAGGGTTCCATGTCTTTCTGTAATTAAAATTGAAGCTATTAAGAGGAAATTCTATTTAGACTTAATTTAGAAATGTTAGGGTTTCTTTTAGCATTAATCATATGCACTTTTTGTTTAAAATTAACAGGATAATCAGCAACATGTTCATTGACGATGGCAATAGAAGGAATCCTATTTGTGTAATAATAATGTTAATTGTGAATAACCATAACGAACCGTTTTGTTTGAAGAGAGCGCCCCAAAACGCCCTTCTTTCACAAAGGTTCATTAGATACGTCAACGTGCTGACGTTACTGCATGTGTCCAAATATAATTTAATTGAAATAAATAATAATAAAAATAAATAAATAAATAAACACGAATAACAACGTGAACACCGCTATTAGATTGTACCACAGGTCGCCAAAGCTATGAGAGAGTTTGTATGGGAAAGTACGAATGACCTGAGTATGTGCTAAAAATGCTGAAATACCAGTGAAGAAGTGTTTACTTATCCGCTTGTGTTTGTTATTTCTTGTGTTTCTGGGTTGATGTGTTATTACCCGGCCCAAATCGACCCAGAAACACAAGAAATACAAACAAATAACGCACACCAGCGAGTAAGTAAACACATTTATTGAATTTTAGCACTTTTAGCGCATATATTCAGGTCATTCCTAATTTCCCATACAATCTCTCTTATAGCTTTGGCAACCTGTGATTGTACTGGCTGAGAGCTTTATTAAATTTGAGTGGTCACAGTGGTTCTATTTGACGGTTCTAGGAGTTGGAAGCGAGCACCGCTTATATATAAGGGGTTTTTAAAAGTTTTCTTGGTTAAGTCAAATTTACCTTTGGCAGTTTACCATAATGCCGAAAATATGAACTTTGTTATACTGACTATCGTGAGCACAGCTATCAGGTTTTACTCACTGAGAGCTCACCGTTACGTTTTATTGACACTTCAAGAGTTGAACTTTTTGTCGGACGGATTGAATCAAGTTCGCCTTTGGCAGTAAATGATTTAATTATCACCGGAAAGAAAAAAGTAGCTATGATTCAAACATAGGATCAAACATGTCGTTGCAAGTTTGATTAGAACTCCGCAGACTTCGTCGAACAAAACTCGTTTCCTCCAGTTGTTTCCGCTCGGTGGTGTACAAACCTTCTGCCGCAACGATGTCCTGAAAATTCTGTGTTGTCGAATTATAACGACTCTTCTTTCTATGACTCGAATTTTGCCCCTTGATCAGAGAAAGTTCAGTTTCGAGTTGCTCCGCTATTTTTGTACCGAGCGGGATTCTGAAATCATCTGGGGAAATATAATAAGTGTTATCAGCTGAAACATGCCGCCCTTTCTCTTGTCGTTTCTTCGTAAATACAGGAGCGTCTCGTCCTTTCCGTATTGGAGTCCCTTCCGATGACAGCGGAGTTAATGTTGTTTTCCTCGCTGGAGACGGTAGCGTGTCTCCAGCGATTTGTAGCAACTTTGCACTGGTATGCTTTTCTTTTCGTGTGAAGTTACTTGGGGATGAAGGAGCCGAGAATCGTCGATTTCTCGCTGTGTCTAAAGGCGGTAGGCTTTTATTAGCGAAGCCACTTTCGCTTCGACTCGTGATTTTTGTGAGCTTTTCGTAGCTTTTCGCCGCACTGTCGGTATTGGCTGCAGAAAGCAGCAGCGGGTTGACACCGAGGGGATGTGCGTGTTCAACAGCAGGTGTGAGCTGCTGCGTTGAATTTATGAGAGAAGAGTCCCTTGCTTTTCCATGAGAAATGTTCGTTCGCCTTCCATTTCCTTCAGTAAGTGCGACGAATTTCTCGATGCTGAGTAACTTTCTCGGCTCTGAAGCCCGTCTTTCCCGTAGCCCTGGAGACTCGCATCTCGGTGTTGAAGATTTCCTCTCCTGAGTCGGGAAGAGAAGATCTGGGTTTGGGGTGCTACTTAGAGAAGAGCCACTGTTTTTTCGAGCTGTCAGCTTTGGTATCGCAAGTTGTTTAATGCGACCGTTGTTTGCCCTAGAGCGACTTTCTCTTGTGTCTTCTTCACCTCTATCAGCTCGAAAGCTCTGCCACAAATCCGAAAGAGTCTCCTGTTCAACTCTGGCTTCGGAATCGTGCAGTTCAGAATCTCCGAATGATATATTCAGCTGTTCAATGGATATTTGATCTGATTCCATGAGGATGACGTTATTTATATCCCTCTGTATCAACCTGAAAATAAGAACGTTATGCGATGACCGAATGAATTAGTTTGCAAAGGACGATATTTTTCTCAACAAGCGCTGTAAATAACAAAAGATGTGTCCGCAATGCAAAATGCTAATATGTTCTATTTGCATTTCGATTACTGCTGTTTATAATTGTGGCACTGATGTGTATGAATATTTTGGATTTATTGTAACTTTCACCTGCCAACAAAATCGTTGAATAGTTCGATTCAGGATTGCTACAAATGTTCACACGAATTGTACCAACCATTTCTATTACACTAAACTTTTAGAAAAAGAAATTAAACCACCCGATGTAGTTGTTAGGGTGAATTAAACGTAAATATAACGTTGTGAGGTTTGACGTTTCGAAATTATGATTTATGAAATCTGCAGGTAGAGGAAAAGATTTGCCTTTTTCTTCGCGACTGAGGTGTATTATATGTATAATTTAGATGTCCAAAGTTGAGTGACTATAATTTTCATTTATAAAAAATGGCAAAGACGGGGCTTTTTACCATATTTCTTTTCCGTTGTGGTGTCAATTCTGTTATAATTCAAAGAGAATGATGTTTAGGAAAAGCTAAAGAAAATTAATAATCTTTGTCAGATTTTTCTCTGGGGCGACTGTTGTGGCACTTAGCGTATCCGCTGTAGTCATTGCTTAGTATAATAAGTATGATCACCAGAAAACCGTTTCACGCATTATCAAGTAAAGATTTGAAGCCAAAACAAAATACATCGGATGTGTGTAAATATAATTACAGTTTGAGTATGAAAAAAAAAAAAAAAAAAAAAAAAAAAAGAAACTTGGAAACAAGGAGGATTTTAATCACAAAGTATTGGGCTATATTAAGCTGTATTTAAACGCACTTTTATTTCATACTGCTACCTAAAAGAGCGTCGATAAGATGAAAACAAAGCAACTGCAAGAGGTCATTGATAATTCACATCTTTACAAAAACATCAAAGATTATTAAGGGCGGATTCACAAATTCATATTAGCGGTGCTTCCGTACGGCGGGACACTGATGCATGAATACAAGTTATATTTAGCAACTTACTATATAATTTTTAAGATATTTCTGAACTTTAAAGTGTCGCCACACAGTACTTCATTTTTGATATTATGGCCCTTACATTTTGCATGTCAACAGGTCAACAGATTTTTTTACGATTTTCCTATTTATGGTGCTCAATGCGTAAAGTGATGAATTTGCAGTCACGTGATATATTTTGGATCACGTTACCTTGCAAAGAAACGGTCCGTCGTGAAATCAAAGGCATGGAAGACGTTAAAACTGTCGCGAAAACCACATTTACAATCACTAACAAAATGGGCCAGTACACCTTGTTTATACTCGTGCGGAGACCACCGCTCGTAAGTAGTCTCGAAACCCCTAAAATTCAGGCACCATGCGGCAATAAAATTTAATCTGTCCAGCTGTTTTCACGACAGTCGGGTGCCGCACGGTGTCAGCACGGTGCTAACTTGATGGGGTTTAGATTCTCAATCAAACTGTACGCCTAAACGTATTCAATTTATTTGCTTGTTTTTTCTTTTGTTTTGTGTTATCGTCACCTGATTGTGTTCATAAATTTAGATTATATTGGCATAGTCACGCAGTAGATTTTGCATCGAGTTTGTGTAATGTAAGTCGAACCTCGCATGTTTTCACAAGCCCTGTACTCTAAAACTGATTGCGTAGGATATAATTTTTTAAATCCTACTCTAATATGCCATATCGTGTACGCAGATGGATCTAAATATAGATGCTGATTATAACGAATGACTGAACAACTCAACATTGCGTGACGGACTTGAACTTGGCCTCCTTTGTAAAATCTACAGATAGCCTAACTTTGGTGCACAGATAAAAGCAAAAGGAAACTCTGTTCCAATAGCGAGCCAAATATGGGTTACAGATTTTTTTCCTCGACCGCCAAAACTGTATTATGTAACTACAGAGTATAAAAATTTATTCATTAGTAGGTAGTGTCTTCAAAGCAAGTATTACTGGAGTTTACAGACTTCAGAAGTCGTTTGAGTGGCCGTTCGTAAGTGTGCCCTAGTTTATTATACTTTGCTATCGTCCAGTGAATAATAATAATAAAAAAAGATTTGCCAATGATTTTTTGAGGTGGAGCACAGTTGAACAGAGTATTAAGGCGGAGAAGCAAGTGTCCTATTTGCTAAAATATCCCGTTACTAAACAGCACAGTGTATGTTCAGTATATTTGCTTATCCTTGTAACCTCTACTGTGATTCGACTTTGTCAAGTTAAACGGTTAGAGCGCCAAATTTGCGTACGTGTTGCAATAACTTTGAGGTTCTTAATTACCCTTCATCATGGTGTCTTTTCGAATCTATACAGACAAGTATAACGAATCGATTGAGGAAGGAAAATCCGATTAAGCATGCTTTCATCGAAGTCGATTTCCAAGAACTCCTCAAAGAAAACATCAATATTGTACTGTTACTCCTCCTAAAACTGAAAAATGGTCAGCGACATGTTGTGTAATAGTGTTATGCGGTTAGTTACCTTGGTGAAACTGCATGTACTGCTGGCAGCAGTGACTCCGCGCTTGGCTCAAGCTTCGAGTTGTCTAACAGTTTTCATATCGAACACCCAAAGATGCTTGAGAAACGGATTGCCTGTTCACGACGAGACGAATTTGAACGATCGACACAAAATGAGCATGTTTATTAATGAGGCTGGCCTATTATGACGACCAGGCCAGGTGGCTTGCCAACAAGGTGTAAACATTCACTGATGTTTTCCGCTGTAGCCCCCAGGGAGGAAAAGATGTAGACAAGGTATTTTGTCGGGCCACCTGATGTCAAAACTTGACAGATATAGAGAGTAGATAAACTGCTTTTCCTGATCATAATGCTGATTATGTAAAAAAAAAAAAAAAGCTCGGCAGAGAGGCTTATTGAGAGACATGCACTCGCTCCTCGGGCATAACCTTCGCACCTGGTCTACTAGCGATATAAATAAAAAGTCGATCTTTACTCACTGGTTGTGTCGTAATGTTTCTTTTCAGCTGTTCACACTGAATATAACGCCAAACGGTCCTTATATTCTTCTGTCGTTATTTAGCCAGCCCATCACAAGCACGCAAGCATACTGAAGAAGAAGCAATCAGTTTCTTTTTTGTGCTTGTGTTTGTTGTTCGTGTACTTGCTTTGTACTTGTGTTAGTGCGCTTGCGCTTAGCCTGGTTTTCACGAGCGAGCCGCAAGCATAGTGCAGGCATAAGTTCTTATTTCACAGTAAAACAGGCTAACGTAAGCACTAAACATTAATTTTGTGTGTCATTGCGTCGCTAGTTTTCGCTCATGCATATCCCTTGTGCTTGCGCTTGATGGTTTTTACTTGTGGCGCTCGGAACTGCTTGTGCTTAGGTCGTACGTATCAGCCTGCCTTGGTTTCAAAATGATCAAAGTCAGATGGCATCATTATAATTTACAGACTGTCAGGAGCATCGGTGCATTTTCATTTCAGTTACTTTGAAACAGCCTCTACTGTTACTATTTCGATTACCACAATAAGCTCATGCATTCAGGTTTCAAGGCAAACTTCACACACGATTAACGATATTGCGTGTAAATCGCGTGATATGTGATACCCCATTGCCACATTGAAGCTTATTGACCCAGAAACTCGACTTTTGTGAAATAGGGCGAGTCTTGTACGTCCTGTCAGCTGTATATATTTAATTAGTCTTGTCGCTGTTGCAATCTCTGCTTGTTTCGCTCGCTCTTACAACCTTCCCAAGCCTTTATACTTTCAAGATTCTACAAGCATTTCAAGGATTTTGCCAGTGTCTAAAATGGTTCCTATGACAACAACTATACGCTTCTGGGTCCGGTTGCATAAAACGTCGACGCCCGTGACAAGGCGTTATTAACAATAAGCCACTTTCACAATCATGCGCAATTACTAGGAAATAGTACATTTTTACTCATCACGTAAACGAGTGTCTGTCAAGTAAATCTTTTTGTCTATATACTATTTGCATTAGAACCATAGTATAAGTTATACACTCTGCCCGCCACGCTTTGTCGTCTGGTGCAGGCCCGCCAGAAAATCTGTATTTCGCGTTCTGATTTCTTTGGTGTGATGTCGTAAAGAGGAGGGCGGTACCGCGAAACTTAAACTTGTTTTTTCTTTCACTAATCAGTAGGCCACGACCATATGCTTTATATACCCCCGTGTAGCATGACTACTTTGCGGTCGTACTTAGCAGCACTTAACAGCTTAGCAGTACTTTCAGAAAAGAGCAAGTCAAATCTAGTCTCTTGATTTTTCATAAATATTGCAAGCGCCTAAATCGTAATCTGGAGGATTTGGAAACCCATTGTTTGCACGAACTTGGCTTTCACTTTAATATAATTGGAGTCACAGAAACAAAAATTAAAAATTCTGTCGGGGATCGCCTCCCTGCTCCCACGACACTTCACGATATATTCAATTCTAGTTTTATTTCACTCCCAGTTGATAAGACAGCACTCGCTCGCTTGCACTTCAATCACGTCTGTCTAACACAATAGCGTATTCATTGGTATCACTTTACGAAATCAATGTCAATTAGACTGTCATATCTTTACACACAGCTGGTAATATGAATCCACCCTTCTCACTCACGTCACTTTGTTTACACAATTATCAGCCCAGTCTCCGACACTCTCCCCCCATATACGTCGCCCTCGAGGTATATGTTTCCTTTAGACTGGGATGCTTACGTAATTGGTTATAAATCAGAGATAAAAACGTTAACAAACAGATGTCCAAAAGTTCAGCTCAGCAAAGAGTCAACTCTCAATGTTCAATGCTCTTGCTCTGCAATATCTCGGAGGCGTTGGCGCGCAGCCACTGCCGCATCTCGCGATGGTCTGAAAACGGGCGCGCCCGGGTTGAGCGGCTCGGGGTTATTTGGGTTCGCTCTATCACAGGACAACTCCAAAGGGTAGAGGTGGTTTACCGCCCGCTCCAAGAAGGTTTTTCCCGCCCGTAGTTTTGCCGCTCGAATTACGCCATCCCTCCCTGCATATAGCTCCTCCACGATTCCTAGGGGCCACTTGCCCTGTTCCTTTCGTCGGATTGGATGATAATGACGTCACCCTTAGCAAGGGTGAGAGCAACTTAATGCACGATGTTAGTAGTAATATTGCACCAACAAACATTTTAAATTTGTTTTCCAGAACATCAAGAATTCATTCTTATAACACACGATCATCAACATCTGAAAATTTTTATATAAAACGATCGAGACTTGACGTTCAAAAAGATGCTTTTTCGCGAGCTGGCGCCAAGATTTGAAATGAGATACCCAATTACCTAAAAGAACTATCAAAAAAGGCATTAAAATACGAACTAAAAGAAAAGCTGTTTGACATCTTTAAAAACGAAGACTCGTATATTGAAACATCCACGATAATTTCAAAAGTCAAAAAAGACAAGAAATAGATAGATATTAGCCCCTCTCTGCTAGAATCTTTTATTGTTATTCTATTTATCTACTTATATTGTTTCTGTATATTTAAGAATTGGTTCATGCTTAGCGTGCGTCTATCGAGTTATGGATGCACGCGGGAAGTTGGGAGAGCACGAGAGAAGCGTAAGAGTTGCTCGAGGCGTAGCCGAGAGCAACTCTAGCTTCACGAGTGCTCTCCCAACTTCCCGCGTGCATCCATAACTCGATAGATGCACAGCTAAAAGCATGAACCAATTCTTTTATAACATAGACACACGAAATTACTAGCGACAACAAGTTTTCATTTCTGATTGAATGCAAAATTCTCTTTCGACGTGCAAAAGGCAAAACAAACTCTCTCATTGGATGATTGAAAATACGCCACAACTTACTAACATTTCTGCCAGCTAAAAGTTGATGAGTGTCGATGAAAAAGATGTCGTTTAATCGACGAAAACACCGAAAGTACTGTTAACCTGGCGTGGTGAAAGCCAGCAGCCTTCGATGGCTTTGGAATTCGTGACGATGTAAATGTTTTGAACGGTACAATTGTTGAAGATGAACGCTTCAAGTCGCCGCTTCAAAACAACGTGAGATTCACCTTGAACTATAGCAGACAATGCGGGTCTGGAGAAGCAAAGTGATCCGCCGAAGAATGTAAACAATCACCATAAACGAAAGAGATGGAAATGTTTGCCGAGCGGACTTTTTTGTTATTCGAGCTGCCAGCAAACTGTACTGTAAACACTGCAAGTATAGCGGCTTTCGGAATGAATGAACGCCGTTTCATTTCAAAGCCATTGAAGGTTTGACGGATATTTATCTTTGCTGTGATGGATTTCACTAGTCCATGAGAATTAAGCCGTCGAGAAATAGGTGAGTTTTGATTCATACAATTTCCTGTGCCGACCGTTGAAATACAGAATTTTTCAGACTTGATTACTGATTTCCTTTGGGTGCCGGTTTGACTTCATGTAGTACAAATTTCTTCGGAAAATAAAGCTATTTTCTTCTTAGTTGTAAAGCTTCTGTTACTTTATAAACGAGGAAAGCTAGAAAAAGTCGAAAGGAAGCGGCATTTGCTCACGTCATATTATTGAGCACAGGCGTGCACGATAAAGTTATGGAGCACGCTCTTCGACCAATCAGAACGTGGCTTATATCGCGACTATGTTATAAATGCATATAAAATATATATATTTTAATATTTTATTTTATTTATTTATTATTATTATTATTATTATTATTATTATTATTATTATTATTTTAATTTGTTTATATTTGTATTTCAGTTTCTCCAAAATCTTCGCTAGTTTTCCTTCCTTTTTTGCGTCAATTTGTACGAACGCTGTAAATTGCATGATCAAATGAAAATAATGTAAAACATGTAATGTAGTGTATGTAGTGTATGTAATGTAAGTAAAGTACATTCTGTAATAAATAATTTATGTAAATTTAGAGACTGACCCACTTCGATTAGCTATGCTACCTGCGGGTCAGTACAAGTTATGTATTAATTTAAGAAATATAATAAAATAAAGTGTGTAAAGTGGATGTATCTTTTAGCGCACTTTTGCCTTGATCAGCAAAAAACAAAAACCAAAACAATTAAAACGTCGCAGAACAAACTCTTGCATAATAATTCTCCGCAAAAACTTAGACCCTCCGGTCATCGATTCTTATTCTTTTTGGAGTAAGTACAGAATACCCCGTAATTTTTGGAGCACCCCTGAAAAACGGTGGACACGTTGATACACAGTCAAGCTAGACCGCTCTCGACAGTAGAACGAGAAATACATTGAAGTTAGACCACTACTTTCCCTAATTTTTTCAGTGAAGCATACAGTGGATACGCGGATATGCAGTGGAGTTAGACCACCCCTCACCCTAAATTATTGAAGTATATGTCGAAGTGGATACGCGGATACGCGGATATGCAGTCATGCTAAACCTCCCCTTCCCCTAGATACCCTGTAGCTCCACTGCGTATCCGCGTATCCACTCGGCAGCCTCGTGGTTTCCCCATGCTACTCTCGTGTTCCCCCAGCTTCCCGCGTGTTTAGATAAATCTATATTACACGGGAACGCGATATATATATATTTCTTATTATAGTCGTAGCAACCTGGCGTATATAGTGACCCTGACCTAAATACTGACGTTCTATTTTTCTAAGTGTCATCTGACTCGATTATTCTTTGGATTATTTATATCAAGTATTCCTGTTCAGTAAAAGTTAAATAAAGACGTGTGTATGGGTTGGGATGATACGGCAAAGGGCAGGGGTATCTCTTTTATTTGATTCTGTTGCACTGGAGAGACGGCTGTATTCGTAGGTTACAGTTAGCCGGTCAGTAGCGTCGTGGCGGCACATAAACCGAAATTCAAAAAGCAATATTAAAAAGTTAGTGACTAAGATTTATAGTTTCCTCTCTATTCGATGTCCGTTTTTTGAACCGGAAATAGCAAAAGATGGTTTCCAGCGGACAATGTCAATCAGCCCGAATCGCAAAAAAATTGTTACCGCAAAATACCGACACGGAAGGCGATATATTCAACCTCGTTCCCAGGGCCTTCCGCGGCAGAAGCTCCCGACCAAAGGGAACGAAGTTGCATGCGATATATTTGGAGCGTCCGGAGGCGCGGCTGCAGAGTTTTTCCCACAATGCGTTGTGCGTCTAGAAAGCGGAAGCAGACGATGACACGAGGTTTATAGGAACCCAGCTCGATTGTGCTTTGTATTTTTTTACAAGGTATTCTTGGCTATCAGACTTCGACAGCCATGTTTGGTAAGTAAGGCTGCAATCGACCGCTTGACCAATGATCTCATTCCATGAATGAATGGTGAAGTTGTGAGGTCTTACATTGCGATCGATCTTTATCTGATTCCAGCTGGGACTCCGGGTGGCGCGAATGTGCAGCTCTTTTCATGGTGTACCCGTGTTGTGCAACAAGGATTGATGAAACATAAAAAAATAACTAACCATTGACATGAACCACAACACCCAATTGCCCACAGATGGCTACCTTATGTAACCCTTTCACCCCCAAGCTCAAATAAAGATTCTCCCAACTTTTTCAGAAAATATGAATGGCTTAAGTGATAGTTTAGTCAGTCTTAATTTCAGCAATGCGTCAAAAGCCAAGTTCTGCTGATATGCACAATGTATATTTTGTGAAAAACTGAAGGAGAAACATTGAACTTGATTATACTCCTGAGGGTAATTATGATAGCACACAAAGTTTTATCTGTAAAAACATACTATACATATTTTTAATGTTGTACATCTGACAGCATCAAAAGATGTTTGAAAAGCAAGGAAAATATGTCAAAATAACTAAATTATTATTTTATTCCTAGCCTGGGTTTTCTCCCAGGAGGGGGGGAACTCATCATAATTTTGGGTGTGAGTGTGCCACCCGGCCCTGAAAACCCTTACCCTATTTCAGAACAAAATATAACTGATTTTCTATACCCTGTTTCAGACCTGATCCCAAAATGTATACCTTATTTCAGACATGACACTAAAATGTATCCCTATTTCAGAGATTATTTTCATGTTGCAACGATTTCTGCTTGGTGTTTTCTTCCATTTGCTGGGACACATTTCTGTTAAATTGGTCATGCTGTGCCCTCTGTATTCATTGTTCTTCCTTTTTGTTCTCTATATTTCCTGCTCCTTTATCACCTCCATTTCTGTCCTTTCAAATTTGTACTTGAGTCATCATTTTGGTTATCAAGTTTCTCAGCCATTAAATAGTGATGATGACATATCTCTTTTAGGTGTACTGTATTGTACAGGGAACCTCCCCAGCACAGTTGAAAGCCAAATAAAATGCATCATGCTTAAAGCTATGTTCTTACAGGTGCACCACCTGACAATGTACTTTGGAGTCTGTCATGTGAAACAGTTATGTTTTGGAGATGGAAGTATCTTGGGATACAACTTGGCTTGAGCAAAGACATCCTCGACTATATTGATGCCAATGTTCAATATCCAAGTCCCAGAGAGAAAGTCCTCAGAATGCTAAGGGAGTGGCGCAGTAGATTTCCAATTTCCTACTCCAACAATATGGCCCTCTCGAAAGCTTTACAACAAGAAGGACTATTTGACCTGGAACGTAGATACTGTGGCCATCAAGTGGTACATTATTATTGGATCATAGTTCATTTCTATCAAATTACACACAGTAGATTTAGTCATGAATGATTTTTTTCCAAGTTTTCCAAGGGTTCGAAGTTAATGGTTGTCGGGTTGTCCCGGACAACCAAAAATGGTCAATAGTTTTGTGCAGAATCTGGCTGCATGGGCCGAAAGAGGCTGGGGGCGAGGTGGGCGGGGGCCTTGGATCTGCCTTGTCCCCAGCCTCTGATGGCCCACGCAGCCAGAGCTGCCAAGAGCAAGGAACCTCTGGCACCCAGGGTACCCCTGTGGTGACAAATTTTAGAAAGCAACCATCTAAGCTTGAACCGATCAAAGTACTATTGTTGCTGATAGTACAAAAGCAGTGTTGGTGCTACCAAAATACATGTAGTTGTACAATGGTTGTAGTTTCTTGGGCAACAAATAGCTTTGAGAAAATTGAAGCAGTTTTGTGTTGCACGATGATGCTAATTTCCAACACAATGCGTGTGGGGGAAATATATTAAGGAGGTCAGATTGGGTGGGGCAACTGAAACATGGTTGTCCCTGGGACAAGGGAGCACAAAAGTTAAATTCAAACCCTGTATATTGCAGTTAGTCACATTGATCTGGGATGTGCCATCCTCAGGACCAGTCTGTTAAAAATTCAACAATTCATTAAGACATCATGTAACTGTGTTATCTTTCAGAGGTTTGCTTGGTATCATGGTAGACAGGTACAGGAACAGGAACAGAAACATGGTAAGGAAAGTGTTCAGTGGCTTCTTTTATAAACAATCCCTTTTTCCCCTTTTTTCTCTCATTACCATACTCATCTTTCATCTCTT
This sequence comes from Plumapathes pennacea, assembly GCA_964036295.1. Taxonomy (NCBI): domain Eukaryota; kingdom Metazoa; phylum Cnidaria; class Anthozoa; order Antipatharia; family Myriopathidae; genus Plumapathes; species Plumapathes pennacea. The sequence continues at coordinate 9,680,562 of OZ038462.1, forward strand.
TTCTCTAAGTATTGTATCTGAAATTGTGTAGTACATGTTCTGTAATGATATAGGTCTTATTATTGTTTGGACTTTTGCAAAGGTTATCTTTTTTCTGAACCTATAACCAACCGTTTTCCGGAAATCTGGAAATGTTCCAAGGTTACGGCTCTTTTTAAATCAGGTAACCATACCCATCCAGCAAACTATTGCCCAATATCGATCTTACCTACTCTGAGCAAGATTCTAGAGAGAGCCATCCATACGCAGTTCTATGAATATCTGAACGCTAACAAATTGCTCACCAACAAGCAATTTGCTTATCGCCAAAAGTGTTCGACCATCACTGCCCTGTCCAGTTTTGCCGACGAAGTCTTGAGCAATATGAAAAGCGGAAAGCTTTGCGGTGCCGTATTCCTAGACTTATCGAAGGCATTCGATACCGTGGACCACGGGATTTTACTTTCTAAACTACATGCCCTGGGTGCTTCCTCTGATGCTGTCAAGTGGTTCAAATCATACCTCACCAATAGAATGCAGCGCACATCATGCGGAAATGAATTGTCAGATGTCCTTCCTGTTACTAGGCATTTTAGGTCCGCTGCTGTTCCTTGTATACATAAACGATCTGCCCAGTATTACAAGCAACTGCAGTGTTTCTCTATTTGCGGACGACACTGTTCTATATTGTTATGCCTCGACTGTAACCGAGCTAGAAACAAGTCTCAATGAAGATCTACTTAAGTTGGCAACCTGGCTAAGTGAGAATAATTAGATAAAGCTCAATTTAGATAAAGCTCACATAGATAAAACTAAGTCAATGATTATAGGCAGTGACAGAAAATTACAAAACGTGACTCCAATGTCCGTCTCTGTTTACAATAAGGCAGTTTCAGCCGTTAGCAATTTTAAATACTTAGGTGTTACCATTGCTGCAAATTTCACCTGGTCTGAACATATTGACCATATTTCAGCTATAATAAATCAACGCTAAGGTCTACTGCGAAGGATAAAGCATTTGTTACCACTCAATGCGCGACTTCTTTTTTACAACAGCCTTGTACTCCCCATCTTCGACTACGCAGATATTATATATGGGGTGACAAGCACAATACAGCACTCATGGATAAACTACAAGTACTGCAAAATAAAGCCGCCAAGATTATTTTAGACAGACCATTACTGTCATCCGCGACTGATGCACTCAATAGACTAGGATGGTCCACTCTAGAGCAATGCGGATTGTATCATAGGTGCTTATATGTTTTTAAGTGTCTTAACAATTTTACCTCGCATAATCTAGATCTATTGACCAACAGTGAGGTGCATAAGTGTAAGACACGAAACAGAGACAATTTAAGGTTACCGCGAGCCTCAAGGAACTGGGGAAAAGAAAGACTCCAATACCAAGCAGTATCAGACTGGAACAATCTTAACAGAGCAAAAAGAAATGCAGTCAGCATTTCAGCTTTTAAACGTAGTTTTTTAAATTAGTTGTAGATTTTAAGATTTTAAGATTTTAACTTTTTGTTTTTGATATTTCTTATTTAATTATGCTTGTATTTATAATTGTACTTTATAACCCAGGACCTTTCTGTAAATCACTTATGTGAGAAAGCTTCCCTGGTTGTAAAATATTATTAACAACCTTGGCCAAGCATACAATATGCAAGTTGAAGCTCCCTGGCCTCCACCTGCATATAAGGAAGGGCAGGGATGTAGGTTGAAACTTTACATTTTGTGTATCATACAAGAACTTGTGTAGAAAACAGCCAAAAATGATTAGTAAAATGTAACAGTTCTTTTGTTTTTCTTCATTTTTAATGACTCACGTTATATATTGTTGTTCCCCTTATATGCACGATGTATATTTCTGGTGAAAAACAGAAGAAGAAGCAGTAAAGTTGATTACTAGTTTTTTAAGGTCGCCCACAAAGTGGAAGCGAGCCAACCCCGATCGATTCTGCTGTACTGGTACAATGAAGCTTGTCATTAGTGATCATGATCTCATTTACACCATCCGCAAACAGAAATTGCCTAAACCCCCACCAAGACTTTTAGAGTATAGAAGCATGAAGTCCTTTGATGAGAAGATGTTCCTGTCTGACCTGGACAAAGTTCCATGGGACAGAAGTTCCAAAAGAACAGAGCACTGTTGGAGTAGAGATCCAACCATCCTGTTTCGATATTGAGGTTTGCCAAGTAAAGAATTGGCAATGCCTGGATAAGCATAAAGATAGTATTCTGGAGCATGCGGACGACGTAGTGAAAATAATGGCTGAGGATCTGCAAGTGCCCAAGCAAAAGCAAACAAGCAGCCATGCAAATTTTGGAGAGACGTCAGGTATGTTTGTCTTGTTTGACCGACGTTGTATGGTATAAATGATAGAGTAAATTGAACAAGACTGGTTAATGTCCAAATATGTCAACTTAGAAAAAGCGATAATTACAACAACACTTTTTACCACAACACACTAGTTTCTCGCACTCTGATTGGTCGATTAACCGTGGTAATTAAAAGTCCAGACAACGATATGACGCTAGCTGCTGACGCCAGCGTGTCACGCTTTGCAACGAAATACAACAAAACTTTCTTGTATATTTCTAAATATTGTGGTAAAAAACAAATTTCCACTGGTTTGCCGTGGTGTGGACTCTTATTTACCACAATTTACGTCATCACATGGTCAAAATTTGTTGTGGACTCACTCGGCGAAGCGCCTCGTGAGTCCACAACATTTTGACCATGTGATGACGTAAATCGTGGTAAAAAGTCCACACCACGGCAAACCAGTGGAAATTTATTAATTTTACAATAACACGTCAGTTTCTCGCTTTGTGATTGGCTAATTTTCATTATCAATAAGAAGATAAACACATAAAATCGAGTGCTGACGACAGTGATTTGGACGAAGAAGGTGAATTCAGCTTCAATTTTACCTCAGTTCTTGCAAAAGCGACATTCGGCATTTGAAGTAGAGAACCAGAAGTGTTCAGAGGCGAATTTCCTTGAGCTCTGTCTTGAAATTGTCGAGAAAACCGCAGCAGAAAAGCGTCTAATTTCATTTCTTTCCAACTTCTTTGACAAAATTTTATTTTGCACGCGCGAAATGCCCACGTCAAACTGTCACTTTTTGGCCAATGAAATGTCTTGAATTTCAACCTCGACCAATTAAAAAGCGGGAAAAGTTGTTGACAACATTTCGGTCAAATCGAACAAAATCCAGTTTTCTTGCGTGTTTTCCCCGCGTCGTCGCTTGAGTTTTGTTATTGTAAAAAACCAAACTGACGTCAATTTGTTAAATTGAATTTATAGTGCGCAAATTGCATTCGTAAATGTTCCAGTGCGCGTTACAAGAATAGTGAACACATAAAATTGACAACGCACACATAATATGTCTTGGTTCTCCGCTTTCCAACAATAAAAAGGAAGTTGGAGGGAGAGAGTTATTGCCGTGTGACAGGCACAAATCATGTCTGTTGTCCCAACAATTTTGTCGTAGATTGTAGATCTCCTACTTGCGCTCTTGCGGTTTTGGTTCATTATATTCACTTTCGCATTTTTCTTCGTCCAGATGGTTAAAACTAAGCGAAGGAAAGCAAACATAATCAAACGATACCATTTCGACAAGCTGAAATGACTCCCGGCTGGGTTTTTCAGCTTTAACATACGCTCGTCAAACAACCGTGAATTCATCAAAACCGCGGCGATAATAGCTCTGAAATGAAACAGGCCGACTGGAAATTTAGAAAGCCTGGTAGAAGAAACGCAATTTAGAAGACGAAAAACAGGTAAGTAATGAAGCGCAGGCTAGATTAATCGTGGCCTATGATTAGAAACAAATGTTCGAAAATCAATTATGCATGAAAATGAGATAAGTCACGCATACTCCCAAATTCAAAATGTAGATTCTCTCATCCTTTTGAAGCAACTACGAGTGTTGTATTATAACTTATAGTTTAATCAGGTTCATTTGAGTAAACTGTATGATATTTTTTCGGGTGAGAAATTGAAAGAGAAAATTGAAGTTAATCACTCTTGGGAGTCTCGCTCTAGTCCAGAGATTGCTTATTCAATAATTCTTATGGTGCGTGCGGACACTTGCTACAACAAACTTGAATCCCAGCATTTGTCGCGTTTTCACGCGACAACACTTGTTATATTTTATGGAAAACTAGCGAGTACATAAATTAGCTGATTTTTCATGACATCGCTAAATTAAGTAGTCCCTAATATGTCGCTATCCAACTAGTTTGTCAGAATCTGGTATTATGAACAGTATAATGAATGATAGAGGAAAGGAAAAAAGCAATAATAATTGAACTTCTTCAGTATTTACAACTGTGTATAATTACAGAGCACCTTGATAACTAGGTCCTGACCAAACGTAACAGCCGGTAATTTTATTAGTTTTATACTTTTCGGTAATGATAGAAAACTTGAATAATCTGTAATGGATTTGCGTTGGGAGGCGAAATAAGAGCTTTTCCACTGTAAATTCGAGCAATGCAAGCAAAACGTCTGTATACCAGAAAAAGAAGCACTATTTCTGTGATATCTTTTGATTTCCTAGTTTGACTATGTAAGACGATCATGCATGAGTAACACCGAAAATATTCAAGAACCGTAAGGGAAGATGTGAGTGTTTTTTGGTTGCCTTCCCAGCTCAAAATGCGCAATAAGACGTGCGTTATCATTGCAAAATAGGAGTTTGCTAGGAGTATTCGTCTTCGTACGCGTGTTTCTAGAAAAATTTTGTGAATTATCATTCAGTGTTACAGTGAAAGATGCCTGGCATCGGGATCTTCAAGGAAGTGGCAAAAAATTTTCAATCACAAAAACATTGTGCTGGTACAAATATTGTTTCGCTTTACCGTGATCATTACTCGAGTTTACGGCGGAAGCCCTCTTCACTGGATCCCTTGAAATTTGCCGCATGGCGACGTAGGTCATCCAGGTGGCAAAACACACCTTGGTTGTGTTTACTTATTGTCGTGTACTTGTGTCGACGTACAAGTAGGGTTGGCTTCTTTTCTTGAGGTGTGAATTGCACAATCTAAAGTGTACTGTCACTACATGCCTGCATTATTATAGAAGGTAAATATAGTTAGGACATGGAACCTCTAAGCACTTTGTCGTCCTTATTCCAACAGACAGTTCGCCACATTTGAACCAATATAGCAGTGATGTTGGAAGTGACTCCAAAATGAAAGAGAAATTATCCAAAGACGAGATCGATAGTTCCCTTCCGGACGAATTTAAGAGCCGTCTTATCCAGAAATTAAAAAGTAAGCATGTTGAAAAAGAAACGAAGCCCAAGGAGATCATTACAACAGTGTGGGACTTTGCTGGACAGCACTTATTCCACGCCTCTCACTCTGTGTTCTTCTCTCATCGAGCCATATACATCTTGGTCTGCAATCTTAGCAAGGATTTGAATGCGATTGCTACTTCACGTGCAAGACAAGGCACCCACGAAGTTCTTCTTCCCAACCATACTGATGAATTTAGATAATTTGTTATCTTGGTTGGCATCGGTGCATAATATTCACGTGCCTGGTGTGATGGAATCTGGCAGGCCGTACCTTCGACCTCCTGTGCTTGTCGTGGGAACCCATGCAGACAAACCCTTTGAAGACGCGGTCCACATGAGAGCAAGCATCGGGAAGGCAATATCAGGGAAGTCCTTTGAAAAGCATGTGATTCGCCCTGTGTTCGTTGTGGACAATTCTCGCTCTGGTCATTGCAGTGGCATTCAGGAACTACAACAAAGAATCAACGAGACCTTAGAACAAGAGCCTTACATGGGCGAAGATGTACCAGTTAAGTGGTTTAATTTCGAAAAAGTTGTCCAGGACTTGACAGACCAAAAGATCTTTCATCTCCACATCAAGGACCTGAGTTCAATTGCGAGGGAAGTTTGCTTCGTCGACGATGGGAAAGAGATGCTGGAGATGTTGGAGTTCCATCAGGGCTTGGGAAACATCATCATGCACAAGGAACTTGTTGTGCTGAAGACCGAATGGCTGATTGATTTGTTCAGGAGAATCATCACAGTTCCTCCATTTGATGAGCAGGTGGGTGTTTCGAGTTTTCAGGAAGTGCTAGCATTCTCGTTGCCAAGCTCTTTCCCTGGGGAAAAGGGCCTGGAAACGAGGACGATTAAAGTACAGAAGATAGGAGAAGAGGCAGCCCTCAGACCTGTCGAATTTTTTCCGACGAACTCACTGTACGTAGGCGAAAGTTTAGTCGTATTGCTGATTTGCGCCAAGTTCGCTCGAAGAGAATTCCAATGGTTGAAGAGACCATACTAGCGTATACATAATAGCGTATGCGTTTAGGAACATAGTATACAACTGATTAACAGCCGGTGTGGTTGTTTTAAAGTTTAATACTGGTTGTGCCGATTGTATATCTGTGTCCGTTGTTATACTAGATTCTTGTATATCTAGCTTTACTAACATAATACAGTCGAAACTCTCTGGGCGGACACTGTCGTAAGCGGACAGCTCTACTTACGGACGCCTCTACGAAACCCCGTTTAAACTCCAGCACAGTCAAACTCTGTATTTACACATTCTCGTTAGCGGACAGTTCCAGTTACGGGCACTTTATCTGTTTCCCAAGGTGTCCGCTTACGGGAGCTTCAACTTTACGAATTTCGTGCTCGTGTTTCCTATTAGGTTATCAACGGTACAATAATTAAACTGCATATTTTTCTGTACGTAGGACTCATTTTACGAAGTAATTTCCTGTGTGTAAAATAATTAAGTGTAAGATAAACGAAAATGAATGATAAACAAAAAAAGGAAAGAAAAGGAAAAACAAAACAAAACAACAACATCAACAACAACAAGAAGTTAAAAACTTTAAGTGCAGCACAAAAACGTAGGACCGAGAAGTGCATAGTAGTCTGAATGCAATTATGAGCGCTATATGAATCAAAACCAACCAAGGCTTTCATACATGATTTTCGGAATCGATTCAATGAAAAAGAGCATATTCCCAAAGCTAGCTGCAGGACAAATACGAAATTGTCAGCACTTGAAAGTTATAGACAAAATAATGTTAATTATTCAGAAGAATTAAAACAACATAAAACTATTGTCAACTGTTGTATGTCATTGCCTCTTTTGGCAGTTTAACACTGATTTTCCTGTGTACTTTTCTACTGGCAGATATGTCAGTGACCTGCTCTCGACTAAGTTTTATAGTACAGTATTTCCAATACTTGTATGTTCTTGTGATTCTTGTCTGTTATTGGCCACTCCCACCCCACATAAAATGTCCTTTCTTTCATCTGACCCAAACCTTTTCCTCTGAGGTCAGTGCACCTCTTCCTTTATAAACCCTCTGCTAACTCATAATTCCTTACTTGCTGTGACGAAGGGCTAGCGCTCGAAAAGTCACCTTCCAATTCCTTTACGGCGTCTAGGTTTCACAATCCGACCCTTAATCAATTCATTACATACGTCTTTCTCCACGCCGCCGCAATCCAAATCTAGTTCCCCTTTGTGCTAGTTTTTCATTGTATTCATCCGTAGTCCACTGAACTTGACAGTGTTTAGGTTTGGGTTAAAAAAGCACTTCTTTATTTGAATAAAAAATACAAACAAATCTAAGGCCTGGAATCATGTAGTTGTTGTTTGGTCTCTGAGAACATAAGGCAGGTTTATGTGGGAATGTGTTGTTAAAATACTGCAAACATTTTTGATACGGTTAAAATTTGTTTGTACTTACATGACCATTTAGATGATGAAACAGAAGGCGGCCTAAGCTGCGAAGCTAAACATGGTCGAATGCCTCTCTTTGACTGGCTGATCTAAGAAGTTGTCACATGTAATCTCACACAACGGCTAGGACGTATAGTGCGTGTCACATTTTGAACCAGTGTCCTTTCAAACACAAAGTTTATCATACACACAACTGCTTAAATAGAATTTACATTTTGTGTGAGTAGAAATTAAGGTTTTTCAAAGTCTCAAATTTGAAATTCGCTTCGCTGCTTCGATTCTCATTTACTCTTCGTTTTTCTTCCGTTAGGAACCTGTGAAGGTAGAGTGGTGGCAAAACCTCGAAGAGAATGGACTGCTGCAAAAGGGACTAGTTGATCATGTTCTGGACAAATCAAGCACAGGTAATCTCAAGACAGATATCCTGGACATGATGGAGGTTCATGGCCTTGTTGCCAAGTTTTTTTGATCACCACACTCCGGAAATGGAAAGGAGGTTCATCTACTTCGTTCCATCCCAGCTGACGTCCTCACCCAAGGGTCTGTATGGCATTATGCCATCGGAGGAAGATCCATGCCCACTCTATCTGCACTTCATGGATGGCTTTGTACCACATGGCCTTTTCCATCTGGTCGTATCACGAGCAATCAAGTGGTGCGTTGAGCAGGGATTTACTTGCCGTCCTCCCAACCTTTACAACAGCGGCACCAGGTTCTTTGTGGGAAGGCAACAAACCAGCCATGACCTGGTGCTGATTGCCAAAAACGATTCATCAAGATCGTTTTGAAAAAGAGAAAGGCTGGTGTTTGTCCCTCGGTAGTTGTTGTTCCTGAAAGCACAGGTAATGATAGTACCATGCCCGGGAAAGTTCTTGGCTTCTTAGAAGAATCTATGAAGGCCTTGGCACTCGAAAAGGCTTGCTTTCGACGCATGCGCTACGAGTTCTGTGTGCTGTGCCCCTTGTGTCCCACGAGAGACGACTGCTGCAGGAATCATCGTCATGCGAGGTGTAACCATGACGACTGCGCCCATTTTCTTGCTGTTTCTGAAGAGGAACTAATTTGCTCCAAAGACTTCGAAAACAAACCTATTAATGTCCCTGGACTGGGCAAGTGGTTCGCCTCTCCGTCAGCGGTGGGTGTACTTTGATGTCTTTCTTTTCTTTTCTTTTTCTTCCTTTTTTTTTTTTTTTTTTTTTTTCTTTTTGGTTTTGGTTTTGGTTTAGTTGTTTGGTTCATTTTTTTCGATTGCACGTCTTTGCTATGTGGTCAGGAAACACGTTTTGAATTTTGAGGTAAATTTAATTTGCTGGTTTTCTAAACGATCTTGATCCTCTGTTAATAAAGAGAGAAGATGGCGACCCATTGGTTTGTGACACGACGACTGAAGGGAAGCAAGAAAATGGGAGACTTCATTGCATGTGGATTGCTAATTAAAAAGCAGCATTGAATTGCATCATGGGTCGGATCCATTTCAAGTGTTGTTGTGTCGCATTGAATTGAATTCAAGACAATGCAACAAAAGTACGATTTTGGTTTTAAACGTCGAAAGTTAGTCTACAAAGATGATGAGGCAAATTTTGGCTAAGCATGCATGGAATGTCTGCAGTAACCGAACTGAAACGGAGTCGAATTTCTGTGATATTTAATGGTAACCCCCCTTTCCCGCTATTGATTCAAAGTTTGGTTTGACGAATTGTGTTTACTTGCATTTTGCATTTCATATGACACCTGTCTCTTTCCTTCAAGAAAATCCCAGCCACGCCTTACTAACCAATGATGACCTCGGACTGCTCGCAAGAGACATCGGTAAATCATGGCATGAACTTGGCCAAGCCTTGGGACTTGACGATGCGGAGATTAGAGACATCGACAGGAAATTTAGAGTAGTGGACGACGAGGGATTTGTGCGAAGCTATGTTGTTTTGTTGAAGTGGATGGAAATCAAGTCATCGGAGGCCAATTACAAGTTGCTTGGCGAGGCCCTGAAACATGACATAGTCGGGCGACCGGATTTGGCAAGGAAATACTGTGAATCAACTGCTGATGGTGAGCTTTTATGTCATGTTAAGATAGTACACAGCTATATGTGGTTAGGTACGCTTACTCTTTAAACTATTTTAAAAAGGATAGTCCCAGTTTTGCATTAAGAACATATGCCGTTTTTTCACTCTATTTCTGCAGGTACTAATTGATACGCGTTCAGTTTGTGGTTCTTAATATTGTGAGAAAATTAGGAGAAGATTTTTAAAATTTCTTTCTTTTTTTGCACATTTCCCCTAGTCCTAAAATGCGTACTATATTACCAGTAGGATGTAATCTCAAGAATAAAATTGTTTTTATGCATATGCAGTGCGACGTGTAGTACGTCAAAATATAGAAACTGAAAAGTTGGCACGAAATGTTGGTTCTGGTTGGCTTGTGGATACAGCCGCTCACATCGGGGCACTTTCGAAATTGCTTCCATTTGACTGGATTTAAGTCAAAACTTCATCAGTGTGAAATGTCAACGCTAAAATTGCAGAGTGACGTTTCTGATGTGAAGCGACTGCACCGGTACTCTACTTGTGCTTCTCCACTTCCCTTGACATTAGATTGCTATGCCTTCTTGAATTGACATATTGCAGAATTGTACCACAACAATTATCTCTTGTCCAACAGCCTGGGATTTAAGTGCACCAAGTTCTCGAGAACTGGATGATTTGGCAGGACATGTGGTCGAGTTCTGGCATTCCCTTGGTGTGCAACTGGGTGTGTCGCCAGAGAAAATATCTGGCATTCAGGTTGACAACGTAAACTACGCTACGCCTAAACAGAAGGCATACCAAATGTTGCGGCTCTGGTATGACATGAGCAGTTCCTCGACGTATTCAGAGCTCGAAAAAGCTCTTCGTCATTTAGACAAAGGGAGGCTTGCAGATCGCTTTTGTCCTACTCACAAATGCAGGTAGTGTTGTTTCTTTAAACGTGCAGACAATATGTAAACCACTCCATCACCCGAAGCTAAGTAGTGTTGAGCTTCTACTCAAATCTGGAAACGTAGTAACAGAAGTTTTCCCTAAGTTTTTGCAAGGCCGGGTTAGTAATCGAGGCCGCTATCTCAAGTTTAGATTTTGCCCGTTTTGGGCGACCTCCTTCACGTGAAGACTTATAGAACGTCCGCTGCGAACTACATTAATTTAAAGTGAAGCCAAATTTTCTGACGCCGATTCGGCAGAGTAGTCGTGAGATTGCTCTTCTTTTTGTGTATTACTAGTCTGAGCTTGAAGGTTAGCCTCTTCAAGTTCGTCTTCCAACCATGGAGGTCTTTGGAAGGGCTACAGTTTTACTGCCCTTGTTCAAAATGACTTTAGTTTTCAAGAAGGACTCGGACATATATTGTAGTTTTGACCGGGAAAGTGGCGAATAGATGCAGCAGGAGATATACCGTTGCCGAAAGTTGTGCTAGTTATACATTATTCATACTAAAATATAGTAAGTTAGGCTTGGCCGTGTTTTGGTTTCGGGCCTTTCATAGCATATTATTTCATAAATTTTAGAAAATTTCATTAAATAGCACAGTCTGATTTCTGAGGCTGGGAAAACACTCAGACATTAGACACCTTTCTTATGTTAAAACATAATAAAAAACGTAAAGTTTCACACGACATAAACTGACACTAAGGACGTAGAACCCCAATTTTCATGTATTTAGGGCGCTGTGGTAATTGTGTGAGCGAAGCAATCGTGGTTCCAACTGGATATATCTGTGACCTTGCGAAAAACATAAGTGATCAGGTTTAGTTAGGCAAGTTATCAGATACCATGTTCTCCTTAACGCGTCCATACGTTGATATTGAAGCGAGAATCTTTGTTATAATCAGATATAAGTCAATGTCAGCTGAAAATGTTGGACAATAATTTAGCTTAGTTTGTGACCACTTAATACCTTGAGAAGGGCCCATTTCAATATTCATTTCCCGTCTTCGTCATGTTTTACTGACTGAGTGTAGTAAATGTTTTCTGAAAGCATACGAGTTTGAAATAAAGTGTACATTTGGCAACCTATTGAACTATATTATTGTCTGATAACTATTCCTCGTGCACGCGCGAAGCCATGACACAAACATTACTTTGCTGTTCTGTGCTGTTTACTGTCGCGGATTCTTTGACAATCTTGCTACTGATCAAATCATGGCCGGATGATATATATTTCTATAGTTTGGGTGAATCAGACGTGACGTCACGGCTCAGCTCCACCAAATTCTTTTTGAAAGTTAGCCGGACACTGAGTATGGCCAGATTTCACGGTGCTAAGATAAATTTTACCTTTGGAGCTTGTCTGTATTTATTAGACACAAAAGAGGACACTTGTTAGACAATATAGTTCGTTAGATAAAACTTTTTGCCTGGTCTTAGTATTTGACCTTTAAGGTGTACGCAGCTGTTGTCTACGGGAAGTGGTCACAACTTCACTGAAAAACCAATTGGAATTTTGCTAGGTGGTCACTTACGAGAGGTTTACTAAGGATAAAGGAGGAAAGTTTACAGGAGAAACCAATGAGTGCTTAGTGATCGCTTTCGTGTGGTCAGTGTTATTGTGATGTGATTGGGACGCCAAGACAGGACTGGTTGGTTGGTAGGTTACTTTAGAGTGATGATATCACGTGACACACCCAATTGCGGCAACAATGTCTGCAAAGTTGCGTGATATCCCCACACTGTATTATATGAGTAGGTAAGAAGTTCAGATAGTGGCTCAATCGTGACCCTCTTATTCAGCAACTGTCCCAGCCTAACGGGCATCATAATAAATCACCGAGATAGTTTAGTATGAAGGGTTCACTAAAGAGTCGAGTCTTTTTACTGCTAGCTTTAGTTACGATAGGTTCACTGATTACGAGCAGCCATATTGTGACGTCATCACAACATTGCTATTGTCTGACACCTTATTCACAATCATGCATAGTTCGTGAGGCTGAAACATTTGGGACGGCTGTAGAACCGGCTTTACTAAACTCAACTGACAGATTTACGTGACAGACAACGATCGTTTACATAAGCAGTAAAACCGAAATACCTTTTGTAACTGCGCAGCATAATTGTGATTGTGGTTTAGTGTGGTCCGAAGTTTTTCCGTTTCAAACTGAGTCTGTCTACGAAATATATTATACTCCTGGGATTTATGCAGTGGTATATTATATTTCACACAGGACTCTTGTTCAAGTTTTATTTTCGGTCGTTCCTTAAGGCTCGGAAAATGGTTATAGATAAACTCTGGCAAATCTGTCCATTGAGCTTGGCACCGGTGTAATCTATTTTAATCGCCGCGTAACCGTGCAGAGAACACTAACAGCACTGGGTGAGTTATCTTCGCCACTTCAAAAAGATGTCAATCAGCGATGTTTCAGTTTGACTGATATAGAATAAACTAAGCAATTATTCTCGGCCCAGCCGTCGGTGTTCCGGGCCCCGTGATCCTCTCCGCGCGCCGAAACACCGACGGCTGGGGACTGGGCCTAATGTTCTCTCGTCAGTTGAACTTCCGCTTCCTTCCTGAGTTCTTGAGCATTAAGGCCGCGTGATGGTGGAAAAAAGTTGTCCCGGTCGGGGGATGAAGAGGAATAATGGAATAAGAATAACGGGAACTTTTGCAGCGGAATAATGGAATAATGGCCTTGGTTTTTCTGGAATAATGGAATAACGACACTTTCTTTGAAATAATCAGTCTTGTTTCTTACCGAAATAACGGAATAACGAGATTTTCTGGACTGGAATAAAGGAATAATGGAAATTTTTGAGGTGGAATAATGGAATAATGCCACTTCATTATTCCGGAATAATGGAATAATGAACATTCCATTATTCCTCTTCATCCCCCGATCCCGGGGACCTTATGCACGGCCTAGTTCACCCAAGGCCTTTTCCAAAACAAAAAGGCCATGGGAACGAGGTTGTTACTCCACGAGTCCCTGCCCAGAGTCACCCTAATCGGCAACACCCCCCAAAAATGTTTGATGCGGTCTCAAGAGAGGAGTACAGTACTCAGTGAAACACAATTATGTGCCTACGTCAAGGATTTTTTTTTTTTTCACATTCGCAGCATTATATGCTTTGGTGAATGCTGAACTCTGATTTTTTGCCTGCTTCAATCTATATAAATGCACATTACTATAGTACGGGCGCGATTTTTGTCAGTTCTGAATAACCTTCGTTCCCATGGCGACATAGTGGGAGCGTCCTGGCTGGAGGCGCGGCTGCATAATTTTCCCACAATGCGTCGGGGGTCTAGAAAGCGGAAACTCCTCCTCGGTTTGGAAGTTTGGTGAGCAGACGATGACAAGAAGTTAGGAACCTAGCTCGTTTGCGCTTTGTACTTTTTTACAAGGTATTCTTGAATATCAGACTTCGACAGCCATGAGTGGTAAGTAAAGCTGCAATCGACCGCTTGACTAATGATCTCATTCCGTGAAGGAATTGTGAAGTTTTGAGGTCTCACATTTTGCAACCGAATATTCTGGTGACTGCATGGCTCGATCTTGCTGATTTCAGGTCAGTATGCGAAGGTAACATTTGATTATGAGGCATCGGAAGACGACGAGCTAGCCCTAGCTGTGGGAGAAGTTATAAAAGATGTCGTCGAAAAGGATGTTGGCTGGTGCGAAGGGGAGCTGAACGGAAAGAGGGGCATGTTTCCAAGCAATTTTGTGGAATTTATAGATCTGCCAGTTTCTGTCGACCACGGACCTGTAACGACCGGTAAGGTTAATATGTAATAAACAATTATAAACAATCCTTTCATGTGAAGCTTTCTACACGGAGCATTTTCGTTTTTAACTGATGTTGTTGTGATACACTGAGTACAGTATATTAGTTGACGTTCCAGAGGGAAAAATCTTAATTCCCTCAAACCGGATTGGCTTTCAGTGCCAGAGTTCAAATTCTTAATCCTTCCAACCGAATTAGCTGTGTTCTCGAATGCCGCGAGTCCTGTTCAGGTCGATAAATTACTTTTTGATTAAAAGCTTTGAGCAATTTGTAATAATATTTCACTTCCTGTTTGACATATTCGTGTTCGATTTGCCTTTTCGGGTATTGTTGTTTGTTTCAGCTCAGGCCAGCCAAATAAACCAATAAATTACAAGTGGACTTACATTAATGCACTGATTTTTAGCTGTTGTTTGTATTCATTTATATTCTCGATGTTGTGAAAAAATCATGGTCGAGTTACTTGAAAAAGTCACGATAGCTATATTTAAAACACGGTAAGGAAGTAGTTTAAATGCTTGGGGTTTTCTTTTAGTTTCCCTTCATTAGATTTGCTACAACATACTGCAGCAGTTGAGATGTTTATGAGTAGACAATGAATGCAAACATTGTGAATAAAGATCTGTTATTTCGATGATCAAAATAATATATTATGTGTGCCATAAGTGTTTTAGGGCTAGTATTGAACAATATTATTTAAAACAGGAACAAGCAGCTTTCAATTTTAGATTGGTAAATTTCCTTATTGTTCCCTGTTTCAAATGTCATTCAAATTCCCTAGTTTACAGTCAATTGGATGAGAACTGAGGATCCCAGAAATTTAAATCTTTATGAGCAATTGCTGTAAATAAACATTGCACAAAATAAAATGATCATATCTTTTTTACTTAAATACTGTTTTAATTAGACACACCTGCAGTAACCTCACTGCAGTAGGACATTTGTTGACCATTTTCAGTTGCAAACTAGGGCAATTAAAGCCTGCCTGAGGTTTGTTTAACCTTCAGTTGTTAGTTTGTCATATTTCTTACAGATTTGGTTTTCTACACACTCCTGTGTGGATGTATGAACAAAAATAATAATTGCAGAGGGCCCTTTAGAATTTACTGTACCAAACATTTTCTACACTATGTGCCTACTAACAGTACTTCTATTGTGCCATCAGTCACTTACAAACAAATTGCCTGGGCCGTTCTCTGCATCCTCTAAGAAAGATTTGAGAAATTCTTGCTTGGGTGCTTGGGAAGGTCTCAGGTCTCTTGAGCATTATTTTATTTACACAGTCGTATAGTTGTACTGTAGATTGAATATGAAATATGCCCACTGTACCAGACAAAACCCCCCCACCCAAGATGGGAAGAGCATGAAAAATATGTACTGTAGGAATACAAACTCAGGCTTACAGCATTTATATAGCAGAGTTGGCAGTATTTTGAAGTTCAGAAATATTAAGAAGATTTGTATGGGAAAAGTTGCTGGGACACAAGGACTTGCATCCTAGCAACTTTTCCCATACAGATTTTCTTAATATTTCTGAATTTGCAAGTCCTGCCAAATTTGATGCAAATAATAATAATAATAAAAAGACATGAAAATGAACAAGCAGCTGATTCAAGTTACTCTGATTGAGCTTTGTTGATATTTTGGAATGGCCCCTTTTTTGTAGTTAAGGGGCCACTTTAGCACAACAGAATCTGGATCTACTCTAATACTAGTTGCAACTTCTTTGACAGTGCTTTATCAATGCATGTGTTTCTAATCTTTCAGCCCCTGCAGCTGATTCAATTGCAGGCCGTAAAGCAATTGTATCATTTGACTATGATGCTCAGAATGAGGACGAGCTCACTCTAAAGCGCAACGATGTTGTGGAAATAATAAGTGAGGTGGAAGAAGGCTGGTGGCAGGGAATTCTGCGAGGGAAGGAAGGGCTCTTTCCCTCCAACTTTGTTGCTTTGATTGAAGATGAAGAAGAAAAGCAGAAACCCAAAGCTGATGTGGATATTCAAAAGGAGGATGGTAAGTAGGAAAACAACATGAAAGAATGAGGGACTAGGTTTTGAGGCTGTATAGGCATACAGTAGAGCTAACAATAATGTATTTGATGTGTTGTGCTTCATGCATGTTGAGTTATGTTTAGTTACTGGTTTGTCATCTTACTCTAAGATGGACACACTTGGGATGGTCCAGCTACCAGGTGCTTGTTTTACAGGGGGCAAGTTTTTTAAAGCACGATTAGGCTAATCTTGGATTAGGTCTAAACTTTCTTATCATTTGTAAGCCTGAAAACGTGACTGTTTCGTCCACAACGACTTTCTTGATAATGTTGTAAGCTGGAACAAGCTTTTTATTACATCTTTGAACAAAATCCTGCAGTATATTGGCAGAGAGGTTGAGAGAAAGAATTTCGTTAATCCTGGATTAGCTTAATTGACTTTTGAAAAACCGGGCCCAGGGGTGCAGGAACCTACAGTATACTGTAAGGTCTTATCTAGGGTAATCCTGTGCAAGATTTCTACAGTACCAGCCGGGGGTATAAAAATGCAAAAGTATCAGTTTATACAAATGCATATTGTACTTGCAGTAGCAATATTATCTTGTAAAATGGTATTACACTATTATACCATAGTGTACAGTACCATACTATGGTATAGTATATGGTGTAGTGCTCTGCTATGAATTGATAAAACCCAAGAATTATAAAAATGTCTGAAAAGAATGAAAGATGCCAAAACAGTATCTGTGTGTAGCATATATTAAACACGAAGGCACACTATAAAAGGCTGTTGGCCTCGCCTCTTTCAACATCAAATTTGCATAATGTTTGCTGAATCACACGTGTGTTTACAGCGTTCAGAAGTCGCGCTGTTTATGATATAATTTCTCTGCAGCTTGGCGACTAAAAGTGTACCTAAAATTACACACATGGGGGCAACTTCAATGTGGAGTTCTGGACGGAAGGATTTGAAGCAAACTTTGCTTTTGGCTGCCAAAATGCATTTTGAATTTCGCGGTGCGATGCAACGCATGACTGCACGCCGAGCATATTTAATTTTTGCTTTGAAAATTATCCTTGGATTTTACTGAACTAAACTGAATGTTTATGTGATAGAAAATTGGTGAGGCAACATTATCTTGTTTTGCATGGTATTCAGGTACAAGGAAAAACTAAATTTGGAAATTTTTGGCCTTTTCTAATTAGGAGCTGTAGTCTCTGTCACTTTTGATTGACAAGTGGCTCCCTTTTATAGAGCGCCTTCGTGTTTAACTGATTTTGTTGAGTTCATGAGTATGCTGAGCAATTTTGAAGCACAATAAACATGTGAGAATGATAGGTGAAGAGTGTTTCACATTATGTGTGTGGATGGATATATTTATGGTATGTTCGGATAAAATGCTGCATGCTAGACTGCTATTTACACTATCCAGTGCAGTCTATACATAAGATAATTAACATTCATTTGTCTGGTTGCAGATGAGGAAAATATGTACATGAACAAAGATGCTATTACAGGGGAGGAGACAAAGGGTGCTGACACGGATGAAGATGACGGCCAAGAAGAGAAGAAGGGATCCACATCTTTTCAGGCAAAGAAAGCTGGTGGTGGCATGGGGTTTGGTAATATCATCAATAAGGACATACTGTCTGCAGCCAGACTAAAGAAAGTACATACAAGCGAGGACAAGAAACATGAGAAGAAACATGACAAGGAAGAGAAGAAATCTGCAGCTGTGTTGCCAGACAAAGCATCACTGCTGAAACCAGCGGTATGTCGGCATGTTTGTTGTTCTTGCTGTTGTGTTGAAGAAATATTAACCTATAAAAAGACCTAAGTTCTAAGCTTTGATTGTGCAATCAAATGAGGGAATCTGATATGTCCTGGTACAAAATCATGGTAGAATTGACATGATATTTAAAATGTTGCCATTACTTTGTCTAACACAGCTGTATTTTTTTCTTCAGCCTGTTTCAGGAAAACGGAAAGCTCCCCCCATTCCACCAGTTTCAACAGGTAATGTACTGTAGGGCATTATCAACCCTTTCACTTTCGAGCTTAAATTCTCACAATTTGCAGTGAGCTTGGCATGGCAGTGGCGCAACATTTAAAGGGATCTAAAGCCCTGTTTACATGGAAGGAGGTTGACCCTTCAATGAGGGCTGGAAACCCTCCTAGAAGGGTCAAAAGATAGCCCCTCTTTACATGCCATAGGTTACCTCACCAAGGGCAAAAATCTTGGTGGGAATTGACAGACACCTGGTCACTCTAAACTTGGCCCTCCTTGCTGGGTAACCCTACCTTAAGCGTTTACATTTACGTGTTCACCCTGCTGGAAGGGCTACCCTAGCAGAGTTATAGGGTAACCCTCACTATAGGGTAACCCTAACTATCATGTAAACGGAACAAGGAATTTCAACAGAGAAGGGTGACCCTTCTGGGCTCCTTCCACGTAAAGAGGGCGTTGCAGCGTTGTCGTTTACAGTGGAAACCCCTTCACGGATTTGAATGCATGATGGGTAATCAGGGAAACAAAGAAACATGGCGGCGCCCTGTGCGAGAAGTCTCGGTTTAATAGTGAAATCACTCACAATCTAAAACCACTGAAAGCTTGCAAATGACAATTCGGAGTAGTCTGAATTTCCACTGAGCAGAAAAATGAATGTATATGCAGTTTATTTGCCCTGATTACCCATCATGCATTCAAATCCGTGAATGGGTCTATTAGAGAGCTTTAAAGCAAACTAAGACGGCGACGGCACCGTGAGGAGCCAGGAAAAAAGTGTCTCCGTACTCCTTACGCCTTTGTAACTTTCCCTATTGTTAAGGTGCTCAAGTTTGTTCCATTTTTGCCTGGGTTCTATTGCTTTATCGTCTCTTACTAAGAAGAACGCTGTCGTAATTTCTCAAAATGATGTCCACGTCCTTTTTTGGTCTTCTTTCTTTTGTCTTCTGAAATGAGTTTTATTGTTTCACTGCGGTTGCCGTCGTCCTCTCCCGTCCTCGTGTTTTTGCTACGTAGTTTTCTTAAACGCCCCAATGTATGAATGATGTACTTGTAATCAGAATAGATAGTTTAATAAGTCTTCATATAAAAATCTGGGCAAACTCTCAAATTCGACATACTTCTACTATCACATTTCCTGAGTGACTGAAAGAAAAAACTGAAGTTGATCGCTATGGATTTGTGAGAGGGTTAAAACTTGCAGAGTGACTTTGTGCAATGCTTCAATTTTTAAATTATTCACAGGCCAAAGATATAAAACTGAACTTGAAAATAAAACTAGAGTACCTTTAAACTAAGGCCCTGTTTACATCGAAGCAGGGTGACCCTCCTGGGAGTACACCCTCCTAGAAGGGTCAGAAGATAGCCCCCCTTTACATGCTAAGCGCTATTCCTAGGGTTATCTCGCCAAGAGTCTGTCTGAAAGGCATCGCGCGGTCGCGAGATTTGAGATACAGTAGAACCCCGTTAATTCGAACTCAGTTAACTCGAACTCCCCGCTATCTCGAACTCAAACCCATTTCCCTTGGATTTCCCTTTCAGTCATTTACTATCGGCTAACTCGAACTATTTCTCGCTTCCCTTGGAACCTGGTACCGCTAAACTTAGCCCCTGAGAGGGTAACCCTACCTCGAGCGTTTACATGGCCAAAAGTTGTCCCTGCTGGAAGGGCTACCCTAGCAAAGAGATAGGGTAACCCTCCTCCTAGGGTGACCCTACCTATCATGTAAGCGGAACAAGGAATTTCAATAGACAAGAAGACCCCCTTAGAAGGGTGGGCCTAACTGTCAAATCAAACCTAATTGGTGTGACCACAGACTTGTTTGAAAGCTCCCAATGAGTACATTCATATAGCAGTGTTCACTTCCAACTCCTGGGCTGTCAAATGAAACCTAAAAAGGTGTGACCATTCAATTGGAAGCCCTCATTGAGTATATTCTAATATCAGCGTTCAATCCCAACTTTTGTTGGAGTTCATAATTTTGTTAGGTAAAATTTGGCTCTTTTAGTGTGAATGGTTCTCTTTAGTTATGCTTTCTTTTCTTTTTCTGTTACAAAATACGGTAGTAGACTGATTTTCAAAAAGATTTTTATTCCAAACGAAAACAGGGCCCAGTTTTTCAAAGCACGATTAGGCTAATCCTGGATTAGGTGTAAACTTCTGGTCATTTATAAGCCTAAAAACGTGAAAGTTTCGCCCACAACAACTTTCTTGATTCGAACAAAATCCTGCAGTATATTGGCAGAGAGGTCGAGAGAAAGAATTTCGTTAATCCTGGATTAGCTTAATCGATTTCGAAAAACCGGGCCCAGAATAGAAAAGCACAACGAAAAATAGTTGACGTCATACTGATGACGTAACCCTCGATTAGTTAGCCGACTAAGTATGGCATTGGATTTAATATGTAAAATAGCACCTTGGCTTGAGCAAAGGTATCTTTTCGTTTTCGTACCTTTCCAAGTTCAGTGAAAGCTTGATCAGTTTGGAATCAAAACAAAAGATTCCTTTCCTTGTGTTATGATTTCGAAATGTCGGAAATGAGCTTTTAAACATCGCAGGACGAGAGCGCTAAGAGAGAGCCGTTTAGATAACGTCTCGCCTTAATTTTTAAATTAAAAGACTCCGGCTTTGGTTAGAAGTGAGATGGAAAAAAATGATACTTTGACTAGCCCGTGATCTTGTTGACAGTCGGTTGACTGGGCAATTATCATAATACTTGCTTTTCGACCAATGGGCCTTCAGCCGAAACAGCGGGGTGTCGTAGGCGTTCCTGACTTCCTCTGTTTGTTTTTCGTTGCAGGAAAGAAGCCGGGCGAGAAAGCCAAGGTTTTGTTTGATTACGAGCCGCAAAACACCGACGAGCTTCAGCTGCAAGTAGGCGACATCATTCGTGTCCTTAATAAAGACATCTTGAACACCGAAGGTTGGTGGGAAGGCGAGTTGAACGGTCGAGTTGGTGTGTTTCCGGATAACTTTGTGGAACTCCTTCCTTCAGAGGAGAATATGCAGGGTGAAAAGGTGCGTTCTGATATGAGTATGGTTCGGTTTTGTTTATTCTGACTTGCTTTTCTTGTCTCCTCTGTGTTGCTCGCTTTGTTGCTGTCTCGTGGTTAGCGCTCTCTTCTCTCTCCTCTTTAGTTCTATAGTGGCTCGGTAGCTAAGTGTATTTGTCATGTCTCTCGCTACATGACTTTTTGTCTCGCTTGATGTCTCTGTGTCATTCTGTCTCTCGCTTTAAAGTATATTTGTCTGTCTCTTTCTCAACCGCCCTTTCTTCCGCTCTCGCTTGCATGCTCGCGGTGTTTTAGTCGTTCCGCCTATGCTTTTATGTCTACTGCGTCTCCGCTTGCTCTGTTTCCGTCTTTGTTTGCTTTATGTGAGTCCTTTCGCCCCTACTGTCTCTGAATCTATCTCTTCATGTCTCTCTCGCTGTCGCTGTTGAGTTTCTGGAGATACAACTGAACTGTGTTCCTGTTTTATCATTTAAATGTGTTGCGCAACGCTTCTTCCAGCATTGCGTGACAACCGGAAAAGAGGTTCGACACAAAAACCTGCCCCAGCATATCAGTTTTCTTCCCAAAATAGAAAAGCAGTCAATGGCCGGTCCTAAATCGAGATGAAGCACTATGTTCTCCGTGTCATACATCAAGGGAAGCAAAGTGTTTTCGAAATGCTTCAGAAACATTGATTTCGAAACATATGTTTCCGGAGCGGCATAGCGGAGAAACAATATTGCTTCCGTAGCAGTGTTTCCTTGTTTTATAGCCAGGCCTTTAGATTGACAAATTATTCGTTTTATGTCTACGCTGATGCTGAGTAAAAATAGTTCTCACAGAAACAAGTGACCCGTGGTAACGCAACACGCCACCTCAGTTTGACACGTTATAAGAAAATCAAGGTTTTTCTCTCATTGTCTCTTTCCCGTAGTCTCCCCCTCTTCTGCCCGCGGGAAAGAAAGGCATCTCGGTGTTTCCTCCAGGAGCTTCTCCACTCAAACCACACGGTGAGCTTGTCTGTCGCTATTAATTTAGCATAAATTATTGGAAGATGGCTACCTCAGTTTGCATAAATTATGTCAATATGGATGCCGATTAGCATAAGTCATACTATGTAAGTTCGAGTGGGAAAAAAGCTATTCACAAATGCCTATTGTCTCAATTTAATGGTTAAAAAACAGCTTTAGTTTTAACAGCAGCTGAGTGAGGTATGCAAATCGAAATACGCCATTTAGTGATGTCGAAATTTGTCCTTTACCAATACGTTTCCTAAACTATTTGCGCATTCTTGTTTCAATTTTGTGCATCTGCGTGTCCATATGTAACGGATGTACTCATTTGTGGTTTGTGGGTCCAGAATCACGAACCGAATCACCACAGAACTTGATTACATCCTCTGCCGGATTCTTCGCTGCTGTAGACTGTAGTGAATTTTGTTATATAACGGAACCTCCCATAAGCGACCACCGAACCAGAGTTCCTCCAGTCAAATTGTTTTAAATGAAACCTCTCGTATGCGACCACCAAAACCAAAGTCCCGATTCGTTCCTCAAGTCAAATTCCTATTAGTGTTAGCTCTCGTAAGCAACCACCCAACGAAATTCCTGATTGGTCCCCCAGTCAAGTTCTCCCACACAGTTTTGTTACCTGGGTCGCTTGTGGGCGGTTCCATTCTACACTTGTCGCTCCACTTTCAAACTCATATATAGTTCCAGTAAGCAACCTCATTTGATGTCATTTTTCCCGAGTTTCAAGAGTGGCCAACTGTCAGATTATTTTCTATAACTTGACTTACATTAACACGGATATCTCATTTTCTAGGACACCAGGAAAAGTCTAACCCAGAAACAAGGCCTAAGATGCCGCTTCCATCTTCGCCCGAAACAAAAAAACGTCCCGTCCCGGAGAAGCCTGTGCCGGCATCCGGGGCGAGGAAACCGCCTATTGGCAGTGCAAAGCCTGTGTTACCACCGAAAAAAGCGGTTCCTCAGAGACCCAAATCTGAGGCACCCAAACAAGATTTTCTGAGGAAAGTAAGTCCTGCGTTTTCTGACGAAAAGAGGAAGTCTGCACCGGAAGTGAAGGATGAGGCGCCAGTCCCCACCGTCAAGAAAGAGGACGTTAGTTCAGGTGAGTTTCTGTGTGAAAGTTTTGTTAGTTTTAAGGGGGCGCCGTCATGATGCGGTAGCTATGGCTATTTTAAAGAGACCCTCTCTCCGTAGATGCTTTGCGCGCCCATGTTTATATTTACATCCGGAGCTCGACTTTCCTGAGGCGCCCATGTTATGATTGATCGATCTGACTGTCGCTGCTTGCCGTATTCAATACACTTTCTGAGTTTTTGCTGATTTATTTCGCGATAAAGCGTAGAAAAAAACATGAGAATCCGCCATTTTCGTATGATGGGAAAATGGCCGCCGTCAGTCACTGGGCGCGCAAAGCATGCACTGTGAGAGGGTTTCTATAACTTGAGACACAAGAAACCAACACATTCCAACCACTTACTAAATGAGTTCAATAGTAGTTCATCTTTCGATCAATTGCATTATAAGCCGTCCATCAATCAGTCAGTCTACCAATAAATGAACGAACTAACTATCAACCAACCAGCCGATGAAGTACATGAATCCAACCGATCAACCTATTATGATAAATCATCCAACAGTCAACCAATCACTTTGCTGCAGGGAAGGGCTGATGCACGAAACGTCAACTAAAATTTCTTAACGGCGTGCAATTTTTACACATCGACCCCCGGTCGATTCATCATACATGTTTCTTCACGTCGATGACTAGATTTAATCACTTTTTCTCGTCCCCATAACTAAATACTATGTTGTTCTAGGTCCTCAAAACGGTAACTCAGTACACAGTAAACTTGCCCTAACCTTTGTTCTAAGTTACCGGAACTTTCAACCGAACACTTGTACATACACTGAACATTGTAAACATGGCTTTTGAGGTGCGTCATGTCGCTCTTATTGATTTCAGATGAACTCAATTTAGACGCGGTGGCTCCCACGGAAACCTTGACACATCTCACAGCAAACCGAGCTCAAGCGCCGCAGAAACGACCGCCGTCCAAAGTTGTAAGCTATTTTGATTTAGTCAAAAGTTTATTCAGAAGCCTTCACTATCATGCTCAAAATGCAGATTCTCCCAGATGTATGCGTGGTGTAGCGAGAACTGTTAGTTTAATCAGCTTTTATCTAAGTAAGCTGTCAAAAGCCAAGTTCTTCTTGCTGTATGATATATCTCTGTTGAGAAACTGAAGGAGAAACTTGAAGTTGATCACCCTTGGGAGTAGGTTCCGATAAGAAAGTAAAACCTCGGTACGCAACCGTTTGATTCCTTGTCGAGCGTGCGCAAGACTACGTCACAGATTTGAATTGCGGGCGTACAATCGACCAGCGGATGTGATTAGTTCACTCGAGAACAACCAGCGGTATGAGCTCTTTATAACACGGGTGAACATTCAGACTTCTTAAAACCGGCCCTGTGACTACGGCTGTGGACTGCAGCTTATCCATGAAGACTCAAACGTTTGCTTGCAGAGGTGTTCATTTCTCCTGGGAACCTCTGGTAAAGTTCTTTGAACCCCACAATATGTCACACAGTGTTACCCAACATTGAAACGGGGGAAGGATAGCTAGGGGGATAGAAAGGGGGAAGGAGAGCTCGAAATAGTTGAACGTAGTTTCATTCTTAACCATTTTGTTAGCCTGCGAATACAGCTGTATTTGCAGGCTGCCATTTTGAAAGTTGTGGTTGTCTTTAAACGTCAAGCTTTTTTTCATGTTTTTCGAGTGATGTGGAGTTTGGCATGTAGTTTGTATTTAATTTTGCTTGATTTTCCGGGATGAGAACAAAAAAACGCAAGCGCCCAAAGCATCGTGGTTAAGGCAGACTCGGTACATTACAACACGTTAAACAACGCGCGTTTTTGTTCAACTCAGGAGCGTACCTCAGGAGATGAACGCGATAGCAAGACGTTTGAACCAGAGGTAAGTTTTTAACTCACGGCGATGGATATACTGTCAACTTACTGATAAAAGTAGAATTTTGCACATTAACACAATATATAACTCTAATATTGACTTCTACTATTGCTGCTGCTGCTGCTGCTAATATTTTGTTAACTTCTACTAATCATATAATGACTGCTCCTCTAATGCCGTAGTCTCCCCGCAGCCGTTTTTGTGGTAAGGTGTTGCGACCACAAAAGTGGCTGCGAGGAGACTACTAATGCTAATGGTAAGCTGTAACATGGTAAGCTAACTAATAGTAATGTAAACTATATATCTGTCAACAATACGGACACTAAGTGGTTACTAATATCTTTACCATTAATGATATAGCCTGCGTAGCTGGCGGTCTCATTCGATGCGGTTGAACGGTGTTCACGGGCGCCATTTTGTACTGATGGCAGAAGGGAGACTGAGGTCAAGTGACAAAATTACGGGGCGGGGGGAGGGGGGTGGGGGCGGGGGAAAAGACCGCCTGCCCGAAGACTGTGGGTTTTCGACTGGCTGCGTGCACCAGTGCACGCAGCATTCTGATTGGCTGAGAATAATAAACTGTCAATCAAGTGAGCGGCGAGAGAGAAACGCACAAGAGATGACGGATTTTGTGGAAGAAGCTTTGAAAAAGTTAAATCTAAGAGGTTGCGACCGTGAGATCGTCCTGAAAAAAGAACAGGAAACCGCCGTAAAAGATTTGTTGTCTAAGAAGGATGTTGCCGCCATTTTGCCGTTGACTTTGAAAAAAGCCTAATTTTTACTTTGTTCGTGCTTGCCAAGGAGCATTTAAACGGGCAGGTTAACTGGAAACGGTTTCGCGTCTGTTTTACAAATACGCCACAGTCGTTGTACTGCTTTGCCGAGAAAGCGTCCTTGATGTGTTCGTAGATTATGATGTGGATGACAGCTTCCGATATTCCAACGCATGACGCCGTAAGTCCGCGATAAAACGCTCTCACTCCTTTGCTCTTGTGAGAGTCTCGTACGAGTTGTAAAGCGTTCATTCGTTTCCCTTTCCTGTTGTCGAGCTGTAGTCGGGTCTTGATAAACCACAGCGGGTTGGCGAAGGTGTGATTTTACAAACGAACAAAAGCAAGAGCTGCCGAAGCCATGTGACTGGAGCGAAATCCGTCTTCATGTGACCCGAACGACTTATGATGTCTTTCGTTTTGGATTCGTAATTTTAGTATACTGTATTTTCGTAAATCAGCTCGCCATGGAAAGTTTGCTGTGAAAAACACATATCATGTATCAGATGGTGTCAGCAAATTTGACAACTGACAGCCCATTGCTGATTGGCCTGTCACAAATGGGCGGATATCGAAAACCCACAGTCTTCTGGCAGGCGGTCTTTTCCCCCGCCCCCACCCCCCTCCCCCCGCCCCGTAATTTTGTCACTTGACCTCAGTCTCCCTTCTGCCATCAGTACAAAATGGCGCCCGTGAACACCGTTCAACCGCATCGAATGAGACCGCCAGCTACGCAGGCTATTAATGATACTAATTACCTGTGCAATACCTAATACAGCTACTGTATTTCTGAAGAGTGACAAAAGACAAGAGTATTATCTCCGTGTAGTTTCGTTCCTTTCTAATGATAAATCTAAATGAGGTCGACCAATAAAGAAATGTTTAAAAATTATTCAAAACGATCTGATTTAGCTTCTTTAACGCAGGATTTTAAGCATATACCAGATTTACCCAAAGAATATAAAGAGCCAGCATGGAAAAAAGAGGTTAGGAACTCACGAAACGCGAAGGTAAGAGAAAAAAAAAGAAGAAAAAAAAACTTGACAAAAAAATGAACCGAATAAAGGATATAAAAGGTTTCTTTTGATCTAAAAGTGCTACTACTCTATTTTCCTTTTGATTAATTACGTTCTTTTGTGTTGGAAATCAAATTTAGCCTCGGATTTTCCAGACGTATAAAACAAAAACATTGAATTGGCTGAGATGGCCCCTTGACTAAATGCTTTATTATCAATAACGTAGGTCAACATTTTGTCGGAGTAAAGTTTGAATATGGTTGTCAAAATTTTCGATACTTTGCAAGTTGTTATTTAATCTAAAAGTATTCTTTGTTGTTTGTTTTAATATTATGATTGTCGTGTCGGTCTTAACAAAGTAATACATGTACAAACAAACAAACAACCAAACAAAAACCCTAACCTTACACTACTCAAATTTCAAGGCGGATGTAAATGGATTTTCGGGGTCCCTTTAAGAGCTGGTGCAATATACAAAAATCAGAATTTCTCTAATTTCGCCAGGATAATGCTATTGGATCACTTACTACAGAAACATAAATTTTAATTCGTTCAGGCAAATATTTATTTTCTGAGCGGCCTTTCCTATCCGGTGGCGTCCTGACCGGGAAAAATGAGGCGAACTCGGAGGCCCGTTTTATACAACAAACTCAACAATAAATCTTGAAGCAAACTTAACCACGCATTGCCTGGTGTCAGCTCTATGTCTCTCGTTGTTATGATAAAAATTGGGTAAAAATAGCATTTTTGACAGATTTCTGAAATGCGACCACTTTACCAACGTTTTGCGAAGTCGTGAATTTGTCGTTTTTCGACTTTTTCGGATCCTAAAATTCGATAATGATACACGGTTTTCTCCTATATTACTATTTAAGCGGATAGAACAATGTTTCCACTTCAAAATGGTGAAATAAAATTTTGGGGAACTTTAAACCCGTGCCGTTGAGAGTGAAGAAAGTACATCCCACTTGGGTAAACAATTGACCTTGGCACTATCATCCGAGAACCGTTCTCTTCGAATTGTTTTCTAAACCGAGTTCTAGAGCCCAATTGAGTAAAATAAAGTATTATGATAACTCAGGATATCATGTTTTTGGAAAACATGGATATATTTCTTTGTCTGACGCCTACTTTCAAAGTCACTAAAATTGCCGAAAACTTCGGGACCAGGGTATCCTTTGTTTCTTTCAAGAAAAGCGTGAAATTTACGCAAATTTTCTTGCGTAATTACAGCTAATGAGTACTCTAGATAACACGACAGCTTTTCTAAGCAGATTTGATTCCTCAAAATGCCAAAGTCGAAGAGAACGGTTCTCGACTGATAGTGCCAAGGTCAATTGTTTACTCAAGTGCTATGTTCTTTCTTCGCTCCTAGCGGCGCGGGTTTGAAGTTCCCTAAAATTTTATTTCACTATTCTGAAGTGAAAGCATTGCTCTATCCGCTGAAACTAGTTATTTAGGAGAAAGCCATGTATCATTATCGAATTTTGGTACCTGAAAAAGTTGAAAAACGACAAATTCACGACTTCGCAAAACGTTGGTGAATTGATTGTCTTTCAAAAATCTGTCAAAAATGCTATTTTTACCCGATTTTGATGAAAACAACGCGAGACATAGAGTACACATCAGGCAATGCGTGGTTAAATTTGCTTCAAGATTTATTGTTGAGTTTGTTGTATAAAACGGGCCTCCGAGTTCGGCTCATTTTACCCGGTCAGGACGCCGCCGGAAAGGAAAGGCCGCTCAGAAAAAAAATATTTGCCTGAACGAATTAAAATTTATATTTCTGCAATAAATGATCCAATAGTATTATCCTGGCGAAATTAGAGAAATTTTGATTTTTTTATATTGCACCACCTTAGTCGATATTTACGCGGAGCCGCTCTTAAGGGTTCAAATTGAGATTTAGGCACGCGAAGGATGTTCATCACATATGGTACACTGCCATGTAAATTTATCGAGCAATTTCTATGAGAAAATTTGATGTACTGTTGGTGTAGAGCGACCAACACAGTGTGGTCTTTTTCTTGCTTGTTTGTCATAGATTCGTCAGTCTTTTTCTAAAACCTTTTCATTGTCAAAGACAAACCGATTCAATCTTGGATACAGTATTTCGACTCCTGATCTGCCAAATGAAACTGGCCTAAAGGTGTGACCACTCAAATGAAAACTCTCAGTGACCACATTCAAATTACATTAATCGCTTTCAACTCCTGGACTGTAAAGTGAACTCAAATGAAAGCTTTTAATGAGTACACTGTAATAGCAGTGTTTACTTCCAACTTTACATAAAAAATAATAATAGTTGAACCATTGGTTTCACAAATTTAATGCGTCTGTAGGTGCGAGGGCCTAGATGGGGGGAAGGCTGCGTAACACTTAACAGTAAAAAATTCAGGCCCATAACACTTAACAGTAAACCCCATCTAGGCCCTCAAGTGTTGATGGAAGCTGCCCATAAATTTGTATGAAGGCTTTGTAAAATGCAGAGTTTTAAAACAGTTTTTTTTTTTTTTTTTTTTTTTTTTACATTACACGCAAACTATGAATAGGAAGACGTAACAAGTATGCACAATAGATGCGTTTTATGAAACGTGGCCATTTCTATTTTTGGTAAATGTACTTGCTAACTTCTGAATGATAAACAAATTGATTATGAATAAACAAACTTGTTTATCTTCTAAGAATACAAAAGTATTTACAAGTGAGCGAGTCTGGAGTGATTGATTTGTCAATCTTTGCGTGGCTTGTGTGGGTTTGGATTAGATAAGTAAAATGGATAAACGCTGTGCTCATCGATATAGTAATCGTTAATCTGTGTAAGGTTAGGGTCCAGCGTGTGAGTGCCTTTTAAACTTATAGCCGTCATATAACATCGTATGTTCTTCTTTGTACTTTGTTTTGGTTACCAACATCATGGCTCTAGGGCGGTTTTCGTGTTACTTTCGTAAAACCCAAATTAAGTACATCGCCAATCACAGAAACACTTTTAACCAAACACCAGCCAAAGTAATCACACCGCCAATCACAGAGGGCGTAAGAAACAGTTTAAACCAATCAGAAGCCAGAGTAATTTGCGTTTGGTTTTACATTGAAGAAACCAACCAGCAGTGCGAAGAAACGTCATATCCACTTGCTTACTTGCGTTTGAAGATCGCACTCAGGTTTTGCTTTGGTTCTGGATTTACCCAGAATGCTTCTAAACTTGTTTAGACCAATCTGAAAGCGAGGCAAACACAAAACCAGAGGGATGACAGGAGCCGTACTTTCGACAGTAATCTGAAAACGATTCTAACAGTAGGAATGTATCAACGGTTTGATTGTCTTCTTAAAATGCCAGGAGGAGAAAGAAAAGAAGAAACCGCTAAAAGAAGGAGCCCCTGTGAAAGAGATCGAACATAAAGCAAAAGCACCGACAGTTGTGACGGCGCCGGGGGTTTCAAGCGAAGAATTCCAGAAACTGAAAGAAGAAGTCGCCGAGCTGCGGAAAAACCTCAAGGCAATGGAGAAACAGCACAGAGATCAAATGAAAGCTCTCGAGGATAAGTTTCACAACGAAGTGGACATACTGACCAACGATTTTGACGAGGAGAGAAAGAACAATGCCGCTCTTAAGGTAGAACTAGATAGAATTAAACGGCGCGTAGTGACCCGTTCATCCGTGGATCCTGATAGCAAATAATGTATGTTATACAATTCTTGATTGGCTAGTCGTAAAACCAGAACCATTCACAGAGGCTGTAAGACTTAAAGCACTTTTAACCATTCAGTTTGTAATAAGCCATGTCCAAGAATGATGCTGTTGCCTCGGTTTTAAAACGAGGCCTATTGCGAAACCGTGTGAAAACGAGTTTGATTTGCATGAAGATGCGAGTAATTCATCAGAGGGTTTTGCACTAGGCCTGATATCTCGTTTTAAATCAAGGGCAATAGGCAGCCCGGAATTGGTATATTGGTTTTACTTTGTAGAAGATGCCAATCAACAGTACGAAAAAATGCCATCGCTATTTTCTTGCTTGCGTGAGCAGATTGCAATTGGGTTGTGGTTTGTTGCACAGGGGGCAGAGGAGTTCGCTTGCTTTCATTATGTAAAACCCTATATATTTGCGCGTCCGCGATGAAGTCGTCTTGCGGTATCCTTCATGTAGGTCAATATATAGGGTTTTACATAATTGTAAGCAAGCGAACTCCTCTGTGCCCTGTGTTTCTTGCTCCTGCTTGGCCATGCAAGGCGCACGACACGCAATAACCTTGCACATTCATATTCTGCAGTCAGTCGATTGTAAGCGATTCCTTGTGTGCCAGGTTAAGGGGATTTAACTATTTCACCTAATTTTATAATAGAAATTATCGTAACCATTCAAGACAGAAAATGTGCGAGTGATATAGCGAGAATTTAAACCAGCCTTCGTGACCTGTAATTGGTGAACAAAGTTGTTTTCCCTCGTTTTCAGAAGACGCCACATTTGTTTACCAATTAAAAATCTCGTTACGGCTTGACCAATGTCCGTCTTTTCGAGTCGTCTTCTGCCTCGTTTTCAGAACGAAGCAATTCGCGAAACCAATAAAATTCAGTGTGCAAGTAAAACTAATTTTCATAAGAAATATCTCGTTTTGAAACAAAGGCAGCAGGCTTCTTGGAAATAGCCCACTGGGTAACAAAGTTATAACTGGAATTCAAATAGGACGGGTAAAAAGATGGATATGTCTGTGTAACTTGTCTTTGTGTCGTGTTCATAGTATTTAGTTCATAGTGTATGGTTTTTAGTTCATAGTGTATGGTTTAGGCCAAATTTGCTAATGTGGTGAAGTTATACTCACTTATTTAGATATCGTCGTTCAGTGACCTGAAAGAGTTTTGTAGTATAGTTTTGTAGTCAAAAGCGTTTGTATATTAACGAAGCACGGGAGATACATACTTTAATCTTTAGAACAACTTTGAGCAAAAATATGATTTCAGAACGGGAGAAAGATTCTAAATTGTCTTTGTCAGATATAAACCATAACCCTTGAAACGTCGAAACAAGTCACGTAAGATTACGTAAACAAAATTACTGTGCCATAAATGTGGTGATTTTACAATAAAAAGTTACACCACGCTTCTTTCCAATGTGAAGTCAAGTAGTAAGCTTTAAATAATGAAAGAAACTGCGTAAGTCATGTCGCAGGACTTAAGGGACGTTATTGCGGGAGCATTTACTGCTCCTGTTCCCGCCCCCACGGGAGCATTTACTGCTCCTGTTCCCGCCCCCACGGGAGCGATTTCCGCTCCTACTCCCGCTCCCGCGGGTGCATTTACCGCTTCTGCTCCCGCGGAAGCGATTACTGTTCCTGTTTCTCCTGTAAGTGCAGGACTTACAGGGACGCTAGTGCGGGAGCGGTTACCACTTGCGGTTGCGACAATACAGAATTTGCACAGGCAGAATCCAACCTTAGTCAGATGGTAGCCGAAGTAACAGCAAGTAAGTCTTCAACACCCGATCGTAGTACGACACGTATAAGATTTGTGATACGGTGAAGAAAGAAAAGTTGAAGGTATTGTCAGTTGGACTGCTGAAAAGCATTTGCATTGCTTTAGAAGTGGATACTGCAGACCTCACACAACATCGAAAACAGCCATACATTAAGAGAATCACCCTTTTGGTCGAACCTGCTGTTGCCCCGCAAACTAGGTAGTCATAGCGGAGACTGAGGCCCGGTTCAGACGTCGTGCTAGAGTCGAGCCGAACTCAATTCAGGACTAAAAAAATATTAAGACCAATTAAGTTCGACTGTAGCACGACGTCTGAATCAAAGGTTTGAATTAAGTTCGACTGAGCAATAAGTTCGACAAACTCTGCCGTGCTACACGACTCTAGCACGGCTTTGATTCAGACGATGCGCCCGAGTCGTGCCAAACCAAATGCATACATTACTATAATGTATAACAGCATAAATTTGATGCGGCCTCTGTCAAAGAGAAGAAAGATAAGAAAGTTGAGCCGAATTTGGAATTAAGTTCGACGTCTGAATCAAAGCCGTGCCACCGTCGTGCTTCAGTCGAACTCAATTCCAATTAGGTTCGGTACGGCTCTGGCACGACGTCTGAACCTAGCCTGAAATAGTAATACGTTGACTGAAACTGGACAGTCAGATGGGAGAACAAAAGGAAAACTGGATAAGAAACTCTGGCAAATTAAACCTGGGATTGTCCTTTGAGCTTGTCACAGAAAGTAGCTAACATAATAACCCGGTTGTTCAAAGAGTGGATAGCGCTATTTGCCGGATAAACAGCTATTTAGTGGATTAATGTTACCCGTTAAGCTCACTTTAGTCAACTGAACTGGATAAGGATTTATCCTGTTGAACAACAACAACTTTATTATATGGTGCGCCGGCACGGAATTCTGATTGGGTCGTCTCTTAAAATCCAGCGATCGGGTGATCATGTTGAAACCCAGGCTAATAACTAATTTGTGCCAAAATATCTGCACCATACGCAGGTCTTTGCTTTCAATATGTCGGTTACATTTGGTCAAAGTCAACGCGGTATAACAAGAATATTCAGTAAAGTCCCCTTCACCGGAGAAAATGATAATTTTTGCGAGCCGACAAAATCCAACTCGTCACGAAAGTGCCGTATATATTCTGAAAGACCGCGCTCCGTAAAACACGTGAAAACAGAACTCAAGCAATGTTTTCTTTTATATACCTGCACCTGGGCCCGGTTGTTCGAAGCGCGGATAGCGCTATCCACTGGATGAATACTTATCCAGTTGACTGAATTACGCTTAATGGTTAATACTATCCGTTGGATAGCGATTCATCAGACGAATAGCGCTATCCACTCTTTGAACAACCAGGCCCAGATAAATTGCTATCCAGATTAAGCCTAATTCAGTCAACAGGATAAAGATTTATTCAGTGGATAGCGCTATCCGCGATTTGAACAACCGGGCCCTGGTGAATAGTATTAAGGCTGCGTTCGATAGGAATGGCTGAATTACCCAATGTGTTGCTTGTTCTGGGAGAATATTTTCGGCATTGTTTTGAAAACCTTCACGCTTGCATTTTCCGCAGTTCCCGATAAATCTTATCCTTAATCAGCTCCAAAGCAAAAGATTTAACCGATCAGCAGAACTATTCCTATTTGACCAAGTTGAACGCGCCCATAGATATGACTATCATCAATTACCTATTTGGCGATTCGGCGAAAGTATTTTACTCTGAAGTGAATGATGTACTGAAATCAGTGAAACAATATTCAATAATATTGAACAACTGCATAACTTTGCAATGTACAGAAACGTATGACGAAGCAAATGCCCAGAACCTTGAGAACGTGAAGACATAATCTGAATGAAGGAGCTGGAGAACCAAGTGAGTGACGACACGCGGGAAGCAACTTTGCCGCTCGGCCGGATACACTGAGTATGTAAATATGGTTAGCCTACAATTTACACGTGTAATTTACACATAATCTACACATGGTTCACATAATGTGTAAATTCTTTTTACATACTCTCTACCCATTTTCAAAATTTGTAAATGGTAATCAACATGTAAATGTCAATTTGCTGGCAAAGAGTAGATTACTTAAATACATTTTACCCCGTTTTACACAATGTGTAAGAGGGTAGAATTTCCCAGTGATAAACTTGTTTGCTCTAAGTTTTATAGCATTGTTTGTTCTGATACAATTAAAGCGTCAGAAAATCTGGCTTATATTTGCTTTGTGCGTTTTACTTTTACCGCGACTGTTTCTGTCACCACAGCTTGGCTCACTGCCATAAAATGAAACCACTATTGGAAGAAATGGTGGTGTTGTTTTACAGCTGTGATATTCCTCAGGGAGAAGCGGTAGTTGGTGTCGTAGTTAATCATTGTTATCCACTATCCACAGATCTATATACGTGTAAGATCTTTACACAATAGTCAGTTGCGTTACTCATGCTCGAGGCTTTGAGTAATTTCACTAATCTAGCTCGAACACCTTCATAAACCCTGCACCCTTTCCTGTGCTACATGCCGACACGATGTCTTACAGCGCGTTCGCGAAGCTTAAAACAGCTTAATGTAAACATGAGCGCACAAAGGTATCTACGGTGAGTAACTTTAAAGTGCTTAAAGAGACCCTCTCACCGTAGATGCTTTGCGCGCCCATGTTTATGTTTACATCCGGAGCTCGACTTTCCTGAGGCGCCCACGTTATGACCAATCGATCTGACTGTCGCTGCTTGCCGTATTCAATACACTTTCTGAGTTTGTGCTCATTTATTTTGCGATAAAACATAAAGAAACATGAGAATCCGCCAATTTCGTATGATACGAAAAAGGTCGCCGTCAGTCACTGGGCTCGCAAAGCACCTACGGTGAAGGGTCTCTTTAAGAATTAACCAACGGTTGTGAAAATATAGAACGGTTAGTTTTAAAGGCTTAGTATAAATAGGATAATATTCTTGGAGTAGAACATTTTGACAATCTAATCACAAATTTGCCTCCTTCCCCAGTTCATTGTTGGGCAGTTGAGCATTCATTCGGTCTAAGCTAACACTTCATATACTAAGACCCTAAATAGTTGTAACAACTGGACGGCTGAAGTCAGCTGAATATCGGTAAGTGTTCAACGTAATGATATGTCCTACCGTGTGGCATGGAATTTTCGCGGGAGTTTATTTTCGCGAATTTCGCGGATTTTCCGACGACTCTCGAAAATTAAATCCCGCAAAAATAAGCTCCCGCGGAAAAAGAAACCCGCGAAAATTTACTCCCTATATTTATTAAATTCGCCCAGCACTAAATATAAGTGTTTTCCAGGCCAACCACCTACCGTAGACTGTAGCTTTGAGTTGTAATGGACGATCTGTGACATTCTGTAAATTAGAGATTAATAAACAAGATGTTAAGAAAAGTGAAACCCCTTGTTGCTATGTACCAGTGCTGAACGTGAAATACCGGACAGAAACATGCCTGAGATCCGTGAAAATGTGTTCCCAACAGTAAAGTCTTAAATCCAAATTCGCGAAAATTTCTTCCCGCGAAACGCAAAAAATCGGCAATCCACGAAATTAAACTCCCGCGAAAATTTCATGTCACACGGTACCCCTACCCCTTCCCCTCCAGTCTTACATCTGTCTAAATTGTCTTTGTTTCCAAGTTAAAGCTAGACAGCCACGTAATAACTAGCCATGAAAACTACGGGAAAATCCGTTTTGCCGCTACAAAAGGCTTGTTTCCGGAAAACCTGGTTGGAACATAATTTGACTGTGTGCAAGAGACAGAGAACAAGAGACAAGAGACGTAGATTTTCTCAATGCAGCATGTGCAATATCAGTCTCTTTCATAGCTTGAAAGTGAATGCGAACAAAGAAAAAGCTTTGTAGTATCGAACGAGTTCCACGTGTAAAAGTCATTTTCAAAAGGCACTCAGATGAAAACAAACACTTCAAAAGGTTTGAACGTGGGTCACCGAGGCGACCTAGTCTTGCAAAGCTCTATATATTGGCTTTCAGCTCCACAACGTTTTCTATAGCCAGACGGCCAAGGAAGAACACAAGATATACTCTCTGTTCGGATACCAGAAAGGTGCACAAGAAAGAATAAGTAAGGAAACTATTTCCCTGTTCACATTAGTTTTCTTATGCGTCGCTGGATCTTAATATTTGCTCCAATCAGCTAACTCTTCGCAAAATGTGGCTGCAAACGCTGGATTGCCGATTTCGGCAGAAAACATTCTGCGGCAACTTGGAGCCTCATGGGCTTGAAACATTAGGACTGTTGCTGCTTTTTTTTATTCTGGTCACGTTCTGGTTCTAGTGTTATTGTTATTAGTTTTTCTCTACCTTCATTTCTCCTATTTTATCATTTTTCAACTCGTTTTGCTGTGTTTTTGTTTTTGTTCTTGTTCATGTTCACGTCTTCGTTCTTTTCTTCTTGTCCTCGTTCTTGTCAGTTGCCCTTCTTATCTTGCGCTCTTGTTCTCGTTCTTGCTGGCTCTTTCTCAATACTTTTTTTCTTTTCGTCTTCCTTATTTATTTAGTTCTTTTCAATCTTACTCACTTTTACAACAGCTTTCCATTGTGAAGTACATATAGTTTGATAATAATTTGTGTCAAATTTTGAATCAATATTCAAAACGCTTCTTGAAAAAAAAAAGAATCAAGAATTTTTTTTAAATGTCGAACAATAGTTTTCATGGCGTCTTATAAGTCAATTTTGTGGACATAGTTTTCATTTTTATAGTGGCCGACTCAGCGTGAGGGCAAACTTCCCGCCCCCGGGCAAGAAATACCTGGTACTAACTACCTTTCTCCCGTGTATTCCTATGACATGTTTACGATTGTCGCGCAACTACCTCACTCCGGGCTAGCCATGTATAAACAACCCCCTTCCCTCTCCCACGCCTAAAGACCAGTAGATATATCTACAGATTCGCAAAACATAATCGAACTCCTTGCTTTAAAGATAATCCCAAAATATTTCGGACACATATCAAACAGCTCAACAATGGTAACCATGTGGTAGATTTCCAGATTGGAGATGAAATAATTAATGACCATGAAAGGTGTAAACCAGAAAGTGTCTTTACCAAAGAAGACCTCTGGCAATATTCCAGAAGTTGGCAATAATCTTGAACCAAACATCGTTTATCTTAAAATCACAACCAGGGAAGTAATCAAACAACTGAGCTACTCTGAAGAAATTGCTCTTGTGCTCCAACATATTTTTAGAATTCCATAGACGCTAGTGTTCTGCTTAGCCAATGGAAAAAAGTAAACATTTGCGCTGTCTTCAAAAAGGGAGAAAGATCTGACTCTTCTAACTAGTACATGCCCATCTCATTGACATGTAAAGTACTCGAGCACATAGAAGGTCGCGTCAGTTGCCACAACGCGTTTACACGCACGTATTCATAACCAGGTCTTTCTTCCCGTGAGCATGAACGCAGTGCAACCAATTCACCAACACATGTGCTTTGCTCCAGAAGTTCCCAGCCGCCTTAGACAAAAAATCATCGAGGGACCCAGCCGAGGTCGTATGCGTTTTTCTATTTTTCTTTTCTTTTTTTTTTTTTTTTTTTTTTTTTTTTTTTTTTTTTTTGTTGCCTATTTCATCAAACTGGGCCTATCCGTTGCCAAGATAATACTCTCTGTTCGGATAAACAAAACACAAGGAAGTCAACGTCAATGCAACGTCAATGCAACTATCCCTAGCGAGACAGCCCGGCAAAGGCGGTCGTACTCCGCCCTCCCCTTCACCAATGACGCAAGAAACACACCTGGCCCAGACTCGATCCTCGACCCGACTGCCACATCTGCCACGTCTGATTCAAGACCTCAGCCCTTCTGGTAGCCATCAATTCATCCCACTTGAAGAACTACATCCTGAACTACTACGCCTACTATGCGATCTATCAGATTCCTAAATTATTTATCAACTGTTGAAATACATTAATGACAAAGCATAAAAACTCACCGGTTCCTGAAGGTCATAGTATAGCAATTTCCCAGCAAATGAAACAAAACCCAAAACATTATCACCTACGTGCGTCTTCAATGATTTCAAATAAAGAGCAGTCCTCGTACAGTACGAACATTCCAATTTCCATTGCATTGAGTGCCCGGGCGCGTCTTGCTAAAACTTTGATCCTGTAATCTTATATCCTGTAAACGTCAAACGGTGAAATTTCCCACGACGGATATTGTTCGGTTTTCACTGACTGACCTTTGCTTACTCTTTCTGAAGTAACACAAATGGCGTAGCTCAAAGCTGTAGTCAGTACTTGTGCTCAAGTCGGCATAGTCGATGCCCCAAAGAAATCGTTTCATTCGTCTTCCTAGCTGGAAAGCTTGCCTCTCATACCGTGTCACAATGTCCGGATTGTTATAGCGGTCCGTCGAACTACTTGGCCTTGTACCTGCATCTGTTTTAGAAAATCTTCTCATCGGCAATGAATCAAACTTAAAAACTTAGCTGCCGTGCCTGGAGGTCACCCGTTAGTCTTTACATTAAGTGTTGTCTGCCCTTTGACTGACTGACAGAGAGACGAACATTCGTCGAGCGAAAGTTAACCAAACGCAAATTAAATACTGTATGTAGTCTGGTTCATAGTTGGTAGAATATGTTTCTTACAGCCTATGCAATTTGTGCTTTAATGTCGGCCTTTGTTTGTTTTATCTTCTTTCCTTTTTGTTCCAAGATAAAATACAAAATAAACAGCTTAATCACCGATAACGCTCTTTTTGCTTTGTTCTCTAGTGCATTTCCTTGCAGCTTGCCTTGTCAGCTGCATGGTCTGTGTTTTGTTGTCAAAGGCAGAAGGTAAGGCAATAGTGATTTGATTTTTGTCGATAACACACGTAATCAGATACTGCATGTTGAAACTATCTAAAACAGTATTTCGTTGGGACTATTTAATAGCTGGAATCACACACATTACACACACACGCAAATTTTGCTCTGTGCATGACCATTTGCATTCAAAATTGAAATGAATGCGTTTACCAAATGCAATACAATTCTTCATACAGTGGTAATCAGATAGCCCTAAACCGAAATACTTTCCACACCAGCCCCGCTATTTTCTTTCGATTCTATCGCTCTTAGCCGTTTTTAGTAATGTAGGTTTATACAGATTAATTTACACTAAAGCTGAGGGACCTCTTGAAAATCATTATTATTGTTGTTGTCATTGTTATTATTAAGAGTATTTTCGCGGTGTATGTCAACTATATTCTAACCATTTTGATCTTAACTTTTGAAGGACTAAACTGTGCAGTGCGATTCTGGAAAAAAGAAGCATGCCGCTTGGATAACACTAGAGACCTTGTCCTGCTGTTCTCTGACAGACAAACAATTGATTGGACAAATTGGAACTCTTATTTGCAAAGGTATGCCGTTAATCATCGTTAAAATATCAAACTGTCCAGCTCAGGATTCAAACTTAATGTTCACCACTCATTAAGCTTTTCACTCTCAAGCTCAACATGCCGTATATTCTCTAAACCCCTCAGAAACTGTATGAGTGATTTGATGAGAATTGGTACTTTAATCACCTTCCATCCCAAGGTATCAAAAGCAAAGTTCTCCATACTATTATAGTACATGTTTATAGTGAGAGTGATGTACAGTAGTAAGAACTGATAGTTTAATCAAGACATCAAAAGTCAAGTTCTCCATACTATTATAGTACATGTTTATAGAGTGATGTACAGTAGTAAGAACTGATAGTTTAATCAAGCCATCAAAAGCAAAGTTCTCCCTACTGCATAATTTATCTCTGAGAATATTGGGAGAAATTTGGCTTTTGGGAATGAAAGGGTTAAAAGTATTCCTCTATCTGCTGGATTAGTATCTGCTATTTAGATAACCTGTATCATACATTTAGTTATTCTTTTATAAATATATCGTGTATATACTCATTTATTTACTGTTTGTGGTACTAATAAACGATTGTTGTTGTAAGTTGCTGCTACCCATAAATAAATGGCCACGTCTTCTGAATAGCAGAATTAGCAACCGGCATAAAGAAACAATTCCCACGGTTATCGTCACATGATTTAAAATGGAACCAAAACTCATCAAGTACTCTAGATCATGTATACATAAATCATGTATATACAACCCCATCAATTGTTTTGTATTACGCCTTCAACTGTCAATCTACACAAGTATACAGTTAAAGATTTAAAAATCAACAACTTATTTCAGTGCAAATGGTTGCTAAGAGAAGTTTGAGTAGGTAGCTATGTATTTTGCATGTTTTTTCACTAAGAAATAAGAATATACACACAATCTTTATATTTTATGAAAGGTTGATAAATGAAGAAGTCAAAACACAACAAATTGAAAAGTGTTGATCTGTTCGGCTAAATTCTCAAAAAAGGGTTAACTACCTCCTTAAATGTAAATGGTGACCAAAGTTTACTTACTTACTCAGACTTGCCTGCCGGTGCGCACACGTGGCCAAAAGTCAAGCCATGACGTGGTTTGCTCTTCAGTTCTACGGGGAATGCTGGGGCAGCCACCGTGCCATAGAAGACATGTTTCCACGGTAACCATGACGCGAGTACCGCGTACATTTAATTACTCCATTCTTGGTTTTTATCCAGTTCCTAGAAATTCGAGTAATATGTGTTCATCATCCGTGCAGTTAGGAGTTCAAA
Source organism: Plumapathes pennacea (assembly GCA_964036295.1). Classification (NCBI taxonomy): domain Eukaryota; kingdom Metazoa; phylum Cnidaria; class Anthozoa; order Antipatharia; family Myriopathidae; genus Plumapathes; species Plumapathes pennacea. Next base: position 9,721,946 of record OZ038462.1, read on the forward strand.
AGAGGGTTAGTAGGAGAGCGTCAATCCTGTATCAATGAGCACAATTTTTGTCAATGACGTAAAAGCGATAGTGCAATCGTTCATGGCATCAGTGTTCGGGAAAAAATACTCTAATACAGTCAAAGCTCTCTGGGTGGACACTTTCATGAGCGGACAGTTCTACTTACATTGTACGTTTATAAACTCTAGCTCAGTCAAACTTTGTATTTACACATTAACTAAGTGGACAGTTCCAGTTACGGGCACTTTTTCTGCTTTCTAAGAGTATCAGTTTACGACAGATTCAACTGTATCACAAGAAACGTGACAGTTCTGTTTTCAATCCGCACAGGTACCCGGTAGACAAAAAACAGAAGTGCGTGGACGAGTTTTTCAACCGCTGCACGGACGAAAGTACCGAGTCAGAATGTGTTGGTCGAGAAGGGCGAGCTTACTTCTACCGATTGGAAGTTTCAGGTCCCAAAAAATCATCAGTGCACAGCACATCAAACAGAAGAGGTAAACATACAGCACCATGCACGGATTGCAGTTGAATTATGGTCGGACAACTATCAGTGACTTACATATATTTATAGCCATTCACGTAAAACCATTGAGAGCTTCCATGTGACAGTAGTCTCTCTATGAGAGCTTTCATTGGAACGGTCGCACGTTTAGGTTTCATTTGACAGTTCAGGAGTTGGAAGTGATCATTGCTACTAGAATGTACCAATTTGGAGGTAGTCGTCGCACCCTTAGGTTTCATATGAGACTGCTGAAAGTTTTTCTAAGTTGACTTAAAGTTCCTTTTGGTTGTGAAAGGTTCATACAATCATTACCTTGCTTCAAGTCACGACTCCGTGTTCTTGTTCTTCGAATTCCCAGGATGCACTCGGACTGTTGACCTGGCTCTCCTTATAGACACATCAGGCAGTGTAGGGGTGAAGAACTTCAACAGAGTGATCGAGTTCCTTAAGATGTTGGTTGACCACTTTAACTTTCCACGGAGTGGGTCTCGCTTCGCTTTGCTCCGTTATGATCATAAAGTTATGATTGATCTGACGCTTGATGACTCTTCCGGGCATTCCCTGGCAGAAGTGAAGGAAATGATTGGCAGGTTGAAATACACAGGCAAGGATCAAATAACTAAAGCATGCGTCAACAAGTTATGTTGAGCTAAAAGAGTACGCAGGATCTTCTCGAGTGAAAATTTAAATTCCAAGTTTTTCTACAATTGTCTTACTATTTATATAAATAAAAACTTCACAAATTAAAGGAAAAATAACCAAGTTCGATGCCAGAATAGCACGTCAGTCTGACGTGCTCGTGTACGAATATTATGCACGATGCGTTACCAATCAGGTCGCGCGTACTATGTACCTTATCATTATGAAGATGGGTAGAGCATAAACGTAATGTACTGTTGCCATGGTGATGATGATGGTACTGGTGTTAGTGATGATGGTGATAAAGATGGGTTTATTTCTATTGATTTCATTTACAACATTAATAAATTATTCCATGCATGAGGAAACTAAATTGCTTAAGACAAAAAAGAAGAAACTAATGGAATCAGAAAAATACAGTAAATACTGTAGTAACCGTGATGGTGATGCTAATGATAGTAATATGAGCGGAATGATATCGTGATAGCGATGCAGTAATCATGACGCTTGAGGATGGTAAAGATTAAGGTGATGATGAAAATGATTATGACTTTGATGGTGATGACGATGCTGATGATGACGATGATGATGATGATGATGACGATGATGATGGTGTTGTTAATAATGATGATGATGATGACGATGAAAAATGATTACGATGGAAGTAAACAAGACAATAATGATGCTAATAATGTAGATGTTGATGATGATGCTAATGACAGTGAAAGAAAATATGAAGGAGAATATGCTTGTAAGGCTTACCTTACCAAATGCTGTAACAAAGCCCTCTTTTGTTACGCAGGAGGCTCAACATTCACTCAGGAAGCACTGAAACAAGCGAGGAGCAAAATTTTTAACAATCCTCCGAGGAATAGCGTGCCCAGGACTTGTATCGTAATGACCGACGGGAGGACCTGGGGTGGTAGAGACACAGTGATCAAACCGGCAGATAAACTGAGGGTAACGCATCGATCAATTTCAATTGTAAACCCCCGTAGTTCGTGTAACACTTGTAAAACTTGAAGACTTGCTGCCAAAAAAAAAACTCAAGATAAAAACTTGATACTCAAGTATAGGTTAGTTCAATACATTTTGTACAACACAAGTTGTGAACAAGTAAATGAAGCTTTCACACGAAGTGAAATTTGACATCGGTTTGACCGAGTTTGATAGTAATAGCGATGATCGTTGACCACCGGAAGTGACGTCAATAATGCATTTCCGCGGTCGCCATCAACCCGGCCCTACTCATCGCTTTTCAACTTGTAGCCACTTATCAAAATTTGTGTCATTGTCGCGTTTGAAATGTCACCTTTGTTTGTTTGTTTGTTTGTGCCAGGAACGCGGAGTTGAGGTCGTGGCTGTCGGTGTTGGTCCAGACCTTGATCCCGTAGAACTGTCGAATATCGCTCAAGAAAATGTCTTCCTTTTGCACACCTACAAACAGGTTCTGTCAGAAGCCAGTCACTTAATTGACAATTTAGTGTTCAAATCCTGTAGATATTCTTAGTTAAAATAAAAGAACGACTACTGAGGAATAAAACTCTGATACGGAAATTAAATGTCGTGATTTGGGACTGTTGGGAGAGGGGTGGGGAGGAGTGGGCAAGAGTATGATAACCTGAGCTTGTTTTCTTTTTTTCTTTTTTTTCTGAAGGTAGGTACTGCAAATGTGCACTACAATTTGGCTCAAAAATAATGATAGAGCTGTTTTCGGACGACCTTCGTAAAGCCAAAGTAATTACAGCGCTGTAAGAAAACACTTTCAAACACCCAGAAAGCCAAATTACTGTGTGCTTGGTTTTACTTGTTTGTTTGTGTGGAAATAACATTCGTGTCTTTGATCACAAAGTATGGCAGCCGAGGGACGTTAGATCTGGGACCAATTCAGTACACGTTTTTGTTTAGTTTCAAATTGGAGCCCCATTGTAGCACCACTAAAGGACTTAATATGATGAAAATTTGTAAATGGTTACGGTTAAGGTTAAGATGCAAAGTTCCAACAGCATTTGGCCGTTGTACTGGATTAACCCTTTTACTCCCAAGCTCAAAATGCAGATTCTCCCAACCTTTTAAGATGAACATGTTTTTGCGGTGCAGTGAAAATTGACAGCTAAATAAACTTTCATCTGAACAAACTATCAAGTGGCAAATTCTCCATACTTTATGATACATCTTTAGTGAGAGATCTCTACTACTACTCTAATTGGATTGAGGCTACTGTTTTTAAAGAAACCTTTCGAAGTTCACAGACCAAGAAAGATCATGGCTGCTTTGGAACGAACGTCATGGAATTCAAGTGGTTTCTTTATGCAAGAAAATACAAAATGTATTGGAACTATATACAAAAATGATCCTGGGGCTGATTTATCCAACAGATTTTTAATGTCCATTCGGCATTGTGCCGAAACTTCTGAAAAACGCGGATTTTAGTGTTCGCCACTCGATTGCTGTCGCAGAAGAAGAGGCAGCAAACTAAGCCCGAGAAGCATTTCTTGATGATAATCGTTTTCAGATTTTTCGTACTTCCCTGTTACCGTTTATGAGTATGTTTTAGCAAAGAAATAGATCTCTCAGTAAAAATAAAATGTTATTGTTCTCATGGCGGGCGAGACGAAAGACTCCCTTGGCACAACGTATGCAAATTGCATGCGATCTGAAGCCAACGTCGCTTTTTCATTGGCTGTTGATGGCTAGTTTCCGCGACTCAGATTTGCATAAACGATTGTTCATGAAACTTTGAATTCGCACATGCGCAGGATCGGGAAACTGGTTAAAATACATTATCTGCATAATTTATTCATTCAAAGGGTCAGCAGCGTGTTTGGGAAACAACGTCGCAGTGGCGATGTTTGTGCGTTTGGGTAGTCACGTGTCCTTTTAGGCTTGCAGGTGTGCAGCGAGACACAGTGTCACAAACATCTTAATAGTTCAAGTTTCATAGCTTTCTAAAATGACAAAAGAATTAGAGCTACGCCGTTAGTGGAGGCCAAGTTTAGAAATTTCCATGCCAAGGTTCCACAATAACATTTCACTACGGAACGTTATCCGTGTACATTTGTTTTATGTCATGAAACTCTGCCAGGTACACTTCCTTCCTCGGCGTCAATCAGTAAACAGTGCACATTATAAAAGGAAAACAGTAGGCTAGTTGTAATCGTCCGGGTGAGTGAGAGTAGCCTGATTAAAGTAGTTTCGTACCGAATACTGAAACGCTTCCACCGTGAAAACTTATGATATAAATTTAGAACCGACTTACTGTTTGTATTGAGCAATTGCAATCACCGGTTGCTATAATTCTGCAGTGCAAAAAAAAAAAAAACAAAAAAAGACAAAAAACAAAAACAAAAAACAAAAAACAAAAAACAAAAAACTAAAAACAAAACAAAAAAATTACAACAGCAACATCTAAAATTGGATATAGAAAACGTTTCACTCATTTTTTTCCACTACTAAGCTAAAAGCGTAGTGTGACATTGGAGGTCTTCACCAAAGGGGTAAACAAAACAAAAGACTTCTTTGTCTAAGGTTTAATTTGTTCAGTTTAGTCGATCGGCTGCGTCTGTTAAAAGTCCTCCTTTTCACCCACGTATAGATAATGCTTGTAGAATTCGTATTATGGCAAAAGGCAGAACTACTACAGTGAGTTTGGAGTCAGTTATCTATATGCCGTTTTGAGAATTACGAACTAAAGAATCAATCCGAATATATGCCCATTGTGTATATTAAGTGGTTTAGATGAGGATTACTTGGAACAAAACCAGCATTGAGTGTTTCCATGATCTGTACCCATTGCTACTTTATACATCGGCTGTTTAAAAGCACATAACCCTCTTATTGTCGTGTTTCTTTGTACTTCTAGAACTCCACTCAAAACAACGTGAACACTGCAGCTATATGAATGTAATCATCAATAACTTTCATTTGAGTGGTCACACACCTTAAGGTTTCATATGACAGGTCAGCAGTTGAAGTGAGCACTTCTGTTAGAGTGTGGTCATATAGAGCTCCTATTTGAGTGAGATCACACCTTTAGGTTCTATTTGGTGGTTTAGAAAGGGAAAATTTGTAAGTTGAGTTTTGGCAGAAGGGGTAAAATGCATAAACATGAACTCCGCCCAAACGCAACTTGAACACTGCTGTATTTACGAAAAGCTATCATTTGAGCTTTAAAGTTGACAGTAAGGAGGTCGGAACTTTTCTAAACTGAATGAAGTTTGCTTTTGGCAGTTCATTCAAAAACTTCTATAATATAAAAATACTAGCGGGACCCCGTAAATACGGTGACATAGGATTTTCTTTTTTTACCCTTTTTTCTTTCTTTTTCAATTTGAAGTCCATTTCGAGTGAATGCAGTGTCAAAGTACAAACTTCTCTGTAGTGCGTGTACCACTCGACCGTACCACTCGACAAATCGGCAGTCAAAAACATCAAAATCTCCCTGATTTCGAACATGCGGCAGAATCAGCCCGACATCCAGTAACCTGACAGCTCAAATTCTCTTTCTCAACTCATCTAACCCTCTTCTCGACGTAACAATTCAGCGTGGAAAAAGAAAGTGAATGCCTATTCCTGTTCGTGGTATACCTGAAAACTAGCTGAGAGAAGTGAAGAGTATTTCCACGTTAAACATAGAACTGATATATTTATTCATTTTTTTTGACTAATTTCCGATTTCCAAAAAAACAGTGGTCGGCATACGAGGCCAATATCGGTACTCTCTTTCGCTACAAGCGGCCGCCATCTTGTTTTATTTTAATAAGGAGGCCTGGTAAAAAGCGTTACAGACGGACACACGGACCTAGCGTATTCATCTATAGAATATAGTTTGCCAAAATCTCGTAACTGCATGTTCACCGTAGAAGAGTAAGCAAGAAAGTTTTGTTTGTCTATAGCCAGTGGGTAGGCGATATCCATTAGTCCAAGAAAAATGAACTTTTCAAAAAATTGCAATTATACGCTTCTTTGCATATTTTCTTAGTGTTTATCAGTTTTATTTTTGGGCGAAACAAAATTACACTCAGCCAGTTTAAATCCGATAGCTTTAGGCTTCGATTACTACCGAGCTTGAACAAAGGCCAGAAGTGATGGCGCATATTTTGTTTCGGCGTTTGTTAACGTTAGATATTTGACTAGGTTACGCTACGCTAGATAACATATAGAGTACAATCTAAACATCGAGTTGAGTAATGTTTCTTAACATTTATTATTTAGTTTGTATGACAGAGATTTAAAAAAAAGGAACCGGTCTGGTTCCTTTGCAGCAAAGTGGAACTTCGCTGCAGAATTAATCACTGTTCCTTCAAATTAGTTCTCTGGGTTTATAATGTAAAACCACTGTCAGTGGTGGACAATTGCTCAAACAGAACTGTATCTGCCTTCGTCAGGTGTTAGTATGTGTCGCACAAAGACCCGCGCCCCGTGTTCGAATCATCTTGTAAATCTTACGCCGAAACAGTTTTAAAACTTTGTACACAATCGCCAGTCCCTATTCTAGGAGAACGCGTGTTCACACAAACGCGCAAAGTGGGCCCAAGACGATTGCCGCCAAAGCAAATGGCGCGCATTAAGCCGTGGCTAAAAACACTCTTATTCCCGAGTAAGCGAAAACTACTAAAAATATTAAAACCGCCTTCCGTGCACAAAATGAGTTTGTTTGTCAGACAAACGGTTCGGGCCACTTGAATATAATTCAATTCACACTTTCCTTTCAATGCGCGTACACGTGCTGACGTTTAGCACTTCTGAATATAATTTAGGCGCAGAACATTTGTTCAAATAACGCGGTAGAAACACGACAATTGGCACAAGTGACGAGAGCAATGTACATAAATGATTGGGCCAAATGACAAACTTGTTTCCGTCACCCAATTTTTAATTATCTTAATTAAAACTCCCCTTATGAAGTGCTTTGCAATGACAAAGTGTATCCGCCATAAGAAAACAAGTTCTAGTTTTAGTATTCATTTCCTTGGAACGCCAAACAATATCGAAAGAAAAAATAAATCTGTGTAAATGTTTAGTTTGGAAACGAATCCGTGTTTGTTATCCCTGTGCAGACGCCGGCCGTTTTCGCTATACATCGCCATTGCAAAATTGCACTTTTGCTTCCCACTCTTGTCACGTTAAACGGTCCAGTTCAAACTAAACGGATTTGAGAAAACTGAAAACTGTTAAAACTGATGGTTGTGTCTATCGATGCACTCAATAAATTTCAAATTAATTTCTGATTTTAAAGTCAATACACGCTAACCGGAAATTCATCGATTGTCCTTATGAACAGTTTACTCTTTTAGATACAGAAAAGAGACTAGTTTTAATTGTTATCCAGCTTTTAAGTCGCAGAAGATTTTTGATCATTTTTGTGACGCTTTTAAAATAATATTTGTTATAGCTAGCTAAACTGAGCATCTTTGTATAGTCACAATGAGAATCTGACAGATGCTTCTAATATTCTCTTTCCATCTGCCTTTCTCTCTCTCTCTCTCTTTCTTCCTTTTTTATGTTGTCTCCTGACTGCTCTGTTTCTCCAACCTAAAATTAATATGTCGACCAAAATGATTTTAAAACTGACTGAAGGAAAACGAGCAACGTTACAGTCCCCGCGTCGTCTGTGAGGCCCGGTGTTGAAGTGTTCACCATTGAGCTGTGAATTACTGTAGCTTTTGGAAGTGGCGAATAATTGTTGGTAAAGTTTTTTCACTATAAAGGACATGGTTCTTTTTTACGAGAGCATCAGGTGCGAAAATGAATGTCGTTCTGTACGGAGTTCTACTTCCCTCCTGATTGGTTGTTATTTTTTCCTTCGCTTTATCTTTAATATTTCACTTTGGTGTTATACTTCACCAACTGTTCTTTTTGCTTTAATTTTTTTTGATCATTTTTCTGGCACATTTTAGTGGTTTGTAATGAGTGAAAAACACTTTATTTAGCCCGACTATCGGCCAGGTTTTAATTCTTATTTTAAAGCGATGGTCTGTAGTTAACAATACTTGATCAGTTATTGGGATAAGCATTTCAAAAAATATCTTTTGAAATTGTCGTACTGAAATTTAGGATGCCTCTGACTAGGCCTATTCTGGAATATAGGAATAGCTAAAATGGTCCAAGGTGTTGATTGTTCCGGGGAAAAATTTAGTTCGAAATTGTTTGAAAACCTTTACGCTGGCTTTTCGAAGAGCTCTCGATGAATCTCTACCCAAGTCAGCTACAAACCAAATAACTTTACCGATCAACATCGCTATTCCTATTCCGGAATAGACCCAGCCGAACTCCAATAGAATTATTTGCCAACTATCCATTTATCTGCGTTTAGTAAGAACTAAGAGCGATGAATTATGGAAGTTCGAATCAAAAAATGTTGGCAACTGTCCCTTTATGCACGTTTAGTGCCAGCTAAAAGCGAGGAAATTAAATAGAGAATGTTCACAGACCGCAACTGGAGATATAATCAAGGGATTCTATACATTGAATATTTCATAAACGATAATTCCAACTTCCTCCACAAATTAGATTTTATATCAACTGTTATAAGGCCAGGGATATCTTGAGGGAAACTCAAAATTTAATATGGCGAGAAAAATTTGGTTTTAGGCATTCTATATACTGGGTATTTCACAAACGATATTCCAAGTTCCTTCACAAATTAAGTTTTATATCAACTGTAGAAGGCCAGGGATATCTAGAGGGAAACTCAGAAGCTATCGAGGAATATTGGTTTTAATTAATTGAAAACAGCAACTCATCAAACGAACCAGCCGAAAAGCCGACTGACATAAAGCGACAATCAGGCAGGTGGAATGGCCAACAAGTTGACTTAAAATGAGCCTCAAATTTTCAATTGCGGCGGAGAACTCTTTGTCTAAACCTAAAAACAAATTTAACTTAGATCAGTGAAACATGTGAGAATATTCTTTATTGGGAAACAAAGCCGTATACTAACGGGTGCTATAGGCTTGTGTTGATCCATGTTTGATTTACGTCAATAAACAAGAAGCCATTTTCATTTTCAGTTTTCAATAACGCCTCCCCAACTTTACAAAACGTAATATCTTATCAGACCAGACATATCAGCTTGTACGTTTTTACTCTTCTATTCCTCTGCAATCAATTTCCCTTAAATTTACAAGCACGATCAAAGCCTCATCAACCTACTCAGTGATCACACCCACAGGAATAGAATGATTCTTTTTAGTCGAATCAAATTCTCCTTTGGCTATGCAGTGAAAGAGTTAAACAAGATACGTAACTCCCTTCCTCTGAATCACCTAAGTAACCAGACGGAGATATGGTACCGGTTGTCGGGAAATGTTTATAAAAGTTTTATCTAAAAGTACCTGTACTCAAATGAATTGTTATTAAGCTTGGTTCAGAAATACCTGCTAGACTAGCGCCTCACGGCGTGAGCTCACTGCCAATGAAAAGAGACCGTCGCGTGTGTGCGAGACGCCACAGAAGGCACCGGCCGTTTGTAATTTCCCGATAATAAATTACAGCAAACTAGTTAAAAAAAAAAAAAAAGACCACGGACGACCCAATATTTTACTTCGAAGATTTGTAAGCGCAAACAATCTCTGAAGCTTTGCATTTACTTCCGGTTCTGGGTAACACGTGGAAAATACGCGCTTAACTTCTGAAATATCCTGCACCGGTATACTTTATATTAAGGCTTAATTAAAGCCTTGCCTTGGTAATAGCACATTCAAGCAATACTAACGGATCAATGGCTTTCGTTCTTCTGCTCGCTCAAGCTTTTGACGGCTCGCAATCTCTTAACTCTTTTTCCTTTGCCAGCCGAGAAGATTTAAACGTAAGTACAGATATTTAACGAAAATATATCGCGCGAAAGCCGAGAAAAATGGTACGGTTTTCAAAGCCAAAGTGGCTAATAAGAAGTGCTGAGTAAGTTAGTTTAACTGTCATAAGTGGAAAGATCCCCGTGGGAAAATTCTGAGCTTGCGGGAATGGCTAACGTTTGGCAAGTTGAAAATTGCTAGTTTTCATGCTCCTTTCTTGTTCCTCGTATTATTTTAACTGTAGACAAGAAATACACTACAACGCCTACACATATCACGAATATACAATCATACTGTCCTTACACACAAAATTCACTCACTGTATTTCCTGTTCACAGGTGTTCTTACTACAAGCAAGATCTTCACTATTTATGATATTTGGGAGATTCCAGTATTGTTTTCCTTTCTTTTTATTTCTGCTTTCCAATGTCGATAAACAAGAGGCAAGTCACCGAGCTACAGTCGAATTGTCGGACGATACCGAGAAACGCAACACTAACAACAAAAGGTAAATATTTCACTCATTGAAACACTATAATATAGTAATTAAAAGGTTCCTATAAAATCTTGCGAGTATTGGTGCAACTTGAAGCAATTTTTGTCCGAGATTTATAAAGCACAAACTATTAATTAAAAAAAAAATGGACGCGTTTGGTTTTCTTCTTTCAAACGCCGAAATCAGAAAAGTTATAAGTAAACTAATTTTGTGTGAATAAAGTTTTGTTCATCAACACTTCGCATTATATTACAATGAACAACAAATGCACTAAGATATACTACAGATGTACGCTGAGGCTGCATAACACCACGCTACATTGTGGCTGAGTTTACATCGATGTATTTTTAGTTGAAAATGATACATTTTTATCTCCAAGTTTCGCTGTTTACAAAAACAGAAACCGGAATGTTTTGAAAACGATCCACCTTTGGCTGCGTTTTCGGACCGATGAATTTTATCGTTGGGTTTTATCGTTTTCGTGTAACGGGAGATAAAAAGGCATCAAACTGAAAACGCAACTGCATCTGCAGCCGGTTATATAATGGCCTGCTTTACATCCGCACCATAACACTGCACTCAATAAAATGCACAAAAGCACACTATAACAAGAAGTGGAATAAAAAGAACTCTTACTACTAATCAGTCCTATATGCTCTTGCAACGGCTGTCTTGTCATGTGAACACTGAAAAATTTTATTAATTCATAAATTAATATATATCACTTGCATACTCCTTAATGTTTGCAATCCTTCCTGCTGTCTCCTGAGAAATTAAGGCTACGGATCCCTAATACAGAGATGAATGTAAAACGGAAGCGAAACGTTTATATTAGATTACTCTCCCTCTCCTCCCCCCACATCTCTCTCTGTCTCTTTTGATCGTCAAAAAATGACTTATAAAAAAGGTTTTACGACAATGTATTCTTCTAACATTTGTATGCTTCTAACATTTTTCGTTGTTATGTTTAAATTTCCACAAATTCGCTTTAATAATGAAAATACTGAGACGACAATCCACCAGGCGACAAAACAGGGCAGTTACAACATTTTTGTCAGGAAATTAGCTTGTTCGATAAATACAATAGACCTCCGAGTACAAAGTGATGTGATAAAATATCTTTAAGAACAGTGATATTTTAACAAAGGATCTTATAATAATCTCCACAGCGTGGACCGACATTATTCAGTGAAGGATTTTTATATTCTTTCTGAACAACTATTCGACTCAGAATTGATTCGGCCAAGGGCGCAAAAAGCCTAAATTGATAGCTTTATGCTTGGCACAAATAAAACCCATCTTCGTTTGACTTGTTTTTATTAAAATGATATTAGAAAACGAGAACGACAGCGTGGACACAATACTTCATTCACCCACGAACAAAATGATTTTAAATTGGCTCAAGTAAAATAGAAGAGCAAATACGTTTAAGATAAAGCCTAAATTGCGAGTGTATCTTTGCAGGAACAAATGCATGGATGCTTATGTTCCGGCACCATCTGCTTCCGACCTTTCGACAAAAAATATAAACGTCACTGCTTGATAATTTGGTGGACAATTCTGTGGCTGTCAAGACGCTGTTCTCTGGGACAACATATTTGTACAAATCAGTTTTAAAGCTGACATTAGGGTATAATTAGTCTAAAACGTATTTTCCGCGCCGCAATTTTCATTCTAAACATAACATTGTTTTCAACAATGACACACAGCAGGGTATAAAATCTGATTTTTTACATCTTAAAAAATATTCAACGCGAATAAGAACTTGGCAAGGCATAATAAACTATTTGTGAGATTTTGGGACAGGGTTGAAGGCTCGGAACTATGTGCTCAAAAGAAATTACACGAACTCTTAAAAACCGTTCTTTCTCTGTTTTGTTGGTAAATGTGGTGTCTTTATCTAAGATAGTTTCGTTTTTCGCCCAATAAATAATGAATAAGTAAACCGATATTCTTAAAACGGATTATTTTCATTCAAATAGTCTTTCGTTCTTCAAAGTCTGTCAAAGACACTAAAATTTAAATAATCAACGTTTGAAGCAGTGCTGTGATGATGCGTGAATGGAAGTCGTAGTTTGAGGCCAAGACTGCAGTCACTCTAGAAAATTTAATATCAGCACGGCGGAATATGTTGACATTCGGAAGTTAGGTTTCTAAATCAAATCAAAATTAAAACTATCTTCTCAACAACGGTGTGAGCACAAATTCATTCACCAATTATTATTATTTAATCTCAAATTGTCGCGCCTACGAATAGGCAGGTGACTAGAACAATGGCTAGTGAAGAGGCTTGATCTATTCTAAAACACTCGAAAAGCGTTTTACTCCCTTCTTTTCACACAGAAATGTAACTAACCGGGTGTCTCGTTGGGTCTTACAAGCGCCAAGGTGTGGAGGGCTCGAAATATAGGACAAACAGACAAAACAACGGACCGAAATTGTGCAGAAGGGCTTTCATTTTGCTAACACTTCGCGCGTGCCTTGAATTATACTTACGTTCTTAGTCATTATACTGAACACATATTACAGACCGATAATTAAATTTCGTGGGGCGATATGAGCCGTTTGTAAAATAAAAAAACAAGCAGTTTTGAATGTGGTGATACTGTAATTAAACCTGTACAATAGCTTGTTGTGTTAGCCGGCTTTAGAAGCTTCGAATACCACATCGGGTAGCCGAGGATCGACTCTACATGTTCAAGTTGGTGCAGGATGCATTTTGTGCAATATAGAATATATAGAGTGACTATTTGCAAAGCACGTGTCCAGCTTATTATCTCTAAATTCTATGTCCATAAAATCAACATTTCAAAGAAATGGATGGTTAATTGCTTTGATGGCGCAGGAAAGTGTAAAACGAAGCTGCGAAAACACTTTACCGCCCAAACAAAAGTCATTGATCAACAGATTAAATTACTTCAGAGGCCTAAGAGATGCATGGTCTTTCATTGCGAAACTCGCTTTTAATTAGCGTTCACAGCCAATAATGTCAAAGGAAGGTCACGTGGACACCACAGCAGCTGGACCCATCAAACTGCAAGGTGCGGCCGAGTTCGACTCTAAAAGGCCTCTTCGTAGAGGCAGCACTACAAAGTACAATTGTGCCCCTCAGTGTGACGAGCACGACTCAACTCCCGGAGACAAAATCAAGGATGGAGGTCGACCCGCATAAAATCGGTGAGTCTCACTATAGCAATGCCGTCTCAAACACTCGCGCGTGCTGCAGATCGGAAGTTTTATGGGGATAGTTTCAAACTCTAGAGTTTTTAAGACGTTTTGCTTTTAATTAAAATCCCATTAACTGGGCTACGAGAAGATCGCTCAGGCATGCCGTCGGCTCAGTTTGCGGAGTGAAACGTTTTCTTCCTCACAAACTTGCTTTGAAGCTTTATCTGTTTTCTCGCAAAACAGAAGATTTTCCCACCTTGGTCGTCAATTCGCGGTAGCGATTTCACTGCGCGCGGAGGTGTACAGAATTGATGGCGGCTCACAAGCGGCTATCTCGCGATCAACACAACACGGTATTGCTTTCTTTAGGCACCGAATGCGCGCAATAAGTGAATAGAAGTCAGGTCTCGAAATCATGCCTTGTGACTGTCACACTTCACAGATGAGCAAGAGATGAACCGAGATCGTGAGTCACCGAAGAAGACAACTCAGGATTCGGAGAGAAAACCCGAGGTTTTATGCAAAGTTTGTGGAGATATCTCGTCTGGGCGACATTATGGCGTGTACACCTGTGATGGCTGTAGCGGGTTTTTCATGCGGAGTGTACGGCGAGATATGGTCTATACCTGCAAGGGCAATGGGAACTGTGTCGTGGACAAGAAGCGTCGAAACCAGTGTCAAGCTTGTCGTTTTAAGAAGTGTCTGGATGTCAAGATGAATCGATTCGGTAAGCATTAATGTAGTTTGTATTTTTCAGTTGTAACATTCTTTATGTCTCTTATTTTTCGTGGGAGGGTCCAGTCTTCTTGATACAGCATCTAGTCTTAGGAAATAATTGAACAATGCGAGTTAATTATAGGGTTCTTTTACATACTAATTCCTGAAGCTACTGAATATGGGCGGAAGCTTTCATAAGAAAATCACGCGTAGGGCAACTAAAAATTCTACACTGCGTTAGAGCACCAGTCAATCTAATGATCAAGTTCCTCGAGAATTATTATCTCCCACTCGTTTGCAACGAATTAAAAATTAATCCGTACACGCATTTGTTCTTGGAGCTCTGCTAAAACTGCAAAATCCAGAGAAGCAATTTTGAAGTTCGACTGTTTTAAAAAATCTTCACTTTTATCCTGTTCTCACTTAAGCGAAGCTCAAACTTTATCATGCGCGTTCGCTACGGAATTTATTTAATCTGTCGGCACGATACATTTTAAAGCGATAGATATTTTGATACTCCAGGGCAGCGGTACATTGTCCTCCCTAAACACCTTGAATTTCGAAGACTGCAATTATGTTCAATTAATCTTTCCAATAGGAAGGAAACGTCAAAGTTTTTGCTATTCTTCAGCGCAAGCAAATCAATGTGTATTTTCGGAATCTGCGGTTTCGGAGCCCCGACAATTAAAACTTTATTTGTCCGCTGCACAGCCAGGAGCAAAGCTCTAAAAAATTACACTCACCCAACAAAATAAGTAAATAAGCGTCTCTTAATGAAAAGTGAGCATGATATCTCTGGAAGATTAAGAAAACAGTAAATTGTGCTAAGTGATAATCAGTGGTGATGCGGTGATCATGGTTTTCGCCATATGTCGAGTAATTGGCACAGGTGAAATAAACCTTTTCAAAGTGCCACAGAAAAATGTTGCGGGCGGCAACGAGAAAATTGTCTTTTTTTACATGGGATCATACAACTTTATCGTTTTCGTCATCTGAGGTGTGGGATATTTGAGTTTTGAAAGCGATCTAGTGTTGCAATGTTTCTGATAGCGCGCAAGAGCAGGTGAAAACAGGGAAGCAATTTCATTGCGTTCGCATCTACAACGCTTTCTATTCAACTAAATGTCCCCTATTCTTCTCGAACAATAACTGATGATCTTTAGCAAAGAAACAAATGTTACTATTGTGCTTATCCGATTCAATCTCTAGCCCATTGGTGTCAAAAACCCAATACATTTTCGTTCTGTTCTTAATTCTGTTATTGTATGTTTCCTTTTCCTTCTGCCACAATACCTATCAAAATGCTTTATTCTTGGCTTGCATAGCTCACAAAGATAGCGAACGGTTGGATAAGTGAAACGGTGTTAACGAGATTATGGTTTATTTAAAATTTAGGCAATTTGGAATGATCCAGTCGCTTGTTTTGAATAGATTAGCATCGATAATAGTACACATTGTAATGTTAAGCCAGCAATGGGGGATCGATACCTGTGTAAACATAAGCGCGTGTCACAACGCAGGCGTTGTTCAACACAAATGTCTTCTTCGCCATTAGACACGATTTCCTTTGAAAATGAAAACTTCTCAAACCACAAAACACAATCTAACCGCACGACCCTTTCGCGCCATTCATCTCCCAATAATTCCACAAAATAATTGTGTCTTCCGTGAGCTAAACCCACGCTGTGTTCGGTAAAATTCAGTCAAGGCCACAGACTCGGCGACGCAATGTTTGAAAGCTTTCAATATGTTAGAAAACCCAAGAAAGATATTGTGTGAACTCGTCCAGTCATTTGCGGGTATTTCGTCTCTGGCCAAAATAAAAAGACAGGATTTACACAGTAAGTTTTATTGCTTCGCATTCTTGACGCCCTTAAGTTGTCGATACTTAAAAAGTTTGCGGGCCTTAATCGAGTTTTCCCCTTGTTTTGAGGAACACTCAGAATTATATCATGAGTGAAAGTTTCGATTGAGAAGGATGTCCTGGTTCTCTTTACAGCCAGTAAACGAATTTTTTATGCGCGAAAGACCATTCTTGACAGCTTAAGTGAGGCTCAATCGATTTCAGACCGTGTATGAAATTATGTACACGGACCAAGATAATAACCGCAAAGTACAATATACAGACCGAATCAACTGCTCTGGGTATTTTTGGTGTGGATGCCTAGTCGATTGAATGAACATGTGCAGAAATAGAACAGAAAAAAGTATCAAGTTATGCCTACTCACCACGTGCAAGAATCATCTGGCGGGTTCACACCATCAGCGAAGAACCTCAAGTATTAGTCTGTTTGCTTCATAAACGAACATTCCAAAGCAATCCCAGGTTCTGTAAAAAAATAAAAAAATAAAAATAAAATAAAATAAAAAAACAACAAAGATTTTGCCATCTTACAAGTTGAGTCGCAACATGACTTCATTTATGCAAGATTGAGATTAAGCTGAGTTGCCCAGAAACGTGTTTGGGAAAGCAAAACTAAAGTTACTCGGGAAACACGTGAATAAATCCCTATCAGTATTACGCCACCAAGGAAACTTTCAGTCTAATGGCGAGGTAGTGTTGTAAAGAAAGCTGACTTTCCCGGGCTGAAGAGAAATGAGGTCATTACAAATTATTAAACACAGCAACAGACCAACAGAATAATATGATTCATTGTGTTCAAGTCACTCGATGCATTAAAACACACGAGTGTCAAAAAACAACTCGTCGTTGAATATTCTCTATACTACAAGCGCGTACAGTGGACATAACTTTCAACATAAATAACCAAACAAATATTTTACGTGAATGGCCATGGATTCTAAATCGGACAGTCAAGCGTCCACCGTTTTGGAATTATAAGAACTTTTAAGTGTAGAAGCACAGTTCTGCAAGCGATATCGAATCCTTCTAATTTGTAAACAGCAATTCGAGAATGGCTTCCTTTCATGAAGGAAACGAGGTCTTTTGTAAATCAATGTCATTGTTATTTTAAATTATGAACCCTCCTGAAGTGGCGAGGCCATGGTGTGTACTTTCCTTGACTGATGGTTAAACGTATTTATGGTTCATCAAAACGGAACTTTAGCTACATTTCTTTTTTAGTACAACGCAAACATCTATTGATTTCTATTTTTTGCTTATTCACTTTTAGTTTTTTTCTTTTCGCGACATATCATTGACAATGATTGATAATGCAAGCATGCAGGGGGTATGGAAATTCACATCTGCGTCTTGGTCCTTGTAAGTTACCACGAATCTAAAAGTAAGAGGAGAAGCAACTCCAGTACTTGCATTCTTGATACACACAAGAAAGAAAACAATTGTACAAAAATAAAATAAAATCAATCGCCTTCTAAAATATTTTAGCACAAAGTTTGTCTCCAAGTGGTTGTCATGGAAGTCAGTTTACTCTTGAGAACGTGTGTAGAATAATCACAAAGCTGAGTTACCTGCTCTTGAATAAAGCCGAATGCGTTGTCATTGTCGACTCGTATGAATTGCAATGAATAGCATGAATCCCTGCCTTTTTTACAATTCTAAATATTTATTTCCGAAAGATATCAAAGTGTAATACTGCTATATATTTCTCCACGTGCGCTTTATTTTGCTAAACTTTGGCAAAATGTTCCACTGCATAAAATTCCCGCCCAGCCAAGAATTTTTAGCTAGTCAATTTATTCAATATGGAACTTCGCCAGAGCGCAACTACCTGCTGAATTTAAAGATACATAGAACAACATTACCTGTCGAATCGTTTTACAGGTACTGACTTGCCTCATAAGAGTCGTTTGTCTTCATTGTTCCTTTGTACAAGTTCAAAGCATATTCTTTACATAGAACGTGCGCAAAACTTTCTCGGATATATCCCTTAAATGTTGCGGGCCCTCACTTTAGCTCCAAGAAATTTCAAAAGTTTGTTGTCTCTTGTCATCTCTCGTCTTGTAAAGTGAAACTGATCTTGCGCAAGTGAAAGTTTTATCAGTTGGAATATTTTGAGCATCTCCGGTTTTATGTGTTGCAGAACCCGGAAAACATTCCTGTCAAATGAATCAAAGTGAGTGACCACTAAAACGACAGTTCTCAATGAGTACATTCAAATAGCATTGTTCACGCTGCTCTTGAGTAAAGTTCATTGTTCCCAATGTATGAACCCTTTGACTGCCAAAAATAAACACAACTCAGCCCAGGCATTCAACTCTTTGGCTGTCGGTCAAATGAAACTTAAACGCGTGAATCACTCAAGTGAAAGCTCTCAATGAGTACATTCTAACAGCATGGTGTTTACTTCCAACTACTGAACTGTCGAATGAAACTAAACTGATGTAATTCCTTGATTCTCCATAAGTACATTTAACTGCAGTGTTCACTTTGCTATTAATGAATGACATTCGTGTAGTTGTGTGTCTACATGGGTTTCGTCGATTTCGTTCTGTTCAGGTAAAAAAGCTATAAATTTTTCCGAGTTCCACGCGTGTCTTGGCATCATGTGCAATAATTGCAATTATTTTAACTTTGATCACAACAGTCGCAAACAGTTCTCGTTGCTCAGGATATTTACACATCTTCAAATAGCCTAAAGGATCCCACAACAATCCCACATACATTTTCATTGGATAAATAGAAGCACTGTTCGTCAGCTTTGTCCATTTTCTGGTGCTTAGCTGGCTCGTTGCCTTAGCTAAGTTAAGCAAGCTTTGTCTGTGAATCTATGCGCATTTATATTCTGTATAGGCCTTTCCGTAAGAAGCAAGTTACTAAACAACACTTCTTACCAACATTTTTCGCAATATTCATGTTTAGCTTTTTCAGGCCATACTTGATTGAGACGCCAATATTTATTCTATTCAAACTTACAGTCAGTTTATTGTCGTCCTAAAAACAGCTTTGCTTTCACGATGTATTGTAGAATGTCTGTGAGACAGACTGCAACTCATGCTGTATGACCATATTAAGGACCTAATTCATGTTCTGTTATCGCTTGCTGTGCCTGATGGACAACTCTTTCATGCCGCGATGAATTCGCCCGTGACTTCTTTTAAGAGTATCATTTTACCGACAAACTCGTTTTCTTTAGTCTACTGCATGCACCGTCTCAATACTGCTTTTTCTCATTGATACAGCCGTACAACAAGAGCGACAACCAAACTCGACGCGAATGTTGAAACCTCATCCCCAATACGACGACTACGGTCTGTTGAAACCTCCCGGCAGCGACTTTCTAGCCAGTTTAATGGTCGCAGAGCCATGTCGCAGTCAAGAGAACCTGTTCAGAGCAAGTCATCCGCTAACAGCTGGCTTCTCGTACCCACAACAAGACCTTGCCTCTTCGCTCTACTGCTCTACACCAGAGGCGATCTGCGAATCCGCCGCGAGACTGCTGTTTATATCGGTAAAATGGGCGCGCAACATCCCTTCGTTTGCGAATCTTCCGTTCAGAGACCAAGTGATTTTGCTGGAGGAGGGCTGGCGCGAGCTGTTTATTATGGGGGCCGTGCAGTGGAACATGCCGCTGGAAGTTGCTCCGCTTTTGGCCGCGGCCGGAATGCACGTGGACAACACACCGGCGGAGAAAATCGTTGCTACAATGGCAGACATCCGACTGTTGCAAGAAATCAGCTCACGCTTTCGAAGCCTTCAAGTTGGGGAAGCCGAGTTCGCCTGCCTCAAGGCCGTGGTGCTTTTCAAATCAGGTAAGGATCATAAATTCTTTCGAGGCATTTGGGAGGACAAAGACGAAAACCGAAACGCGCGCGCGCGAAACAAGAAAAGGATAAACAAAAATTGTTGTAGCTTTTCAGTTTGAGAACTAAATAATTTCGGGGTTATATTCCAGCTAAGTAAATACTTCAAACATAAAATAGATTTGTAACGAAAGTGAACGAAACGAAAAATAAATTTGTAACGAAAAATAGGTCTTGCATTATAGCTTCAAGTAACACTAATTCGTGCGCATGATCGGTCGATATGAGTCTCAATAAATTTGTTTAAATGTGACTAGATTGGCGTTTGGAAACATGATACTCACAAGGGCGGTTTCCGAGCTTGAAAGAATTTGAAAATCGAAAAAAAAAAAGAAGAAGAAAGAAATCAGAAAATTTAATAATAATAGAACAAAAAAGTAATTCGCTTCACTTTCCTTCCTAGATAATTTAACTATCGTAGTGGGCGTTTTCTACTCAAGAAAGCATACTCATTTGAAATGACACAAATTATTTTTAATTACGGCAAAAAACCATCGAAGTTAAAGGGGACTCTCTTGAAACTTTTTATCGCCTCTATCAGGCTCCAAAAAAGCGGCATCTGTTAGTGCTCAAACCATGCCGATCAAGACCAGATTAAGCGTCTTAGCAGCATTAAGATAATCAATGAAAATTAAAGTATGTTTTTGAGAAAGCTTTATTAGCTGAAGGTATCGATAACCCGGCTATCATAACTAAACCATAACCACATAATTTAGTTAATAAAAACCCAGTGCTGAAGACTTTAGCCAGTGCCCTAACACGGCACGTCCGTTCATCCATAATTTACGAACGCAAATCTGTTGTAATTAAATTCTCGATCAGGCAGTGTGCTCTGGTTATTGAAATAAGTCCAATTACGAGAGCTTTATAATTCTTTCATTAGCCGTAATTAAATGTGAAACTTATACTCCACGGCAATAATCTTGAGGTATCGACTTGAGCGCTTCTAAATCGCACCCGCGCCCGAGCAGAAATCCATTTTGTTTGATCAATTGAAAGTAAATGAGATGTTCGGTTAATATAAGCGAACGCTGAACACCTAGCGCCTTTATCTCATTTAATATCTTTTGTTTCTATAGGTCATTGAAGCTTTAGAAAAGCATTATACTCAGCGCTCGCTCTTGTTTGTCAAAGGGTTTAAAGTTTTGTTCCGTGGCAGCCAGAGTTCGGAGTTTCATCAAAGAACTTCAAGATGAACGCGGTTAGATTTTTCTAAAAGATTACCAGCAGGAGAGATTTCGCCATTAGATAAAACCGAAAAGCTCTCACGGATCACCAAACATCACACAAGTATGATCCGATACAATGATGTTTTGACTAGGAAAGCATTGAAAATCGCACATTCTCTTGAACTATCTAAACGCCTTTGCTAGTTCATAATGCAAGACATCACGCACGGTCGAATTTGTCGCAAGACCAGTATTTCAGAAATGAGAACCCATTCCGAGTCTCTCGGCTAATGCTTTCAGCGAGAGCTTTGAGTTCATTTAAGGTTACCATAGTGTGAAAGTTTAAAATTACAAAACTGGGAAACTCTTTTAGGACCAGACCAGAATTTATTGCAATAAATCAGGTATGTTTCAAGAGGCGGTTTTTTTTCTTGTGTTAGGCAGGTGGTTCTATTAACTAGACAATGCTAGACACCAATAAACCATATCTCTTTCTTGCCCTTGGGCTTATTGCATGTGCACAACTCGTTATTCATCGTACTTATCTTCCTAACAAAACTCAGTGACAGAAAACGCTCCGTATACTTGAGGAATATAGCGCCGAGAACTTTTACAGAATTAAAACCACAAATACCTAATTCTTTTTCTGAATTAAAGAGAAAGCGATACTAACGCCTACCATTTAGAAATGAAATTGATATTTGAGTTTTAATTAAAAGGGAAAAGCAAGAAAAACTAAGGGAATTATAAGTTATTTATAACTATAAAACAGCGCCTTTCTGTGGTTTTATTTTAATGCACCTTTATTACATGGGATAAATGGACGATAACTTCAGTAGGGCATGACTACAGCCAATGTTAAATATTTCAAGAGTCTATACTTCCCATCAACATTAGCTACAGGTCAAAACGATTACTATAGTCACGGTACACCGCCGCAGAATACGTTTATGCTTTGACTCCTAGAAGCCATACAAATGGAGATTTATAATCAAATTGGATACTTATCGTAAACTTACCTTGGCTTGTCGATAAAATCTTCTTTATGCTAACATGGAGCTTTGACACAACACTCAATAAAACCAGATGCAGTTCTTTGTAGAAGTTCCGGGGCAACTGAAAAAAAAAAAAAACAAAAGGGCAAAGCATTTCAGTTTTTACCCTTCTTTGATCGATTATTTTTCGTCATCAATGTTCTATTCGCAGCGTAATTACAAGAGCCAATCAAAATCATTGGTGTCGGAGCACACGACGACAGATTGTACTGACTTTAAACTATCAAACACACACTGTTGACCGCGCTTTGTTTCCCGTCCTAAAATTCAACTTTGTTTGTCAACGACAATCTCAAAAAAAAAAAAAAAAGAAAAGAAAAGAAAAAGAAAGAAAGAAAGAAAGAAAAGAAAAGAAAAGAAGAAAAAACAAAGAAAAAGGAGAAAAAGTATCAGTGTTCAGAGCTAAGCCGCCGCTATATATTCAATTTCACTTGGAAGAAAGCCTACTTTTGACGGAAAATGCTTGTTTAAAAAACTGGTCTTAGCCGCACACACATCAGCCTGAATAAAACATTGTGGAGATTGCGAGAAAGACTGCTCACAAACCATAGACAAGAATGCGTTCCTTGACTTTGAATTTTTTTTGGATATCATGCATAACTAAAACTTTACCTTCACGAGCATTTTTAGACTGGGCACTGAGTTCTATACAATAACTTTAAGGATCTATAACTCTAAGGATGTAACTCTAAGCAAAGTACAAAGCCTCTATTGCTATAAACTCCCATAAATAATCTTAAAAAGCCAATTGGACCAGATGTTTGAGCACTGGAACAGTTTTGCATATGAAACGTGTGGTTTTACTTTGACGAGATACCGCCCGAAGAGAAAGAAAGAAGCATGTTTATGACACAAGATAATGGATGAAGTTTACATTTGTCGAACTTGTGATACTAATCGCCCACAACTTTTAACTGTAGATTCTGCAAGGTTCAAAGTCAATTTATACCCAAGTGTAGCAGTTATTACCAGTGTAAAGGTCGATAAGGTATAACTCAAATCTCACGAAAAAAGCACCCTCCAACATGCAATTTAAGTGCGAATTTAAATTCAAGATGATAAGACTTGGTTATTTCTAACCAATACTGTAACGACAGGCTGATTCTGTATTTTCTGGTATTTACGGTGTAATTGTCTTCAAGCTCGCTTAACCATTACATCACAGTGCAGTCCTTAGTTCTTACGATGTAATGACCTCCTTAAGTTAATTTCGAAACTTATCATTGCAATCGTAAGTCTAAAACGGAGTGGTCTCTTTGTACCCGATACATGTCTAAAGATAGATATGTTTCATTCAGCTGTGATAACTCCCCACATGGTTCTTAAGACATGCCTCCGGTTAACCTATTCATCTGAGAAACATCTGTTACACATAGTTCTCCATGAATATGAAGACCATGATTTAAACTGTAAACAAGCTTTCAATCTGCAGATACGCCTCATGATTCCTCTTTAGGCTTGAATAAATTATGCAAAACAGCTCTATTTTGTTTGACAACAAATCTCGCACAGTTTCATAAAGGCTACTTTAACACATTAAATTTGGGTAAATTGTCTTTAGTTATAAGGTCGTTCATGCAGTCCCAACTTCAAAACAACTTAGACCATACAAGCAGAAAGAGCGATAGTTTTGAGATGTGCTGCAAGTTATTTTAGCACCATTTACAATCTGAGTATACAGAACAATATGGATTGAATATACCCGTGAATATACAACTTTTGAACGATAAATAAAAGATATTTTGAAATTTACATTTTAACCCTTTCACTGCTAAAGATGATATTGACGGAACGCTACAGGGACCCTCCCACCCACAGTCCTTTGCGCGCCAAAAGTCAAAAGATGAATAGCAATCCACTTCCAGCCGACTCATTTTAGCAGATTAGTTTCTTTTGACCTAAAAGTGTTACTTGCCTGTTTTTCTTTTAATTTGTTACGTTATTTCATGTTGGAAACCAAAATCAGCCAGATCTTTATACACACTTCTAGATGTAAACAAAAACATTAAATTGGCTGAGAGGGCGGCCCCTTTAATGAAACTCCCAAAGACGTGACCACTGAAATGAAAGCTCTCAATAAGTAGTCATTCTGCCGGTTCACGTCCAACTTTTGACGGAACTGTCGAATGAAACCTAAAATGTTACTCTGAATTGGATGCTCTCAATGAGTAAATTCTAATAGTTTATGTTATTTTCGTAAGAGTTAAAAGTATATAACCAAGAAAATCCTCAGCTGACATATCGTTTTGCTTTGTATTTCAGAATTACGTGGACTGCGAGATCCTCATCAAGTCGAGTGTTATCAAGACCAAGCCCAGATAATGCTGGGAGATTACATCAGAAGGCACTACCCTGGGCAACAAGTTCGCTTTGGTAAACTGCTGCTCATGTTGCCGTCTTTGCGTATGGTGTGCGCAAAATCGATCGAGGAACTCTTCTTCAGGCAAACCATTGGTACAGTGGCGATTGAGAGCTTGCTTTGTGACATGTTCAAGTCAAGTTGACAGCCCACGTTGCGATGTTACGACGATTTGGTTATTGTAAAACCAAACAAAGCAACTTGGAGATGATGAAAGTTGCAGACGAGTTACTGGGTGATGCTGTCAGCCAGCGCAATAAAAATGACACAATAAGGAATATGTTGCCTGGTTCAGCCTCGAGTAGTGGACAACATTATAAATGGCGGCCATGTTGAACAAACTTTAGCTTCTATTGTAACTCCATCGCAGCCACTACGTCTTTATTTTCTGAATATCCACTAACAACAAACCAACTAAAGGGTTATTCAGTAATCAGAGCAAACAGAATGGGTACTGTCAAGTTACGATATATTTTAGTTTAGTCATTGACACTTTTACACATTTCGCACCTCAATTTCAAAAGAAGCTAATAAGCCTGGTCACAATCATGCAAAAGTTCGCTAGATTATGATCATTTGGCAAGCCACCTGATGTTAAAACTTGGTGGAAAAAATAGAGAACTGGTTCTATGGTCATAATGCACTTATGTAGAAACAAAACCAAAAAGAAATTTACTTGACTACAGACACTAGTTTGTGCGGGAAGTAAAAAGTACTAGGGTGCTGATTATTTTGATGCCATACAAGAAAAATAAACTTGATATATGGATTCTACAACTTATTTTAAGGCACATTGTAATAAATATACATAAAGTTTTCTTTATATATAGCAGGGGAAATTTTGAAAGTCTAATGTTCGAGCTCGTTTACTGATCAAAAGACTATTCAAGTGGTTTAAACGTGATTGTCGGGCCAGGCTGACAGTTGATTTAAGTAGAGCAGCTGGAATGAAAAATTCCAGTATATTTTTTATGAGAAATCAATAGACCCCTTCAAGGATTTAAATGCATGATGGGTGTTCAAGGCAAGAACAAAGAAACATGGCGGCGACGCGTGCGAGAAGTTCCGGTTTAATAGTGAAATTGCTCACAATCTAGAACCACTAGAAGCTTGCAAATGGCAATTTGGAGTGGTCAGACGTTCCACCGATCAAAAAAACGAATGTATATGGAGTTTATTTGCCTTGATTACCCATCATGCATTCAAATCTGTGAAGGGACTATATAACAAGATGCTAAGAAAAACTATTGAAGGCACACATGACAGCGCAGGCAGTGCTTCATTTGATGAGTGCGTCAAGGATCTTGATGGTAATCATGGTAATAAAGTAATGCAAACTGTACAAGCAATGTGTTCTTATCGTTTTCAATTAAAGTTGTTCTTCCTCCGTATACCGATCTCATGTAGATGAGGCTCGGGATTTCATCTCCAACATTGTTTCCGTTTTCCTTCAATAACAATAGATTTTGCTTAGCTTCTTAAAATGACAGACTTTTTTGCTTCTATTGGTAAATAACTCCTGAGCCACGGCCGTCATATTTTGTATTGTGAGTCACTGATAGGGATTGGCTGAAAACAATCAATGGGCTACTTTCACAATTCTGCACAATTTTATACCAAGCAGTACGTTTTACTTCCGGTATAAAAAAGTATTTGTCAAGTAATTGTTTCTGAGCCTGAGCTTAGTTTTGTTTCCACATTATGACCAAGGAAGCACTTCTCCACTTTACTTGCTATCATACGGGGGCCCGCCAAAATATCTCAGCCTCGCGAACAGCGCGTGATCGTGAAAATGGTTTTAATGGGACGCCGGGAAACGAAAAATCGAACATGCCGCATACCAACAACAACCGGCTTAGTTATTGCATTCAGGGATGCACAGACAATTTTGGAAGGGCAGAGTACGTGCAAGAGCGTTTGTATAGACGCAAAGATCGTAACTTTGAACGCACAAAATTGAAGTATACGTGTGCTCCGACAAAGGGGGTCGTCATACCTTTTCTTTCTGGCCCGACGAAGTCTAAACTAGTTCCCACAAATACTAGCATTCTTTTTACAATAAAGCGTCACTCAGTTTCTTGTATTGTGATTGGCTAATTTTCATCATCCATAAGAGGACAGACAAATTAAATCGAGCACTGATGGCAATGATTTGGACGAAGACTGTGAATTCAACTTCAATTTTACATCAATTCTTGCAAAAGCGACATTCGGCAATGGAAGTAGAGAACCAGAAGTGTTTAGAGACGAAACTCCTTGAGCTTTGTCCTGAAAGTGTCAAGAAAACCGCAGCAGAAAACCGCAGAAAAACGTCTAGTTTCATTTCTTTTCAACTTCTTTGACAAAAGTTTACTTTGCTCGCGCGAAATGCTCACGTCAAGCTGTAACTTTTTGGCCAATGAAATGTCTTGAATTTTAACCTCTACCAATTAGAAAGCGAGAAAGTTGTTGACAACGCTTTGGTCAAATTGAACAAAATCCAGTTTTCTTGCGTGTTTTCCCCGCTTCGTCCCTTGAGTTTGTTATTGTAAAAACAAATTGACGTCAGTTTTTTATGTGTCTGTCCTCGTATTGATGATGAAACGCGTCATAACACTGTCAAAAAGCTGTGAATCCACAAGGGGAAGCGTCTCGTGGATCCACATCTTTTTGGCAATGTTATGACGCGTTCCATCACCAATAAGAGAACAGACACATAAAAAACTGACGTCAATTTGTTAAATTTCAAAAACACAGTTCGAAATCGCAATTCCGTACAAATCTACCAAACGACAAGCGTGCAACACAAAGGGTCGCTATATAGGTGTAATCTTGAGAAAGGTGGTCAAACAGGTCAACGCTAACGGTAATTTAGGAAAATAGAGAATATGAGCCTGAAAAATTTACTGAATTTGACGGAATATATTTGTTGGTATTCCCAGTTGCCAATGAGCTCCTTGCACGGAAACTGGCACGAGCTTCAAAACAAGGCTGTGTTGCATAAATGAGAAGATTACTATGGCGTGTAGCTCCCTAAGTGAAGCATGTGCATCTCCTCTGCAGATGCCTTGGTGCTTTAGAGCGATAGGAAACTATCTTGTTTCATGTCGGGCGAATTTTGTGCTCGCTTTGGATCCAAGATGGCGGCACCGTGTGGGCCAGGTTGCATAAAACGCTAACGCCCGCGACTTGGCGTTCATAACAATACGAATACCTTAATTTCCATTATTATTGACTCCTAGCAGCATCAGTAAGTCCGCTTCACGAAAATGATGGCAAAACCTAATGCAAAAGCCGCTGAAAACTCTCGGGCTCATTTTTAATCACCAACTGAGTTTTCACATTTTATTGAGTTTTGCTTCGATTTGAAGCTCGGATAGAATCGTTTTTGGATGACTGTCGAAATTAATCGTGTTATCGTTTGGTTTTGCGTTTGCTACCCTATTTGGATTAGTACAAACAAGTTTGGTAGTAAAATCGTCCATTTAGAAACAAAATCAAAATCCAAATTGCGACCTCGCGCATACAGTGAAGTGAAGATAGTGTTTCTTAGCACTGCTAATTGGTTTAGTCTTAAAAGTAAAACCAAATGCAAATTGTTTTGGCTTCTGATTGGTTAAAAGTGTTTCTTACGCCTTCTGATTGGCTAAGCAATTATTGCTTTGGTTTTGGTGTTCGACAGTCACATCCAAAAATTGCTCTAAATGCAAAGCAAAACAAAGAAACTAACTTTGTCGAGTTTGACTAATGGTCGTGGGTCGTGGGTCGTGGGTACAAAGTCGTGGGTGTGGGTACAAAGTCGTGGGTGTGGGTACAAAGTCGTGGGTGTGGGTATGAAGTCGTGGGTGTGGGTATGAAGTCGTGGGTGTAGAAATAGGTCGTGGGTACCTAAAAACTGTAAAAGTATGTTAATTGATAATATTTATTTATTAATTGGCAGCCAAAATAAGTTTAAACAAAAAAAATTCGCAAAATTAATTCTGTCTGTCTGTCTTAGAAGGCTATTTCTCTGGAATTACCCCGATATATTTTAATCAATTTCAATCAACCCCCCCCCCCCCCCCCCCCCCCTCCCCCCACCCTCAAAATCCACAACCTCGTGCCTCACATCCACATGCCGGGGACCGGATAAGAGAAACTCGCGCACACACGCAACCGGGCCTAGTTGTGTATTTACTGGCTTATTTACTGGCTGGTTGTGCACGTGGATCAGTTCACACAAATTCATATCTTGGCGAGATCTCTCCATGGCAATTTGTATTGCCTCGTCTTCGCCTACTGTTTGATACTCCGAAGAATCAGATAAAGTACCAGCAACAACAGCAGCATAACTGCGCTTCCCTGCGCTTGGGCCAGCTTCGGGCGAGTACTTTTCCTGTAACTCTTTTGAGTTCATTACGACGATTGATTGAAGAATATAAAGATAGATTTACTGCAAAAGGCGAACAAATTTGTGCACGAGGCAACACTCGAGTCAAAGTTGAAATATAAATAGACACCACCGGATTGAGGCTGTGGTTATGCAATACCGTAGAATTCCGCAAGTAAGCCCCCCCCCCCAGAAAGTAACGATTATTTTGGGACCTTCCGGCCCCTCCGAAAGTAACGATCCCCCCCCCTCCCCCCGAAAGTAACGGTCGGATAAAAAATGTCGCAGTGACGTCTCCAAAACAAAGTACCGTACCGTACCGTAATCGATTATGACTACCGTTGAAATAAAGCGTCACAAACGCTTCTACTTTGGTTAGTAGTACGCACACACAATTTTTGTCTAGTGAATTTATACCCACCAAGTAATCTAAACAAATGTAAAAACTTTTATGATGACAACTTTTATGATTAATAAATGATGACAATTTTTCAACGTTTCCTATCATGTTACGCGTCCATTGTGTGTGAGAAATAGCCTTCTAAGACAGACAGAATTAACTTTGCTCATTTTTTTGTTTAAACTTATTTTGGCTGCCAATTAATAAATAAATATTATCAATTAACATACTTTTACAGTTTTTGGGTACCCACGACCTATTTCTACACCCACGACTTCACACCCACACCCACACCCACGACTTCATACCCACACCCACGACTTTGTACCCACACCCACGACTTTGTACCCACGACCCACGACCCACGACCATTAGTCAAACTCAACTTTGTCACAATTATTAGATTAGTCATCCTTTACATCTACAATTCTTAATGTTGTTAATTATTTTTCTGCCAAGTTTATGGTCCAAATTTAACTTAAAATTGAAAAGAAAAAATTAACCAGGAACTATACCAAAAAAGTTAAAATCTTAAAATTGCTCTAAATGCAAAGCAAAACAAAGAAACTAACTTTGTCACAATTATTAGATTAGTCATCCTTTACATCTACAATTCTTAATGTTGTTAATTATTTTTCTGCCAAGTTTATGGTCCAAATTTAACTTAAAATTGAAAAGAAAAAATTAACCAGGAACTATACCAAAAAAGTTAAAATCTCAATTCAAAAAGGTCAACTTTCGTCCCGTAACCGGTTCTCTAAGAAGTGCTCCCTTTCTTATTGAATAACACGAAGGAAAGAGATAGGGAATAAAGGAATTTTTAACTACATTCTGACAGCCTCGCTTGTCGAGAAAATACAAAAAGAAAACAACAAAAACAACGTAACAACAACATAAAATGGAACTCGATACAGTAACCGACGTTGGAAAACTGTAATCGAACTTTTGCCCCAGTTCCGAGACCATTTTGGTTAAATTTACTCCTACACACGTTTGGCTGCGTGAAACTGCTGAACGTGAATCTGTTCCTTCCTTTTTGTCAGCCAGGATATTTTTTATTTAAAAATAAATATCTCATACCTCTCTCTTAGACATTTGGAAGACTGTTCCTATATTTTGGTTATGCTGGTATTGGTTGTAGTCGTTTTTCTGGCATGCCACTGTTCATTCCTCAGCTATAGCTATTCTAATGTTTGGTCATTATCTCGATGTCTGTAGCGACATAGCGTTTGCACAACACTACGTTGTTGAATGCTCTACGGAAATTCTTATTCATGAGACCATAGATGACAGAATTCATGGCACTATTCAACATGGCAAGCCAAGTAGTCACAGTGTAGAACGAATCGGCCCAGTGACAATTTGGGTCAATCAGGCAAAAGGCTCCGATCGCATGCGGAATCCAACAAACGCAAAACGTTCCGACAACGATGAAAATCATCAAAGTCGCCCTGTGCTCTTGTTTTAAATTCCCATGGTTTTTCCGAATGTCGTTTGAGCTTTTCTCGTTCCAAGCATCCTTACTCGGGCCTCCTTTGTCCTCGATTGCTCCGAGTTTTAAGGCAGAAATTTTCTTTTGCTGGGCTAGAGCTGTCTTCAGAATCAAGCAATACATGACGCATACCATACAGAATGGAACGAAGAGGAATATGAAGGCAAAGCTGAGCGTGTAAGCGGTGCTGTATGCCCAGTCGACAGTACACAACGACTCAAAACGCAGGAAGTCGAACCTTGAGAACAGAAACGTGGACATGGCGCAGATCGATGCTTGCGCCCAAATGTAGACAATCATCGCCTTCACGGTGTTCGCGGTCATGAGTTCTTGGTACCGAAGTGGATACAGGATCGCCACAAACCTTTCCAAGCTAACAAAAGTCAGAGTCAATATGGAGGCTTCACAGAACAGTGAATTGAATACGCCTTGAATGTAACACATAACGTCGCCAAAAACCCACTCGTATGTAACAGATGACGCAAGAGTAAATGGCATCGCCAACGTCGCCAAGAGAAGATCTGCCAATGCGAGGTTCATGACGAAAACGTTTGTTTTCGTTTGAAGGCAAGTAAACCGAGAAATTGCCACCAAGATCAACACATTGCCTGCGATGGCAACGACATTGATAATGCCAAGGAGAGAGACTTGAAAAATCACACTCAGCGTCGAACGAGGGTCGACCTTCGGTGTTGCCAAAGTGGCGTTCGAGATATCATCCAAGAGTGCTATCATTATCGTCAAGGATCTTTCTAAGTTTACGCCGGCTTTGTCCAGCAACTTAAGTCGGTATAGACAAAGTTGTGCCCAGGCAAAGGCAATTGCTCAGCGTTAAATCTTGGTGGTTCGATGATTGTCTGTTACCTCCGTCAGCAGCAATACTACCCGGTACTAGTCTTGCACCCAAAGTATAATTCAAACAGGATAAACTATTTTCTTAGTCAGCGTCCGTTCTATGTTGACCTCGCCAGCCGAGTTAATTTCTCCTTTGTTTCTTGCTGTTTACCGTCGAGAAGTCGCGTTTATTTGAATAAATGCACCACGTAATTAGTCCGTGGAGATTCCGGTTTGACTTGGATTTTGGTCGGGTCCTGCTTTTGATTTTGATTTTTCGCTGTCTTGATTTTGAGATCAACGTAAGTATCTTCTGGATTACCGATAATAAACTAATGGGTGCTCCTTACTTCTCCCTGTTTCTCTACATTTAAAGTCCGCAACGAGCAACTGCTGTATCAATTAGTCCATTTATTCAGTTCCATTCAACTGAGTGCCACAACAATTTATTCCAGTCGGAAAGAATAAATTATCCAGCGTAATATTCTTTTACTGATAAGTTTGTTGTGTACACTATAGCATAGCCAATGAAAACAATCCTTCCTTTCTCGTCGCCTTGTTATCGTTTTGTTTTGAAAAAAGGCGTTAAGCGCTGAAGAAATAAAACACGGCCTTTTATCAAGTGTCCATAAGCTGTGTCAACTGTTGAGGTCTTGCGTCGCCTTCGCATAACTTTACTCGCTGAAAAGTCATCTCTTTGCGGCAGCAGTTATACACTACTGGATCGTTTTGTCTTTCGCCGCTTGGGAAAAAACAAGCCGCTTCCCTTGGTAAATTAAAGATACCAGGGAAGACCTATATTACGTAATAATGATTGGCCAAAATGGGGAGTTTCGTTTTTGTATAAACATTAATTACAAAGCCCCCAGCTTTTCTTTAGTATGAATTTTTCAATTGAAAAGTAAGGACAATTCCTTTTAAGAAACCTGTCTAAACCTTGGTTCAAATAAATGTCACGAGAGGAAAATAATTAAAGCTGTACTTCATGTGTTTCCGCCCATCTGTATAAGACATTTTGATGAACTGTGCATTTCCTTCAACTCTGAATTGCATATGCATGGTTAGTATATATGTATTAAGAGAAGTAAGGGTCAATCTTGTCAAAAAGTATCTGAGTTACATCAAGAAATAAATGTACGAAAAAAGAAACGTGCGAATTACAAAATGTTGTTAGTTCTCCGAATGTTCATTGGGTACAATTAGTGTATTTCGCAGTATAATTATCTAGAAGACGAATCCCCAATTACTCAGTCTGATTTTCTCCATCTCGAACCAACCTCTTCAGTTTTCGGGAGACACTTTCTTGTCTTTATATAGGCCGTTGATTTGGAGGAAAAGTATTTTCTCTTCCTCTACAGGCCGTGGTTTTGGGGCCGGAAATTTATATATCAATATTTTTATGATAATCCGTGGTTTTAGGAAATACTATTTTTCTACCTCATTCTATATAAAGACTGTGGTTTTGGGGAATAGTTTATATTTAACAAAATGTCAACAATATTTATAATACAGTTCGAGCTCGGGATGTAGCAAATCCCCCAGTCCACTAGATAATTAAAACTATTTATTATATAGACACGAGTGTTTTACTGGAAAATATACCGTGCGTAAAATCCATACGAAACTACATCCGGGACCCGAGTATTTTCCATATCCTCACTAGTGAAGATATCGTTGGCATCATTTCTCGCTTTTGCGCGGTTGTTTGTGCAATTTCTCGTAAAACACTCATGTCTAATATAATAAAAAGAAAATTACACGGCGGCTTGAAGATATGGATTTTATTTCCTCGTGGTAAAAACAATATTTTACTCACTCGCGAAGCGCTCGTTCGTAAAATATCCTCTATATATTTTTCTACCAACTGCACAACTGATATACACTTGACTTCTACTGTGTGAATTTGCTTCGAATAAACTAATTTCAACGCCTGAATCAAAATTAAACGGAAGTCGACATTAAGTCGACCATAACAGGTTCGGTTCGTAAAAAAAAATGAACGGGGAAACGACATTATTTTCTTATACTGATGACATTAATAGTAAACCCAATAGAAAAAAAAAGTGTCTTGGAAAAACCACACTAGGCAAGCTGGCTCTTGTTTTGATTTCAAGTACTTTCTTCTACCGTTTACTCAAAATAGGCGACATTATATATAGAAGGAATTGTGTTGGTCCAGGTCTGTCAGTTTGTTTACCAAAGACCGGATGGTTTTTGTCCACATATGTCTGCACACTTAACAAAAAATATTTAAATGTGTCGACTAAAACCAAATACAATGTGCACAAAATTGTTTCCGCCGGGCTTCGGTCTGTTTACGTTGCTATGAAAATTATTTTTCCCTTGTGGAAAAATAACACATTGGTACTCTGATTAAGATTTATAGCTATGACCACAAGGCTCAAACAAACAGTGCGATCCCTACTCAGACATCGCACTGTTCGAAATGGTTTGGCGTTAGGCTCACGCGGGAAAAACTCCCAAGATGCGCAAAGCAAACAAAAAACTGCGGACAAAAAATAATGTTTATAATATATTTAGCATAACTCTTTTTTTACGAGTATGTTCAGCAACTTGTTGAAATTTAAAGTTAAATGAACATCAATATTTTTGTTAATGAACAAGCGAGTTTTTCGACAGAAAGTCAAAAAGTGATTAGCTCTCTTTGAGAATCAACACTTCTTACAGACCATCGACGCTAGTCTTCAAGGATGGTTGCTAGTCATCAAGAATGTCCCGAGAATTATTTGATTCCCCTAGCAACTACCAACTGCTTATATCCTTTGTGGATCGATAAAGTGAAGTCCCCATACCAAAACCCTTGAAAAACAGCTCTCTTCGAAATGCTTCGAGCAGACAGAGAAGCGATCACCAGGATTGAAGTTCTTGCGATGAAGTAGCACAAACCGTTCTTCCACATCGCGCACAGCGCTTTATTATTGAGTGAAATATTAAGGGAAATGCCCTCTTTCGGTTTGGACTTGCTGTCGCAGCCCTGCACTACACACCTACCTGGCGTGTTGTGCAGTTTTGTTTGAAAATTCCAAATTCTACTTCGATTTCAATCAAGATTTAGACGCGCTCTTGTGCAAAAATTCACAGTTACCTTATGGTTGCGATACTTTGCGTTGGTGAGATGACGTCACGCCGGTCTCTCCAATCCCCACTCGGAATTATCAATTTATTCAGTGCTTGCGAAAAACAGAGGTCAAAAAGTGGCACTTCCAAAAAGAATTTCGACCAACGGTTTGGTAGGATTGTTAGAGGTGTGTTAAAGATTGTTTTTAACTGAATTCAAGTAATGGTCCGATTTTGGTCAAAGTACCCCTTTAAAAAGGCATAATAGTGACACACATACTTTAAACTGAGTTACCTCGTGTCTTGTGAGGAAATAGCTTCCTCTTTGTTGTCTCTTCTCTTTTCGGTCCGCTGAACTCGCTTGACATACGACATGACTTCCAGCCATGTGTTGTACACTTGATCAGTCCAGTCCCACTCTCCATAAACGACTGGGAGGACTCGGACCGAGTGTGAATCCTATCACAAGAAGAATACACTTCAGTTAAGTATTTTACGTTAGGTTTTAGAAGCACGCGGACATTTGAAAGAACCGCGAGATAAGTGTACGGAAGCACGACATCGCGGAGTTTTCCAACCGCAGATAGTATGCACATATTCAAACTCGATTGGAAAAAAGAGGTTTTCCCCTCCATCCATATACTCTGCATACTCTGCAATTGCTAACCGTGTCATAATACGCTCATGTCCCCGTAGGGGTGGGGCGGGGATAGTGCTGAATCAGAAGTATATATATTACGTACAACTGCCAGCACAGCCCATGTTGTTATCCTTCCAGAACATTTCACTATCTAACTTGAACCAATGAAACATTCATGTGTACTGTGTACTTTCCTATTTACCAGCCTACTGCACAAATATTCCATAATTTTGCCCGTGTTTTATGTATTGGAGACATGTGCTAGGCAAAAAGGTATAAGAATCTGCAATAAAACAATATTTGCAAGAAAACAGCGAAGCAAACAGATGGCAAATACAGAAAGAGAAGAAATAGAACTGAGAAACTTTATTTAACGAAACGATTGAATTAATCAATCTTTACACACTGCTTTCCATGAAAGACGCACCATACTTGTAGTTTCTTAACAGAGAGCCAGAAACAGAACTGCAGCCGTAGACAGACAGACAGACAGACAGACAGAGGGTTTTGCAATGCAATTTATGACTTTGACACCTTCGGAAGAAAAGTTCAAAATGCTCGTTGGACTTTGTACACTTCCTATCGACTTGCCCAGTAGCATCTTGACATGCCGTCTCTGATGGCAAGCCGAAATTACTTATTCAGGCAGGGTTTATTAATTTCATTTCTTCTAGAAGAACAGCGTGCAACCTTCCTAATGAACTTGATTTCTTTGTAAATTGAATGTTTTATTTCAAAACACTCCGTTGTGGTCCTAAATAAATCCTCTTGGCGGTACAACGCGGAAAGAAATTGTGCAACCAAAACCAGCTAAAAATTGCCGATCGCTTATGAGCTAGCCCACTTCCGATGATCCACCGGCTATAGGCGATGATGTAATTGCTGAAAAAACGCTTGGCATAAACTCGATAAGTGTTTGCGTTTGACCCACGTGCCTGAACTTATGTCAAAGCGTTTACTGTGCCTTTCACTCTTTTACAAACAATGTGAATACTCAGATATTATTGATTTCTTATTGCAGGCACACTTCTTAAGTTCAATTTCTTTTATTCTTTCCGGTTGTAAAATAATTGTCGACGCCACTGACTGAGAAAAAAGAGTTAAGCCTTGATAATTATATCCGTTCTTGAATATTTATGCGCCGTAATAATGTGCTAAAATGTGAGATGGTTTGTTTTCTCTCTGGCTGTGTGTATTTAAGTGATAATTGCTGAGGTACGCGCCATTCTGAACCGTTGTTAATTGTTTTGAAAGAACACAAAAGAATTCAAAGGCGATTTAAATTTAGATAACATAAAGCAGGAAGAAGTTCAGACTTACGAATAGGCAAAAATCATCCAAGTGCCGTTTGGAATCCTTAGTCCTTTCCAGCAGTATTTCGCTGTTTAGTTTTTTGTGTGTTTTTAATACGAAAAATATGTTTATCCTTTTGAGTACATATCATTCTTTTCGGAAGCCAGGTGGCCCTTAGTAACGCAACCAGCTGAAAACAAACAATCACTGTCTTTAATCGACAGATGTCTTGAATGAAAGTGGAAAAGAAAGCCATTAAAGTGTGACCCGCGTTTAAGAAAAAGAGAGTTGAGTGGTACGGCACGTGTCGACCATAAGCCTATCTTGCATTCTGATTGGTTGCTCTTCTTTCTTCTGTTTCGTTGTTTTCTGCATCAGAGAATCACCGCGGCTTTTCTCTAAGGCGCGAAGTCCTTCGAAGAGTCATCATACTTTTGACCTAAACATTGGTTCCGTTTTATAGACAAGACCTAGCATGTGTAGTCAGTAATAAAAGAGTTAGTTTATCGACGTTTTCAAGTTCTCGAATGATAAAAACGTGAATATTCCAGGTGACCGATTTTAATAATTTAGCGGGTCGTATACTTAAATATTTTATCACAGCATCGAATACTATGCTTACAAAGTCATATTAAAGTTAAGTGCCCCATATTTGTCAATGCAGACGAGAAATGAAATACGCGTTTACAGCTTTAAAACCTAATGGAATATGTAAACCTATTCTAATTTAAAGATGCCCGCTGACTGTGTTAGTCCAATTTGATTTACTTAAAATGATTTTTTTTTCTGTTTAACAGACTATTCGGCTATCGCATCACATCAAATAATACAGGCGGAGGCATTAGCGAATCAGAAGATTCCGTTAAATTGTTAGCTGCTTTTAAGAATGAAAAGGAAACTGTAATGGCAGCTCATCAACCAATCAATGGCCAGCCCAACTGACATTTACGATTATACAAGGGCAAATTGTATAAAAGCGTTCTAAGAGAGTCGAAAGCTGGTGATTTCAAGCTAACACAAATAGCAACACTTGACTGCGAAGTTAGGCGACTGCCACTGTTCTAAAAATGTCCGCTCTTGATGAAAAGAATGACAAGAAATGTAATTCTGCTTTACTACGAACCAGACCAAGCTCACGTGTAAAATTGAGTCTTATCTTTTTTAATTTCTTGTCTTCACAGTTTTCCCGTCCGGGAGGCTTTTAGACATCCCATGTAAAGTCTGCAGTGACCGTTCCTCTGGGAAGCACTATGGCATCTACGCGTGCGATGGATGCAGTGGCTTTTTCAAGAGAAGTATTCGACGCGCTCGTACATATACATGTCGAGCCACCAACGGCAAAGGCAACTGTCCCGTGGACAAAATTCACCGGAACCAGTGTCGGTCCTGCCGACTCAAGAAGTGCTTTGAAGTCAACATGAATAAAGATGGTGAGGCAATTTGGATTTCTAATCTTCATGTGCGTAGTTTTATTAGAAACACATATATCTACACGTTGTTTGGTAAAATCAATTTCATTTGCATGTACTGGCGCTCTATAGCATCAAAGTCGTGATTTGCCTCTGGAAATCACCTAGCTGAACCATGCAAGGTCATTACTTTGTACAGAAATTAAGCGGTCCGAAGTCTCGAACTCCAACTTTTGGGTGTTTCACTGTGCATTCGGTGTAAGTTGTTGTTGATATTTTCTATTACCACGGTAAACACAGGAATGGGCATATGCTCACTAAACGGTTAATTTAATCAGGTGTTTCTCTTTTCATTAACACCTCTTTGCGTTTCTGGCCAAAAGCTCTTGCTTCCTTAATTTCTTCATCAAACGAAGGAAAAAAGAAGAAAGGAACGTTGCTCCCTTCTTGACTTTAAGTTGTGAAGCGAAAGGTCGCGTATTTTCGACGAAAAAAAAATCAGAATAAAGACAAAGTTCTTGTACTCTTTTTAAACATAATTTTGCTTAGAAAGTGTATTACTTGGAGAAAAAGTATATAACGAGCCATATGCAGTTGCTTTAATTTCATGGAATACTTCAGTGTTCGTATCTGTTAAGGAAAACTAACTTCAATTATTCAAGCTCAAAGCTTCAAAGCATCGCCAGAGGAAAATTAATGGCGATTTTCTATTCATAAAACTAGCTTCTCTATCTGGTTGAGTTGTGGGATAATTCTAACGATATTACTTTATTATGATTTGAATGTCTTTGTCTGCACCATAAAAAATATGTAAGGTTTTTCTATTCTCTTTGGAGTTTGCATTTTAGTTATCTTCGCTGCAAGTCGATTACTTGGATTTTTTTTTTCTTTTTTTTTTTCCTTTTTTTCTCATAGCCACTGTGCGTAGAGTGCAGTTATAGAAGTCGTTAAAAAGTCATTTTTACCCGACGGAAACATTTCAATGGTTGCTATTTATCACGACGTTGGCTTTAAAACTGTCTAAAAGCTCTTAAAACGGGAAAATTAAGAGCTATCGCTGCACAGACAAATGCGAAGCCGTAAGCGAATTTATCAAACAGGCGACTTTTCGACTGTGATTTGGCCATTAAGATATTTGAATAAGAATGCTAGTTTTCCATTTATCAAAGCGACTCAGCCGACAAAAAAAAGCAGTGATAATTTAGTTGGTCGTAAGAAGTGATATGAACACATGATTATATATGTAAGGTGACTGTCCAGTCTTTCCACATTGCCATTCGTTATATCTGTATTTTTAGTCAAAGCCAACGGCTTCAACAAAACACCGGTATAGCGAAATGAAACGAAAATGAATTGAATTCTACGGATGGTAATGGAGATTACGGCTGAATTTTACTATTTGACTGTGCTAATCTGAGAGATACGGAAACGGCTCCCTGTCACAAAACGCCATACGCATACCCACCCATTTCTTTAAAACCATGCATTTATTGAACAATGCGGCTTAGAACTAAACATTCTACCAGGTATTCATTCAAATGTGACTCACTATAGTTAGGAAATGAGACAAACGAAGTTTAATAATGAATAAAGATTTATACAAGGCATTAGTCTGTTCAATTTTTTTTTCAAATATTGTTCAACTGTGTATGAATTTGCTGTGATTACAGTGTTGGATTTGACCGGAAAGTATTTCGAACGCGCCTTGGAAAATAAAACAGACGGGCGCCTTGGCCAGGAAATGCAGATCAATAAGATCATCAGCTTTGAGCCTACAAGAACAGACTATAATGGGCGGCAAGGCATATGAAGGAAATTAAGAACTTTTCGGCTTCTGAACTTTTCTTCGAGAAACAAAAGTCGAGAAAAAAGGGAAGGGGCTTTTTGAATCTAGCATTTGTTTGCGAAGCCTAATTGTTTCACATCCAAGAGTCGACGCGATTTTCGCACGGAATTTCAGCTTGTGTGCTCTACATTTACGTTATAAATAAATTATCACATCCAAGTCCACTAAATATTCCTGAACAGTGATAAAAAGTAATTTTTTTGTCTTTTGACACTCGTAGTAGAGAAACTTATCGTGCTGTAATCGTAAGGGAAGCTACCTGTTCAATTAGCGCCGAGGAGCTGAACGTTTCAGGTGGATAACAAAAACAAAAAGGAAGGAACAAATTTCCTGAGAAAACACATGGAAAAATAATTAACGTCCCATTTTAGAATGCCAGACACCAAATCTTATCCGCGTTCACGAAAACTCTGTAGGTCTTCCGGCAAAGACGCAAAATTAAAAATACATATATTCAAAAAGGACTTTCCAGAACTCAAATATGTTGAGATTATTCCTTTATTCTCGATCATTTTCTCAGTTTTCGATAAAATCATACTATTGCAGACTCCTTTGTCAGAAACAGGTCTAGTCGGAAAGCTTATTTCTGTGAAAACGTGACTCTCAGGTTTGAAATAATTGCGACGTTATACAATTTATACTGACAATTAAATTACATTTTTAGATTTTTACTACACTTTTGACATTACAGTTTTTTGATGCTACGACGCCTTCTCGAGATTGCCTTTGATTAGGACAAATTATATCTAGCAAGAATTCTAAAGAAAAATACCACTGCCAGCTGATGCTGGTAGCTAAGCCCGTACTTGACTCAAAAACGTCCAACTTATGTCAAATATAACTCTAAAAAGTACGCCCACTTAGTCTGTACATCTTTTAAAATTAATTTGAACAAAAACTTTAAATACTTCAGTTGTATGTACCAAATATACCAAATAGAGTTTACTCGAAATTTGAACAAAGATGGTCAAGAAATTTTTTTTTTTTTTCAAATTCAGTTCTGCAATTTAATTTAAGTCTAGTTTTTTGCGGTGCTACATGACTCAAAACATTAATTAAATGTTAGACAATTACAAAACTGAGCTAATAAATGAAATCAATTTCAAGGTGTTTTTCCTTCATTAACCTTCTAAAATCCTATTTTAACGACTGATTTAGCAATAGAAGCTGAATATTTAGTCGAAGTTTAGAACCTGTGATTAAAAAAAACCTGTTTCTTTCATTTCTCTAAAAACAATAATCCATTGCCGACTAGAATACAACGTTTGTGGCAAACAGCATTTCGTTTCCGAGAGCCATAGTTTTCACTTGCTCAAATTAAAGTAAACTACTGCATTGCTGAACCAGTTTAACCAGTTTATGAGACTTTAAATCCAGACTAATAGTTCCAAAAACACCTGATTATTCATCGAACGACATCAAAAGCATGAAAACGATGATTTTACAATCATGTTTCTTAGTCCATATTACTAAATCGCAAAGATATAAAACGCGACGCAATGTTTTCCTCTGCTTGTTATTTGACAATGTTTTTCCCAGACTTTTTCCAGATGAGACTTTGTTGCAGTTAATTATCAACAAATTTGTGAATTTATTGTCAACCATTCTGCCGACTACTTTCTCTTTAAACCGTCAGTCCTCGATCAAAAAAGTATTGGATTCCTCGAGGACTCTCCTTCCTCATTCGCCCCTCCATTGGAGAACTTTGTTGAGACTAAACCGACTCAAAAATAAGGCAAGATAGATCAACATTATCTGTCTCTTTTTTCCCTGAAACGCGATACAACTTTGTGATATTTGAAGAAAACTACTCCATTAAATAAGACTTTTCGAAAGACTAGCTACTAAGTCAACGAGAAAGCGTCTGACTTAAAATCTAACACTGTATAAAAGCACTTCAATACACATTTTGTCCGAGGAGCGTTTATCCCTAGCTTTTTAGAGGTCTTCCTCTTTGGAATACTTGTTACCGCTTCCAAAATACTGACCAGTCCAAAATCTGACAACATCCTTTCTAAATTTCTAAGAAAAAAAACTTGTGTTCGTACATACATCGCAAGCTGTGTTCAAGAGTAAGATAAGGCGAATAAATATTTAAGGTTTCTCTGCTATAATTGAAATAAATCTAATTGCGCAATGTAAAAAAATATTCATATAACATGTCGAATATGTAGGGTCCACTTCATTTCCTTTAAAGTTTCGAACTTCTATATAATATTTTATCACGCTGGAGGGCAGCGTTATCAGAATAGGTTTTAAAAGTGCTCCTTTCCTCCCTGATTTTTTTTTTTTCGGCTTCATTGTTTACTCGAATAAATATCACAAACCACGGTTTATACTGAAATATGTAAGCATATTAAAAATGAAGATAACTGTTGTTGAAAATACCCCAATTTGCTAACTGTTGATCAAGCTTTCGGGCAAAAATACAACGTAGCATGCTGATATTGAATTTATTTCCAACTTCTTGCACTTTAGGATACAGATTTCCCCTAGCTTTAGCCAAAGAAACATAAAGTAAAAAGGAACTTAAAAGGACCCTGTAGTTGTAAGGTGGCACCGAAAGAATTCGAAAGAAAACTTTGGCTCATCAAATATTGATCAGGGCGTTACGTCAAATTGAGAGTGTTTGTTCAAAGGTGTTGCTCTAATTATCACCCTCTAGAAGGAGGACGAAGGAGGCTGTGTTCAAAACACTTTTCATAGCAGAACAAAAGCATACCAGCTACTAGTGACAGAAGTTCATAACAGATGGTCGAAGGATTTGGAGGCAGCACACTTCGGTCTGCTAACAACGCACGAGGTGCAACGAGGCGTAAAATACATCGGCACGTGTAGAAAATATTAAAAGAAAAAGTTTCAATTCACAATTGATTCTGACTCTTTAAA
This sequence comes from Plumapathes pennacea, assembly GCA_964036295.1. NCBI lineage: Eukaryota > Metazoa > Cnidaria > Anthozoa > Antipatharia > Myriopathidae > Plumapathes > Plumapathes pennacea. Next base: position 9,764,803 of record OZ038462.1, read on the forward strand.
TGTGTTAAGTTTGTCCACCAAAATTAAACTTGAATGCAGAGAAACACAAACTCTGCTCTAAGACAAGTAAATGCTTCTAGAACTAGTTTAGGTTTCGTTTCACTGTTCAAGGAGCTGTTGCGTGCAAGCAAAAGTGTAAAGCGAAGAACGCCGTTTTTATTTTTAACAATTTGATAAACTTCATTTATTTCAACTACCGTACGCTTCAAAGTTAGTTCATCTTAGAAGTAAACGCATGGATACCCTTCCGAGGCCAATTTGCATTATTTGTTTCAAGATCGTTTTCTGTAAATTGTCTCACTAATTGACCGCCATGGTAGTGTTTGTAGTGTTGGCGCGTGCCGCTCTGTCTCGCTTGTGCATATCTCCAAAACATTTCTAAATTTAGGAGCTGGGGTAGCACAGCTGTCGCATAAAAACCTTGTCGAAGGTTGCGCGACCGGCTCATTAAACAATGAACTCAAACAACGAGTGTACGCAAAGAATGTGGCATTATAAAACGCAGCGGGATGAAACCAGTCCATATAATAAAGAGCTCTTTGTGTCGACATGAATAGCTGATAATGTGTTTTTTTGTAAGCAGCATGTTTGTTTGGTTTTCGGGAATATCATATATTAGTTTTTAAAAAGCATATTAAAACTTAACGGAAAGTAATCAGAGTGAAGCGTGTGGATTGATTAATTAGATTTTGAGCGCATTGAATGAGACACGCGACTACTGGTGACTGCACTCTGACGACTGAAGAACGTGTTCAAGATAAAACAGCATTGAATTTCAGTTTCTTTAGTTTCTCGTTCTTGTTCTTCTTTTCCTTCACCTTACTCTTAATCTAGTTCTTTGTCCGCTTCTGGTTCATGTTCTGCTGGCTCTTGATATTGATTTGAGTTGTACTTTCTCTTCTTTTTCCTGTTCCTGTTCCCGTTCTTGTACTTTCTTTCTCTCTCTCTCTCTCTCTCTCTCTCTCTCTTGCTCTACTTGTTCTTGCTTTTGTTCTTGCTCTTGCTCTTGCTCTTGCTCTTGTTCTTGTTTCGTTCTTGTTCTTGTTCTTGTCCTTGCTCTTGTTCTTTCTCTTTTTCTTGTTCTTTGTTCTTGGCTTTCTCTGGTTCTTGATCCTGTCAATTTTTCTCTTGTTTTCTGTAGTTGTTCTATCTTGCTCTTGCTTTTGCTTTTGCTTTTGCTCTTGCACTAGTTCTTGTTCTTGACTCACTTGCCCTTCTTTCTACTTTTTATATTTTTCTTGTTCTTACTCTTGATGTTGCAACTGCTCTTAATATTCTTAGCCTGCATCGCATCCGAACTCAGCATCAAAATATTTTTTTCAAAATCGTTTGAGATTCGTGGGAAGCAGCTAAAAGAAAAACACCTGGGGCAGGCGACAACCTTCCCCACTGGGTAATTTGCAAAAATTTATCGACAGAGCACCAATAGTCAAATGTAGTATTCTTTAAAAGGGTAATTTTAGTAGTGAATTTATACAGTAACTGTCAAACATTTCATCCAAACATCCGTTCTTGTCTATTTTTAAAATGTCAGTTTTCCTCAAGTGCCTCAATAGAACATAGAAAACGACATTTCCTCATGCGCGAGCTTCTATTTCAGCTGTCCAGCATGAACGCGGGCCTCGAAGCTCCACCCTCCGCAAACAGAAAATGTTAAAAGAGGCGCAAGAGAGAATCGAATTCACCACACCCCCGCACGTGCCACATACCCAAGGAGGATTCATAAACACGCTTCTTGCGGCGGAATCTCGCATGGACGGCTGCCAGGGTTCCCCTGGGGATTATGATCTTGGATTGGAGTACAAGCCGGCCAGACTGCAAACTGACTTCACTGTGTCAATGTATTACTCCAGTCCTGAAGCTGTGTGTGAAGCGGCTGCTAAGCTGCTGTTTATGTCGGTCAAATGGGCGAGAAACATTCCGTCCTTTCTTAGCCTGCCTTTCAGAGATCAGGTACACGAGAGTTTTCTCGCTGTTTGTTTGTATTATCCGCTTGGTAACTTTTTTTTAATGTACTTTTCACTTTCACTATAACCTCTATCGTCACGACCTACAGAAAATCCACGTAAAAATTCCCTCTTTCTACTCTTTTATTCGTAATTAGTTTGAGTTTCGACTCCTCCGTAATTTGTTGATCTGGACCTCATCTCCGTCTTTATCTGTCAACTGAAGTTAGCCGGTTTCTATCACTATTATGTCCTCCTTCGCCTTTCTTCTTTCAAAGTCTCTTCTTTTGCCTTTTCGCTATCATAACCTTCTCTTAACAAATTTATGCCTCTTTCTTCTCCTTCTTGTTCTTCCTCTATTTGCCTTCTTTATCCTGTTTGTTCTTCTTCTTCAGTATCATTTCCTGTTCGCTTCCTCCTTCTTCTCCGCGCATCTTCCACTTAGTCGTCTCTTCCTTCTGATAGTTTTTCTATTTCTATTTTTCTTTTTCCTTCCATCTCTTTTGCTGCGTATCCTTTCACTTTTCAAAGTTTCTTCCACCATCACGCATCCAAGTTAGGTCACACGTGACTATGACATGTTAAAAAATACTGACACTCTTCTTCTTGATGACAAGGTGATTCTCCTGGAAGAAGGATGGCGTGAGCTCTTTCTTCTTGGCGCCAGTCAGTGGTCCATGCCGATGGAAATCGCGCCGATTCTGGCGGCGGCCGGCATGCACGTGGACAACACTCCGCCTGAGCGAATCGTTGACGTCATGGCCGCAGTGCGCACGCTCCAAGAAGCTATCAACAAGTTTAAGGCAGCCAGTGTGGACTCAACTGAGTACGCATGTCTGAAAGCTATTGTGCTGTTTAAACCGAGTAAGTAAGCGTAGCTTGTTACATGTAAGTGAAGAAAATAGGAATCTGTCCTCTGTTTTCTTCTTCTTGCTTTTGTTGTTCTTCTTCGCCTCCATGTATGTCTTCGCTGGCATTAGTTTTCTTCTTGCTCGTTCTTTCTTATTTTAATGCTTCGCCAACATCTTCTCGCTTGTTTCCTGTCTTTTTCTTCTTATTGGCCATTATATTCAGGCTTTTTTCCAGCTTTTCTTTCTTAATTCTCATTTCTTTTTTGCTGCTTCTTTCTTTTTCTTTCTTGGTATTCTTGTTCTTCTTTTGTTGTTGTTGTTGTTGTTGTTGTTGCTCTTGCTATCCCGCTTCTTCATTGTAACTTCATCTCTTCTGGTTCTTGTTGGTCTCTCTTCCCTCTTTGTCCCCTGATCCGATAATTCGTGTCTTCGTCATCTTCTCCTTTATTTTCGCTTTTCCTTGCTATTCTTGAAGCGAGGGATACAACGTGTATGAAAATTACCCACCCTTGAGTCAGCCTCTTCTTCAATTCCACATCCACTTTAGTCTTCTCCCCTTTCCATTCTACTGAGCCCTCGTATAGCATAAAACAACAAAATGATGATTTTTAAACTTGTTTTCAGCCACCTGTGGTCTGAAAGATCCGGAGCAGATCGAAACAATTCAGGACCAGGCCCAACTCATGCTGGGCGAATACACTCGGTCCCAGTACCCTGGCCAGATGGCCCGGTTCGGGCGGCTGTTGCTTCTTCTTCCTTCGCTTCGCCGGGTGAGCGCGCCCATGATAGAGGAGCTGTTCTTCAAGAAAACTATAGGAACAGTTCCTATTGAGAAACTCTTGACTGACATGTTTAAAAATGATTGAAGTAATTTATAACTTATATGGCGATACTACCACAGTCCAGTCCACTCTAAAGCTACGCCAATACTGCGAGAGAGGAACTAGACCGAGTAATACTGATCCTATATTGGAAAAATCCCGCGTTAACAATCGCGTACTTTTGTCTCTTAAAAACTCCAACCTCCGTACGGTTGCTTTTGCATATAAAATGTGGAAACAAAGCAGAATATATAAAATTATACACGTATAAACTGTAACGTGTGAGCCCCTTAGTTGTAGGGTAAACAATTCTGAAAATGAGTAAAACGATGTATCATAATCTTTCAAATTTTCGGGCTAACTATACCATTGAGCTCGAACACCAAATTAATCCCCGGAAGTTCAATTTCTACAGGGAAATTATATATTAACAATATTGTACAGTATATCCTCAAAGAAAGAGTGGAAGTAAACACTGATTCAATTGGGATATTTAAACAGTTCAAAGGGCATCGCGGAACGAATGTTGGATGGGAAAAATCAATGAAATTTAGAAAACAGTTGCCATGGGAAGCAGAGAACTATTGAATATTGTGCTACATAGGTTACGGCCTCTAGTTCTCGAGAAATGGTTAATTGTTTAAATTAATTACCTTCATTCTGGGGCCAACTTAATAAATATTTACAAGTGTATTTTACAAGGTATGCGTGTTTTTCCTTTTTGTCTTATTCTTTCTATTCTTTGTCCGACTTCTTTTCTCGTAGTCTACTTCCTTCTTGCAGTTTTTGCCCAAAAATATCTCTTGCTCTCCTCCTACTATAATTATCCGTCTTCTCACTCATGTTCGTACAGTCGAACATGCTTACTTGAAACTTACTTGACTGAAAACGTGGCACTGCTATTAAAATGTCAATCATTGAGAGCTTCGTTTAAATAGTCACACAATTTAGGTATCATATGACAGCTCAGGAGTTAGAATTCACGAACCTTACTAACGGCCACCTACAGTACCTAACGACCGACGACGACCAGGTTTTCTGCTGCCACCCGCTGGTCCACACATTTAAACACAATATTGAGCATGTTTACAACGGCCACCTCGAGACGCGTTTACAAAATCGATTCTACAGCTTCGCAACAAGAAAAATCGGTCTGTTTCAAGTCGAGTATATGAATTGTACGGTGATTGTATCCCGCGTTTAAGAAAATCTACGGAATTCGAAATTGATAGGTTCATACTTGCATGTCATATTATTACATGACCCCTACATTTACACAGATCAAGAGTTAGAAGTTATCCAGGGTCACTGAAATTCACCCTTGACAATGAAAGGCTAAATAAAACTGAACCCGTCATGACTGAAAACGTGCCACTGCTATTAAAATGTCAATCATTGAGAGCTTCGTTTAAATAGTCACACAATTTAGGTATCACATGACAGCTCAGGCGTTAGAGTTCACTTGGTTCACTGAAATTCACTTTGACAACACAATTTAAAAAGAAGGTTAAATAACCTCGCATAATGTGAACACTACAGTTACTATACATTCATTGGCAGCTAGTTTCACTTGAGTAGTCACTACACAGTCATTCAGGTTAATTCATTTGGGACTGACCCATTTACGTTTGAGGTTAGCCGGTTTACCAAGGCATGAATTGATACAATCATTTGACAGCAGGAAGGAACTAAATTACAGCAAATAAATTATCGCATTGTATAACCAAAGAATGCCGACGCGTGAAGGAAAGGAGAGATAGTAATGTTTCACACTGCGTTGGCGCTACGGAAAGAACATTGTAGAAAACGTACAGTAACCAAGACTTACCGCTCAGACAAACCACTCCAAGACTCCGAGAGAAAAGGTCCAGGTGCAGCTTTTCAAATTATGTCGCTGGTATTGCTTACATAGGAACTCCAGCGGTACAACCAAGCTGTGTTCATCGACAGTAAAAATCTGACTTCATGCCGCCATTTTGATGTTGTGGTCCCTATGCGCATGCTTGCTAGAGAAGCCGCTGGGTTGGACAGTTGGCTCAGATGTTACAATTTCCGTCGAACAAACGGCAGAAGCAAATGAAGATTTCCGCAGCGATATCAAATAAAGAGTCTGCTACTTAAAAGGTGCTTCACACGGTAAAGCAAGCGCAAGAGAATGGAAAAATTTCCATTCTCTTGCGCTTGCTATACTCGTGCGAACCAGTCTTAAAACTTCACTCTGCCGATTTTTCAAATGATTTTGATGTGACTAAAGCAACACATAAAGTGTAAGCTTTTCTGTGTTAGTCGTTTGAAATCAGTACTTTCTTCTTTGCGGACTTGGCTGTGGTTATAGTAAAAACCGCAATATTACGTGTGCGGTCCCATGCCTCCTAAGTGTTTATTTAAAAGAATAAAAGACAGGATACGCCGAGTTATATTGTTGAAGCAATATTGCAATGAAGCCAACTGCAACCGCTATGCTTACTAGTTCCAATCGATCTTAACAATCTTGTAATTTCGCCTGTTCGCCTCGGAAACTGATGTCACAAGAGCCGTTTATATATTTACTTATAGTTCCCTTTCGCCAACTTGACTACCAACTTCAATTTTCTCTCAGCCTCTCCATCAGTCTCTCACCAGAGATATATTATACAGTATGAAAATCTTGGTTTGCTAGCTTGCTTACTTGTAAAAGCTGATTAAACAATCAGTTCTCATAAGTCACTCAGACATTTCCTTCTTAAAAGGTTGGGAGAATCTGTATTTTGAGCTTGGGAGTGAAAGGGCAAGTAAGATAGAAGACAGGAAAAACGTCGACTCCCGGACTTTAAATGAAAGATCTAGCCAAGGAACCCTGAAAACGTACCCGGGACGCTCGTTTTTCAAATCGCTCTTGAGTGGAATTCATTTTCTACACATATTTAGTTGATCTTACATTGCATCGACAGACAGAGTACATCCTGGGCGCGTTTAATTCAATAAATGCTTCCTTTAAAGTGTTCAACGTTTGCGTAAGATTTTTGACATAACAATTAATCGTGCTAAGACACGTACAGTCAACTGACCATGTACTGAGCACACCCAAGGTGTTAACATCGTGCCATTTATGTAAGTTCTGAACAGCGCAGAATATTTGAACAGCTTTGTTGAAAGTTTTCATGTGTTCGCCTTATTTAATAACTGTTCGACGTGCCAGAATTCAGGAAATGCCTCCTAGTAATCAACGTTTGTGTGTAGTGTTTTTTTGACAAAACAATTGACCTTGCTAACACACGTACAGTCAACACTCTACCGAGCACGTGCAGCAGAAAGCACACATACAGGTCAAGAACAGATCGCGTTCATAATTTGTTTTCTAATCACCGCAGAATATTAGAACAGCTTCTTGCTGAGTTCCTATGAGTTCGCTTTATAAAATTTTTCGACGTGCCAGAAAGGGTAAAACTAACATAATCCTTAGCGCAAACCTCACGAAACATCTCTTGATAATGCAGGTCAATACAGGTGTGCCCCGATCAGTGATATAGCGGATGCACCTTTTGACTGCAATACAAACGTTCTGCTCATCCGGTGTTTCTGTATTTGTCTTTAAGCAGCTTTTATCTTTTTTACAAACAAATGCGAATTTAAATCAATCTCAGAAAACAGTTCGCAACTCCTGAACTGTCAAAACGCGCTCTCAAATGAACTCTAAGGGCCGATTTTTTAAACCAAGCATAACTTAGACCAGGTTTATCGCTAACTTGAAGTTTAGACGGACTCCGCAAACCAGGGCAGTTTCGCCCAAGGTTAAACTGCATTTCCAGAACATAAATCGGCGTCGGTTTATAAGACCACGTTTAGCCGTGGTTCTATAAGCATGGCTATTGTTTGAACTATGTTTAGACCAGGGCTTTCTTAACCGCGGTCCAAACCTTGTTTAAAAAATTAGCTCCAACAATGGATTTTGCTCATTTACATTGAGTTTCACGCATGCTAATATTGACGTTTAACCCGGGCCTTATAGGCTTTGTTTAAAAAATCGACCTTTAAAGGTCTAACCATTCAAATGGAAGCTCTCAAGGAGTACATCCTAATAGCAGTGCACTTTTGTTTATTAGATTTTTCAGTTGCACTGGGTCACGACAGTAAGAATAATATATCAGGCGAACTTAAAGGGCCAATTTTTTAAACAAAGTCTAACTTAGACCTGGTTTATCGCCAAATTGAAGTTTAGACGGACGCCGTAAAACAGGGTTAATCAAACGTTAAATTGCATTTTAGAACAGGGATCGGAATCAGTTTATAAAGACGACGTTTAGCCGTTGTCCGTTAAGCATGGTTATTGTTTAAATCTTGTTTAGACCAGGACTTTTTTAACCGCGGTCTAAACCTTGTTTAAAAAATCGGCCCAAAGTGACTACTGCGGTGATTTGCACGTGCAGGCTGGTGGTACGTGCTTGAGCTGTGAGCCGGCTTTCACTGCCAAAGGCGAATTAAAATCAATTAATATACGTTCAAATCTAAACCCCAATTGTGAAGTGAGCCGGCTCTTCAGCTGCCAAAGGCAAAATTGCCCAGGTCCTGAACTGTCACATAAGTCTAAAGTACAACCACTGAAATGAAACTCTCAATGAAAAAAACGCAATATTATGAAGTGGAGCTTACATTTTGAACTGAACTTTTAGGTTAAATTTAACAAAAACAAAAAACAAAAAACAAAAAAAACAAAAAAACAAAAAAAAAAAACAAGCAAGGCAAAAAATAAGCCAATAAACTATTTTTATATAATTTTAATCAGCGAGGGAAGCTTGAGTGTTGAGCATCGGCGTGTAGTGTTTCCTGTAGCTTATTGCTCATTGACAGTGCGGTCACGACTCATTTACGCATCAGCAACTCGATAAAATGATATTTTTACAGCATCCCAAGCGAAGATTATCACTACCCAGAGCGGCTACAGATAACGGTCAAGAAAAAGAATTAAAATTCGCACTTTCAGTTCAAAAGGACGACGGATAATAATTCACCTTATGGCAGGGAGCAGCACTACCAGTGATAAAAGCACAAGAACCAGTCCACAACGAAAACAATCCATTGTTTTGACAAGCGAAGTTCTCAAAGTGTTTTCCAAAGCAGAAAAAGATGCGGCCATATTTAAGAACCGTTATGACGAGGCCTACTTAAAGGTGTTTGGTACTCAGCGGTCGTGGCGCAGTGATTATTGCCTTATGCAGACTTTCCCAGTGTGCAACGAGGAGGCCATTTTGTGGACAAACTGTTTTGAAGGAAAGGGGTTCCGCGGTGAAAGTCCAGAGGCGTTTAGCCTTATGGCTGTCTTCAAGACGTGCTGACGTGCAGAGAAGAAACCGTGCTTCTTGTACTGATTAGAAGAGGTTAGAGACAAAACGCATGTAAATTCTTATGATTGCTAAAGATGATTGCAGCTATTTTTTCTGTGTTACCAAATAAGGCGCAAACAAATACTAGGGTTAAATGCAATACTTCACTTAGCCGAATTTTTCAAATGATTTAGGATGAGATTGTGAAGTTCGTATTTTACTGGACGATGGTACATAAATTGTTCTTTGTTGACTTTGCTGTGCTGTGGCTATAGTACAAAAATATTTCGCGTTTTAAGTCCTCAAACATCACAAGTATTTAAAGCAAAGAGAAAAAGGAAACAGGATACGCCGAGCTCCCGGGCCGAGTTATATTGCACTACTGAACCGGATGCCACCGCAGTCTTGCCAGTTCCGATAAATCTTGACTCAATCTTGATTAGCCTCGCGGAAACTGTCACAATAGTAGTGAATTTGTTTACTGTTTTTATTCTTTTCACCAAGTCTTTCAAATTTTTTTATCTATTTCTTTTAAATCAGTTTCACCCTGCAGGGTATCCCAATTCATAGTGTAAACATTTGGCTTGCGATAGCTTGCTCAGGCGGAAGCTGATTAAACTTTATCAGTTCTCAACTCATTCACTCATACATTTTCTTCTGAACAGGTTGGGATAATCTGTATTTTGAGCTTAAGAGTGAAAGGGTTAGTAAAACAGCAGACTGCGGGGAAAACGTCGACTCTGGAGTATCAAGTGAAAAACTGAGGGATCCGAAACGTACAGGACCCTCCTCGGTCTTCAAGGAGTTCATTTGCTCACAGTAAATCTTATCTCGCATTGCTTGTGAAGGTTAAACCACATCCTGATTGCGTTTATAGTCAGGAAATGTTTGCCACAAAAAAAATTTTTTTAAGAAACAATTCCATGCTGCTGACACGTACAGTCAACACTCACTGAGCACACGCAGTAGAAAGCACGTATTGCCCAGGTCAACATGTATAAAAAGCACAAATATAGGTAACGAAGGATCAAACGCAATCGGGCCTAAGGCCCTGTTTATACGAGAAAAAGTTGGCCCGGGGACCCAAGTCACCCTTCTCCCCGAGTCACCTTGGGTTTGCCAACTATTCGTACATTTCTTTATAAATCGAAGCGAGCGTTTACATGACAAATCATAACTTGTCTCGGGGAACAAGGTAACCCCGGGGGCAGGGACAACTTTTCTCCATGTAAACACTTTGGCTCGCGGGTGGGAGGGACAACTCGCGTTTACGGAAGGCTGCAAAAAGACAAAATTTCGGCATAATCGAAAACACAAGAGCGCAGAAATCAGCGATGGGCTTTATAAACTGAGTTTTAAAAATTCTTACCAGTCTCAAGTCCGGCCAGCTTTGACCCGGTTTTACCCGGGACAACTTTTTTTATGTAAACGTTCAGTAAACTTGACTCGGGTAAAAGGGTGACTCGGGTCCCTGGGCCAACTTTTCTCATATAGACAGGACCTAAATGAACACGGGGCTGCTTTTGGCGGAAGAAAGCAACACGCGACAAAACCAATCCATTTAAAGCTAAACTCGCAATCAGTAGAATAGCACGCTGCAACAAATTGCGCATTAGTTTACCAAACGGATCAAAGTTTGTAAGGGTCTGGGAGTTTAATCATTCCAAGCAGGCTGTTCACGGAAATAGTCTTTTGGCCCAACTACATGGCAAATTATAGTCTTGTTTAAGCTATCAATAACGTTCTTAATACATTGAAATTACTCACACATTAAAATTTCTACTTAAGGTGAGGAGAATTTGTATTTTTTCTGAGCTTGGGAGTAAAAGGGTTAGTAAAATAGGAGACATATAAGATAACACGTATTAAAACGTTGACTCCTGGACTGTCAAAGAACAAAGATGAATAAATTCCAACGCGCCGGATCCTCGTTTTCTTCAAATTGTTGTTGAGCTTAGAGTTCATTTTCTGTATTCAGTTAATCTTACATTGCATCGAAGGTTAAACTACATCCTGGGTGCGCTTAATTCAGGAAATGACTCCTCCAGTGGCCAACGTCGTTTGTCAATGCTGAGCACGCGCAGCAGAAAGCACGCACACGTCACGCCATACTTGTGTTCTGATAGTGCAAAATATTTGAACAATTTTGTTAGTTTTGTATCTGTTCGCTTTTTGTAAAGTTGCTTGATTTGCCAGAAAAGGATAAATCATTAATCCTTAGCGCAAACCTCACGCAATACCTCTTTATATTGGCCCACTCATACGATGGTCGGATGATAATTGAAGTGGCCCGGATGCACCCGATAATTACAATATACAAACGTCCAGCGTTCCTGTATCCGTATTTGAGCAGCTTTTATCGTTTTACAACAAAAGTGAATTTGACTCAATCTCAGAAAACAGCTTCCAGCCTGAACTGTAAAATGGATTGATTTGACTTTGTTTTGGCTTTACGTGTGCTTCTTTCTTTCTGTCTATTTTCTTTTTTGTTTAATTGTCTGTATTTATATTGTTGGGCTGTAAACGTGCCGGTGAAGGTAAACCACATCTTATGTGGGTGTTCATATCTCAGGAAATGATTATTTATTGGTCAAAATCTGACATTTGACAAGCTCAATCATTCAAAAACTCTACAGGTGCATGCTGCCGCAAGAACTGATGCACACGGAGCCTAATAATGCACACATGCTCAACTCGATAACTGCAACTGTGCACCAGACAACTTGAGCAGTGCTTAGTTCCAATCTTATCAGTGTCATATAACAACACAGTCAAATGAAATATTTTTGCTGTCACTTAACCCAATTTAGAGTATGTCTATTTATCGTCTATGGCTATCGCTCCAACGGTGTGAACGGTCCAAAAGTAATTAATTCAATCAATAAATCTGCGTTCAAATCCAAACCCTAATCGTGAATCCAGTCGACTCTTTGTTGACAAAGCCAAATTTGACTCAACCCTGAAAAACTCCAGTTCCCTAGTCCCAAAGGTTCTCTAATGTTTCGCTCGCAGCGAATTAGCTTATATTTTTAGATCTTCAATAACGTCACCGAGTGTTGTGTTGGCGTGTTGTTTCCTGTAGCTATTTATTTCTCATTGACAGTGCGTGCGGTCACGTCTCAACTACGCCTCAGCAGTTCGACAAAGCGTTATGTGCAGCATCCCAAGCGAAGATTCTCAGTGACCCCGAGCCGCCACAGATAATGGTCAAGAAGCACATGTGAAAGTCGAAGTTTTTCAAAAGGACGAGGACACAGTTTACCTTATGGCAGGAAGCAAGGCCACTTGTCATAAAAGCACAAGAACCAGCCCACAACGAAAGCAATCTATTGTTCTGAAAAGCGAAGTTCTCAAAGTGTTTTTCAAAGCCGAACAAGATGCGGCCATATTTAAGAACCATTATGATGAGGCGTACTTAAACGTGTTTGGCACTCAGTGGTCGTGGCGCAGTGATTATTGCCTCATGCAGACTTTCCCAGTATGCAATGAGGTCACTTTATGGGACAAACTGTTTTGAAGGAAAGGGGTTCCGCGGTGAAAGTCCGGAGGCGTTTAGAACTATGGCTACTTTCAAGAAGTGCAGTGCAGAGAAGAAACTGGTTGTGCTTCGTTTTCTGACTAGAAGACAAGAATCATCTAAAAACCTATTATAAAGTTGATACAGATTATTGTAGATTCTAATCCGAAGGAGGGTATGGACACACCGGCCTTTAGCCACGATTTAGTGGACCTCAACTTTGCTTTAAATGTAGCCAATTAAAGGAATATTCAGATTCATGGTAATGTAGAGAAGTCACTAGTTCTCGTGTACTGAAAATCATGTTTTGGTCTGCCTGTTTGCTTCTGCTTGTTAGCCATATACCGGTAAAACAAGCCTACTTTTATTTCTATCACGAATTTCCCGTGACAGTAGTATTAAGCATCAATTACCATTATGTTGCTGGTCTCGGCCCAGAAAAATGTCAACGTAACACCCTTACTACAAACAAGACTGGAGTTGCCAGTGAGCTCGTGGCGTGGGTTGGGTCGAGACCAGAAGAAACTAAAATGGAAGGAACAAGAGCGAGACTTCTAAAAAAAGACTTGCAGTTTCTCACCAGAAAAATGTCATACGGTATAGAAAATTTGACTTTTGACACCTTGCTCAAATGAAACTACTATAAATTGTCATTACAACACTACACTTGCTTCCACTTGCTTCTTAAAGGTTGAGCGACTATGCATTTTGAGCTAAGGAGTGAAAGGTCAACCAGCCAGAAAAGAGTAATGCGTGACTTTTCTTAGTTTTATGCACAGTCGATTCTTCGAACGGGCTCTTTTTTTTTTTTTTTTTTTTTTTTTTTAATCGGAGGCCACGATAATCTAGCCTTCGCTTCAGTACTTATGTACATTTTTTACTGAATGCGTTTCTTCTACGAGGTTTTCGAGAGCTGATCGAATGGAAGAAATATTTCAACAGGCACTGTACGATAAGCCGAAGCATTTTGACAACTGTCACGCTCGCTCGCAGCAAAACATGTAATATATTCACAGAGCAGCGTTTTGTGAAGTCTTAAACGGCGAGGGAGAATGAATATTTTTTCGTCGCAAAAACGGTTGTACTTTCAGCGAAAAAACTTTACAAAACAGCTACAGTATGTACGAGGCAACAGATGTCTTGTACAGTGAAAAGCATATTAAAATCATCATTGTTTACGGCTAAAGTTCGTCATGGCTTTGGTGTCCGTTTTTGGCCTGGTATCTTCCCAGAGGTACTTCGTGTCGCCACAGAAAGTTCGCCGGGGCTAAATAATTAGCGGTGACAGAGTTATTTGCAATCCCGTGCATGTTCCACAGAGCCAAACGGTGTTAATTTTGAATGGGATATAGCTAACTTTACACGCAATTGTATTAACGTACAATTTAATCGCGACGCCAACATCTCAGGTTGTTCGCGACTGCTCGCATATCAAGTCATGTGATCAGAAGATGTCATCAAAATCACGTGATAGGAAGGCAGTGTGGCCGAGTGGTAGGGCGCCGGACTTGAAATCCGGAGGTCCCAGGTTCAAGTCCCGCTCTGACCACTAACTGAATTTGCAACACGGTAGCCCTGAGTTCAAATCCTCGGCCACACTATATAAATAGCCTACTGGTTAGCCTCCCACCAGTTGGGATTCTTAACACATTTGCGTTCAGTTTATGATTATTTGGTTTTTGCATTTCAAGTCTCCCCAATTAGCACGGCAAGTGCTAAATATAAATTGAGACTTAAATAAAGTGATTTATTTGTTTATTTTATGTGATAGTGTAAACCAATCATCGTGTGCTGATTCTCGGCCAACAAAATGACGATTAACAAATTCGCTGCAATTTTAAGCTCGTAGCGCGCAATAAATTTGATTTCAGATTATGTTGGTTTTACAGCACATTCCATAAAAATTTGCATTGAACAGGAAGTTGTTCTCAATATACGCCATCAAGAATCATATTATGGACATATAGTGGTTTTTCTCTATGCGTTTCTTTTCTTTCCTTTTTTCTTTTCTTCTTTTTTTTTTTTTTTTTTTTTCTTTTCTTCTTTCTCTCTTTCTTTCTTTCTTTCTTTCTTTCAGAGTTAACTCCTAGAACGCCTGGAGCCTCCCCGGGTACCTATAATACTACGCTATCCTGCGTTTCATAATTAAGTTTTTAGGGATCTTTGTCGACCAACATTTAACTTGGAAGTCGCATGTACATCACATTTCCATTAAGATATCAAAAGCTATTGGCATCATAACTAAATGTCGATTATATCTACAATCCTGGTCAAAAGTATGTGGGACACTCTGACAAAATGCTAATTTTCAACATCACTTTTTTTAACAACGAAAGCGGCTCCTCTTCCGAGAGTTAACTCCCCTCCCCCCCCCCCATACAATGTTGCATAAAGGGAGTGCACTTTGAGCACACTCAGTCAACATTGTACAACATTGTATGGGGGAAGGGGTTTGGAAGGGTCAAAATGTCATAATTATCAAATAAATTGCTAAGTGTCCCAACACTTTTGGCTAAGATTGTAGATTCAAATACCTTACGAACATTGTATTTCTCTATGGTGTACCCTTACATCTATTATGGTAACATTTTATGGGGTTCAACATATCCAACGAACCCAAATTGTATCAAAATTCTTCAAAAACGGATTGTTAGAATTAGCACTAAGTCAGAATACAATGCACACACTGATCCTTTGTGTGCACGTCTCCACTTCCTAAAACGTCTTGGCATAAGTCGCTATCAACTTGGCCTTTTCATGTTTTCATATCATAACAATACCTTACCTTCCTCGTACAATAATATGTTCACAACTGGGGTACAAACTCATCAGTACAATACCAGAAGGCTTTCCATTATCGTCCCTACTCATGTCGCACCAACATCAAAAAGTTTAGCATACTTTCTCAGGGACCTTCCGTGTGGAACTTGCTAGAGCCTGAACTGCAAAACATGAACTCTCTAGAACTCTTGTGCTATAAGAAATACCTGATAACTCTATTATTAAAAACACCTATTCGTATGATTACTGAATACCTAATACAGTCTATAATTTTTTTTTCGATATTCTCCACGTTCACTCGAATAATTTCTCCCTTCTCTGCATTTACATTTACTTTTATATTTCTTTATAACGAAGTGTAGCCTTTCCGATAACGTTAACTATAATCATACTAGGAGGAAGCCAAGTAATAAGCTCCCAGCTTCTTTGGCCTCCTTGTCACGTTTAAATAGCAAATAGATTTTCCTACTTACTTATTTACCACTTACTAGTGTTATTATCACTAGTATCTTGTAATACGTATGGTGACAATAAATCAGTTATCAAGGGTTATCTTGTGTTCTATCTTACGCCCTCTTTTATTCTGTACATTTCCTGAGCAACGTATCCAAAGAAAATGAATATATTCAGTAAACATCATTCCGTATCAAACTTGACAATCTACTGTGTGTAATTGACTTTTGGCAACTAGCCATTTTTTCTTTGATTTTCTTCTGTAAAAATACATACACACTTCTTTAGGAGTGGTATGCTTTCCTAAGTTCGCTAGCTTCTCCTACCGCGCTCAGTTGTCTGGAGATCTTCACTTCCTCAAAATTTGTCTTCTCCACCAACTGAAAAGTATCGTGTTCCTCCTTTTTGAATCCAGAGCCGCCAGGCCCTTTGGCGATAAGCAGTGAAAATTATTTTTGTCCGTATTTGATCGGTGGCCTGATAAATAGGAGTTTTCCCTTAACTGTCCGTACTTCCAGCGGTGAAACAGACTATGTATATCCTCAATTAAATGAAGCCTTGTCCGACCCTTGTACCTCACTTCCTCTATCCAGCCAATACTAAAACAATCTGTGTCTCTTTTTACCGCGGCGTAAGTCTTGTCTGACTTAGTCTTGCGCATTTACCACCATGTATGAAACAGAATCTGTATCTTCTCTTTGGTTTGGTTGGGATTTTACAGTATGTATGCAGCAAAAGCTCATCGCCAGAAATTCCGGACATTTTGCGTCCACGATTGCTTCCGGTCTTTCCCAGCGGCGTGCGGTATGAGCATGCGCCATTCACACATTCAACATTGTTACGTACTTTGCCTCAGTGGGGTGGGGGAGGGATGGGTTTCTCCGGTTCAAAAAGAGACTGCTACGTTTAGGAGACGTGCCGCTGAACGACCTAGTTGAAATTAGCTTTCGTTTGGTGCAATTTTCATGCGATTTGGAGCTTCCCAGCCCAAAATATCAACATCCGAAGTCAGCATATTTCACGGGAGGTATTCGCCATGGCTGACTGTGAACTGCAAATTCAAACACAAAAAGTACACATCGAATTTGCTCCAGGGGACTGACTGAGGCTTCACAGGAGATGTTCAATCCTTCGACAATCAGGTACGGGGTAGACATTTTGCGTTATACCCAAGGTTCTTGTATTAAATGCAGCTTAAAAAGTGACAGTAGCCAGTTTTGAGCGTATTCTGCTATCAATCCCTTCTTACGTCGGCCGAAATTTTAAATTAAAAAAAGTACACATCGAATTTTACCGGAGATAAATATTTTTTGTACTGTTGTGTTTAGGAAGCTTTCCTCTTCCGAATGCTGCCCAGACATTTTTACGAACGTGCTTCAGTTAAGCGAAAAGCGCAATTTATTATCAGATCCCATACATTTCTTTGTCCCCGAACGAAGTGAGGGAAATAATCACGACGCTAATGCAGCAAAATCGTATCATTTGAAGACTCCAAGCGTGTCGCCATCTCGAAATTTAATGTTCGTGTGTGTGTGGGGTACGACTCGTCCCCAGGGCCATCCGCGTCGAGCGACCACTGCGAGGTTACATCGGCAGCTTAACTGTAAACCGCCATTTTCTTAGTGACATGCGGTAGCTGTAAGAGTACGAACGGAAGTGATTTTGTACAATAAGATGTAGATACAAGGCCAAGCAGTTCGACGGACGGCTGTAATTTGCCCGGATATTTTGCCGGTGTATGGGAGGCAACAAGCTTACTAGCCGTGAAACGGATTCTTAAAGGCACAACTGGTCGACCTGAACACAATCCCAGACGCCAGTACTGTGTTAAAACGCAGACACTTCTTCAGAAAGAAATAGCAAAATACAGTTGGTGGAAATCGAACAATCATCGTGGCAAATTTCACCTTTTACAATAACAGGAATGTAGTTTTCAGAATCCAAGTTTGACAAGATGACGACACACAATACAATGGAAAGTGGAATTTTCGTACTGTATAAGGACTGCTCTATACAATGTACTTTGAAATCATTGAAGACGTAAACAATGGTGTTTTGGGTTTTGTTTCCTTTGCTGGAAAAGAGCTAAAGCTATAGCTTTCAGGAACCGGTGAGTTTTGAAAATTTACATCAATTAACGTACAAAGCTTTTGTTAAATGACGGTCGTGTTATCATTATGGTATTTCAACAATTGCCGTATATTTTGTCGTTTGATGCCCCGGGAACTGTGATGAAGGCCAAGTAGGATTATACTGTGATCTTTTCGCTAGTTTTCAAAGCTATTTCAGAGTGCCTTCGTGCAAGATTGTGTCATCCGATTCCTGACATATTTGCATAATTTCACTGACAGTCTGACACATGCTGTGAAGTTTTGTCGCCGCGTTTGTTGGCACACTGTATTCAAGGATAAAATGTAACCGGGTTAAAATGCTTTTGCTTTTTGAAGGCTATTAAAGTAGAAAATATCCGGCCACTGCTTTCCAAATTAAACAATTACAGTCTATTGTCCCCGAGCGAAGCGAAGCGAAGTGAGGGTAATAATCACGGCGCTAATGCAGCAAATTCGCTTTGTGTTGAGACTCCAAGCGAGTCGCCATCTCGAAATCTAATGTTCGTCAGTCAGTCTGTCAGTCTGTCATAGGGCGACCTCTAAGACAATGACGTAATAATAATTATCGATTAGCGTCAAAGCGAGGTCAAACAAAGGTTTGAACGAAGCAACAACTGTACGTAACTGCGTTCACGAAAATGAATTTGAAAACTGGAAAACTTGACACAGCACGGTCTCGCGAAGCTCGTCTGCAAAAGAGAAGGGAACTAGCACGGGCAAGGCGAAATCGTGAAACAATCGAACAGCGCCAAATACGTCTAGAGAAAAGACGACAAACATTTGATAACCGACAGCATCATGAACGGAAGCGTGCCGAAGAAACGGCTCCGCAAAGGGAACAGCGCTTGGAAGCAAATCGGGAGCTTCAGACGCCGTCTTGTGTTAAACTCAGATCCTTATTCAGAAAGGACAAGCAACAAAGGTTAGTCAGTGGAAAGCGAACAATCACCGTGACAAATATATTCTACCCGTATCTTGTAACTCGATCACTTCAAGAATGTATTAAAATCTGTATGCTGATCATTTTCCCTCGAAGTATTGTTTTAATACGTTTCTGTCGCCAGTTTCGGCTACCGTATTGGCTCAGAGCAATCGGAACTTGGAGTCTTGAATGATTTAGTCAGATGTCTTATTATTTCTTTCAAGACTAAAACTGTAACAAATACTGTAATTTGGCATGCGGTGATTGCAGCGAGAATCGTTCACAAGCCCTTAGAAGTATGACTAGGTCTGAAGCCCGTGTATAATTTGAAGTAAACCGTTCAAGTTTTCCTTTGATTCTGGGAGAAATCATGTTGTTTTGAGCGCGTTCACGTACAAAACAATTCGAGCTCATTAAACATGCATGCCTGAGTCTTGTGCATGCAGTCCAGAGTAAAAACAAATTGCACAGGAAGCCTATTTAATTGTACTGCCTATGAATTCAAAATTGGAAAATCAGTGTTTCTTTTTTCCCGTACTACGACGGCCGACCAACTTCAAAATTTGGAGTATTAGATTTTGAGAACGTGCTTGGCAGACTGTATAAATTAATTTGTCGTGCCGACCGACCGTGGGAAATACGTACTTCGTCACGCAATCGATTCTTTTTTTCAACGCAAAAGTATAACACACACCATTCTTTTTCTCCTTCCTTTGCGTGTAGCATTTGACTTCGAAGAAAAGATTGAGTCAACATTTCGGTAAAACAAAGGCTACTCTTCTTGGGAGTACCAAAGTAAAAGTCCCATGAATGTCAGAGCGAGGGGTATCTGCGATTATCGTATTTCTAGTATATTATTGTCTACTAGCGGGACCCCGTAAGATACTCGCTCAACACAATCGAACTTTGTATTATTTAGTGACCGGGTTTGCTCGCTCAATACAATCGGACCTTGTATTATTTAGTGACTTGATTTCTTTTTTCTGTCAAAGATTTTAAAATCGTCAAACGCAGTTTGAAAAGTTGGTGTTCAAAATTGAATACCTGCCAAAATTCACACGGTCCCGAGACTTCGAAAGCGTGTAAACAAGCGACTCGCTTTGACGGCTCTAAATTTTGTCACACTCGAAGAAGCGTATTAAACTTATAAAGTAAAAAAAAAAAAAAAAAAAAAATTCGGTGTCCAAGATCGACTTTGCTTGGCTTTCAAGCCTCGGGAGTATTCTGTAGTTGCGTGTAAATGTTGTCTCAGCGAATTTTGAAGTTCAGCTTAGTGTCTACGAAAATTGCAGACTGTGCACGTTGTCTGAACTAAACCAGACTGCCGTGCGAAAAAGATTTTTTTTAGCGGCCGACTGGTGACGTCGCTACACAGCCGTGGTTTGCAAAAAAATTTTTAAATAATCTCCGAACCGAAAATAAACAAGAATCCCGCTTTCCGAAAACCCACTACTGAGCGAGGGGATATCTGCGATTATCGTATTTCTAGTTATTTCTTGAGCGGCTGTCAGCGTGAAACCTGATGCCTCTTCCGAGATGGCGCAATCGGATGTCTGAAATTTCTGGCGATGTGCTGCTTTGACAAAAAGCCACACAACAGCAACAACAACAAACTCGAGTGCTTGTCATCTACAGTAGCTATTGTGTGTCCCAAACGTTCTGTTGGATTATTTTGAAGACTTGTCATTCCAACATGATGACCGACTTAAAACCGTTCAGGACTCAGTATATGTGTAACCAATCAGAAGTTCCGTCTTTTACTCCACAGCCAAAAACTCGACTCAACTCGAACAAGGTTTTCTCGAGAAAATCGGTAGGGAAAACATGGGATACTACTCCAGGACTGTCAAACCGAAAAAAGGCTCATCACTCCATGCTTGGGCCTGGAATACACCCCAACAAAGTACAAGCTCGCCAGTTAACACCCGTTTCAGCAACCAGGCCCTCTCAGCGAACAAATCAGAGGAGGTTTGGAGGTTTGGAGGCGGTTTGAAGCTGGGCGTGCATGGAAACGAGGCGACGGGTTAACTCGGGCTAAGAAGGTAAAGGGCGAATTGTGGCGGTAATCACGGGTTGCGGACAAGGCGAGGAAGTGGGATCGGCGGATGCACTAGGGGGACCAGGATGAGAGGAGGAGGATGGGACTGGTGGCGAAGAAATGATATTTAAAGCCCGTGTCAAGTGAATCATTCATCTCATTTTTCCGCTTTCTTTTCTTCCAAATTTGCGTCCTTAGCGTCATTCTTTCTACAGTCCGTTTTAGATTTTTAAAAAATAAAATAAAATTGAGGTTGAGCGGACATGACCGCAAAATCCCACATTAAAGTCTGTAAGAAAAATGTTATAAAGGATTGTGCGAGTCTTTGTGATGTAAGTGGCTATTTTCGTGTCGAAAATCCCAGCTTGCTGATTTAAAAAATCAGCTACGTGAATAATGGATCTACTGGTACTGGTTCGAAAACTTCGGATATTCTATGCCTTGAAAAGTGCTACCTTTGACAAATTTTTGCCTCAGTAAATATGCACGGTTTTGTGTCCAGCGCCTGTCCGTTACCTTCAGTGTTCACACTACACAATCAAAGCGTGTTATTAACACATACTTCTAGGCTATGGAAGAAATTTTAAACCTGAGTGAATAAGAAATCAAAAAATTAGGTCACGCTGTAAAATTGGGACCAATTAAAAGCAAGAATGGTTTAAGTCGTGATGTCGGAAGTTGCCGACTGCATATCTACTTTGCTATTGACCGGAATAGAGCCGCGCTTTTCGGATGACTGCCGAAAACTGGGACATCATAAGAAGGCATCAAACGGTTTAAAATATTGGTGTGCTTTTATTGGTTCCTTTTAAGGTCAAAGTTGGCGTGGGCAACAACATTTCACGTACCTTTTAGGGGTGAAAATAAAAAATCCGGTACGGTCCGCACCGAACGCTTTTTCGGGAGAACGGCAAATTTTTGCCGCAAATTAAATATTTTGTCGCGAAACGGGAGATGAGGAAAATTACCGGGAAACTAAAAATAATATCGGGATATCACAGAAAATATTCAGAACATCTGGGAGGCTTTTCCTTCTGGCTGAATGTGGTTGAAAAAGAAATTCATGCAGCGAAAACTTTCAAAGTTTATGGAGGGCTTGCACCTTTGGAGCGAGAACCGTTCATTCCCTTTCCATACGAAACATTGGAGGCAGCACTCCTATATTTATGAAATGTCCTGTACATAGATAGTTTAGAGGCTGCGATAAGACTTTTATTGATCATTAGGATGTTGTGTTGAAAGCCGCTTATTATTTTTATTCTCTAGAAGGCAGGAAATGACAAATGCCAAATTTAGAGCATGCCCCCGGACCCCCCAAGCCAGCTTGCGCCTTCAATGCCCGTGGTTTTTGACGCAGTGCGCCAGGCTTTCACTGAGCAGCACCCTCGGAGGATGATGCTTAACTGACCCAGTTTTTGAGAAGGACTAAGCTTTCTAGCAGTTAATTGTACCACTAAACTGGCACAATGTGCGGTTTTGAAAGAGTTGGTTTGAAAGTTTACATTTGAATTGTTCAAAACATTCAGGACAATCATGCAACTCTCCCCCCTAAACAAAAAATCCTAGTTACGGCTCTGGAAGAACCAAAACCAAAGCAATCACAGAACCAATTGATTAGCCGAGAAAAAACACGTCGGACCAGTTAGAACCAAAACCAAGTAATTGAGATGGTTTTACTATCCAATCAGCAGTGCGAGAACACGCCATCGCCACTTGCTTTTCTGGGAATCCGGCACAATTACTTTCGACAGTCATGCGAAAACGGCTCTATCTGCGGACCAACGAAGGTTGAAAACAAAACCCATGCCGTCAGTGGCTGGTACAAAACGCAGGTTTGTTAGGGTTTAGTTTAGGGCCGTTAGTTTCAGGATTAAACCCTAAAACTAACCCTAAACCTAACACTGGTAACACTAAACTAACATTGTGACCTGGACCTGTGACCTGAATCCGCGTTTTGCACCAGCCGTGCCGTCAGCAGAGTTCGATGTTTTCCAATTTGCCAGGATTGCTTTGGTATTCTCGGCTGACAACAAATCAGGTATTGAGGTTAAACGTGGTTGCGTGAAGTCGCAACGATCTTGGCTGTCCATGTCATGTATCCGTTTTGCTTTTTCGGTAATTTAAAGTCGATTTGATTGTGGTATTTCCTCAGATAACACCGCTGAATGACAAAGCCAAATTTCTAAACAACAGCTGCGTCCCAGAAAATCATCAATGGAATCTATAGTTTTTTTGCGGAACGTGCTAAATGTCTATACCAAGATCTCCGACCGGGTCTTCTTCATCTCCAATCGCAACAGCTGGGATATCAATGTTGTTCTAAACATTAAACTTCCTCAGCCACAAGCGACTTAAGCTGGTGTTACACTGATCGATTTGCAACGACGATTTGCAACGCCGATTTTCTACAAATTCACGCAACGGTGTTGCAAGTTTTTGAATCGCTTTCAAAAACTTGCAACGCGTTGCAGCACTGCAAACATCGCGAAAAATCGTTGGAAAGGAGGTGTTACACCGGAACAATTTTTAGCGCAACATCGCATCGTTGCAAATCGTCGTTGCAAATCGACCAGTGTAACACCACCTTTAAGGAGAGAAATGTGAACCAACAACGCATGCTTCGAATATAGTCGATGATAATAATCAAATTATTTGAACAGGATACGCCGAGCTATACTGCAACGGACTGAACCGGATGCCACGTCTTGCCAGTTCCTATATAAATCTTGACAATCTTGTAATTTTTGTTAGTCTCGCGGAAACTGTCACAAAAGTGGTTAGTTTGTAATTCTCTTCACCAAGTCTTTCAACTCATTTTATCCATTTCGCTCCCAAATGTGATCAACCTCAGTTTTCTCTTTAAACCAGTCTTACCATGCAGAGTACAGCCAGCTCTCTAAACAGACACCTCTCTAAGGCAGACAGCATGCAGATTTGGTCCTTGCCGATTTCCGTTTGTTTCTCTGTAACAGAACTCTCTCTAAGGCGGACACTAAATCTAGTCTCGAGGGTGTCCGCCCTAGAGAGAGTTCTCACCGTATATTAATTCATAGTATGTACATTAAGCTTGTGATAGCTTGCTCAGGCAAAAACTGCTGATTAAACTATCAGTTCTCAATTCATTCACTCATACATTTTCTTCTTAACAGGTTGGGATAATCTGTATTTTGAGCTTAAGGGTTAGTAAAACAGCAGACTGCGGGGGAAACGTCGTCTCCTGGAGTGTCAAGTGAAAGACTGAGGAATCCGAAAACGTGCAGGACCCTCCTCGGTCTTTAAGGAGTTCATTTGCTCGCAGTAAATCTTATCTCACATTGCCTGAGTGATGGTTAAACCACATCTTTGACGCGTTTAAAGTCAGGAAATGTTTGCCACAACTTTTTTTTAAAAAAAAAAAAAACAAGTCCATGCTGCTGACACGTACAATCAATACTACTGAGCACGTGCAGCAGAAAGCATGTATACCCAGGTCAACAATACGTGCCTTACTTGTTCTGATAAGATCAAAAATGAAGATTGACATCTTTCTTAGTTAATTTCATAATTATATTTTCTATATTTTACCACTCGAACGTACGGGGGGGGGGGGGGGGGGGTTGCTACAACGAAATCTTTGGAGAGGGGTCACATTCCCCCACCCACCTTGAACAGGTGGTGTTGGGGGTACGTGTCCATAGATAGTCGCATTCGTGTTGCAAGCAGGATGGCTCCGAATGTCGAATAACGGATGCTTTTGTAACGATGGACATCATGTTTCGCAATGATTTCAATTGCGTTAATTTTCTAACAGCAGTTTCGGCTCCAAATGAATGGCTTCAATTGCATGAAATGAACAAAAAAAGGTATCGAAGTTATACTGTTATCGAAGGAAAATCGACGCCGTCGAAAATCGAAACCACTGACATCCAAGAGATTTGTTTGTGAAAGAAAAACGACAAATTTAGGTTATAAAGGATCAAACTCCATCGCGCATAAATAAACACAGATAGCTGCTTTTGGTTGAAGGAAGAACGCAACAAAACCGATCCATTTAAAGCTAAACTCGCAATCAGTAGAAGCACAGGTTGCAACAAATTGCGCATCATGGCCAGAAATAGCGGACACGCATGCGCATTAGGGGCTGCAATTTTTTTGGCTTTCAGTGTAAACTAAACAAGAGACTTTACTATGAAGATGGACACAAAAATCATCGTACCTTTGAACTAGAGACTAAATAGCAAGCTGTTCAACCGGATTCTCTTATAATACAAGGATACCGAAAATATTAACACAAAATCAGTAGCTGTCCATATGTACTTCTTGCGTTTTTCCAATGTTAATCATAAATATTACAATTTCCTCGAATGTGATTGGTTCATAACACCACCGATTAATCATTAATTGGACACCTATTGTTCTGTAATCGGATACTTCTTTGTTCTGTAATCGGACAGTTGGCTTAACCAATCATAAGCAAGAGCAAAATTTAAATGCACCAATCAGCATTACATTGCTTTTCAGTGGAAAAAGCAATTGCCGGTGTGAGTTTGTGGCATCTTGAAAGGCGAATTTTGTTAATTCTTGGACAACTTAACATGTAAGGAACAGTTTGTGGTCAGTCGAAGAACGTAAACAGTCACTATGGAACGAAAGAAGACAGGAAATTTTCGCCGATCGGACGCGTTTGTTTAGTTCACTACGTCGCCAGCAAGCTGTGCTTTAGACACTCTCCAACTTACGGCTCAATGTCAATGAACGTCGTTAATTCATTTCAAAATCATGGAAGACTTTTAACTTTGTTGTGATGGACTGTGATGGACAAACATTCCTCGAGAATTAAGCCATCAAGAAATCGGTAAGTTTGGATTTACTGTGCCGACCCGCTAAGATACAGATTTTTTTCAGTCTTGAATATTTCCTTTGAATGCCTTGTAAACTTCGGTGAAAAAATAAACCAGTATTCTTCTAGAAAAATAAACTAGTTTCAAAGCACCTGTTATGTTCATAAATGTAAACCTGAAAAGTTGAAAGAAACTGTCTTTCAATTTGCGAGTTCGTTGGGTTTACTGATTTTTACTGAGTGTACAGAACTTACACATTTTTAATTTTTATTTAAAAAATCCGCATTCAACTCAAATCATTGGGTAAATTAACTTCTTGTTTCTCTCAAGTATTTTAAGTTGATAAAACTGAGAGCTAGATGACTATGAACAAGCGGTTAACGTGTTTACAAACGCCGAGCCGTGTCTACGCGCGCGTTAAAATAGATCGGCGATAAAGTACTTCTTGATGCTTTGTTTTTATGTATAGTACAGCAGAAGACGCTGAAGCTATATGATCATTTTATTCTCAGAAATTGTAATATTTATGATTAATTGGTAAGAGGACTTCGTGTCGTCCGATGTCGGTCTGTAATCATACTCGTGATTACGAAATCGGACTCCCACGAAGCGCGGTCGTCCGATTTCGTAATCACTCGTATGATTACAGACCGAATCGGACTCCACTCAGTCCTATTACCATTATAAAGATGCAAGACACGTCTAAGAGGCAACAGTAAGGCAGACAAGCTGAAAACGGCATACTGGATGAGAGTAGCTGAGCGTTTTGCCTCAAAGTTGTTGAAATATCGAAGCTGTTCAATCGGTTCTTACTTTGAGAAAGGTCATTCTTCTGAACAAACTTATTGGTAACCCTCGGCACTTTGTATCTCTTGCGTTTTTGGATTATAAAGATGTGTTTTGTTGAATTTAGCCGCACAATCACTCGATACGCACGCTTAGTGAAGCAAGGTTCGATGCTACTCGCGATCGGTTCTAGCTCCCTCCGATCGGCCCCGGCGATTGACCAAGTTGTTCAAAACAAACTGTGTAGCCTTGTGAGTAAACCATCCTGCAAAGTGAGTTCAGGATTTGTTTTGGGAATTTAATGGAGCTTTGAAAGAGACGTCGCGAATCGTGGCGCATAAATACGGTTGTTCAAGAACGGACAAGGAAACTCTGTCCAGCAAAGCAGGAACTGTTTTAATACCACTAAATTGTAAGACTTGTTCATCCTTTCTTCTAACTTCAGCATAGAATTTGCAATTAAGCTACAGCACCAAGTTTTACAAAACTGACCGTGCGTGTCACCAGTCGCCTTGAAACATTTCAGCTTTTCCATTCGCGGCATGCTGTTTCCAATAATCACTACGATCTCGGAACAGTTTTTCAACAATCGCAGTGATCGTAGCAATCCAGCGGTCTCTGAACACTTTCCTGAGCGATCGCAGTGATTGATCGCAATCCGGCATACTTCAGCTAATTGTACGTTTGGTAAACAATACTGCTGCCCGCGATTTTGGGCGGAAAAGCTGCCGCGGACGTACATTGTGGCGGGAAATTACCCGGCCCGCTGACAATGTTGCAGACTCAGAATGTCCGCTATTTCTGGCCATGTTGCCCTTTTGACCATGTCGGCAATACGACTAGTTAAGGTATAGAAGTTTATTCAAATGCGCCCTATTTACTACTCAAAATAATTTTCTTGCTAATTAGTAATAATGCAATGACAATATTTGCAAAAAATATTTAGTTTGATGAATTTTTCAAGATATCTTTCTCGGATCGTGTTGATTCTAATCTTCTTCATGACGTAGTTTCGAGGTAGCTTTCTTCAGAACAGCCCAAGAAATAACACTGAAATATTTTCGGGAAATTTTAATGTCCTTACATTAGGTGTAAAATAATTATTATTGGCTGCGTGCGATCTCAAAAATGTCACACTCGAAACCCAAGTTGGGGAAGAGCAGATGTCCTGGTCTGCCGTTTTCTCTAATTGCTTTTTAAGTTTTATTCGATATCAGTTTCCCTATTCTGCACTTGTGTAAACCAACCCAATTAAAGTCAACAGGACAGCGAGAAAATGGTGCTTTTGAGTGTCTTTACAAGTCCATCATCAAAGAAATTTACAAAATTCAATTATTTACGGTCATGTTATGCAATGCTCTCGATGGATATATCTTTACAATCATGTTCCAGTGTTTATGAGTGGCCCGTAAAAGAAGTATGAATAACAATTGTGTTTGTGTCGCTTCTCAATGGCTGTGTCGTCTTAGAAGTGTTAATAGTCGGGAATTCTTCCGTTATCTTTTTAATAATTTGTTGAATTTACCTTGCTGCAATTATATAATTTATACGTATTTAATATAAATGAAAGACATGTTTCTTTGATCGTGTATATTATAAACTACCTATAACGCAGTAGTTTCGAGGTAGCATTATCGTACCTTCCTATCTGATATAAATATTTTGTTCAAAATGACTATTTTCGCTTGTAATATACTACGTCAAAGAAGTCACATTTGAAAAAGTTTTAGAGAACATCAAAGGAAATTACAGAATATATTTATTTACATTAGGTTGTGCAAAACGCGCTTAAGATCTAACTTCTTGATTATCTTGATGGCTTTATCTTTACGTATTCCAGTGTCTATCAGTGGCCCGAAAAGCAAGTTTGAATGCAATTGCATTTGTGTGGATTTTTAATGGCCGTCTTTGAAGTGTTAGTCAGGGGTTCCTTCGTTGCAGCAGAGCATGCTTCTGAAGCTTTTCTTGACGTCGCTCTTGAAAAAAACGTACGCCACCGGATTAATGGCTCAGTTTACCAGGTAAAGCAGATTGTTCATGTACTCTATATTCCGATTCGGGTCTTTTTCGGTAAACTGGTAAAGGACTGTATAAGCTAGTTCAGCCATGTAACAGATGGTGAAGACTGCAACCGCAACCCCGACTATCTTCATCGAAGATATTTTTTCGTTTTTGATTTGGTCTTCTCTGTTGTCTTCTGGTCTTTGATTAAATTGTAGCTGTGCCATTTGTAGTGCCGTTTGCCGCGACCTTTGGCGAACGATGTGGACGATATGTCCAGTAGAAAAGAGCAATATGACCATATGGGAAGCGTTTCAAAAACAGCAAAGTCAAAAATCCAGAAGTTTCGCATGCAGTTTGGAGATGTCAAAGGCAGAATGTTACAGATAAGGTAAAAGAGAAAGTGCGACAAAAATGAAGCAATCCAAACAAAGGATATCAGGAGAACGGCTCGCCGTGTGGTCATGAGGACGACGTACCTTAAAGGCTTCGTAATGACAATATGGCGATCAAGTGTCATAAGGCAAAGGTTTGTAGTTGATGTGGCTTGAACGAACGACAAAACACTGTACAGTAGGTTATATTCAAACGAGAATACCTCATACAGGTATAGTGTCAAGACTTGGCCCGCACCGACAGAAATAGGGACCTTAAGCAGTTGACGTTCTTAAGCCACGAACGGCAACCGGAAATGCAAGTGAATGATTTTCCTCCTACTGCGCATGACATCAAGTCCGCCTCCTTCGGCGCGAACGTCTGAGCTCCCGTTCTGCAGTTCTTGAGGGACAAGTGCTTCACAATGGCAAATGCTGTGTAAGTATCGTACTTTTCGCAACTCTGCGTACTATTTTTCGGCAGAACATTCGCAGAAGCATTAATTGCATTTTCTGACTCAGTGCATTTTGATTCAAACCACAGGAACAATGTCATGGAGTGGACTGAGCAGCACGATGTGTGCTTGTGCCGTGAAATTTTGTCTTTAAACTTGTTTAAAACAAAGAAAAAAACTACACAGCGAGCACAGCTGTGGCAAGAGGTTGCAGACCGTCTTTGTGGGTATGATTCCCCGGTGTTTATCGTTTCCAAGCGAGCGGTCAGGGACAGATACACAATTATCACAACAAAATACCGCAAGAGAATGAGAAGGGAAGAAAGCGCGAGCGGAATTAGTCCAGAGCAGAGTGAATTGGATACGTTGATCGAGGAGCTTATTGAACGAGAAAATCTTGCAGAAGAAGAGTCGAATAATGTCAAGAGGAAAGTCGAAGAAGACAAGTGTAAAGCAGCCGACATGAGAAAAGTAGCAATGGAGAACTTGGCGGAGACAAGAAAGAGAAAGTCGAATGACGATGAAAAAGTAGTCAAGAAAAAATCAAGAAGATCTGGATCGAATACGATTGAGTACCTGAAAGAAAGATATGAACTGGACCAAAATTTGAAAAAACAGCAAATGGAAGCGGAAAGTACCAAAAATGAGGCAGCGGTCAGAAGGCATGAAGAAATGATGCAAATCGTGGTGCAGCAGCAGCAGCAGATGCAGCATCAGATGCAACAGCAAATGCAGCAGCAGCAGCAACAACAAATGGGAGCTTTTAAGCTGATGATTTCACAACAAAATCAAATGCTTATGGGAGTCATTGAGAAATTTGTCCCAAAATAGCTAATTTTAAGCACAAATGTTACTGCAGCATTTGTTTACACCTATTTCAGCTTTCAGATAGCCTTTGCATTGAAATTCTGCAGGTGTAATAGCCCATCAGTTCAGTTTGTTGAGTATCCCTGTTCGGTTATGGTTGAGAATTTCTTAATTAATATATTTTAAAAGTATATTCAAAGTATAATATTGTTCAGTTTATAAACTGAAGACACTGCTTTAATGTAAATATGGTTTCAAATAGTAAAAATATTTCATACATAACATTAATTGCTATGTTCTAAATACTTTTTCCAAATTCTCAAATGCAAACATTCAGCACAAAACTAGTTAAGAATGGAAATGTTACAAAATCAGTGAGTTTGCAAACTAAGACTATGTACAGTTGTGTTTTCTAATGTTAATAAGTCCTTGAAACTTTGATCAATATTGCATTGCTTTGCTGCAGTCTGATGTTAGAGGGATGAATTTTGACAGAAATTTGAAGACAAAATTTAAAAAAGGGTAGCTTCACCCAATAAATTATGAAAAATATTGCTGCAATGTTGGTGGTTGTAAGTCAAAGAAACTTGAGGTTTGATTGCCATATAGACAGGTGATGGCATTCTGCAGCAGGGCACACACGACATACATCTTCCCAACAGAGCTCAACCTTATTTTTAGATTTTTCTTAAAATCCAAGAACTTGAATGAGTTTATAATGTCACCAAAGATCCACTCAACAGAAACCCTTACTGCACTCATAGACTCGTTGAATGCCTGCATGTCTGGGGTAAGCCTGGCATTTACAAAGGGACTTTGCAAATGCACTCGTAGGGGGTATGCAGGGTCACCATACAAGCACATGGGCTGGCCATTCTGGGAGAATGCATGCTGCTCAAGGTTTTGCAGCAGGCCAGAGTCACCAAGCATGCCTGCATCATGCCTTCTTCCCTCTGAAAAATAATAAGCCCTTCTTTTATATCAAGAAGCTAATATCATGTACTTATTTGTAACTATATAATCAATCATGTGTAGTGAGAAGGATTAGATAAATATGTTAGGGTTATTACAACTACTCTTTATTATATCATACAAAAAGATTAGTTTTGTTAATTAGTTTAGTAAAAGTCCACTATACATATATATATATATATATATATATATATATATATATATATATATATATATATATATATATATATATATATATATATATATATATATATATATATATATATATATATATATATATATATATATATATATATATATATATATATATATATATATGTATATATATATATATATATATATATATATATGGAAATGGTGTAGTTCTACTAAAGCATACCATTTAAAATATACCTAAGCAAGCGAAGTATAAGTATGTAATGACAAAAACATGTACAAATCAAAATATTGTACAGTAAAACTGACCTACAGGACCAAACAGGTTTCCAATCAGACCATTAGGCAAAGTAACGGACTGGAACTTCAGGGCATGCACTCTCTTGTGCCCATTGTAGACCAACCTCTGGTTTTCACCTGGCCGACATATTGGGCGAACGGTACCATCAATAAAACCAAAGCAGTTGTGGAGAGCAGCTCCCTTTTCATGAATGGCATCTGCATACATCTCGAGAGCAGCAGGGGCAAGGACCTGGTGATTCCATTGTGTGAGGCGGTGACTATGGGCTTCATAAATATAGTCAATCACAGCACTTGTGATCATGCAGATCTCAGGCACCGGTCTACCAAAGCAGGGAATCATGTCATTGTACCGGCAAGGATACGCTGTTCGCTTGAGCAACATGCACAGACCCTCGATTTTTCCTGCAACACTTCTCTGATTACACTTAAAGGTCTCGGGTAACTGAAGCACCTCTGCAAGGATAGGGATGTCGTCCTTATTGATTCGAAACTCGTATTTGCACTCGGGTTTGTCCATTCTTTCGAGGTCAAAGCGATCGTAAGCACTGTACGAAAAAGCTGGATTTTTCAACTTGAATTCTTCCAGCAGCACAAGTAATTCGACTTCTGAAATGTAGCCAAGGTGGTGACTCATCAAAAGCATGTCTCGAACGGCTTGAAACCCCGGCATTTTACGAAACTTAGAAAAACTGATGAAGCGAAACAAAAATATCGTAGTAGCCGTCTGTCTCGACGGCCAGAGTCGAGGCTTAACTTTTGTTTTTGGCGCGACGAACGCGTTCTCGTCCCAGGTTTCCCACGGAAAATATTGCCGTTCGTGGCTCAAGAACGTCAACTGCTTAAGGTCTCTAACATCTGCGACCGCGAGCGACAAAATAATCCAGTTTCCGGGGTTGTGAAGTTGTCGTCGTGTGACAATCAGGTAGATAATAATTCCATTCCCAATGACTGTTACAACAAAAATAAAAGCGCCAATAATTGGGAACCACAAGGGTACCATGTTGGTTCTCTTTCATCGAATGCTTTCAGAATGGGCGAATCTTTGTTTTAATTTGCTGAATTTATGTCGTTGTTTGAAATGAGGTTTATGTCCGCCCACTGTTAAATATGCTCAGCAGCTGGTTGGTCGTCTTTTGAACTTTTTGAACTTTGCGAGTTCAGGAGTATAGTTGGTTGTTTTCGGTTGTAGCGTTTGATGGTTTAATCTATGTTATCATATTCAGTTTATTAAACGTCCTGGACTACGGTCCTGTTTGATTGTTTCATTCGTTCAAAATCGAAACTTGTTATAGTAACCAGGTTTAGACTATTATAAAGGTAAAATGTTTTTGAAATTTCTATCCGACAGACTTCGCAAAATAGGAAGCGCGCACTGTAAGTTCTTATAACGCTGCCGCTGTACGACAATTACGCATTATTTCCATTTCAGAGATACCGAGGCCAAGTGCGAATATCTTACGAAAAGTTTTACACAAGTCCTCACTTTGAAACGATGCAGTAGACATCTAGGAAATACCCTTTTTGACCGAATTGGCAATACTACTTAAAGCTAGTTAAGATACAGAAGTTTATTCAAATGCGCCCTATTTACTACTCAAAATAATTTTTCTTGCTAATTAGTAATACTGCGTTGACAATATTTGCAAAACATATTTAGTTTGATGAAATTTTAAAGACATTTCTCCTGGATTGTGTCGACTCTAATCTACCTCATGACGTAGTTTCGAGGTAGTGCTCTTTAGAACAGCCCAAGAAGAGACTTAAATATTTTCGGGCAACTTTACTGTCCTGACATTACGTTCGAAATAATTATTAGCTGCGTGCGATCTCAAAAAAGTCACACTCGAAACCCCAAGCTGGGGAAGAGCAGATGTCCTGGTCTGCCGTTTTCTCTAATTGCTTTTTAAGTTTTATTTGATATCAGTTTCCCTATTCTGCACTTGTATAAACCGACCTAATTAAAGTCAACAGGACAGCGAGAAAATGGTGCTTTTGAGTGTCTTTACAAGTCCATCATCAAAGAAATTTACAAAATTCAATTATTTACTGTCATGTTATGCAATGCTCTCGATGGATATATCTTTACAATCATGTTCCAGTGTTTATGAGTGGCCCGTAAAAGAAGTCTGAATAACAATTGTGTTTGTGTCGCTTCTCAATGGCTGCATGTGTCGTCTTAGAAGTGTTAATAGTCGGGAATTCTTCCGTTATCTTTGTAATAATTTGTTGAATTTACCCCGCTCCGATCATATTTTAGTTATACATATTCAATATAATGAAGTTTGAAAGACGTGTTCCTTTGATCGTGTATATTCTAAACTACCTAACGCCGTAGTTTCGAGGTAGCATTATCATACCTTCATATCTGATATAAATGTTTTGTTCCAAATGACTATTTTCGCCTGTAATATACTACGTCAAAGAAGTC
Source organism: Plumapathes pennacea (assembly GCA_964036295.1). NCBI lineage: Eukaryota > Metazoa > Cnidaria > Anthozoa > Antipatharia > Myriopathidae > Plumapathes > Plumapathes pennacea. The sequence goes on from OZ038462.1 coordinate 9,798,645, forward strand.
ACATTTTAAAAGGTTTTAGAGAACATCAAAGGAAATTACAGAATATATTTAGTTACATTAGGTTGTGCAAAACACGCTCAAGGATCTAAATTCTTGAGTATCTTGATGGCTTTATCTTTACGTATTCCAGTGTTTATATCAGTGGCCCGAAAAGCAAGTTTGAATGCAATTCCATTTGTGTGGATTTTTAATGGCCGCCTTCAAGGTGTTGGTCGGGGCTTCCTTCGTTGCAGCAGAACATGCTTCTGAAGCTTTTCTTGATGTCGCTTTTGAAAAAAGCGTAAGCCACTGGATTGATGGCTGAGTTCACCAGGTAAAGCAGATTGGTCATGTACTCAATATTCTGATTCGGGTCTTTTTCGGGGAACTGGTAGAGGGCTGTATAAGCTAGTTCAGCTATGTAACAGATGGTGAAGACTGCAACCGCAACTCCGACTATCTTCACCGAAGAGTTTTTTTCATTTTTGATTTGGTCTTCTCTGTTGTCTTCTGGTCTTTGATTAAATTGTAGCTGTGCCATTTGTACTGCCGTTTGCCGCGACCTTTTTCGAACGATGTAGACGATATGTCCAGTAGAAAAGAGGAGTATGACCATGGGAAGTGTTTCAAAAACAGCAAAGTCAAAAATCGAGAAGTTTCGCATGCAGTTTGGAGGTGTCAAAGGCAGAAAGTTACAGATAAGGTAAAAGAGAAAGTGCGACAAAAATGAAGCGATCCAAACAAAGGATATCAGGAGAACGGCTCGCGGTGTGGTCATGAGGACGACGTACCTTAAAGGCTTCGTAATATGAAAATGGCGATCAAGTGTCATAAGGCAAAGGTTTGTACTTGATGTGGCTTGAACGAACGACAAAACACTGTACAGTAGGTTATATTCAAACGAGAATACCTCATACAGGTATAGTGTCAAGACTTGGCCCGCACCGACAAAAATATCTGCGACCGCGAGCGACAAAATAATCCAGTTTCCGGGGTTGTGAAGTTGTCGTCGTGTGACAATCAGGTAGATAATAATTCCATTCCCAATGACTGTTACAACAGAAATAAAAGCGCCAATAATTGGGAACCACAAGGGTACCATGTTGGTTCTCTTTCATCGAATGCTTTCAGAATGGGCGAATCTTTGTTTTAATTTGATGAATTTATGTCGTTGTTTGAAATGAGGTTTATGTCCGCCCACTGTTAAATATGCTCAGCAGCTGGTTGGTCGTCTTTTGAACTTTTTGAACTTATTGAACTTTGCGAGTGCAGGAGTATAGTTGGTTGTTTTCGGTTGTAGCGTTTGATGGTTTAATCTATGTTATTATATTCAGTTTATTAAACGTCCTGGACTACGGTCCTGTTTGATTGTTTCATTCGTTCAAAATCGAAAGTTGTTATAGTAACCAGGTTTAGACTATTATAAAGTTAAAATGTTTTCAAAATTTCTATCCGACAGACTTCGCAAAATAGGAAGCGCGCACTGTAAGTTCTTATAACGCTGCCGCTGTACGGCAATTACGCATTATTTCCATTTCAGAGATACCGAGGCCAAGTGCGAAGATACAGAAGTTTATTCAAATGCGCCCTATTTACTACTCAAAATAATTTTTCTTGCTAATTAGTAATACTGCGTTGACAATATTTGCAAAACATATTTAGTTTGATGAAATTTTTAAGACATTTCTCCTGGATTGTGTTGACTCTAATCTACCTCATGACGTAGTTTCGAGGTAGTGCTCTTTAGAACAGCCCAAGAAGAGACTTAAATATTTTCGGGCAACTTTACTGTCCTGACATTACGTTCAAAATAATTATTAGCTGCGTGCGATCTCAAAAAAGTCACACTCGAAACCCCAAGCTGGGGAAGAGCAGATGTCCTGGTCTGCCGTTTTCTCTAATTGCTTTTTAAGTTTTATTCGATATCAGTTTCCCTATTCTGCACTTGTGTAAACCAACCCAATTAAAGTCAACAGGACAGCGAGAAAATGGTGCTTTTGAGTGTCTTTACAAGTCCATCATCAAAGAAATTTACAAAATTCAATTATTTACTGTCATGTTATGCAATGCTCTCGATGGATATATCTTTACAATCATGTTCCAGTGTTTATGAGTGGCCCGTAAAAGAAGTCTGAATAACAATTGTGTTTGTGTCGCTTCTCAATGGCTGCATGTGTCGTCTTAGAAGTGTTAATAGTCGGGAATTCTTCCGTTATCTTTGTAATAATTTGTTGAATTTACCCCGCTCCGATCATATTTTAGTTATACATATTCAATATAATGAAGTTTGAAAGACGTGTTCCTTTAATCGTGTATATTCTAAACTACCTAACGCCGTAGTTTCGAGGTAGCATTATCATACCTTCATATCTGGTATAAATTTTTTTTTTCCAAATGACTATTTTCGCCTGTAATATACTACGTCAAAGAAGTCACATTTTAAAAGGTTTTAGGGAACATCAAAGGAAATTACATAATACATTTACTTACATTAGGTTGTGCAAAACACGCTCAAGGATCTAAATTCTTGAGTATCTTGATGGCTTTATCTTTACGTATTCCAGTGTTTATATCAGTGGCCCGAAAAGCAAGTTTGAATGCAATTCCATTTGTGTGGATTTTTAATGGCCGTCTTCAAGTTGTTGGTCGGGGCTTCCTTCGTTGCAGCAGAACATGCTTCTGAAGCTTTTCTTGATGTCGCTTTTGAAAAAAGCGTAAGCCACTGGATTGATGGCTGAGTTCACCAGGTAAAGCAGATTGGTCATGTACTCAATATTCTGATTCGGGTCTTTTTCGGGGAACTGGTAGAGGGCTGTATAAGCTAGTTCAGCTATGTAACAGATGGTGAAGACTGCAACCGCAACACCGACTATCTTCACCGAAGAGTTTTTTTCATTTTTGATTTGGTCTTCTCTGTTGTCTTCTGGTCTTTGATTAAATTGTAGCTGTGCCATTTGTATTGCCGTTTGCCGCGACCTTTTTCGAACGATGTAGACGATATGTCCAGTAGAAAAGAGCAATATGACCATGGGAAACGTTTCAAAAACAGCAAAGTCAAAAATCGAGAAGTTTCGCATGCAGTTTGGAGGTGTCAAAGGCAGAATGCTACAGATAAGGTAAAAGAGAAAGTGCGACAAAAATGAAGCGATCCAAACAAAGGATATCAGAAGAACGGCTCGCGGTGTGGTCATGAGGACGACGTACCTTAAAGGCTTCGTAATGACAATATGGCGATCAAGTGTCATAAGGCAAAGGTTTGTACTTGATGTGGCTTGAACGAACGACAAAACACTATACAGTAGGTTATATTCAAACGAGAATACCTCATACAGGTATAGTGTCAAGACTTGGCCCGCACCGACAAAAATATCTGCGACCGCGAGCGACAAAATAATCCAGTTTCCGGGGTTGTGAAGTTGTCGTCGTGTGACAATCAGGTAGATAATAATTCCATTCCCAATGACTGTTACAACAGAAATAAAAGCGCCAATAATTGGGAACCACAAGGGTACCATGTTGGTTCTCTTTCATCGAATGCTTTCAGAATGGGCGAATCTTTGTTTTAATTTGCTGAATTTATGTCGTTGTTTGAAATGAGGTTTATGTCCGCCCACTGTTAAATATGCTCAGCAGCTGGTTGGTCGTCTTTTGAACTTTTTGAACTTTTTGAACTTTGCGAGTGCAGGAGTATAGTTGGTTGTTTTCGGTTGTAGCGTTTGATGGTTTAATCTATGTTATCATATTCAGTTTATTAAACGTCCTGGACTACGGTCCTGTTTGATTGTTTCATTCGTTCAAAATCGAAAGTTGTTATAGTAACCAGGTTTAGACTATTATAAAGTTAAAATGTTTTCGAAATTTCTATCCGACAGACTTCGCAAAATAGGAAGCGCGCACTGTAAGTTCTTATAACGCTGCCGCTGTACGACAATTACGCATTATTTCCATTTCAGAGATACCGAGGCCAAGTGCGAAGATACAGAAGTTTATTCAAATGCGCCCTATTTACTATTCAAAATAATTTTTCTTGCTAATTAGTAATACTGCGTTGACAATATTTGCAAAACATATTTAGTTTGATGAAATTTTTAAGACATTTCTCCTGGATTGTGTTGACTCTAATCTACTTCATGACGTAGTTTCGAGGTAGTGCTCTTTAGAACAGCCCAAGAAGAGACTTAAATATTTTCGGGCAACTTTACTGTCCTGACATTACGTTCAAAATAATTATTAGCTGCGTGCGATCTCAAAAAAGTCACACTCGAAACCACAAGCTGGGGAAGAGCAGATGTCCTGGTCTGCCGTTTTCTCTAATTGCTTTTTAAGTTTTATTCGATATCAGTTTCCCTATTCTGCACTTGTGTAAACCAACCCAATTAAAGTCAACAGGACAGCGAGAAAATGGTGCTTTTGAGTGTCTTTACAAGTCCATCATCAAAGAAATTTACAAAATTCAATTATTTACTGTCATGTTATGCAATGCTCTCGATGGATAAATCTTTACAATCATGTTCCAGTGTTTATGAGTGGCCCGTAAAGGTAGTCTGAATAACAATTGTGTTTGTGTCGCTTCTCAATGGCTGTGTCGTCTTAGAAGAGTAAAAGGTCGGGAATTCTTCCGTTATCTTTGTAATAATTTGTTGAATTTACCCCGCTGCGATCATATTAGTTATACATATTCATTATAATGAAGTTTGAAAGACATGCGCTGGATCCTCGTTTTCTTCAAATTGTTGTTGAGCTTAGATTAATTCACGCTTAATTCAGAAAATGACTCCTCCAGTCCGCAACGTCGTTGTCAACAGTGAGCACGCGCTGCAGAAGGCACACATACGTTACGCCACACCTGTAAGTTCTGATCGTGCAAAATATTTGAACAATTTTGTTAGTTTTCTATATGTTCGTTTTTTGTAAAGTTGTTCAACTTGCCATAAAAGGTTAAATCATTAATTCACAGCGCAAACCTCACGAAACATCTCTTTATATTGGCCCATTCATACAATGGTCGGACTATAATTATCGTGGTCCGGATTGTGGGCACCCGCTAATTGCTTGTGACGTCACAAGCTATAAAATGCAGCGATTTTTTATTTTTTTTTATTTTTCTGGGTTAGAGATCTGCATGCGATGATTGATTGATATTATCATGTGATTTATGATGACGTTGTGATCAAGTGACTTGGCGGGCGAGCAGTTTCGCCATTTTGAAGACAGCAAGTTGCTTCCCTTAGTTGGCTCTGTGGATTATTTTATGGACCGCTCATCTTACTTACAAACGCATGCGCCGGCTGCGGTAGACCCATACTAAATTTCATTGAGCGGTTTTGGCTTGGGTCGGTCCGTTCAGCCTCAAAAACCATATTGAAAGCCATGAAAGCAAATGCAATGAACTTATCAATGAACTGCATAACTATGCACAACTGTACAGAAATGTACGAAGAATCTGATATCCAGAACCTGGAGAACTTGAAGGAACAAGCTGAACGAAGGCGCTCGAGATACAAAGACGAGAACCTGTGTAAAGACGGCGATTCTTGACAAGCGCTTGATAGCGGATTATATGGAACTGTTTAGTATGAGGGTGAACTTGAAGGTACTTTGTATTCTTTTACTTTGTATTATTCTTGCTGATACAAGTAAAGCGTCAGAAAATCTGACTTTTGTTTGGAATCAAAATTTCACTCTGCGTGCATTTATGTTGTTGTTGCTACATTTTGGCTCGGTGCCATGAAGGTCAAACAATCAGTGGAACAGATGGCGTTATTATTTGAAAATTGGGAAATGGCTGAGGAGAAAGTGACCGTTGGTAGATCTTGCTTCGCTCAGTTTTATTGTATACCCACAAATGTTTATGTGAAAGAAAACCGAAGTCCTCCAAGACGAAGTCGTGAGCCAAGCCACGTACCATTGAATTACCTTTCACGCATTTTGAACAAGAGTAGAAAAGCAGGCGACCAATATAAGAATACATTTCAAAGAATGTCCCAAAGTCGTCAAAAGTCCATGATTATACCCGAGCTTACGTACTTCACAATGCTAATGCATTCCGTGAACGTGCATGTAAACAACATGGAAACAATAAAAAGCCACAGATGGAAATGGAAAGAGAAAATTAGGATCACTAAACCATCGCTGCGAGAAAGCTAGAAGCTCAAAAAGAAGATTGCCAAAAGTAACCGAGGTGCTAAGATACGTTTGTATTTTAAAATGTGTTAAAACACAGGCATTGCAAGATCAGACGTATTCAGAGATCAAAATCACAGAACCAAGTACAATGTGTTTTCTCTGTCAAGGGATATAGAAAAAAATTCCGGTCCTTCAGTTGTTGATCCAAACAAAACGATCATCGGTTGGCTTTCTGGATGCACGGAAGCCATACTTTAAGAGCGATTTTGGCTTGCATTGTTTTTAAGCGTCGGAAGACTTGAAAATAGCCGTACACAAATGCTTGATGTGTTACCAGCGGGACCCCCGTAAAGTACGAAGGGTTGTGTTTTGCAAATGCTCGATTATAGATACCGCTTCAACCAATGTATCTGTGTTCTGAGCAATATTTGTGTGAAAGAACATCGAATAAGTAGTAGAAGACGTGTCGAAACTTGATAGAACTTGAACTTTTCCCTGCGGGCAGAGCGTCTCCCTTTGTCGGAAACTCTGCGGCTTTGTGTAACGCGCTGCGTATACGAACAGTCGGCGTTTAACTTCGTTTTGCGTGCAGTAAAGGTTCTTTGTTTATTGTCTGAGGATATTGAATTACTAATAGGATTGAGGCAAATATCACGCGAGATTAAGATACAAGATCTGTCAATGAAATGTCACGAGCATAATATCATAGAACGGGGAATCACGAATCATCAGCTACTTAGCTTTCACTCACGCCGCTTTAACAAAAGCAGGAAAGACCGGCAGGCGATTACATCGAGAATATTTGTCACTGAATACCTCGAAGTCTTCAAGGTTGATATTCGACTATCCGAGCCGTAATTGTTCGCTCCACAAGCCCGTGATGCACGCCTTTGTTGTCACGGTATTCAAACGTCTGCAGCTTCCGATAGAGATTAATTTCGTATCGACCCAGAATTTTGCGTTAAAGCTTAATGCATAGCAGTCTTGAACATATTAGTGATCAGACTTGTACATGTAGGATGCGTAACGTCTGAGATGGCTTTTTCATACGAAGTAATTTCATCATGGGAAGTGTCATGTTTTAGGCCCCGTCCACACCTACGCCGGATAAATTTGAAAACGCAACTTTATTCTTACGGTTAGGAAAACGCTCTTCAAAGTGGATAAATTTGAAAACGCCGGCTTTGCGTTTTGGTGTGGACGAAAAACATTTTGAAAACGGAACTTTTCGAAAACCCTGACTCACGTGGTCACGTCAAGTGGTTTCAAAGATTGTCAGGGACGTTTGTAGAGCAATAACAATACATTTGGGCCCGGAAACATTTTATCCGTTTTCCAGTGTGGACGGAAAACATTTCTTGCGTTTTCAGAGTGAAAGTTGCGTTTTCAAATTTATCCGGCGTAGTGTGGACGGGGCCTTAATGTGCTACAGCTACTTGAACATGATGCACACGCTGGGAAGATGAGATAAGGCTATTACGCTGTCTTACAGCTACTTAAGATGTCGGGTATTCCCCAGTCAATCCCATTACAAAATGACAACACAGTTCCTCCACAAAAACATGTCAGCTTGAAAATTCACTCAACAAGGTTGCCAGGTTGTATAGAAAGCGTCACACAAGTACTGTCACGTGCATCGGAAAGCAATGAAAACTGGGTTGTTGCAAAGGAAGAATATTCCTACGGGGCCTTCGATAATTGTTTTCTCTCAATTATTATAATACACTTTTTCGTGAATATCTGTTTGACCGAAATTAGAAGAAAAGAGGGCAAGAAAAATAAAGGGAGCTCTTGGATCCGTCATTTGCAAAAACTGACTCGGCTATAATATCTTTTGCATATAAACGCACGACAAAAGTTCCTCTCCCGGGACCCCGCGTGTCTCTATTCATTGTACTAATGACGTCACAAGCGCACTGGCCACGGGCCTGTCTTGTTAACTACAATATACAAACGTCTAGTGTTTCTGTATCCGTATTTGAGCAGCTTTTATTGTTTTACAAACAAAAGTGAATTTGACTCGATCTCAGAAAACAGCTTCCAACTCCTGAAATGTAAAATGAATTGAATTGACATTGCTCTGGCTTTACGTGTGCTACTTTCTTTCTGCCTACTTTCTTTTTTGTCTTATTGTTTGTATTTATGTTTCTCTATTTATATTGTTGGGCTTTAAACGTGCCAGTGAAAGTTAAACCACATCATATGTGGGCGTTCATATCAGGAAATTATTATTTATATAAAATCTGATATTTGACAAGCTCAATAATTTGAAAACTCAATAGGTGCTATAAACTGATGCACACGGAGCCCAATAATGCGCACATGCTCAATTCGATATATAACTGAAACTATGCACCAGACAATTTGAGCAGTGTTTTTTAATCTTATCTGTGTCATAGAACAACACAGTTAAATGAGATGTTTTTGCTGTCACTTAACCCAGCTTAGAAGACATTCTATCTATCGGTGTGCCCATTCAAATGAAAGCTCCGAATGATCGTGAATCGAGTCAACTCTTTGTTGCCAAAGCCAAATTTGACTCTACCCTGAAAAGCTCTAGTACCCTGGTCCCAGAGGTATTCTAATGTTTCACTTGGAGGGTTGGAAAACCTCGGCGACCAGGGTAAAGCCAGTTCGTCAACTGTCAAATTTAATCCTAAACTTGCCACCACTCAAATGAAACTAGCTCTCAATAAAATCATATAGCAAGTGTGATGTGGGGTTCATGGTTTTGAACAGCAAAAAAAGGTAGCGAATTAGCTGTTATATTTAGATCTTTAATAACATCACCTAGTGTTGCGTTGTTTCCTGTAGCTATTTATTTCTTATTAACAGTGCGGTCACGCCTCATTTACACTTTAGCAGTTCGACAAAGCGTTTTGTGCAACATCCCAAGCAAAAATTCTCAATGACTCCGAGCCGCAATAGATAATGGTCAAGAAGCACGTATAATCGTTGCACTATTTTAGAAGGACGAGGACACCGTTTATGGCAGGAACCAAGGCCACTTGTCCTAAAAACACAAGAACCAGTCCACAGCAAAAGTAATCTATTGTTCTGACAAGCGAAGTTCTCAAAGTGTTTTCCAAAGCCGGAGAAGATGCGGCCATACTTAAGAACCGTTATGACGAGGCCTACTTAAACGTGTTTGGTACTCAGCGGTCGTAGCGCAGTGATTATTGCCTTCTGCAGACTTTCCCAGCATGCAACGAGAAGGCCATTTTGTGGACAAAATGTTTTGAAGGCACGGAATTCCGCGGTGAAAGACCCAATAACGTTTAGTGTGGTTGTTTTGGAGACGTATTAATTGAGGTTTTCTTGGACAGGAAACATCAAAAGGCGATTGTGAAGACATTGTTAAGCTTCACATGGTCAGTTTTTTGGTAGGGTATGACATAATCCAGAGCAATGGACCTTCTGTCAACTACAACTTTCTGTTAATTTCAATTTAATTCATATTGTTCACATGCTGTTCACATGTTTTGGTAAAATAGTCCAACGTTCTTTTCTATCACTAAGTTCCCTGTGTGCAGTTTCTAAAAGAGCCTGATGAATGTTATGCCTTACAGCTTTATTTTATTGCTTCAGGCGCACATGTGCCGACGAGCTTAAGAGTGAAGACCGTTAATTCTTATTTTCCTGGGTTGAGATACAGCACACGATCTTTGGTTCACATTATTACGTGCTTTGTGACGACATTATGTGATAACTTGACATTACTCGCGAGTACCTTCAGATGTGGGCACTTTTTCATTGTACTTACTTTTCTTAAAGTTGGTTCTGTGGATGCACGGATAAGCCGTATTTTAAGAAACGATCTCGTCTTCCGTTGTTGAGTTCGGCGTCGAAAGCTTTAAAAATAGTTGTAAACACATGCTTGATGGATAACAATTATGTACGTGACATGAGTTGTCTCACATCGTAGCTGTTTGGTAAACTTTTTACCGAAAATATATCGGTTTCTGTTCAAAAGGATGAATCCATTCCCGACCCACACGACTTCACGGGGAGTGCTCTTATAGTTTTAAATATATTTTGATAAATATTGCTGCAAAGCAGTATTGTAAATAACTCTGTCGCCGCTAACTTGGTTTTTACCACAGCACACTAGTTTCTCGCTCTCTGATTGGTCGATTAACCGTGATAAATAAGAGTCCAGACAACGATGCATGTCACGCTTTGCAACGAAATACAGCGAATCTTTCTTGCATATCTCTAAATATTGTGGCAAAAAGTAAACAAACAAATATCTACTGGTTTGCCGTGATGTGGACTCTTATTTACCACGATTTACGTCATCACATGGTCAAAACGTTGTGGACTCACGAGGCGCTACGCCGAGAAATTTATTAAATCGACCAATTTTCTGCGGCCATAAGCAAAAGCAAAAGCATAAGCATAAGCATAAGGCGGGAACAAGCCAGTGAGGACAGCAGTGACATAAGGATAATGGAATACGTACGCGCAATGAATTCTGTTGAGCAAAATTCTCAGCACCAGCTCTTCTCTCTGTTAAACAACATGGCGGACTATTTAAGAAGATGGATCAGTAAATATTTATCCACGCAGGAAAGCTCAAGGAGAATTTAATAACCTGGTTAAAGAAGTTTGAAGGGGAGATAGGAGCTGCATTTCAAGTAATGTAAATATAGGTTGACAGTGTATTTGGTTATAAATACAGTGGTTCGTACTCAGATGTCATAAAGCTGAAGTGAATTGACTCTCTCTCTTGAGAATACATACTTTTTATAAGATCGCGGTTGAAATCGACTCATACATTATCACCAATATACCAAAACATAGAGCCTCGACGGCAGACTCACGGATATTGTGATGGACATGTAAGAGGAACCGGAAGTAAGAAAAAACGTTCCACCCACCCCCTGACAGGAAATGTCTGATTTCGGAAATCGCAGAGACTACAGGTCAGACCATTGTGTTTTCTGATTGTGAATTGCTACAAATTTGTAGTTTTCTGATTCCTGAAATTCGGGAAACTGATTGGCCGAAAAGCTTCCTGATTCATTACTGCAATTTCAGCGACGTCAGTAAATTTCCCTCGAAATTAGTTGAGGCCGTCGCAAAACAAAACCATGCCAGTCGTTTCAACAATGCTTTGGGATCACAAAGCTTTCCTTCAAATTTTTTATGTCAAAGTTCTATGTCTTTCAAAGTGAAATACGTATGTGCAACGAATACCTTGACTGCAAAGGCGGTAAACAAATGCATCGGATTTCATGTCATTGTTTAGTTTTAGTTTTATGATTTGTGGCACTCGTAAGCCGTAGAAAAGAAGCAGCCGGGATCACTGTGCGTATTTCTTGGCCAGGCGAAGTACAACACATCTATTCGGACAAAGGTTGACTTTCAGGTATAATTACGACTTGCGTGATGAACCTGACTAACTAACCGGTCAAGGCTTTAACTGGCACAAGTGCGGCAAATATGGCCTGCCAATTGTATGATCGAACTTTCCGAATCAGAACTTTCGAAAAACTATAGGCAACGAAGCAAGTTTAGCGGCGACTCTGCTTAGATTACAGTTTACACCAACATTGGGCCGACATCAAAGCACTGCTTTCATCTCATTGATCAGGGCAAAGGTTATGCCGGAAGATGATATCGTTTACAGTTGCTAACATCTGCCTGCTTTTACTGTGATTGGAGCTCCGGATGAGTGCAGCTACAGCTGTGGCAATGTTAATCACAAGTTTTGTTGAGGCTCTGTTAAACTTGGCGGCAGCTCAAAGGAGAATAGAACTGATCTAACTTGACAAACATTCAGCCTCTTGGAACCTGTGCTTTCTGGAGTCCCACAAGGATCTGTTCTCGGTCCTCTGCTTTGTTCTCTTTATCAATGACATGCCAGATGTAACAAAGAGCAACAAAAAACTTCTTGAATCACGTGAATTTTGATCATCGCAGTGAGTGAAGCAACTGAAGCAGTTATTTATTTACGTTGCAGACCGTATACAACGAAGTAGAAAATAATTGGGGTATTTTAACTTTCCCAAGAAAGAAGAGCGCTAAGAATTGGTTTTTCCTTTATTTTCGTGATTCCAAATTCGAGTTTCAACAAAAAAGTAGAATTGCCGGAAATTGCCACTGATTTTGACGGTTCTAAATTTGGCACACACACACACACACACACACAAAAACAAGGTTAGGATAAAAATCAGTGGCAATTTCCGGCAATTCCACTTTTTTGTTGAAACTCAAATTTGGAATCACGAAAATAAAGGAAAAACCAATTCTTAGCGCTATTCTTTCTTGGGAAAGTTGAAATACCTCAATTATTTTCTACGTCGTTGTATTCGGTCTGCAACGTAAATATTCTCGACCTTTCTGAATAAAAATCTCGATCTTTTCTGAGATTTGTTCCGGCCAGTAGTTTGGGGAAATGTCAGACATTTTCTCACGTTTGTCTGTCGGTTCGTGTCTCGGAACGAGCCTTTCTCATGCTGTTCCCACGTGACTTTACAAAAAAACAACTTCGCGCCACTTGCTCGCCGGGTTTTGGCGCGACGACACGTGCACGGCAAGATGTCTTTTGTAAAAGTTAAACGAAAGGGCAAACTGGTGAAGGTAAAAATATCAGACTTAACACTGAGTTAAAAGCATTTCAATGATCTTCAAGTATCACCGTCTGATATTTTTACCTTAACCAGTTTGCCCTTTCGTTTAACTTCTACAAAAGACATCTCGCCGTGCATGTGTCGTCGCGCCAAAACCCGGCGAGCAAGTGGCCCGATACCCTGGGTTCCAGAGGTTTCTCGCTCTCGGAACTCCGGGCTGCGCGGCCCCGTAGAGCTGGGGCCGAAATCACGGGCGGCGGGGGGCTGGGGGCGAGGCGAAGCCGAGGCGAGAAACCTCTGGTAACAAACGTCGTTGATCTCACTTCCATGTCACGATGATTGACAGTTATTTTAATTGGATAATAAAAAAACCGGTTTCCGCTCACGTGGTTGATACTTGTCAAAATTGTGTTTCGTTCGTGGCGAAATGCAAAAACAATGACAGCGAACTGCATAAAAAAACTCCTACGAAAGTCATCAAACCGGACGATTTCTGTCGAGTGTGCAGATGTGATCCAGCTGTACTTGGCAGGGGAAAATGTAACTTATTCAGCGGGAAAAAATCCCTGGACGAAAAGTTAGCGGACCGACTGTCCAAGGTGTTGGACATGCCAGTGACAAAAGCAGACCTAGTCCTACTTCTAAGGGTTTGTGAACGATTCTCGCTGCAGCACCGCCTGTCAGATTACAGAAAAATAAGACATCTGACTAAATCATTCAAGACTCAAGTTCCTGCTCTGAGCGAATACGGTAGCCGAAACTGGCGACAGAAGCGTAGTAAAACAATACTTCGAGGGAAAATGATCAGCATACAGATTTTAATACATTCTTGAAGTGATCGAGTTACAAGCTATACGGGATAGAATATATTTGCCACGGTGGTTGTTCGATTTCCACTGACTAACCTTTGTTGCTTGTCCTTTCCAAATAAGTATCTGAGTTTAACACAAAACGGCGTCTGAAGCTCCCGATTTGCTTTCAAGCGCTGGCTCCTTTGCGGAGCCGTTTCTCCGTCCACTGCATCTCCTGATAAACAAGCCGATGATATGCCGTGCGACTCGAGTTCCTTCGTGTGAGAAGTAATCAGGGAAACAAGTTGGCAAATAACCAGCAATATGGGACTTTCAGGATATATAAAACCGCGTGCAGCGAAAATGTCGACAGATGTCAGGAATCACTTGGAAGGTGAGAGACTTTCCAAAGCCGCTAGGAAGCACTGCGAATACATCCTTCCTCAAAATGTACTGTAGAACTGCGTCTCGCTGCTGGGGTTTTAAACATTCGATTTCGGGAAACTTCGAGTGAATCGTTTCAACGATTGCTAAACTCGCTTCGAGAAACAACACTTCTTCGACGGACACGTTTTCCTTCAAAACCGGTTTTACCAACTCATCAGATTAGACCAATCACTGACTTCGTGAGAAAACAATCTTGGTTGAGCCAATGAGAGTGCCAGGGTCAGATTTTGACTCGGGAGCTTTAAAACGCCTTGTGATTGGAGCGGCACTTTCAAAGACAACGACGTTTGTTACCAGAGGTTTCTCGCCTCGGCTTCGCCTCGCCCCCAGCCCCCCGCCGCCCGTGATTTCGGCCCCAGCTCTACGGGGCCGCGCAGCCCGGAGTTCCGAGAGCGAGAAACCTCTGGAACCCAGGGTAGTGGCCCGACGTTGTTTTATACGAAAAGTCACGTGGGAACCGCATGAGAAAGGCTCGTTCCGAGACACGAACCGACAGACAAACGTGAGAAAATGTCTGACATTTCCCCAAACCTGCTGGCCGGAACAAATCTCAGAAAAGATCGAGATTTTTATTCAGAAAGGTCGAGAATATTTACGTTGCAGACCGAATACAACGACGTAGAAAATAATTGAGGTATTTCAACTTTCCCAAGAAAGAATAGCGCTAAGAATTGGTTTTTCCTTTATTTTCGTGATTCCAAATTTGAGTTTCAACAAAAAAAGTGGAATTGCCGGAAATTGTCACTGATTGATAAAGCATTGGCTGGAGAAATCGCGGCTTTTCTTGAAATTCATAAAAATTTCGGTGTCCAAGATCGACTTTGCTTGGCTTTCAAGCCTCGGGAGTATTCTGTAGTTGCGTGTAAATGTTTTCTCAGCGAATTTTGAAGTTCAGCTAGTGTCTACGAAAATTGCAGACTGTGCACGTTGTCTGAACTAAACCAGACTGCCGTGTGACAAAGATTTTTTCTAGCGGCCGACTGGTGACGTCGCTACACAGCCGTGGTTTGCAAAAAAAAAAAATTAAATAATCTCCGAACGGAAAATAAACAAGAATCCCGCTTTCCGAAAACCCACTACTGAGCGAGGGGATATCTGCGATTACCGTATTTCTAGTAAAGTTAAGTTAAGTTAAGCCTTCCACCGCCATGGTGAGACACGTACTGACTTAGCAACCGCGCCAAAAAGCTAACACACCGAGTGAGTGAGTGAGCGACAAATTGTAGACACCAATGACTCCCAGATATGCTACGCATATCCGTGAGTCAAAAATGACAAAGTGGTTAAAAATAAATGTGGGTCCGCTAATAAAATATGTGACTCCGGAAAAACGTAAAACAACACTCGCCTACGGCACGTTTCTAGAAAACTGAAATTTGACAGTCCTCAGACAAACTGGACTATATTTCTTAAAATAATGGAATGGGGCCAGAAGACTATTTCTTTCATTCTGATGCAAAATCCTCAGATCCAATTCCTGCACTAGCGAAAACAACAATATCCTCTTCTGAAAAACTATAATTAAATGTTTTCTTCCTTTTCATCCCACTTCCCGCTTTCCTTATCAATCGCCATGTGTTCAATAAAAAGTAAAACTAAAACTAAAAGTAAGGAATAATTTGCCTGACTAAACCTTTTTGGACAATGCTTTTAACAGATTTTTTCAGTGAAAAAAATGCCCGATTAGATCAATTAGTGGCAATTTCCGGCAATTCTACTTTTTTGTTGAAACTTGAATTTGGAATCACGAAAATAAAGGAAAAACCAATTCTTAGTGCTCTTCTTTCTTGGAAAAGTTAAAATACCCCAATTATTTTCTACTTCGTTGTATACGGTCTGCAACGTAAAGCCTGGTCCTCACTAGCGCATAAGCATAAGCATAAGCATAAGCATAAGCATAAGCATAAGCATAAGCATAAGCATAAGAATAAAGCCTGGTCCTCACTAGCGCATAAGCATAAGCATAAGCATAAGCATAAGAATAAGAGAGCGACAGTGGCGACATAAGCATAAGCATAAGGAACGAACATGTTTGATCCTTATGCTTATGCTTATGTCGCCACTGTCGCTCTCTTATTCTTATGCTTATGCTTATGCTTATGCTTATGCGCTAGTGAGGACAAGGCTTAAATATTCTCGACCTTTTCTGAATAAAAATCTCGATCTTTTCTGAGATTTGTTCCGTCCAGCAGGTTTGGGGAAATGTCAGACATTTTCTCACGTTTGTCTGTCGGTTCGTGTCTCGGAACGAGCGGTTCTCATGCGGTTCCCACGTGACTTCGTACAAGACAACTTCGGGCCACTTACTCGCCGGGTTTTGGCGCGACGACACGTGCACGACGAGATGTCTTTTGTAAAAGTTAAACGAAAGGGCAAACTGGTTAAGGTAAAAATATCAGACTTAACACTGAGTTAAAAGCATTTCAATGATCTTTAAGTTGAATGCGATGAAAAGAGTTTACCTGGAAGATGAAATCGAAGGAGCGGTGATACTTGAAGATCATTGAAATGCTTTTAACTGTTTTAACTTAAAAGTCTGATATTTTTACCTTCACCAGTTTGCCCTTTCGTTTTAATTTTACAAAAGACATCTTGCCGTGCACGTGTCGTCGCGCCAAAACCCGGCGAGCAAGTGGCGCGAAGTTGTTTTTTTGTAAAGTCACGTGGGAACAGCATGAGAAAGGCTTGTTCCGAGACACGAACCGACAGACAAAACGTGAGAAAATGTCTGACATTTCCCCAAACTACTGGCCGGAACAAATCTCAGAAAGGATCGAGATTTTTATTCAGAAAGGTCGAGAATATTTACGTTGCAGACCGAATACAGCGACGTAGAAAATAATTGGGGTATTTCAACTTTCCCGAGAAAGAATAGCGCTAAGAATTGGTTTTTCCTTTATTTTCGTGATTCCAAATTCGAGTTTCAACAAAAAAGTAGAATTGCCGGAAATTGCCACTGATTTAGATCGCCTCAAGGAGGTCTACAAGTTCTTAAACTCGCTAGTTTCATCGGCTGTGCTCAGTCGCCCAAAGAGTTTTGTCATCTCCGTCAGCTGAAAAGCAGTGTGTCCCTTGTTGTCGGATGTAGTGACGTCACTTCCTTTTGAGATTAGTAGTGAGATTATTTCCGTCTGGCCACGTACACTAGCGTAATGATGTGCAGTCTTGCCCAAACTGTCTCGTGCGTTTACATTACTTCCACTATCCACCAGTACTGAAACAGATTCTGTATTTCCTGATTCCGTGGCGTAATGAAGTGGAGTCATGTTCAATCTGTCTCGTGCATTCACGTCGCCTCCTTTACTCACCAAAACTGAAACAGATTCTGTATTTCCTCCTTCCGCGGCGTAATGAAGTGGAGTCATGTCCGACTCGTCTCGTGCATTCACGTCGCCTCCTTTACTCACCAAAACTGAAACAGATTCTGTATTTCCTCTTTCCACGGCATAATGAAGTGGAGTCTTGTTCGACTTGTCTAGTGCATTCACGTCACCTCCTTTACCCACCAAAACTGAAACAGATTCTGTATTTCCTCCTTTCGCGGCGTAATGAAGTGGAGTCTTGTTCAACTTATCTCGTGCATTCACGCCACCTCCTTTACCCACCAAAACTGAAACAGATTCTGTATTTCCTCCTTTCGCGGCGTAATGAAGTGGAGTCATGTCCAACCAGTCTCGTGTATTAACGTCACCTCCTTTACTCACCAAAAGTGAAACAGATTCTGTATTTCCTCCTTTCGCGGTGTAATGAAGTGGAGTCTTGTCCAACCAGTTTCGTGCATTCACGTCACCTCCTTTACCCACCAAAACTGAAACAGATTCTGTATTTCCTTTTTCCGCGGCGTAATGAAGTGGAGTCATGCCCGACTCGTCTCGTGCATTCACGTCACCTCCTTTACCCACCAAAACGGAAACAGATTCTGTATTTCCTCTTTCCGCGGCGTAATGAAGTGGAGACTTGTTCAACCAGTCTCGTGCATTCACGTCACCTCCTTTACTCACCAAAACTGAAACAGATTCTGTATTTCCTCTTTCCGCGGCGTAATGAAGTGGAGTCTTGTCCTTCCAGCCTCGTGCCATGACATCACTCCCTTTATCCATCAACGCTGAAACATATTTTGTGTCTCCTCTTTTTACGGCGTAATTGTCTACCTTAGGACTGATACCAATAAAACTGAAAAAATATATACCAGAGTTGAGCACAAGTTACGAAATACAGAATTTGTTGAATATAGAATACAATGTGTACTACATACGTTTTCGGGTCTAGCAATTATTTTATGGAGTGGAGCAAGTGCGAGGGAATTTAAGAAGCGCTGCGTTGAGAAAACTTTTTTGTCCTTTTTTTTGGTTTCTGATGTGCACTTCATGGACTAGTTATTCTGTGAGTATCCTACCCTTAACTTATTGTTAATATCGTACAAACCTCTCTGAAGGGCGTCCTACTTTTGGTGCACTGAAAGTCTTCGCAGCGGAGGACCTGGATAAAGTGAGCATCTCTGCGGATTAAAATACGGTGGTTCAGTTACCTGTTTATCTGAATGTATGTCTCTGCACACTCTTGGTCTATCTCATTGCCAGTCCTTGGTTTTGAAGCGATCCCAAAAGATTGAGGCATTGTGGGTGGGTAACTGGAGCAGCATAAAATAGAATCCACAGCCCCCTTTCCCGGTTTACTTGTGTGTGAGTCGACTTCGGATGCACGGATGATCAGTCATATGACAACTGATAGCCAATCAAACAAAGATCAGACGTGTGCACAAGCGCACGCAACGTCGTGATGCTTAACGCGTGCAGTGAGTGTTTTAAATTTCTGCCGTTATTAACTTCATTTTTAACTTGTGAATGCAAAGCAGTGAACAAATTATTGTGAGTGGTGAGAAATTTCACTCGCTCGATCGCTCGCTCGCTCCATGGGTATAAACTTTCGGCCAAACCGGGTTCCGCTGACCAGTGCATAACACTGGCGCAGGCCTTGCAAGCAAAATGGCGGCCAGTTTGCGACCGAGAACTATTCGACGTTCGAAACAGAGGTTGAGAGTCGCAAAAGCAATGAACTGATTTTTCACGTTTGGAATCCTTTGATTCTCAAGGCACATGTTCTTGAAAATTAAGACCGAAATGCGGATTTCACCTGGATTTTACAGTTCGATCGATCGAAAGCTTTTTAGCAGCTTTGAACCGTAGCGTTGGCTAAAATCACAGTACTTGTATGGCTTCAATGCTATATTTTCCATTGCTATATACAGAGGATAGATTTATAGCGTTTCTCATTCACGAGTTGGCTCACAGGAGCCTTTGATTATCTTTGCTTTTATTTATGCGTGCGTTTCTGATCAAGATAACGTAGATCACACAAGTAAAAATCGGGATTTTAAAGACAGCGACGAAAATCGTCACAAACGCCGTTTTTAGCTAAAAGGTCCCCAATTAAGTATAATGGAAGAGAGCCAACAACTGGTTGCAAAAATAGTTGAGACACTTCATTATTTACCCCCTTTTTTTTTCATTTTTTCCGATTTTGGAATTGTTTGTTTCCATTCTCCCCAACCTTAGTTGCAATGTAATTGTTTGAGTCCCCAAATCTGTTAGACAGTATTACAGTATCAACATTGAAAAGGGGGAGGCGAATTTGACCAGATTACTACAACGTTCATGCATGAGTGCTCGCTAAACAATTCCCATATCAAAGGTTGTGGCCCGTCAAGCACACGCGAAACCTACAGAAAATGGTCTGTTGGAAAGCTACATCACTACTCGCCGAAGAGGTTCAGTCCATAAACAATTAAAAAGAGAACTCGAGCAATATTCTCCCGTACGGACCTCGTGCTCGGCGTCAAATGTGAACTTTATATTTCTCTCTCTGTCTCCATGTGCCCGGGATCTCTGTGAATGACAGTCTTTATAGTTACCTTCCATTTCTATGAGCTCCTCTTTACACTTTCTGTACTCTTCTTCGTCTATACTTGTCACAAGCTTGAACTGTTTGAGATTGTACTTGCTTAGAATTTCAACTGTAACCAGGTATTTTTGTGCAGCTTCGTTTAACGCCCCGCTTGTGTAATCCTGCCACAAGTCTTCCAGTATCAACAGATTCATGCACCTCACTGCTATACGCAGGCTTCCAATCTCCCCTCCTTCAACTAGCACCCCTCGTACCTGTTGCAAGTACTCGAGAAATCCATTAAAGGCTTCAATGTTCTGAGGGGGGGACGACTGTAAATAGGCTGCAGCAACTGTTCTCATTATCTCCTCAACTGACGGCGCTGGAAGAATCGCTCCATCCCTCTGAACCGCATTGCGGCCTCTTATGTTCACATGAAGACGGGCCCCATCTAATTAAAGAGGACATTAACTGTTAATTCGAAATGGTTTACAATGGAACTTTCTGCTCAAACACTCTCTCCAAGCGCACACTTCTCTAAGACGGCAGCATGCACATTATATGGTCCTTGCCAATTTTCACTAGTCGACACCTTTCTAAAGTTGCACATTATTTTTATAAACGTATGTCTGAATGTTTTTCATCGTGACATCACTTTGTCATCACGTTTTTCAAAACAAAGCCAAACTGCCTGTAATAAATTTTGATGGCCGCCTAATAGAGGTAAAACTATAGGAGAACTTTTATCGGGAAGGCCAAAACATGGCCCCGGCCGGCCGCTTAATAGAAGTGACCACTTAATAGGGGTTTTATTTACAGTATTACACTGACAATATTTTCTGGACTTTGATAACGGAGGGCTCGGTTTATTCAAATGATACTGTAATGTAGTCATAATCTAAACAGCCCATACCTCGCCCAAATGGTCAGAAATGTACATTACATCAGTGCATGATCACTTTACACACAACGTTTTATGGGACAATGGTTACTCTTCCCTTCTTTTTCGGTCACAAAAACACTATACCGACTGTGGCTTACCGTCAATTCCAGCCTCACAGTATTCTTCAGCAAGACGGTCCTTGTTTTCATGTCTCAGTGCTTCTGCCAGCACGCAGTAGGTTGAAGTTCTCCCCTTGTCGTGCCACTTCTTTAACATCGCATAAGCTTTCTTTTGAAGACTAACATACTGAACATTATCTCTCCTTATGTCTTCTATCTCAGCTCCGTCCACACCGAGTTCAATCCCCAAAGAATCCCAGCAGTCACCGAGCTCCTTGGACAAGTCTTTGAGCTTTCTTAGACTCGGCACGCCCTGAAGTTGCACATAATTCCTTGCCATGGCTCGCACTCCACCTGTTTAAAACAAAGCTTCAAAACATTGACCAGATTTCAAAACATTTTTTCTGTTACCACTTATATTACAGGGAAAAAATGTATTCGTATACATACCGTACATTTATACTGTAGCTTTGTGACGCACAAACTAATACTGTAGACAGGTGCGTGACTCCACTAGAGTTACAATACTGACAGTAGTCACGCATTGCCAAGTGTGACTCCACTGAATAGATTCATATACTGTGAGCAGTTTCTAAACCACAGCCATTAGAGAAAACATCTGTAAAAATTGTTTTCTTACGTTCTCATATTCTTGATATATATATTTTTTGAATGTTATACTCAACAGTTACTTCAATTTGCAAACCGAAAAACTGCAGAAAAACTAAAGGTAACTTTTAAAGGTAGCTTGAAATCCACCAGCAATAATTAGTCCTGGTACTTAAGCTGCTGTAAGGTGCAATTACCTGTAGCAGCCTTGTTTACAAACAAGTTGCCAAGTGGTACATGTACAGTCATTCATGAAACAACATTTATTTATTACCGTGGGGGCACATTTAAAAATTGACCTTGTAGGGGGCCAGGGGGCATATTTAACCCATTCACTCCAAAGAGATCAATTTTCTCTTTCTCGCCAGTTTCTCACCAGAAAAAATATATAGTACATACAGTATGGAGAACTTGGCTTTTGATAGATCGTACATTTTCTTTTTTAAAAAAGGCTGGGGGTGAAAGGGTTAAAAACATGAGATGACAACAAGAGGTACTGTATTCTTGGTCAAGTACAAAACACTACATGAAATTAAATGTGGTAACTTAGTCAAAAAATATATCACACAAGCATCTTATGCATGTCATTTGTCTTGTTTTTCTACTAGTTTTGGTGCTCAAATTCGATAGAGTTAAAATAGGGGGAGGGGGGCTTACTTTAAAAATTACCTCATAGAAGGGGGGCTTTTATTAGAACATTTCGTGAACGAGGTCTGCACAAGTTCAAGTCAGAGGATCACTCACCTACAGAATAATTTTGTACTGTAGCTATAGCAACCACAATGTTAGAGAGCACAAATGAAAGAGATAGAAATCTCACAGCGATTAGTAAGAGACTGTGAAAGGTGTTGTACCATCATGGGGGCACAAACTCAACGACTTACCAGGATTGATCAGACAAGCATGTTATCAGATTCCATCTTTATGCCTTTTTCCTTCCAATTTCTCTTTCCTTTGAAGCCTGAAAATGGGGAGACAAACTCATCTGAGATGTTGAAATGAGCCTCATTCCACAAAGAAATAGAAAAGTATGAGAGTATGAACAAATCAGAACATCATCAAGAGTTGTTAACACCAGCTTGGAATATATACTGGACATTGACTGTCATCACTATGTTTACTGAAATCAGACGTGTAATACTTCCATACTAATTCCATTTGGTAGTTACCACCCAACCTTATCTAGTCTGCACAGCTGGCGGTCTCATTCAATGAAGTCTTTCGACCCTGCCCCCGTCCCCCTCCCCCCGACCCATAATTTTTTTACTCGCCCTCAGTCTCCCTGCATCTGCCACCAGTACAAAATGGCACCCGTGAACCGGCCCTGTTTAACGGCATTGAATCAGACCACCAGCTATGCAGGCTATTCCTTGTCACATTACCCTTACCAAATGTTTAATATGGGTAATATATTGGCTTAATATGGGCCGCATATGTCCCATATATGGTACTGATATGGGCCGTATTTAAATCCTAAGAATTTAAATACGGATTTCACATGGGCACCATTTTCGATATATGGGGAAAACATGGGTGAGAAAATGTTAGTCAGTGATGTATGGTGGGTAAAATATGGGAATTAAGCTTCCCATGCACTTCCCATATTTATTTGAATCTATGGGAAAATACATTATATGGGCAAAATATGGGTAACAGCAACCCATACATTTTCCATATTATTTCATCTCAATTACAGAGGATATTATATGGGCAAAATATGGGTAACAACAACCCATACATTTCCCATATTATTTAATCTCAATTACAAGTGCCAACCCACGCGAGACTGGGAATAAGACAATATTGTAATAATTCATTGAGGTTTTGACCATTTCAGACCCTTTTTCCAGTGTGCCCTAGTTTTACATACGGGGGGGGGGGGGGGGGGGGAAGAAAACTATCGAGGTTGAAATGTCTAGCATATAAAAATAAAAGCCTGGGCACTAATTTGTATGAGAATTAGCTCATGACCAAATTTTGCATGTAAACACTTTTTATTACTAAAAATGAATCCCAGGAGAGGGGGGGGCACTCCCTTAAATTTAGTATGGGGGTGTGCTGCTGAGTCCCTGTGACCCTGACCCTGTTCCAGACTAGAGGTGATTCCACAAATTAGAAATGGCGTACTTGAATAGACATGTGGCGATGCGTGATTTTGAGCAACAGTTTAAGAGCTGTTTTGCAGTGACAGATTCAACTGTAATTCATTAAGGATTCTGGCAGGAAGAAATATCGACCTTGCTCCAGAGCCAGACTAAACAAAAAATATACCCTGTTCCAGAGAGAAACGGTGATTTGTATACGAGCTGTTCCAGAGTCAGAGAGGCAAAAAGTATACCCTGTTGAGCGGCACATCCCCGTATAGCCCATATATGGGAGTGCCTGCCCCGGAAATGAATTATTTTCACTTATCTTATTTAGCCAAGGTACACAATATCTTTTTAACCTTAGCTAGTATATCCCAGCTGGTATAGTTCCAGAAATTATCCAGCCCCCCCCCCCCCCCCCCCCCCCCACGAAGGGAACGATAAATTCCGAGGGGTGGGGGGGTCCGATTGGCATATATTTCCGAGGAGTGGGGGGGTCAATGCAGCGTTATAGTTTTCCAGAGGGTCGATGCATCGAACGTAAGAGGGCCGCAGTACTGACCTTATCGTACGATAGATTGTTCAATTCCTCCAGTAAAGTTTCAGCTCACTTCATTTTTCTTAGTTTTTTAGAAATTTGTAGGTTAATTGTTGCATTTTTAGCCTTATAAACTGCTGTAAACATGAGCGAAATGTCAACATGGTCGACTCGTAAGTTCGTTACCAAGCCCCACGCGGTCGGGTATCAAAGTCATGTCGAGGCTTCAATCAGGCTTCACAAAACTTTTATTTCACACAAAACGGATCTGACAGGATCAAATAAAATATTTTTTTCTCACTTCATTAAGTAGTAACGAAAATTTCAACTCATACTGAACGTCAACAATTTTTTTCTGCTACGGTATTCTCAATAACTTCGAGACAAAGCCAGGAGTTTGTTTTAGTCATTTATCGTGTAAGGATGTATCCTGTTGGCAAGGAAGAGACTCTAACAACCAGGAGTTTGAGTCTGCAAGGGCAACTTCAAATAAAACTCCAAGAATCGAAGCTGGAATCACAGGAAGAAATGTTGACTGTATCGTACAGAGTTTAGAAGATGTTATTGTCAAACAAGAGGAAATGGCGAGGGGCAAAATTGATCAGCTAGAGAAGTTGCAAGGGAAAGATCTTGAAGCTAAAGGCCGTAAGCGGAAAATCAAATCAGAAACTAATACGAGTATTAATGCAAAGAGAAACAGTGATGGATTCGCTACTAGACGTTCGGGAAGAGAGAGGGCAGCGCCCGCCAAATTCAAAGAGTCTGCAGAGCAAGAGCGGAGCAGCAAACGAGAAACGATTGCTACTGTTGGGAAAGTAGTGGACGTCCTGTGGACTGAGAACGATCTGAAAGAAACAGACTGGAAGCCAGGCTGGTATCGGGGAGAAGTGCAACACTTCGACGAGGACGAGGACACTCTTTCTATTTGGTATTTTAAAGACAAAGCCGTGTACACTCTTGATGCAACAAGTGCTATCGCTGACGGCATAATTCGTTCGGCACAGTAACTTACCAAAGTTTCTGTTCACGTTTACGGCGTTCTTGAAGTTCGTAAAATAATACTGTAGTTCTCATTTAAAATGCGCCCAAGGAGCCGTCGACGAAATTATGTGCAGAAACAAAAGTTGACAGCATGAAATACAATGTTTTTCCAGTTCCCGTTCCAAATATGTATACAGTGGAGCCTGATTTTTCGAACCTTTCAACGGAAACGAAAATTGGTCCGAGTTATTGGAGAATTTCAGTGTTACAGGTCCAAGGGAAACAATTTGGTTCAAATAATCAGGAGGTTCGAAAAATCAAGGGTTCGAAAATTGTTTTGATCCGGTTGCGTGACTACCTGAAATGATTTGAATATTGTTATGTAAATTAAAGCGTGGGATCCGTCGCTTTTCATTGGTTGGGAGCACACGTTCAGTGAGTATTTCGAATATTTCGGCCGTAACTGCTTGGAAAGAGAACAATTTGCGAGGTAAAACACAGAAACCTGGAGTAGGAACTTGAACGATACAACTGTTGTTAGTTTTATGTACAAACTTTAACTTTATAGAGTCATATAATGTAAACACAAGGATCGAATACAATCAGTACTGTTGTGTAACGCGTCTTATGTCTATCTTATCCTTAATTTTGAAGAATCAAAAAAATTTCCAGGGGGTTAAGGAAATTCCGGGGGGTGGGGTGGTTAAAAAAGACCCCCAGGAAATGTATTTTCCTGGGGGGTGGAGGGTCTTAAAGAGGATTCCCTCCGTGGGGGGGGGGGGGGGGGCTGGATAATTTCTGGAACTACACCTGGTATATTCTGTGCCATGTGACAGAAACTTTTGTAAGACTATTTTAGTGGTGAACAGCGACTCCCAATTATATGGGGATGTGCCACTCAACAGGGTATACTTTTGCCTCTTAGACTCTGGAACATGGTAAACAAAGCACACCATTTCTGTCTGGGACAGCTAGGTATTCTGGCTCTGGAACAATTTTTTCCTGCCAGAATCCTTGATAATTTATTACTGATGACGAAGAGCCAGGATGCTCATTACATGAGCTAGAAAATGCGTTGAACTAAAAGTGCATGCAGTTGTAACATACCTCAAATCAGAGTATATATATATGTTAATTAGTATTATCATTCAATGCTCTTCTCCCTCTTCTTTGATTGACTAATTAAGTGTCAGCTCACAGATCAATATTATTTGCCTCTGCTGGATAATTGGTTCACCACTACTGGCAATAATGTTAATTATAAAAATCTCCAGCTAAATTAGGTATGTGACTTGGATCATTATCTTCTTGCAACGTACTATAGCATTATAATTCACAAATTTTTTTCAGCATTTACTGATCAGATCATGCATTTTATAACTATAAAATGTATTGTTGGTCAGTGTGCATTGTTTTTACATATTTCTTTGTATTACATAGCAAAAAAAGCAAGATTTGCATTTATATTTCATCCTATTTTCAATGACTTAATTTATAAATGATGAAACTTTTACCATATTCAATATTGTGCTATTAAATAAAATCTTCACTCATGTTTTTCTATATGACACTATCATTTGGTCACAAGTACATATTGTTACAATATACCACTGTCATTTATATGGCTTACTGTGAGGTAATTGTTTTTAGTTATGCTTAAGGCCTGTATGGCAGCTGGTATGTTACAGGCATATCAGCATCCAAAACATATCCCAATTTGGGAGGTATGTTTTTGGTATGTTTTTAGTATGCCACGAGAAAAGCCAAAAATACCAACATATCAAAAACATATGAGGTGTCACAGGTATGTCAATTCATACCACAAGCAATTAAACCACAAACTGTGGGGTATGTTCTATAGTCAAGTCTGTCACTACAAAATAGTTCTGAACTGTTACTTATCGCGCAACGCCACATGCTAAAAACACTGAACAGAGTATTTTTATTGCCTCTAGTCTGGAATAGGGTATCTAGTTTTACCATTTTGTCTGGAACAGGGTAGCAAAATTGCCTTTCTTTACTCTGGAACAGGGTCAGGGACTCAGCAGCACACCCCATACCTATTTTAAATTTAAGAGTACCCCCTGCACCCACCCCCTGGGTTGCAATCAATCCTTGGAGATTCAGAATACAAAGTTTTCGTTATGTTGGTTCCGAGTACAATAGAGGATAGTGAGCAATCTTACCCAGTTGTCTGCTGTCGTTTATTTCTCGTTTCTAATAATCAGCGTGGACTTCCAGAACTTCCGTCTTCAGTAATACTCCAGCGGTGGTTGGCCGAGGTACACTCGATCAACTCAACTCCATCAAGGTTTACTCGGGAAAAACGTAACGCCCTGGAGAACTGCATCAGAAGGGCAAATATGGTACACTACTCCGTAACGGTCAAACCGAGGAAAGGCCTTTCAACCGCGCCGTACAACCTGTTTCGCCTTGTCAACACACCTTTCAGCACCAGGCCTAGGCCCTCAGCGAGCAAATCAAACCCCAGGCGGGGAGGGGTACTCCCTATCTGCCCTATTAGTAGACTATATACGGGGAGGCTCCGCCCGAAAGGGGTATTTCAGGCTAAAGGTGTATGAATTAAAGGGGTATACCTTTTTTTTTAGGCTGAGGGTATATGAAAGGGGACCGCTAATGTGACGTGAGAAACGTCGTTATCTGAGATGAGGCTCATTGCGCTTCAAGCACTTCAGCCTGTTGCGGTTGCAAATGAATTTCACATACAACACTTCTCAGTTAATGATATATCGACCTCCTAATTACATGATGTGCACCAAGAGAGTGTGCAGTTACTAAAAGTTCCTCGATCTCTAGATCTATCTTGAGCAACCTGCCACCTAAATGTCAAAGCAGCACTCATCAAAGTCCAGTTAGATTTGAATAGTCGATCATGCATGGCCGACTTCAATATTTATTAAAATCAGCGCATAGACACAACCAGCTGTCAGATCTCTGCATTCTTCACAGCTGAGATCACGCGCTCTCAAAGCAAAGTATCAAGTCTCACTTCCTGCCTTTTTCAATACGTACTCCGTGTACTCAACTAGTTCAGTTGTGGTCTGTACTTACAATGATGTCGAGTCCAACTCGTACCTCGTGGACTTATCCTCTGCTGTCACATCGTTAACTTGTCACAGAACCTTATATAAGAAACAGAGCAACATATATAAAAACAGCCTGTATGTAAGAATGTCATTTTATATAAGCACTCCTAACACTGGGCGGAACGATTTAAATCTAGAAATGAACGTTACTCTAAATGATGCTCATAAGAAAGCCAATTTTCAAATGGTGTTTAAAATCCAAATCTGCTTATACAGTGCCACGTAAATGCAGGGCACTCTTTTATCGCTACTGCTTAAATCACGACCTCCCTAAATCGCAATCTCTTAAAAAGCCATTGCGTAAAAAGTCGATGCTTAAAACGCCATTAGAGATGGCTATTTAAGAGATGGCGATTGAAGCACTGGCGCTTTAAGAGATGGCGTTTTAAGAAGTGGCGATTTAAGAGATGGCGTTTTAAAGAGATGGCGTTTTAAGCAGTGGCGTTTTAAGAAGTGGCGACTAAGAGATTGCGTTTTAAGAAATGGCAATTTAAGAAGTGGCTATTTAAGCACTGGCGTTTTAAGAGATGGCGTTTTAAGCAGTGGCGTTTTAAGAAGTAGCGATTTAAGAGATGGCGTTTTAAGAAGTCGCAATTTAAGAGATGGCGTTTGAAGAGATGGCAATTTAAGAGATTGCAATTTAAGATATGGTGATTTAGAAGTTAGTGGCGTTTTAAGAGATTTAAGTAGGGGCGATTTAGGAGATGGCTATATTTATGCAGTGGCATTTTAAACAGGGCGATTAAAGCGCATGTTTTGGGTAAGTTATCCGTTACAAGTTATAAGTTGTAGTGCTTATATAAGATTACAATCTTACATAGAGGTATATTTCTTATATGCTCCCTCTGTTAGCTATATAAGGTTCTGTGACCAGCTAGCGATAATGATCCCACAGTCATGTGCCATTCTCTTGTTGTTCTGTGCTGGTTTTCTGCGAGTTGAACTCAAGATGAAAGAACACGACGCCAGACTGGACGCGCTGGAGTCAAAGAGCACTCAACAGCATCCCATTGTGTTCGGTGAGCAGTTTAAGTAAATAGCTTTCCAGTCTCTCAACTCAAATGACACTAGCCGTCCAATCGTAACTGTTACTTTATTCAACTTTTTATATCCATGATAAAAGACATCGTTTGTTTGTTGTTGAATTTCGTGCTTACGTTTGGAAATGTCTCCTTCCTCACCCGCTGAGTTGATCAGGGGGATCAACTTCAATTTTCCGGCTTTCCATTCTATCACCAGAAATAAAACACCCTGAAAATAATTGCTGAGCAGCCGGAGCGAAGCAACAATTTACAATAGCTAGCGAAGTGAGCGAAACAGAAGCTCAAAATCTTGACATGCGATATTGTAACGTGAGGAAAATATGTTGATTCACTGAGGACCACTTGACTGACCAATTAGACCACAATGCCTTCCGCTGAACAACTTGAATCGACAACAGCAATGCCTTGTATTGAGCAAGAGAATCGCCACGTGTTTTTCACGTCACGACAATTTCCTGACGCATCTACAGTAAAGTTTCGTCTCTGCAGCAAATAACCCATGCACGTCGTAGTTAGTTGGGTGGAACGGATCGCAGAGATATAATCGCGACAGTGTAAAAATTAGCGATAGTGTAAAAAATATTATCACAGCATAACCGATTGTATACCTGTGTCTTGCCTTCGGCTGAATTTCGACTTGAGCAAAACTATGTAATTACAAAAGTTGTTGTTTTTTTTTTCAATATTTAAAAACCTGTCAGGAGATGGTGCTGAAAACTGTCAAAAAAATCACGACAAGCATGCTTGTCGGAACCTCGTTCCCAGGCTCTTCCCAGGTTGCGTTCCACCGTGAAGAAAGAGTGTTGTCGAGTTACTGCCAACTCTCTTTTCCGATTGAGAGAAAATATTTTTCCGCTTTATAAACCTTTTAGCGTCTTCCGTTATTCTCTCTGTGAATTGACGGTCAACGAGCAGACTCAGAATTGCTAGACCAGCAACTGGTTTCTCAATTCGTCGAATCAAAATCCACGTGGAGAAGTGATGTCATTGTTTATTCAACTTTTATACCGCTACTTCCTTGAGCAGAATTCACTGCCTGTTTGTATACTAGTTATCAAATAACACCGGTGTTTATGGACCGAGTCGCTTAACATCGACGGTTCCGTAAAATCTTTGATGAAATGGCTTTCTGTCATTGTGAAAGCCATACTTGCAGTGTTTACAGCACAGCTACAGTCTGAAAACAGTAAAAAATGTTTATATGCTTCTGGAACTAAGGGAAAAAGAGCTACAACCACCAAACTCGGGCATGTTTACGAATGCTCTATAGAGAAGATAACTGTGATTTCAGAATTGGTTCAAGTCAATTCACAAACGTGTATAATATTTGACCGTTCAGTGCTAATTGCGTTACTTAAAGCCGTTTTGTCACATTTTGTGCTTAGGAACTGTATTCTGCCTGATATCAGAGCATTATACAGTGCAACAAGCATGCGATACATGTTTCAGACCTCTGAGTTAGCAGTTTCATTCTTTTTATTAGCCGGTACCATATTCTCGAGTGAAATTTGATTCTTTGTTTGACCTCGTCTGGCCCAGTTTGTCATTACTCCCATCAATACTCCACAGTAAAATGCCGAATAAAAAAAATTCAAGACATTTTCAACAAAACTGTAAACGCAATATGTTTGACAAACGTTAGGTAAATCTTTAAATGCACTTTTTACTAATTTCACGACAGCATTTTTTGTTTGAACATTACTCCCTTTTAGTCAAACAAATAATTTGAATCTAATTATCTCTTTTGTTGTCGTTCAGTGGAGTATTGTTGTTTTTCCTTCTATACAAGGGAAACATTAAGCGGATTATGCACCAATATGGGCTTTAGATATAACTATTCACGGCAATACACTTTTCCAGTTTTTAACTGTTTTAAAACAGCCGAATTTGAACCAAAACTACGGAGTATTGTCTGGTGTAATGTTGAGCAATCTCCGTCTGACGTCACACGAACAGTTGTGGCCGCCATAACACGGCTATTCGCAAGCTGTATGAATTATTATTCAATTCATCAAAATATCAGGTGTTATAAGCAAGTCCTATAACAACAATCCGTGAATGAAGCTTGCCGTAACGGTGAATTCCCGCCACTAAACAGCTGCACCCTGGTACCAGACTCGGCCTAAGTGAATACTGTATTCCCTTTCAAGAGGAAATTCAACGATGATCCATTTTCCTTTACACTAAATATGTTTAGCATCTCTTCAATACAGTCAATTGTCTTACTGTAAAATGTAGCTACTTAAAAGTAATTATATGAAAGTTCCTGTCACTAGACCTTTTAACCTTTAGAAGCCTAATGTGGGCCCTATTTTCTGCTAGCGGACAGTTTCTCGTTTCTATGTTTTATAAACTAGACGTAAAATGATTTCTTGTGACAATATCTGCCAAGGCGTATCACCCCCCATTCAATGTTGAGTAGTTGAGCATGGTTTGGCTCACAGCTGCACCACGGGCCAAAATTGAATCAGGAGGGGAGGGGGAGGGACTTGAAAACAAGAAATATGAGACCCCCATAGGTTTTACGGATTTACATTGTGCTCCGGATGTGCGTAAGGGGAGCGTCCCAACGACTTTTGACCATGATTGTAGCTGGCGGCGTCGTGAATCACAACAGCGTCCTGCAAAAATTTGTACCTTCTCTGATTTGCTCACTGTGACTGTTCACATTCTTTGACCTATCACTTTGCTTTCCTTCCATGTTAAACCATTCGAGTTTTAGCCGACAAGCTAAGCGATAACACTAAAATCCGCATGCCACAAACTTACAACGGCAATGGAGGTTCTTTTTCGGTTTTCTTGGCTTGTAATCTGAAAGTTTTCCCCTGAAATGTATATTTATATTCTTTGCACTATTCTCGTTGCACCACCTTAGTCCCACGCAAACTTAGCGACACCGTTTACCGAAACCAAAGACCCTTCATTAAACTTTTAGGACCAAATCAAACTGTGACGCAACGGTCCATCTGCCTAGCGTGCTGACAGTCCGTCCCGTGGGCGCGCACTCTTGTAGGAATTCATTGCGCGCGCCCGCGGAACGGACGGGAGAGCCTGCTTGCAAAAAGAATACGGACCGCTGACAAACTAATCAGAATGCTCCATTTTCTATCATGGACCGGTGAGCCACAATTGAAACAAAAAAAAAAAAAAAAAGATTGAACGAACAGTTCTCACAACATCACAATTGAAATTTTTTCTCCATTGATTGGAAGAATTTCATATTATGAACTCAAGCATTTGTCAATTTTTGAATATCTAGTTTCGATTTTTAAAAGGAATTAAATAAAAATTATCCCTGATAGTTTTATCTTTTTATGATTTTAATCAAATTATTGTCACGTAGGTAGTTATATCAGTGACGGATAAACGGGGATTTCTACTCAGCAATATCAAGCAGATAACCAATCAAAAGAGACAAACAAGAAAACTAATGACACCAGTTGTTGGGTTGATCTTGTCAGTATAATAAGTATAATAATATTTGAGTTGTCCAAACATGATCAGACAACTATTTTTTCCTTATTGTGTAATGTAATGTTGATTGACAGCAGTCAGCTCAAACTCGGCCGTGCCGCTTGCCAACATTTCGCCGGCACAGCAAACAGAGTCCAAGATCAAGACGAACAGTTAAACAAATCGAGTGCGGCGTCACGCATCTCTTCCTTTAAACAACACCCACTCCACAAAACAACAACTCGTGCAAAACATAAATCGATTGGTCAAGCAATGCGCTGCGAGCGGTGCTCTCTGCGTCACAGGGCCTCCCGATCCTCCAGGCCGACCTGGCCACCAAGGATTGCGCGGACGAAGAGGATACAAAGGCAGGCCAGGTAAAGCTGGACCAAGAGGCATTATGGGACCAAGTGGCAAGCAAGGCATTATGGGTCCAGCTGGTGTGGAGGGGCCAAAAGGCGATGCAAGTCCGCCAGGAATGTCGGGGCCAAAAGGAGACCCAGGGGAGTCGCTTTCTTCTCCTAACGTCATCGTGAATCCTCCATTACTGACAGTGAATGAGAGCGAGGCTGCCTCGATGCAGTGTTCAGCTGACGGTAATCCTAAACCCGTGATAGTATGGAGTAAAGTCAACGGCTCGTTGCCTACAGGGCATTCAGCGGTGTTCCGTGGTAAGTTGGAGGTTCAGAATTCACAGATGAATGACTCTGGAGTGTACCAGTGTAAGGCAACAAACATCTTAGGAGTGGCACGGAAACAAGTCGAGCTGGTTGTAAACGGTTAGTTCAAACGTTCTTAGTGTGTATTTATGTAAAGGAATGTTGTTTTGTATATTTGGTTATCTTTGGACAGCTGTTGTTGTCAGTAAATACTTGAAAGTTTTAATGTTTCATTCGTGAACTTAAAACACAAATTTCTCTCGATGTGTGAATGATGAAGTGAGCAAGGAATTGATATCGGTTTCTGAACATGCCCTAAGGTACCAAGTACGGACCTCTCCATACTGTGTGATACATTCCTGGCCCCGGTTTTTCAGAGCACGATTAGGCTAATCCTGGATTAGGCCTGAACTTTCTTGTCATTTTTAAAACTGAAGGGGGTAAAGTTTCCTCCGCAACACGACTTCCCGCTTAATGCGTTTTGAGCGAGAACAAACTTTTTAATCAATCGTCAAACAAACTTTGCGGCTTATTGGCAGAAAGGTCCAATGAAAAAAGTTGGATAATTCTGGATTAGCTTAATCGGCTTTCGAAACATCAAGGTGAAAATTAGGGTTGGATGAATTCACCGACACACAGGTCAACATTTCTCTCCTCCACAGGTTCCCTAGAGGAGGGGGCAGGGTGAAAAAGAAGAAAGAGGGCGAGCGAGAACGACGAGAAGAGGGAAGCTGCTTTCTTTCCCTTCTCCCTTTCCGCAATCCCCCCACGCTCGATTTACTCTTCCCAGGTCTCCGCGCGCTTTACATTCGCCACGTTAAACGCTATAAACTGTCAGCTGAGAAGCATATGCGGAGGAGAGACGGTGAACATATGTAAAAGTAGTACATTCCCTTTGAAAGAACTGACCCTCTTTAAAGTTACAGCTTTTACCATATTCTTGTTACAGGCCGCCCTCGTGTATCTCTTCATCCGGGTCCTTTACACGTCAGAGAGGGTGATAATGTAACTCTCCCAATATGTCACGTGGCTGGATACCCTGAGCCAGTAGTCTCTTGGAGGAGGACATTGATTCCAGTTTCCGGTAATCGAGCAACTGTAAAGGAAAACGCACTGACGATCTTCTCAGTTCAGAAAGTTGACACAGACACTTACGTTTGTGAAGCTTCTAATCTTCTCGGATCAGTTGCGGCCAAAACCGTTCTTGTTGTGCTCGGTCTCCCCAGATTTACTCAGAAGCCGCCGTCAAAAGTTGAGCAAGTTGAAGGGAAGACGTTGACGCTGAACTGCAGCGCTGTAGGAGATCCACAGCCGGTGATCAGCTGGAGAAGAGAAGGCGGACAACTACCTGCAGGCAGGACTGTCATGACGGACAAATCTCTGACAATAAAGAACCGGAGGACACAAGACACAGGAGTTTACGTGTGCGTTGCGACAAGTGCAGCGGTCTTCTATGTCGAGGTTCCAGTTCACGTGCAAATTTTAGGTAAGACGATGCCATTAGGTACACAAGAGTGCTCTGGAGGGAATGCATACAGAACAGTACCTCACCAAAGTGTCATAACATGTCGGTAAAATATAAGAAAAAAAAAAAAAAAAAACTAGAAACGAAGGAGCACTGAACCACAGCACTGAACATGTTTTACTTTTACTTTAATAGCAGCAAAAGATTGTTCTGACCTGTACAAAGACGGCATCACCACAAGTGGCGTGTATTCTGTCGATCCTGACGGCAAAGGAGCTTTCTCAGTTTACTGTGACATGACAACCGACGGAGGCGGCTGGACAATGTTCCAGAGAAGACAAGATGACTCCCAAGACTTCTACCTTGGATGGAGTCAGTACAGAGCGGGCTTTGGACAGCTGACCGGCGAGTTCTGGTTAGGAAACGATAAGATCCATCGCTTGACAGCCAGCAGACTGAGCGAGTTACGAGTGGAGATAGGGGACTGGAGCGGAGGCAGAGCTTATGCCAAATATGGCAGTTTCAGAGTTGGTGATGAGCAGTCGCTGTACATGCTGAATGTGGGCTCGTATTCAGGGACAGCAGGAGACTCGTTAATGCTGTCACACAACAACATGAAGTTTACTACCAAGGACAGAGATAATGATAAATATCGATTAAACTGTGCTGTCATACTCCCAGGCGCCTGGTGGTACAGCGATTGCATTTACAGCAACCTGAACGGACAGTACCTGGGAAACAAGGTGGATGCTAAGGGAGTCATTTGGTATCACTACAAAAGCAACTATCTTTCCATGAAGTCTGCAGAGATGAAACTGCGATCGGCAGATTAACTTGCACTGCAGTAAACCGTATCAGATAATTAGGAAAACATCGAAACTATCCAAAAAAGTGGAACAAATCAGTAAACATTTTGCTGACACTGATGATCGTGCCAGATAAGAAAAGCAATAGGGTCAAGGAGTTTAGGTAAAAGGCTAACCTGATCAGTAATTAATTGCGTGATTAAAAAAAAAAAAACGAAGCGAACCTGAGGCAGTTCCAAGGGGAGGGGGTTTCGGGAGGTTCCACCGAACTCTCTTTTTGTCGCTTGCAAAAGAGCACTTTTTTTTTATCTCAGACATATAATTTGAAATACGATTTTAGATGTGTTACCAGAAGGTTTGCATGTCGGGGTGCAGTGTTCGATTAAATATATTTTTGTGATAAACTGAATACTAGGCTTTCTTTGAGAAGATTCTTTACTATTAGAATGAGTACTCGAAGTTTGCATTGGTTCAAGTGATTTTGTGACTTATTTAGTTAGGTTTCGGCTACATGTGCTTCTGAATTAAAGGCATCCTTGGCGACCCAGGGACAGATCGTGGAGCATCGGGAAACTTCTGGGTCTCGGAGGATGAGTTAAAGACAGCTTGGAAACTTGCAACAACCACAACGCGGCACAATTATGTTTCTACGCAAAATGTCCTGTATTCTTCGAGTCGTTTTTAAACGCGATGATGCTTGTCTCGATCACCTTCGGCTTTCTGTTGCTCGTCTTTGCTCAAGACTTGAGTTTCACGGTTGAGTATACTCTCTTCGCTTTTTAAAAACCAACTTCGCAAGACTGTTATAGTTTCCAAAATCATATTACTAGGTATGAACACGAGGTGAACACTAGAAAAACGTCCAAAACTGTGGTTCTGTGATTCAGTGACGTGCGATGAACGACTGACTGACTGACGAACATTAAAAATCCGACATACTAGTACGACTAGAAACCCTCGTAGGCTTGGGGATTAGATTATACGCTGCAGGAGTGTATTCAAGCAAACAATCGTGAGTCAGTCATTGTTGCTATGCTTTCTTTGTACTATGTTGTAATTTGTGTATACATTTGGAACACTGTCTCAGAGCATCCTTTCCCCACCCGCGCGAATGATCAACTTCAGTTTTTATCTCTCCATTTTCTAGCCAGAGATTAATCACACCATGAAGATAATTTAACCCGACTTAAACTGGCATTAACTCAGTCAAAATTGAGGTAAAATTTCACCTTCTGTGCTGTATAACGTCGTTTTTCTTTGTGCACAACATGTCTTATAGACATGTCGAGTCCTGGTGCTGGGTTTCTTGGCTAAGTTTTGAGGTTTTACCGCG
This sequence comes from Plumapathes pennacea, assembly GCA_964036295.1. Classification (NCBI taxonomy): domain Eukaryota; kingdom Metazoa; phylum Cnidaria; class Anthozoa; order Antipatharia; family Myriopathidae; genus Plumapathes; species Plumapathes pennacea. The sequence continues at coordinate 9,835,529 of OZ038462.1, forward strand.
TTACAATGAACTACGAAATCCGCACTTGTATTTACAGTTTTGTGGAATTACCGCTGTCTCAAACACGGCCGCACGGCCGAAAAACGCATTTCCGCCGGTGTCACACTTAGGCTAAGTTTACACGGTACCGGATCAATTTGGATCCGGTACAAAATCGTATAGGCCTTGCGTTTACACGGATCTCTTCTATCCGGACGAATTTTGTACCGCCTATCCGTACAAGTTTTGTACCCGCAGAAAAGCAGGTACAGTTCTGTACCTGTACCGGTTCCAAATTATGCCGGCATCGTATAAACACCGTGTAAACGAACCCTCGGGAAGAAACAGTACCGTGTAAACAGATCCGCACCGGTCTGGTTCGTACCGGATCCAAATTGATCCGGTACCGTGTAAACTTAGCCTTAGCAGATGTTCTCAAACATGTACGCGTGCTAAAGCCCACGCAGGGTAGATAAATCCCTTCAAGCTTCTACAAATCTAGAGTTTTCCCAAAGGGTTTTTACAAACGAATCCTTTAGTGATGGTGTGCGACCAGCTGTTGGCCAACTTCAAATCGAAAGAAAACAACGCCAAATTTATTCAGTTTGTCAATCGTTTTGAGTCATGAACGAACCAACTAACCAATACAAATGCTCGTTTGTGACAGCTAAACGTGCTTAAAGTGATCAAAAACCGATATCTGTGAGGTATTAACATCTTAATTATAGCTCATACTGCATGTTTTGTCAGGCCAGTGTTCTGGATCTGTTCAAAGAATCTGAAACGAAGAAAGATTATCTCAAAAGCAGAGTAAAGTGATAATTTCTGACCGCAGAACCGCACATTAGATTGTATTGGTTATTCTGGCAGTTAAAATGCAGTTATCGGTAGCCAAATGCACATGTTCTTGTTGAAAACCTTATTTGCTTGAACATACTAGAAAATACTAGAAATACTGCCGAATGACGTTCTCACGAAGTGTACTTCGAATAACTTCTTAGATCACAGACAACCGATTAGTTATTTGCACGTATTTTATGCTGTCATTTATAAAAGTATGGCAGTTGGTTTTCAGGTAATAGTCCTTGACAAAGTTCGCACAGAAGAAAAGGCGGTTCACCACGGCTTTAGAGTCAGCCCGACTGCTTTACGAGACGCTGTCGGCCGCGTTCGGCATATTCGCTATGCAAGAGACGAATGGCCGAGAAAAGTTTAAAGTCCTTACAGCGAAGATTGTGAACGCATTTGCAGAGGACGAGCAAAAAAAACGTGGATTCCTGACGCAATATGAGCGAGCATGCAAAGCTGTTTATGGAACATCACCGTCCGTTTGTGCGGGCACGTTTTCATTCGAGCCGAGTTTCGGGCCTCGAACTTCTACGGAAATTCCCGAGTTGTTTGAAAGAATGGAATACCTAGCTAAACAGAGCCGCAAGACTGCCATGATACATGAACTCGAGTGAACAAAATGCATTTAACATTTCGTAGAAAAGACTTAATTTTGTAAAAATCAATACGTTCTATTGATTGCCAATATAAATGATGCTGTTATCCGCTGAATACAAGAATACAAACCAAGCTAAATATGATAAATTCGATGTTTGATTACCGCTCAGTCGGTTCTTGTATTTTGTGTATGGAGTTTGTTCTCAGGCATTTTTATTTTCCCTTTGTAGCAGTCGTAATTACGATTTTTGGCGGCACTTTTAACATTGAAATATTTATTGAAATATTTAACCCTTGCAAGTCGAATTTCTGGCAACCGAGCAATGTAAACACAAAGAAGCCTTGCATATATAACATGCATTTTACGGCCGGGCCCTCAGGCCTGGCTGAGCCCAAAGCCCAGACATAGCCGAGCTAATACAACAAACCAATAAAGCGGACGCGAACCAGAGACCACATATTTTAAAAATTTCCTGGGGAGCAATCCCGCGAAGCCACCTCCACACCAACACCCCAGTTGTGCCCCCACACCCCTCTAGCAGCTTGCGCTTTCAGCGCTCGCACAAAATTCTGTTCGTGCGTGCGCCCCTGCTACTCTGTAGTGATGGCAGGAAACGTCACGCTTTCCAAACTGCAAATCAACCCGTTCTCAGTCAGGCCTGTTGCGGGGTCACGAAGATCAGAGAGATCATCAACAAGGCACCCACTAAACAGCAAGAAGTAAGTCTGAGTTTATATTTTATTGAAGAGTATGTCAGTCATCATACAGGTTGTGATCGTCCGGGTTAAAGGAATCTCCAGGAAGACTGTTGTTGGTGACTGACGTTTTGACTCCCTGAGCGGAAGTCATCTTCAGAGTCAAGTGAAAGGATTTGTCAGATGGCGGTATTTATGTCTCTGGGTTGCTGTAGTGATTGGTCCGTTTTGCCGTCTTATGATTGGTAGAGTTGGCTCGGTTTTTTCGTTATTGGTCAGTTGATGTTCTGTTGTCAGATTGTGAAAATTAAGCTGCTGAACTAAGATTTTTGGAATTTACAACCCTCTATTTTCAGATGAACAGTCAAAACCTGCTGACTTGACTAAGGAAGTGTAAGGTTAAGCAGAGATGAATTACGGATCGACATACCTGACAACATCTCTCGTACATTATCAGGCAAACAATTAGCAGACCTCACTATTACCTCATGTTTTCAAATCTACGTCAGACTCGTTAAACACGCTATACAACGACCAATAGCCTATCGACGCATACATGGTTCTAGTATAACAACCTCTTGATATCAATTGAAAACAAACAATTATTGTTTACTGACTAATCAACTAAGACGTTCGACACTGTGAGTTATACCATCTCATTATTAAACTCCGCCACTACGGTATAAGAGGAACATCACTTCTCTAGTTTGACGACTGCCTCTTTACCTGGCGGCTGCTGAGAGAATAGCCGCTGGTTTGTTCTATTCCAGCACATTTTGCAACAAACTGCCTGTGCAAGGCGCAACTCTTCTGGTGGAATTCTTCTGCAGAAAAGCAAAACGAGAAATACACATTTCTATCAATTATTAATAGTGCACAGGCTATTTTTGTGACGTGCAGTCCTTGTATTTTTAAGTTCGATGGTTTGCTCTTTAGGGCTTTCCTCGCATTTGTTGATTAAAGTTCTTGGCTCCTAACTTGCTTAGTTTGATAAAATGCTTATCTCCGGCGCGCTGCCATCTAATATCGTCTGTTCGCTCAAAAAGTTCCTGTAAACTCAAAGCACACTTCGACTGAACACGCCAATTTAAAAAGGCGTATTGTACACTACCAACGAACCTGTTTACTGAACTCAGTTTTGAGTCGAAGCTTGCGATTAGTTATCCGAACAAGCTCAGATAAAACAAGATCCATAGGGCAAGCCAAGATAAAGACTTGGTGAAAGCCGAGCACAATTGCAAATAGGAGGCCGACTGCTTTTCCATCTTCGTCGATGATCGCAGCTCCGCTATCTCCACCTCTGACAAACGGTTCTCCTGTTATCTTGTTCTGACCATGAAACAGTCGCGGCTCAAAGTTACCTTAGCAAGCATCTTCTTGAGCTAAGCCAAAGGAGAAAAACACGAATATTTAATATCATGCTTGATGAAGAGTTAGATTTGAAACTATGGAAATCACTGTACTCATTTGCTGAACAATTTAAGTGTTCTATTATTAGTACTGTACAGACCTGAAATGATCCCCAAACTGGCAAAACCAAAACTGAAGTAATTGTGACTGGTTTTAGTAACAAGTTAAGGAAGCTTGGTATCTAATGGCATTGGCTTCAAAATCTTTGAAATACTACAACAGATTGAACAACAACATATAGTACGGGACAAAATATGAATAAATAGAGCTACTTCTACTGAAACCGCGCTCTCTGATTAGTTCCCGAACGGTCCGGATTTGTCTGTAATGCCCGTGTTCACAAAGACGGACATTAGTACATTAGTACATTGGTAATTTAGCTTATACCGGCAGATTGAAAACAATTGAATCACGAGGTCGTGTAGTTGTTTGCTTTCAGTAAATATGCCGGTTATGTTTGGCTGAAGGTAAAGCGGTACAACAACAATGTTTGTGTAAAAATCCACCGAAGAAACAAACTTGCAAGCCGTGAATCCTGGCTTGGTTTGTGCCATCACGATAGACAATTTATCGCCAAAGCATCCAGCGTATTCTGAGAATCGGTTCACATCTTGCACTGTTTACGCTTAAACCTTAGATCAATATGGAAGGAACAGCAAAGTTCAGTCGAAGAATGAGATGAACAATCTTAATGTAGCATTTCCCGAGTGGACAGATTATTGGGTGTCACGGTATACATAGACGGTACACTTTTTAACTTTAAGAGAAAGATGTACTGATTGTCAGTCATAAAACACTCTATCGAACTTCTGACTAAAAGTGCATGACTATTTTTCCCAGCAATTCCGCCCAGATCGAAAGCCTACACAAAACGAGTAAACCCGAGGCAAACCAACACTTAAACTGCTTATTTTATAAGCATATTTTGATCGTGCCTTATTAAATTTGGAAGAACCACCTACATTTGGCTATTTTAAATCGTCGCAAGAAAAAGCACAGTGTTGCATATACATCATAGAGAGCCACGGGAACCACTATTAGGCCGCTTCTTGTATAATTACTTTGTCTCCTCTTTTTATAACTTGCATGAAAAAAAAAAACCAGTGATTTCTAAATTAAGAGGTAGAAGAAAAAACTAGTTTCTTGTACAGGCCCACCTCACCTTCTCGTCACGCAAATTCGCCATTGCGCCGTTCTCTTCGTATTCTCGACAATGTTTTATCTTGCGACAACGATTGCACAATACTTTGTCGATAGAATTCTTCTCGTCAGCCAATTTCATCTTCAGAACGCCAGCACAGTAATCACAACAGTAGTTGGGCAGAGCATAAAATGACATACACTCTTTTTTCTGTTCGCAATCAAAGCACATTAGAAGATCCTTCTCTGGGACAGACGTATCAGGCTCGCCCAGTTCCTCATCGCTGCCACTGGACGGGTTGGAACGTAATTTCTCTAGACACTCCTTGCAGGAGTAACTAGGAAAAAGGACATCGACTCTTAGCGAATCGCCGTCTGACCAATTCATGGTTGGGTCCCGTTTCTCTGCAGGAAACACAGAAGAGCTTGAAATTAGGCCACAAGTGAGCTCCGTGCTCCTTCCACACTTGTAAACGGTCATGTCTTCCACAATGCCTGATTTTGATAATCCCAGAATGTGGCGCACCCTTTTCCCACGCATCTCTCTCGTTCTTTGTGTCGAAAGTGGTACTTTTCCAGCCAAACTTTTTACTTCCTGCTCTTCCAATTTAGCAAGACATGCATCAATGTAAACCTTTTTTCCATTCACGGAATCTTGATTACCTTTAATTCCATCCACATACCATGCGATAATTCGGGGTTCATTGCCATAGAGCTCCCGGAACTTTTTCTCCAATTTTTCGAGTTTGGCTTCACACTTGGCTTTCAAAGATTCAGCAACATCTTTTTCGGAAACTAATTCGTCAAACTGCTGCTTCGGATCTTCTATGCTGTCTTCCTTGTCTTCTTTGCTTCCCTCACTTTCTTCGTCTTCTTCGTCAAGCGTTTCCTTTAACTTGGCGAGCTTCTTCTTGTAATCATATAGCTTTTTCCTGTAATCATCTAGCTTTTCCCCCAACTCATTTTTGTCGACATCCTCTGGGTCGCTTGACAAACAGGTACAAAAATCTTCCTCAATTTTTCCCATTTCGCTCTGGAGTCGACCGAACTGTAGCCAACACTTTTCCTTCTTATCAAACAGAGTGTTAAACTCCGCACCTAGGCTCTGCTTGTCACACTCTACATTTCCCTCCTCTTGCTTTTCCTCAGGGACAAGACATTTCAACTGATCCTTGTACTTTTCTAGCACACGTTCCAACTTTCTGATATGGTCCAACAATGACGGCTGAACAACTCGCTTCTTCTCATCATCTTTGTGTTCCAATGGCTCAGCACCTGACGGCCTGACATCAGCTTTGATTTCCCCTCCACTTGTGCTCTGAACATCTGAAATATGCTTCCCTTCTTTCTTCCGTCGTTCGCTTTCTTCCAAGACATGATCACAAGTCAAAACAAAAACTTCCTTGCTTTCTTCATCTTCGACAAACGCACCCAAGGTTCCAGCAGCGTTGCTTCCCTCAAGACCTGAGGTTAAATATATTAAATATTAAATATATTTTCATCAACGCAGTACAAATTTTGTTCAGGATTAAAATGTTTATCGAATAGGTTAATTTCGCCAAGTATCCAATTCGCGTTAGCAATTTACATAATACCATTGTTCTTCCAGATGTCGCCCCATTGACAGACTGGCCAACTTAAAAAGCAAGACAGCGGCCCGACTATTACCCTAGCAAAGCTCGGGAGTGAGATCGATTACCTATAAGCCATAATTTTGTCAAATTTTGTCTTTGAAACATAATAAACTAGTATCACAAGCTAGCCTGATTTTCAGACGTCTCGCCTCGTCCGCAGGCTTCCCCACGACGACTGATTCACCGAACTATTGGATTTCTAGTTTTGACGACTTGTCCCGATACCGTCTGATTCAGAACAAGAAGAAGTTACTCAAAATATGGCTTTAAATAATTCGCCGTAAGAGAATTTACAGACAAGGCCGCTACTCCAAGCGTATGAGCAACAGAATTGAGATTCCCCCGGGCAAAAACAATGAAAGTCAAGAGAAACTAAAAACATGATTAAGTGGGAGCATGGAGGGTCAAAAGAAACAGCGGAGATCGAATAAACCAGACGCGGAAATCATCCAGACAAATCTTGTGACAACTTTTAGTAACTTCAATCCATGTTCCAGGAGTTCATCAAGGTGAGAAGCGTTAGTGTATTTCGTTTTCTCTGATTTTATACAGAAACCAGCAGCAAGCCTAGCAAGCGGTTCCATCCCTAAACGGTCACTCCGTACAGATCTCGACCTCGATTCGCAATTTCAGAGCCTTTCGCTTTCATCAACCTTGTGTCTTAATATAACAGGAAGTTCTGGGACAAAACTGCGTACGCGCCATTATGCAACAGAAAGACCCGAATACACTCGACAGAGCCAGGCTTAACCGAAAAAAATAAATTGGGGAGGAGTTCGACTAGATGCGATCTCTGATCATTGACTGTGTCTTTCGCGGAAAACCCATAAAGACAAGAAGAACCATTTTGTTTAATTGAAACTTTATCAAAACTTCCTCAGAAAGATCTCCGCGTAGTCCTTTTATAGTGCGCCCCCGCGTTTAGCCCCGCATTACCTCAATTACAAACACGAACGACCACGTGACACTGTTGACATACATGATATTTAGATTTTGCAGCTTGAAAAACGATTGCGAGCAGAAGTTAAGAGTGGTAAGCAAAAAAATGTAGACAGTCCATCTTACCTACGCTCACTCCGAGCTCCAGTGGGAATTTCCTTTTCTGAGTTTCAAGTATGGTCGGACCTGTGCAAGGGGACCAAAACCCTTCCACAACATCGACGGCAAATCCTTCTATTGTGGCAGGAATGTGGCACTCGTCAAGTGGAACTTCGTTCTTACCAAGCACGTACACGGCAATGCAGAGCTCCTTAGTTTGCACAAATCGTTCTACCCTGTACGATGGATGGACCAGAGTGATGTTGCTGTGCCGAGAAAACAATGCAGAGTATTTCTCGATAAGTTTGGCAATTTCGGACACTGTCGAAGCTGGAAGGGTCTGAAACCCTGAGGGATATCTCACGTAAGATGAGTTATTTGCATTCTTGCAAAGATCAACTAACTCTAAAGTTACATTCGGTAGAGTGAAACGCTCCTCTGCCTCTCGCTTCAGAAAATCTGGCACGCCATCAACCGAAAAAACGTAGCTTTGACCTCAGGGTTTTTTCTGGTTACATACACCAACACGCGTACACATTCTTTGTGGTGCTCCAAAGCCGCAGCCTCTCGACGTATGGAGCACATATCTGAAATGTTTCGCACGGCAGAGATAAGTACATCGATGCCTATAACACTACAACACGTCCCTTTGACTTGCGACTCAAAGAGCACAACTAAAATGTAAAACATTTAGTAAATTAAGCTTCTTCCTATTTAGTTAGCCAGTCTTACACACCATTTTAGGCATAAAGACCCACACGTTAACGGAAACACAGCGACTTGGGTTGCTTACGAAACTTTGACGTCGAAATAAAGTTTTGACAATCATCCCAATGTTCTTCAACTAATCTTGTTTTTAATACTCCATGGCCAAAAATTGGGGAAATGTCACAAGATCATGCTATTTGCAAGTGTCATAAAAAAAAATAAAGACACAAAAACGGAGAGATTTTGATGTAGTTCGATTGATAATCGAGTCGAGTACGGTCGAGTAACGCTGTACTTTGAACTGCGTTCGAGATGTTGGAAATGAAATTTAAAAAGGAAAACAGAAAAACAGAAAAATTTAGAAAAAGAAAAAGAAATCTGATCACCGTATTTCATGGGGTCCTGAAGACAGGACATCTACATGTACATGTACATAACTGGTCTTAGGACAAATGTTCAAATCAGAGCAGTAACAAAAAATAGAAAACTAACAAATACTACATACTGTATAACTTGTGTGGTAGAATTAGTTACAGAGTAAAGGATTTGGAAAATTGCAACATCAACACCATAACTGTAATAATATTGAGTAAGGACAAACTCAAAGGCAAATGTGTTTAATCTTCACTCTGAACTGACACTGCCAATATGACAAAAGAACTTCGTTGACAGAATATTTAATCAGTTAAAGCATGTCCTCAGGGACAATTATTACAATTATTACAAGATTGTAGCTGGAAGTTTACTAATTTCAAATTCGTTTCTTTCACTTGGGTCTGGCACCCATGTTAGATTTTTTGATGAGAAGGCCTGGGCGAGACCAGAAATAGTATTACAGTATGGACAAACAAACAAGAGTATTTATATCATTTTTATCATTTGCTTCAAATGGTTTCTTAGTATACAACTTCTGGGTCTTTGACAAAAGAGTGACTCTGGGTCAGCTGCCCCAACTCCCCATCACCTCTTAAAACACTGACTCCCTCCAAAAGTTTTTTTTTTAAAGTTTGGGAATGTGTTTTGCAAGGTTAGAAATGCTAACTGACAACAAACACATCTAATAAACCTGCACTCAGAAAACATGCAGTGTTTATACAGTACCACATACTGTGTACCTTTAAAAGTGTCAGCACATTTCCAGATTCAGCTGATCAGGAGGATGCTTATTCCATGTCACTATGTTCTGAATAAAAAAGAACATAAAATCTGCACATAAAATCAAGTTAAACTCACACGAACGTGTCATGCCTTGTGGTGTGTTTTTCAAGTGCAGAAGTTTAGCTGTGCATGTTGTCAGTTTGCTTTTGTTAACCTCATCAAACACATCCCCAAGCTTTAAAACATTGTTAACAATGAATTTGGGCAACCTTTGCACATTATGCATGTCCGAGAAGTAGAGAGCAGCTTTTTGATATTTATTACTTTTTCAAATGAAACATTGAGAGCTGCCAAAGGTGCCTGCCAAAATATACTTTAAAAAAATCTTATTAGATTTAAATATAATACTTTTCCCACCTTCGGGAATTCGACTAGAAGTTTTACTTATTGTTCAAATTCCCCCCCCCCCCCCCCCCCCATTACATTGATACATTGTATTGATTAGGTGCATTAATATTAACACACTTAAGTTTCTTGCTTGTCCCATTAAATATAATAATAATAATAATAATAATAATAATAATAATAATAATAATAATAATAATAATAATAATAATAATAATAATTTAATTTAATTTAATTTAATTTAATTTAAAAAAAAACGGGAAATACCTGATTCCGTTTCCGCAGTGTATGAATGAGAGTAAGTAAGTAAGTAAGTTTATTTGACTCGAGGTACAAGTTATTTATACAGATTAAGGCCAAGAGGGCCTAGTACAAGAGATTATCGACTGATAACAATATTAGAAATACATATAATAGATAGATGAGAAAAATATAAAAAATACAAGACTAGAATTAGAATGATTTACATAGTTTTCGAGAACGGGACATCACTTATAGCATAAGCTAATCGAGAGGATGCCCCAAAATTACATATTTTGCATTTTGAAGCTATTTACATAATTGTCAATATATCAAAAGAGATCTGTACAGTATGTTACATTTGCATAAATAAATAAATAAATACATAAGTGAATAAATTAATATATAATATATAATATAATATATATATACACACACATAATTAAGTACATAAATAAGTGTATAGGATTCATAAATAAGTAAGTTAATAAATATCTGAGGAATACTTGTTTATTGTTTCAGTCAATATATGTTTACGAAAAGAAGAAAGAGACAGTAGCTGTTTAGCCTGAGCCGGCAAAGAGTTCCAGAGGGTTGAGCCGATGTACTGAATAGAACGTAAACCATATTGGGTTGTGTTGACAGATTTGATATACAGATTTTTATTCTGAGCTTGTCGAGTTTGATAAAGATGTTTATCAGATACAAGTATAAAATAGTCACTGAAGTTTCCAGGAGTTAACCCATGGAGCCACTGATAAACAAAAGTGAGTATTTGAAGATTAATTACATCAATAAGTTTGAGTAGCTTGAGGTATTTGAAGATTGGTTCTGAGTGTGACCTTGGATGAGAAAAAGTTATGAGTCGTACTAATTTCTTCTGGAGTATGGAAATTGGTTTTAAGTAACTAGGATAAGTGAGTCCCCAAACTTGCACACCATAGATAAAAAAGGAATATATAAGAGAATAATAAAGCATAATAAGAATATTCAGGGTTACAAAATATCTGACCTTAGATAGAATGCCAATTGTTTTTGAAATTTTCTTGCACAATTCACTAATGTGGGGCTTCCAGGTAAGGTTAGAATCAAATAGAACTCCAAGATATTTTACAGAATTTACTTGCTGGATATTCTTATTGTTTATTTTTAGATGGATTGGTTTATAAGGTTTAAATCTGTTGGAATGAAATAGAATAAAGTTAGTTTTTTGTATGCTGAGGGCTAGTCTATTGGTTATCATCCAGTCAGTAATTAATTTAAGTTCAGTATTAAGAGTCTGCTGAAGGTAATCCAGGTTATTGGAAGAAAGGAAAATATTGCTGTCATCTGCGAATAAATGAAATATAGAGTGTTTAGAAACATTTGGTAGGTCATTAATATATATCAAGAAAAGTAATGAGAGATTTCCGATCAATACACTCCGCTCAGTCTCGCCTCCTCTTCTTCTATCTCGTCAGCCAAGTCCTGCATCTGGTGATGTGCTCGGCTCCGCAGAGCGTCTACGAACGCCTTGAAAATACGCGGCCCTCTCTTCTCCAACCTGCCAACAAGTATTTGGTTTGCTTTAGTAACTCCAAAGCGATCAGCCTCACAGCTAACTGCTTCCTTGTCTGAATCCGGCAAGTATTCGCGGCCAGAGATGCTTTAGCCATCACAACCGGGTCGCTCTTAATCTGTCCACTATTTGTTTTTTCATATTCATCAGCACTCGGCGATGAACGTCTTCCATCTTTCACTTGTGTGAAGAACAGGAGTGGCGCAGAACGATAGAGTATCGACTTGTTGCTCCAAAGCAACCACTCTCGAAGTAAAAAAGTTTTACATACAGAAAAGCATCGCCCAGGTCACAAATCATTTACCGAAACGTTGGCCAAAACATTGTTTACGGGTTTCGACTCTTTCACTGACAAGTCCACCTCCTTGGAGACCACAAAGTCAATTTTCAGTCGACAAACAAAACAGCCAGCCATGGCCGCCATTTTGATGGAACCCAGACCCCTGAATGACGGGAGCTGAAGCTGACTGGTCCTGTCTGTTTGGCTTTGGAGAGTAAGCGGACACCCTTGGGAAGCAGAAAAAGCGGCCGTAACTGGAACTGTCCACTTACGAGAGTGCGTAAATGCAGAGTTTGACTTAGCTAGACTTTAAAGGGGGCGTCTGTAAGTAGAGCTGGAGAGCACCCATCGGAGCTGTACCGATATGTTCCACACAGCATCCTGTTCTGGCAGGCGTTTTATTTTTCCTTCACTGCTGACTGAGAAAAAAAAAGCACTCATCAGGCCGCTGGAAAAATTCAGTCTTGCATAGCCTGCGAAAATAGACAGATTTTTCCGCCTGTCGCTTTGCGCCGCCAAAAAATACATGTATGTATTTTAAAGCCTGGAAGCGGTAGATTATTACTTCTGGCTGGGAAATAAAGGGATTTTGATCAGTTGCTGGGAGATTTTTAAGGGGACTGCTCTGCTGGGAAGTAGACATTCGGAAATTGCCTTCCTGGGAATGTGGAACACCTCTGTGTTTGCCAGCAACAGAAAAAAAGCCGAAAAGAACTACTTTTTGAGAAGCTGTGCATTGTATTAGCGCAAAGAAACGTATTTTGAGAAATATCCTCGTTGGGTGCTCTCGGAGCTGTTCACTCATGAGAGCCGTCAAAAGCGTTCTCCCAAAGATAGGCTGCAGGTCGTATAGCCAACGAGTGGTACTGCCCACGCCGTGCCCACGTCCTCATAGCTCGCGTCTGTGAGTGATTAGTTAATGTTGTAAGTTTAGTTTACAGAACTAGTTTATATAGATAGTTTTGTCGATTGTAAAAAAAAAAGCGAATACGTTCGACTGGTTCCTCTGCGGTGCTTGACGATCGCGTCCGTGATCAATGTAGTACATGATTCCTTCTTTCATTTCCTCGCTTGTATCTTATTCCGCTAAAAAAAAACTACTATTTCCAGCCAATCAAAAGCCAGTGTAAATTGCGTTTGGTTTTACTTTCAAGAAGAAATCAATTGGCAACTTGCAATGAAACGCCATTAATACGCCACTTGCTTTATTGCGCGAATCGGATCGGAATCGCGTTTTACCCATGTCGCCAAACTTGTTTGGACCAATCTGTTTTTCGTGATACTTTACTTACAGAAACGCAACAGAGCTCACTATCATGCATTCGCGTCACAAACTATGGGAAACTATCATTGAGCACTTCTTCCGTAGCCTGTGTACAGCCGTCCCATTCTTCGTACCTCGGAATTTTGGTTCAGTTGAATGCATCCCTGAAGCGGTCATCCAGAACACCTTGCGGTCTCACTCTCAATTCATCCGGGACTTTCAGTAAGAATCAAAGATGGCGGCACCAGTGAAAGTGACGGATACTCGAGCAGAACTAGCAGAACTCATCAAGAAGAAGGCTGAGATAGCTGTAAGTTAGTATGAATATGTAAGCTACACAATTAGCTCGTTATTTTTTAAGTTACACTGGCCTGCACTACTTAAAATTGGATTTGTCATTTCGAACTTATGTCACCCTCATTTTGGCGGTAGAAACAAACGTCATCATGTATAAGCGTTTATATTTTATTAGTTTGTCAAAACGTCGATGGTGTTCGTAGATTTTAGAACAGCTAATGTAGGCGCTCGTTTGCCTTTGTGAAGCACCGTTAATCCTGACTTAAATCGCATGACGTTTTTATGTCTAAGCAGGAAAAAAAATTTTTTCGCCCTTCCTTGCGATTGGTGGTACTAGTAGAATCACAAGTTTGATCGACATATTGAATATTTGAAATAGATTTCACTAGTGCTGAAAATGCTTTCAGCTACTATGCTGCTTTTTTTTGGGTGGGGGGGAGGGGGGGGGGGGGGAGAGGGGGGTAGGCAAATTGTCCCACACCCTCTAGAATCATGTGTCTACCCCTCTTGCTGCTTTATTGTTATGTAACATTGGCAATAATCTTGCTAACATTATTTTACTATTGCTTTATTACTTCAGTGTGAAGAGGATGCCATATTTTAGTGAATTAAAGCAAAATTCATCACATTACAGTATTTACTTTATAGATATACTAGAAATCACTGATAGTGAGTGGAATGCTGCCAAAAGGTCCTGATGCAAGAAATGTACCTACTCTAGTACATAATACTGTATTTTCTTCTAGGGACAGCCAGTAGAAAATAAATATTGTCGACAGTGACAGAGAGACACACAATAGCTGTTATTGCAGTTGAGCCTGCAGTCCAATGTTCTTTTGTTTTGCGAAGCATGCAAACGAGTCTTTCGGGTCAATACAATGTTGAAATGACCCTTTCGCCTCGCTTGTATGTCAAATCACTGACATTTGCAATAACAGCTATTCATATTTTACTTTTATTCCTTTCATGTTGAAGTGGACCGATACAACAAGGTTTCAATGTTTTAGTGAATTAAAGCAAAATTCATCACATTATTTACTTTATAGATATAATATTTCTCTCTGCCAGGAAAGTTTGGCGAATCTTGAGAGACAGATATATGCTTTTGAGGGAAGTTACCTGGAAGATACACAGTTATATGGAAACATTATACGAGGATGGGACAGACTATTGACAAACAAGTGAGTTGATATGTACAGTACAGTAACAGAACTCTAAAGTAATTATATTGTAAAGTGTACAATATTCAATATATATTCAGTTATAAGGTATATGAAGTGTAAGCCCATCCCTCTCCATAGCAGTGCAATTGATATTTGTGCTATTTGTTTATCTATGCCAAGAATAAATTATTGTTTTCTATATTTTTATTTTAGAACAACAAATACAAAAGTCGAAAGAAGAAACAGAAAATTCAAAGATGCAGAGCGACTGTTTTCCAAGTCATCTATCACTTCACATGCAGTGAGTACAATATTATCACATTGCCATGGAAAGTTAATATCTTTGTTTTGTTGTCTATTTTGTGTTTCTTATGTCCTAAAAGAGTGATCCTTTTCTTTCCCTTCTTCCTACCTTTTTACTCCTTTCCACCCCTTCCAGTGCTCTTTAGAATGATTTCTTTCTTATTGAGAACAGCTTCTTAAGTTTGCTCATTGTATACCACTTTCTGGCTTCGTTTATTAGACTGGTTAGGCACACTTTCTCTTCTTGACGGGTTACAACCTTCCAACATCATGATAACTATTTAGCAAGCACTCATGAATCAATGTTGTAAAAAAAAAAAAAAAAAAAAAAGAAACAGAACTCAAGATAGCCATCCTAGCGGAACTACAGTACAAGTGCAACATGAAGCATCTACTGTTCATTGAATCCCAATTGTATTATGGTCCAGCTGCCATAAAAGAAAGTTGAATTTGAAAGCCTTGACCCATCAAGCATGTGTGCATGCAACTACAGTATGTTCAATCCTATCTTGACTCTCAAGGATACGCTAAAAGTGTGTACTTTAAATTTATGATGTATATGACAGAGTGCTTGCCATCATGTTTGTTATTTCTGTTTTAGGCCATTGCAGCAGGTGGAATCCATCACAGCCTGACTGAACCACAGCCGGAAAAAAGTGAGTCCTTCCATTAGTTCTAAATTGTACACTCTCTTGTCCCCGAGCGAAGCGAAGCAAAGTGAGGGTAATAATCACGGCGCTAATGCAGCAAATTCGCTTTGTGTGGAGACTCCAAGCCAGTCGCCATCTCGAAATCTAATGTTCGTCAGTCAGTCTGTCATGGGGCGACCTCTAAGGCAATGACGTAATAATAATTATCGATTAGCGTCAAAGCGAGGTCAAACAAAGGTTTGAACGAAGCAACAACTGTACGTAACTGCGTTCACGAAGATGAATTTGAAAACTGGAAAACTTGACACAGCACGGTCTCGCGAAGCTCGTCTGCAAAAGAGAAGGGAACTAGCCGGGCAAAGCGAAATCGTGAAACAATCGAACAGCGCCAAATAAATACGTCTAGAGAAAAGACGACAAACATTTGATAACAGACAGCATCATGAACGGAAGCGTGCCGAAGAAGATCAAGCAAATCGGGAGCTTCAGACGCCGTCTTGTGTTAAACTCAG
This sequence comes from Plumapathes pennacea, assembly GCA_964036295.1. NCBI lineage: Eukaryota > Metazoa > Cnidaria > Anthozoa > Antipatharia > Myriopathidae > Plumapathes > Plumapathes pennacea. Next base: position 9,851,350 of record OZ038462.1, read on the forward strand.
ATCCTTATTCAGAAAGGACAAATAACAAAGGTTAGTCAGTGGAAAGCGAACAATCACCGTGACAAATATATTCTACCCGTATCTTGTAACTCGATCACTTCAAGGATGTATTAAAATCTGTATGCTGATCATTTTCCCTTAAAGTATTCTTTTAATACGCTTCTGTCGCCAGTTTCGGCTACTGTATTGGCTCAGAGCAATCGGAACTTGGGGTCTTGAATGATTTAGTCAGATGTCTTATTATTTCTTTCAAGACTAAAACTAACAAATACTGTAATTTGACATGCGGTGATTGCAGCGAGAATCGTTCACAAGCCCTTAGAAGTATGACTAGGTCTGAAGCCCTTGCATAATATGAAGTAAACCGTTCAAGTTATGCTTTGATTCTGGGAGAAATCATGTTGTTTTGAGCGCGTTCACGTACAAAACAATTCGAGCTCATTAAACATGCATGCCTGAGTCTTGTTCATGCAACCCAGAGTAAAAACAAATTGCACAGGAAGCCTATTTAATTGTACTACCTATGAATTCAAAATTGGAGAATCAGTGTTTGTTTTTCTCCCGTACTACGACGGCCGACAAACTTCAAAATTTGAGTATTAGATTTTGAGAACGTGCTTGGCAGACTGTATAAATTAATTTGTCGTGCCGACCGACCGTGGGAAATACGTACTTCGTCACGCAATCGATTCTTTTTTTCAACGCAAAAGTATAACACACCATTCTTTTTCTCCTTCCTTTGTGTGTAGCATTTGACTTCGAAGGAAAGATTGAGTCAACATTTCGGTAAAACAAAGGCTACTCTTCTTGGGAGTACCAAAGTAAAAGTCCCTTCAATGTCAGAGCGAGGGGATCTGCGATTATCGTATTTCTAGTAATAATACTCCTTTTTTTTAATGCTTGTGTTAAACACACTGCATCATGAAGTGTTGGATCACAGCTCCACACATGAGCCCTCAAACTGAAATGTATGACTTTGCTTGTGTCCAAGTGTTAACTATTTTGTTCAGTTTTTGCCACACCTCTTGTGTCTCCTGCTGCTGCATGAAACATTCATTAGATGTTTCATCATGCAGTAATCTTTCTCAAATTCATATAGGTTCCCCAAGGGATAACCACTGCACATTGCTTGGTTGCCCAGCACATTTTCAGTTGTCTGGAACTACTGGACACCAGTAATTTTGAACCCTGGAGTCTGTAAATTATTGTTTTATCTGTCCTGCATTTAGTATATTTGTACTTTCCGTACCATAAAATGTTTTGATGATTCCTTCCCTTTGTTTATCTTTTTAGTAAGTGTACTATCATTGTTTTGGGGTGTTGTCATTGTAGTGTTTGCTTCAACAGGGGAATCAATCCATTCTGATCAATCACAACATCTTCAACACAATCATCATGGAAAAGTACACAAAGGTACAAAACTATACCAACTTTCAAACAATAAATTCCCTTGATTTCTATAAGTACTATATCTTAAACACCACTTTAAGTAGGGATCAAGAAGAATATCAAGCTTGAAGGTCTTCCAGGCAACTTGCTCAGATTTGTTTAATGTATATATATTTTTGTGTATTATCTGATATTTGTTGCATTACACCCTGTGGGCAGAGCCTTGAGTTGGAATAAAATATGCCAAACAGTTCTAAGTCTTTCACAAACTTATACATACAGTCGAAGCTCTCGCAGGTGGCCAACTTTGGGAATTTGAAAAAGTGGTCGTAACTAGAGCTGGTCACTTACAAGAATGGGCTCTCGTAAATGACCACACACTGAAACAATAGAGGCTGGTCACTTACTAGAGCTTTTAGCATAAAGCTGCTCGGATGCTCCACCCAAAACTCCCTTGAACTTTTGTTTTGAGATCTTATCAAACAAACCATTAGTGCAATATGTTATTACTGTAAATGTGATCAAGTAGTGTTCACCTTCGGTAAAGCGTATGGTAATCCATAAAATTATAAAAACAGCAAAACCAAAGTAGTTCACATGTGAGTGGCAGTAAAATCATGTGGTGTGCCTTCATCATTCAGTTACTGTGATATCTCTACAGATAACCAGTTTGATTTAAGTAATTTCTGTCTTTATTTAGGCTCACACAAGAAGAGAAAACACAAGCGACACAGGTTTGCAAAATATCCAACCAATATGATTGTTGTAAATATAGACTGTAAGCTCCTATTGCTTGACTGCATGTGGAATTACTTAAAGACAGAAAATTGCTTCTGAACTGGCAGCAATCCTGGCTGATGTCTTGTACAGTATATATTTATGTAGTAACTTGACTGTGTTGAGTTTCTTACATGTTATTATATACTACCAATGACAGCTTACTGGCAAAGTGTTTGTAATTATTGTGCTACTACAGTAAATTCCCTGTGCTTTACATACTACTGATAACTAGTTTTTAGCTTCATGTTTTTGTTGTTGTTGTTGTTGTTTTATGTTGCTGTTGTAAGTATTACCTTTTTGAATAATATATTCAATATTTGTAATGTATTTTTCTTTCTCCATTCCTCAAGGATTGAACTGAGAGTCAAAAAGGCAGGATATCGTTCAAGAGAGCCAAGTATAGGAGAGGTGAGGCTTAAGTGATGAGAAGACATGCTCTCTAGACTGACTGCAGATCAAATAATTTGTTTATTCTTTCCTACCTCTGTGCCTAAAGCTTTAGATTGATTCCCCAGTTATGTTTTTAACGGTTATCTAAGCATCTGGCATGGGAACAACCCTCAATAAGGAATTTGAACATTTGAAGGATTTTTCATTCTGGAAACTCAGTTTCTATTAGTTTTGTGGTCAGGAAATTTTGGTTCATAGCCTGAAATTCAGTCATCTCCTCTGGTTCATAAAGTACATCAATATATACCATAAACTACATTATTTTTGCTACTGTATACCTCCAAACATTTTGCTTCTGCCATTGTTAAAATATTGTTGGCTACTGTATTTCTTACAAGTGTGCTGTCATTTTTTTCCAACAGGATGATCAAGAGGACTAGATTTGCAGTTTTTTAACTTCTCTCAGCTGTGCAGAATGTGACCACATTACTTTCATAGTTTTCAAAACTCGTTGTTCCCCTTCACTCCTGATCAGAAATACAAATTCTCCCAACCACTAGAGAAAAAAACATACAAGGTATAATCAACCTACATCTAAGCAAAATGCCAAGTTCTTCTAGTGGCAGATAAATCCATCCGTGGGCTGAAGGATGGAAAGAATATGTAAATCTGAGGTTTTATATGAATTGGCCATAATCAAGGCATTCAGCCCAAATTTTCTGTTTTGTGTGTGTGTGTGTTGTGCCTGTGTTGAGTCATAGTGTCACTTCATGACATTTTGACATAATCAATTCTTTTTTTTTTTTACTTTTGGAAGAAGAGAGAAGGCTGTAAAAATAAAGTGAGTGAGAAAAGAGACAGAAGGAAGAATGGGATGACACTATTTAGGCCAGATGATAAAATGAAATATTCTTAACAGTTTTTTTAGAAAGTTCTTGAAAGTATAATCTATACCTCCAAGTCATAATAAAGATGTCTCCCTGATCATTTAGTTATTTAATTTAATTCTTTTATTGGGGGAGAGGGGGGGAGGGTAGGGTTAGGGAGTGGGGGTGTCAATGTTATAAATCCGTCAATCAGAAGGATTGTCCCGTTTCTGAGTCCAACCCGAACGCAAAACAAAAATAGGCACTTGAGATAGTAAATGATAGGAATCTGGCCTTTGAATTTGAAAATATGTTTGAACATATTAATGTTGCGATTCTGTGTGATCTACGTCAGTTTGATCAGATATACACAAAAAATGAATAACGACAGAACAGAGGTAGAATTTCGCGTTTTACTAAACGGTTTGTTTAAGGAAAATGTCCCCTGGTAAACGCAGAAAATGGCACAAATATATGTTTGTGAGATATATATCGCAAAAGTGCTCGGATCAAGTAACTTGTGCGCCACCCGGTGGCGTTAAAGTTACCGTGATTTTTTCAGGGTAACTTGTACGCCACCCTCAAATAAAAAAATTCACCAGAAAACCACAAATCAAAGATTGCCAACAATTTCGGATCTGAACGAAAGGGGAAAAAATCCTGCAGCTAAAAATATATAATATATAATTTGTGCGCCACTGATGGGAAGGGAAAAAATCGCAAAACACAAACACATCCACTTTGAAATCGGATCCGAACGGGAAAAAAAATCTTGAAATATGAGTTGAAATAAAACATGCGCGACACTGATCGAAAAGAATCACAAACATCAACAAACACTAGAATAAAATCTTGAAAGAAGTTTAATTAGAAACATGAGCACAAAGGGGCCCAAACACAAATGATCGGTTTCAATGGACGTTTAGTGCTAATGAGCCGAAGGAGGCGGAGGCGTTCAGGTGTCAAATTGCTTAAACAATGAATCCTTTTAAAAGCTTTTCTAAACGCTGGTGTATTTCGGTGTGTTTTTATCCATGAATAGGACAAAGCAAGGAATGAAATAACAAACGGCTCCTTTAGGAGCCACCATTTCTAAATAAAGTTATGATCAAAAAACGCTTCAATAAAATCGGCAAAATTATGTTATGACAACCTTCAAACCTCCAAATTAATTTTTCAAATAAGAAAAACCATTATTACAGATAATTTGAGAAAAAAGACCTTCATAAAACCTTCATAAAAAAAAAAAAAAAAAAAAAGTGGGTGGCGTATAAGTAACCATGTGGTAACTTTTACGCCACCAAAACGTCTGGGGTGGCGCACAAGTTACTTGATCCAAGTGCTCTCTAGGCCCCTGCTGTACACGCTCTTTTCGTTCAAATGGATGAAAGTGGAGCACACAGTTATAATAGTCACGGTGGATCCTCGAGTAATTTGCGGATTTCGGACAGATAGTACTATAATCAAACCTGATAAGTATTGTTTTTTCTTCTTTCTTGCATGCCAGCTTTCTAAAGGCATTGCAGGTTGTGCACGATTGATATTTACGGCTCCCTAGTGTCATACCAACCGTTTATGTAGCCTAAAATGTCAGCCGTCCCCTCCCCAGAGACGGCTCGTTTATTTAGCCAAATGGATGACACTGTTCGAAAATATTCGATTCACGTGCACAATGTCACGTACAATGCATTCTGACACCAGCATATGAGCCAATGAGGAAACGGCCATCCAATAACGTGGGCAGTTCAGTTTGAACTCCGGAGTGATTGAAGCATTTGAACTCTGACGAGAAGTTAGGTTTGTTCCGTGAAGCTTTAGCTCTCTATCGAAGTTTTAGACTTCTTTGAGTTCCGTTATATTCCTTGAGCTTCCTTCTTAGTTACCTGCACAGGTTTGCCATTATCTCATAAATCCTCCTAGTCATCGAAAGCATGCCTTCAACGACAGTTCAGGACTTCGACGTTCTTGAAACAGTAAGTTCTGGTTCCATTGGCAACGTTAGGGTGATACGGCGGATACAAGACGATAAGGTTGGTGTCTTAGCAGCAAATGATAAAGTCAAGAAATAGAATTCTCACCACATTTTTAAAATGCGACACATGCGTTAAAATCTATCCGGCTTTATATGAATTGAATTTCTGTGCATAGTTTTGTGTTGTCGCTGGCCGCAACTGAATAAACGTTTCGTTGTTACTGCAAATCGATTGCGTCAAAGTCTAGAACTCGAGGATTGTAGCATGCCTTCCTTTTACATTTTTCAGTGGGAGCCGCGTGATCTCTTTCCTATCTGGCACACCTGTACACCGAGGCAACCCACAGATTTATTTTGTTTTTTATACTGCTAAAAGACGTTCGGTTTTCTGCATGATGTTCAGAACTGAATTTGTTTGCTTTTTTGTTCAAATTCTAGTCGTTGGTTAATACAGTCATCCGTCATACCCAGAGCAAGTATAGCAACTACGCCAGACCTACAATTTCTAAAAACGACCCTTGCCCACACCAGCACTCTCCCAGTTTTAGTACAATACCAACTTGGAGCATAAATTGTAAGTACAACTTTTGCCTTCATGCAGATATTCGCCTGGACTGAGCTGGACCTCGGTATCAAGACGAGGCAAGACACTGAGCGACTTGACGCGGACATGCAAAAACTTCTCACATTGAAACATCCACACATCAACAGGCATCACGACTGGATCGTTGACAAAGAAACCGGCACCGTATTCCTAATCATGGATTACGATGATTTTCAACTCAGCGAAATGGTGCAAGAATTTCGGAATTCGAGGTAAGCAACTCTCAAGTCCACCAGTGTGGGGAGGGTTAGGAGGTGGTACTCCTACATGTATTTCCTATTTATATTGACGTTCTGCTGGAGTTCTAATGGCATAAAATTTACGTCTTGGCGTCTTAAAGAGGGTGGTTGTCTTTTCTTGGTGATGTTACCAAACTTGGAGATTTGAGTACTGTACGCATCGCTTCTTTAGTTAGAAGAGAATTTGCCGGATTACCAAGAGCTGCACTGACATTGTCACGCTTGTAACTGCGCTCATAAAACTGAACAAGTTTAGGTCTGGGGCCAATTCAATCAACATTTTTAACGTGTATTTTACAAGTTGGATCATTATTAACCACCACCAAACAGACACTTATAGAGCAAAAGTCTGCAAAATATTACAGATACCGGTCTCACAGGCATAACTGTAACAATTTTTGGCCACGGTATGGTATTGAGGCGTGTTTTAACGTGCAGAGGAATTAGTCCAACTTGTAAATTACACTTTTAAATGCTTTATTGAATTGGCCCCTGGTCTTAAGCTCGCAAGTAAAGCACTTTATCTGAGACAGGCTGGTGAAGTTTACGAATTTTTGTCTTGAATAGAGCCGCCAATCACAGAGACTGCATAAGAAACGCTTTCAACCAATTAGAAACCAAAGTAATTTGCGTTGGATTTTACTTTGAAGAGGAAATCAATCAGGTCAGAAGTGCGAGCAAACGTCATTGGCCACCACATTGCTTGCTTGCCTGAAAAATTGCAACTATTAGTTTATTTTTCTTTTGCTTCTGATTGACCATGAATATGCTACTAACTCGTTTTGACCAATACGAAAGCCTAGCTTAAAACGCAAAACGAGCAATCATAATACACCGAGTTGCTTTGACAAAAAGACGGCCCTAAAGAAATGTTTTTTGTTCGCGAATTGGACTCAAGCTTAATGTTTTACTACTGTGTCGCCATCATAATATTTGATAATCTTACAGAAAAAGGTTTAGCGAAGATATGGTCTGGTTCGCACTCCATGAGCTGTTACTCGCAGTCCAAGTATGCCAGAGTCACGCAGGGAACAAGGCATGGCTCTTGTACAAGGACTTAACAACGGAAAATGTGTACATAGATCACACCGGCCACATGAAGTTGGTACATTATGGGCCTTTCAGATTGTATCCAAGAGGTCTTGATGCAAGAAGAGGTCTAGGAAGTGTGGTAAGTTCATAATGCAGAATCTCACAATCTCTGAGAAGAAAAACTGAATAAGAGAAAAGTACTAGTCTTTCATCTTTACAAGTTGTCAAATAGCAAATTCCTGCTGTATTCTTCGCTTGCACGTGACGTCACGTTGGCCATGTTTGTGGAACTTTAACAAAAGATTACTCATTATGACACCAACATGGCCGTGTATTGTGAATCTCCAGGAATTGGCTGCAAGTCAAGAATAACGTAAAAAACCTGAACTGTCTCTGGCGAGAAATTGGAACAAGTGCATCACCCGTAGGAGCAATGATTATATATATATATATATATATATATATATATACATACATACATACATACATACATACATACATACATACATACATACATACATACATACATACATACATACATACATACATACATACATACATACATACATACATACATACATACATACATACATACATACATACATACATACATACATACATACATACATACATACATACATACATACATACATACATAGCATTCAACTGCATTGACTGGCAACCATTTACATTGAAATGACATTCTTTAGCATCAAATGAAATTTCATTAGCACGGTATTCAGTTTCAATAACACGAACCATCCAATCAACTACGCGATCTTCCTTATTTTTTTAACGGAATAATTGAATTATTGTTAATGAGTTGCCAGGCTTCGGGGAAAGAGATTACTGCCAGTATGTAAAGCCATACAGATACGGGCAAATGCCCTTAATACAGGGTGTTTGCTTAATACAGGCAGGGTTTGCATGTACAACGCCGCTAACACAGGTTTGACTACATGTGTATGCCGTCCGAAAGGGTAGCATTTTCAAGAACTTTAGTCCTAAAATAGAGTGAACATCATGCTTGAGATACAGATGAGAAATAGTGCAACATTTTTGGTATGAAGGGCTGTAAGGGCAAAAGTCTGAAATGGGGTCGAAAAATCACAGTATTGATCTGAAATAATGTAATGGTTTTCGAACCGGCTCGGCACACACTCCCACCTAACATTATTTTTACGAGTGGTACACCCCCATCCCTGCGAATACACAATGACATACGGAGTGAGTACGAGTTGACTTGTTGGTTGATGACTCTCTGATTACATTTTGGCCGATTTGTCAATTAATTCGAGTGAGTGAGTGGCCGTTTTAATTCTTGACACACATTGTTTTTTGTTTTAGATGCACGGAGAAGCTGTGGTCAACCACGGCCACCGTCTCGATCACAGTCGGAATATTTTATCTCTTGGACGCCTTATGTATGAAATATGCACCTTAGAGCCCTACTCTCCACACCAACAACTTCCCCAGTGCTACAGTGCAGAGTTGTGCGCCGTGATAAACTCCATGCTGCGATCTAACGTAAGTCTTCAGGATAACCATGATCTTTTGCACGCCTGGAATAAAAATCTTGCGTAAACAGCGAAAGACGCGACTTTCAATATAAATCGAAGAGTTTGTTTCTCGTAGCTCTGTATTTTCTCAAAGAAGAAAATAAAAATTAAATGTCAAGTCGAAGACACCTTTGCCTTTCAGTTGTACTTGAATGTTGAAGTATCACTAAAATTGATCAATTTTTTTTTTTTTTTTTTTTTTTTTTTTTACAGTACAAAGTGCAGCCAAGTGTTGAAAACCTGCTGAATACGCCCATGATTTCCATGCTACAGTAAGTTCCGTCAGATTACACAAACCCGCTCAGTAAACGACCTGGCACACGCCCTATTAATGGCAGTTGCCAAGGTTACCGTTGCCAAAGTTAACAGTTGGCCAAGCCCTCCTTCAGTTGGCAATCAACAGCGACTGAGACAAGATCTTCCATTTAGCTTCAAGGCGAGAAGGGGAATTGAGGCACTCCACTCAGTCTGTTATGATTGTATAACAGTTCTTGATTAAAGTGTTGTCTATTTTCCGCAGGAGATGTTGGAATAGAAGAATGAGAATTATGAAGTTGAAATCTGGTGAAGGTGAGTTCGCGAAAAGCGCGTGGTATTCAGCGACTTCTGACACCTTCAAACCTGAATTACCAGTAACTATTTGCGTGATGCTTTAACTTCTTTATTTTTCAACTTGAAGGAAGGGCATTTTCAGATCGTCAAATTTAAAGACCTTGTTTGGCTGGATTTTAAGGATTACCCTTCAAAATTCGTTTATTTTTCGTATGCGATTCCTTCGTTAGAGAACATTTCTGGAAGTTTGAAGTGCTTATAGTTCCATATTTTGGTGCTCGGGAATTGGGAAAGCCAAGAAAAATTGGTTCCGGTCGCACTCGTAACTTTAACGACATTAAGTTTATATTTGCATCATTTGAAGTGCAAACAACGCTTATCACCAGAAAAATATGTCCGCAAGTTGCTACCAAACACTGAAAAAGCCGTCGTATTGCTCTCGATGCCGAGTTATTATCGACTAAACTTCCTAGTGCGACCGGGTCCATAATCAACTCTCAAACAAAAGTTTACCTCGTTGTTAAACGGAGCTTGCTTCAGTTTTACTTATTAACTCCCAAGCTCAAAATGCAGGTTCTCTCAATCTTTTAACGTAAATGTATATGCGTGAGGTCGTGAGAGTTGATAGCTTTATCAGCAAGGGTGAGCAATCAACAGTCAAGTTCTTCTCTCTCGTATGATATATGAAAAAATAAAGAAGAAAATTGAAGTTGGGTGAGTAGGCTCTTGGGAGTGAAAGGGTTAATTTGCACATAAAGTCATCATCTTTGGAAGGGCTTGGGTCTGCCATACAATAACCAGTTTAAACGTAACTTATTAATGCCACTTATGAACTCTTCCGTCGCAGGAAAAACCTCTGTCCTTGATGACATTAAAGGGAGATTTGAGAAAGAAAGAGAAGAAAAGTTACGGGTAAGGAAATAAATTCCCTTAAAGCTACTGAGAATGTGTGTACGTTTCTGTGTTTGAACTAGGTACATCGTTCGCGACGTCAGCGTTCGTCATCATTTATGTAGTACAACCGGTAAAATTTCATCTTCTGTGCACATTTTATGTTATAGAAACTCCAAATTGAGTATCGAGTTATAATGAACTAGAAAATCTGCAATCGAATTCACAGTTTTGTGTAATGACCGCTGATTAAAAATAAGATGACCGCACGGCCGCAAACGTATCAAAAATATGCCTTTTGTGTGGTCAACTGTTTATGGCTATTTCTCCGACATTCAGATAGTCGCACATGTATGTAGTTCCTCATTCGGAGGTTTTGACGATTCACAGGTTTCGTTTGCGTGATGAACACAGCAAGGTTGCTCATAGTATATATATATATAAAACTTCAAAAGTGTTTTTTGTTTTGCAGTCTAAAAATGCTAGTGCTTGATACCGACGTAAAAAAGCTGGCTATATCCCTCCCACTTCTTTTATCGTGAACATTATTTTCTTGTTATTTTTTGTTTGTTCTGTTTGTTGTTTGTTGCAGACTATGATTATTTAACCAGTTTCTTTGTATTTTTTCTCGTTTGAATTCTGCTTCTTTTTTTTCCTCAGAATTTAATTTATGATGCGTATGACAATTAACAACATTAACGCAAAGAGGAAGAGCCCAGTAATGGAACCAGTCCAAGTTTTAAGGATTTTATTGATTACGTCACTAGGAAAGAAATTTTGTCATTGAATGTAAGAAATTTCAGTTGTAGATTATTAGAGCGTTGTTTAGAAAATCAACTAGCTGATGTAGTTCGAATTTAATTAATGAGATACGGCAATGGAAATCAATCTGTATTTTAAAGAGACGTCAGACGTTTAAATTGGAGAAAACTTGCTCCCTGAATACAAGACTCATTTCAGTGTAAAGTATTAAAGTTTTGATTAGAAAGTTTACTATTTTTAGGCAGAACATAGCTAGAATCCAAATAATATTGTTTCTTATTGTGTAACTGTAGAATTTAAGCCTCAAAGTTAAACATAATATATAGACACCAAGAACAGTGTTCATGAGATTCCCAATGTATTTATATCAAATTATCTATAAATTGCATTTTGTAAATAACTTATTAATTTAGTAGAGACACTTCTATAATAAAGCACACATTGTCTTTGTTGATGTTTTTGCGAGGTATCACATCATTAACATAATCTTGTACAGGGTCGGGGCACACACGGTCAACATTAGTGCGGCTAACATGGAATTAACTGGGAAGACGGTAAAACTGTTGCATGTCAGAGTGCAACATTGCTGCGAGCATGCATTTTTGCGCTGAGGACCCCGATATTTGACTAGTACTCAACACGTAAAGAAGCGGTTAACCCTCAAACGACACCGCGGAAATATGTTTTTCGGTAGTGCGGTCACCTTGCTTTTGAGTCAGCGGTTATTGCACAAAACTGTGGGAGTCAACTGATTAGCAACACACTCGCGTCGCTCGTCGCGGGTACGTGGAGCGGGACCGAGCCGGCGGGAGTCGGCGACAATAAAGCCAGAGCGTTTTGACAAACAATGGTGAAGTTATAGATAGTAACAAATCAAAGGCGATAAAAACTGCCTTTCCGGGAACAACTCTAAGCTGGCTGTGTCCAAAAGGGAGGCACGGTTTGTTGTGTTTTAATTTGAGCTTCAGGCTCAAAGGGGAGGGGGAAGGGGGAATGGGTAGAAGAGAAAAAACGGGAAGGGTAAGGCTTTCCCCTCTTCCTTCCCCCTCCCCATAATTTTCAACTCTCGCCCCCTCCCCCCTTCCACTGAAGCCGGTACTTAGAGTTAGGTGTGTTTGAAAGGGTCGGTAAAAAATGGCTGGCTACTGGGCGGAAGATCTGATTAAAATCGACGGATATTACGCTGTCACAAAAAAAAAAAAACATAATCTTTTACAATCCCCCCTCCCCCCCTTCCCCTCAGAAAATTCGTGTCCTCTGAGCACAAACCATTTCATAAATCAAATTAAAAAAAACCTCCTAAAACACCTGGAGAGAGATCTGCGTTTCACAATGGAATTTTAATAATTCCATCTGACTGTTTTTTAATTCCTAAAATTTTAGTGTATTCATTCAAAGCCTCATCGTTTTGTTCGCGAGCGCATGCTTTCCGGCGCGGGAAAAGTGCCAGGATAGCCGGCCGCGGCCGTGCATTCGCGCCACAGAGGAGTCTTCTGATTGGTCGATGGCAACGTGGCGCGGAACTCAAACTCGTCGGACTGCACGTCGTCTTCACTTCGGTTCGATGCCTTGTGCAAACGTCGCATTCGAGAGAGATTATGTCTTCTTTCTTCGCAAAACATCTGATGTTTTCGTCCAATGTTGCGCCAACAACCATGGGGGATTTAAGGAGATACGAGGGATTCTTTCCGGGCATGACAGGGGCGACGTATGATCCGATTTCACTGCTGAAAGAAGACGACAGAAGCTCTGAGTCAAGAGATTTTCTTGCAGGATCCCTCTCCAACAATTATGGTTTTTCGAATACATCGTATTCGTTCTCAAGGTAAGCAGCTTTGTTTTAGAGGTCAACAGGCAAGCTTTATAAAATCTGAACATGCCATGAACATGTGGAACCTTTTGTACTCCATTGTTGGCCTTTGACATCGGCAGATTTGAAAGTTGTACAATATAGACAATTCTTCTTTGCTGTGTTGTACGCCAAATGGTTAATTCAGGCATTCCTAGCTTTGTTGAGGATAGGAGCTGGTCAAATTTAGACCAACAAGAAAATAAACTTTGTGTTCCTGGTTATAAATTATTCTGCAAGGAATAGAAAAACAAAATTTTAACCAAATTCCAACGAGCAAGAGTACAATAGACACAAATTGTGTAGTTTTATTATTTTTTGTGTTCTGGATTTACCAGGGTTAGCCGAATACTTTTTCTTGATCTCTTGGTGAATATAGAATGTCAAGGTCAGGAAAAAAAATGACAGTATTCTTTTAGTAAATAAACTTGGTGGAAGACATTTTTTTTTTTTTTATTATATTATTATACAGACGTAAACACTGTAAATTAACCCGTGGTGCAGGATTCATTTGCCATTGTACTTTGAACATTCAACTAGGCCTTGGAGTTATGTTTGTTGTGAAGAAAGATATTTGACGGTAGTAGTCAGTTCAGTAATTCCCTTCTGTCTTGACATTGAACTTCTCTTTTTGTGTTTAAACTTTAAAAGTGGCGAAAACAGTGTCGGTTCAAGCCAAACTTCTGTTCCTTCGAATGATGCCGTGTCAATAAAAACACTGCAGCAAGCCAAAGAACTGCTAAAAACCCCGAAGAAAACCCCAGAGCAGCGAATCAGCCCCAGGAAACCATTGAAGCCGGTGAAAAGCGTCAACCAAAGCGATCCCCGCTTCAAAGGTGTCACTCTCAGATTGAAAACATCGCTCAGGAAGTGCAAGAGTAACCGAAAATCTCCGGCGCAGTTGCTAATAGATTGCTGTTTCTCCGCGAAGAAGAAGCGGCAAAGCGAAGATGTGGAAGTCAAGATGCCCCGGCGCCGTAGTTCTTCCAGCATCCTGAACCCGTCCATTTTCAGGCTAAGCCATTCCGTGGAAGAGCTAAGCCTCGACAGCTATGCTATGGATCTGGATTTAGGAGTGGCCCCTCTTCATGTGGAAAAGGAGTGCGCTTCCTGTGGCACGTACAGGACTCCGCTATGGCGAGACGCTGAAGATGGGACTCCCCTTTGCAACGCCTGTGGAATCAGATACAAGAAATACCGCATTCGCTGTGTCCGCTGCTGGTATATTCCAAAGAAGGAGGAAAAAGCACTGCCATGCTGTACGAGCTGTGGTCATCATTTCAAAATCACTCTTGCTCGCCGGGGAAACTCCTTCAGTTGTGAGTAAAGTAAACTGCGTTCGTGAAGTTGAGTGAGGACCTATTTTTATAGATCTTGTCAGAGGTGCATCGCATGGGTGTGTTTTTATAGGGCGGAGTTCTTAGTTAATATCGCAATGTTTACTTTTAATTCTCAACTATAAATGCCTCCCGTGATAGCGGTAATATAGATTATTTTGTAATCATTAGTTGTATTTAATTTTCATTTTTGATTTTTCAAAACATGGGATCGCTTGTTTTTTTCTTTTTTTCTTTCTTTCTTTCTACCTTTTCCTTCCTTTTTTTTTTTTTTTTTTGGAAAAATATTTACTGTACTATGTGGTCTTATATATATTTCCAACTTTTATTTACAAGTAATTCAGCTGCGTTCAACATCTGAATTAAAAAAATTCCGATATACGTTTAATACTGGTTTTGGCGGTAATTTTCAATCCTGGGTTTGCCCAGATCCTTGTCACGCACTGTCTTCAAAACCGTTTAAATATTCTTATACAACTCTGTAAAATGTGCAATTTGTTGCTTCAAATACTCTAGTCCAGATGTTAGTAAAATGTTGTAGAAATACCGAAGGTCAGTCGCTCTATTTTGACGTCAAAAAAAATCTATTGGACCTCTCATTAATTAATTGGGTACTTGTAGCTAACGATTTTTTATGTCAAGTGTTGCTGTTCGAGTGTTGTCTGATCGACTGATGTTTCGTCTAACTGTCGTTGGTCTAAATACTACGATTTGTGATTGTTACTGATAATTTGTTGTATGCAAGGTTTTCTTCATAGCTAAATAATAGACAAGTTATTATATCTTAAATCAGTTTATGAACCTTGAGTCCGACCATATTTTAAGTAAAGTAAAAGCAGTCTATTGTCTCCCATCATATTCTATTCAGTCGGTAGTTTAGGAGTAAAAGGTCCTTTTATATCACTATTATAAGGATGGGAACTGATGCCAGCGTGTTTTTACGCGCGTATATGTAACTCTTATCCATGCAAATGCCCTTTTCAGTCGTCTTACGTTGTTCAAAGTCAATGTAAATATAGCCCCTATTCGTAGTTTCAATCATTTTCTTTATATGCTTGTATAATGCTACATTAAGCCTTTGTTCAGTTGTCCTAAGTTTAAATTAATGAATCAAAATAAACGTTACTTGTGCACACTCAGTTTATTTTTGTCTTAGAAGCACAAATATTGGAGGTCAAGACTGGGCAGTGCGCGGTCACGTGATAGTTATATCAAGAACGGCTGATTATCGGAAAACCTCATTTCCTTTAGAAGTTGGATCGGAGGGCATCATGGTATACGGGGCAGCATGCAAGCCGGCAGTTGACAGCGAAGTTGAGGAAAGTCAGACGAATTCGGCCCGGCGGGGCCCAAAGCGCGTCAGCGGTACGGAGGAGAGACGAAGGAGAGTTACAACGCGAAATCTCAGAGGGAATTTATTTACAGCACATAACAGCCTGAAAAATGAATAACTTAATTCTGCAAAACTGTAAATACAGATATTTACAATTGTGCGCAAATGCATGGGCTGCCTGGAAATATCTACGCCATCCCCACTTTTTCTCTCCGTTTCTTGTCATCAACTGTTGGAAAAACTGTGCCGATCATAAAACGCAAACCAGAGAGAACTACAAGCTAAAAGTGGTGAAACGACACTACATTGTTGCCGACGAACATATTGACCAAACTTCGAAGAAGACGTAGTCTTAATCTGGACATTCCCAAAATGTAAAGTTACCAATCTAGTGACGGAGTAAAGTAATTTAAAATAAAATAATCTTGTGATTCAGAATGGTCCAAATTATTTTTCACAGCGTGAGAAAAATGTCTTCCTTGTGGCGAGACGTTTTCAAGAGTCCTTTTCCTTGCCAAACTTATAAAGAGCTCTGTGAAACACACGACGTGTCTCCGTCATTCACAAAAACAAGATCACTTTCTGAAAATGGCCAAGCTTATCGATCTCTCAAACAACAAGAAACGGGGAAAACAAAGAAACAGAGATGGCTGATCAATCTGATAAAACAATCTGATGAAGAGACGAAAGTATTTTGCTCATTTTTTTTCTCTTAGAGGCAACCACTGCGCAGAGTATGCTTTTACTTCTGCCAGCTCAGACACTGTCAATGTGTCGAGAGAGACTGTAACATGTTATTGGTCACCGGCCAGTGGCTGGGGTTACCATAATTTTCTGGTCTCAATACTGCACTTTGGTCGCCCGCGGAACTGGTTGGGATCAGCTCGTTTCCTTCGACGTCAACTGGAGAACCAAGAATTGGTTTTTTCGTCCCAACGACAGACAGGAGTTGGAGCTCCATCGTACCAAGCCGCGGAGATTCCTGTACAGGGAAAATACGGAGAAAAAAGCTTATAGGCCCTGGCCAAACGGACTCACGAGAAATTGAAGTTTACAAAATCAGGAATTGAGTACGGACTCGCTGTGCGGCCAAATTCATGCACACCGCACAACGTAATCTATTCAACAACTGCCGCGACTTTGCCGGGGTTGCACTTTCGATTTTTTCAGCGAAAACCCGCAACGTCCACTTTATTTGTGAGGGTTGTACTGATGTAGCTTGGTGTTTGATAACTTAGGGTGGTGAATGGTAAAATCCGAGACTCGCCGAGATCCTTGTTTGAAAATCCAAGACCGAAACTTCAACCACCCCGAGACTCCAAAACGGTACGAACCAAAAAATAGCGAGACTCCGAGACTCATAACAAGGGCTGCCGAGATTCCGAGATCGGACCAAAACTTTCCGAGACCAACGATTTTCTACTCCTACAACTTGCTTGTTCAACAATTACTGCTCACTATAGCACACGGATTAACCTTGCACTACAATAAAACTGGGGTTTAAAACTAACGTTTGTGCTCAGTTCTAAGTATCTATATATGGATACTCCGCAGCACCTTGTGGGTAATACGCAGAGATAAAAATTAAAGGTAAAAGTTGTCCCAGGAACAACCACAAAGTCATGTTTGGTTGCCCCATCCAATCTCTTGGTGCCCCACCTTGTGTTGAAAAATATAGCATCCGTGTATAGCACTATACCATTTCACACTGTTTGGTTGCGACCCCAGCATGTTTTCAGCTGTCCGGGATAACTAGACAACCATCAATTTCGAACCCTGTGAAGCTGAGAGAATTTCGATCTATCAAAAGACTCCTCCAGTCTTCAGAGCCTTTAACTAACCTCCACATCATCTCCGGGCAAAAAGTAATAATTGTCGAGCAGGTCTTCGGGTTTCTCCTCCTGTTCACCGACTTGTCCATGTTCTGCGATTACTTCTTCGTCTACCTCATCTTCCCCTCCCGAGTCGTTTTCAACGCACGTAAGGTAGAATTTCCTGTACAGAGAAGACAACAAAGTACCTACCTTCAAGATCACGCATAGTCCTTTCCTTATTTCTCAGGTTATAAGCTCCACCAGTGACAGTCTGGTGCCAGAATATCGTTTTCAGTTAATATAAGCTCCCTCTCCACCCCTTTTTAACCTATACCTCCCCGTTTACAAAAAAAGCTTGGGCTTAGAGAACTCTGAGAAAGACATGTAACTGATATGTTAAAGTCAAGCATCCAATACTACGGTGTGAATACAAGCACGGTCCATTATGAAATTGTCTCTTGCTCTCCCAACTTCCGTCGTGTTTAGATGAGGTTATATTACATGGAAACACGTCATATATTTCTTATCGCAATGATTTATGGTTGAAGAAGTTAATGCCAATAAAGGTAGTTTCTGTCCAGAACATCCCCCACCCCTTGAATATTAGTCTTATCATAACCCCTTATAAAGTTGCCCAGGGCCTTATAACGTGGATTTTACGGTGTCTATGTTAAACCAAAAACAAACATTCAAATAAAGACAGTGCCTTGTATCCAGTGAACGCATGCTTGTTCTAATAAACGCCTCGCCCTTCCCCCCACGGTACTTCAATAGGTGTCGCGGGAAACAACAGCTGTAGTACCTGGTGAACTTGAGATCCTCCACTTTGCAGTCAAACAGCTCCGTCATGATCTCGAGATTTTGTTTCTCCAGCTCTTCCACTGTTCTGTTTAGTTCAGCATGCGCTTTACGGTGAATAGCTACCTAAAGGAAGACCAAGAAAGGGGCGTTACCATAGGATAACTCAGCTGAAGAAATACAGTAATTAGGCATCATTGTACAACTTGTACATTATGACACTGCAAAAGACAGCTTTTGTTAATGAGTTAACAGGTAAAATTTAACCCTTTCACTCCTAAGCTCAAAATGCAGATTCTCCCAGCTTTTAAGAAAAAAATATATCAGTGATATAGTGAGACTTCATAGTTTAATCAGCTCCATCTGAGCTAGCTATTAAAAGCCAAGTTCTTGTTACTGTAACATATATTTATAGTGAGAAAATGAAGGAGAAAATTGAAGTTTATCATTCTTGGGAGTGAAAGGGTTAAGGAGAAAACTTTCTTTGTGTTTCACTTGAGGTTGAATTGGGTATACATGTATCCACATAGTATGCCTAACACTGGACATAAAGAGAGTATACAGTTACACTGACTGTTTCAGGAGTTGGCCTTTGTCAGAGTTAGAGAATTATGGGTGTTGGGAGGAAGGTTGCACAGGTGGAGAAACAGTCACCTCAGAAAAAACATGTTAGCCTACACTTATCCTCACGATGTTGAAAATATCGAAATTGACCCTTTCACTCCTGAGAGTGATCAATTTCAATTTTCTCCTTCAGTTTCCCACCAGAGATATGTGATACAGTGTGGAGTATTTGCTGCTCGATAGTTCAATCAGATGAAAACTGATTCATCTATCAGTTCTCAATCTCACTCATGCATTTTTTTTTGAATGATTAGAAGAATTTGTATTTTGAGCTCAGGAGTGAAAAGGTTACCTGACACTGCGTTATGAGTGTTTTATTCTCTATGCTGCTGCAGACCAAACCAGGGACTACATTCCATTGCAGCTTCTTTAGTTTGACTGTAAGTTATACTTTACCTCTTTTTTGAGCCATTTGTTGTCCATTAATTCTGCACAGCTGTCCTTATCCAATGCATTGGCTACTTTCTAAAAGAAACAAGTCAATGATAATCTTAATATTTCGTTTCTCACTATTTAGTGTATAAATAATCGTGCAACTGTATAATTTATTAATACCAATACCTCAGATGCAATGTCTTTCTGTTTGGAAATTGTTGATTCTGTAAAGGATTCAATTTCATCTCTTGCTATGTTCAGACTTCTATCCAAGTGAGCTAGGATAAGAACAGAAATGTAGTTGAACATTGATCAACAGCGAAGGTACACAGTATTACCAAGTGACTTAAGATTGATTGTGAAAAATAATATTTTTGATGATTGCAAAATATATAATATTATAATAATATTATGATACATAGTATCTGCCAATAATGGGAGGAAACATGGATATTATTAAATGGTACTTTGTTGAGGGACCGGCCCAGATTATTGTAAAATGGAGCTCCACAAACCTGCTATGTCATCATGTGAGTCTGCCATGTCCTGGAGTTCCTGCAGCAAGATCTTTATTTGCTTTGCACTTTCATGTTGCCCATCATCCTGGTAAATAGAAAGATAATATAAACAAAATTCTGTAGGTCTATCAAAAGAATTCAGTAGTACATTAGTGTATAGGCTGCAATATTGAAATAGTCTAACTTGTTATTATGACCAGAATATTGTAAATCATCGGTAAGTTGGATATTTCTGTCACCTTATAATCTTCCCGCCTTTTTATTTCTCTTCTAACTTCCCTGATTTCATCTTCTTTGTGTTCAATTTGACTCTTGTGTTCTGCAAAATACATAAAGAATGATGAATACATTAATTATCAACCAGAATGTGCTGGATACAGAATAAACTGTATATTATTTTAGTAATATATTTTATTATATAGACACGAGTGTTTTACTGGAAAATATACCATGCATAAAATCCATACGAAACTACATCTGGGACCCGAGTGGCGTATTTTCCATATCCTCACTTTCCCGCTTTTGCCCGGTTGTTTGTGCAATTTCTCGTAAAACACTCGTGTCTAAATGTAATAAAAAGAAAATTACACGGTGGCTTGAAGATATGAATTTTATTTTCTTGTGGTAAAAACAATAATTTATTTTACTCACTCGCGAAGCACTTGTTCATAAAATATTGTTTTTACCATTCGAAAATAAAATTCATATCTTCGTGCCATCATGTAATATCCTCTATGTATTTAACACTGATGTGTTGGCTGATAATTTCAAACAGGACAGAATATTAAATGTCAAACGAATTTAGCAATACTTTATATTGATTTTTTTCAAATTTTCCCTATGCAGGCCTGTTAAAACACAGAAGCTTCTAACAGTCACCTTGTAGATCCTGCTCTTCCTTCTTTGTGACTTCAAACTTCTCCAGGAGGGCTTTTTCAACTTGCTCATGTCCAACTTCCACAGCTTGTTCCACTTCTTTATCCTTCTCTTTGACTTGCCTCAGCAATGTTTTGATGTGTGACAGCTGCTCCTCCTTCAGTTTGCTGTTCTAAATAATGCAAAGATCCAAAAAGAATGCTGTCAGGTACTGTACAACCATTAAAAGGAACTATTATTGGTTTAAATTAACCTTTTGTTTTGATTAATCCCCACCAAAAACTATTTACTCACAGGTTTAACTGAGTGAGCAAATGATCATTCCAAAGCATTTTCATAAAAAAATCACACTATCATATAAGCTGACTAAGTAAATTCTTTCTCTCAAAAGTGTGTCCAACAGTCATTGACTACAGCTCCAAATATTTTGACATTGAAGTCAAGTTGTGACTCGACCAGCAAAACCATTTTCATTGAGGCTTAGACACAAAAGTTTTGACCTAATGATTAATCTGAACGAGCTTTGAACAACATTAGACCCAGAAGACCTGCCATAATTTCCACTAATTAATTAGCAGTGAGGCTGTTTTTATCAATATTTCAGATTGCAGACTTACCCTTTGTTTGAGCCTCTCTTTTCTCTCCTGCAGTGATCGTGAGTCATACAACAGATCCTGCATAGATTTCTCCTTTATCTCAATTCTACACAGATGCAGAATAATAAATAAATAAATAAATAAATAAATAAATAAATAGAATAAGTATAAAATATAAAATAAAATAAAATTGTATTGACGTTCAATGAAACAGTTTTTTAAATAGGTACGAGATGAGAGAATCTAGTTATAAAATCTAGAGTTATATACTCAGTTAAAGATTCAATTTGCTGACTTATATCAGAAAGCAATAAACATATATTTTTTTTCTGTCATAAAACCACAGTGAACATGAACACATTAATTTTGAATGAACAAATCTTGTTGCCTAGCGATAAATAAATAGCCAAGCTTTTGGGTTACTAACACAAGCCTAAATGATGCTAAATACAAAAATATAAGACATAAATCAAATCTAGTATGTCCTCCATTTAAGCTAAACACTTTTAATCTCAGCAAAAGCACAGGAGAATATGATCAAAACTCACTGAAACGCCAAAATGGCTTCCTCCACAGTCATCTTCGGTTCCTTAGTCGTAGCACTCTTTTTCCCCTTCTTTTTCTTGCCTGATTTCTTCCCCTTGCCAGACTTCTTCTTAGGAGGCATTACGGCTGCAATTTACTGCAAAAATCTGTGATCTTCTGACCAAAACCCGATTAAAATAACACAGCAACCACACTTTCAAAACATAGCGGTAGATTTGGATGCGCAGAGACTGGGGCCAATTGAACTAAAAATCCCCAACCCATGTCCCCTGAGATATATAGTATTGCCGGCCTGTATATATATACAGCATTGGATTTTCACTTTAACCGGCAGGCCAGATGGCTTGAGAGGATCGGAAAGTGCAGCCAGGAAATTGTAGGAAAAAGTTTGCTTTCTTCTCCATGGGTAGACTACCACTGAGAACTTGCCTTGGGAGGGGAGGGGGAGAGGGGACATTCTGATCTTTTTTGGCAAGGGGCACGGGTCTCAAAACCCTGATCCTACTTAGACCTTGTCGATTTCCTACGGTTTTCGTACGTGGCGGGCAAAACATTTATTGTAGTGTCCCAAACCAAAAAAGGAACATTCGTGGTGTACTCGTGAGAGCACCTTCCGATATTGTACTTAAAGTGTGCGCATGAGCATAGTGGTCGCTGGGAAGGATCTCTGGTCGGTACAAGATGTCGGCATCT
The DNA here is from genome assembly GCA_964036295.1 of Plumapathes pennacea. NCBI lineage: Eukaryota > Metazoa > Cnidaria > Anthozoa > Antipatharia > Myriopathidae > Plumapathes > Plumapathes pennacea. Next base: position 9,873,745 of record OZ038462.1, read on the forward strand.
GCGGAAATTGGAAGTCGTTCTGACACTCGACGGCTTGAGTCGAAGAAGCAGACGCTGGACGATGCTTACGCTGCTCCTGCAAACTTCCTAGAAATCGATGTCGTGAATCCAGAGACACACGGCGTTGGGAAAAAAAGGTACACAGACTACGAGGTCCGATTACGGGTAAGCAAGAGCAATCATTCCTCATTTGGATCTTTCTGGAATTTGACGATGATTTACCAGTTCCACTTAGAAATTATGTGGTTGTTTCTCCCCTTGTTTTAAACTCAGAAGGGGATCTATTGGTATTAAAGGTAATTGTGAACAAGTTGAACTGGTTGGTAAGTGGTCGGTAACGTGGTCGGTACGTGGTCGGTAAGTGGTCGGTATGTGGTCGGTATGTGGTCGGTATGTGGTCGGTATGTGGTCGGTATGTGGTCGGTAATGTGGCCGGTAAGTGGTTGGTATGTGGTCGTGGTCGGTAAGTGGTCGGTAAAGTGAAAGGTTTGGTTGGTAAGTGGTCGGTAGCGTTTTTCATTTCGGATAACGTTTATTTGAAGCGACGTTTTTTTTTTATTCACTTTTATTAACGTAAATAATGTAAATAAATTCACGCGACACTGATCGGAAGGGAAAAGAATCCTCTGGGCGAAACACAAAACACAAACACATTTGCAAACACTAGAATTATTAAATCTTGAAAGAGATTCAACTAGAAACATAAGCTGAAAATATAAAATTCACACGCCACTTATTGGAAGGGAAAAGAATCCTCCAAACGAAACACAAAACACAAACACATTTGCAAACACTAGAATTATTAAATCTTGAAAGAGATTCAACTAGAAACATAAGCTGAAAATATAAAATTTGCACACCACTTACCGGAAGGGACGAAACACAAAACACAAACACATTTGCAAACACTAGAATTATTAAATCTTGAAAGAGATTCAACTAGAAACATGAGCACAAAGAAGCACAAGCACAAATAATCTGTTTCAATAGACGTTTAGCGCTAATGAGCCAAAGGAGGCGTTCAGGCGTTGACGTGCTGAGGTGTCAAATCGTGTAAACAATGAATTCTTTTAAAAGCTTTTCTAAACGCTGGTGTATTTCGGTGTATTTTTATCCATGAAAAGAACAAACAAGATTCTTTAGACCAATAAAAGTTAGTGCATTTCGATCCGCCAAGTTTATTGTGAATGTATAAATATGAGTAAATTTTTGGCTCACGTCCATACGTATGCGCGTCCAGTCACGAGCTTGGACAAATAATTTTCAATTTTCAACTTCTTTGAGTGAGATTCGCCTCGATAACAATGGCTCCTTTAGGAGCCACCAAGTTCAATAAAAGTCAATGACAACTTCACTTTGACAACCACACTGATTTCGCTCACGCACATCGATTACAGCACATGTGCAAATCACATCGTAAATAAATCAAACGGTCTTTCTTGCTTTCAATTCTTAAAAAAGAAAGAGAACGGGAAAAAAATACGTAGCAAAAAGTGTGGTCGGTAAAAGTTTTTGAGTGGTTGGTATGTGGTCGGTAAAGTCAATCGCGTGGTCGGTATGTGGTCGGTAAATCGTATACTGACCACTTACCGACAGTTCAACTTGTTCACAATTACCGGTATTAAAATTGTCGATCGTCTTCAATAAACCATGATTCAGAGATGTTTAAACTGCGTGTTGCATTCTTTTGGTTAAGGGACATCTTATCCTATGAAGAAGTATAAATGTTTGTGTTTCTGGTCTTCTTACCTTTACGGTTGCACTTTCAGTGCACTTTTCATTGCAGTCTTCTAATATGGCCACATGTTTTGGTAATTTCATTTCCGGTTTGTAGACGAATCTTCCTGTCTTCAAAGTGAAAGAATCTTCCGTGAGGAGACGTTACAGCGATTTTGAATGGGTTCGCAACGAACTTGAAAGAGACAGCAAGGTTAGTTTGCTTATATTTCTTAAAACTGGGGACTTGTAAGTTCACCAGGGGGCAGTATACTACAATTACAATTTTTACCACAACACACTAGTTTCTCACTCTCTGATTGGTCGATTTACCGTGGTAAATAAGAGTCCAGACAACGATGCTGATGCCAGCTGATGCCAGCTGATGCCAGCATGTCACGTTTTGCAGCGAAATACAAGGAAACTTTCCTGTATATTTCTAAATATTGTGGTAAAAAACAAATTTCCACTGGTTTGCTGTGGTGCGGACTCTTATTTACCACGATTTACGTCATTACATGGTCAAAATTTGTTGTGGACTCACTCGGCGAAGCGCCTCGTAAGTCCACAACATTTTGACCATGTGATGATGTTAATTGTGGTAAATAAGAGTCCACACCACGGCAAACCAGTGGAAATTTAATAATTACTATTACAATTTATTGAGTACATACTTGAAATTACATAAGTACAGCCAAAAAGGTAAAATGGCTTGGGGTGGCTAAAACTAGTCTGTACAAGTGTTTTTGAGAGTGGGCATATCTATAACCTTTTTTTTTTCTCTTCTCCTCTTCCCTTCCCCCTGCCTAACACACACACGCATGCATAAAGTTGCCTAAATTTTCAGGTACTTGTGTAAGATTTACAGCTGTCCAGTTTCAATTTTACTGCATCTGGTGATTTTTTCACTCACATGATTATTATTAATTCTAATAGAAGGTTTTTGGGGCATTCTTTTTCGCAAATTGCTAAAACAAATTTCCCCCTGATGGGGGCCCCACCAGTATTATTATGTTGAACTAACAGCGAGTTTATTAACTAATCTTAATTTTCGGTCCTTTGCTTTTGTTTGTGCTCTGACTGTTGACTTAGGTGATTACATGATCAAAAAGTGTTCAGTGAAACATTACATTTTCACTAAATTTATAGTTCTGTGTAACTGTGACTTAAGTTGTCCTTGTGTTGTTTACCATCAGATAGTTGTACCGCCATTACCAGGAAAAGCACTGAAACGTCAGCTACCTTTTCGAGGTGATGATGGTAAGCTGAATTACATTTCTGATAAATTGAAATGGTCCATAGCAGTGGTAATAAAAAAAAATCTATATTATATAAAAATAGTACAATATGAATACAATAATATTTTTATTTCAAGTTGAAGCATGGAGGGAGTGGTTGCCCATTCTCCCCAGCCAGAGGCTTGTGTTCAAATGTTCTATATTACTTTTTATATGAATTATTTACTGCAGCAGTAAAATAAGTAAACAATTGTGGAAGTACACTACTATAGAGCTGGTGCATTTCCCTACTGAATTCCGATGTATAAACAGTGAAACATGGCATTCATTTCAATTAGTCTGTCTTTTGTGTAACCAGGTCAAGTTCCTATTGAGCAGTCACTTTGTACCACAAATTTCTGTGTTGGGTTGGCATGATAAATTGGTTTTCCGCTTTTCACTTTATTTTGTTTGTTGTTTGCTCATATGTCTTTGTTCATCAACCCCTCAGTCACCTTTAGTTTGGCTGCCATTTCATTAGCTGACCTTGGTTACTGTTTATTCCAAACAGGAATTTTTGAGGACGAGTTCATTGAAGATAGGAGACAGTCTTTGGAAGCTTTTATCAACAGGTACATACTCTTCGTGTATGATCTGGTAAATTATTATACACTGAATCAAGGGAGTAAAGTTTGTTCATCTGTGATCATACTGTAATGCTATAGGCTCTTTTCCCTACCCAAGGCGAGGAGAGAGGATGGGGTAGGGAAAAGAGCCTGGGAATGAGGATGATCTCCTGGGCTTGCTTGTTATGATTTAGAATTCTGCCAATTGATGTTTATGATCAATACCAAAGGTTTTGAGTGTATCTAACTTCAGGTAAACCATGGCAAGGATACCACAGTTAATATTTTGGTATCTACTATTTTTCAGAGTGGCAGGGCATCCTTTGGCGCAGAATGAACGGTGTTTGCACATGTTCTTATCAGAACCAATTATTGACAAGAACTATGTTCCTGGTAAAGTTCGGAGTACCTAATTCTCCACTATCACATGAGGAGCATAACACACTTGGTACATTATGAAAATAACACTTTTTTTAGTAATTATTATTAATACTCAATAGATGTTTATGTGAGTACAGAATTAAGCTTGTTTAATTTGCAACAATTTGTGTAGGTTTCACAAATGTGACATTTTGCAGGTGACTGTTAGTATCAGACACTATTTCCATATCACTTTTATTGACTACATATATGTATAAGTTCTGTGCATCACTGTTTTCATCATACTATGGTTTAGCTGCTGAGTTTCAAAAGGAAGTATGTGAGTGATGTATTTTGTTTATTACTGTAAACCGACCTGTTTCTCTATTTGATCAATTATTATTCATGTAATCATACAATCATTTAATTACCATCATGTGACATCTATTAGCAGTGCTTGAAATTAAAAAAAAAGTCCAGGTTGTCTGGATACGCGAATTAGTTTGCCTGGTGGGTTTTCTCCTGGATGACCAGACTATCAGTTGGCAGAAAACCAGTTGTCTGAGCGAACTTTTGGTTGTCTTGGATGACCACTAAATTCGAGCACTGTATTAGTAAGCACTTGTGGAGTAACTAATTTACAAAAGAGTTCTTTTTGTCTGTTTTTTTTTTTTTTTTTTTTTTTTTTCTACTGTCTTTGATTATAGAACAAAATAATAGCCAATGTAATGAGAACGGGATAAAAATTAATATTCCCACCATATGATCAGCTTAAACTCAAACCAGCTGGTATAGATCTTTTAATAATTTTGTAATAAAAATGTGATCTTCAACATGACTATCAAGTTTTTTTGTATGATTCCTGAAGTTGATACACCAATGCAGAACTGCATGGGAACTATTTTTATTCCACAGTGTTAAGAGGTTATACTGTGCAGAAAAAGCCTAGGCTTATGACATTAGTTACTGTTTAGAATAATTTCATCAAAAGTAATGCCAAGTCTTCGATAATGCAAGCGAATTCGCCTCTCCTCCCCCAAAGCTATGTTTGAAACGAGAGTGGTTGCAGTTCCTGCATGACCTTGTCTTCCTACTCGTCCTGCAAGGTGCACATATTCATCGACATTTCGTGGAACTTCAGTCAAGTAAACATGGTGTAAATTCCTGAAGTCAAGTCCTCTTACTGTCTCCTCAGTACCAACAACTACTTGAATGTCTCCAGAGAAAAACCGAGACTGGAACTGTTCAAATTTGACAGGGTCCTGGCTTGAGACCTCCTTGTACAGGGCAACTGCTCTAATTCCAAGGTTGCAGAGCTCTTCTACAAATGAATCTACTGAATGAGATCTGTGGATGAAGACTAGTGCTGACTTCTGACCAGATTTATGGAAAATTCTGTGGAATAAAGTACATGGCAAAATCAGAGGCTCAAACTGAATTATACCAAACAGTGCATTTAGCTACTGTACATTTTTTTGCAGATGAGACTAGTCCAGGTGATATGCATTTCTTTGCCATCCAGTGCATTGCATTTGGTCAGGTGGATTAGTTTTGATACAGCATCCAACACTGGTGGCAGTTTGAGTGTTTGATCCAATACTTCCTTTGCATCAGACTGGTCACATGTCCAGATCCACCATCTGACTGAGTTCATCACCTCAGGCTTTTGCAGTGCCAGTAATGGAAAGAGCGCAAAAACCTGCACAGTGAATTTGGCAGCATTTTGAAGTCCAGAAGATTTGTAAAGGAAACGTTGCTGGATGCAAGCAAATTTCACCTTGAGCAAACTATCAAATGCCAATTTCTCCACACTGCATAATATATCTCTTTTACTGTAAGACTGATCAGGGTTCAAGTGTTGAACTTGATAACTCTAGGTTTTCTCACCTCGCCAAGATCTGTGCTTTAGTAATGCCAAATGCCAAGTTGCAGTTAACATACTTGTGGCATATACACGGTGGTATACTCAGCAATTTGTTTTCGAAAGATGGTGGCTGAAGGAGGGTCACATGGTCTCCCCATCCTAAATCTGTCAGGTCTTCCTTCAGCATTTCATTTACTGTAGCTGATGCTGCAATCAACTGGACCTGGGCTACCTTTAGGGACATACAAGGTCTAGATTAATTAAAATGCTTATCCGAAATATTTATTATCTTCAACGTGAACAAAACGACTGGCCAAGCAAAACACGCACTGCAGAAGAATAAGAAAGGCAAGCGAAGTGAGCCCCGAGCAGAATGGCTCATTCTTGCCCTCCCCACTCTTCTCACGTCTTGTTTGACTTGGCCACTTGTTTCACTCATGTTGAAGAACGCCTGTATGCAGGCTAATTTTTTACAAACTTACAGTAGTGTACTGTACATGTCAATATTAAAAGCAGATTCTCCATTGAAAAAGCCTTGTATGACTGATATACTGTAGTGAGAATTTGATAGAATTTCAATTTGTTTCATGTGGGCATTGTGTGTCTTCATGTGCGTGGACATTGGGTATTATTGTCTGACAGGTACTTAAAGATGGTTGAGATATCAAAAGAGAACTTTCATTCCTGAACTCATGATACAAACTCTTCTGATCATCCAGGAGGAAAATTGTATTGGTGTTCCAGTGAGACTTGATAAAAGGTTTACTTACTCTTGAGACCTTCTTGAGTTCTTCCACAACTATTTTTGTAGGTTTTGGGTGAACAGCTCTGGACCACACCACTTTTCGCGAAGCTCGCTTGTGGAGAGGAGCAAGACTCTTGTCCACTTCATCAATCACAATCCTTTTTGTTTTTTTGAACAGCTCTTTGTTGGTTTGTACTACTTCCAACAGTCTCTTTGGTGTGGCTATGATGATACGGGGAGGGTGTGTGTTTTCTTGTAATCTTTTCTGTTGTTTCTTTAGATCAACTCCACTGACCTGAGTCAATGTAAGAGAATACAAGACTCGTAAATAATACACAAGTAGGTGTCTATTACACCACTGAAACATATTTTGCAATAATATTGGATTACATTTTAAATAGTTTCTGGGACACAGGTTGATAATTATATGTGAGTAAAAATTTTTTTGATCTGTTGAAGGTCTGTTCACTCGAAATGCCAGCCACCAGGTTCTTTACAGCAAAATATATTATTCTTGATGCAGTACAGTACAGTGTATAGGTGTTGGTACTGTATTGTACATGTGGGTTGGATTTTAAAACAATTTATAGGGTTTTTGGCAATTTTAACTACAGGATACATACAATAATGTTAGGTATTGTACAGCAGCGTAAGTTTCTTTATGATATAATGCTATTAAAAGTAATTTGCCCATGGAGATCAGCTGCCAGCTTCTCTCTATATACCATGTAATCTATGTTATGTATACAGTACAGTATTTCAGCTGTGCATGACTGTTGTAATTTTGGGAGTCAATTTACACTTTTAAGAGTTTGGTTTTAGTCTGGTCAGTAAAATCAAGATTTCTATCAGTGCCTCTACTTACAAGGGATGTTACGATTGACTTATCTCGAAGCAGACGGTGTGCTTCATACAACATCTGGCTTGCCAGCTCCCTGGTGGGCACGAGGATTACTGTACCAAACCCTCGTCCAGGATCTTGAATTGCAGGCAGCAGGAACACTAAAGTCTTCCCAGATCCAGTCTCTGACTGAATAACAACATTTTTACCTTTAAAAATCAGAGGCAAAGATTTCTGTTGGATGTCTGTTGGGGTAACTATGCCATGACTGGAAAGCGTTTGTACAAGTTTAGGGTGTACTCCCAGCTGCTCAAATGGCAACTGCTCCTCCTTGAAACTGGAAAAATCGCCATCAATTTCTATATCTGTATTTGAAGTACTAGAGCTCGCGTTTGGTACACGAAAAGCAACTGATTCATCGTCATCAGGCAGTGCTTCGTAAGTTCCTTCGGGCAATTCACTTTCAAGAGGAAGAGCATCGATTTCTTGTTGCCATCTTGGTTTTTGTGCTCGTGGGGTTCCCTTGACAGCTTCCTTTATCCTGTCGTTCATGTGAGTCTCGGTTGCTGTCCATAGCTTCATGAATTCCGAGTCAGGGTCTCTGGCACATTTCTTCGCTTTTTTCACTCCAATGACTCCTTTGATCTCAGACTTATGCTGGTTCTTTTTCAACTCTGTTCGCTTCTTCCTTGATCCGTTTTTAACGATCCTGTTCAGGATTGGCTCAGTTTTCGCTGAAAGTCTTCGAGTGTTATGAAAGAGCAGGGAGACTATTCCCCTCTCGGCATATTTCTTGAGAACCAAGGATGCCATGTGACGTTGAAGTTTCCACGATCACGTTCTCCGTTCATACACCTTCGGTGACACAACAGATCTTCAGCATCTAAACTACAAGGGGAATACTAAGAAAAGCTACAAATCTCATTAAATACTTGCAAAAACCGCAAATTCCCGGCTACATACTGCATACGTTTTCCCATGCTTGCACCTCAAACAATTTCCGACAGGCGTCTTTAGGCTCGACTTAGTCCCTACCGGTTAGTTCCCAGGGTTCTTTTCGTTTCCGTTAGAAAAGTTGCTGGATAAATTTCGGTGGTCGCCGCGCAAAAATATCATTGCCATGTCTCACTTATTTGCGTGTACGAAATGCAAGAGCCGCCATCCCTTTGAAGAACTTTCGAAGGGGGACCAACTATGCAAGGTGATGCAAACTCGAGAGTTTCTTTCTTTTTTTTATCAGATAAATATGTGCACAGTGAAATCAACACACATCAAACACAGTGGTTTTGGTGATCTTCGTTGGAGCTCAGCTTTCTTTTCGAGTTTAAGCTTATCCACCTGAGTATTCAGACCTCTTTTGTTTGTAGCTGGCAGAATCTTTAGCTAGAATCCCTCGATCGAGCTTTTCGTGCTACATGTAATTCACATGTTTTGCTTAGTTACTTTTTGAAGATGTATTTATTTACTCTGAGCTCACCAATAGTTTGTGTAAAATTACGTAGATATTGCAGTTGCAACTAAATTACGAATCGCCATTTTTTACACAAAATTCAGTACTGTATGTATTCGTTTAATACTTGTTGGTGCAAGATATTGATTTAATATCTTCAACTTCATCCTTGATACTTCCACCAGTTATCACAGAGTACAGAGAACTTGTCTTTTGAATTACCCAATTCTCAGATGAAAGCTTATCAAACTATCAATTCCCACTCACATCACTTACTTTTTCTTCCTGAATGGTTGAGAGAATGTGTATTTTTAGCTCGGAAAAGAATGGGGAGCAACTTTAGAATACTCGACCACTCATTAATTCTCAAATATTGACTGATATATAACACTTGTAGAATGAAGCAAAGACAAACAAAGACTAGATTGTTATGAAAAGTAGTGGCTGGGTATTCTAAAGTTTAGCCAAGAATGGGAATGACAGGGCTCTTGTTTCATACTTCTGTGTTTTGACAGGTCTGTCGTAAGAAGTTCCCCCTTGTGTCATGCTCTTTTTGTCGTCTGGAGTTCCACCTCCTCAGGTCAGACATTAAATTGTACTGTTCTCAGTGTCCAACTTCATAATTTCTCCTTCAGTTTCTCACTAGAGAGTGCATAATACAGTATGGAGATTTTGGCTTTTGATAGCTCAAGCTCAAATGATAGTCGATCAAACTATCAGTTCTTATTACAGACTGTACCAGCTGAGACTGTACATCACTCATACATTAGCTTCTTATAAGGTTGAGAGAATCTGCATTTTGAGTTCACATGCATGTTTGAACTTTAAGGTGATTCCCTAGTTTTGCATTGCGCATCTTTAGTGCGCACAACACTTTTGAGATGGTGGACATTAAGAACCACCGAAATATCAAGATAGAAAGTTCTTTATACTCGTTACGCAAATAAGTTTTATTTTTTGTCGTTCCTTGTGGAAGCAGCCACCTTGAAAGTTGAAACTCATCCCAGTCCCCTCTCGGAAAGACGTATTTTGAAGTAAATTCGCCCTTTCCTGGATAATTGCGCAAAAATGAGCATGGTGACCCCCCTTTTTTATTTCATGTATTTTAAGAAAATACGAATCCCCATGATATATCCAAATTTAAACAAAAATTCTTTACTCAATTTTGAAATACTATCATTGAATCACTATTACAATATGTTTTTAGGCGTTTCAGTGCAAGCGTGTAGATGATCAAATTGCCTATTATTTCATGGTGACCCCCGATTTTTATTTTATTTTTTTAATGTACTAGAAGTAATTAATAATTGTGCAAAGTTTTAAGAAAATTCAATTACTATTTCTTTTTCGATGGAATCACCTTAAGTACAAGACTTAGTACATTACAGCACCCGTTTTATCGGGCGATTTGCGAACTGCGGTTTGGGGTTCAGTTGAATTGAACCAGAGTAAAACCTTTGTGCAACTGTCATTATTCAAGTCAAGGCATTTTAAACTCTGTCACAAACAATACTCCAGAAATATAGTGTGTGTGTTTTTGGGAACACTAACCTGTGTACACATGTATACAAATCCACGCAAAGCAGGGTGGTACCTGAGTGTATAGAACTATACATGTATGTACGTCATGTAACTCATCTGTTCTATTGTTTAATTTTTTTCATATCACAGTAGTAGTGGTGGATCACCAGTGTGCAAGAAATGCAGTCAGAATCTCAAGAACTCTGGCCAGGTAAAGATTTGTCAAGGTTGATTTATATGATGCATTACTGTATCTCTGTCAAGTGAAGATGTAGGTTGGTTGTGATTGTCCGGGTTAGAGTAGTCTCCAGAAAGACTGTTGTTGGTGACTGACGTTTTGACTACCTGAGCGGAAGTCATCTTCAGAGTCAAGTGAAAGTATTTGTCAGATGGCGGTATATATGTCTCTGGTTGTCAGTCACCAACAACAGTCTTTCTGGAGACTACTCTAACCTGGACAATCACAACCAACCTAATGTTCATACTCCTGGGTTCAAACCATTTGCCAAGTGAAGATGTGTTGGCATGGACACCCCTGTAAAGATGGGCACCTCTCTAAGACGGACACCTGATACTGTAGGAGCGGTCCCTTCTGTTTTTTGGTCATTTTACTCTAACTGAGCTATTTTAAGATGCAGACACCTAATTATCTAAAATGGATAGTTGGAGATGGTACCAATGATATCTGTTTTAGGAGGGAGTTTGCTGTAATAGGAGACCATTTCACACAGTGGAGTGCTAGTCTCTGTTATTGTGAGAACCAGGGCGCTTTCCATTTGACCAAAAACACTGGAAATTCCGGGAAAAATCAAATGGAACTGCAAGTTTTCGGTGAGAAAGTTTCAGAAATTGTGGACAACCTCTTGAGGTTGTCCTCTTTTTTCGAAAATTCCGGAATGACCAATGGTCAAATAAAAAGTGCCCCTAGTTTACTGGGCCCAGTTTTTCAAAGCATGATTAGGCTAATCCTGTTTTAGGTCTAAACTTTCTTGTCATTTATACGCCTGAAAACGTGAAAATTTCGTGCACAACGACTTTCTTGATAATGTTTTAAGCTGGAACAAGCTTACTAATTCATCTTCGAACAAAACTCTGCAGTTTATTGGGAGAGAGGTCGAGAGAAAGAATTTCGTTAATACTGGATTAGCTTATTTTGGTGTTGGCGTGCACATGTATATCAACAATAAACTACTTTTGGCTTTGGAAATATGCACAGATAATAATTATTGTCCGAGGATATTTTCTGTTCCGAGAAGCAAACAGTTTGCTCTCAGGCAACTGTGAGCTTCGAGGAACAGATAATGTCCAAGGACAATATCCCGGCCTGCACATTTCCAAAGCCAAAAGTAATTTATTGTCTTTATTATCCTTCAAATATTTCCTCGCGCAGCGCAAATAATGGTGCAGGGATTGTGAAGCTTTTTGGTACTTTCTAAACAACTCTTTGGACCAGTGAATAATAATCGATGTCCTCCTTGGTAGTCATCTTGTATTGTCTTTTGTGATTAAATAAATAAGACTGTGTTCGGATATTGTCAAGATAAAGAGCACAATTTCACCAATCACACACAGTAGGGAATAATTGATGGGTTGTAAACATGTATATTGCAATCTTTGGTAAAATGTAAATATTATGATGTGGACTTATATACTGCTTGCTCTCTTTTTTTCAGCCATCTTGCTGTGAGTACTGTAACATTAGAGCAGCATTTGATGGAACTAAGTGTGCAAGGTAATGTTTACTTTTCATAAGCTCATGAGCAGTTATTTTGATCCACAAGTGGAATGCCCCAAAACCTGAGAACCAATATTTATACTGGTATTTACAACCCCAGAGTGGACACCTAGTTAACAACCGTCCTCAGTGATACTGTAAGTGATAAGTGGACACTCATGAGAAGTGGACACTCATGAGAAGTGGACACTCATGAGAAGTGGACACTCATGAGAAGTGGACACACATGAGAAGTGGACACTCATGAGAAGTGGACACTCATGAGAAGTGGACACTCATGAGAAGTGGACACTCATGAGAAGTGGACACTCATGAGAAGTGGACACTCATAAGAAGTGGACACTCATGAGAAGTGGGCATTCATAATGTGCAGAATTGCACTGACCCTCATGATAAGTGGACACCCCTGATAAGTAGAAACTCATAACACACTAACTGTACATTGGATATTCATAAGAGTTTACACCCCTGATAAGTGGACACTTGTAATAAGCAGACATTGGACACTTATGATAAGTGGACATTTATGCTAATTAAGTGTACACCCCTGATAAGTGGACACTTGTAATAAGCAGACATTGGACACTCATGGTAAATGGACACCTCTGATGAGTGGGTACCCCTGATAAGTGGACACTCAAAATATGCAGATGTTGGACACTCACATGATACCATAAGTGCTGTCCTTGAGAAGGGGACAGCTTGGGTAATGAGTTGACACCTGTAGTGAGTGGACATGCCTGATAACATGCGACTGTTGAGCAGATACCAGCAGCAGTAAGAAACTGTCTCTAAGTCTCTTAGCAGTAATTTGGTCAACAACCATAATCTATGGTGTGATTAATCAAACACTTAATGGTACAGCAAAAATGCAAAGAGACTTAAATATATTTATTAATTTCAGCTTTGCTTTTTTTTTTTCTGTGACAGATGTTCAAGCTCGGAGAAGAAGTATGGTTCCCCGGTTCCATGTGACCAGTGTAAACTAAGATGTGCATTTAACAAGCCGCCAGAATCCATGGATAAGGTACCTGCTGTACGTACTTGTAGCATGTTACAATTGAATGTTAACACTTTCACTCCCAAGAGTGATCAACTTCAATTTTCTCTTTTCAGTCTCCCACCAGAGGCATATCAAAAAGTATGGAGAATTTGGCATTTGATACCTTGCACAAAGTGACAGCTGATTAAAATATAAATTCTCATTTCATTACTTATATATTTTCTTATTTTATGATTAGGAGAATCTGCATTTTGAACTTGAGAGTGAAAGGGTTAATAATGCCATTTAATCTGAGATGTCTGGATCACACCTCTGTTCAGAATGAGGTGTAAATGCAAGTTCTTTCTCGTGAAAATTTACAGTATTTTGTTTGCATGTTTATTTTCACACAAACCAAGACCATTTCATAGTTTATGTTGGACCTTGTTGTGACAAAGGCAACAGGCATAATTATCAGAAATGGCCTACAGTATCATTTTCTTGTTGCCTACTGAAATGCCTTGGTTTTAAAACAAGGCCTAGTGTGAAACTTTCTGACAAAAAGTAGTTTTCATTTTCATGCAAATCAAACTCATTTTCAAGAAAGGTTTTGCACTAGGCCTTGTCTGAAACAAGCAACAGGCACCTTTGAAATATGGTATGTACGTAATCTTGTATTTTGGCAGAATTGGAGCATTGTGATATTATTTAATATTCTTGTGTAATTCATTGCAGGTTGATGGTAAAACATTGTGTCTTCTATGCACATTGTCCTACAAACGAGTCCTGCACAAGTCTAAGAAGAACACTAAACGGCATCATCACTCAGATGAGAAGAGACACAAACGAGAACGGTATGAACATGGGACGCTGGGAAGACGGTCGTGATTATTCATTGAAGTGTAATGACTTTATCAGAAGAAAAGTGGATGGAGAAGGCAACTCTTCACAGTTATGACTTGCAATGAAAATAATATCTTGATTTTTAAGGCTATTTTAACTGTAAGACTTGTTGTATTTCAACTGCATGCAAGTCATTACTTTGAAGAACACATTGATTTGTCAAGTGTCAAGTACTAGAGTAGTTGGAACAAAAACATTTTTCTGCTTTTATTTTCTTTTTTTGATAATTGGTTCTCTCCCAAGAGTGATCTGAACTTCAATGTCCTCCTTCAGTTTACCACCAGAAATACATGTACTGTACATACTATGGGAACTTGGATTTTGATACCTTGCTTAGATGGAAGCTGATTTAGAACTATCAATTCTCACCACACCACTCATAGATTTTTGTTTCAAAGGTTGGGAGAAACAGAGATAGAAAGAGAAAGAGAGATAGAGTTGAACAATTAACACATGACTGTAACTTTAGTACAATTTTGTTTTAATGATTCACTTGATCTTCAGACGGCACAGTCACCACCATCACCACCACTCCAAGATGCCCAAGGTGGATGGGGAATCTGGCTCAAACACGCATGCCATGAACTCGTCAAATGACAGGTTGGGTACCGGCATCAGGGACAGTCCACTAACGCTAGGAATATATCATTCAGCAGCCAGGTTAGAATGCTTGACTACCGGTAGTATTCAAAAGAGAGCTACAATCTGGTGGGGACAAAAGTCTTGGGACACTCTCTCAGTCTTGTGACTTGCTGTGGGGCCAAAGTGTCCCCTCTATTGCCAATAAGGGCTGTGGAACCATTCTTGAGGATGTGTAGTTTTGTGATTTATATTTGAGCTACATTGATTGTAGCAACATGATGTGGGTGGGGGAGGGGGAAGTGATGATTTTGCTCCTCCCACAAGTTAATGACATTCCTATGCATGACTTGAATGTACTCTTATATAATGTACTGTACTGTGTGTTCCCAAGACATTTTGACTGTTTATTGTGGAGTTTAAAATTATGATCAAGTTTCCTTCTGTACATTATATTTAGTGACCTTGTGGAAACTCCAATCTCAGACCACATGGCTGAACTTACAGAAATTAAAGAGCAGGTTAGTTTATTTGTTCCGTATGATCTTGGGTGACTCATTTAAACCATATATTGCATTGTGTTTTATTATAGTGGCCCTTTGGAACACTAATTTAATATGATCATTATTACGTTGTTTGTTTTTAGGTCTCAAAGCTCAAGAAGCAACTGCAACAAAAGGAGCAGGCTTTGATAGAAAAAGAAAAAAAGGTAATCTAATATGTAATATTAAAAATTATTATTGTTATTATTGTCTGACAGTGTTTCTGGTCTTAAATAGCAGGTAATAAATTTTGTCTTTTTGGTCTGAAATAATGGTATGATAGATCACACATGCTCATTCCTGGGCTGTCAGTTAGGAATAGAAGATGGCCCTTTTATAGTGGCCTGAACTTTTTTGTTTCTCCATAGATCACTGAAATCAAAGCTAACCTCTGGGAAAAAGAGAAGGACTTTCGACTGAAGGCAGCAAACATGCAGAAAGATTTCTCTGAGCGAGTTGAGGCTCTTCAGGTAAACAGCAATATTCACAATTTAAGTTATAGCATTTGATTGGCTTCTGATTAAGTGTCTGTAGCGTTAATTTACGTTTACTTAGCATTTTGGTTTTGAGTGAATGTGCTATCTTATTTTAAACCTTCTGGATTATTTTGTGCCCCCCCCCCCCTAAAAAAAACAACAAACAAACAAACAAACAAACAAAAACAAAAACAGTAATTTTAAATATTGTTTGGTATTTTTTATCAGGTGGAGAATAGGAATCTCAAGAAACAGTTGTCTTCATTGAGCAAACCAGGCAAAGATAAGGCTCCATCATCCTCTTCCAGTTAGTGTAACCACAAACAAACAAACAAATGAACAAACAAGTGTATACAAATGGACAGTGGCGTCTGGAGGTCACAACAGCAAAAACATGTTTTTATATCTTTTACATATTGTACAGTACTGGTATAGGTAGTATAACACACCTGGGTGACTAATTATTTTATTTGTCTTTGATAATAATATAATACTTAATGAATGGGTTTGAAATGATGGTTTTAAAGTCTTATGCATGATTACATCATGTAGGAATTTGATTAACCTGTATTGCTGGCTCTCCCGTGGAACTGGGGACTGTTGTAGCAAGCAAGCCCCTTCCCCAGGAGAGTAGTTTCAGGCTAGAGGTTGATTCCTTAAATAAGTGTAAGTTTTTAAGATGCATTACCACAGAAAAGTACAATTATCATGTTACGTTACAGTTTGTCTTGAGAAATTGGAGAGGGGAGTGGCACTTAAAGAAATTCTGTATGTGAGAAGGCTCTGCCCCCCACATTCCCCAAAGTGACCATTTACATTGTATATACAGTACCTCTAGTTAAAATTATGTACCCTTTTTATATGCCTTTGGGACTGTATTAATGACCTATAGCACACTGCCAGAAACAGCATTTTTCCATACACTTTTAGGCAACACAATCCCCCTCCCTTGTCTCTTTATAAATAGTTCACACATAGGCAGCACATCTGTGTTTCCTCACTTGGGTCCAGCTGTTCAAAGCTCAATTGAGCTAACTCAGAAATTAAACAAAAATAATATTCTTTATCTTGTACTCTTGGGCAGCAAACTGCAAACCTTTGAACAAAGTCTAACTAAAATGTTTGTTCTATCATAAAATGTATTGCTCAAGGAAGTTGTTTTCTGACAGCTTCTCATTCACAGGATTAAAAATGACCTATAACCCAGGATTACAGCTTAATTTTTCTTTGAACAACTGTTCCCTGATATTTTACACATCTGAAGGGTGTAACCACAGTAAACACACAGCTGGTGTACACACACCAGAAAATATGGTAAATAATTCACAACTATCTTGTTTGTTATAATCCTATGCATTTTATGATTTTGAATTATTAGAAATGCAGTTATATATTAGTATTTTAAGAACATACTAATAAGTAATGATAAATTCCTAAACTAGTATTTTAAGAACGTCACAATCATGGAGAACATCATGGCAAAATATTACTGTACCAATACTCAGAATAATATTATTACAGGTATACAGTCTATACAGAACACCACTAATTTATATTAGTCATGAACATTTTTCTTAACTATTATTCTGGCTTCTAAAAGACTAGGCCTGTGCAAACGAATGTAACATGTTGGCACAACATCGCCCAATATTGTTGGGCACAACGTGTTGCACTTGTTTGTACACCATGTTGGGCCATTTTGCACGATGCACCCTGATGTTTAATGCATCGGTAAGAGCAGCAATATTCCAATGCATTTTCACATTTTCTATCATCTATATTCATCAGGCTCCATAACTGGGTGGATGTCAACAACACTGTACCATTATTTTCGGTAACTGTGTTGGATAAATATTGATTCCAGGTGTCACTGTACACACAACATTGTCCAACATCACACAATATTTTCCCAACAATGTTAGGTGATGTTGCATTTGTTTGCACAGGCCTTTAGAGTCTACGATGCACCAGTGCATGTTTGAAAAATTCTTGCCCTTGCTGTATTAGCTGATGTACAGATTGTTAGCTGCTGGTATGTGTATGATGAGCAGACCTATAACTATGCCATAAACATGTCTGAGCCTGTCTGAGAGAATGTTCATGTTGGGGGTAGCCTGCTTGCAGATGTCTTGTATCCTTGATGTCTGCACGCAGGCTATGTTGGGGGCATGTTGTTGTGATGTGTTGGAGCAACTCAAACTGATTTTTTGAATTTGGAATGTGAGTCCATTTACATCTCGAGTTGCAAACACCAAGCAACATCCTGTCAATAAGCCTGGGTTTCTAATTTTTTGTGCTTTTCTTTGCAGCTTTGCTTTGCTTTCATTTCTTTTTTCTTTTTTTTCTTTTTTTATTATTTTTTCTTTTTCTTTTTTTGTTCTTAGTTTTATGTGGTGAGGGTGTTATAGCAGGGAAGTTTGAATCGTGTTCTATTGGGACCAACTGTTTTTGGTTGGGTGGGTCTTTTACGTGTTCCTTTGGGATTTTACCATTTTTGGTTGGTTTGGTTGGCCAACTTTTGTGACCTACTCAGAGTTGTGTTCGATGATACCAGGCATGTTGCCCTGTTTTCAACATTTCCAACTGAAAACGGTTGAATAGAGTTTTATTGGTACACCAACCAAAACCGATTTAGTTTGGAAACGGTTTGTCCCAATAGAACAATACCGTTAGTGTCATATTGTTAGGTCTTATCGAGTTCTCATAGGGGTTGTTGGTATTCATCTTCTAAACTTTTAAAATGCAGACTTGCATATAGGCATTTTTTTTTACAGGGCATATTAATATTATCTGAAGGATTTTTTTGCCTAAGAGGGGGGGGAAGGGGGGGGGGGAGTGTTTATTTACAGAAGGTTACAATGCATCATTATTGGAATACTATTTCTTATGCACTTTCATTCACAAATTGCTTCGCAGCCCCAACACGGGTGTACGTTTTGAAAGCAAATTAAATCAACGTTATAATACTGCAAGAGGTCTGTAGTTTCATTGTATACTTTGAGTGAGCTGTTGGGTGCTGTATCAATATTATATCTCTGGTGAGAAAATGGAAAAGAAACTTAAACTTGATCACTGCTGGGCTCCAATGATTTATTATAATATTATTATTTTATTTATGTCTGGAAAATGTGCAAAATAAAATCAGGTTGGTCTTACAGTGTAGTTTTGCAACATAAAAATACTTGATTTTGAATTTTAGCTTTTGGGCCAAATGAAATAATATTATCTTCTCAAAAGAGTCGGATGGAAATAGATCGTGATTGCCAATTTCACAAGGATCCTGGATGAGTAGCTGACTTTCATAACAAGATGTTATTTGGGTTACCTGGTTTTTTGGAGCAAATGAGACAGTACAACATAGTCACTATAAACAGTTTATTAATTCCTTTCAAAAGTTCAAATCTACTATTAATAATTTATTAATTGATTAATTTAGAAATAAACTGAAGTACAGGCTGTACTGTGGGATTGACTAACATTTCTATAGACTGTGTGTGTACAAAATAATATTCCACGAAATATTGCCTGGCTAGCTAGTCATGAGGGTAGACTTTCTTCAGCCAGGGTCTTGGAAGATATTGAGCTCCATCAAATCCCACAAAGTAATCCTCTATTTCATCGTGCATCACCTGCAACATAAAAAAAAGAAAAACATTGTAAGCCTGATTTTCAAACATCTGTGAGCTCGAGATGTCTGAAAATCAGGCAAAAGACAGTCAAGCTCTCAAATCACAGTTATTCTTTTAAGATCCAACATTCATTTGTTGGATGAACATGGATTCGTTCGGCCACCGTGGTTTATGATGTTGGACAAAGTTTGTGTCATTGTTTGTGTCATTGTCTGACATTCTTGGGTTGATGAACTACTGTACGTTTGATTCATTTGGACTGGACAGCCTGTACAACATGTTTGATTTGTGCCGGCACACTAGAGCTGTGGGTTCACTTTTGGTTCCATAATCCCTTTATCATCTACATGTTAAATAAAACGTGGGACGATACTGGACTGGTATGGCCACCCCATAAAACATTATCTATTTATTTATAACTAATGTTTTACAAGTAAGCCCTATTCATTACAATGATTTTCAAAGGGGTCCTAAGAAAAAATGTCTTCAGGCGTCGCTATTTTCATTCATTTATTTATTTATTTATTATTTTATAACTAATGCTTTACTAGGAAGCCCTATTCATTACAAAGATTTTCAAAGGGGTCCTAAGAAGTCCAATTATATTATTTTATCCAACAACGTTTGATGATGTTGGACTTCTTTGGTTGGGCCTTTATACTTGGCAAGTGTACTGTGTGTGTCAAAGGAATTCTTTCACTGTTCTCATGAGAGTTTGTGTGAGGGACTGACTCCTGTGGGAGCAATTGGTTCAGAATCTCACTTCCATGTGTTGGCCTTGAACTTGTAAAACTTGCAAAACTAGTTTGAAAGGTTTGATTAGAAATAGAAGTTAGATTCCCAACCCTTTTATTCCATTTTCTTTCTCTCCTGTGTACAGTACTTACAAATTTAGAGCTTCTGTCTGAGGGATCAACAAAA
Organism: Plumapathes pennacea; assembly: GCA_964036295.1. Classification (NCBI taxonomy): domain Eukaryota; kingdom Metazoa; phylum Cnidaria; class Anthozoa; order Antipatharia; family Myriopathidae; genus Plumapathes; species Plumapathes pennacea. Next base: position 9,893,852 of record OZ038462.1, read on the forward strand.
TTGTACTGTAACCAAGGTATGACACTGTCCTCCTGGCTACTGTATGCGTCATACAGCACTTCACACCATTTCAGTTTAAAATTACCATTGATGATTCCAGTTGAACTTCAAAATCATGAACTTTGCTAATGACAGCACTGTTTCCTGAGATTTAAAACTTCTAAGACTTTGCTGGTGGTCTTGCTTTTGGATTCATTTGACAGTTCAAGAGTGAGAGGTTTCAATACAATTTTCAGACGTACCTTGACATCCGTCAATATCTCAATATTCTCTTCTGGTATGTATGTTGTCTCACTTCTGGGTCTGTCTCTAACATCCACTAGAATGGCATAATTTGGCATGTCCTTCCAATGCTGTGTTAATTTTATACAAAAATATTGAGTTTTGGAAAACAATCATGCAATATTACTTGTAAGCAAACAATCATGTACTCTGGTACACACCCCATTCATGTTGAGCTGGACTATCAGAATCAGCATGTAATGTATAGACATTATCCTTTAGGTATTTTTAGCATCTGTTTAGTCATGGTTTGTGGTGGATGTGTTGGCAGGTGAGTGTTGGCATGTGTACGTGGATACCAAAGCAAACACATTCATTATCATATGAGTGAGCAAAATGTTAGTACACAGTTGGATGTTCAGCGTGATGTCGAAGCTGTGTTCCCTGTGTTTCCCATGGACTTCCCCAGTATATCTTACAGTGTACTCTTTTAACATGCGCCTTACCTTTTTATCAGAAGGATGATTTGCATTTCTCCAGAAATCTGGTGCCTGAAAAGTAATTTAGAAATGATTGAGTAGTTTTAAATCAAAAAAAAAAAAAGATAAACTACTTTTGCTGAGAAGTAAAGCATGTGTGAAAAGTGCACAAAAATGGAGACGTGCAGTAGATTAAAGATGGCAAAAAGTCCAAGAGAATCATTTTGTGGTCTTATACTTGAGTGGACATGTTTATTTCTTTCTCTCATGGTTTGAGCAGTATAATTATCACACAAAACAGTGGGGTGGTTAAAGTCCACCTACTGTACAATCCCTCTGAGCAAGCATTTCATCAAGTGACCAAAAAAGTTAAAATCAGATGAATTTGAGACTTTTTATCGTGGTAATGGTATATATATTGGAAGTTGATCAAAATGAAATCCCAACTATGAAGCTTTGTGAAGTATTCAACCTTGTGTGTAACAATGTGTGCTTTGATTGGTGTGGGTTTCTGGGATATATCTCTAAGCGCGGCTGCCGGTGAATTTTTCACTGCCCGATAAATGCCATCGAGTACCACTGTTTTTTTTTCTCAGCTACATGCCCATCTGCCTATTGGTTATTATATTCAAGAAGTACCGGTACCATCCAAATAGCACAGTTTATTGTATGACTGACCACAATCAAACAAAGTGCAGATTACCTTCAGTGTCTCATCCCAACCAACAATAACACCACGGTAATTATGAAGTTTGTGCAGTATAACTTGACCAACATGAAACTTTACATGACGTGCTCTTGGTGAGCGAGCTTTGGGCGAAGAAGCATAGTAGCCTTGTTTGTTGACATAGTTCAAGACCTCGTTTGCCGGGCACTCGCCTCGGTCATCATCACTGTGGTCTATCCACGGGTTCCATTTAGACAGAGTGTCTCTCCATTTTCTCCAGTCCAAAACTCCACCAGTCAATAAGGACAAAGTTTTGGACAACCTGCCAAAGTAGACAGTATTTTAATATATTATTATTATCTCTGACAAATACAACATGTATACACTCAGTCAATTTTAGACATAAATGTACAGACTAAGAGCTGTAATTTACAGTATGCAGCTGTATAAAATGGCAGTTAAAAATAACAGAGTTGGCTAAAAACCTGAACCATGTAAATTATACTTAGGACTTCACACACGCTTCGATATTGTGTGAGCTGTTATGATTTATAAATTATTATACAATATCATAAAGGCATCACAAGCCAACAACGAAATAACATTTAAACAAGAATGTTTGCAAGTCAGAATCTTATAATGTATCTTTGATCTGTTACAGCTGGCAGCTACCGCAAAACACCGTTCTAAAACCGCTTTTACTGCTGCATGAGTTTGGAATGTTAAAATTTTTTTGGCCACAGTATAAAAGTGAAGCACTTCAGATCCTCTTCTAACTTGATTTGCGAAGCAATACTCACTGATGCAAAAGCTTTTCCCGCTCGGCGTTTGATGGGGTTGTCCACTGGGAAATGAAGTATTGCACTGGAACGGCCATCAACAACACCACCAGTTGAATTGCTGCGCGAGGCATTTTCTGTTCCAAATTTCTCGATACAGGTTTCGTAAAGCTGTCCTTTAACTCACATATTCTCAGGGCCTAATAGCAGCCCAGACAGACCTCAGGTTAACATTTAGGTGCGTGCAAAATTTAAATATTTTTCCTGAAGAACGAATCAACAACCTCCACGAAGTGACATATGAGGGAAAGAGGGAATCATCTTTCTGGCCAGGCGTCCAAGCACTGCCGAAATACAATCGGGTACGATCGGGTAAAATCGAAAAGCAATCGAGCCTTCCGAAAACAATCGTGTTTGAATTTGTTTCCAGGCCACTTCCGCTCGCGTGGCGCACCGGCTTCATTTTGAGTTCCCGAAAATTTTGCCGTGTCCGCAGCCTTTTTTTGTTTTAGTATTATTTTGAACGTGTTCACCGTAAATTTGCCTTTTTTTAACAAAGACAATGACGAAGAAAAAAGGTAAAAGACACAACCGAAACCAGTCTGGGAAGAAGAAGCTTGAACTGCCATCTGAAGAAGAAGACAACGATGACAATGATTTGACTGAAACTCAGCTCGGTACGTAAAGTGCAACTTTAATGAAGTTCGCTGATATAGAATTCGTTGTCTTCCTTAGTTTAGTGAGTTAGGTCCTATTAACCAGTGCCACACAATTGCCGTTTGCTATTAAATATCGTGAAATATTTCCACGTGGAGTACCGGAAGGATCAATAATACACTCCTGCTTTAGAGAGGTGTTCGACGCTAGAGAGTTGATTGTGTATATAGCCACTAGTGTGAACCCCAAGTATATTTATTGCTTTATGTTTTCTCTTCTAATGCAGTAGCAAAGAAATGTCCCCATTTGCCGAAGTCTGTGCGATTAAATAACTTGCAAAACAAGGTTCCTCACATGAACCTTGGACAGTGTGGAGTAAGTTAGCCTGTAATGTAGTCATCCCCTTTTGTTTTAAAGCAAATTTTGTTTAGGAGTAGGACTGGGGCAAGGCAAAAGCTGTGGAGGGGGAGGCAGGAGGAAAATGGGGAGGTCCCCCTCCCCTCTGCAGCTTTTGCCTCACGCCAGCCCTACTCCTGAACAAGTTTTGCCTGAAAATGAACAGGAATGCCATTGCAGGCTGGAAGTAAGACTTGATAGTATTACTTAGTATTCTAATCTAGTACTCTGCTTGTTTGCGCAAAGGATTAGTCAACTTTTTCTAGTTCCTTAAGCCTCTACATGTACACAATCATTTTTGGTCTTTGCGAGAGACTAAAAATGGCTGCAAGGAAGTACACTTTAGGCTAAAATGTGACAAAGAGGTGCTGGCTCAAATATATTCCAGGCAGGAGATCCATGCCAGGGGTCTGGGCCCCACTTGTTGTGGGGCAGAACTCTGGGAGTGGGGGTGGGGTTGCATAATTGAAAGTGGAAAATTTAGGGTTGAAGCCACTTGGTTAACTTATGCCTTCTTCTTCAATAGCTCCTTTATGTACATCATACACTCATCTTACAGTGCAGCTCTCTGTTATTTTATAACATGAGATAAACATACAGTGTACAAATTTGTGGGTAATTTGAGAGACTGACATACAGTATGGGAGAGTTGATCTAGTATAGCTGGTGTCATCACTGAGCAAGCCCATGATGTTATGTTTTTTCATAATTATCCACAGAGCTGTGAAGTAGAAGCTGCCACATGCATTTGCCTTTGCTGTTGTAGGCTGGTAAAGTTCAGTATTTCATAATAATGTTTATGATATTAGTTATACAGTATAATATAAAATAGCCCCTGCCAATAATATATGTCAGCTAGGGAAGGTGAGCTGGTAGAAATGAAGTAAGAAACACGGGTATCCTATGACAAACATTGACCAAAGGGAATAGTGGTGATCAAACTCAAACTGAATACTGGACAATATTCCAACAGGTTTTACAAATATTATATTTTCCAGCTTAAAGTTAAGATTTTCTGTATCCTCTTGTTTGTGTCCATTTGTCAGGGCTGTGACAGAAACAGTGAAGAGAGACATTCCTTGATGCATTACCAAGCTGTGCCTTCTCATCCAATAACAGTTCACCTTCAGAACTGGCTTGTCTGGTAAGTATTCAGGGCTCCTTAAAATATTTTTGGTAGGTTGCTAAAGGGCTACAATCCTGGCCAAAACTATGTGGGACACTCTGCAAAAAATGTTATTTTTCAACATTACTCTCTTTTAAACAACGAAAGCGGCTCTTTTTCCGAAAGGTAACCCTCCCACCTCTATATCTATATAAATTATAGCCATGGACTAGTAGACACAGCTTTTGTTACACTGAGACTGTTGTGTATTTTGTTACAACACCATAGCTCTGACTTATTGCATCACTTTCAACTCTGTACATGACAAAACATGTACCGTATACTAGAATATTATACCGTCCAATATTTTGTTTTATTTACAAGGTGTTATGACTGTGACATGGATATTCCTGTGCAACCAAACACAGATCTTCAGAAGTGCATCACTCTTCTGCTGAAAGCCTTGAAGTTAAATGCACCGCCAGGTGGGATTTTAATATTTGAATGTGCAAAATTCTCTTCTGATAATATATATATTAATTTAATAATAATTAGTTAAATTAATTACTTGATTTTATTTCTTTATCTTCTTTCTTTATTTCTTTGCTTATTTGTTTTATTTTATTTTATTTTATTATATTTATTGGAATTTGCAAAGTTCTCTTTTTATAAACTTTAATTTAATTTTAGTACTAAATCATATTAGAAGTAATTTCTAATACACATTATATGTGACGAAGATATAAAAAGGAAGTTATGAGTCAGAACTATACCTATGTAACTTGAGAATAAAATTATTAATTATTAACATATTATTTCAGTTATGAGGCAACTGTTATGTTTTGAGCAGTTACAGAGACCTGCTGGTGACACTGTGGTTAGAGTGTCAAACACACTGGCATTGTACAGGTTATGAGTTTGAATCCCAGATTTTTTTTCCATGTTATCTTCACAGCTGTACAGTAGTTGCTTCATTAGCTTTGCAAACTTCAAACTTTTATTCTCTGTTCGAACTTTCATTATATAATGCATAGTTTGTGCATTATCATAAATTATTGTGTGCACATTATTTTGTACACCCTTACAATACTGCTACTAACTTATTAACACAACTGGTAACAACAACCTATTTCTGAACACCAACCTCTTATAGAATGTGTGATTCATAACAACCTATAAACAACAGGTTTTACAGGGCAGGTTAATTTTATCTGTAGATGTACAAGCTGCTCCAACAACAGAGGTGATTTATACTTCACCATCAACAAAAAAACCATCAAGAAGTACAAAGGGAATGCAACAGCATGGTGGTCGAATAAAGGTATAAAACACTATAAACTATTAAACTAGGGAGGCGGCGATGCCGAGTGGTTAGGGTGCCGGCCTTGAAATCCAGAGGTTCCAGGTTCAAGTCCTGCGCTGATCACTAACTGATTTTGCAGCACGGTAGCCCCGGATTTAAAATCCTCAGCCATGTTATGTATAAATAGCCAATTGAACTGGTTAGCCTAATTCAATCAGTTGAGATTCTTAACAAATTTACGTTGAGTTTAAACATGGCCCCACCAGCTCTGCTGAATTACTTGCCATGTATAAATAAGGATACTTTACTTTACTTTTAACTATAACTTATGCTGCAATAATTTATCATAAGAAGGCATACAGTGTTGTCAGTTCTGACAGTAGTTGAGGGACCATATACATATTTTGACAACATTTTATTACAGTGTCTACTAGCCCTTGTTAGTGACAATCCTATGCTGCCAAGATGCAATTATAGGTACTGTAGTTGTACCATTCTTAAACTTTTAACTTTATTCTTCAACAGGGCCTTTCTAATCTTGGCAACACATGTTTCTTTAATGCTGTAATGCAAGTAAGTTGCCTTGAAATAATCTGATCATCTAAAGCCCATATGCCAGAGGTGCATGTGGTGTGTCTGTGAACTTGCAGGAGTCATAATTCAAGTTATAAAATAACTACTACGCACATTCTGATTGGCCAAATAACCGTGTAATATGAGAGTATATTACTCGCTGATGTGATACAGTACATATTATATTTACTAATAGATTTATAAACGAATGTGTGATGCATTTCCCTGTAATATAGCCTCATTTAAACACATCTTGGGAAGTTGGGAGAACATACCAAGTAGCTATAGGGAAACCAATAATTTATTACTGTAGCACTCTAATTGTCCTAGCTGCATTGCATCCATATCTCATGTCCAGCTCTCCCATTGACCCTTTCACTCCCAAGTTCAAAATGCATATTCTCCCAACCTTTTAAGAGGAAGATGTATGAGTGATGTAGTGAGAATTGATAGTTTAATCAGCCATCATCTGAGCAAGGTATCAAAAGCCAAGTTCTCCTTTACTATATGATGTATTTCTGATGAAAACTCAAGAAGAAAATCAAAGTTGATCACTCTTGGGAGTGAAAGGGTTTACTCATGTTGACCTCTTACTTCAAAGGCCATTATTTTACCTGATCTATTCTTTCCATACTTTTTTTAAATTTTTTTCAATAATACTTGGCATGAAAGAGCCCTAGACTGAGCTAGAAAGGTGAGCTATAGGTCACCTTGGCATTCCTGCGTCAGTCCCTGTGAAGATGTTCAATTATAATGTCAGTTATAACAGATGTTCAATTATACAAAATGTGTTAGTATATACCACACAAGTGAATAGTGCTTTTTGCGTGCTCTGATTGGCTCCTCAATCTCGGAATATCAAGTACTATTCACCTCCCAGCGGTTTCCGGTAAAACAAAATGGCGCACGAACCCAATTTTTGCCCACTTTTGTCGGAAATAAAATAGCTATTTGGGAGTTGGCTATTAAACTTGTGTGGTATATACTAAAACAATTATTCTGCTCAGTGTCGGTGAATAGCGGTGGATATTTACCTCGCCGAAACGGCTCGGTAAATATCCACCGCTATTCACCTCCATTTTGGCGAATAATTGTTAATTATTCACACCCGTAGCAGTTGTATTCAAATGCATAAGCACATTTGAAGTCACCATTAAACATAGTTATCTCCCCTTCTAATAATATTACTTACTACTTTATTAGAACCTCTGCCAGACAGAGCTCCTTCAAGTGGCAATGTCTTGTATTTCACACGAGGAATTCTCACAAGGGATAAGGACAAGAGATAGATCTTTGGTAAGAGAAAAGTTTGTTTCTTCAGCAAAGAAAGGGAGAGAGAAGAGAAAAGGAGAAAGCAGAAAGGATAGAAGTGTAAGAGGTTCAAAGAAATAATTTAAAAGGAAGTTGGGAAGGAAAAGAGAGATAAAGATGGATGGATGGAAGGAGGAAGAAAAGAAAGGGATAAAGAAAGAGAGGAAGAAGAAAGGAAGAAGTTAATGGGAAATGGAGAGACAGAAAGAGGAAGGGATGAAGGGAGGAAGTTGAGGAATGTGGATGGATGGATGGATAGGAGGGAGGAAGGAATGGATAATGAAGAGGATGGAACAAGGAAATTAAGAAGGGGAAAGGGAAGATTAGGTAATGAAGAAGGAAGGAAGGAAGAAATTAGATAGATGGATGGATGGATGGTGGATGGGAGGAGGAAAGAAAGAGTAGGGAAGAAAGGAAAAGAGACGAGAAGGATTCAGCTCATGAATATGGTGTCCCACTTTTCTCTTTAAAATTCTTGACAGCCTCAGATCTCAGTAAAAGTTCAAGGCCGGCCAGGACCACTGACAACAGCACTGTCCAAGCTGTTCACTGATGCAAAAAATTCATCGCAAGGAACTCTAAACCCAAGACAACTCTTTAATGAGATATGCAAAAAGTATGTACAGTGTTAATGATACTTTATTGGTTCTTATTCATCGTTATATTACGTCTAAATCTACAAATGTAGCATTGACTTCTTTGTGTGGGACCACAACTTCACCCTCTAAACAACGTCTAAACTACGTCACAACCAAGTGGTATAAACGCTCCGTTGTTCCTAAACAATGCTAAGCTGTCGTTTTTTAAGACCTTTAAACTAATTTTAACCACAACGTTTAGACGCACGTCTATTTTTGTATGTCTATCTGACTATATAATATCGTTATCTTCCTGTCAGTTGATCTTTCTATCCATCTAACTATACTAATGTAGCATCTACCCATCTATCCATGCAGTGTGCAGTATCTGCCTTATTCTATCTGCCATTAGTACATGGTACATTCTCTATTTTGTTTTTTGGTGTTTTCGTTATCTTTCAATATTGTATTTACTCGATGTAGTATGCGGGTTTGTCCTGTTCCTACAGTGAACTCTTTAACAAACATGTTTTAAAATAATCTACGACCTAGGGCTCCCCGATTTAGTGGTTACCGGCAACAAGATAGCCAAGAGTTACTGAGATACTTACTGGATTCAGTGAAGTCAGAGGAACTCAAGGTAAACAATTACTCCTGGATGAATAGTCTCCTTTCACACTCTAACCACAGACTGATTTTTAGCACAGTAAGAAGACAAAACGCCCCGACAAAATCTCATTCAACTTCTCCACGTTGCTTTAACTTACGTTTGTCGCGTACGTTATATAGTTATTATTAGTTACAACATTAAAAAAAGCCATGTGATTTTAAAACACACTTTTCTTCAATCTCACTTAACCTCCACTAACGGCCCCATCCGTACGACGGTAAGGTTTTTTAGTCACGGTTGACATCCTTACATTTAGTATGAGTATATTGAGTCCTCTCAACGGCCAGCAAAACAGCTTCCCAATCCCTAAAATAAACCCCTCGCAATGGCCACAGAATTGACAATTTGCGATGCGAACATGTTTTTACGAAATTCATTGTTCAGCTTAGCAAAAGATCACGCTTAGGTTGAGTCCCCCCTCCCCTCCCCCTAAAGTATGGAACAGCAACAAGATGCCCTGTCAATGCGTGCGGACAGGCATCATTTCACTTCCATTATGGAACTTCCAGTATTAAAAAAGATATCTATTATGTCGCGTATTCCACTGAGAAAAGCCCCTGCCGATCTGTACAGTAAGTAAATCGACCAATCAGAACACGTGTACATACTGCCTGTGCCGTAAATGTATAATAGAAAAAACTTCTGTCCGTTTTTTGCCATAGCGTGTGAAGACAGCTGTGCTGCATTCCTTTGGAGTAAATGAACCTGACGATGCCAAAAAAATGGACGACAAATCTAAACAGAAAATTAAAGGTAAGGTACCAATACTGTTTAGTTGACAATCCGTAATAGTTCCAAAACAACATGCCCTTGTTTTTATGTAGGCTGATTTCGTTTTTCTGCAGATTACGGGGCTTGTGCCCAGGCCCCTCTGGTTGATAGCGTATTTGCCGGTCAGCTGGTCAGTATCGTGTTGTGTCATGAGTGTCGTCAGGTATGGTTACTGTTACACAGATGTTAACCTTGGGTTTAGAGCCGTTTTCGGATGATTATCAAAAGTAATATTCTGTGATTGTTTGATATGTTTTCCGATTGGTCCAAACAAGTTTAGCAGCATTCTTGGCCAATCAAGAGCGAAAGCAAAACCTGATTGCGATCTGTTCACTGTGAATGCAGAGGTGGCGATGGCGTTTTATTGCACTTCTGATTGTCTTTTTTTTTTCTACGAAGTAAAACCAAACACGGATAACTTTGACCTCTGATTGGTTGAAAGTGTTCTTTACAACCTCTGTGATTGGCGGTGTACTTGCTTTGTGTTTCGACAGTCATTTGAAAACGGCTATCAGCTTGTTATGTTTGCTTATTCCCTTCCTTCATTCGTCACTTTCGTCAATGTTCTTGCGTCCTTTTTTTCCCTTCATTCTCGCCGTCCCGCCGTCCCGCCTTCCGTTCTTCCTTTTTCCTTTCTTCCTTTTTTCTTCATTCTTTCTTTTTCCTTCCCTTTCTCTGTTTCTCCCAGTCTTCTTTCCTTTTTTCCTTCCACTTTTTATTTGCTTCTTACGCTTCTGTTTTACACCACTATCACCTGTAATCTGTAATCTGCAAGTGTTTTATACAATCTGTATGACTCCAATTGGCTCTTTGCATGGGAACTGGCAGAGCTTCAAAGCGAGGCTCTTCTGGCATAACTGAGGTTACCTTGGGAATTTGTGCATGCAACTCCCCAAACAAAGCATGTGCATCTCCCCTGTAGACACCTTGGTGCCTTAGAGCGATAGGAAACTCCCTTGTTTCTTGCCTAGCGTATTTTGCGCCAGGTAAGCCTCGCTTTGAATCCAAGATGGGGGCACCGTGCAATGAGCGGATACTCTTGTTTCTTGTATTGTTTTGCTTCCGTTTCCATTCTAACATGACATCTATCAATCGCAGGAATCTCTTGTACAAGAAACTTTCCTGGACTTGTCTCTTCCTTTGACAGCACCACAGGTATGACAATAATCTTGTACAAGAAACTTTCCTAGACTTGTCTCTTCCTTTCACAGCACCACAGGTATGACAATAAGCACCAAGGAAGTACGTTCTTGATGTAACGTCTCTCGCGCCACAGTGGCCAGCGTTCGTCGGTCCAAACTCCGCTTTTCTTGTGAAAAACATGTCGTATAGAAAACTATATATCGAACTAACTTATCCTTGAATATTTTTAACGGTTCAGGCCCCCCGTTCGCATTTGTTAGATTTAACAAAAAAAAAAAAAAAAAAAAAGTGTCGACGTTTTTCAACTTCATCGCTTATGAGAATGGTTGCAAGGACTGTAGTTTCCTTTGACCTATAAGTGCTACTTACCTATTTTTCTTTTGATTGATCACGTTTTTTCTATTGAGAACCAAAATCAGCCTTGTTGTTTATTTTTTACATACATATATTTTTAGATGTAAACAAAAACATTGGAATGGCTAAGAGGGCCCCTTGATGAAGATAATGATGATGATGATAGTTACTGATATGTGCACATTTCATGTAGATATGATCGGATGCACTTTACAAATAGCGTACGTGAGTTCGAACCGCAAGCATTGAAAGTTTAAAATTTAAAATCTAAAATTGTCCAGTCCTGTGTGAAAGCGCCCTCAGCCAGGACCGCCCGCATTACATTGACCAGCGTCAAGCTCGTGCATGCTCAGGGCCTTCGCATGAAGCTTGTCAGCTCAGCCAAAAACTGCCAGCTACGCAGGCTAGCCTAACTAGGTTCCCAGTCGGAGTTCTTTTCCTAGTAACGTCTGTAATTACTTTATGGTCTCCAGAAACCCAAAGCCAACTTCAAGCTGAGGGGCAAGAAGAGCAAAGAGAACTCTGTAGCGAGCAGCAAAGGGGACACACTGGAGGAAGAGAAAGCTGAGGATCTGCCCAGTGTGAAGAAGAGTCCAAGTAAACACCAATTGAAGACTGCAAGAAAACAAGAGAGGGTCAGTGGGGGTAACAATTATCCCAAACATCACACATCGCACTGATTACTGCGATAATCATTGTTGACAAACATTTCCGTTTTGTTATTCTAGTTTTCCAGAAGAAGTCCTTGTTAAAAAGCCTTGTTGTCTTGTTTGCAAATTAATAACAATAAGTTTACATAGCAGTGATTATTGCTGTAGGCTCACGCGAATCATTCCCCTAAACGCCTAAAGAAAATGAAAACAGCGTACGGTAAATATCTTCATACAGAATTTAACATAACTGACAGGGTTTGTTTGTGAGTAATGTTGAATGAGCAGTTTCTTGGATTTTTCAGCTGAATGAGCATCAATGTTTTTGTGCTGAAACGAACGAGCGCGTGAGCAGATATTCAGATAAAGCGCGGTGGCTAGTAAGGCAGCTCTAGAAATGTGCCAGCAACTACGTCACGTCTGCATGTCGACTGAAAATGTGTTTGTTTTTACCGATCAGCTTGTCTTTGGAACTCTCGTGTAGGTAATGACGTCTTCGTGGGGAGTTTCGCATTTGTTTGACTGATCATTGTTATTTGGTTTGTTTTTAGAAAGGAAAGAAAGCGGGCAAAGGAGGTCGGCGCTCAACCAAGGGTCAGAAGCGAACAGGAACAAATGATGAGTCGCATAAGGAGCGCGGCGAAGTATCTGATGAAGGATACGTTCAAGAGGACGAAGGAAATGATGAAAGAGGCGGGAAGAGAGTTTCTGATGTGGAACACGAAGATGACAAGTTTGCTCAAATGAATGTCTCGGATATCGAGGGAGATGGCGAAGAGGAAAGCAAGCAGAGCAGCCACGGAGCGGAGAAGAGCGACGAGGAGCTGGGAAGAAGGAAGGAAGAAGAGAAAGGGAAGATGGGAGAAGAGGAAGAGGGAATGGAGAAAGAGGAAAAGAACGAAAAGAAAGGGGACATGGAAGGAGAAGAAGAAGAAAACGAGAAGGAGGAAGAAGGGAAGAAGTTGGAAACAATAAATGAGAGAGGAGAGGGAGCAATAAAGAAGATGATAGAAGTGGGAGAAATTACAGGAGAGGGAAACAAAGTAGAAAATAATATGTGGAAAAGTGAAGAAAGCGACTTTAAGAACAAGAAGGAAACAGGAGAGCAGGATGAAGTACTCTCGAATGCCATGAATCTTGACCAAGACCCACCATCTGGCACCACAGAGCAGAACAAAGCTAGCAGCCCTGCCATTTCACCATGTGAAGAGACAGTTGTCGAAACGAATTGTTGCAAAGTACGAGCTGAAAAGAGCAAACAATTCGCAAAGGAATGCACGCAAAGTCTTTTTTCTTCAACGCCAGAACAGAGAACTGCATTTGGCGGCGATGCTGTCAATAAATCTGATACTCAAAGTGCGATAGTCGATGTTGGTGATGGGACAGTATTAGAGCATCTTGATGTCAAAATCGCTACGAACTATGAATCAGAGATCGAAAGCTACGGAGAAGTTTCAGAAGGACAGGTATCTGAACGAAAGGAGAAAGATTGCACTCCTGTGAGAACTTCAGAGCATGGAGAGGAAAATTCTGGAACCGAGGATCAGAATACAGGCGTTGAAAATACCTCTGGTTTAATAAACGAGGAGCCTCTTGCGGAAGCAATCAGTGTATTGTCCTTCACGAGTGAAGAAACTGATAATTCCCTAAAAGCAGAAGGAAGCGAGTGCGAGAAAAATAACGTTGCTGTGATTTCTGATGTGCCTTCTGAGGAATCACCAGAAAACGGTACAAACGTCGCCGACGTTTGCAAGAAGATGGACTCGAGCAGGGAGTGTACATTCGATAATGAGAACAACTCAAAATGCGAAGTTGTGGAGAAATCTGACTTGGAATCTACTGCATTTCGTGGAAATTTAACAGCGAAAAACACGTGCTCAGAGGATGAAAACTCGAGTAGTGAAGCTGCAGATAAATTTGACTCTGAATCAACCGCACTTTATGGAAATTCAGCAGCGAAAATCGTGCGGACAGAGAGTGGAAGTTCGCACAGCGAAGTTGCAGGGAGATCTGACTCGGAATCAACTGTATCTTGTGGAAATTCCTCGTGTGCAGAGCCGGGTTTCTGTGAAACGCGGCCCGAATGCCAAAGCAGTGATAGTGAACACGAGGCACAGGGCTTGAATTCTGTGACGGTTGCGCCATTGTACGAGGCCCGGGAGGGTGAGTGGTCCGTCATGTCTTGTCTCAGTCACTTCTGTGCTCCTGAGGTGCTGGAGGGACGCAACAAGTTTGCGTGTGGCGAGTGTACAAAGCGAGCGATGAAGAATGCGAAGCCCACAAACAAAGAACAGGACGACAGTTCAGGTAAGATCTGGTCAGGCCCAGTTCACACAAGGAGATCCAAAGCTTGCTAAGAATCGACAGTATTGGACTGAAAAAGTGTTTACTCTCCGAAAAACGCCACATCTTCGTAGATTCAGGCCAAGTTTTCGCACAAGGCGGGTGCGATTATGATCCCAGCATCCATTGTCTTCACGTAAAGTCATGTTATTTAATCACGACGGCGATCAATATTTGTCCTTGTGGGACCGTGTGGTTGAATATCTGTCGAAGTACAGTTGTCTTTGAATTTGCCAAAAACATAACGTTTGTCATAGCGTGAGCTCTATTTTATCGATCACGTGACCCAAACGTCTCACTTTCATGTACTTTTAAACGGAAACTGCTGGCCACTCTAATAACTGCTGTAACTTCTAACCCTTAGAATTGGAAACATGAGGCTCAGATTCATACCAAATTTATCATTCGATGAAAATTGTTTGGCCCTCCCTTAGATTTTTTCCCAGTATCTTATTATCACTTGTGCGGGGCCCTAATCTCGTTTTTTCAATTCTAACGCGGCCAACTTCTTTTATAAACAGATGACGAAGGCGGCAACGGAGCCAAAGCCTCGAAACCGAAGACAAAAGATGTGAAACACCAAACTGTGTACACAGAGGCGACCAAACAACTCCTGGTTGCCTTCGCCCCGCCCGTGTTAACCCTCCACTTCAAGAGATTTCAACAGATTGGCTTTGGCCTACGAAAAGTCCCCAAGCATGTCGATTTTCCCCTGCAGTTGGACCTTGGACCTTTCTGTAGCAGACGCGGAGAGGTAAGGCTATTTTTCTTTTAGCTCCCTGTTCAGGCATACACTGCGAGCTTTAGTCAAAGCAAGACTTTAGGCTCAGTCCCCAGCCGTCGGTCTATCGGCGCCCGCGATCCTCCCAACCAGCGACCCTCCCCACTTTGGGCAAGCGGACTTGTGAGTCGATGCAGACACCGCGGAAATACGTTTTTCTGACCGTGCGATCACCTTATTCTTGAGTCAGCGGTCATTGTACAAGACTATGGAAACGAGAGCAAATTCAATGCTATCTTCGTCATTCGTGCGACGCTCGTAAAATCCCAAGGCTTGGGAATCGAGTCGTTACTGAAATTTGTTATATATTTTATAGCATAAGTTGAGTACAAGAAAAAACGGGTCTTGCACACAATCGGAAATTTACCTCAATTTAGACCAAGTTAGGCAGTAATCGCGACGAACGCTGACCAGCAGTAGTGACGTCAAGAATGTCGTGTACCTCTTTGGCCAGGGCCTTACGGAGGATATATAAACAATCGCCTAATTTTAATGCGTTTGGTGTCAAAAGCAATTGTATTTGAGTTTGTGTTTGTGTAGACAAAAGTGTTTACTGTTTCTACCACGTACAGTATACAGTGTATATTGTTTCAAACCGGCCCCAGTCGATGCGAGTTTTCTAAACGTGCTTACCTCAGCTTCCGCACGTCTTTATTCAGTTTCGTGCAGAAAGTAATCTATAGGCGGCTTTTCGATTGACTGTCGAGAAAAATTGTATAATAGCACGAGGCTTACGTTTGCCCCCACGTTTTCATTGGTTGAAGCGAATTTTTGCAAAATTCTGGCCAATCGGAAGCAGCAACCGCAGAATGTGATGTGAACAGCGCCTGATGTGGTTTAGTTCAGCTGTCACGTGATCACACAAGCAAACAAGTTGTGTGTGCGTTGTTACAATGCTGAATGCGGGTGTCTTTGTGAATGGCTTTGGCTTCTCGTTGGTTGAAAGTGAGCACTGCTGTTAGAATGTACTTTGAAAGTTTGCATTTGAGTGGTCACAGCTTTAGGTTTCATTTGACAGTTCAGGATTTGGAAGATTTCTAGGTAGAGTCAGATTCACCATTGGCAGTAAAATAGTATCACTTTCTGCTCGAATTCAGACCCGCGCGGACTCAGATGGCCGAGTGATGTATTCCTTGTATGGAGTCGTGGAACACAGTGGAGGAATGAACAGCGGGCATTACACCGCTTACGTAAAAATGCGCGACTCGCCCGTCAAAGGAATGTTTGACAAAATCTCCACCGTAGACCAGCTCACTTCTTTCCTCAAGGAAATGTGGAGCCGAAAATCGACGGCCGTGTCTCGTGGTGTGCGCTGCCAATATGCCCCCGCCTGTGAAGGATCATGGTTCTACGTCAGCGACTCGCACGTGAGCGCCGTGACTGAAGCGAATGTACTCAAGAGTCAGGCGTACATGCTGTTTTATGAAAGGCTACCAATACTCAGTTGCTGATAATATTTTTCTCGATAATTTTAAGAAAATTGCAATATGAATAATTGTAAAAAGATTGACTGGAGTCCGATTCGGCCTGTAACTATACAAGTGACTAGTGACTACGAAATTGGACGACCGCGCTTCGCCAGTTACTCTCAAATATTTCAATTTGAGAATAATGCATTAACTTTACTCCATTTTATGTTTAGCCTGATTTCGGACGACTCGTGTGGTCGAACTCGAGACGTTTGAAATTCAGGCTTGTTTATGTTCTAAGCTAATTAAGTTCAACAATAACACGGAGTCACCGATAATTCCGCGTAAATGTCCTTTATTTTTGTAGTCATATCTGAAGATTCAACCAAATAACACAACCAAAATGCAGATGCTTTTTAACCCTTAAGCCAGAATCTCCAATTAAACTAAACTTGTCTATAACCCACAGGAATCAGTTGTTGCGAGTATCCATCAGTCACCTGCGAAGCAAGCAAACGTATTTAAACGACTTTCATAACAGGGTGGTGAAGTGTGACGTCGTTAGTTTGCGCAAAATTTCACCTCGCTACTAGTACAGATAGAGATGTTTAAAAGCAAAGATAGAAATGTTTAAAAAAAGTTCCAGATAGTCCCATGCGAAACTATCTTATTTAGCCTGTTCCTAATCAATGCATTGTATTCGACGCATGTGAAATAGGCCCTTTTTTGCGCACATTCGGATAGTTTTTAAAACTTTTAAAAGAAACTCCCGATACCAGAAGAAAGGCGTTAAGTTATAAATTAAGAAATATATTATTATGAATAATTATTATAGTATCGACAGAAAGGTTTTATCATAAAAAAATACTGTAAATGCTTTAAGTAATCCCCGTATCTAATAAGCCCCTCCGTCTGTCTACAAGGTCAGATTTTGAAATAAGCCTCCCCTCCCCCTCCCCCCATTTTCATTCTGTCGACTTTGAGCACCAAAATTAGTAGAGAAACAAGACAAATGATGTACGTTAGATGATTGGTGACAAAGTTTTGAACTTTACATTTGCCACATCTAACTCACGTTGTATTTTGTTGACAAAGAATACAGTACCTCATGCTGTCATCTCATATTTTTAGATAAGCTCCCCCTCTACAAAATCAATTTTTAAATAAGGGGGGGGGGGGGGGGGCTTATTAGCATTTGCGATAGTGCCTTTGTAATTTAAATGTAGGTTGATCAACTAGATAATCTGGCAGCTGATATCTTCCGAAAATATATTTTGATCAGACTATGAATTCTCAATACATTACTCATACATTTTTAAAAGAATATGCATTAAAAGCTTAGCCCAGGAGTGAAAGAGTTAAAACCCTGTGACACGGGGCAATTTCCTTGCAACCAAATGCAATTGCGAGACTGGTGTTGATAATATTTTGCCTGTGAACTAACCTTTGATTTTGATGTAATGGTGCGAACGAAAACTGCTGTGGATTTTCTTATGGTCGCCGTGTCCTGTAGCGGAAGTAAAATAGAATATTTACAGGTGCAAGGAAACAATAGGAACTGTTACCTATGGGATATTTTGCAAAGTTGGATTAAATTCTAAGCAAGTTTCAGGCAAAGTGCTGCTTATAAAAAGCTAGAAGCTTTTGACTGCTTCTTAACCTTCTTCCGACCTTTGCCTTTCGAGTGGTAATAAACAATTTGTTTTCTACCTTCGCCGTTGTCATGGTTCTTGTGTTCTGTTTTGTCAAAACAAGACATCGAGTCAAAAAACAAAATTCTGATACTACGCACGCACATGCTCAACCGGTTAGAACTCCACCGCAAATGCGAAAAGTTAAACAAAATTGGAATATTGATACAGAATATATGCAAACACACCACTTTGTCGCCGACGCATATGTTGTAGGGCACTACCAAAACTTGAAAGAAGCCGTTGCTTTCTGCTCTGGAGTTTCAAAACTTACACTGAACTACCCGGTCCAGTGCGAGCGGGTATGCACTCCTACAACTTCGTAAGGAATTTTCAGTGGAGGAGAAGGGAGAGGAAGTCGAGAATGTTTGAATAAAACTGACTAGTCTACTCGGCTAAAAGGATACTTCACAGCTTTCGAATTGCGAGTCTTGTGCACAAACCTTTGTGATCGTGAGAATGCGATTTATGTTCCCCTTTGTCTCCTTTGTCATTATGGTCGCCATGTTCTGTGGTTAAAACGGGACAAAGCATGATTTACTAACTACTCTGAGAACTGCTCATATATGACTATCTACCAAGACAAATGTTTTCCCACCAAACAAAAATATATGGGGTTGTCTAACGAAGGTAGAAAATCACGCTATCCTCGTCTTGCCTATGTACTAACCTTTGATTTTGATGTAATGTTGCGAATGAAAACTGCTGTGGATTTTCCCATGGTCGCCGTGTCCTGTAGCGAAAGTAAAATAGAATATTTACAGGTGCAAGGAAACATTAGCAACTGTTACCTAGGGCCTGTTTACATGATGGGAGGGTCATCCTAGAACTAGGATCACCCTACCAGGCGAGCCGGTTTTACATTTGGTTTACATGCATCACCACCAGGGAGGTTTGATAAAGCGAGCAGTTACCAAGTAGACAATCAAAATGGCGAACGAACGTCATTACGCAGTTTGGGTGCTCTTGCTGGCTGTATTAGTATAGATTATTTACTTTCAACAGCAACTTGTGCTTTTTAATTTGATGCTAAGACTCCAGCAGCATCACGATCGCTTGTATCGTTCTCTTGATTCGCAAGCTCTGCCCTGCTACTGGTTTCATTAGAGCCAAATATAAGTGGTGTGGCAGTGGAACATCGTACATAATCATCAACATCTAAGTCGCTTTCGTTTGGCAATGAGAATGGAAATTGTTGGCCTCTTGATTTCCCGCACCCCGCCGCCATCTTGCTTTTGAAAACCCTGGCAACCGAGTTGTCCCCAGTTCGACCGTTTACATGACAAAATGCGTGCAAAACATAACTCCATTACCAGGATCATCCTAGCTCTGAGGGAGGTTGACCCTTGTGCTAGGGTCATCCTATCACCCGAGACAAATCTAACCCTAGACATGTAAACAGAATGCGGAATACAATAGCCGCAGGTTGATCCTAGCAAGAGAGTGTTCCTAGTGCTAAGATGACCCCCCCCCCCCCCCATCATGTAAACAGGCCCTAAGAATAAACTTTAAGCAAGTTTCAGGCAAAGTGCTACTTATAAAAAGCTAGTTTTTGACAGCTTGTTAATTTGCTTCTCACCTTTGCCTTTCGAGTGGTAATAAACAATTTGTTTTCTACCTTCGCCGTTGCCATGGTCCTTGCGTTCTGTTTTTGTCAAAACAAGACATCGAGTCAAAGAACAAAATTCTGATACTACACACGCACATGCTCAGCCGGTTAGGACTCCATTGCAAAATGCGAAAATTTAAACGAAGCTAGAATATCGATACAGAATATAAGCAAACACAGCACTTTATCGTCGACGCATATGTTATAAGTCACTGCTAAACTTAGAAGAAGCCGTTGCTTCCTGCTCTGGAGTTTCAAAACTTACAACTACCCAGTGCAGTGCGAGCGGGCATGCACTCATACAACTTCGTAAGGCCGAGTTTTCAGTGGGAGGAGAAGGGAGAGGAGGTCGAGAATGTTTGAATAAAACTAACTGACTAGTCTACTCGGCGATGCAGCAGTTGGAATTCTATCCTGTGTTATACCTATGATTTTGTAGACTTGATTGGCCAGTTTTCCCCCCTGGCCCCCTTTGCAGTCGATAGACCTTCCGGACATGTTGAAGGTCATGTTGAGACCTGAGCAGCGTCCGCCATGGTGGAAGGCGAACACTTTGAAGTCTTGTATCAATGCCGCCATGAAACATTTATAGGCAGTAGCTTGACCTTGACCTTGAGTTTGACCTTCTGAGCTTTCTTTCCGTGTGCAGTTTTTCATTTTAAGAGTCCGGACGACTTGGCCTTCTGGCACGTTGAAGCAACCAACTGAGCGATACGTCCATTTTGCTTTCAGGGCTGTCGATGAGATTACAATCAATCAATCTTTAAATTTGAACTGGAAAACTTGAATTCGGACATGAATATTGACACATTATCCCTTCCTTACATAAGTAACTATGGTAACTAAAAATTTGAGCATTTTGTCCGAAAGTTAGCGTTAAAAAGATTAAAATTTGCGATTTTCGACCCTATTTCAGACCAAAATAATATCATAACCTCCTACTCTATTTGAGACCAAAGTGCTGAAAATAATACCCTTTGGGGCAGCATATACTTGTATGACATATATTTATGTATGGGAGTGTCCCCTCCCTCCCCTGCATGCGCTTGCAGTGCGTTGAAAGATTTGACTAAGGATACTTTACAGCTTTTGGATTATTAGTCTTTTGCACAAACCTTTGTAATCGCGATAATGCGATTTATGTTTGTCTTCGTCACCTTTGCCACTATGGTCGCCATGTTCTGAGGCTAAAACGGGACAAAGCATGACTTACTGCAATACTCTAAGACCTGCTCATATAAGATTATCTACCAAGGAAAATTTTTTTCCCATTTGCAAGGTATAAAATAAGCCTGTGGACTAGCCTTTGTATTTGATGTTATAGTGCGAATGACTCCAACTGCTGTGGATTTTGTCATGGTCGCTGTGTCCTGTAGCGGATTTACAGGTGCAAGGAAACATTAACAACCACTTATAACGAACTATGGAGCCCCGCGAATAGGGGGATCTCTGTGTGCCGCCTCAAGGGATATTTTGCAAAGTTGGATTAAATTCTAAACAAGCTTCAGGCTAAGTGCTACTTATTAAGAGCTAGTTTTTGACTGCTTGGTAACTTGCTTCTCACCTTTGCCTTTCGAATGGATATAAACAATTGGTTTCCTGCCTTCGCCGTTGCCATGGTCCTTGCGTTCTGTTTTTGTCAAAAACAAGATGTTGAGTCAAAGGAAAAAATTCTGATACTACACATGCACATGCTCAGCCGGTTAGGACTCCATTGCAAAATGCGAAAATTTAAACGAAGCTAGAATATCGATACAGAATATGAGCAAACACAGCACTTTATCGTCGACGCATATGTTATAAGTCACTGCTAAACTTAGAAGAAGCCGTTGCTTCCTGCTCTGGAGTTTCAAAACTTACAACTACCCAGTGCAGTGCGAGCGGGCCTGCACTCATACAACTTCGTAAGGAGTTTTCAGTGGAGGAGAAGGGAGAGGAGGTCGAGAATGTTTGAATAAAACTGACTGACTAGTCTACTCGGCGATGCAGCAGTTGGACTTCTATCATGTGTTATACCTATGATTTTGTAGACTTGATTGGCCAGTTTTCCCCCCTGGCCCCCTTTGCAGTCGACAGACCTTCCGGACATGTTGAAGGTCATGTTGAGACCTGAGCAGCGTCCGCCATGGTGGAAGGCGAACACTTTGAAGTCTTGTATCAATGCCGCCATGAAACATTTATAGGCAGTAGCTTGACCTTGACCTTGACCTTGAGTTTGACCTTCTGAGCTTTCTTTCCGTGTGCAGTTTTTCATTTTAAGAGTCCGGACGACTTGGTCTTCTGGCACGTTGAAGCAACCAACTGAGCGATACGTCCATTTTGCTTTCAGGGCTGTCGATGAGATTACAATCAATCAATCTTTAAATTTGAACTGGAAAACTTGAATCTCGGACATGAGTATTGACACATTATCCCTTCCTTACATAAGTAACTATGGTAACTAAAAATTTGAGCGTTTTGTCCGAAAGTTAGCGTTAAAAAATTAAAATTTGCGATTTTCGACCCTATTTCAGACCAAAATAATATCATAACCTCCTACTCTATTTGAGACCAAAGTGCTGAAAATAATACCCTTTGGGGCAGCATATACTTGTATGACATATATTTATGTATGGGAGTGTCCCCTCCCTCCCCTGCATGCGCTTGCAGTGCGTTGAAAGATTTGACTAAGGATACTTTACAGCTTTTGGATTATTAGTCTTTTGCACTAACCTTTGTAATCGTGATAATGCGATTTATGTTTGTCTTCGTCACCTTTGCCATTATGGTCGCCATGTTCTGAGGCTAAAACGGGACAAAGCATGACTTACCACAATATTACTCTAAGACCTGCTCATATAAGATTATCTACCACGGAACATTTTTTTCCCATTTGCAAGGTATAAAATAAGCCTGTGAACTAGCCTTTGTATTTGATGTTATAGTGCGAATGACTCCAACTGCTGTGGATTTTGTCATGGTCGCTGTGTCCTGTAGTGGATTTACAGGTGCAAGGAAACATTAACAACCACCTATAACGAACTATGGAGCCCCGCGAATAGGGGGATCTCTATGTGCCGCATCAAGGGATATTTTGCAAAGTTGGATTAAATTCAAAGCAAGCTTCAGGCTAAGTGCTACTTATGAAGAGCTAGTTTTTGACTGCTTGGTAACTTGCTTCTCACCTTTGCCTTTCGAATGAATATAAACAATTGGTTTCCTGCCTTCGCCGTTGCCATGGTCCTTGCGTTCTGTTTTTGTCAAAGAACAAAATACTGATACTACACACGCACATGCTCAGCCAGTCAGGACTTCATCGCAAATAACAAAAATTAAACAAAACTGGAATATCGATAGAGAATATGTGCAAACATAGCACTTTTATCGCCGACGCATATGTTGTAAGGCACTACCGAACTTGGACGAAGCCGTTGCTTCTTGCTAGCTCTGGAGTTTCAAAACTTACAACTATCCAGTCCAGTGGGAGCGGGCATGCACTTATACAACTTCGTAAGGAGTTTTGGCAATGTAGGGGATGGAGTAGGAGGTCGAGAATGTTTGAATAAAACTGACTAGTCTACTTGATGCCACAGTCGGAATTCTATCCTGTGTTATACCTATAATTTTGTAGACTTGATTGGCCAGTTTTCCCCCCTGGCCCCCTTTGCAGTCGACAAACGGTCCGGACATTTTGAAGGTCATGTTGAGACCCGAGCAGCGTCCGCCCTGCTGGAAGGCAAACACTTTGAAGCCTCGTTCCAATGCCGTCATAAAACAATTATAGGCAGCAGCTTGACCTCGATCTTGACCTTGACCTTCTGAGCTTTCTTTCCGTGTGCAGTTTTTCACTTTAAGGGTCTGAATGATTTGGTCTTCTGGCACGTTGAAGCAACCAACTGAGCGATACGTCCATTTCGCTTTCAGGGCTGTCGATGAGATTACAATCAATCAATCTTTAAATTTGAACTGGAAAACTTGAATCTCGGACATGAATACTACCACATTATCCCTACCACCCACATAAGCAACTATAGTAATTAATAATTTGGTGTTGTGACCGAAATAAAGCCTTTAACCCTTTCACTCCCAAGAGTGATCAACTTCAATTTTCTCCTTTAATCTCTCATTAGCAACATATGACACCATATGGAGAATTTGCCACTTGATAGTTTGCTCAGATGAAAGCTGATTGCACAATCAATTCTCACTACATTACTTATACATTTTCTTCTTCCTGGATTGGGAGAATCTGCATTTTGAGCTTGGGAGTGAAAGGGTTAAACTTGCCATTAGCACGCGCGCTCAAAATGAGAACAAAGGTCACACCAGACTTGACGTTTGAAGATTGTGATGTATTGCACTCGCTTAACGGCTCGTGCAATTCTTATTTGATACTTTTATTCGATACCACAGTTTTTTTTGCCAAGAGCGCTGACTGAAAAAAAACATAGATATAAACCACGCAGTCGAAAAACGTATTTCGGTGTTTTCTGAAAATTGTACTCTACTCATCAGATCGCCCCATAAATAGGAAATGTAAAGTAGCAAATTCCCATTCAGAAAATTAAATGTTTTTGTTTACATCTAGAATGATGTAACAAAAAATCCAAGGCCGACTTTGGTACTCTGCACAAAAAATGCCGTAATATGTCCATGGCATTTTAGGCCAAAACTAATCTTCTCCACCGAATCGAATATAAATAGATTGCTAATCCATTTTTCGACTTTCGGGAGCCCTCAAAATGATAATTAAGGCATTGGACGCGCAAAGGACTGTGTTTGAGACGCGCTAAATATTAGAGTAATAACCTTTAACGAGGTATGCAATTTCTGAGAGAGATCGTGTGCATCGATTCCAAATATTCTATATTCTGTCATAAATAGTTACTGTAACAGATAATCAGGCCCGTTATCTGAAATGAGAAACTTCACGAGTGCATATGATTCCCCCACGCTTTAGAGAGGCCACTTAGGAAATTTTGTTTGGGATTTACATTAACAACAAACCTTGAATTTTAAAGAAATGGTGAATCCATTCTTTGCGGTCGCCTTTTCGTTCACGTACTGTAGTTAGAAATAAAGGTGATCAGTTTTGGCGTAAAGTGTTTAAGTGATGGGTGTAATGTTATAATAATAATAATAATAATAATAATAATAATAACAATAATAATAATAATAATAATAATAATAATAATAATAATAATAATAATAATAATAATAATAATATTGTTATTATTATTATTATTATTATTATTATTATTATTATTATTATTATTATTATTATTATTATTATTATTATTATTATTACCATTATTGATATTATTATTCTGGCGGAGATGTTTAAGAAGATTAATGTAATACCAGTGATGGTGAGGATGTCGATGGTGATGATAAACAATAAACTACTTTTGGCGAGGAAAAATGCACGGATATTTGTCAGAGGATACTATCTGTTCCGAGAAGCGAACAGTAATGATGAACAATGAACAGTGATGATGATGAGGATGTGATGCCGACAGTGACGATGATTACCATGACGACGCTCGGTGAAGGGATTACTATGGCGACGATGATGACGATGACGTGTGATGATGATTGTTTTGATGACAATAAAGGCGATGTAATACCGATGCTAATGTATGAACTTTATCAAACCACATCATATTACCACTTTACTGCTAAAACCAGACAACTTTACTAAATTATTATTACCACACAATTCTATTTCCTGTTTCAACAACTTGATTTTGATCTCCATCTTCACAACGCTGATTTTGTAGGCGGCGTTCTCGCTCTTCAAGACTTTATTCTCGTCTTTGAAGAAGATCATTTCGTTCTTGGAGGCGGCGTTCTCCAGCCTTAGCACGTCGTCACTTCTCTTCGCCGCATCATTTTCGTTCTTTAACTCATCTCTCTCTTGCGTCAAGTCAATATTCCTTTTCTCTAAGTAGCCGATATCCATTTCCAGTTTTTCGAGCCTGACAGCGGCCGCGTTAAGGTCGTTTAGCAACGCGCTATTGTTACTCTCCAACATCTTTATTGCTTCCATTGAGATCACCATGTCGCTGTTCAAGACACCCATCTCGCTCTTCAAGACGTTGTATTTTTTGATTAGTTCCTTTTTTTCTTCCTGTAGTTTGTTATTCTTTTTTGTCCATATATCAGAGATGTCGCACCCTTTGGTGATCGAGGCGAGTTTGACACACATATCTCCATAATCTACAAAAATATAGGTGTTAAAAAAGTTAAAGTAAAATGAGTACCGTGCTTAGACCCACAATCAAAATGTTTAGAAATCTCATATGCTTCGGTATTTTCCCTCCTCCGGGGAAGAAGGAGGGGAGGGGGTAATCATAATACTTTTGGGTAGGAGAGTGCTGCATCTCCAGTTCTGGAAACTTTGGACCAAAATGTACGATTTTTTAACTCTATTTCATACCTGCATTCCAAATGTTTCACAATTTTCAGACTTGTACTATAAACATTTACACCCTATTTAAGACCAAATAATCAAACAAACTAAATCTACTACCAATTTTCAGACCAAAGAGTCAACATCTATACCCTATTTTAAATTAAATGCTTTCAAACGACACCCTTGGGAGTGCGTCTCAACAGATTGTGTCCAATAAATAAAAAAGACGAATAACTTTATTGTAGCGTCATAAGTCCTTTAGCATCACTACTTATTAACACTAGGAAGATTCTATCTCTGTGTCGGCGAAGTGTCTCTAACTTTTTTACTGCCAAGATAATTTGATCTGAAACTCTTCTAACTAAACAGTCAAATGAAGCCTAAAGGTGTGACCTGACTCAAACCTTCAATGAGTATATTCTGATAGCAGTGTTCACACTCTGTCGATGTGTTCCTCTGCCACTGTCTATTTTATTCTGTAGTATTCACCTTTTTGTGTCATGGCACATTTTTTACGTTTTGCTGAGGTACTCTGTAATGCTATTAAGACAAGTAGCGCCAACACCACACTCTTTACCTCCATTTTGCCTGCAAAAATAGAAACAAAGATTTAATAAAACTTGCACCTTTGAGATTGCTGCGCTTTTGGATTGGTCCCAAGCTTGACAGCTGGCATTCTCAGCCAATCAAAAGCAAAACCTGAATTGTGATCTGCTCACGCAAGCAAGAAACACTCCACAGCAATGTCGTTATCTCGTGCTGCTGATTGGTTTCTTCGAAAAACAATTACTCCGGCTTCTGGTTGGTTAAAACTGTTTTCTTACAGTCTTTGCATATTGATTCTGTAATTACTTTGGCTTTGGTTTTACGAAAGTCATCTGAAGACCGCCTTCATGAGAAATGAGTTCACTCGACGTCTTAATCCTGCGGTTAAATGTATTTAAAAAATTCCAGGCCCTCGTGTAGATCTTATCAGATTATGCTGACTGAAAAAAAGTAAAGTTCATTTCCTTTTCCGTGTACACCGTCGTGATTGAGCTAGTGGGCGCGAGTCAGTGACATGAGACGAAATATTTCGCGGTTGTGGCTTTCATAATTTGTTGAAGTTGAAGAACGAAAAAATACTGGCCGGAAATCATTATGGTAATAATGGACTTCTTATTTCTCCGTTTCTCTCTTTCACTGCTACAGTATTAGAATGTACTCATTGGAGTATCTCATTGAGTGGCCACACCTTTAGGTTTATTTGACAGTTCAGGAGTTGGAAGTAAACACTGCTATTACAATGTACTCATTGAGAGCTTTCATTCGAGGACCGCACTTGGCACGTTTGATATAAAGCTTGGTAAAGATTTATTTCAGCCCGCTGAATTATGCCGACAGCGATGATAGGAATACAAGGAGTCAGGGTAATATAATAGCCCGGGCAAAACAAATTAACAACAAGATTAAGCCAAGTAAAGAATCCTCTAGCTAGAGTTAAGAGCTAAAACAGCATCAAAATCAAACGAGAATTACTTCTTTACCTCTCTACCAAAATGTCGAAGGACGCGAACGAAAAGCACCCGCTGCTGGTTGCGGCCTTGTCTGGGTCAGAGACAAAATCTTCTAAATGCATATTTTGATTATCTTTTATAACACATAATGGTCATGTTTCCAGGGAAATATATATTTCCTTTCAGCACTTCAAAGTTCACTTATAAGACTTTAACGACTCTTTCAATGCTAATTTCTCCTGTCGATAACAAAAAAATAATAATAAAAAAAAAAAAAAGAAAGAAAGAAAAGAAAACACAAATACACAAATTATGCTTAGAATGTTGAAAAATTTCTTTTGAGTGGTCACATCTTTGATTTAGTTGAAAATCCAGAAGTTGGGTGTTTTCTTGAATGAATAACATTTGTTTTTGCTATACTGAGTAGTTTAAGTTTTGAAGAGTCGAACAGAATTAGTAACTATGCAATTTAAGACTTTTTTGTTCCTATTTTTGATCATTTTCATGTTGAGTGCTTGTCTGTCTTAAGCGTTTTCTGTTTTGACTTCACTTGTGACACTACGATGCAGGGCAGGGGAGAGGACAGAATACGAGCAGCGGGGAAAACATTATTTTCCGCTTTTTATCATTACACTTTGTTCCAACGACGTTCGGCTAGGATTGTAAATTTATAAAAAAAGCGAACAGTTTGCGTGTTAGTTCAACTTATGAGTTTTATGACATTTTATTAATTATTGCACTTAACACATCGTTAGCTGTGTTTTCCTTTAGTTAAATTCAATTAGCCAAATTTACATAATAGTTTATGTATAAAAGTGTAAAACTTCTTGCGAGTTTTATTGGCCGTTTAATATTTGGTGCGTACTTCATGTACTCCGGCACATAATGGTTAGGATATTTAACATCTCTTGGATTTCAATTTACCGTTTTACCTATCTATTATGAATCACAAATGAGTATACATAGTTACACTTTGATCTCGCGCCGAAAACACAAGTTGGAGATATTAACATATTTTTCTTGCAGCAGGAATCTATGACTTACATACGTTTGATTATTTGTAAAGACATTTTACGCCAGACGTTTCCCTTGGCGACACTATCATCAGATGAGAAAATCCCATTTGTTTCAAAACCATTTACCAGTATTAATTCCTTTTTACTTAGTCTTCTTTTTTTAGAAAAAAATAGATGCTAATGTATTATTTATTTGAATAGAAAATGCAAGTCGTTTTGTGTGTGGTATATCATGCTGGCGCGGCTAAAGCTGTACCAGAACACAGCTCAGTCACACAAAACCTGTCCGTTACGTTAATGAGTTTATAATGCAGAATA
This sequence comes from Plumapathes pennacea, assembly GCA_964036295.1. Taxonomy (NCBI): domain Eukaryota; kingdom Metazoa; phylum Cnidaria; class Anthozoa; order Antipatharia; family Myriopathidae; genus Plumapathes; species Plumapathes pennacea. The sequence goes on from OZ038462.1 coordinate 9,922,567, forward strand.
CCGTCCGATTAATCTACAGTACAATTTTCAATCCTGAATGCTCACTATTTGACAGTGCAGGAGTTGGTGGAAGTGAACATTGCTGTTAGAATGTACTTATTCAGATCTTTCATTAAGTGGTCACACCTTTGGGTTTCATTTGACAGTGCAGGAGTTGAAAGTAAGCACTGCTGTTATAATGTACTCATTGAGAGCTTTCATTTGAGCGGTCACACCTTTAGGTTTCATTTGACAGTTCAGGAGTGGAAGTGAATACCAATATCAGAATGTACTCACTGAAGGTTAAATTTCATTTGAGTGGTTACGTCTCTGGGTTTCGTTTGACACTTCAAGAGTGGGAAGTATTTTCGATTGAGTTAAATTAACTTTGGCAGTATATAAGAGTTACATTGTCAGCTTGTGCTTGTATTTCTGCAAGCAAAAGACCCCTTCACGGATTTGATTGCATGATGGGTAATCAGGGCAAATAAATTGCATTTATACATTCGCTTTTCTGATCGGTGGAACTTCGGAGCACTTGGGAGTGGTTCTAGATTGTGATTTCACTATTAGACCGAAACTTCTCGCACGCGTGGCCGTCATGTTTCTTTGTTCTTGCCATGATACCTAAATCAAGCCTTTAAATCCGTGAAGGGGTCCACTAAATGCAATTAAAGTTTGGAAGAGATAGTTCACGAGTTTGTTTTCTAGATTGAAATTAAATCAACTTCTGCAGTGAAAGGAGGACTACTATTTGTAAGTTTTTGTAATTTTGCAAGTAGATGCGAATCCACGAGAGTTACACACTCAATGGCAATTGGCCATTGTGCCTGTTACCTGCTCTGTCTAGTGGAAACCTTTCTTATGAAAATTAGTTGTCATTTTCATGCAAGTCGAAGGAAAAACTTTGACATAAGATAATAGTGGTCAAAGGTTTTTAATTCAAGTCATCAGTCCACATGAACAACAAATTGTCAACTGCTTTTATTACTACCAATTGTTATTCCACCATATAGTATATTCACAGAGTATATTTATACTGAAAACAAGAGAGGCGAGCAATTAATATTTGTCTATATTATATGTTATTTCAGACACGTTTTCTATGGCACTGTATGTGGAAGAGGTGGTCTTACACACACGAAGTAGATTAGCTTCCGACTTCCTAGGATAATTTGAGAATTTAAACCAAATACCCCAATGCCTTTTGGTCTCCTGGTGGACACAATTTCGTTAAGTGCCCTTTCTACGCTACATACAATGTACCGCAAATGGTTTGCCTCGCAAGCTCTCTACCTATGCTAGATCTTTGCAAACTTGAAAGGCACTGGGATAGATGTCTTGTATTTTACAGTGCCATGTCTGACAACCTTATTCTCGCCACAGTAATAAACGCTTTGAACGGTTGAACTTTTCTTATTAAGAAGGAAAAGGAAAGCAGTTGAACATGTATCCACTTAATGTAAAATAACATACGCAGGACAATAGTTGTATACGTCTGTCATCCAGAAAAGATAATAAATTAGTAGTTTAAAGTGCAGCTAACCAAACATCATACTAGTAATGGAAATATAACGCACAACAATAAATACGTTTTTCATCAATAAAAGTTCATAATTCAATCGCTGCTAATAATTCTCTAAAAACATTGCCCTCAATAAATCAGTAAGTCCTGCCGAAACTCATTCGTCTCTGGAGGGCTTCTCAAAAGCATTGAATCTTGGCCTAAAGAGTCCCTCTGGGCTCCAGCGGAATCGAGGAGGCTCTCGTGCCACACGAGGAGGGTCCTTCGTCACGGCCCTTTGTACGGCATCAGGCGCCATGTTGACACCAGGATGAGCCTTGTCTTGAGACTCAGCGGCTGGGGAGCTCGGAGCGGTGCGGTCCTTGGATGAATTCCCGCTGTTGCTCCTATCAGTACAGGCGCCTCCTTCGGACGGCTCCTCCACTGCGACGGACGGATGAACGCGATAGGATCTTTTTCTGGAGAAAACGTTTCTCAGGATATTTCTTCTCCTGGCCTTCGTGGGCTTCAAGACATTCACTGGTTTCGAGGGCTTCGCGACTTCCTCAGGAAGAATAATTACTTCCTCAAAATCGTCGCTTGATGTTTCCCTCGAGATATTTTTAACAGGCTCGGCACAGGAGGCGCTTGAGTTCGTGGTCTGAGTGGAGCTCTTTCCCGCGGCTGGGTGAGACTCTGGGGTATACGCGGCAAGACTCTGGTGTTTCTGGTCCTCTTCGCTCAAGCTGTGCGCTCCCTGGTGCGATGCCACAGCTTTGGATTTGCACTCACTCTCGTGCCCATCACCACCAGAAGCGATGCGTCCACAATCCTGGTCTGTGCTGTACAGGATCTCGTCTTCTTCATCGCCCTCTTCGCTGTCCGAGATTACAGTGGCAATGTCCCATTCCCTTGTCTTTGGAGCCGGGCGGCGTCTGGGCTCCTTGAGCGTCTGTCTGAGTCGCTCTCTAAATGCTTGAAATCTTTCTTCTCCGGTCACTCTTCTTCGCGCGTGCACATCAACTCGCTCCGCCGAATCGTCTGAGGCAGGGCTGACATTCAGTACCCCCCCTGGGTTTCGGTCTGCGTGCTTCGCCGCAGTGGTGTTATACATAGACATGATCTGCTCACGAGGCTTGATCATATTCACGTACATCTCTTTCCAGAGCATCGGTCTTGGAGCTGATCCATGCACGGAAGTCTGCATTCCGTCGGGTTCCTGCGCATGATTGGGTTGCTGGTTTTGCAAAATCTCTTGAACAGGCTTTGCTGAAGTCTCAAGTCTTGAGACCAGTCCTTGCTGGTTTGACGAAGTCTCCAGTCTTGAGCCCCAACCTTGCTGGTTTTGTGAAATTTGAAATCTTGACGCCTGACCTTGTAGATTCAGTGTACTAGGGGAGGACACGAGATATTGCGTGGCCACCACGTGTTGGTGTTTCTTGTGCTGTCCACTGCCGTCTCTACTTGTCGAGAATTCAACAAAGGTTCGCTCGGGAATCAATCGTGGCCTGTCAAGCAGATCGTCGTCCAACAGCTGACCAGGTAGATACGTGGGCTCCTCCCAGTTCTCGGGTCGATATTTATCCAGTCCCATAAATTGCATCCAGGTAATATTCTTCGGCCGAGCTGTCGTTGTATTCGCTGTAAAGCATTTCACAGGAGCTCGCTCTTTTAGCGATACGACGGGGGTTCTTGTTGTCTTTTTGCAGGGACATCCGCAGCAAAGATACGCCATGTTGAGTCAAAAAGTCGCTTATTTACGGAGCGAGTTATTTTGCAACTAGTCACTGTGAAGAGTCGCAAAAAGTGTTGACAGGACTGTAAGTTTTGTCTGTGACGTCATTAGCGATTTGCGCGCGGCGCGCGTTGGAACTGATTCGATTTTTAGTGCGAGTGTACATTTGAATTTTCGTGACGGTTTTTTTTTTTTGAATTCACTTTATTGTCAACGACTTTTTTTTGTCAGTTCGTGAATGACGTTCTCCCAGTGAAGCTTTAGTAAATTAGAACAGACTTTTGTTAAACTCTCCAGTCCGAAAATTTTACATTTCAGTCTACTAGTGTAACGCCTTTTTTGTCTAGTTTAGTGAACGAAGTTCTCCTGGTGAAGCTTTCGTAAATTAGTAGTATCTTCAAAGTTCACACACTTTTGTTAACCTCTCCAGTCCGAAAATTCTACATTTCAATCGATTAGTGTAAGAACTGTATTTCTTTTTCAGTTTAGTGGATATGAGAGAAGTTAACGTGCTAGTTGCTAGTTGCTAGTTGCAATTTGCTAGTTGCGATTTGCTAGTTGCTAGTTGCGATTTGCTAGTTGCTAGTCCTTTAACCTGAATACGATGACCTTTGTGTGGCGCAATTCACGAATCGAACATAAACGCCCCCGTTGTCACCTCTTTAATGGACTTTTGACAGGTGCGACAGACTCTTGAACTGTCTAGTACCAGAGACCTTTTCCCATAAACTAGAAACTACTCAAACTATAAGCTAGAAACTCAGTTGATCCTGCGTAGCAAGCGTTAGAGCTGCTGGGACTTTTTCGATTTATGACTGCGCGAGAATTGGGGCGAGCGCAAAAATGTAGTTGAGGGGGGAGGGGAGAGGAGAAAAAGGAACAATCGAGGATTGTGTACCAGTCCTGTTTATTGACAGCTTAGTTTCTTTGTCTCTTTTACAGTCTAATTCACAATCGCCTTGTGCAAATTCTTAGATAACACTTAGCTCCCATTACAGATGGACAGTTGCCACCGCTCTACTTAGGTAATATTTCCCATTTCCATTTGACTGTATTATTATTATTATTATTATTATTATTATTATTATTATTATTATTATTATTATTATTGTTATTATTATTATTATTCATTATTATTATTATCGCAACTAGCAACTAGCAACTAGCATGAAACCTTTGCTGAGTGGATGAAGTTCTTCTAGTGAAGCCGATTTCTTAAATTAGCGGTGGCCTCGAAGTTCACACAGTGTTGTTTAATCTTCTCCATTCCGAAAATTGTACATCAATGTACTCGGGTGCAACAGTAGCATTTGTTTCGTTCGAAGCGTGAAGTCAGATATTTCTTGTTATTCTTAGAGGGCTACCGTGTTTACGATACTGGGCGTTGGCACGTTGCCGTTACGAGGTGCATTCCTTGGTTCTTTTCCGTAAACCCGCCGTGGGACAAGATTCCGTCCCAAATTGGAAGTTGCATTCCATGTGACCGGGTGGGTCGTGCTTTCTTTCGCTTAATGAGGCAGTTAAAACTATCCAAGGGATATTATTTGTCTCACATACAGTACCTCATTGGGAATTCTCTGGATTTCACTCCCAGCTGTTTGAAGGCCAAGGTTTGCCTTGCCACCAGACCATTTTTCTATGAATCTGTGATATGACAGTTCATGTAGGCAAAATGTGTTTATGTCTCTTTGGATGATTGAGCCCACTTAAACCTCTTTTTGACTTCTTTCTCTTGGAGTGTCTTTATCTGAGTGTCTTTTCTCTGGATTTCCTCACGTGCTGTTAGGTAAAGGCTTGAGATGTTTTTCTTCAGAATTATGTTCTGATCCTTGAGTGATTTGTTCTGTGTAAAGCAAGCAAGAACTGTGATTTATCACTGTCATGCTGGCTGACTGACTGAATAAATTATAGCTAACCTTTCACTCTTGAGAGTGATCAACTGTAATTCTACCACCAGAGACACATCACACACCAAAGAGAAATTGGCAACTGACACCTCACTCAGATGAAATCTGATTGAACTATTAATTCCCATAACATAACTCTAGGTAATATATTTTTTCTTGGTGCACCTTATTCATAAATGGCAGACCTAATTTACATACACTTAGAAGGTTAACTTTTAAGATTAAATTCCTGACACCACATCAAAGGCCACATTTTAAATAGTAAGCTTTGTGCAATTTTAACGGTGTATACTGAATTTAAGTGAAGTTATCCATAAAATTATGTAAAGTGCAGCAAATACATGAAAGCGAGGCTTGTGAGGTAAGACTGTCTTTCTCCATACAAAATCTCTACACATTGAAACAGCTGTAACTTTGCAGATTTTTAAGCTTCAGTACTCAAATTCTCAAGGCAGAGATTCCCCTAGACTCGTCCATCAGCCAGTACAACATATCATCGTACTTTCTTCTGCTGCAGTGGAACTGGACATGAGGTAATCTATCTCATTGAGTTTTTGACCGGTTCGGGGCATTTCTTCACTAGAATGAGTAGAATACCCAGTGTGGGCTTCCTTTGGACAGGAGAGCCATCAGAAAAAATTGTTGTACTTCATATTTTCCAGTATAGAATATTGACAGCCTCAATTTTTTCCGGTACAGTGTGATTTTTATCGGTAAAAAAAATACCGGCATATGTCAGTCTAGTGGAATCTCTGTCAAGGTTTCTAATTTTGGTACCTGCTTACAATGCAAACAAATAAAAATTCTTGTACTATAATACAGAGGTTACACCTTTATAAATACGGTGTATGGTTTGGAGAACTTCTTAGGAACTCAGGAGGGAAATGGTGATCATAACTGACTGGGAGATTGTATGGAGGAATGTTCTGCCCAAGGTCTCTGTACACACCTACTGTAGGTATTTTACTGAGGGCATCAATATTAAAAGATGTATGCAGATATAATTATAACTATTATCATTATAATTATTATAATTATTATCATTATAATTATAATTATAATTATAATAATAATAATAATAATAATAATAATAATAATAATAATTATTATTATTATTATTATTATTATTATTATTATCATTATCAATGTTTCTGTACCTCTTTTTGAAGTTCCTGGTTCTTTGAGTGACTCTCTTCATAAGCCTTCTTGAGCTAAAGAGGAAAACATACAAATCACAATAATGAACATATTAAACAAGTATATCAATTATCATGAATAATGTATCTTTGATAAAAATATTTAATGTAGTCATCAAGTTAAACATTAAAATTTAATACTGCACAAGTAGAACAAATAAAAGTTTAGGTTGCTGTGAATGTGTGGCAAAGAGGGCATGCATGAATGGGGACAGAAAAGCTTCAATCTTATTGTTTGCTGGCCATGTGTACTGTAGTTAAACTAATTTTGATTACTGTTAAAATCATGCAGTTTATATACAATAGTTAGACCTGGTTGAAGTAAGCAATAATTATAATTCAGAAGTTACTGTCAGTAGAAGCAGTATACTTTTGCCTGGTCTTCTGTTCCTCAAATCGATTCAGTAGTCAAACTGTGTGTAACTAAGGGTATGTTTGTTTGGGTCTATTACGGCATAGGAATAGCTACAACAGCTCAAATACTGTACATAGTTGCTTGTTTTGTGAACCTATTTGTTTTGAAGACCTTAATTCTGACAAACAGTTGTCCATAAATCTGTATTAAAATCAATTCAGCTCCAAAAGGAAAGTTCATAAATAGGTCCAACACATGCGCCCAAGACAGACATTTTTGCACTAGTCGATAAAATGGACCTGGACATAGCTGTAATGTTTGAAGCCCGCGCTGCCCCTACAGTTGAAAGCACTGCCGTCATTTAGTTGAACCTACCTCCACGTAAGTCATCTCTTGACTCATGTCCACATACAGGTCACCGTACAAGTCAAAAGAATCGTCCAATGCAAGGTCATCTGAAACAGACGAATACGGCACACATATTTATCACAGAGACATGTTTTGCACGGATCACGTGAAGAAACGACCTCTTTGATTATTTTGATATTTAAATATTTTAAAGATCAAGTTGTTTTAGAACGAGAAAACTCTAAAGTTTCATAAGGTGCATCAATGAAGAATTCTTACCTTGTTTTTCTTTGTCCGCCGAAGCCATTTTGCTAGAGAACTCAAAAACGTCAGGCCTCTTCGGCGTATGCGGTTCAGAGATCTGGTAACCCAGCTCGTCCCGGGAGCATTCTGGGAAGGAGCGGAAAATCAAGATGGCGGCTCTAATGCAGGCAGCGCTGGCTGCTCAAGGAGGACAACAAGGATCCTCTAAACAAGGCGGCTCATCCGAAAGATCGCTGCGTTCAGTATTTGGTAAGAGTTTATGCCCTTTTCTGAATAGTTGCGATGTAATCGCTATCAAGCAAGAGGATGCATTGGGCGAAGAAATGTGACAACGTGGGGTCAAATTTATATGTGAACGCCATAAAGAATGCTTTTCTTGTAGTGCAATTTGTCAGAGTTCTGACACACAGTTTTTACACATCGACCCTAACGCTACATTCGACGTTTTACATGTGCACAGATCAAAACTAGATCTTTCTTACGCCAGTCGAGCGACTGGCCGTCAGACAACAATATTTTGCTTCTGCAAAATCACAATCATCAACATATGAATTATGACACAGTACTTTGACGTCTGGTTAGTTGAAGAATATGTTTTATTACAGCTGATTGGTTTTGTGATTTCTTTGGTTTTGGTTAATTTTAAGGTCATCTGCAGCGAGATGAAAATAATCCATGAATCCGGTGAACTAACAAAGTGTAGTTTTCAATAAACTGTTGGTCACTCATGTTTCAGAGCGCTGTACAAACGCTGTTTCCTTGCATGCCAGTAGCAATTGTCTGAACAAGATGTGTTGCACTCGCTTTGCCTTGTGGCTTTTCTCTTTTGTTTTGGAAAAGGCAGATTGAACATGCAAAACGTAAGTTTGCTGCAAAATGAACACACAAAACAAAGAAGACAAAACAATCAACTTTAATTAAGTTTTCTTATTAGCTGAGGCAAAAATGTTCCATGGGAGCCCAGCACGCAGGTTCTTTTATTTTTAGTGTTTGTGAATTTTAGCAAATATCTCAGAAAAAAGCCTGGAAACAGAGATAAAAAATAAATAAATGCAGAGACGTTTTTATTACATACAGTAAAGATGAGTTAGTACTGTATGTGACACCATGGCAAATTTTCACCAAAGTGAAAAATTGGATCAAAATTGTCACTTACACAATTTTTTATTGTAGAATTACATAGTATTGTCCTCACCCCTTCATCAGCTCTACAGTATACTGTAAGAAGTCAGATGTGAACATGTTAGTGGATTTGAGAGTCACTACCAACTGTACATCATAAAACAACCCCATTCCATTTTATCCCAATCTCTGAGCAGCCTCTGAAACATCAGATTAAAAATTTAATTGTGGTTTGTTGTTTATTGTTACAGTTGGTAACATTCCTTATGAGGCATCAGAGGAACAGCTCAAAGAGATCTTCTCTACAGTGGGGCCTGTTGTCAGCTTCAGGTCTGTATAATAATGCTCTGATGAAGGCTGGCCAAAACATCAGCTACAAATTATTTTACAGCATCTAACTTTCACACATCAACCCTTACACGTTGATTCATTATACAGATTATTCTCTGCATCCATGCAGTCAAAATCTTAGTGCTAGTTTTCCATTGTAATGTGCTGAAAATAATCTGTTTTGAATGCTCAAAAAGTTGATACATGTACATATACTGTAGACCCCAGCCCTGTCACTACAGTACAGTTTAGATACTGTAAGTCTATCGTCCTTTTACACATTCAAAATGTTCTGTTTTAGACAGGTCTACAGTATCATCTTTTTAGACATTCAAAACAGTCTGTTTTAGGCTTATGTTTGATTGAGAGACAGGCTGGGGTCTATCATTTTTTGAACATTCATTTCAAAACTTTTTGTTTTAGGCCTGTGTTTGATTGAGAGACAGGCTGGGGTATATCATTCTTTTGAAATTTCAAAATGTTCTGTTTTAGGCTTGTGTTTGATCGAGAGACAGGCAAACCAAAAGGATATGGCTTCTGTGAGTACAAGGACCAGGAGACTGCCCTGAGTGCTATGAGAAACCTGAATGGCTATGAACTGAATGGAAGAGCTCTGCGTGTGGACAGTGCTGCCTCAGAAAAGAACAAAGAGGAGATGAAAGGTGCTTTGAGTCAAAATGTACACCAACACACTGCTGGCTTTATTTCTTGAAAAGTCAGAGACCAGAAAAATAATTCTATTTGAGCAGAAGATGCTTGGATAAGTTAGCTTTTATGGGATACTGTATCTCTGGGAAACAAAGGGATTTTAAATCCATAAAACTTCAGAAATGCACATTTGGTACAGCACAGCTGTATTACCATAAATGGTCTAAATTTAAAGGTTGGCTTTGTAGAAAGGGGGGGGGGGGGGACTTACATGAGATGACAACAAGAAATACTGTATTCTTGGTCAAAAAAATACTATGCGAGGTTAGATGTAGGAAATGTAGAGTTCAAAAATATAATTATCACCAAGCATCTAGTGCACGTCATTTGTGTTGTTTTTCAACTAATTTTGGTGCTCCAAGTCGACAGAATGAGAATGGGGGCAGGGGGATGGGGAGGGGGCTTATTAGAGAGGGGGGTATACTGTATTAGAGCATTTATGGTATAGTCAATTTGTACTTACAGTTCATCGTGGTTCTGAAGTCAGTAATCCCTTTCTATCAGGTATGGAAGGAGCAGCACGACCGGAGGTAAGCCCCTATGGTCCCCCTGTTGCACCAGAAGAAGCTCCTGAGGCCATCACTCAAGCTGTGGCCAGCCTTCCTCCAGAGCAAATGTTTGAACTTATGAAACAAATGAAGGTACTGTAAATGTTTCTGTGTTGGATTAATATTGATGCTGATAATGTTGACGCCTTTTGTATCTAGAAAAAACAATTTCATGATAGTTTTTTTTTAAATAGTTTGTTATCATTACCCGTATTTCATTGTAGTTATATAATCTTTTAGTTTATTTATTTTTATTTTTTTATGTGTTTTTATCCAAGTTTTCGGAGATATCAGCATCATGTATGCTACTCTAGGAAATCCGAAATGAAATAAAGTTTGTATGTATGTATGTATGTATGTCATCAGTACAGTGTATCGAATGTACATGTATTTTGTTGCTGGTGCATTTGGGAAGTTTAGTGTAGGTAAGGCTGGAAGAATATGAAGGAAGGAGCAAAGGAAAGAAGGCACTTCAGTGCTCGACATTAACGGTTGCCCGCTTGCCCGGGGCAACCAAAACATTTGGTCAGGCAGGTAAATTCTGGGCCGGGCAACTAGAAATTAGAAACTTTCTATTGCTTGAAGTCAATCTACAGTCAGAAGGGCAACCAACCTAAAACCTTAATGTCGAGCACTGCACTTGAGCGACAGCATTCCTACAGTACAGTATACTTCATTTCTGTCACATCAGCCCAGCCTGTTGTTTTCATATTTAATTCTCTCAAATTGTGATCACTTTAAACACCTCTCTTTACCCAGATATGCATCCAGAACAACCCAGAGGAGGCAAGGCAGATGCTGCTTCAGAACCCACAGCTTGCTTATGCCCTTCTACAGGCTCAAGTTGTCATGAAGATTGTCGATCCTGTTATTGCACAGGTACAGTACAGCACTTGATGTTCAGAAGTTACACCCAGTTTGCCAAATGGCTCATTGTTTCGTATCTATTCCTTTTTTCTTAAACTGTAACCAGTGAGGTCTTTAACCTAAAATGTCAGTTGTCTCCTCTTTTGTCCGGACTTAGGCTGTGGGCCAAGGAGACGATTGACATTTCAGGCTATGAGGTCTTGTTCATTCTGCAGAATGGATCTGACAAACTCTACCACATTAATTGCTCCTTGCTTTCTGCTCTGCCTCAAACCCACATCAATTCCAAGCCTCCATGCCTCATCTCTCACTTCAAAGAGCTTCTATAGCTAGAACTTCTTTTCTTTACATCTATATGATAATCCTGTATGATCTTCATTCTTTGTCTGTAATAGACCCCTTCATGGATTTCGATGCATGATGGGTAATCATGGCAAATAAACTGCATATACATTGGTTTTTCTGATAGGTGGAACTTCGGGGCACTCCAAATTGCCATTTGCAAGCTTTCAGGGGTTCTAGATTGTGAGCGATTTTCACTATTAAACCAAGACTTCTAGCACATGTCTCCACCATGTTCATTTGTTCTTGCCCTGATTACCCATCATGCATCAGAATCCGTGAAGGGGTCTATTCAACATATACTTTACGTCAATGTCAGGCTGTCAGTCAATGTTTGCAGATTATCCACACCATCTTACAGTAAAGTCTGTATCTTATCATTCTTATTAAAATATCCTTGCATTCCATGAACAGAACCTCCTTCACAGAAGTAGTGAGCCTGTGGCACCTCTTCAGACAGGAGCTTCTCAACAGAACCCCCTGGCAGCCCCTGGACCTGGCCCCATGGCTGGAGGGCCTGGCCCTATGAATCAAGGCCCTCCAGGGCAGTTCCAGCCTGGCCCAGGACCTGGCTCAGGACCTGAGATAAGGAGCTTAATGGACCTCAGGGGACCTGACATAAGAGGGCCCAAAGACCAATGGGGACCTCCAGGTATGTCCAATGTGTGCGTACATATAGTGTGTGAATTACAGTACAGTACATGGTACAGTTCTTTGCTGTTCGTGATGTTGTTCTTCTTGCTTTCCCCTCTTAAAAGGCACCTCAAATTTACTGGGACTTTTCACAGTAAAATTCTTTACCATCTCCAGACTATGTTCTTATTTTTTAAGCCCTGGCCAAATGGTACTGTCAACTCCTTCCAACTCAAGCCAAGTTTGCAAAATCACTAAACTTGCATGTGGGTGGCCAAACGGTACTCCTGAGTCGAGCAAACTCAGGCCAAGTGGCAAGAAAACCATTCAAATTCAATAAAAAAACTGGTGCAATCACCTTGCTTTGACCTTGGTATGACTTGGTTCAGGTTGGCTTGGGATGGCCAAATGATAATAACGTTGGCTCGAGTTTGCTGAAAATTTGAGCTTGATCAAACTGAGCCAACTCATGCCAACTCGGCGGCCAAACGATGGCCAACTTGAGCCAAGTTGCAAAGGTAGCTTGAGTTGGCTGGAGTTGGAAGTACCGTTTGGCCGGGGCTTTAGAACAAATCTGTATTTGTAAATCACCTAGGCCCAGTTCAGACACTGCTCCTCGCATGAACCAAACCTATTGCAAATAATTAGTTCAAACAATGTTGTCCGAGTTTGAGGTTTGAACTTGGCCTTTGTTTGGTAATACACTCTTCTTGGTCCACGACCACATAACAGGAAACTCATGACACATTTGTTCAATATACTATGGGTTGTAGATTAGGAGAACAAGTGACTGCAGCAGTGCACATGCCAATTTTCACACCCTTTTCTATTTAATGATAATAATTATTTTAGAAGCCTTCAACCCTAATGTTGAGTTTTGACCTCATAAAATAGTTTGGATAATCTCTACACTGAATTTGGGGAGTAAAGGGGCAAACAAACAACTAATCCCTCTTTCTTTCTCTCAGGACCTGAAGGCAGGGGCCCAGGCCCAGACAGAAGAGGTCCCTCAGACATGAGAGGGCATCCCTCTGAAAGAGGCCCTGGTGGCATGCACGGCCCTCCTGACAGAGGCCCTGGTGGCATGCACGGCCCTCCTGACAGAGGCCCTGGTGGCATGCACGGCCCTCCTGATAGAGGTCCTGGTGGTATGCATGGTCCCCCTGACAGAGGTCCGGGAGGGATGCATGGCCCCCCTGACAGAGGTCCTGGAGGTTTGTGCATGTATTGTATACTGTAGTTCTTACAGTTCTGATCAGAGGTTCAGCACATAATGGAATCTTTTGATCTTCCTTCTTTTCTTTCTTCATTCTTTCATTCCTTCTTACATGTACTTACCTTTTTTTTCTTTTCCTGTCTTACTGCTCTTCTTCAGACATTAGAAATGTTCATTCTATGTGTATGTAATGCCCTATTGTATTTAAAGCTGCTGATGCATTTTACGTTTTGTATCTAAATGTCTTTGTATTTTCAAATGTCCAACACCCATATAATTGTTTATTTTACTTGATTTCTAAGAGGTTTTCTGCTATAAATTTGAGTAATGCACGCAAAAGTCTGTGCCAGAAACGGGAGCATTACTTCTGTGATTTATTTCTATATTCTAGTTTGACTACATGTATGTACTGTAAGATGATCATGTATGAGTAATACAGAGAACAATCAAAGAGTGCAAAGGAAGATGTGAGAGGTTTTGGTTGCCTTTCCTTAGCTCAAAGTGTGCAATAACGCGTGCGTTATGATCGCAAAATAAGAGTTTGATAGGAATACTAGTCCTCCTGTTGCCTGGAAAGTTTTGTGAGTTATCTTTTGGTGTTACAGTGAAAGATGCCTGGCATCAAAATCTTCAAGGAAGTAGTGAAAAATTCTCGATTACAGATAAGTTACCTTGGTACAAGAATTGTTGCGTTTTGCTGTGATCATTACTCACGTTTTCAGCGGAAAAACCCTCTTAACATGACTTGCAAAACTGGCAGTACCACTGATGGTTCTGAACCATTTTCCTTACTCAGCTTTCACAGTATTTCAAGAAATCAAAAATTACCCGTGAACAATCATCCAGAACGTACTCCGGATATTTATGTGTAGTCATTCTCTGTTACAGATTTTTTGAAATGCTTTGCGTAGGTCTACAGTCAAGGTTCAAAATGAACGATTGTCCAGTTGTCCCGAACAACCGAAAACGTTCTAAAGCGACCAAATAGTGTGCAATAGTTGTCCCTTTGGCAACCAATGCCGATTCAGCGCTGCTTGATGATGCTACTGTACTTTCCAACACAATGGGGGCAACAAAGACTGACACGAAGGTGAAACAAATACTGACACAAACCCCTCCCTCCGCTTCCACTCCTTTAGTATGAGATTGAGTGTATCAATGCAAGTGTGGTTTCTACCTTTCATAATCAGGACCAGACTTCAGGGGTCCACCTCAAGAACAAGGATTTGGAGACCCAAGGGACCGACGCATGTTTGATCACAGAGACCCTCGCTCCAGGGATCCTCCAAGAGGTACACATACAGTAATGTGAAAGTTTGTTGTTGTTTTCCAAACAAAGATTACTTCCATTTTGTGTATTGGTTAATGTTTACGCACTGCCACGTTTCTCTGTGTGATTTAAACTTTAAAATACCAGTAACAAAAAGATTTCACTCAACAACAACTTACAACACTGCTGTTAGAATGTACTCATCGAGAGTTTTCATTTGAATGGTGACAACCTTAAGGCTGGTTCACACGAGTAAAGCAAGCGCAAATGCAAACGCAAACGATCGGTTCACACGGTAACATTTTTGAAGCAAGCACAAACGCAAGCGCAAGAGAATGGAAACTTTGTTTGACTGTTTAGGAGTTTTGCCTGTCAGTTTGCCTGAAAAGACAGAAAAGGCAGAAAAACACAAATAAATCTTGATACCGAGGACCAACATTTTTCACCGCTTTCTGCACATCGGAGATTATTTTTAGTTTTTTTTAGCATGACTTATCCTGTAACTCGTTCTGTGATTATACAACAGATGACAGGAGAGATGATAGAAGAGGTGGCATGGATCCAAGGGACCATCCTCGAGATCCTAGAGGAGGCCCCTCCGAACAACGCCCTGGAGGCCCGCGATTTGGACCTCCCGGTGGGCCCCGGGATCCTCGTGGTGACAGGGGCCCCATGCCCTCTGATGGAAGGTTCCAGGGCCCAGGGCACTCACCGCAACCCCAGTGGGGCCCCCCTCAGGGAGGTGCACCTCCGAGGGGACCTGGTCCGGCAGGTGCAGTACAGTTTATTGTTGAGAGCGCCGATTTTGATTGACTAGAAGTCAAAGTAGCACTGCGACAGGCTGTACGAAAACACTTTTAGCCAACCAAAAGCTACTAAAATTTTAGCGCCAATCAGAGAGGCCGTAAGAAAACACTTTTAACCAATGAAAAGCCAAAGTAATTACAGCGACAATCACAGATGTCACAAAAGAACACTTCCAACCAATAAGAGGTCAAAGTAATCACCACCCCTCCATTGGCCCCCCCCCCCCCCCCCCCCCCCCCCTTGATTTTCTTTGACAATTTGTGTTGATAACGTGTTGTGTTGTCTGCCTGCAGGGTTTAATGCACCAGGTCCTGCCGGACAAGGTGGTGACGTCACCGCACAAGATCAAGAGAAGGTAATGAGATTTGGTAATACAGACAGACACACTCACTGACTGATCGACTGAGACGGATATGCGTATAGATTAAGAGTGAGAGACGAAGAGAAGCACGCCGCTACTGCTGATAGACAGACTAAGCTAGCACGGTTACTTCACAAAAATGGAAACGACAGCAAATTCAAGTGCAGTTTTCGTAGTTCGTGTAACACATGTAGCATTCTTTTAAAAGACTCTTTTAAGAAACTAAATACTAGGGCTCGATACAAAGTTAATTCAATGCATTTTCTATAACAGAAGTTGTGTAGAATAAAAACGGGCCCTGCGTTTTACACCGAGTTAGACCGAGTTACATGGTAATGGAGACGAGCGGTGATCAACGGAAGTGACGTCTAGGTCGTATTTCCGCGGTATCAACGGAAGTGACGTCTAGGTCGTAGTTCCGCGGTATCAACGGAAGTGACGTCTAGGTCGTATTTCCGCGGTATCAACGGAAGTGACGTCTAGGTCGTGTTTCCGCGGTATCAACGGAAGTGACCTCTAGGTCGTATTTCCGCGGTGTCTGTGCGCTTAATGCAGGTTTGACTGTACAGGGCCTGAATATATTTGTCACATAGCAGCTTGCTGCAGCCATGATTCGCTAGCCCATATAGTTTGAATAGAGCAAGAATCTACTAAGCGGGCACGGCTTTCGTTGCACCCTGACTGTAGATTGTTTGGCTTTGCGTCTGATCTACATGTCCTATCTGCGTTTTTCAGGCCGCTCTTATCATGCAAGTCCTGAGCTTAACAGATCAACAGATTGCTCTTCTGCCAGAGGACCAAAGACAGAGCATCATGGTGTTGAAGGAGCAAATCGCGCGGAGCGCAACTTGACAAACTTGTTTTTCGTCCTGTATCAACCTGTTTTTCAGCATGTTATGTCAGCTTATTTTCAACCTGTTTTTCAATCTGTTTTCGTCCTGTGTTTCAGTCTGTTTATCAGCAGCACTCGATTGGCAAATACTAATCTTACTTTCAAATGAGTCCAGAAAGTAAATGCCAGATTGCTTTCAATTTCCGAGGTGCGCAAGGGCTTGTGGTTAAGACATTTTCAAATGCCAGGTGGTTGAGCGACTCTCGCCAGACCCCACGTGGATCTTCCTGGGACGTGCGTGAAAAAAAGGTTGGAATACTGTAGTGTAGTGGTGTTTCGGCCCATGGTCGGGTTTGTAATTGATTTTTACTTTTTCTGTCTTGTTATTACCGATAGCTGATAAGCAATAAAGTAACTTCTGACCTAACGCAGATTCTCCCAACCAATTAACTAGAAAACGTATAAGTGATGTAGCAAGAATTGACAGTTCGATCAGCTATCAGCTGAGGAAACTATCAAGAGCCATGTTCTCCATACTGTGTGGTGTACTTTTGGCCTGAGAAACTGAAGGAGAAAATTGAAGCTGATCACTCTTGAGCTAATGTGTTCTGGCTATTCAGAAGAGCACCGAATTGACAACTTCCGCACAAAAAACTAATTGAGATTTTTTTTGAGCAATCATCAAGAGTGCTACTCAAAGTATTGGCCGACAGAAAGCTCTGGATTGACAGCTCGAAAAACGAAACACGACCGAAAATATATATTATATATGTTTGGATGCTACTTGAATGGCTCCAATAGATTGAAATCTGTTTCTATGACATAAGCTTACACTCGACAAAAGTCGGACGAAGGAGATAGGGGAGCCTCCCTACTCTCTCCCCTTTCGTCCGTTTTGTCACGACGAGACCAAGTGTGACAAGTGTCTCGTTGAAAATCCCCAAGAATGAGTGTAATGCAAAACAACGACATGCCTATATAGCTCTGTGGGAAACTTTATGAAACTGTACTGACAGAATGATTATCCTGTTTCTTCTGCGACCGCAGTTTCTCGGCTTTGAAGACCTTAAATCTTCGTTCGACTTCCCTCAAGGCACAAGGGCTGTCACCCAGTTCTAGTCGCGAGGCAACGTTCTGGCGCCTGAGGAACTAACAGACTTCGATTCACTTGAAGAATGTTGTTGTTTTGGCTGTTTTTGTTTTGGATTCTTTAGTTTGCGTTTTCTTTGTCTTGCCTTTAATACATTGTCAAGTTTATACTGAGAGCGCAAATTGCAAAAAAGAATCGTATGCTTAGCAGTCCGAACTAAACTTTGTACTGCCATTGTTTTAAGTTGTTCCGATTATTGGCTCGGGTATAGAAGCTCGTATAAGTAGTGTTCTGTCAGTATACACTTAATGCTTTCCGCTTCGTGATAGATCCTGTGAGCTGATAATGGAAACGTTCGACCAATGGTAGTTGTTTGGCGGAAGTGAATACTTAGATTAAGTGCCTTTAGTGAAAACGCTCTTCCCGAATTCGGAGCGACGGAGGATACGCATTTTTTGCTTCCGTAGTTGGCCGCGAAGGCAGTACGTAAAGAAAGTTGGACTGAAAGAGGGACACAGATATCGAAGTGAGTTTGTAGAGGAAAAAAGGTTCGTACTTTTATCAAGCATTTCTCAAAAGGCGCTGTTCTTGTTTTGTTTCATCTTAATTCGCCTCGTAAAGGAATTCAAAGTTGAATAACTATCGTTGTGGGAACCAAAATAATACGCTTTTAACTTTATTTCAGTGCTCGCAGTGTTTCCAGGGCAACTAATTATTGTGAGTCCGTCCAGTACTATGCACATGATACAGCCTTTTATGTACACAGTAAACTCCCTCTTAAACGCGGGGGCGCACTATAAAGGGGCCTACACGGAGATCTTGAAGATTTTGATAAGGCTTCGGTTAAACAAAATGTTGCCGGTTATAAAACAATGATGCGAACAGTCTTTAGGAGCTTTCCGAGCAAGAACATACGACAATGATCAGAGATCAAATCTAGTCGAACTCCTCGCCAATTTATTTGTTCGCGGTTGAGCCCGAGTTGAGTCAATAATATCAATATTAGACTGACTAAACCGTGAAAATGATCATTTCATTTTGTAAATACAGTTGTTTTGTTTCGAGTTATTCGCCAAGACCCCTTAAATAGTGCCCCCTCCCCCCCCCTTCCCCCCTCCTCTAGGACGGACACCAGGTACAAGCGACCTCTGCCGTTTCTTCAGTCATTTGCTTTAACTGAACTTTCTTTATCATTTGCCGCTTTAACTGAACTTTCTTTAAGACGGACACCTCTGTAAAACGGATAGTTAGAGCTGGCCCCGAGGGTGCCCGTCTTAGACGGATTGGGTTGACTGTAGTGTAAGGGAGAGCTTGATGTACTACTTCAGTCTTGAGAGGATAATGGTTGAACGCAAAGCTCGTATCGATAAACAATTTGCGCAGCAATCATGGCATGAAAGTTGACTAATTAACTCAAAGCTGGTGGTGACTCGTGCAGACTCGGATAACAGTGATGTTGAAAATGGCCACGAGGAAAGACTGGAGTGTCCACTCTGTTATTTATACTAGTACATTTTATTGCGCGCTCAAATTTTACGTGGTATACACGACTCACTGTAACACAAGGTCTTCCATGTTGTTTTCAATATCTGCATCCTGAAGATGTAAACAGTTATTGGTGAATCTGCTATCAACCCAAACTTTCACCGACAAGCATCTCTGCTCCTGAATCGGCCAAAGCAAACTATTTGTGAGACGTGCCTTGTTGCAGTCTCGAGATAATAGGATAGCAGTTAATCTTATGTTGCTAGGTCCAAAGCCATAAGAAGACAAGTCGTACTCGATAGCAGTTCCACATGTCGATTCCCGCTTTACGTTTTTACAATTATTCCAGCATGTACTATTAATTGCATCTTGAACTTCAAACCCATTACATATTCTACGGTCCATTTTGCGTGACAACAGTACAGCTCTCAGGCAACTGTCAGCTTCGAGGAACAGATAATGTCCGAGGACAAGTATCCGTGTGTATTTCCGAAGCCAAAAATAGTTTATTTTCTAATTTATTATCCTTCAAATATTTCGACAGTTCGCCAACAGGGGTTATCGGCTGAAATTAGGTCACGTGTCACCGATTAGCTGAAGCAGGGCAGTTGCATGACTCCAGCCCACATAAGTGATCATTGAAATGCTAAATAGTCGGTTGAGAGTAAATAGCTTCACGCAGTGGCCTGAGAAGTCGTGATGATCGCCTAGAAACCTGGAAACGGTCACTTACGGGGCCAACATTGCGTACGAATAAAGCGTGACGATGTGCTGATGTACAGTATGGCGGCATTCTGACATGATTCACTGTTCCGTTATACGAACAGAGGATTATAAAGGTATATCCTAATCTTCAGGCATTTTAGAATTAATCCGCTTAGGAAACAACTGCTAGAGACAGGAAAGTGTTATGAAAAAAATTAGGCATTCAACTCGCTAAAGCAACAGTTCGTTGCGGTGGTTAGTGCCCAGTCTGGCGCGGCTAATAATCCGGTCAGTTCTTTGCGTGTTTTTGGCCGTTCCTGCAAACAGGCTGTTGTCACATACACCGCACTATCGGATGGTATAAATTCTGGTTACTTAATTGCAGATTCAGTTGAGTCAGTGGTCGGCGCAAGTGAGACTCAATCATCCGAAGCCGGATTCATCGCTACTTACAAAGGTAGTTTGTATTATTTTCGACTTCACTTGGTGAATTTCGATTGGGTTTTATTTAATGTTTTGTTCAATGGTGTTGGGGTAAGAGAGAAGAATAACGCTGGTAACACGCTGGGAAAACCTGAAAAGCTGCATGTTTTGACGTTTGATGTTTCGCAAAGCACAAAATCAAGCCGTGTGGTGTTCCACGTTTCATTCGAACGTTTACGGTCATTCAGGATATGTTTGTATACATGGTGACTACTTCTGAATGGTTTTAATATAGCTATAGTTGTAGCTTTCCATGGCTGTGGTTTTGTGTAGTTTGTCTGTTTTGGCATGTGAAGTTCGCCATTTCGGCTGAAAGTCAGAAGGAAAAAAAAAAAAACAAAAACAAAAAAAAAAAAACTAATACTTTACGATACCTTGTGACTCTTGAAATAACTAGAGACAACAGATGGTTGCCTAGTGTCACTATGTGAGTTCAGTGACGAAGGAATTTGCACGACGTACACTACACACGCAAGTTGAGAGCGGTGGTTTAATTCTGAAAAGTCCTGTGGTCGCATAATTTACGGGCGAAAACATTTACAGAATCTAAACTTTCATTATTTAATCTTGCAATACAACAAAGAACTAGAACTTTTTATGCATTGCATGCAAAACCACAGCATGCTTGTCTGGCAAAATTCTGCAGTTTCTTTAATTTTACTATCACAAAAACTTCAATTTCTTAAGAATCTTCGGCGCAGTTTTGGTTTTGACAATAGGCTCCCAACAAACGTGCAAGTGATTTGTCAGTTTAGACATGCGTATTTGAGGCAATGGTCGGTTTGCGTGCTTCCAGAGGCCATCTGTATAAATTGATAAATGCTGACGGGTTTGAATAAGGCACCCATCAAAACAAGAGCAGTTGAAAGGATTTGAGGCTGTTTCCCATGATTTTCTGGTCACAGCTCATCGAGCTACCTCGATGGTGCTGTACTGAAGGCTTTTGGCAAAATATTGCGGTTTCGTAAGATCACCAACATCATAGTGGTTCGGGAAGATTAACAAGTTAACGGGCTTTTACCCAGCAATGTAGAAACTTCATCCGTAAGATATATGCTATACAGAAAAGCGCTGAATGAACAAAAAAGGAAAGTCTGGAATGTTTTAGCATGCAATCACAGATTTCCATGCAGACTGGCGCGTGATCACAACGTATAATAGCTACATGCCACACACAGATACTGCTTTGGAGATCAATCGGCTGGAATCATTTGACTATTTTAACATAAAACGGGCCAAATTTTAAACGGGTGCTACAAACTATCTTTAACTTGATTTCTAGCGCCTATAATCAGAACTTAGGAAGGATTAGCAACAACACGACAACACAGCCGGAAAGGAAGGCTAATTCTCCATCTGTTTTATTTCTTGGAGATTAATATTCTTGTACAGTATCGTATTTTTTTTATGAAACTTGTGAAATGTTCCATTAACAGGCACACTTACTGAAGTATTTCCAATATTTGGTTCACACTGAAAATGTAACAGTGTAATAATTCTACTGATCGACTCAAGCATGAACTTGTGAAGTACCGTCAAGTTTTACTTTGAAATTGCTTTAAAAGCTTTTGTAAAATTGTTGAAATACAACCAGTCAGAATATAGAAAAGCATAACTAATTAATACACTCCACAGAAATATATAACGAATTTTGCGTAGGAACTATAATAATTCTTTTTGTCAGTGTGGCTAACCACGGAGCTGTAAAAAAAAAAAAAAAAAAAAAAAAAAGCACCAAAAGAGAATATTCATTAGTAAGAATTTCCCCACGTCAGTCGAGCCACACGGAGTTTGCCGTCAAAGGTTCAGAAAAGATACCCGAGTTACATGGTTTAGGAGGATCACCCTCCTAGAAGGGTCATCCTTCTCTATTGAAATTCCTTGTTTAATTTACATGATAGTAGGGTCACTAGGAGGAGGGTTACCCTATCTCCTTGCTAGGGTAACCCTCCCAGCAGAGACAACTTTTGGGCATGTAAACACTCGAAGTAGGATTACCCTCCCAGGACGGTCAAGTTTAGAGGGACCAGGTGTCGGTCAAGTTTAGAGGGACCAGGTGTCTGTCAATTCCCGCCAAGATTTTTGCCCTTGGTGAGGTAACCCTAGAGATAGTGCTTGGCATGTAAATGGAGGCTATTTTGTGACCCTTCTATGGTGCTGCCGGGTGTCCTTCCTTCCATGTAAACAGGGCCTTAGTCTGCTGTAGTGTAAACTCTCTTGTTGTCCGCTCTGTCTGAACGTTTCCAGCTTCAGTATTGTGACCATATTCCATTTGTTTTCTACCCCCTGTAGTTTATAGTCCTTCCTTTCTTGCTTCGATATTCAGTGTTTTATTTTGTATGAAGTACGTATTTCACTCCTCTTTGTTTGGCGTTCAGTTCTAGAGCACAATACAGAACTTTCTTAATGGCCCAATGGCTCATCATGAAATTTCTCGGAGCATTAAAAAGGTCTTCTCAGCCAAACTATCGTTTTTTGTATTTCATTTAAATGGTGTCAATGCTAAGGTAATGGCAAGGTTTTGTTTCCCAACGCGAAAACAAAAATTTTTTTGTCTCAACGAGTCGGATGGAAATGGCTGGTTTTCGGGGACCTCGAGAATGCCGGATCAAGCTTTTCGGCGCGCAAAGGACTGTGGTTGGCTCCAACAGCACTTGTGAAATTTAAAATAACTACTTGGCTAAGGGGACATTCACTTCCGATAAATAATTTGGTTGAAGTGTGTTATGACATGTATGCGACCTGGTCTAATACCACCAAGGAATCAACGTTCGGTGGCTTCGCATCCAAAAGAAAGGATGCGTTTTCGGGGGCTTTATCGCGGAATTTGTAAAAGAGACACAACATACGCTGTTTCTGTCGACCTTTATATTCCGGAATGAACGAAATGCTATGATATTATGATAGTATCTTTGTCATTTCATTCCCGATTGAACACAGTATCGTTCTGACCGAAGGTTTAATATCTAAGCGTAATATTCACTCAATGTGTTCGTTAGGTTGAGTATAAACCTGGTCTTTTATTACATTATAGTTCAGACACACTCTCACACAGTTATAGATGACAGGACAACTTTTTACGCAAAGGAAATTGTTTTCAGATTACATATTCTTGCTGATACGTAATTCCAAGTGTGGCCACTTTCGCAATCATGCCCAGTAGCTAATACTACAGTGCTTTGCTTGAACCGTGCACTCCCGCATGTAGTCAGCACACTTGAAGTTAAGTTTTCGGATAATTCCTTCTTCGTGAACAATTCCTGTCTAATCCTGTCACATCGTACTGTTTGGGGATATGTATGTGGGCTTACCTGGAGCATCATCAAAAATGCGTAAAGAAAACAAAAATACGCAGAATAATGCATGTGAAATAATTTTGTTTCTGACTCATCTTGAGCAATTTGAATTTTAACACTGAATGATCATCGGGACCTGTTGTTCAAAGCTCCATTTAGCTAACCCAGGTTTAATCCAATTCTGTTCCTCGTGCTTTTGGCCAACAAACGCTGTAGAGCTTCATCAAAGCCTAACCAAGAAGTTTGGTCAAGCTCAGAACATACCAGTGAAGTGTTGTTTTATGAACCGGAGAAAGCGTCTTATTTTCAGGCTTAAAAAATGACCAAGTCTAGAGTGTAACCCTTGATTAGCATTAGTTACTTGTATTTTACTCCAAAGCTCAAAATGCAGATCTCCCGGCTATTAAGAAAAAGAATACCTGACTGATGCCGTGAGAACTGACAGTTATAATGAAAGCTATCAAAAGCCAGGCTCTTCGTACTATAATATATATCTCGCGAGAAACCGACTGAACGAGAAAGTCAAAGTTCATCATTCTTGGGAGTGAAAACATTAACCGCACTTTGAACCGCATTTTGGTACACGAAGGAGAGAGTAGGCGAGAGATATTTCACTATGCGTACACGTACGCAGATGTTTGCTGATAAAATGCGTAGGCATCTCTAAACAAGCAATATTCGCGAAGATGTTTTACTTGTCGGCGATTTTATCACATCGCACCTGGGTAGTTTGAGCAGGCTTCATGAACGTTGATGGCTTTGTTTGCAATGTGTCAGCTGTGTGGTTTCCGACATGATATTATGGATTAACCATGATACGTCAATTGATCAATTTCGATGCGTAGGAGGAATCTGAATTAGTGCTAAACGCACTTATGCGAAGGGATTGCGTAGTTGTGGAAGTCTGTTTTAAAGAGCTGCTTTCAAAGATAGCAATATGTTTAATAATGTTTTTAAAATTGCGATCTCGCAAGCATTTTAATGAAAGCGTCACCAGTCGCTGACCCTACGCAGTGGAGATCGGTAATCGTTTATTCGTGTCACAGCTTGAATTCTCCTTGAAAGGCGTTGTGCACCATAAGAACGAAATAGACATGCAGACACAACTCAATGGCGAAATTATTTAATTTCTATGGGAATTCATGCTGCATTCCTTTTTCGAAATGTTTAACCAGTCGAAGACAACTCATGAAAAGTGAAATCCACAGTTTGACAGTTAGATATAATTGCGCTGCGAAAAGTTCGTCATTAAGGCATAATTTGAGCGGAGGATGATAGAGGTCTTGCGTCACATATCGGTTTTGTGTACACACATTGTTTACACGCGTTTAAAAAGAAAACGAAGAGAGAATACAAGAGTCAGAACGTTAAAAGAAACACCCACGAGAGAGAAGTATGATCTAGGGATAGTTGACAAATGTACTATACAAATACATCAAATACGTGAAGATTGCCTAACAGTGACTGCGCGGTTTTGAACAGACTGACGTTTAGACCATCAATCAATATTGAAACAAGTTTAGAGAAGCCGGGAATGGTCATGAGATACTCGCCCAGATCACGCTACACATGGGCCTACTGCACGACACCGTGGATGCAGCCAACCGCGAAATGGCAAAAAAAGAAAAAAACAAAAAAGAAACAGAACTTTCTCTTCTAGAAATTGCAATTTGTTCTCTTGTAAAACAACTGAAGTCGTATGGTCCTTGATTATTTTCTTGCGCACGTTTAAAATGGGCACCCAGTTGGCATTTTGATTTTGCCCACTCCTTGCAATAGGCGGGTGGTCGGTCGGTACAGCTCCAAGCCAAAGAAAGCGCTTGACGAGTGAATGCACTCTTTGTTTTAAAACATATCAAGATAATAGTGCTTGTATTACGCAAACTCTGTTCTTTCAAAACAAAATTTGGCTACCAAAAATAGGACCGCTCGCGTGATAAATGTCGCATATCCGGCTCTATTTGTGTTAGCGGTTGGGCAGAACGCCCGGCAGAGCGATAGTTTTATGGCCACTTTTAGACTTACAGCAGGTGGGCCGTAAGAGAAACTTGAAACACGGAAGCTGCCTCTGAAGTGAGGTCGCCCTTGACATAATAGCCAACCAAACATTATCACAAGACTAGAAGATTGACAGGTCCAAAAATTCCGCGGGTGCTATATAAGTTTGCGCTTTATCTTCTCCAGGGCACTCTCTACTCGTGTTGGACCATGGAGTATCTCTCAACCGAAGTCTTGCCCCTCTTCTACACCGAATCCGTCGTGAAATGGGTAGACGCCTTTTGTCTTCTTGGAGCTGTCGGAATAGTGATGAAGTTGATGTGGGAAACCTATTACTCAAAACTTCCTCCAGGACCATGGGGGTTGCCAATAATCGGTAAGCAAAGTTGAGCAAACTTCTAATAAGCAATTGAGTTTAATCAGAGAGCATGGTATGAACTCAAGAGGCGACAGTCAGACGATAAGATGTTCAGCACGATTATTGAAAATGGCTTTACCGTGACTGGTAGTTTAGGTTGAGTGACGCATTTCAGGGGGCACATTTGGCAAACAAGGAAGAGCAGAGTTTGATAACATGAGATACAGAACTATAGCTGTTTCTAACAGTAACAACGAAAAAAAGAGCATTTTATGGATACTTTATGGAGTAGTTATTCAATGTTGAATCTGCGATATGTAAAAGGAGAAGGGTTGACAGAGAGCGGGAGAGAAAGTGAGGAGAAAGCGAAGCTGGCCTCGTGCTGTACTATAATTGCAGTTCGAATCTTGAACACAGGTGAACTAGTGACGAGATGATCTCGACACAGAGGTTTTAAATAATATGAAATGACGGGCAGTCTATCTCTCGTGTAAAGTCTTTTTAACGGCCGGCGTTTTCTTATTGTCACCACATGGTTATTATTTATACGTGTTCGCCCAGATGTTAGGAGTTCGGAACTTGCAAATGGCAGCTACTTGAACTTTCAAGCGGGATAAATTGAGCTGTGCTTTCCAACCCTCGGTATGTTGTCAAGTATGCTAATATTTTATATAGACCACTCTTGCCGAAAGTCGCTTCCCAACCTCGTGCGTCTCAAATGCGCCGACAAAAAAAATTATTTCGTGCTTGAAATTAAACCCTATCAGTTGTTTGTTTAATTCGAGGCCAAGTTCACGGTTCATATATTATAAGTTGTGACGACAGCGCATCCGTTGGGGAATTACTGGACAAAGGATTTAATACTAATATTAGCTCCTTTCTATTTATTTAAAGACACACAGAACGAAAGTAATCAGTAATTTGTAAAATTGCCGGAGACAACAGCAGTCGTTTCGTGTGAATTTTAATGCTGAAGAAAATGTATTGAAGAATGTTTATTTTGTTTTAAGGAATCGTGATCTGAGCCTTCGAGTGGGGTCTTTCAACTTGTGGCATGTTGCGTGTTCCAAGCCAGACCTGCCAAACACATGAAAATGTAAAAATGTTGAAAAATCTCGTACGTTTTCGTCAAGTTTTAATAACTATAAATTGCTTGTGTTCAAGTGTGCTACCCAGACTGTCACGGTTCATAATTATTTCACTTGGAGTTCTTTTCCTTTGCTTTTCCGTTTCCGATATTGAGCAACTTAATGAACTCTTCTTGTTTGTAACACCGTAAATTGTGCACAGTACACACAAAAACTTTCCAGCTCTAAATTAAATAAATTAATATTATAGATAAATGAATTCAGCTCTGCGATTGCATTCATCATTATTTAGCGTGAGAAGCAGCAAATTATCATGTTTTCCGAACGCCGCCACCGTGACATCATCCGTTGTCTACACATCCGACTTATAATCGGCAAATGGCCTTTATACGCTGTGACTTGTTTAATACCTGATTTTACACGAGCGACGCATTCAGAAGCGTAAGCTGCACACTGAGGAGAAAGAAAACTGAAGATTTATCCCAGTGTTGCGCTTGCGTCAAAGAGCCTGTATTCACTGCGAAAAAATGACTATGGCGCTTTTGCATTTGTGCTTGCGAATCTGACATCGTTGCATTTTTCACTGCGGATATACTTCCCCTCAAATTAAAACGCAAACAACAAAAATGACGAACTCCGCTCAACAAAACGCGAACATTGTTGCTGCAGTCTTGCTAGCTTGAGAGGTGTAGCTTTTTTAGATCAGTTTTTTCATTTTGCAAACTGAAAAGTTTAATCGTTTACCCTGCAATAGCGTCATAAAATAAATAAATGAATGATGAATGAATGAATGAATGATTTGTATATAATTTCGTTTAGGTTCATGCTTTCGGTATCAGTCACGTTGGGCAAAGATTATGAGTTAAGTCGGCTCATAATGTTCTTTTTTTCTTTCTAAATCAAAAGCTGAATAATAAAAGAATCGTTTGCGTGGATTGTAGTCGTGCTCAGATCAGAAGAACTGCCACACAGCTTTGAGATTTGCCGCGTTATACTATAAAGAGTGAAGTGTTTTGCCTTGCGATAAAGTCGGATAAACTGAGTTTGGGCTATCTAATCACCAAAGCGGTGATGGTCGTGGGCGGTTGTGTGAAAAGGTTAAACTGAGAAAGCAAAGACGGTGGGAAAACGAAAGTACGTATCTCGCTCGAGTCATGCATATTCTTGAGTTGTGAATCAGTATTTCAGTGAAAGCGTATTATCTTTTTACAAGTAGACGGCACTTTCAACGTGGCACCCTTGTTCAGTTCTTGAGGCTCACTTAGGGAATCAAGTGCTTCTAAGGACTGAATATCACAATGACCTCTTGCATTAGAAAATTGCCTCGGAAAACTGTCGTTTAACGATAATTTTAATTAACTCGTGCCAAGTGTTACCTCCCACGTTTTAAAGAAAAAAAAATCGTGAACACTCTCTAAACGTCGGCTAAGTTTATGTTCATGGCATGGGCCGTGAATAACATTATTTACGAGGTTATTTTTATTTACAATCCGTCTGGATTATGAGTTTAAAAGTCTATTTTCGAGTTTGCTGGTTGTTTTCTTTAAGTCGTTTATATGAAGACAAAGCTAAATTGATTAATTTGCATTCAACATGCGTATGTTTTTGGTAATGGAGCTGTCAAATTTGTCGACCCAAGTTTTTCACTGTATCGGCCACCAAACGCAGTTAGCCCTGGGTCAAACGCCGTACTTCACATGAGCCGAACTCAATTGCAGTTTAGGTCAACCCAAATTGATAGACCCCTTCACGGTATTGAATGCATGATGGGTAATCAGGGCAAATAAACTGCATTCATTTTTCTGATCGGTGGAACTTCGAAACACTCCAAATTATCATTTGCAAGCTTTCAGTGGTTCTGATTGTGAGCGATTTTACTATTAGACCGAGACTTCTCGCACGCGTCGTCGTAATGTTTCTTTGTTCTTGCCCTGATTACCCATCGTGCATTCAATACTGTGAAGGGGTATATAAGTAAAGAAAACTGTCTGGTTTGTCTATTGCTTTCGTCATTGAAGCATATTTCATTAATGCGGCGGTGGATCACTAAAAGAGGACGTACAGTACGTTTCATATAAGTTTTTGAGTCCTATTTTTATATTGAGATCTTTAAGAATCAGTGGAGAAATAGTTACCGAGTCGAACATCGTCTTGGTACAAGATTTGTTTCCGTCTATTAAAACAATCTCGAGAAATTCGTTTCACTTTGAGCAATAACTACGCTTGATTATCATATGATAAGAAGTGTTGGTGAGAAATTTGTTCTTAAATTTAGTCATGTCTTCGTAAGAACCATAAGAGAGAACTACACGAAAACTATTTACTTTACTGTTTTGTGCACGTCGACAGGTCAAATGAAAACAACGGCTCGTTCAATCCTTTTCAACTTGTTGGAACCTTTCAGAACGGTAGTTCTATTTTCTGAAATTTTGTGCAGTGCCGAGAACCTTCCAAGGATATATATATCTGGATTATTTTTAAGAGGCTTAAAGGCTGTACAATATAATAATGAAGTGTAAATACATTTGACCTTCACGTGAAATGTGACACATTAAAGTTTTAATAATAACATATCAGATGGAACAGCAAATCAATGAAACGTGCAAATACGATTACTCGATAAATTTAGTTTTGTCAACAACGAAATAAATCTATTGCCAAGTTTCAGAGATGTCAGTTAAAGCACACACGAAATGAAGACTAGACAATAAATTGACAAGAGATATAAGTGTAGCAAGCATCAGCCTTTTTCTCATATTTTAGGATTCTCAGACGAATATTTCTGTCATAAAGGCTCGGTAAATCGTCATGACGCCATCTTGTAATCGTGCGCCCGCAATCTTCATGTTATTTACCGCTGGCAGGCAACTGAAGCTTGCACAATTCGATTTTATTGGATATTTCGTGAAGTTTTTCCGTATTACTACAACCTTGACTTCACCAGGAAATCCATCTTAAATAGTTTCCGCGTATTACAAGTATTGCATGTGTTCGTGGGTGCAGATCTTCCAAATCGGGATTTTTCCTATCCCGACCGAGGTTGCGTCGGGATTCGGGGTTTTCAAGAAAGATTGGAGTCGAGATGGTTGGACACTCAAATTTACTATCGAAAGCAAGATACAGCAGCTGTCATTTGCAGTCGAAGTTGGCACGCTTTCACACTACCCTACAAAACAGAAACTATACGAATTACTATATAATGAACAGGTACTACCATACTCACTCAACAACAACATGAACACGGCTATATCAGAATGTACTCATTGAGAGCTTTCACGAGTCGTTCACAGGAGTTGGGCGTGAACACTGCTGATAGAATGTACTCAGTCTCATTGAGGGCTTTATTCATTTGATTGGTCACACCTTTAAATTTCATTTGACAGTTCCGGACTAAGGCGGGTCGGAAGTTTCTAGATTGACTTAAAATTGCTTGTTGAAGCAAAAGGCCGCTAGGATTAGCTTTGAAATCGTGTCGAATTGAGTATAACCATGCTTCAGAACAAATCCAGATAGTTCAAAAATAGCAGAATATTCACCATGTTTACACTGTGCAGTGCACTAACGTATGTCAACTACATGGCGCCAATATGATCCCGAAGAATATAAAGTATTGTTGCGTGTTTCTTTGATCCCTTTGGTTCCTGTTTTTCCACAAATATTTATATTGGTCTGTGGAATGTTCATCCTTTGTGTGGATACGAGGCCATCGATTATCACGAGGCTAAAGTTACCAAGAAAATATATCTCCAAAATCAAAATTGTTTTGTATTTGAAATATGCTAGTGGTTCCCTGTACGAATTAAAACACAAAAACATGAACTCTTCAATAACGTGAACATTAAAACCTACATTTGAAAGTACTCATTCAGATTAAACACTGCTATTAGAATGTGCTCATGGCATGAGATTGAACACTGCTGTTAGAATTTACTCATTATTGGGACCTTTAGGTTTCATTTGGTTGAGTTGAGTTAAATTCGCGGCGTTTGGCAGTGGAAAGTTTAAGGCTAACAGTGATAGACTACTTACAATGCTTATATATAAGACCAATTCAGCTAACTCCACGTCGTGCAAATAAAATAGCATTGGTCCGCCTCTTTGGTAACGAAAGGAAAACAAACAACAACTATAACAAGAGCAAAAACAGCAGCAGCATCAAAACACAGAGACTTGTGGTTGTCGGTCAGTCTTTGCCACTTTAAAATCCTTCCAGACTGATTTTTTCGATAATAAGGTGCCTTCGCACCACGAAGATCTAATCTCTGGCACTTTTTGTGGTATTTTAAGCTTATCCCGTCTATTTTAGTACTGACATCTTTAAAAATGTTATGTCAACAATACGTGCAGACAGTCTTAAGACGTCGAATTTTCAAGATATATATATCAGTTCTGATTTCGGTAAGCTGATTTTTTCAGTAGCTGTACGGCATTTCTTTAGGCAATTTTTAGCACATGTTTGATAAACATCGGTCATATTCGACCTAAGATATTTTTGGAAAACTGAAGGCTAGTTTTAAAATTTTCGTTAAATTTTAAAAACAAATTCATGCCAGCGCGAGAAAAGAGCCTCATCCTGTAGTGTGCCCCATTTGTAGGTCATATCTACTTTCTATTTGGTTGGTTTAACTTTCCGTTTCTGGAAAAAAAATGGCGTTAGAAAATAGACGCCATCTTGGATGACGTCACCCCCAGCATAGCCCCTAATGAGCCATAACGATACCGCAGAAATACGTTCTTGACGTCACTTCCGTTAGTCAGCGTTCGTCGAGGTAAAATTTCACATCGTGTGCAAGCCTCGTTTTTCCTGTGCACAACTTATGTTATAGAAAATGCATTGAACTAACTTATACTTGAGTATCGAGTCCTAAGTATTGAGGTTTTACGAGCGTTACATTTAACTACAACATCTGCATTACATGGCAGTACTTGCAGACTTTTCTAAAGCATTTGACACCGTTGCCTACGAAACCGT
Organism: Plumapathes pennacea; assembly: GCA_964036295.1. Lineage (NCBI taxonomy): Eukaryota > Metazoa > Cnidaria > Anthozoa > Antipatharia > Myriopathidae > Plumapathes > Plumapathes pennacea. Next base: position 9,954,366 of record OZ038462.1, read on the forward strand.
GTTGATGAAACTCCACAAACAGGACTTCTCGAATTCCCACCTAAAATGGGTCACTAATTAATATTTAACCGGACGCAAACAATACGTTCAGATTGACGACAAGTAATCACAAAGAATCGACGTAACGGTTGGGGGCCCCCCAAGGGTCTATACTCGGGCCAGTCTTGTTCAATTTATACGTCAACGATCTGTCTGATTGCCTGGATTCGGTGGCTTCACATCAGTATGCTGATGACACCTACATCTACACTCACGGTAAACCTACTGAAGTGAAAGATTGTGAAGAAAGGCTGCAGCGTGCCCTCGACAAGTTAACATCCTGGTCGAATGACTCCAACCTTGTATTGAACCCAAAAAAGACCAAATTCATGCTTTTTTCCACTTCACAACTCGCCCGGGTTCACCGACTTGACGATTATATCACATGCCTCTCTGTCGACGGCAGGCAGCTTGAAAAGATCACCACCGCTTGCCTTCTTGGGACGGAAACTCATCAACATTTAAAGTGGTCAAATGACATTAACAAAAAAAATATCATGCTGTTATGGCACGCTGTTTGTCATAAGGAAACTCAAGCATTTAGCACCCTTTTCTGTCAGGAAACAGCTTGTGGAAAGTCTCACTCTCTCCATCGCCAGAAATTTCAGACATCCGGTTGCGCCATCTCGGAAGAGGCATCAGGTTTCACGCTGACAGCCGCTCAAGAAATAACAAAGAAATGTATGGGATCTGATAATAAATTGCGCTTTTCGCTTAACTGAAGCACGTTCGTAAAAATGTCTGGGCAGCATTCGAAAGAGGAAAGCTTCCTAAACACAACAGTACAAAAAATATTTATCTCCGGTAAAATTCGATGTGTACTTTTTTGAATTTAAAATTTCGGCCGACATAAGAAGGGATTGATAGTAGAATACGCTCAAAACCGGCTACTGTCACTTTTTAAGCTGCATTTAATACAAGAACCTTGGGTACAACGCAAAATGTCTACCCCGTACCTGATTGTCGAAGGATTGAACATCTCCTGTGAAGCCTCAGTCAGTCCCCTGGAGCAAATTCGATGTGTACTTTTTGTGTTTGAATTTGCAGTTCACAGCCAGCCATGGCGAATACCTCCCGTGAAATATGCTGACTTCGGATGTTGATATTTTGGGCTGGGAAGCTCCAAATCGCATGAAAATTGCACCAAACGAAAGCTAATTTCAACTAGGTCGTTCAGCGGCACGTCTCCTAAACGTAGCAGTCTCTTTTTGAATCGGAGAAATCCATCCCTCCCCCACCCCACTGAGGCAAAGTACGTAACAATGTTGAATGTGTGAATGGCGCATGCTCATACCGCACGCCGCTGGGAAAGACCGGAAGCAATCGTGGACGCAAAATGTCCGGAATTTCTGGCGATGCCAAGCTCGATTATAACGATGTAGTATCTCATCCGATCCCAAATTATCTTCTTAAGCGTCTACAGCGTGTCCAGCTTGCTACCGCTGGTTTTGTTTATAATTGTTTCGCCGAGACAGCAGACATCCTCAAACTCGGCTGGTTACCTATTTTAGAACGCAGAAATTTTCATTTATTGAAACTTGTATTTAAAGCTCTACACCACGATGAATGGCCTTCCTATCTCCGAATACTAGTTGCAAGTATCCCGTAGAACACTACGTTCAGCCAACAACAAAACGCTTAAGGTCCCACTAGAAACTGATACCTTTCAGGATTCTGCTTCATCCCTTTATAACGATTTACCATTACATATTAAGGCCTCCTCAACTCTTTCCGAATTCTGTCGTCTGTCCAAAGTACATCTCAAGACCTGCGCTGTCGCTAGATTCCAATAAGTTTTTAATCAATTAGTGGTTATTTAATAATTTTATTATAGTTTGGAACTTTCATATACCGATATAAGGCCAACTTTGTTATTATTGCAATTATTGTATTGACTTGTAGTTCTTTCATTAGTTAGGATTGTATTGTCGTATTTGTAATTCTTGGTGGTTACCAATTAATTTTATTATAGTTTGTATTGTAATTCTTAACAGAAGAAGAGCCACCTTCGTGGATCTGTTAATAAACCGTTATTATTATTATTATTATTATTATTATTATTATTATTATTATTATTATTATTATTATTACTTAAATCCAGGGTTTTGTGCAATAACCGCTGACTCAAAAGCAAGGTGACCGCACAGCCGAAAAATGACCGTACCTTGTAAAACGTACATCAGACAATCTAGAAGGTGCCATTATCTTCAAATATATCAGTGCATTAACAAATCCTGAGACCAACTTTCTCGATATATCTTGAGCGATAAAAGTTTGTTGGCCAAATCCCGTGAGAGAAATGTGTTAAGTCCTGGGTTAGCTTAATTTAATTTTGAACAACTGGGTCGTGAACCGCGTTAAAATGTTGGACACGAGAATAGTTTTTGATTGACTTCATCTGTGCTGTCCTCCATTGTGGTTGTCTGGCCATGGTGAAAAAAAACCTGTGGACTGAAATTCTCCACGTCCGTTCGCGCGATGAATGCAAGAAAATAGTGGGAAACTGGTAACGTTCAAGAACTGTGAAAAACCAAACCTTAAACCGTCGAGTGTGCTGTAAAACTGGGCGACTTAGCGTTAGCACATCATCCTGCTATGTCCCCTTAATGTTACTTGACATAATTACAATGTCTGCTGAATTCATCCAACATTTTGGCGGAGTGCTAATGGCCTTAAAAAGCTTGAGAGAGAGATAAAGATCATAGCTTGACTCAGTTTTAAAACTAGGCCTTGTGCAGAAGTTAGTCCTACTTGATTGCTCATTTTTATGCAATTTTGCACTAAGCTTCGTTTTATAGTTTCAGCAGCTTTTCCAAGCTGTGGGTTTGGTGCTAATAATATTTTCCTATATTTATTTTTCAGGAGCCAGCTTTCGTTTTGGTTCCAACTTTCACGAGGATCTGACCGAAATGGCGAAGAAGTATGGCGATATCTTTAGCCTTAAGATGGGTAATCGACAAGTCGTGGTTTTGAACGGCAGCGACGCAATAAGGGAAGCCATGATCAACAACGCTGTCGCATTTGCTGGGCGGCCAGATTTTTACACCTTTGCAGTTGGAAACAAAGATGGGCACGCCATAAGCCTGACTGACTACAGCCCTCACCTTCGCCTAGTGAGGAAGATTGCCCAAGGTGCCATACACAAGTTTGTCTATAGAAATGGCGATGTCTTGGAAGGAAAATTGAAGAAGGAATGTGAACGATTAATAACGCATTTCCGATCAAAGCAGCGGATTCCATTTGATCCCCGGATGTCTCTGAGAGCGTCAACTGCGAACGTCATTCTTGGAGCTTTGTTCGGCGTTGATCGTGACTACGACGACGAGGAGCTTCAACAGATTCTCCATATCTCGGATGACTTTCGGAAAACCATCGGATCTGGGGCAGCCGTCGACTTCATGCCGTGGATGAGCATTTTTCCGAATGTACAGCTGGCGAAGCTTCGTCACTTGGTCGAGATGACAAGGTTTTGGATGGGGCACTTGGTTCGCGCTAACAGGAGCTGCTACACGCCCGGAAAGATCCGTAGCATTGCTGACAGCTTCGTAAGAGTAATGGAGGAAGAAGCACTGAAGCGAAGGAGCGCTCAAACTAACAACAATGTGAGCCCGTTTTGCTTGCAAACCAACGATGAAGCCTCCGCATGCCGCAGCCGCTTCAAAGATCACAACTCTAGCGATGAGAACGAGAACGAACTCGACAAAGATAAAAACAACAATGATGGCAACGCTAATGAAGCGTATGACGAAAGTATGAAGCCGCTGCTCAGCGATTCAGCCGTGGAAGGGGCGCTGACCGATCTATTTGGAGCTGGATTCGACACTACGCATATCAGCCTGCACTGGGCACTAGCTTATCTGATCAAGTATCCCAGCATTCAGCGGGACATCCAACGTGAGCTCGACAATGTGATTGGCCGAGAGCGCTTACCTACGTCCAACGACATGGGGCGCCTGCCTCTGCTGGAGGCGACCGTGTATGAGATACTTCGCGTGACCAGTATCGTGCCACTTGCATTACCGCACTGTACTCTCACAGACACCAAGTTGGCTGGCTACGAGATCCCACAGAGCACTGTGGTCTTTATAAATCTGTGGTCGCTGCATCGAAGCGAGAGGTACTGGAACGAGCCAGATGTGTTCAATCCTTACCGTTTCATCGACGAGCGCGGGCTCCCAAGGGATGCGAAATCTCTCCCCGGGTTCCTCCCGTTTGGCAGCGGGCGCCGACAGTGTCCGGGCAGAGCCCTTGGTTTCGTGGAAATCTTTACCTTCTTGGCCGTCTTGCTGCATCAGTTCCGCTTCTCACAAGACGAGTTGGAGAGCAAGTATCGAGGCATTAATCTCCAAGGCCAGGTCGGGCTCACTCTGTCGCCTGAAACTTTCTACGTTCACTTGGAGTCCCGATGAGAACACAAACTTAAACGATTTGAAGTGCATCCCCGACCAGAAAGGGACACAAAATGACTTCCGTGTCTGTATATTTTTATGTTGTAGCTTTTAACCTTGTTCGCTTGGAGGCACAATGTCACAGCAAATTTGAAACAAGGTAATCCCTTCCAAATTTTTTTTAGAAGGTACCCAGTCCCTCGCGGATATATTACTTTGCAAATAACAACGAGAAACGCGAGATCCGTTTGGTCACTCGAACTTTTTATCTTCCACGACACATCCACGCAACGTGTTTCCCGCTGTTACGCGCGAGGTAATATATCCGCGGGGGACTGGGTACGTTCTAAAAATAAGTTTGGGAGGGATTACATCTCTTACCTTTATGCTATCTTGTTTGAAATTAAGACTTTCTCGCTAAGAAAAGGGACAAAACGACTTGAGAATGCATGAAAACTACATTATTTTTTATGCTATTTGTTTACGCTCACTTGGAGGCGCGATGACACATCAAACCTGAATGACTTGAAAGTCGGACTCCCCCGACTAGACAAGAGACAAAGTGACTTCCTCCAGAATGTATAAAAACTGTTTCTTTTATGCCGGCTCAAACTTTCTACGCGGTTCATCTAGAGGTTCACTGAGACCAGAAAAGAGTTAGAATTACTTCTATTAGTATTATGTAGATAGAGAATAATACATGGGCGCGCGGAGATATGAAATTTATCTTCGAATGTTCATCTCGATATCTCACGAGTGAGCGAAGCGAACGAGTGAGATATCGAGATGAACACGAGAAGATAAATTTCGTATCTCCAAGCGTCCGTGTATTATTCTATTTATTTCATAAACTCTGGTGTGATACAGAGATTTCCGCCACTAAGAAATGCAAAAACATGCAAGATCACTGCTTGGCTGATATTAACACACGTAAAAATATCGTATTTTTACGTGTGTTCAGATACGACATTTCTCAGTGGCGTTAATCTCTATATTACACCAGAGTTTATGTAATAAAAACTATATTTTTTATGCTAAAACTTTCCACGCTGTGTGGAGGCTCGGACGGTGACACAAACTTCACTCGCCCTCAGTAGCGTCTAGACTGGGCTCTCGCAATACGATCTTGGAGGGGAAGAGGAGGAACTGTATGCACTCTGATTATAATATTAGTTTTTAGAAAAGTAGAAATAGAGCAACTTCCTAATCGCAAACATGACAGTTGTTCGTGGTAGAAAGTAACTACAGAATGCAGACAGGCATTTAAGTTACAAGTTGCTACATCAACTTTTTAGTTATCATAAATAACTTACACTCCTCATACGGTTGTACTTCAGTCAAATAGTATTTATGTTGGTGGCTTGTGAGATTATATTGGCCAGAGTTGCGAACGGTCATAGTGAGTGCTTACACAAGTTTGTACAGTTTCACGTAACCTCGTTCCCAGGACCTTTTGTTTTCAAAACAAAAGGAAAAGGCCCTGGTAAAGAGGTCGGGTTTCACTGGGTTCGGTTGTTTTTGTCATCCGAGACTGACTCAGGAGCCGATCCACACCGGAAACCAGTCAGTTTTGAAATTTGTTCTCAGCCGACGAATTTGTGAGATTACCTGAAACTTTAAATGTGATGGAACCCCTTCCCAGAGTTTTTGTTGCATTAATGTAAGATCTTTCACCTTCAATAAATAGCTTGGTGTAAATTCTACAACATGGGGTCAATTTGGCGATTTATGACCCAGTTGCAGCTCTGCTGGTGGTCGATGACGCCACCAACTGGCGTTGTGACCTATTTTTAAACAGCCCATTCGGAAACATGCACGCGTGCACGCCGGGCGGAGCAATGCCTAATGGATTAGACTAACTACCCCATACTAATCCGAATTAATTTGACTCCCGAGTAAATTTCTGTAAATGTGTGACCACGTCTCTCATTTGTACGTGAATTTCCAAAATTACCGATGTGAAAAAAATTTATGGAACGATATAAAGCTAAATTTTACCCCCAAACGGAATGACAGCACAAAATAATCTTGGTTACTATATCTCACAGCGACAGTGCCACATGTAAAATTACAGCAGCATCCGATTGCGGTGAAACTAACGTCTTTATGTCTCTCTCTACCTAAATCTCCACCCTCCCCTTGTACAATATACGCTGCTCTTTAGTCTATTTTATGACGTATCTTTCGCGTGACTTGGCCCTCGTAATTCCCAGTGGAGTTGCGAAACTTAATATGGGAAGCCTGGGACGTGAGATGAATATTTAAATACATAAAACGTTTTGCTTGAATCAAATCTTCTCATTTATCATGAGCAGCGTTAATAATTCAGACCGGCAGCAAGATACGAACAGTCCCACAAGCCAGCGCAGGCCAGAGACCCATGCTTTGCTTTCCGGAGCGAAGAAACACGACGATGCAATAATGGATGACAGCGTGGTCGCGATGGAACCACGATTTAGTCTGACTTCGCTTGGAGCAGACGATGGAGCGAAGTATCTCTTTGGAGATATCAGAATGATATCCATAAGGAAGAATTTAGTGGAATGTTTCAAAGCAGCCGCCGTGGGCGACTTGCAGTCGCTTCGCTCGTATCTGTCCGAGGATAACAGCAACACAAACTCTCTGGACGAGCGCGGTATGGCCGCTTTGCACTACGCTGCACGGTACAACCAAGTCGAGGCGACTGCACTGCTTCTGGATTTTGGCGCGAATGTCAACATTCGCGCCATGGACGGATCAACTCCGCTGCATCAAGCTGTCAGGTATAAAAACAAAAGAAGCTAATATTGATATTATATTGGCTTTGGTTCAATCGCATCGCGAGACTATAATTTGACTCTAGCTTTGGCTTTAAGTATAGTGTTCGGATCGCAGACATTATAAATTTCCCTTTGTTTCAAAGCCTTGTTTAGTACACCGTAGCTAACCGCTCAGATTACAATAGATAAGATGCTGAGAGTTTCCTTATGCGTTAGATTTATCAGTTCTGAACAATGTCAATATAAACGAATACTGACTCTCGGGCTAAATTTTCGTGCGAGAACTATTTCAGTACAAACATATGTGTTTCAACTGTCTCTGCTTGGCAGAGTTTAACACATTAACCAGAGTTTAACAAGATAGCACTTTCTTGTCGGGAATTGTGGCCAGATGAGTTGTTGGCGAACAAGGAATGGTGTAGCCAGAAATGCGAATTTTCTTGACGAATTTATTCAACATCCGAGCCCGAATTAAATTTTTGTAACTAAAAACCGAAACAAAGCGATTTCATGGGTCTTAGTGTCTTTGGTTAGAAAGTGTTTCCTCTGCTATTGGAATAAACCCATTCAACGCGGAGTTACAAATAGGGTTTGTACATTTTCAAGTTTCGTGCATGAATGGATATAACCAGTTTCCGGTTGTCTGCTTAGAATTGGAACGTGGACTCGCCGATCCGGAACTTGAAACACCAAGTCGGAAACTACAGAGATCTCAATGGCATCGATCGGAATGGGGCGCTAGGACCTCCCGTGTGCAAGTACCCTTCGTTCAGGTTTAAATGATCTCTTTTGTCATCGTTAACGAGGACACATTGTGGCGGCAACACTGTGTCCTTCGATGTTTCCAGATGACAAAACGTGCGGCAACATTTTTGCGCTCCGCGCGGACACAACATACGTTTCTGAAGTTTTTCAGAAACATTTTTGTGTCCAGCACACAAATTTGTATCCGCAACAAATGTTTCGCGCGTGACAAAAGACAACAATATAGAAGTTAGACGACGTGATTTAGAGGTGGCCTCAGTCGCGCACGAGGTTTCACTAATAGTAATTTGACGGAGGAACCACTCGATACTATGATTAGGTGATTGCTTTCAAGAGGTTTCACTAATAGTAATTTGACTGAGGAGGTTCCACTATACATGCAGCAACTTAATGAACTGGACTCAGAAGTGCGTAATGAGAAGCAGAATAGTTTCAAAAAATGGCGTCGTGGACAGAGTTGTTGAATTTTAATGAATAAACATGTCAGTTTTAGGTCGAAAACTAATTGAAGAGCTTGTTACTGTTTTAGCTCAAAACTTATTAAGGAGATTTAGTTTGAGAGAAATCAGCAAAATTTAGCGCTAAATCCAAAATATGTGAAACATATCCTTGAACGGCTACGCAAACTTATCGAACGTGACAAGCGGTCAAATGCAAAGAGATGGCATAGTACGTCATGTATATTTTTGATAATGAACAAACACGTCGTGGGAACCGTAGTTCTCAATAACAATAGCCCTATTTCAGACCCCGGTCAGACCAAAATTCGATTCTTCATGACCGGCGGTGACTTGTGCAGATTAACAAAAATGGTTTTATGGAATAAATCAGTGGGAGAGCCTCATTATATCATTTTGTGCTAAAAAAGGATCTTTTCTTTTTTTTTTCTAGATATAATGCTCGCGAAGTGGTGAAAAAACTGCTGAACCGGCAGGCAGATGTCACTCTAAAACTTTACACAACTGGCGCCACTGCCCTCCACATCGCAGTCGACTTTGGCCATGACGAGATTGCAGAGCGCTTGTTGACTGATAAACAATGCAGAATCGATGCTGAGGATAACCAAGGAGCCACGCCGCTTCACTTGGCGTGCTTGCGTGGGCACGAGCCGGTCTGTGAACTGCTTCTTAGAAATGGCGCGAACATTGAGGTGCAAACTGCCGCGGGTTCGAATGTGCTGCACTTCGCCGCCAGCAGTGCAGATCCCAAGATTGTTACATTAGTCCTAAAGTCAGGTGAGTTAACAGACCACTGATAATTTTCATTACTCGGAGCGTAGTACGTGTCCCATATAAGGGAACTTAAGCAAGAAGCCGTAGAGGATGACAACGGCAAATTTGGTGAAAAAGAATAAAATTAATATAGCAAAAGACAAAAGGTGCACGTTCGTCGTCGCTGTTTTGTACATTTGAACCGATACGACGTGCTCTTTTAGATCTACACCATTAGTCGGCAATTTTGGGATTTATCTTCTACTCCAGACTGCGCGCTAACAATGAGTGGAGCACTGCGCACGCGTCGTACGTTTGAACCAGTCCTTACTTTTGTCGGCTTAACATTTTTTGCAGCTTCTCAGGTGTTGCTGAAAGCTTCGGACCTCAATCAGAAGGACGAAAAATTGAAATGGTTTGTGGACATGCGCGATGGAGAGATGAAAACACCGCTGCACGTGGCTATGCAGACAGGTGACCTGCACGTGACCGAGGTACTTTTAGAGCATGGGGCTGACATAAACGCAAAGAAAAAGAACCTACAGACGCCTGTACACTTGGCTGCATGTGGTGGAAAGCCGGAACTGCTAAGCGCTGTTATCTCCAGAGGGGGCGAGGTGAACACAAAAGATGAACAGCAACGGACGCCTCTTCACAGGTTCTCCAGACTTTTGACTTCTTTTTAATCCTTTGTGTCGTCTCGCAAAACTTTGTTACCGGTTATCGGATTACTGTACTCATCGAGTTTTCATTTGAGTGGTGACGCCTTTATTTTTCATTTGACAGTTCAGGAGTTGGAAGTGAACACTGCTATTAGAATGTATACCCATTGAGATCGTTCATTTTAGTAGTCACACATTTACGTTTCATTTGACGGTTCAGGAGTTGAAATTGAACACGGCTGTTGAGAGCTTTCATTTGAGTGATCACACCTTTAGGTTTTATTTGACAGTGTTCAGGAGTTGAAATGAATACTGCTTTTGGAATATACTTATTGAGAGCTTTCATTTGCGTGGTCACACGCAGGTTTTATTTGGCAGGTCGGGAGTTGGAAGTGAACACTGCTATTAGAATGTATAAAATTGGAGTTGATCACTCCTAGGAGTGAAATGGCATGGGATGACGTAATTGACTGAAGTTACATGCGGTCCACATTGGAGGCAGAAGTTCGCAATAGACATTTCTCAAATTATAGCTCAGTCAGGGCGTCAGTTGGTTCATAGACACTAATGGTGTGATCCAACGTTTACTTAGCATTTGCTGACTTGCTAATTATTAATTTGTATATCATTTCGCAGTGCTGTTCTATTTGGCAACAAGGACACTGCTGCCCTTCTCATAGACAATGGAGCCGAGCTGGACGTCAAAGACCGTGATGGGTTGACACCATTCCTTTGTGCAGTGCGGTCGGGACAAAACGAGTGTGTGAAATTGCTCTTGGAGGCTGGGGCCGACACCAGCGCGCGTGACAAACGCATGCGCAATTGCCTCCATTTGGCGGTGAAGAAAGAACATGAGCAGGTACTGAAGTTGCTCTTGACTGACGGTGGAACAAAGTTGATGAACCATCCTGACGATGAAGACAAAACTCCATTGCATTACGCTGCATTAGCCACTAACGTCAAGGTGAAAACAAACAAATTGTTCACTTTTATTATTTACTCTTATCTGTTTGTCTGTCTGTTTGTTTGTTTGTTTGTTTGTTTGTCTGAATTTTGCAAGTCTACATATTTTTCTGATGCTCTTTCTATTTATTTTATTCGAAAATGAATTATCGTTAAAGTAATTAATTTTGGGTCACGTGACTTATTATTGCAAAGGCCTGGTGTGCGTTTCCTTTGGTTTTGTATTTAGTGCTGTTTTCGGATAACTTTTGTAAAATCAAAACCATAATGTAATTACAGCGCCAATCACAAACTTGACGCTTCAAGAAAAGACTTTTAACCAACCGGAAGTCAACATAATTTGCGTTTGGTTTACTTTGAAATCAGAAGAAACCAATCAGCAGTGCGAGAAAACGCCACCACCACTTGATTACTTGCAAATGTTTGGTCCCGATTGACCGAAACTACTGACCAATCAAATCGTGTAGCAAAAATAGAACTAAAAAAAAAAGAAAAAATCACATGATCACTTTCGACAGTGCTTTTGGATTCGTCCAAAGCAGCTTGGCTTAGTTTGAAATTACAACGTTGAAATTACGCCAACACTATGACAGTTTTATCCCCGAGCTCCGCGAGGGTGATAATCACGATGCTAATGCTGTAGTATCGCGCTATTTGAAGACTCCAAGCAGGTCACCATCTCAAAATCTAATGCTCATGTGTCAGTCAGTCAGTCTGGCGCACGACCTCCAGGCGCGGTTACTGAGCATCTACGTTCAATTCATTACGGTAACACACTGAGAGAGGGCCGACGGAGTGATTTTATACAAAAAACTAGATTTGAAGCCCGTGTATAATGGAAGTGGAAGTGGAAGTAAACCCTTCAAGTTTTGATTTGATTTTGCAAGAAATTATGCTGTTTTGAGCAGGTATACAAAACAATTTGAGCTCATTAAATGTGCATGCCTGAGTCCAGTACATGCAGTCCAGAGTAAAAAAAGTCGCACAGGAAGCCTATTTATTTGTACTGCCTATAAGTTCAAAACTGGAAAATCAGCGTCCCTTTTTTCTCGTTCTATGGCGGCCGACCAACTTCACAATTATTAATAAATGCTGGATAATATGCCCGGCAGACTGCATGGATAAATTTGGCGTATTGACCGTGAGAAATACGTTCGGCGTCACGCATTGGATTCTTTTTCAACGCAAAAATATAACACAACATTTTTTTCTCTCTCTTTGTGTGCAGCACTTGACTTCGAAGAAATTGCGTCAAAACTTCGGTAAAAGGCTGCTCTACCAAAGGAATAGTCCATTCAATGCCAGGGCGAGGGGGTATCTGCAATTATCGTATTTCTAGTATAGTACTCAGCAGCATACCATAAAGTCCAGGGTCCACTTGTTCAAAGCTCGATTAGAGTAACCCTGGATTAACCAAATTATTTCTTCGTCCTCATGGCCAACTAATTGAAATGTTTTGTTTTAAGAGCAACTAAAAGGCTTCGCTCAAAACTTGACGAGGACGCTGAGTTCTGATCGAAACCTTCCCATTTTCAGGCTTCAAAGATGACAAAACGTTTGGACCTAATCCAAGATTAGCTTAATCGTGCTTTGGACAACTGGACCTTGGTATAAACCATTAATTATTTTCCTCTACCAACAGTAATTAAAAGATAATGTCTCGATTTATCTAGATTCTGGAGTCCCTCCTGCTGCATCCTGGGAACTGTTTCACGAAGGACGCGACACAGAAGACGCCGTTGCATCTTGCTGCAGAAATGGGGAAAGAGCGCCATGTCGAGGTCCTGGCTAAAGCCTCTCTTTCATGTTTGTTTCTTCTCGACAACTTTAACAGAACGCCGCTGCATTCTGCCATAATTCATAGAAAAAGGTATAAGCCAAGTTCGTGTCAATATTAATAAAACGGCTAAGCATGTGGTTATTTTGACTCCAAAAACTCTTTTTATATTACCACTTAATGATAGCTGCGCGTTTGTATTATTATTATTATTATTATTATTATTATTATTATTATTATTATTAATATTATTATTATTATTATTATTATTATTATTATTATTATTATTATTATTATTATTATTATTATTATTATTTCATTTTATTTTAATTTATTTTATTTTTTGCGTCTTTCTTTTTTATTTTATTTTTTTCAGGTGGGCGGCGGCTGTACTTATTGGCCTGGGCTGCGACCTCACCAGCCCTGATATCCACGGTTGGACCCCCTTGATGTGGTCAGCCATATCTGGTAGTGTCGAAATTGCCAAGATGTTGTTGGAGCAACGCGTAAGTCCAGATGACATGGATCAAGACGGCAACACGGCACTCCATCTTGCTTGTCAACATGGCAACGTGGACCTGGTGAACCTCCTCTTAGGATCCAAAGCAGCGATACCATTGAATTGCTGTGGACAAACTTGTCTGGACGCTGCTATGGAGAAAAATCACAGCGATGTCGTCATGACAATCGTCAAACACCAACGGTAGGTAAGCTAACTCCTTGTGTCGTCACTTCCGTTGTTCAGAATTTCTTTCCGTTTTCTAACTTGAGGTAAAATTCATCTCGTATGCATGCGCCGTTTTACTTGTGCACAACTTATGTTATACAAAATGCAGCATTCAACCAACTCCATAGTTGAGTTTCGGGTCCTAATATTCAGTTTTCTTGCTGAGTCTCGAGGTTTTACGAGCGTTACACTGAACTATGAAATATCTGCACTTGAATCCACAAATATATGCAATGACCGCTGACTCAAAAATAAGGTGACCGCACGGAATAAAACCGATGGAAATATTTGTCACGTAAATCAGCTTGCATACACTTCATGTATTGCTGCAGCACCTAGTGGTTTGCCGGGACTGAAAGAAAGAAGCAAATGATAACGACAGCTTAGCTGACCTACTAACTGCCACATGCGAGTTTGACTTAATCTAGAAAACTTTCAACTCTTGAACTGTCAAATGATACCTAAAGGTGTGACCAGACTCAATTAAAGCTGTCGATGAGTAAGTTCTAATAGCAGTTCAAGTTTCCGGGGAGGGCCTCCTTTCAACGCATCCACTGCCAAACATGAAGTCGACTAAACTTTAAATAAGATTTTTTAAACAAAGTCTAACTTAGACATGGTTTATCGTAAAATTGAAGTTTAGACGGATGCCGTAAAACAGGGTTGGCCAAACGTTAAATTGCATTTTTATAACATGGATCTAAGTCGGTTTATAAAGACAACGTTTAGCCATTGTCTGTTAAGCATGGCTATTGTTTAAATCTTGTTTAGACCAGAACTTTCTTAACCGCGGTCTAAACATTGCTTAACAAATTGGCCCAAAAGTTCCATTTTCAGAACTGCTATATATATTTTTTTCCTTCCTTATTCCTCTACCGTTGTCTTACTAAACACTAAATCATTGTATTTTCCTCAAGATGGCAAGAATTTGTGTCGGTCGTAGGACCAGGTGGCAAGCGACCAATAGAAAGGCTCATCCAGAATTACCCAGAAGCCGCTGCGATCGTCATGGACCACTGTGTACAAAGATCGCACCCAGACTCTCGTGACGCTTCCATCACCTATGACTTCCGTTTGCTGGACCCCGGACCAGAGGTGGAAAATTCTGGCGGAAAGCGATTCTCTGGGATGTCGACGATGGTGCAGTACAACCAACAAGATCTGTTGGGCCATGCGTTGTCTCGAAAGCTGTTGCGTGTGAAGTGGAGTACATTTGGTCGCTATGTATTCTGGGGCAACTTTGGGCTTTATGTTGCATTTGTCGCCTTTCTCACTATCTTCCTTCTGAGCGAGCGCAAGGAAATAGAGCTGGATAACCCCAGAAAGGCCAATCGCCCTATTAAAAATAAAAAATTCTTCAAACAAAAGAACAATTTCAACAGTGCCATAACATGGTTTGTTCTTGGCTTCGTCATAGGGCATATGGTAAAGGAGATTTATCAGATCGTTGTTCAGGGGTGGAAGTATTTCCGCGACCCAGTGAACTTCCTGGAGTTGGCACTTTATATCACCACCTTTTGTTTCATGTTGCCTTATATGGCTCCCCCGGGCGAGGAAGCGTTTCGTAACACTGCTGAAGTCTACTGGCATGTTGGTACTATCTGCGTATTTTTGGGCTACGTGGACGCGATTTTGTTTCTGCAGACCATTGGGTTTCTGGGGCTTTACATTACGATGTTTATTGAGATAACGAAGACAGTCATGAGGGCGATGATTGTACTGATTCTGTTCATCTTGGCGTTCGCTCTGGTTTTTTTCATCCTGCTCAAGGAACAGGTAAGCGGTTAATCTCCATTGATAATGATATACCATTGATCCTTGCTTTACGGTCATTTCGCTGATAAAGAGGCACTCCATTTTGACACTCCATGTACTGAAATTAGAATTTAGTTTTAGCGAATACTATGTAAACATCAAAAAGGTTTCCACTTATCAGAGAAAATGAACTGGATACTCGTCTATCCCTATCTTAAAATAAATTAGATTAATTAGAAATATTTTGCATTGCTTTCATTTGCAAAAATTAGCATATACATTTTATATTTTAATTCACGTAATTATTTTTTTGCTTTAATACATTCTTGTTGTTGTATTTTTTATTTATCGAAATATGGCAAATTATTACTGTTATTTAAGATTACCTGACATTATATAGTAAAATTGTAAAAGTAAGGGAATCTCCTGGAAGAGTTTGAAAGAGCAGCTTCCTGAGATCTCCTTGTTTAAAAATATAGCTAATCCTAAAATGTAATTTAGTTAAATAATAACAAGTTTGAAACAAACAATAAAGATTGTCAACTGTAATTTCAAGTAATGAATTTAGGATAAACGGAAAACAAAGCTTGATGATAATAATAATAATAGTAATAATAATAATAATAATAATAATAATAATAATAATAATAATAATGATAATAATAATAATAATAATAATAATAATAATAATAATAATAATAATAATAATAGTAATATTAATAGTAATAGTAATAGTAATAGTAATGGTAATGGTAATAGTAATAATAATAATAATAATAATAATAATAATAATAATAATAATAATAATAATAATAATAATAATAATAATAGTAATAATAGTAATAGTAATAGTAATAGTAATATTAATAGTAATAGTAATAGTAATAGTAATAGTAATATTAATAGTAATAGTAATAGTAATAGTAATAGTAATAGTGAAATGATGATGATGATGATGATGATGATCACTCAATCAAGGACATTGGACTAGATCACACAGAAATGGTGTTTCTATAATAGCAGTGTTCACTTCCAACTCCTGAACTGTCAAATGAAACCTAAAGTTGTGATCACTCAAAGGAAAGCTCTCAATGAGTACATTCTAATAGCAGTTCAAGTTTCCTCCTTTCAACGCATTCAATAAGCTCTCAATAAGTACTCAAATTAGGTTATAATAGCAGTGTTCAACTTGTTGTTGAGCGGTGTTTACGTCATTAAATTTTGAAGTTTCACTTGGACAGAGAATCATGGCAGTGAAAGTGTCGAGATGTCTTGTAATTTGTATTTCATGTCTCACTTGTTGCAGGATTCGTTCGAAGATTTTAACCATGCTCTCATGAGAGTGACTATCATGGCTATCGGAGAGTTCGACTACGTGACAACGCTGGTCGATTCCTTGGAGCAACTTAGTCCAGAGACCCAGGCACCACTTGTCCCGTACCCCGAGTTAACCTATTTTTTCTTTTTCATCTTTGTGTTAACCATGCCCATAGTCCTGATGAATCTGTTGGTGAGTACTTTACTTTGTTTCTGTTCACTTTGTTTGTTTTTACTTGTTTACTTCGTTTTGTGGATTTTGATTGACAATAGCCCATTTATGAGGTACCTGTTGAAACGTTTATTGTAAAAATTAGTTTTACTCGCATGTTCATACGGCCAATTAAACATGAATGTGCACAAAGCCTAAATGCTCTAATAAACCCCTCTTCTACAAGGTCAATTTTTGAAATAAGCCCCTGTCTCTAATGAGTCCCCCTATACAAGGTCAAGTTTTGAAATAAGCCACTCCCTCTCCCCCTTTTTATTCTGTCGACTTTGAGCGCCAAAATTAGTAGAGAAACAAGACAAATGACACGCATTAGATACGAAGATACGTGGTGATATATAGTTTTGAATTTTGCATGGGGGGGGGGGGGGGGGGGGCTTATTAGAGCATTTGCGGTAGCCGTAGGGAGGGGCTGCACACAAATCCATAATTAATGCCCAGGGCTCGGTTGGAAATGCTCGGTTGAGCTAATGCAGAATTAATCCATTAAATTCTGTCTCTCAACGTATCGGCCGTCGAACTGAAGGGTTTTCATCGAAGACCAATCAAAGCTCACAACGTATCGAGGAAGTTGTGCTGTGAACGAATCTTTCCCGGTTTTGAGTTTCGAGCGTGGAACTTCACACAAGTTCTCACAATTACTACCCACTCTATTGCTGAAACTATGCCCCGTGACGTGGATAATAAAGATATAGTATATGTCTTTAATGTTTGACTTTTGAAATCATTTCCAGATTGGTCTGGCCGTCGGTGACATAGAGAGCATCCGTAGAACGGCCTACATGCGCAAGAAAGCAAGAAAGATCGCCTTCCTTTTGGACGTGGAAAAGAGTTTTCCGTTGTTCATTCGGCGTCGGTTGTACAAGCCTCAAGTTGTCGTTCCATCGTCCAAGCAAACGCACAGTTTCTGGCGGTGAGTGGACGTTTTTCTCTTTTCCGTTCACATCGGCTACGATCTCGCTCAAAATAGACTTTGAAAGGATTTTCACTGTGAAGTTTGAAATACATGTCAGACAGGCGTTATGGACGCTAATTGATGTGCTCCGACTCCTGAATTGTCAAATATAACTTGTGTGTGGCATTCTATTAGCAGTGTTCACTTCAACTCTTGAACTTTCAAAAGAAACCTAAAGGTGTGATTACTCAACTGAAAGCTATCAATGTGTTCATTCTAACAGCAGTGTTTACTTTGTTGTTGGACAGAGACCAAAAGCGTTCTTTACTCAATTAAGAAAATTTCATCTCATCAGGAAACTCAAAGTGCTTATTATCCCCAAAATGATATTTTTACAATCGATTCTACATCAAGTAAATAAATGACTTTTAGAATATTTCTGTGTTTCAAAGTTGCGCCTATTAGTAATAATCTTTACATTTCGAATATGGGGACGGCCTGACGTCAAAGCAGGAATTCTATTTTATTTATTTGGACGTGTATAAAATGTAATTTATGATTACCAACACGGATTTGTATAATAAATTATCTCTTCTTTGACGTCACATTATTACCATATTCAAAATATAAACCATATCCTAATAGTCGACTATTTACTTGATGTAGATTTGATTGTATGATGTATGATTTGTGGGGTTATAATTATGCATTTTAAGTGTGTGACTACTCAAAACATACGCTCATATTCCGATATGCAGTGAAATATTCCACTAACAGTGTTCACATGAAGTTCGTGTTGTTTTGGATCCATTCAAAATGTTAACCGGAGAAGCATGTCAAGTAAATTGACTTGGTGACTTCGCTAACATTTAGTTCTTCTTCAGGATCAAACAGGAGTTAACAGATGCTGACTTACCTCTTGAGAAACAGGCGGCTAACTTGGACGATCTTCGTTACCTTGAAGTGAAGAAGGAACTCAGAAGGAACAAACAGAGGATGAGGAACATGATGAATTCTATTGACCAGATCAAAGAAATGTTGGGGACAAAATCAGAGTAACCAAGGCAACGATGTATTTAATGATGCGTCATTTATCATTAACGCACACACATCATGCAAACACAGAACATAACACACAAAAAACACACAACACATAATAACTTTTGCGCAAAAAATCTGAGTGTGTGCAGTTTTCTTGCCACAGTGTTCCTATGATAACTATAATCATGTTAATGTTATTGTGACAATTATAATGTATAAGCTAATATTACGCAGGTTTCATGTGAATACGATGAGCTGCGCTGACTGCATTATATAACTGATTCTATGAACGACTAAAAATGACAATGTTAAAATCAAAATATATACACATTCTGCTAGCCAGAAAAATACCTACTTCTAGATTAAATGATAACATTCTGAACAGTGAGAGACTGTTTACAGCTGGAAGGGGTTTTTGCGGTGTTCGATACTAAATGCTGGTTTTTACTAGCGACGTCAGCACAACCATAAGGAATGGAAAAGTTTCCTTTTCTTATCCTTATGTCGCTAGTGAAAACCTAACTAGTACTTCTTGCTAAAAGTGACGAAATGCTGTTATGTATATGTTAATTATAAGAAAAAGTATAAAACTGTTGTTAAAGTTAGTTTCGTCTCTGAAGTTTACTGACTTTGACAACATAATATGATAAACAAGGTTCTGTCAAAATGGACAGTAAATTGCTTGGATCGAGGACTGTAGGAGCTCTCTTCGCTTATCACTCCTCTCACACTCCGCTGCAAAAGTGAACGGCTCATCCGAGAGCTTCCATTTGGGTGGTTAATTTTATTTGAAAGTTCAGGAGGTGGAAGTGAACACTATTATTACAATGTAATCATTGAGAGCTTTCATTTGAGTGGTCACACATTTAGGTCTCATTTGACCGGTTCAGGAGTCGGAAGTGAACACTATTATTACAATGTAATCATTGAGAGCTTTCATTTGAGTGGTCACACATTTAGGTTTCATTTGACCGTTCAGGAGTTGGATGTGAACGCTGCTATTAACCCTTTCACTCCCAAGAGTGGACTGATCAACTTCAATTTTCTCCTTCAGGCTCTCACCAGAGATATATCATACAGTATGGAGAATTTGTCACTTGATAGTTTGCTCAGATAAAAGTTGATTCAGCTGTCGATTCTCACTACACCTCTCATACTGTTTCATCTTAAAAGGTTGGGGGAATCTGCATTTTGACTTGGGAGTGAAAGGGTTAATTTAATAGAATGTACCAAGAGAATATGATTAGTCATACTATCTTGAATGTACTTATTAAGAGCTTCCATTTGATTGGTTACACCTTTAGGTTTCGTTTGACAGTTCCGGAACTGGAAGTGAACGCTGCTATTAAACTTATTTCGTTGAATTTGACCGTGTGTTCTGCACTTTTTGTAACTAAAAAAGTTTGCCTAGGAAGTGATAAAGAATTCCACTTTTAGGGCCTTCTTGGTCAAGGCTTTGTATCATGAGCCCGAGTTTGATGCAAGCCTGGGTCAGGGCCCCAAGTGTTGCCCCGTATCAGCTTCAATTGTCCGTTTTAGAGAGGTGTCCGTCTCAAAGAGAGTTCAGTTTGAGCAGATGACTGAAGAAACCGCAGAGACCGCTCCTTTCAAGTGTCTTATTGAGGTGTCTGTCTTAGAGGGGTCAATCCGTTAAGAGAGAGTTTACTGTTCTTTCTGCTGCTATTTAACCCCATACAGCTGCACACAAATGCACAACACAGCATCGCGACAACTTGGCGTCTGCATGTACGCCATTTTCGTACGAGCAGAACTATAACTTGATACGGGTTGAACAAACCGCCTGGAATAAGAGTCGACCTTGTCAAGGTTAAGGAAAGTTGTCCCACCCGTACACATGTATTAAACAGGACCTAAGCCGGTTGGACCATTATTCTAACCGACGTACCAGGTCAACAGATCACGAAGAGATGTACTTCTTTAATGAGTTTTTGAATTAATGAATTAACACTAAGGCACGCATACTAAACATACGAGTA
Organism: Plumapathes pennacea; assembly: GCA_964036295.1. Taxonomy (NCBI): domain Eukaryota; kingdom Metazoa; phylum Cnidaria; class Anthozoa; order Antipatharia; family Myriopathidae; genus Plumapathes; species Plumapathes pennacea. The sequence goes on from OZ038462.1 coordinate 9,974,891, forward strand.
TCAGTGACTAAGGAATAAGTATTCCAATATCGTTACATCCTTTTCCTATATTAATAAGGTGTTCGAAGAGTTGATTAATAATAAAGAAACTACTACTGAAATGTTATTGGCTAAGTTAATTAAGTCTGAATATCTTAAAGGTATGCTGGTCTTCTTGCAATCCTTCCTGAGCGGGTCATGACTTCGTTGGCGCCTGCTTGTGGACTGGACTCTGTTTGTGGACTAGACCCTGCTTGTGGACTGGACCGTGTCTGTGGGTCGGACTCTATCTCGTTGACGACGTCTGGTTGGCTGCCTGGCTGGTCGTCGCTCAAGGAGTTGCTTTGCACAGGTCCGGCCTTGTTGATGCTGTATCTCTTGGAGATGTCTTTGACCGCTCGTGCTGTTGTGGTATGTAGTCTTACATATCTGACCTTGCATGGGTTTCCATGCGCTCTTTTTGAGGTGGGTTCTACTGGTCTGTAAAGTGTACTTTCGGCCGTTTCAACCTCATACGATCTTTCATCTAGTCTTTTCGTGACTACAGCTTTCTTCCAGTCCATGCTGCCTTGAACGGCTTCATTCATACAGTTTCCCCTTCGTCTAATATGGGCAAGTCATGGGCGTTTCTGTTGGAATAGAAGGCTTGTTTCTTTTGGCTGTTTTTCATCCTTTCCCTCTCTTGATGGGTGTAACAAGTCCTTGGCTGCAAGAGCCTGCTTGTGGTTGGAAGGAGGGTTCTGGTCCTCCTGTTCATAAGATGCTGTACTGGGCTGCTTTGGAGCTCTTCGTTGGCCCAGCAGTACCGGGTATGATTCGGTGTGCGAGCAGGGCCAGATACTAATCTTCACCAGACTTTGTGGTCTTCTTGAGCAGTTTCTTGGCGGCCTTAGTTGCCGCCTCAACCTTCCCATTCGCTTGCTATTTTATGGGGAGGAGACCATGTGTTCGATGTACCAGTTTTTGACAAATTCCCGCTATCGTTCGGTGTAAATTCTACAAGATAGGGTCAGTTTGGCGGTTATGGACCAGTTGTGACTCAGTGGTGGGGTCGATGACGCCACCAAGATGGCGTCGTATTTACGTATTGTCAGAAGCAGGACTCCCATGCATTCCAAAGGCCATTAGACCAGAATCGAAAACAAACCAAATGAAAAGTGGATATGACCTACAAAGTGGCCACACTACGGGATAACACCCTTTTTCACCTAGGTTGTTGCCTAATGAGTTGTCGCACAGTATACTCCAAAAAGCAGTTTTATCGAAAAAGATTCTGCCTTAGGGCTTCTTCATATGAGCCCGGTTACCGAGATCTCGCCCTTTCACTATTTACTTTGTAAAAATTCCGAATGGATGCGTTCATATGAGAGGGCGGGCCAGCCCGGTTAACCGAATTCTCGGTCTTTGCGACCGGGATCTCCAATCAAATGCAAAAGTAGTTGAGACACTGTGCATTTTTTGAGCAATTTATCGGCTTTTAAGTTTTGTTGATTTCTGTCCCCCTCCCCCCCCCCCCCCCCCCCCACGTCTTAATGTTGTTCGGGCCTGAAGTCTCGTTGTGCGATATTGGATACTCAACATTGAAACGGGGGAGGGGGGGAAAGATGCTGTCAAATGAAATCCAGATGAGAGTGAGGGAATAGAAGAGAAGAATGGGTCTTCTCCTGCGAGTGTCTCAACCATTTTGCATTTGATTGTCTGAAGCGGTTAATGTGCTTTAGTTTCTCTTTGAATATTTGAGGTATCTGCATAGAATTTGCAGAACGTACGCATGGTCCGACTACCGTTTGCACAACAGTTAGAAATGTGTTATAACGGCAGTTTTCGAGATTTGGCAAGGAAATTCCTTTGTAAATTGAATGTTTTTAAACGCACATAATTGTCACAGCTGGGTATCCGTCTTATTAAACCTTACTTTACTCACTGTCTATTGATGTGAAAGTTCAGTGATGTACGTCATGTCATTTTCTGGTTTTCAGTAACAATTCTGGAACAGTTGATGTAGTCTTTACGTGTTCGGCCCTCACTTTAGGCCTGAAATGGACTGTAAGGTATACGTGCGTAAGAGCAGGCGTGACTCTGTTTACGCGCGATAGCGGGTTAACGCCTAAACAATTTTAGGGAAAGAAATCACACTCAGCACTAATGCACCTTTTTAATTATAATTTGTGTGTGCTATATAAACCTGGGGTTTTCACCTGTTTTCAAACATTCTCGCTGAGTTTATACATAGTTTAGGCAATTCAATCGTTATCTGAGTGCTTCAGAATATCACAGAAACGAGAAATTACTATCACTGAGAAGGCTGAACGAGATGGGGTTGTAAAGCTTTATTACCGAACGATAAGAATAAAAAAAATACCCCCAGGGTGTGGGGGGAGGGTGCTTTCGCGGCTAAGAGATTACAGAACTGAGCCACGCGAGCACAAGGTAATAGCTATAAAAGGCTATAGGTTAATTATTAATCGTACTAATACTAATTACTTATTTCGGTTAAAATCCTCAATTACTATCACTGAGAAGGCTGAACGAGATGGGGTTGTAAAACATGCGGGATGTTGGGAGAACACGAGAAAAAGTTCAAAATCACGAGCCGCTTCGGCGAGTGATTTTGAACTTTTTCTCGTGTTCTCACAACATCCCAAGTGTTTATATAAGAGTACATAGACATGGAAACGAGTGTCATATTGCTTTTATAAAATAACGAAGCTTTTATTACCTGAAAGAACTTTATATTGAAAATGACCAAGTTCAAGATTCTCCCGAAAACCGTCAAAACGCACGCTCGTCCAATCGGAAAGTCTGTTTCACGGCACTTCGCTCAAATCAGTCCATGAATGAAAACGGAACACCACTCCCGTTCACTTGAAAAACTTGACAGGCTGCTAAATGAAAGTGAATTTCGCAAGAAATGTGTCGGATATTAGTACAACCACTGTTTGTCAAGAATTCAAAAGAACCGGCGAGAATGTTTTGAGCCGTCAGGTTTCAACTTTCAGGACAACGGTGTCACTCGACGTAAACATGTCTGCACAACAACACTATTCTGCTGAAGAAGGTAGTTTGTACATTTGTTTGCTTTACTTGAGCATTACTTGAACTCTGCTGGACGACAGTCAACTCCATTGAATTGACTCAACAGCTTTTGTGCCACCGAGCCGACAGCCGAGACAGACTCATTAGCGAAGACTGTTTGTGCCTTCATCACCATAAACCTACAATTATTCGTGTGAAACTCCGGTGATCTAAGCCATCTAGTTACTAGCTACGAGCCACAGGAGACGAAGGTATAAAGGTTAGAAACTTTAGAGAATGTTCTTTGACTGTGTAATTGTTGGCTTTCCGTCTCACGGTTTCCGAATTAAATTTCATGCTATATTCGGACAACTTTTCTTCACGCTGCTTCACTAATTGCACATGATTTGCACACGGCTTCACTATTTGCTCTAATAGCCCACTGCAGTTTCTGGAACACATGAATCTTTGAAGTAGGGGACGACACGCAGTCTTTTTATTTCAGGATTCGTCATTTCCATGTCTTTGTACTTATTTATAAAATGTTTTTTTAACCAATCAGAGCGCGCGTAGTATCATAGTTATTTTATAAAGCTTTATTACCGAACGATAAGAATAAAAAAAAAATACCCCAAACCCAAAGGGTAGAAAAGAGAAGTTAGGAGGGGGGAAAGCCGAGCGGTGATAGACTTGAGGATTTTAAACTTGTTGTGTTCAGACAGCGTCAAATATATTAAGTAAGCGTCGCTTTTCCAATCTCCTTGCCCCTTGATAAACTCTGTAGGTGCCTGGTTGTTGAAAGCGAACGACGCACCGCCTCTCCGGAAACTGTGAGAGGAGTACTTCGTGGGGTCGGCGCCGACGGCGGAAATAGCAGCTTTGATGAAAGTGTTGTAATGGTGCGCAAGAACAGGGGAGTAACACTGCGATGCTTAGGAATAGCGAATAAAGGCATATGAGGCTGTAGCGGTGTGCTGGCCATGTATTGTTGAAGGGCGGTGACGGGGCATAAAGGGGAACCTGAGATGAATGGGAGAGGGATCTCTAACACGCGCTGATTAAATTGAATGGTTTTGGTGCGCGTGATGCGAAGGCAGGCTCCCTGGGGGGAAAAACTGTGGGGAACCGATGTCAGACAGGGTGCGCGGAACTAAGTTGGAGATGCGTAAAAAAGAGAAAAAGCCACTAAAAATAGAGCGCGCATGCAAACATGTAGTGCACTGTGCGGATCAAACAACTGCAACATGCGCAACAGTAACTCTATGGTGATGGGGAGCTTACGCGCGGTGTATTCACCTAAAAATCTACGTACTGCTTGCTTCGTGATAGTCACATCGTAATCGTGAAGAAAGTTGTAACTGAAGCCGCCTGATTGGTCAATGTGGCGAGCGATGCTAAGGTAATTAAGGACGGAACGATAAGACTTCAAAGAATGCAACAGGAAGGCTAAATATGACAAATAAATAGCTTTGGTCACCGGAAATGGCCGGAAGGAGAAGTAATCGCAAAACAGTAGGTAACTGCGGAGATATGAGCGCAGTGTCTTTTTGGTAGACTCTTGAAAAGCAAGCGACCGCAGCTGATGCAAATGCTGAAGTACAGCTTCCCGATGGGCTGGGAAGACAACAGAAAGATAGAAAAAACAAATAAGACAGTTGCGCGGATCGAAGCGAAAAGGATTAACTAGACTACTAGAGGACTCTAAGAGTCCTTCGTTAGCAAGGTTGCTACGTAATACTAAAGGTAAAAATACTGTCCTCCAAGGTAACTTCTGTGAGATTGAGCTCGGTTGTTTTTGTGCGCACATGTTCAGCGCATTCGGCACTGATATGGAACCTGCTGAGTGCGTCCGCGAGGGAGTTGGCGTGGGTGCTGATAAGGCGGGCGGTGAGGTTGAGGTTGTTGAGCGCTAAGCAAAGCCAAAGCTCTCGTAGGCAACGTTGCATGAAGAAATCGGAGGAACGGCGAGAATTGATAGCGTAAACGCACGAAGAATTGTCCGTAAGAAGCTCGACTGATAGACCTTTGAGCGAGACATGCCAAAGTTGGACGGTCACGACAATCGTGAGGAGTTCCAGCTGATGGATGTGCAGGCGTTGATCGGTGATTACGTGGGGAAACTCGTGATGAAAGAACTCGCCGAAGCAGACAGCTCCACAGATGCTGAGGCAGGCGTCGCAGGCGAAAAGTTCAGGGTTAGAGACTGTTATGTTCTGCGGGATGACGCGGATACCGTTGAAATGCTTGCGTGGAGAAGACGTAGTTGTGCGGGAGGGACGCCCCGGGCTTCTTCTTATCTCGAAGTTGTTCCAGCGTGGGGAAGTTGACGGCTTCCAAATCGTGGAGCACTAGGTGCGTTGCTGGGCTGGGCGGCTTGAGGAGGCGCGGCAGAAGGTGAATGCTTTAGCTGCGCAAGTTCCAACTGTGCCCGAGTGATTTCAAGCTGGAGTTTCAAGTTTTCTTCCTGAGGCGCTCCAACTCGAGAGAATATTGTTGCTCCGGCATTGAAACGGGCTGGTTCTGTGGCTGTGACTAGGGCTGTGAGGGCTTGGAAGATCTCGTGGATCTTTTGGTTCCTTTTCGTTTTGGGCGTGCTTCTTCTCCGATCGGCCTCTCCTCGTCGAGAGGCAAAGACGACATAAGGGTTGTAATCGTTTGAGGCCATGGTGAAGTTGCTGCGGTTGGACTGGTTTGCTTCCGAAGGAGATTGCTTTTCGCGTGAGAGTTTCGGATTTGATGCTTTCGCGGCTAAGAGACATGCGAGCACGAGGTAATAGCTATAAAAGGCTATAGGTTAATTATTAATCGTACTAATACTAATTACTTATTTTAACCGAAGGTTAAAATCATCCATGGAAGACATTCAACCGTATTTATCAGAACTAGAGGGTTGGGATGGCGGTCAAAATTTTCCATCTGAGCCAAGCACATTATCGCCCATTGGACAGGCATCTGAAGTGAATGAGACACATAAATAATGTGACTGACTAGCGAGAAACTGTGATACTGTCTGTGCGATGACGAGTATTCAATTTTAGCTATCAGATTCCCGCAGAGGCGTAGAAAGACATTCCACCGTGCCCAAAATACTTCTCTGAGCTTATTTTCGGCCGAAATTGAGTGAACGATCATCACAATGTCCAGCAGATTCATATCCATGAAGATTTCAACGGTCTACCACGGTCTACCACGGTCTACCATGTAAACAAAAGATTACTTACATAATTCCTTTTGTTCTGATGGTACTACCGTGGTAGACCGTCAAAACAGTTTTTGTTCCCGCCAATTAGCTTTAAAATAGTGACAGTTCATTGAACAAGACGTAACATATACGAAATAGCCTCCATAGTGTTTATTTCAGGCCGTATTTGTGGCAAACATACCATCAATTAATAACACACCGGAGGTAATATTGTACTAGTCTTATCCCGTCATTTCCGGAATTTCAAATTTGATACAATTTGGAACATTGAGAGCTAGTCGCCCCACTTCCAAAGAACCATGGGACTTATTTTTCCTAATAGAAGATAACACAGTGATGAATCATGCCAAAAATCGCCTTTCATAATTGAAAAACGACGCTCTGAGCCAGCATTTTCGACACATGACTTTCAGACAATCAAATGCAAAAGTAGTGAGGCACTGTGCATATTTTGAGCAATTTATCGGCTTTTAAGTTTTGTTGATTTCTGCCCCCCTCCCTCCCCACGTCTCAATATTGTTCGGGCCTGAAATCTCGTTGTGCGATATTGGATACTCAACATTGAAACGGGGGAGGAGGGAAGATGCTGTCAAATGAAATCCAGATGAGAGCGAGGGAATAGAAGAGAAGAATGGGTCTTTTTCTGCGAGTGTCTCAACCATTTTGCATTTGATTGTCGGTTAACCGGGCTGGCCCGTTTCTCATATTAACACCGGCCCCAGCCCGGTTAACCGGGACGAAAATGTTTTAACTATGCGAGTCTGAAATGTACTTGCTTCTTAATTTGGCATTGATGGAAGAATTGGCAAAAACTTTTGCATCATATGGACACTTTATCTCGGTTACCCGGACTGAAATTTCCCATATGAACACACGACCGGGCTGGCCCGGTTGATTGAGCCAGCCCGGTCAACCGGGCTCATATGAAGAGGCCCATGTTTTCGAAAAACTAGTGGAGAGTGGGGAAAATCACTGACCGGAACAAACCGGGATATAAACTAATCAGTATCCCCGGGGTGGGTACTCAATAGGAATTTGGGTAGGGGTGTTCCGCCGACTCTATAAAACCTGACCCTATTCAAGACACAAAAATGGAAATTTTGCTACCCTGTCTAAGACAAAGTGCTCTAATTTGATACCCTGTTCAAGACTGGACGCGCGAAAAAATGGCGAGTGCAAAAATGTGGTTGAGGGGGGAGGGGAAGAGGAGAGGATCTTGAGAAAATAACCCTGTTTAAGACACGAAAATGTAAAATTTGATACCCTGTTTAAGACAGAAGACCCTGAAAATGATACCCTATCGGGCGGAACATACCTATATAGGAAATATATGGGAGTACCCCCCCGGGTCAGTATCCTATAAATCAGAATTTATTTGACTCCAGCCGACAAAATGTCAGTAAATGTGTGACCACGTCTCTCAGTTGTATGTGAATTTCCAAAATTACTGATGCGAAGAAATTCAAATGACAGTCGGAAGGACAGCACAAAATAGCCTTGGTTACTAATCTCATAGCGACAATGCCACATGAAAATTACAGCAGCATCCAACGTGTGTTGCGGAGGAAAAGCTAATCATAGGCAATGTATTTGTTTCTGTCTATGTGGCTCTCTCTACCTAAATTCCCACCCACCCCTGTACGCTGCTCTTTAGTCAATTTTATGATGTCCTTTTGCGTGACACTAACCAATACATATCTCCAGTGATGTTACGAAACCAAATATGGGAAGCCTGGGACGTGAGATGAATATTTAATACATTAACGTTTTGCTTGAATGAAATGTTCTCATTGTCTCGTTTCTAATACCGTTTGGTCGAAAGCATGAGCAGCGTTAATAATTCAGACCAGCAGCAAGATACGAACAGTCCCACAAGCCAGCGCAGGCCGGAGACACGTGCTTTGCTTTCCGGAGAGAAGAAACACGGCGATGCAATAATGGATGACAGCGTGGTCGCGATTGAACCACGATTTAGTCTGACTTCGCTAGGAGCAGACGATGGAGCGAAGTATCTCTTTAGCGACATCAGAATGATATCTATCAGGAAAAAATTAGTGGAATGTTTCAAAGCAGCCGCTGTGGGCGACTTAGAGTCGCTTCGCTCGTTTCTCTCCGAGGATAACAGCAACACGAACACTCTGGACGAGCGCGGTATGGCCGCTTTGCACTACGCTGCTCGATACAACCAAGCCGAGGCGACTGCACTGCTTCTGGATTTCGGCGCGAATGTCAACATTCGCGCCACGGACGGATCAACTCCGCTGCATCAAGCTGTCAGGTATAAAAACATAACAGAAAGATAATCGGTATTATGTTTGATTCAATCGTGTCGCTAGAATTAAAGACTATAACTCTATAATTTGACTCTAGCTTTGGCATAAGTCTAGTTTTTCGGTCGCAGATGTCATACATTTTCTCACAATAGTCACAACCTTGTTCTTGCACCGTGACTAACCGCTGTTACAATTTGTAGACAGCTTGAACCTTCAGATTGCGAGAGGTAAGACGCCGAGAGTTTTCCAATGCTTGAGATCTACGCTGAACAATATAAACGAATGCTGACTCCGGCTAAATTTTCGTGAGCCGAACTGGATTTTAGTACAAACGTGCGTGTTTCAACTGCCTCACTGCTTGGCTACTACATTAACCAGAGCTTTTTTTACAGTTTTTCATCGGCAATCCTATTAATATGGCCAGAGGTTTGACAACTTTGTCGGCGAATAAGGAATGGTGTAGCCAGAAATGCGAATTTTGTCAGAGACGAATTTATTCAATATCCGCATCCAAATTAACATTTCGTACTAAAAAGAAAACAAAGCGTTTATCGCAAGTGATTTCATGGGTCAGCGCTTTTGGTGAGCAGGTGCGTATCTCTGCCATTAGAATAAATCCATTCAACGTGAAGCTACAAATAGAACGTGTACATTTTCAAGTTTCGTGCATGAATGGATTTGAACAGTTTCGTTTGTCTTGGGTTGAGGACTCGACGAACCGGAACTTGGAATGACCAAGTCGGAAACTACTGAGAATTCAACTGCATCGCTCGGAATGGGACGCTAGGACCTCCCGTGCGCGACTATTTGTTGGGAGGCCTGGCTAAGTACATCGCATTTAAGCCTGAATATCTCCAGTTTTGTGCATTCCGTGTTGCTCACAAGAGGTATCGGTACTTTGGTTAAGTGATTGCTTACAAGAGGTTTCTATAGCAATTTGACTGAGAAAGTTCCACTATTTATTTAAGTCAAGTCAGAATAGTTTCAAAAATTAGACACAGTTTTCTGAATAAGTGTGTCAGTTTTGTAGGTCGAAAATACAATACAATACAATACAACTTTATTTAAATATGATAGGATTGCGTTGCTGCTTGTGGGGTCGTGTATAGGGATATGATTTTTTATTTATTTTTTAACTGAAAAGCTTGGTTCTATTTTAGCGCAAAATTCAGAATGTGTGAAATATATCTTTGAACGGCTACACAAATTTATCGAACGTGACTAGCGGTCAAATGCAAAGAGTTGGCATTGTACGTCATGTATATTTTTGGTAAACGGACAAACGCGTCGTAGAGGGGCGAAGTGGGGTAGAAACCGTGCGGTTCTCAATAACAATACGGTTGTAATTTTACTCGTCAGTCTCGCCTGAAGCAAACGCGAAAAATATAACCGACCCGTGTAATAACCCCTTTTTTTTATGGAACTCATTAAATCATTTTGTGCTAAAAAGGACATTTTTTAATAATCCGTTTTTTATATTTCAGATATAATGCCCGCGAAGTGGTAGAAAAACTGCTGAACCGGCAGGCAGACATCACTCTAAAACTTTACACAACTGGCGCCACTGCCCTTCACATCGCAGTCGACTTTGGCCATGGCGAGATTGCAGAGCGCTTATTGGCTGATAAACAATGCAGAATCGATGCTGAGGACAACCAAGGAGCCACGCCGCTCCACTTAGCGTGCTTGCGTGGACACGAGCCGGTCTGTGAACTGCTTCTCAGAAATGGCGCGAACATTGAGGTGCAAACTGCCGCGAGTTCGAACGTGCTGCACTTCGCCGCCAGCAGTGCAGATCCCAAGATTGTTACATTAGTCCTAAAGTCAGGTGAGTTAACAGACCACTGATAATTTTCATTACTCGGAGCTTAGTACGTCTCCCATATTAGGGAACTTAAGCAAGAAGCCGAGGACGACGACGGCAAATTTGGTGAAAAAGAATAAAATTAATATAGCAAAAGACGTGCACGGTGCACGTTTGTCGTCACTATTTCGTACATGATGTGAACCGGAACGACATGCTCTTTTAGACTTACACACTTGGTCGGCCATTTTGGGCGTAACTTTTTTCCAGACTGCGCACTGACAACGAGTGAAGCAGGGCGCATGCGTCGTTGGTTTGAACCAGTCCTTACTTTTGTTGGCCTAACATTTTTTGCAGCTTCTCATGTGTTACTAAAAGCTTCGGACCTCAATCAGAAGGACGAAAAATTGAAACGGTTTGTGGACATGCGCGACGAAGAGATGAAAACACCGCTGCACGTGGCTATGCAGACAGGTGACCTGCACGTGACCGAGGTACTTCTAGAGCATGGGGCTGACATAAACGCAAAGAAAAAGAACCTGCAGACGCCTGTACACTTGGCTGCATGTGGTGGGAAGCCAGAACTGCTAAGCGCTGTTATCTCCAGAGGGGGCGAGGTGAACACAAAAGATGAACAGCAACGGACGCCTCTTCACAGGTGCTTGGGACTTTTTTTAATCCTTTGTGCCGTCTTGCAAAACTTTGTTACCAGTTATCGGATTACTGTTCTCATTGAGAGCTTTCATTTGAGTGGTCACACCTTTGGGTTTCATTTGACAGTTTCGGAGTTGGAAATGAACACTGCTATTATAATGTACCCTTTGAGAGCTTTCATTTGAGTGGGTTTCACTCAGGTTTTCTTTGAAAGTCCAGGAGTTCGAATTGAACACTTCTATTAGAATGTACGCGTTGATAGCTTTCATTCGATACCTTTAGGAAACTCACGGATAAACTTGGGACTGAAATGGGATAACGTAATTGACTGAAGTTACATGCGGCCCACATTGGAGACTGAAATTCGCGTAGACACTTCTCAAATTATAGCGCATTTGGTGACTTGCTAGTTTATAATTATTTGTATATCATTTCGCAGTGCTGTCCTATTTGGCAACAAGGACACTGCTTCGCTTCTCATAGACAATGGAGCTGAGCTGGACGCCAAAGACCGTGAGGGGTTGACACCATTCCTTTGTGCAGTGCGGTCGGGACAAAACGAGTGTGTGAAATTGCTCCTTGAGGCTGGGGCCGATACCAGTGCGCGTGACAAGCGCATGCGCAATTGTCTCCATTTGGCGGTGAAGAAAGAACATGAGCAGGTGCTGAAGTTGCTCTTGACTAACGGTGGAACAAAGTTGATGAACCATCCTGACGATGAAGACAAAACTCCATTGCATTACGCTGCGTTAGCCACTAACGTCAAGGTGAAAACAAACAAACTGTTCACTTTTGTTATTTACTCTTATCTGTTTGTGTGTGTGTGTGTGTGTGTGTGTGTGTGTGTGTGTGTGTGTGTGTGTGTGTGTGTGTGTGTGTGTGTTTGTTTGTTTGTAATATATGCTCTTAACCATGTTCACTCAATCAACATCCGGGATACAATAAAATGCTGTGAGGCAGAGAGCAAATGAGTTGCTCCAACGAAGGACTAACGGTAATTACGTCAACATCCGGGATGTTGAGGCGTGAAACGTGATTGCTATCTCAGGGGTTATCGTATGACTTTCGAGAGCAATAAGCCGACGTGACCCAGAACTGACCACCCTATTGAGTATCGTAAACAATAAGAGCATCAAAAATGTGTAGACTTACAAATTCAGGGTCCATATGATTAAAACAATAAATTTGGCAGCATTGTAAAGTTGAAGAAATAGATCAAGCAGTTTGGCTTCGTTTGAAATTACAATGTTGAAATTTTGTCAATGTTATGGAAGTTTTACGTAGCAATCAGCAGCATACCATAAAGTCCAAGTTATAAACCGTAACTTCTTTTCCCGTACTAACTGTAATTCCGTTTTGGTCACAAAAAGTCCCCTCCCCATCTCCATTCCTCCGGGATTTCACAGATTTTACAAAGATAACGTCTCAATTTATCTAGATTCTGGAGTCCCTCCTGGTGCACCCTGGGAACTGTTTCACGAAGGACGCGACACAGAAGACGCCGTTGCATCTTGCTGCAGAAATGGGGAAAGAGCGCCATGTCGAAGTCCTGGCTAAAGCCTCTCTTTCATGTTTGTTTCTTCTCGACAACTTTGACAGAACACCGCTGCATTCTGCCATAATTCGTAGAAAAAGGTATAAGTCAAGTTCGTGTCGATGGTAATAAAACTGCGAAGCAATGTGGTTATTTTGACTCCGAAAACTCTTTTTACCACTTGAATGAAAGCTGCGCGACTTTCCTTTGTATTATTTTCAGGTGGGCGGCCGCTGTACTGATTGGCCTGGGCTGCGAGCTCACCAGCCCTGATGTCCACGGTTGGACCCCCCTGATGTGGTCAGCCATATCTGGTAGTGTCGAAATTGCCAAGATGTTGTTGGAGCAACGCGTAAGTCCGGATGAGATGGACAAAGACGGCAACACGGCACTCCATCTTGCTTGTCAACATGGCAACGTGGAGCTGGTGAACCTTCTCCTTGGATCCAAAGCAGCGATACCATTGAATTACCGTGGACAAACTTGTATGGACGTTGCTATGGAGAAGAATCACAACGATGTTGTCATGACAATTGTCAAACACCAACGGTCAGTAAGCTCCTTGATACGTCACTTTTGTTGGTTAGTGTTTCTCGCTATTGTCTAACTTGAGGTAAAATTTTACTTCATGTGCAAGCGCTGTTTTTCTTTTGCACAACTTGTTATACAAAATGCAGCATTCAACCAACTCCATAGTTGAGTTTCGAGTCCTAATATTCAGTTTCCTGGCTAATTCGTGAGGTTTTACGAGCGTTACATTGAACTACGAAATCTGCACTTGAATCCACAAACACAATTGCAGTGACCGCTGACTCAAAAAATAAGGTGACCGCACGGCATAAAACTGATGGAGATGTTTGTTGCGTAAGTCAGCTTGGATACACTACATGTATTGCTGCAGCACGTAGTGGCTTGCCGGGATTTGTAAAAAAAAAAAAAAAAAGACAGCAAATATAACGATAACTGACCCCCTTACCTGCCACATACGAGTTTGACTTAATCTAGAAAACTTTCAACTGTTAAATGAAGCCTGAAGGTGTGACCACTCAATTAGGAGGGCCTCCTTTCAACGCATTCACTGCCAAGCATGAATTCGACTAAACGTTAAAAGTTCCATTTTCTGAACTGTTATACTGTATTTTCTTCCTGCCCATTCCTCTACCGTTTCCTACAACACTAAGTCATTGTATTTTCTTCAAGATGGCAAGAATTTGTGTCGGTCGTAGGACCAGATGGCAAGCGACCAATAGAAAGGCTCATCCAGCATTACCCAGAAGCCGCTGCGATCGTCATGGACCACTGTGTACAAAGATCACACCCAGACTCTCGTGATGCTTCTATCACCTATGACTTCCGTTTGTTGGACCCCGGACCAGAAGTTGAAAATTCTGGCGGAAAGCGATTTTCTGGGATGTCGACGATGGTGCAGTACAACCAACAAGATCTGTTGGGCCATGCGTTGTCTCGAAAGCTGTTACGTGTGAAGTGGAGTACATTTGGTCGCTATGTATTCTGGGGCAACTTTGGGCTTTATGTTGCATTTGTCGCCTTGCTCACTATCTTCCTTCTGAGCGAGCGCAAGGAAATAGAGCTGGATAACCCCAAAAGTGCCAATATTAAAAATGCAGAATTCTTTAAACAGAAGAACAGTTTCAACAGTGCCATAACATGGTTTGTTGTTGGCTTCGTCATAGGGCATATGGTGAAAGAGATTTATCAGATCGCTGTTCAAAGGTGGAAGTACTTCCTCGACCCAGTGAACTTTCTGGAATGGGCACTTTATATCACCACCTTTTGTTTCATGTTGCCTTATTTGGCTCCCCCCGGCGATGAAGCGTTTCGTAACACTGCTGAAGTCTACTGGCATGTTGGTACTATCTGCGTATTTTTGGGCTACGTGGACGCGATTTTGTTTCTGCAGACCATTGGGTTTCTTGGGCTTTACATTACGATGTTTATTGAGATAACGAAGACAGTCATGAGGGCGATGATTGTGCTGATTCTGTTTATCTTGGCGTTCGCTCTGGTTTTTTTCATCCTGCTCAAGGAACAGGTAAGCGGTTCATCTCCATTGACAATGATTACCATCAATCCTCGCTTTATGGTCATTTCGCTGATAAAGGCACAACAGTCTCTTTGACGCAACTAGATACTCGTCTATCCCTATCTTAAAATAAATTAGATTATTTAGAAACATTTTTATATTTTAATTCAAGTAATTATTTTAGACTTTTAGAATACATTTTTGTTGTTGTTGTCGTTTACTCTATCTTTTTCTTTATCGTCGTTGTTTTTTGATTTATCGATTTGTGGCAAATTATTAATATCATTTAAGATTATCTGATATAAAAATAGTACAACTGTAAAAACGAGGGGATCTCCTAGAAATGTTCGAAAGAGCTCCCTGAGATCTCGTGCTTCATAAATATAGTTGATTCTAAAATGTAATTAGTTAAATTATAACAAGTTTGAAGCAAACAAAGATTGTCAGCTATAATTTTAAGTATGCTTGATAATAATGATAATTATGAGTACTATACATATTTAATATAGTAATAAAATAATTTTTGAATTCTGAAGTTTTACTTGGACAGCGAATCATGACAGTGAAAGTGTCGAGATATCTTGTAATTTGTACTTTCATGTCTCACTTGTTACAGGATTCGTTTGAAGACTTTAACCATGCTCTCATGAGAGTGACTGTCATGGCTATCGGAGAGTTCGACTACGTGACAACGCTGGTCGATACCTTGGAGCAAGTTAGTCCAGAGACCAATGCACGCCTTGTCCCGTACCCCGAGTTGACCTATTTTTTCTTTTTCGTCTTTGTGATAGCCATGCCCATAGTCCTGATGAATCTGTTGGTGAGTACTTTACTTTGTTTTTGTTTACTTAGTTTTTGCTTACTTTGTTTTGTTTACTTTGTTTTGTGGATTTCGAGTGCAGTAGGCAATTTATGAGGTACCTGTTGAAACGTTTCTCGTAAGAGTTAGTTTTACTCGCATGTTCATTATCAGTTTTGCACTGGGCCGTGTTCTGAAACAAAAGTAATGGCATTTCGGAGACGGTCAATTGAACATGAATGTGCACAAAGTAGCCGAGAGGGGAGTGACTGCGCACCAATCCATAATTATTGCCCATGGCTCGGTTAGAAATGTTCGGTTGAGCTATTCCAGAGTTAAATCATTAAATTCTGTCTCTCAACGTCTGGGCCATGAAACTGAAGGGTTTTCATCACAGACCAATCAAAAAGTTCTAGCTAATTCTGTTCTAGTTCACAACTTATCGAGAGAGTTGTGCTGTGAACGAATCCTTCCCGGTAGGTTCGGGCTTACGTTTGAGGAAGTTTCAAGCGTGTTAGCCCGTCGTCGGACTTCACACAAGCTCTCAAAAGTACTAGCCAATATTCTATTGCTGAAACTATACCCCGTGACGTGGATAAGAAAGGGATAGTATATGGCTTGAATGTTTGACCTTTGAAATCATTTCCAGATTGGTCTGGCCGTCGGTGACATAGAGAGCATCCGTAGAACGGCCTACATGCGCAAGAAAGCAAGAAAGATTGCCTTCCTTGTGGACGTGGAAAAGAGTTTTCCGTTGTTCATTAGACGTCGGTTGTACAAGCCTCAAGTTGTTGTTCCATTGTCCGAGCAAACGCACCGTTTCTGGCGGTGAGTGGCCGTTTTTCTCTTTTTCGTTCACATCGGCTACGACTTTGCTCAAAATAGACTTTGGAAGGATTTTTACGGTAAAGTTTGAAATAGATGTCAGACAGGCCTATTGAGCGTTCATTGATGTGGTTCCCACTTCTGAACTGTCAAATGAAACTTGTGTAAGGTGTGGCATTTCAATAGCAGTGTTCATTTCAAACTCCTGAACTGTCAAATGAAAACTAAAGGTGTGGCCACTGAAGTGAAAGCTATCATTGTGTTTATTCTATCAGAAGTGTTCACTTTGTTGTTGGGCAGAGACCAAAAGCGTTCTTTTTTTAATCCAGAAATCTCCTCGGGAAACCCAAAGTGCTCACAAGCCCTAAAATAATATCTTTACAGTCGATCTACATCAAGTAAATAGTGGACTATTAGCATATTTCTGTGTTTCAACGTTGCGCCGATCAGCTATAAAGGTTTATATTTCGAATATGGTGGCGTCAAAGCAGGAATTCCATTTTATTTATTTCTCTTTGTGATTCTAACTGTTTTTAGATTCATACAGCATATTTGGTGAAGTCATTTATACAATATAATTTGACATAAGAATTTTTTGTAATAAATTATTCCTTCTCTGACGTTACATCATTACCATATTCAAAACACAAACCATATCCTAATAGTCAACTATTTACTTGATGTAGATTCGGTTGTAAAGATATAATGTGTGACTGCCCAAGACATACGCTCATATACTGATATGCTCTCGGTGAAATATTCCACTGACAATGTTCATGTGAAGTTCGTGTTGTTTTGGATTCATTGAAAGTGTTGACCGGAGAAGCATGTCAAGAAAATGACTTGGTGACTTCGCTAACATTTAGTTCTTCTTTAGGATCAAAAAGGAGTTGACAGATGCCGACTTACCTCTTGAGAAACAGGCGGCTGACTTAGAGGATCTTCGTTACCTTGAAATGAAGAAGGAACTCAGAAGGAACAAACAGAGGATGAGGAACATGATGAATTCTATCGAGCAGATGAAAGAAATGCTGGTGGAGACAAAATCAGAGTAACTAAGGCAACGATGTATTTACGCACACACATGCAAACACACAACATAAGTTAGGCCAGTTTCAAACGTCGCGCCACTGCCGTGCCGAACTCAATACAAATGAGCAAAATCTATTGTTTGAGCTAATTTGCACTGAGTTCGGCACGGCAGAAGCGCGACGTTTGAAACGGGCCTTACACAGACACAAAGCACACATAATACACAACACATAATAACCTTTTTTGCGTAAAAAAACATCTGAATGTGTCCAGTCTTTTTGTTCCTATGATAGTTATAATCATGTTAATCTTAGCGTGAAAATTATAATGTATAAGCTAATACTACGCAGGTTTCATGTGAATACGATGAGCAGCGCATTGCATTATAAATGATTCTATGAACTACTGCTAGCCATAAAAAATACCTACTTATAGATTTAATCATGAATTCTAAACAGTGAGACACTGTTTACTGCTGGAAGGGATTTCACGATTGTTACCATGTTCGATACTAAAGGCCTGGTGCATAAACCTGTTGCTAAAGTTAATTTCGTCTATGAAGTTTACTGACTTTGACAAAATGATTCAAAAGGTTCTTTCAAAACGGACAGTAAATTACTTGGATTGAGGACTGCAGGAGCTCTCTTCGTTTATCAGTCCTCTCAACTCCACTACAAGTGCGAACTCATCGAGAGCTTCCATTTGAGTGGTTAGTTTCATTTAAAAATTCAGGAGTTGGAAGTGAACGCTACTATTTTTATTTACAGTGTGCTCATTGAGAGCTTTCATTTGAGTGGTCACGCCTTTTAGGTTTCATTTGACCGTTCAGGAGTTGGAAGTGAACACTGCTATTAATTTAATAGAATGTACCAAGGGAACATGATTAGTCATACTATCTTGAATGTACTCATTGAGAGC
Source organism: Plumapathes pennacea (assembly GCA_964036295.1). Classification (NCBI taxonomy): domain Eukaryota; kingdom Metazoa; phylum Cnidaria; class Anthozoa; order Antipatharia; family Myriopathidae; genus Plumapathes; species Plumapathes pennacea. The sequence continues at coordinate 9,992,970 of OZ038462.1, forward strand.
TCCCATTCGATTGGTTACACCTTTTAGGTTTCGTTTGACAGTTCCGGAGTTGGAAGTGAACGCTGCTATTAAAATTTTGTTGATTTTGAACGCGTGTTCTGCACTTTGTGTAGTTAAAATTTGCTTTAGGAGGTGATAAAGAATTGAGTTACCCTAAGTGGTACCAAAACTCATGATGTTGACTCCTAAGTGATACGACGAGCATCTTCGCCCCTTTTATTCATAAAGACGAGAACCCCCCCCCCCCCCCCCCCCCCCCCCCCTCCCCCCAACGGGACCTGAGCAACGAAACTTTCACCCTTTCCGGTGTGCTACACTTCCTAACAGGAATTTGAAAACACAAACTGATTCTTGTGATAAAATCGATTTATACCGATGTTGTCTCTGCATGAAAAGCCGTTGTCTCCCTTTAGCATAAATTTTGTGGCTTTATGACCAAGTGCGGTTTTTGCTTGTGGCTACCACCAAGCTTTAAAATGGAAACTGTTTATTCTTTTTGTTGTTGTTGTTGTTTTCTGTTATTTTTCTGGGTCGAGAATCAGCACACGGTGATTGGTTCGCATTATCACGTGATTTGCGATGACGTTATGCAATTGACTTTCCTCATTCCAGATTTCTCTATTGTAAGAAACGCAAGGCCTATCTTATTACTTGGATGTTCATAATTATCTCGATCGAATATTGGACCACTTTATTCAGGCACTTGACGTCATTGCAGCCGAGTTGAAGGACAGAATGGCATACCATCTGGATGACCAAGCCGATACAGTATTTCCTCGAATAAGATTCGTCTAAGAATAATAATCCGTAGGGTTATTCGTCAAAATTCGTCTCTTGCTTATATCGGGATGCGTTATCCGTGTGATGAATAACTCGTCTAGATGGATAATTCATCTTCAGTATAATTTGGGCCAGTCGCGCGTTACGCAGACACAGGGTGACACTTTAATTTGTGTTTAACCAATACAATAGATCCCGCCAACGGTACAGAAAGAATTTCCACATAGCAAATCTGATTGTTAGGAACGCAGTCTTGTTGTCGTTCTTGTCGCCTTTTTTGGCTCGCGGATTTGCGTACCATGTATGGGGAATCATTACTGTCTACCATTTCTGTTGCACACTCGCTCACTCACGCTCGGTGTGTTAGTAACTTTTTGGCTCAGTGCCTAAGCCAGCTAATATATTAATTGTTTCATGGCCCGGCAGCCAACTGAATACTTATAACGGTCAGATCGGTTCCATTCAGCCGTTCTGCATTTGCCGCCAACTTTAGTAAAACGTCAACGGATTTACTTCTATAAACCAACCAACTTGCCAAGAGTCCGTGATGTGACCTTCGCTGTCGGAGTAACTCACTGCTCGCCGACGGACAATTGATTGAATAATGTACATTGCTCTCAACGAGAGATCTTATTCTAGCTCCTTCCTAATTTTTGTAAATCGTCCATATTTAAGTCGATTTATTTTATTACAGATTTTGTACCGTCCAGCTTCCCGTGATCTTTGCCCTAATCAAAGAAATAATTCGACAATCAGCAAACTGAACCTTCACTACACGCACTTGGACACCCTCTTGCTCGCTGCGCGCGATACAGTCCTTGTATTTGTTGGGGTAAATTATGTTTGCGCTTTTAGAGTGGTGTATCAAAAACTATCCGAGAGTCGGCCATTGCCTCTATGTTTTTCTTATTTAGTGGTTCAGTAAAGAAAAAAATACGTCAGTGTCACGCAAACTTGTTTTTGAATAAACACCATTGCTCGAATAAGTGCTCATACTCGATTAAGCCCCCCTCCACCCCTGGAGAAAAATTGAAATAAGCGTATACCGTATTTCCGCGAGCTTACTCGAGGAAATGCGGTTAGAAGACAAACCCTGATTGATATTACAGACACACATGTATAATTCTACCAACGTTAGCCGAGTTAGTTAGTGGACGAAGCATTCGCGCGTGTGATTCAGGCAAATGACCCGGCCAATGAGTGCGAAGGATTTTAGTGTGATTTTATAAATATGATAATCACGACGTGTGATTTCAGGGACAATATATCATGATATGTGTCCAAAATCATAAATTTTCTACTGGAAACGCCTAAATTTATCCCTTTTTTGTCTTCCCACTAATACACATTATCTTGCATATGCAGGTGTTATCTTTATCCACATGCAACCTTGCTGTTCTGACATCTGGCCACGTGATCAATTTAGTCTCCAATGATGTTCAGCAATTTAATGGTACAGTGAAGTACCTTCCCCATATTTGCATGACACCCTTTGCCTTGGTTGCTTCCTGTTCTGTGTCCTTACATTTTATTGGCTGGCCTGTATTGCCTGGTTTTGCCTTCTTAGTCCTGTTGATTGCTTTCCAAGGAAAGGCACTGGCGTCCGATCTGCGAAAGGAGGCCGCTGAACGTGGCGATTGTAGGCTAAGAATTTTAAACGAAATAATCTGTGGTATTAGAGCTGTGAAAATGCACACGTGGGAGCAACATTTCCGGAACAAAGTTAAAGTGTAAGAAGGTAAGTCAGTAGACTCAATGTGCGTGCTGTACAGTACCCCATCCGTGTATACCATGCAGCAGATGCTTTAGAATTGGAAAGGAAGGAAATTGAACGAAGGCGAGAGTAATGAAAGATAAAGGTGTGAGAGAGTAACGCAGAGAGTAAAAAAGGTCTTAAATAGTAATTGAGGACAAAACCAATCAAACTTACCATAATTTAATAGAGGCAGCTTATGATTACCACAGTATACCCATAACCGATTGTTTGTGTTCAAGCAACATTTCCGGAACAAAGTTAAAGCGTAAGAGGGTAAGTCAGTAGGCTCAATATCACGGGGAGTGGCTCCCACATAAAAATGACGGGGATGCTTGTCGGGTATTCTCGTTTTGACCCCTAAGAGGTATTAAAATGGGCGCGGCTTGAGCTTGTTTTTACCCCTAAAAGGTACTAATAAAAGTATACCAATACAGTAAAAGTTCATTCGACTGAGACAGGATCCCTAAACGGTACCACGTCAAGTACAAATGTCAGCGTTTGATGTCGAGCAACGAGCGGTACCAAAACCTGTGATTTTGACCCCTAAGAAGTACGACGAGCAGTTCCCGTCTTTTCTTATATGGGGTCCCCCCCCGGGGAAGGGGGACTCAATGTGCGTGCCGCACAGTATCCCATCCGTGCATACATGTAGCAGATGCTTTAAAAAGGAGATGAAAGAAACGAAAGCAAGAGCAATGAAAGTTAAAAGTGTAAGAGATTAACGTGGAGAGTAAGTCTTAAATACTAAATGAGTACGAAACCAAGTAAATTTATCACAAATTAATAGAGGCAGCTTTTAATTACCACGATATACCCATAACCGATATTTTTATGTTGATTTGCAGAAGCGAACTCACGAACGTAAGGGGCATCATTGTTATTTTAGCAAGTTTCTCTGCCCTCACTGTCACAACTCAGGGTCTGACATCGCTGATTATTTTCCTGGTACTTCTCATCAGTGGCTCCTTCCTAAATCCATTCAACATTTTCCTGGTCTTCTCTTACGTCTCTCTTTTTAAGGATTACATTTCCTTTTACTTGGCTGTGGGATATCCCAAAGTTACTCAGTGTTACATGTCTGCAGGAAGGATTCATGATATTTAACAGTGGATGCAACGCTAGGGAACCAAGCGGGAATCTGCAAAAGTCACCTGACTTTCGACCACCACACTGAATCTAACTTGAGTGGGACAGACTCGAAGAAGCAATGCACTCAAAATACAATAGACTATACAATACACTAGCCAATTCTCTAAATCACCAGAGTGAGCTCTTTGCACGGGAACTGACACGAGCTTCAAAGTGGTTGTCCTGGCATGAGAAAGTTGCCTTGGAGGTTTGTGTATGTTACTTCGCACATGAAACATCTGCATCTCCTCTGTAAACGCCTTTGTGCTTTAGAGCGATAGTAATCTCTCTTGTACGTTGAATCCAAGATCGCGGCGCCGTACAATGAACGAATCCTCAAGGCTAAGGCAAAATTGATAAACATGAAATAATTATATTAAAAAAGACATATAGAGTAGATGGTCAATAAATGTTACATACCTATTTCAAAACGCTAATTAGATCTAAAACATTTACATGGTCATGATTCAATAATCTTTTTTATTTTTCACTTTCGCAGTTTTCAGACCTGTTCCTGATTGGTGGATGGCTCGGTGGCACCGTGATGTGGAGTTACCCAGACGACCGTGTCAGCGTTTTCATCTACGTGGCACTGGTGCTATTCCTTTTGCTCGTCTCGTTCGTTTCTTTCTTTCTTCTGTACGTGGTAGTGATCAACTCGGCAAGGAATCTTCACGACTCAATGTTGTCTTCAGTTCTTCGAGCTCCGGTTCTCTTCTTCGACATAAACCCACCAGGGAGAATACTTAACCCTTTCTCCAAAGATGTGGGTGTCATGGATGAAGATCTGCCATACATGTTGCACGAATCTTTTCAGACGTTTTCATGTCTGTTTTAGTTCCAGCGCTGGCCAACTATTGGGTCATCGTAGCCGGGATACCGATGATCGCATTGACGATGTACTACGGGCGCAGTTGCATCCGGGTCTCCAGAGAGGTGGCCAGACTGGACGCCATCAATCGTAGTTTCATGTACTCACATTTATCACTCACCCTTGAAGGCCTGCTTACAATAAGAGCTCACCAGAAACAAGCAAACTACGTGCAACAGTTTTACAAGTCAGTCGTTATTTCCTTACGTCTTGTAGCTCTCAATTGAATAAAGTAGTATTTTAGATATTAAAACAGTGATGCAAAATTTAGAAGGGGAAATATAGGAAATGATGAACTAGGGAATCAGTTTTGTGTGTAACCGTGCGCAGTAGTTTGTGAGTGAGCATGAATGGTGGGAGTACTGGACCTGGAAACATGAATTCCATAAATACATCATATTTACACTCTTATCTTTGTATTACAGGCATCATGACGAGTTAGCCAAAACATGGTTTATGTTGCTCTCCGTTATTCGGTGGCTGAACATTCGCCTCGACATGATGGCGAGTTTCTTTGTAACAGTCGTAACTTTCACAGCGTTGATGACGTCACAACAAGTAAGGTCAGTGGAAAAGTACATCCCAGGCTGCTCAATGAGCTGTGCAAGAGTATCAAAATACTCAGTCGGATATCTTTCTAGTGAACAGAGACTAAAGAGTTCTACACTTGATTATCTGGGCCCAGTTTTTCGAAGCACTATAGGCTAATCCTGGGTTAGATTTTGACATTTCTGTCATCTTTAGGCCTGAAAATGGAAATTTTTGCAGTACAACACGGCTTACCTAAAATGATTTAAACCAAGGCAAGGAGTTTTAGTTGGTCTTTGGTCAAAACTTTGCAGGTTGTTGATCATGAGGCTGAGAAAAATTGGGCTAACCCTGGATTACCTTAATCGGCTTTCGAACATTCTGATGATTTACGTTCATGCTTATGCCGCGTTTTGAAACACAATGAAAGCTCTAAAACTAAATCTTCCCTTCTCCTTTTGATTGTGCTTAGCTAGTATGAATGATATGACACATTTGGTTTTGTCAGCGACGAAATACTTCTACTTCCAATATAACATTGTTTCCATGCAGTACATCTTTCCATGCAGTAGTATCTTAAGGTCCCAACTTGCGTCACGGTAGCTAAGTCATATTTAAGAGTGAAATTTTGTTTACTGGAACACATTCAACAGGTTCCACCGGCTTAGCGGCAATATACAGCACGGGGCTACTGCATAACTTGATGGAAATGGTTCGGGATCTGTTTGACTTGGAGAACATGATGACGTCAGTTGAGCGAGTGATGACGTACACACAACTACAAACGGGGCCAGGCTACGACATGCCTACCAAATCGCCGGCCACGTGGTCTAATGAGGCTACTATCGAATTTGACAACCTTGACTTAGTTTATTACCCTGAAAGGCCTCAAGTACTGAAGAACTTGTCTCTTAGCGTAAAATCAGAAGAAAAGCTTGGAATTGCAGGTCGCACGGGAGCCGGAAAATCATCCATCGTGGCCGCACTAATGCGCATGCCTGAGCCAGCTGGTCAAATTACGATCGATGGAATCGACGTCTGCCAGCTGAACCTTTCAAATTATAGATCACGGATTTCAGTGATTTCACAAGATCCCGTTTTGTTTAGTGGAACGTTACGTGAGAATCTCGATCCGACCTCCCACTTCAGCGACTCAGAGCTATGGAACGTTCTCACATCTGTTCACTTGAGACCACTGGTGGAAAATTTGGAAGGGCAACTTTACTAGAAATACGATAATCGCATATACCCCCTCACTCTGCCATTGATGGGACTTTTACTTTTGGTAACTCCCAATAAGAGTAGCCTTTGTTTTACCGAAATGTTGACTCAATCTTTTCTTCGAACTCAAGTGCTACACGCAAAGGAAGGAGAAAAAGAATGGTGTGTGTTATACTTTTGCGTTGAAAAAAGAATCGATTGCGTGACGAAGTACGTATTTCCCACGGTCGGCACGTCAAATTAATTCATACAGTCTGCCAAGCACGTTCTCGAAATTTAATACTCAAAGTTTGAAGTTGGTCGGCCGTCGTAGTACGGGAAAAAAGGAACACTGATTTTCTAATTTCGAATTCATAGGCAGTACAATTAAATAGGCTTCCTGTGCGATTTGTTTTTACTACTGCATGCACCAGACTCAGGCATGCATATTTAATAGGCTCGAATTGTTTTGTATTTGAACCCACTCAAAACAGCAAAATTTCTCCCAGAATCAAAGCAAAACTTGAACAGTTTACTTCAAATTATACACGGGCTTCAGACCCAGTAATACTTCTAAGGGCTTGTGAACGATTTTCGCTGCAATCACCGCGTGTCAGATTACAGAAAAATAAGACATCTAACTAAATTATTCAAGACTCCAAGTTCCGATTGCTCTGAGCAAATACGGTAGCCGAAACTGGCGACAGAAGCGTAGTAAAACAATACTTCGAGGGAAAATGATCAGCATACAGATTTTAATACATTCTTGAAGTGATCGAGTTACAAAATATATATTTGTCACGGTGATTGTTCGATTTCCACTGACTAACCTTTGTTGCTTGTCCTTTCTAAATAAGTATCTGAGTTTAACACAAAACGGCGTCTGAAGCTCCCGATTTGCTTTCAAGCACTGTTCCCTTTGCGGAGTTGTCTGTGTTTCCCGCTTCTGTTCATGTCGCTTTTGGTCGGCATTCATGCGCTGTTGTCTTAATTTGCGGAGTCTTCTCTTCGGCCCGCTTTTTCTCCTGAAGTTTCCGATTTGCGTTCAAGCGCTGTTCTCTTTGCGGAGTTGTCTGCATTACCCGTTTCTGTTCATGTCGCTTTCGATCGGCATTCATGCGCTGTTGTTCGCTCGTTTCACGATTTCGCCTTGCTCGTGCCTGTTCCCTTCTCATTTGAAGACGAGCTTCGCGAGACTGTTGTGTTTCAAGTTTTTCAGTTAAGTTTTCCATTTTCGTGAACGCAGCTACAATATATTGTTGCTTCGTTCAAATCTAAATGCTTCGTTCAAATCTCATCTCTAAGTTATTCCGAGTAAAACAACAGGGCACACGTGATCGATCCGGCCTTTGTTATTGGTTAGCGGGGTAACCGCGCCTAAAGTCGTACGACAGACTGACTGACTGACTGACTGACTGACAGACAACGTTAAATTTCGAGATGGCGACAGGCTTGGAGTCCCCAAGTAGGCGGTATAATATTGCTGCATTAGTGTCGTGAGTATTTCCCTCACTTCGTTCGGGGATTATGAATTGACGGAAGGTTGTGCAAATGTTAGTGCCGGTCAAAGACAACTGCTCTGTCTTGCACGTGCCCTTCTCCAAGGAAACAAGATCATCGTTTTGGACGAAGCCACGGCTAACGTAGATTTTACCACAGACGGACTCATCCAAGAGACGATCCGAAATAAATTGAAGCTCTGCATCGTGCTGACAATTGCGCACCGAATAAGCACGATACTTTCTTACGACAGAGTGATGGTTCTTGAGGGAGGCTGCATCGCGAAGTTTGATCGGCCAGAGAAATTACTTAGAAGAAAACGGTAAGTTTACCGAACTGTTTAGATACCATCATTTGACAGCGTAACTTTCTTTACTAAGGTGTGACACGGTGCTTCACGTTGATTGTCCATCATATTTGTATTGAAACCTATACTTATTTGGGCGTTGCAGCGGCAGGGAGCAGGAACTAAAATGGCTGCACGTGGACCTACAGAGCATGATTGTCTACCTTCTCTTGAGGCCGTTTTGGTCGGCTACTCACCTACCAATTGTAAGCTACAGCCCTAGATTGTAATTTTAATATTTGCACCTATCCCGTCCGGACGCCTTAGTAATTAGAGACCTTAAGCAACAGGACGGGAGAGAGGACGGCAACGTATCCGGAAGTAAAATTCCCGCTCAGACAATCACTGCGCATGCCCGAACATGACGGCGAAACAAGTAAGGTCACGTCGTGGTGACAACGTCGTATTTCTTGTTTATTTTAGGCCAGAAAGATGGTGTTTACGAGCTGAAACCTAAACGATGAACACTTAACATCTCTCGAGCCAAATGGAAGATACTTCAGTCTTTTATTACTGAGTATATTGGGATTTACGAGCATCGCTTTACCGCAATAGTGTGATTTTTGCAGTTTGTTCCAGATTTATCGGCGGCCAGGAATAGTAAATTATTCGTCTTGAATCCTCGTAAATACAATCAACAGAGCACAAATTCTCCACGATGTTAATTTTCCTTTTTGAACCATTTTTTCCCCTTATAATCGAGCATCGGAAAACATTTGTTGCTTGCTTGTCTTCGGTCAATATATCGTTTGCTTGCTGCATGTGAAGTTTTGATGTATTCGTCCGAATGCTGATCTTCACAACACCTTTAGCTCTCATGAAGACTTTTAGCCCGCTGAATGTGTTCTTTTAAGGATTTAAAAATCCTTGAGCTGTGTCATCGTCGCATACGCACGTTTTTGCAAATTACGGCAGGAGGAAATTGAGAGCTACTGTATAGTCAGCTTGTGTGAGACTGTAAACATGTCACGAAAAGCTCGCTGTCGGCACTTTAATGTTTGTCCTCAATGAACTAACAATTAAATACTGTTAGGCAGGTTTCTTTCGAACTGCACTCGACAGAATCAATTATTCGACAAACCAAAGCGGCTAGAAACGTTTACTCGGACAAAGCCAGCAAATTCATGGGAGCCAATATTCTACAGTCACGAGCCTTGATCATGTAATCGCTAGTATTTTACAATGGTACAATAATGCTAATGAGTTTATCCGATTTCTCTTCAGCCATAGTGCTACTGCTTAAGTACGTGGAACGTTGCCTGACACGACCGCATCCTCTGCCCATTCCTCTCACGGACTTGCCGTCGCCGTCGTGCTGTCCCGTCGTGTTGCTAAGGTCTCTTATAACTATCGCTCACCCTATTTAATAATTTAAGCATGACGGTCAATGTAGTCTACATGCATAGCAGGGTCAGTCTTAGATCTCATTGATGGTTTTCTCCAGTCCCATGTTATAGTTGTCACACATACTAGGAGAGTTTGTGCAAGTGCAAGTGCAGTTACTAAAGCTAAATAATAAAAGGATAAAGGTGTTATGCAAGTGAACAAAAATAAGACGCAGTGAACTTCATATCCCAACCCATCCAAGTTTGTGATATTATCCCGGGGACGGGGCACACACTATAAACGGCGGCCATACGTGAAGCTCCACCCGTATAGAGTTACTTTTAAACTTCAAGCACAGAAGAGGTATAGAAAAACGAAGCTTTTTGGTATGTTAAAGGGTTAGTAAGAACGGCTTAATCGTATTGGCATTTTTTGTGTGTTCTGATACTTGTCCCACGATTGAGACTGGCCCAATGCGCGTTGCCGAGTCCGCGCCGGACGACTTTCTTTAGACGTTTTCCTGTTCAAAGGCATAAAAGAGGACAAATTGTGATTCAAGGTATATAACTGAAAGAACCCGTATTTCGACCCTCAGAATGGCATTTTAAATGGTATAAAGGGATTGAAAGCCTAGCCAGAGCCTCCCCCCTCCCCCACTCCCCGGAGGGATATTGTACAGTATTTATTATCTCCGAGCGAAGCGAAGCAAAGTGAGGGTAATAATCACGGCGCTAATGCATTAATATCGCCTAACTTGGGGACTCCAAGCCTGTCGCCATCTCGAAGTTTAACGTTCGTCTGTCAGTCAGTCAGTCTGTCTGTCTGGCGTACGGCTTTAGGCGCGGTTACCCTGCATAACCAATAACAAAGGCCGGATCGATCACTTGACCACGTTTACTCGGAATAAGAGAAATTAAATTTGAGCAAAGCAATTAGATTTGAACGAAGCAACAATATATCGTAGCTGCGTTCACGAAAATGGAAAACTTAAAAACTGGAAAACTTGAAACACAACAGTCTTGCAAAGCTCTTCAAATAAGAAGGGAACAGGCACGAGCAAGGCGAAATCGTGAAACGAGCGAACAGCGCCTAATTCGTCTCGAGAAAAGGCGACAATCCTGTTATGATCGACAGCATCATAAACAGAAGCGTGCCGAAGAAACGGCTCCGCAAAAGGAACAGCGCTTGAAAGCAAATCGGGAGCTTCAGACGCCGTTTTGTGTTAAACTCAGATAATTATTTAGAAAGGACAAGCAACAAAGGTTAGTCAGTGGAAATTGAACAATCACCGTGTGTATTAAAATCTGTATGCTGATCATTTTCCCTCGAAGTATTGTTTTAATACGCTTCTGTCGCCAGTTTCGGCTACCGTATTCGCTCAGAGCAATCGGAACTTGGTGAATGATTTAGTCAGATGTCTTATTTTTCTGTAATCTGACACGCGGTGATTGCAGCGAGAATCGTTCACAAGCCTTTAGAAGTATGACTAGGTCTGAAGCCCGTGTATAATTTGAAGTAAACCGTTCAAGTCTTGCTTTGATTCTGGGAGAAATCATGCTGTTTTGAGCGGGTTTACAAACAAAACAATTCGAGCCTATTAAATATGCATTCCCGGGGTCTGGTGCATGCAGTCCAGAGTAAAAACAAATCGCACAGGAAGCCTATTTAATTGTACTGCCTATGAATTCAAAATTGGAAAATCAGTGTTCTTTTTTTCCGTACTACGACGGCCGACCAACTTCAAAATTTAAGTATTAAATTTTGAGAACGTGTTTGGCAGACTGTATGAATTAATTTGACTTTGCCGACCGTGGGAAATACGTACTTCGTCACGCAATTGACTCTTTTTTTCAACGCAAAAGTATAACACACACCATGACTTCGAAGAAAAGATTGAGTCAACATTTCGGCAAAACAAAGGCTACTCTTGTTGGGAGTACCAAAGTTAAAGTCCCCTCAATGGCAGAGCGAGGGGGTATCTGCGATTATCGTATTTCTAGTAATATATTCAATTTAATGCAGAACATTGCAGAAGGTCATGTCAATAGGTCAGTGACGTCATTCATTTATATGCTTACAAAACGTGTGACGGACGAGTGAGCACTCACTTTTGCGCGCTCAATCACATGCAGTAGAGCGAGGACCAAATTCAAACAGAAACAAGAAGCATGTTTCCCCGCTTTGACAAGGTCAAAACCCCCACTAAAGTTACCCCCATTCCTCAACGACTTCGGAGCTTTGAAAGAAGCGACTCAGAGCTAAATTGGGATCAAGTTTCTACTCCAAATTCAGTTCGCTCGCAGTCGGGGTTAGTTGTGAACATCGCTTATTCCTCGAGCTCGGACGAAGAAGAACAAGAGATCGCAGGGGTACACGAAAATGAAGATCTCAACATGGAGTGTCTCAATACTTACGCACGCGATTTTTACATCCACAAAGCGGCATCTGACGGGGATATCGCATCGCTGCACTTGTTTTTATCTGAGGACAGCAGTGACCCAGATTTGCTTGATGAATTTGGCTTTGCCGCGCTCCATCTAGCCGCCAAGTTCAACCGCGCGAACGCGATCGACATATTGGTGGATTTTGGCGCGAAAGTTGACGTCCGCGACAAGGATGGTGTGACACCGTTGCACCATGCTATCAGGTAAGCAACTAGTTCGTATCAGCTCTATTACAAATTTGTCAATTTAATAGAGTTGTGCACTGGGGAGTTAATAAACATGGTGACACAGGACTGAGTGATTTAAACAGCTAGTGCACCTAAATCTGGTACGTCTTATAAATATCGGTGGCGAGGTGAGACCGAAGAAAATAGAGGCTTCTAATATTTCACCCGCTACTTAAGCTGCAGTATTCATGAAGCCGTATTTTGATTTGCGTGTTTGGAAATCGTGTCTGGTAAGGTGACATCTGTACAATGTTGAAAAGTGGTCACAGAGTCTTAGTTTAATCTGTTCTTTGTTAAGCAGTACTGCCTCGGATATTATAGTTCAACAATTTTTATATATCACATGCTTCAGACTGTTTAGACAATCGAGTGTAGCATTTCGTACTAATATCACTCAGTACTCATCAGACAAAAAATATCCGTGATTCTCAAGCGGCGTGGCAGATCTTTGTTCCAACAAACTACCATTTGTTAGTTCGTCTGTCGTTTTGCTGCAGTGGCTGTTAGAACAGAAGTCATTCGTGATCATGGCGCGTCGATCTTGCACTAATCGTATTCATCAGTATCCCACACGATTAACAAGTAAACAGCTGAACCATTCAAGAACTTACGACAACAACGGTTCCATTCATTTTTATTACGATAAAAGAAAACACTTTTCTTGGGTAATCTTGACAGAAAAACCATGAAATACATAAAGGTCTGAGCCTCCCATTGAACACATTCAAAAAAATGCTCAACCCATTAAAGTATTCCTTTAAAGCTCAATATCTTCATGACTTTGGATTTTTGATTGTTTCCCTTTGTAGCTAACTATATATAAACAGAGAGTTAAGGTCGGCTAAAAGTTTCGCTTTACGGTGTCCCAGCAAGAAAGCAAGGCTTTCTCATGTCATGACTGTGATTGCCCATTATTGCTGACTTCTGGCATGACATGTAGACAAAAATTCAGTGATACACTTGCACGATCACGTTTTATGTATTAATCTATGACGTATTTCCGGTCACAATACATTTCCATTATTTCCCGTAGCGTGCGCCTCGAGGTTCGAAGTTTGTAGCAAGTTAATTAGTCTAACGTTAACCAAATGGCCTTCTGTAAATGTTGCATAATTGGTTCCTTTGCAATGGACTGGATATTTATTGTGATCGTGGAAGCTCCAGAGCAAGTTGATGGCTTCTTTGAAGACTGGTAGTAGCACTTTAAAAGATCAAAGTGTCGTTCACACTTGAATAGCTAAATGTCCACTTTAATATCGTTGAATTTCACAACTTTGCAATCGGAGCCCTACAAACCCGGATAGAAGAAACATTTCAATGTGGTTATATAATTTTGGTTAAATTCTAAAACTAAAAATATAACAAGGTAACATTTTTGGGCAGGTAGTTGTTCAAAGAAATACTTTAGAGTGTAAACCTTGTTTGGGCTACAGATTGAATACCTTGGGTACCAGAGGTTATTTGTACTCAATAACACGCGGGAAAGGAAAATAACCTCTGCCGGGTACCCAGGGTACAGCTTGAACAACGTTCACTGAAAACGTTTTGTGAGCTACCTCACTCTCCAGTTATATACCCAAGCCACAAATATACATATTTCGTTTGGCTTTTATTATCATCATCATCATCATCATCATCATTATTATTATTATTATTATTATTATTATTATTATTATTATTATTATTATTATTATTATTATTATTATTGTTATTGTTATTATTATTATTATTATTATTATTATTATTACTATTATTATTATTATTATTATTATTATTATTATTACTATTCAATTCCCAAGCTGGTAAAAACATATTGATTTGAAATGAGGCAACAAATCACAGCGAAGCTATAAATATATTATATCAAAATCTCTAATCCTATCCTGGGGCAAAGAATGAAGAAGAAGAGTTAAACCAAGCAATAGATCAACCGCCACTTTTTCCGCACTGAACTGCATATAATTAACTATTCAGTGATATATGGGGTTTGCCGTTTGACCAGTTTTTGGGCTGGAGAGAACGTACTTGCTTGGTTCGGTTCACTGTCAAGTATAAGAGTTCTATACATTTGGCTAATTATGTTCAACGCCGTACAATAGACGTTATACTGACATATAAACTGACGTTTCGAGCGGTTAGTCCGTCGTCTGAGTGCGTTTTATCTTATTGCCCACGCAGATAAAAACTGCCGGCTAGTTCTCACATAAACAAACATTTCGTTGGGATGTTACTAAAACATGGAATGGGGACTGGGGAATGAGATCAAAGAAGTCGACGTAGAACTCGTACGGTTAGATTTGGGGCACGGTGAATGATTAGGATTAGTTGTTTTATGGCTCTAAACCTAACCCTACATCTACGAGGTTTAAAAAGTCATGTCGGCTTATTTAATCTTATGATTAATTCTTCCCCATTTATCGTTTTAGTAGCGGCCATTTGATGTTGATTTCTACTGAAATTACAATATGTGCAATTATTCTCAATATAAATGTCTTCGCAATTATAGGAACAACAGCTTAGAAGCCATCCGTACACTCCTGACAAGACGTGCGAACATCAACAGTTATTCGTCACACAGTTTCACTCCACTTCACTACGCCGTCTTCGCCAGCTCCAAAGAAATAATTCAACACTTACTGGACGAAAAACACTGTGACGTCAACCTTCCGGCCCTGAGTGGAATAACGCCTATGCACATGGCCTGCGCGCGGGGACTTTTGGATATCTGCAAGAGTCTGCTGCAGCGTGGAGCTCATGTTGTGGTACGCACGAAGGAAGGGCTGACCCCTCTGCATTTTGCTGCCTCACAAACAGACGATCGCATTGTCACCTTGTTGATTAATTCAGGTAACTGAGTTGAAATTAAAACATTTTTGTGGGCAGTAAAGCCCGGGAGGGGGGGGGGGGGTAGGGAAGGGAGTACTTCTCAACATTTTGGGTGGGAGTGTGCCGCAAGGGACTGAAAACCCTTACCCTATCTCAGACCAAAATATTTGATTTTTGACTGTTTTTAGACAAAACTTTGCGACTTTCGACCCTATTTTAGACCAAAATGTGCAATTTTCGATCCTATTTCAGACCAAATATCAAAATCTCCTGCCCTATTCCAGATCAAAGGCTTAAAATTGATACCCTAATTCAGACTAATATGCTGAACTGACGATACCCTTTGGGGAGGCACATACCTATAATGCATAAATATGGGAGTACTCCCCTCCCGGGAACAGTACTGAAATAGGTCTGGAATAGTGGTGTTGATTGGTCAATTTTTTTGGTTTGAAGCCAAGCTGGATGGAGATGTACCAGGAGCTGTTTTAGGGAATGTACGGATGAGCAAAAACATTCCCCAGAATAAGCAATTGTTAAATAGTGGGGCTATTTGAGCGAATTATTTAATAAGGCTTATTCTAGAATGAACCCAAACACATACAGCCTATAAAGGTTGACCTTATAGCGGTAACTCTCTCTTCTCAGTCTGATTTAGTTTTTGTATAGTTGAGTTCTGGCCAATGTAGCGGTATTCCAGTCTACCCGTCAACTTTGATTGTCAAGTAACCTTCCAGAAAAAATATTAGCTCATGAATGGGCAATTAACTAAAGGTATAACTAATCGGCTGAAAACTAGCCAAAAATAATACCACGCCTTATATAAAATGTTTGATTTGAGGTTGATTTGTATGAAACTGGACATTAGAGGTAGTAGTCAGTGCAACTCGAAAATGACCTGTAAGCCACTTTTCACGTTGGGCGCAGTTGTTCAGTTTGAGATATTATGGCGGGCCACTTGGCGATCAAGTTGGCGGGCAAGGTGGAAAACCACCCCATTGGTTATAACGCAACTATTATGAGGAAACAAAATCAGACTGAGTAGAGAACTTTACATCACAGCTACTCGGTTATACAAGAAATGGGAAAGCACTACCTGAGAATGAGTGTAAAAGTGACTTACTATTTCGGTTCGTAAAAGTGTTTACATGTTGCCCGGTGAAAGGATAGAAACAAAGTTTGATTCTCAAAATCCGAGGCCCATTATCTAACCAACAGAATAAAAGCCACGTGTCCCACACGGCGCAGACCGTCAACGTGTAGTGTATCCCCACCTCCTCCATGGCCCTCTTTCATCCCATGACAATATACACACAGTTCTCATAAAGTTCCATCTTGTTTTGTTTGATTCAGTCCGTCAGAGCATTACAGATTACCCCATGCACTTTATGGCCACAGCGGACGAGGGGTCCCACAAACTCAAGGAGTTGATAGAAAGTAAAGACGCGCAACTCAACTCACCTCTGCATATGGCAGCCCAAGCTGGGAATTTGTCCGTCGTAGACGTTCTCTTGCAGCACGGTGCCGATGTGAATGCCATGAACAGCAAGCTAAGGACTCCAGTGCACCTTGCTGCTTTTAATGGACACCATGAGGTAGTAAAGGTCCTTATAGCCAAGGGTGCTATGGTAAACCTGAAGGATGAGCGGCAGCAGACGGCCCTACACAGGTATGCGGATAAGATCCCAACAGGCCGTGCAATCTGTCTATTCTGCTGGTCCATACTGACGTTTTTGTGTGATAACGAAAGACTGAACGTTTTATGACAATTGATAATTGACTTCATAGCAAGTTTTGAGTTTCAAATTATCTCATACAATTTCAAAATGTTTCTGACTATTGTATTCAATACCATAAACACCTTGCATAATGTGGGGTCCAACTGGAATGAAACTAAATTGTCTAACAGTTTGTCCAGGGATCGAACCTTTGTCATACAAAGTGACACTTTTGCCATTTTGTTCAAAATAGGCCATTGTTGCGATACCCGTTGCGTCTAAAAAAAACTTGTTGCGAAACCTGTAAATCACTGTAAATCACTTTGTCGGTGAAGTTGGCTTCCTCATTAAAGACTATTATTATTAAACCTCTCCTGTGAAAATTTAGTTTCATTTTCATGCAAATCAAATTAATTTTCATAAGAAAGGTTTTGCACCAGGCCTCGGTTTGAGACAGAGGCAACACCAGGAATCTCGGAAATGGCCTATTGGCTTCCACTTGATTCTTCGTATCTTTTATCACTTACATGCCTTATACAGTACATCTTCGCTTTCATTAACAAATTATCGGTTATCGTTTTTAACTACAATTTAGTGCAGTGGCGTCTGGCAGCAAAGAAACAGCCATGCTACTCATCGCTAATGGCGCCGACATTGCTGCAAGAGATGGTGATGGTAGCACACCATTTCTCACTGCAGTTTCCGCTGGACAAGTGGATTGTGTTGACCTCCTGATAAAGTTGAAAGCTGACGTCACGTGTCATGACAAGCGCAAGCGCAGTTGTCTTCACTTAGCAGTGCAAAAAGAGCGCGAGATGATTTTGACGTTGTTGTTGAAGAAGGTTGCGACTGAAATGGTTAATCTCCCGGACTTTAGTGAAAGGACTGCATTGCATTACGCCGCAGTGACAGCCAACGTCAAGGTTAGACTCATAAATTGCTTACCAACTTTACTGGCAATTTAAAGGTCATATATTTCGCTCAACTAAAGTGTGAGTACTGCTATGGCGAATAAGGTGATAGTCACAATCATTATTATGATGCTAGTGATCATTGTTGCTATGGAGACATTGATTGTGATGGTGGTGGTGATGGTGATGGAAAGATGATATATACATGTGCAAGAAGGAGACCGTGCACGATAAATAGGACCTGTTATAATAAGTTCACAGTTTTTTTTGCGTGTTTCATTTCTCTATAGATTTTGCGACTAGTTCTGGAATATAACAGCTGTTGCATGATGAAGGACTATAATCACAAGACGCCGCTCCACCTAGCCGCAGAAATGGGCAAGGCGCATCATGTCGAGGTGCTATGCAGAGCCTCGCTCTCGTGCATATCTCAAGTGGATGATTCCAAGAAGACACCTTTGCACTACGCTGTAATAAATAGAAAAAAGTAGGTAGCACGTTTGATGTAGGATGTATTTCTGGGAAATACCTACTGATTGGATATTATTTCCTCAGCCAATCAGCACTCAAGAAATACAATCAGGAATAAGCAGCTCTTTGAATCTTTGCGTGTACCGCAGCTTGTTAGACACCAATAGCATTTTGTCATGTAAGAATAGAAGCAGCCGTGAAACGTCACAAAATCCGAGATGGCGGTACCCGCAAACCTCAAATCCCAAAATGGCGCATACGTCTACATCCCATTTTTTACAAACTAAAAGAATTTCTAGTAAACTGACGAGGACTGACGAGGGACACTGCGATCTGTATCAAGACTCGTAACAATGATCGTTGTCTAACTGCAAGATACGAGTGTGCGAGCTGTTTTTTCTGGTTACCCACGTGTCAACACATTCCAAATTCCGGATGGTCTGATTAAAGGTTAACACGTTCGTTTATGAGATTGATTTTAGCTTTTCATTCTCTCACCGTGTTACACAGTAGGGATAATTTGGCACACGGAAAACTGCTTGAAGTACCCAGTTTTGCCCGTATCAGTCATTACTCTAATCACTTGTATGGTTAAAAGGAATATCTTTGTTTTACCAGTATCCTTTTTTAGACGTGCAAGGTGTTTTCCAGTTACCTTAAAGCAAAAAATATTATCTTATTTGACAGAAAAGTGACGTCAATCCTTATAGGGATGGGTGCTGACGCAGATACCCCAGATGTTAACGGCTGGACTCCTCTCATGTGGTCAGCCTCGTCGGGCAGTATCAGCATCACTAAACTGTTGTTGAGTCACAACGCGAGCCGAGACCACGTGGACAATGACGGCAATACGGCAATCCACATGGCCGCCAATTACGGTCACGTGGAGATTGTGGAGCTCTTGTTGGATTATGGGGCAAAACTATTGCTGAACAGGTGCGGACTCGCGTTGCTGGACGTTGCGATAATGGGAAACGAGAAAGACGTTGTCATGGCCATCGTCAAACACAAGCGGTAAGTGTGAAATATAATATAACTTTGTTTCTTTCACTGCCAAGAACGACTTTGACGCAGCTTAGAAACACAGCCTCCTTACACATGCTGTGTTAGAGTGGACGCTCCGGAGTATAGTAATGGGCTATATTTCCTTTTTATTATACCTTTTGTTTAATTGTTTCAGCTGGAGGGAATCTCTGGTCCCTTCGTCAACAGAATCCCTAAATCCTCTGGAAAAACTCATCGAAAAATTTCCAGCAGCTGCTGCAGTTGTCATGGATCATTGTATTCAGCGGTCTTGCGAACCGAGTGCGCATCCGAGAAAGACAACTACATACGACTTTCGCCTGCTTGATCCAGGTCCTGCGGATCCGAATAGACCGGGTGGAGAGCGGTTCTTTGGCTTGGCAAAAATGGTGAAACACCAGCAAGAGGACTTGTTAATGCACCCATTGGCCAGGAAACTGCTGGATACAAAATGGAGGGTGTTTGGTTTGTATTCCTACTGGTTCAACTTCTTAATGTATGTGTTCTTCTTGGCTCTTCTGACTGCTTTTATTCTAGTGGAGAGATCAGAAGTTGCGCTGCCAGACCAAGGGAGCGCTAACACGACACAAAACCAAATGATATTCTTAGAGCACACAGCGTTTAATGGCATTATCCCGTATGCTGTGGTTGTCTGTGCCATAATTCACCTCGCCAAAGAAGTCATATCGATCTTCACCCAGGGTGTTCGGTACTTTTTCTTGGTGACGAACCTCATAGAGTGGTGCTTGTATCTCATGTCTCTTCTATTCATGCTGCCTTATCTTATCGCCGATACTGGCTTGAGAGCGAGGCCTGAAATCTACTGGCAAATGGGGACAAGTGCGGTGTTCTTCGGTTACCTGAACTTCATTCTTTTCCTCCGGACCTTTGACTACTTCGGGCTGTATGTGACAATGTTTTTTGAAGTGATGAAGTCCATGACAAAGGCAATGATGGCGTTTTACCTGTTTATCTTTGCATTTACTTTGGTTTTCTACATTCTCTTAAAAGAAGAGGTAAGATCCCCTTACTTAAGCGCCTATGAGTTATAAAGGTTTATATATGAAGTGGCGTCAACCCAGGAATTCTGTGTTATCTTTGTGACGTCCTTGTGATTGTGACTGTTTCAGCTATAATGAAATTTAGATATAAGTAAATATATAAAAAGGTTCCGACGAAAGCTAAGGCCTGTTTCAAACGTCGCGCCACTGCCGTGCCGAACTCAACGCAATCATTTGTAAATCACAAAATCTATTCGTGTTTGAGCTAGTTTGTACTGAGTTAGTGCCGCGACGTTAAAACGAGCCTCGTATCATCTTTTAGTTGACTCATCATACGGTTAATCTGTACGCCGACGCAATATAAAACTAGTTTAAAGACTAATGAACCAAGGTGGATGTGGGAAATGTGCCAAACCACCGTTGCAGTAAATGTTAAAGTAACGTTTCGAGCATTAAACCCTTCGTCGGAGCAAAGGTCCAAGATTTCCTGTATCGGCATCAAGTTGATTCAATCACCATTATACGTTTTTTCACTACGCGGTCGATGCGCTCCCAATCTATACTGAGTTCTTGTGGTTGAAGCTACTGTAAGCGGGCACCCCAGGGAAGCAGAAAAGGTGTCCGTAATTGGAACTTTCCGCTTACGAGAATGTGTAAATGCAGAGTTTGACTGAGCTAAAGCTTAAGCGGGGTTTCGTAAAGGCGTCCATACAGTATCTGAGTGAGCTGTCCACCTACGAGAGTGTCCGCCCAGAGTGCTTCGACTGCATACCATAATAGCTTCAGTTCTTACAACTGCTGGTAAATCCATTCTAAACTAACATTACACATTGTTTTGTTTTCTAAGGACACGTTTGCTAACTTTGGCCTGGCCATCATGAAAGTATCAGTGATGACAGTTGGTGAGATGGAATATTCGGACATCCTGGTGAATTCAATGGGCAAAACAAACGATAATTCAAAAGCTCCCTTAGTGCCGTATCCAGAGTTCTCGTTTTGTTTCTTCTACATTTTCCTGATCGCCATGCCGATTGTGCTTGTCAATCTACTGGTAGGTATCTCACATGTATGATCCAGCTTTTTAATGTCATGCTTACAGGCCGTTGGTAGTTATCGAGGTCCGCTACACACGCCTTTTTCCCCGACATGGAAAGAGTGATAAAATACATTTTAACCCGAAAGTTTGGACGTCAGCAGCATCGGAATCTCAGTTGAAAAAAGAATGTGGTAAACGTCAAAGCTTATCTGGATTTGCGCTGAAGAAGAAGCTAATTAGTAGTGCGGGAACATTTTGTTGCTTGTACCCTTATATTCTGTTTTCATTGTTTGTCAGGTGAGTTCGAGTGTCATGCCATAAAAATATTGGATTCTAAGTAAATTCCAAATATTGACTGTTTTTCGCAGTAAAACTATGTAAACTGGTCTGGCACACCCTTGACCCAGGTCTCAGCGCACTTTGCTTGAAACACGACTGGTTAATCCTGGGTCAGTTAAAATTTTTTTGACACTTTTCAGCCTGAAAAGGAAAAGCTTTAGCTAGAGACTGTTTTCATTCCATATTTTGAGCTACGGAAATTTCAGTTAGACTTTATTATTTGAAACTCAGAACATTATTTCTGGGTCAAAAACACCGGGGGATAGCTTAATTGGTTCCAATGGGTTAGTGGATCGGGTTTCAAACAACCAGGACCAGGTCTTTCTTCTATGCCCTTCCAAATTTCCAAAAATAGATCTGGTGCACTATTTTACATATGTATCTTACAAACTGAAAGAAGAAATCAGTCTTAACCAAAACGTGATCGCAGTGCTTATACCGGCTGGTTTCTTTTATTTTTCCCCGCAGGTGGGTTTAGCAGTGGGCGACATTGAGGCAATTCGTAAGACCGCTTTCCTCAGAAACAAAGCCAGGAAAATTGCCTTTGTCACCGAGTTTGAGGACAGTCTCCCACAGTGCATTGCGGGTCGCTTATACCGAGCACACGCAAAAGAGGACGAAGGACAAAGCGTGTCTAAATGGCGCAGGATTCAAATGTTTCTGGAGTAAGAGTAAAATGCTTTTAATTTCCTTTTAAAATTGAAATTTTAAGTTTATGCAACTATACATTTCGTAATAGGCGCCCAGGCGAGCTATTTTTCTCTCTCTGCTGTCTCTGCCTCATTAAATTGTTATTTGGTGTTCCTCTCCCTGTCTCTAGTCTCTGTTTATACCTACGATGGAATACTCCGGCTACGTCCACACTAATTTGTTTAAAAGCGCATCCGCCTTCGAAAGTGTCCACTTTGGTAACCGTTTTCGAAATTTTCAGTTTTCAACTCCTCGTTTTAGCGTGCACGGAAAGCAAAAACGCATAACAAAAGTATGCGTTTCCAAAGAAAAACGAATTAGTGTGGGCAATCATTTTTTCACTGTAATGCCGAAATATAAAACTCCCCGAGAAACACAGGAGGCCTTTTTCTTGACAAAGTCTTAATTTTCAATAATCAGAGTCTGCGTACTGTACATCTCTCTTACAATATAATTTCACTTACCGGTATGTTTGTTTGTCAAACAGAATCTGGAACAAAGAGGAGGCGCAGCCATTGGAAGATGAAAACGAGGCTCGTCTTGTGGCGCTCCAGAGAGACTTGACAAAGACCAAGCAGAAGATGAAAGTGATGATGACGTCATTAGCTCAGCAGAAAGAAATTCTGATGGCAATTGCATCAAATGTTGGAGCTGAGCTACAACTCGAAAGAGATTTAGAGTTTTAGGCAAAATCATTAGGACTAAATCAGTTAGGCTAGACTTCAGATTACAATAGCTAAACAATGGCTTTTAACTCGTTTGTAACATTTTCCGCACAAGAGAAAGTTGATAAAATGCATCAAGACCGATGGAAGATTATTCACCATGATGCCTTGCGCGCTCACTTTGAAACTAAAAGGACCGGGACATAACGTGTCATTCTGATGTATTGTTCATGACATTTCTTATTTAATAAATCTAATAAAAAAATTATCAGCTTTGCTTGAGACCGAAAACACGTAATATTCGTCTCATGTTACCGACCACTTACCGACCGTTAGCCGACCACATGCCGTTTAAACAGTCGTAATTTAGCGAACACACTCTTTACGACGTTCAGAATCACCACACCGGTGATCGTAAAGTTATGCTTCCTTACATAATATCACGGCATACTGACAAACCCTCTGGACTCCCGGACAAGAAGCGTCTGGGCCGGAATATTGTCAGTTCTAGTTGATGATTAACTCACAGACCTTGTCTCAAGCCTCATGCTTTTGGGAACAAGTATCACGCTCTCACACCAAAAACGTTGAATCTCACGCATATCTCCAACAGGCCAAACGTACTCAAAATGCTAATTCGTTTCTGGCCTGGCCGAACGGAGCCACCCCAACCCTCACAATTCTCACTTTTTGCTTTCAGTTTAGGTCGACAACCACAAATTTCCGAAAGTAACAAACTTCCCAAAGTAGCTAGGCGCGAGCTGCTAGGGGGACAGGGGGCATGCTCCCCCGGAAAGTTTTGAAATATGTCTCCTAAAACAGCGATTTCTTGTTTTTAGACCATTAAGCAGGTGCAACAAGCGGATTGTAAACCGTAGAATTCCGAAAGTAACGGCCCCCGTTACTTTCGGATTCAGCAGGTCTTAGGGGCCGTTACATTCGGGTAGCCGTTACTCTCGAGCAGTTAAAAAACGTTTGTAAATGAGCAGCCGTCTCACACAAAATGGGCGCGTAACATGATAGGACGTTGATAAAATTGTCATCACTTATTCGCCATTATACAAATAAAAGTTATTACATTTGTTCAGATTACATGGTGGGTATAATTTCACTAGACAAAAACTGTGCGTTCGTACTATACGGTATACTAACCAAAGTAAAAGCGTTTGTGACGCTTTATTTCAACGGTAGTCATAATCAGTTGAGTACAACACTTCTTTCGATGCCCTGCACTCAGGCTGTTCCTCAGTCCGGTTACGGTACGGTCCGTTACTTTCGGGGGGGGGGGGGGGGGACCGCTACTTTCGGAAGGGCCGTTACTTTCGGGACTTAATAGAAGGTCCCAAAATAAACGTTACTTTCGGGGAGGCCGTTACTTTCGGAATTCTACGGTAGATCACAAATATTAAGCTTTTGAAAGGAAATTTGTCTTTCAGATACTGCCGGTAAGTTCGGCACCGCATCGAACACGCAACACTTAAAAAGTTTAGACATACAGGATACGCTGAGCAACAAACCCATTTTCTCTCATGGGCTCTAAGGCTCTTTTCAGACAGATTTTGCAACACAATTTCACAGTTACGCCTGGGCCGGATCCCGGGCCGGATGGGCTTCAGAGTGTTGCTCTCACAAAGCAGTCATTCCACATGCTGCTTATATTTCTCAATACTGCACTTTAGACCCCCCTCCCCCGAGTAAAATCAGCGTGGACTGAAAATGATTATAATCCGTTTTAAATCAGTTAGTAATACGACAGTTAATCAATAGGGATAATTTACTATCGTAAAATAAACCTGTTTTTTGCAGTTAACAAACAATCCATATGTATCGCGGAATCGCTAAATCACTCCTGATTTAGGGCTGTTCACATTAGGTGCCCTTTGAGATCGGTTTGAGAGTAGGCGACCCCGAAAGTAGCGGCAAAAAGTAGTGCGATGAAAAAGGATGCTAAATCTGAAAGTAGCGATGGGGTAAACTATGTGTTGCCCGAGTGCCTCATGCGATAATTTCTTTATTTGTTCAGGAACTGTGATGTGACGACACCAAGGAGTCGTGACGTCAAAGTCCGAAAGGTCCTAGAAACTAGTGTTCAGTTTCTCTCGGTCAATTACCGGAAGTCTGTACTCCATGTTTTTCTTGCTTGCAAAAAAATGGAGTTTAGGGTTGCCATGTTTCTCTTCACTCTCAGCGTGAATGGAGCTTCAATGACCTCTGATATGGAGAGCTCTTCGGTTCCTTGCTATGACAGACTAGAGAAGTTCGCTCATGCTGTTTCGAATTACACTTTATGCGCCGTTAAGGAAGCAACGCCTTTCCGATTCTGCTGCAGATGCAGACACCAGTACATCACTTCTGTTAGGAGTGGAAAAAATATTTATAACTACTGCAAGAAGGACCTTATTTTGAAAGAAAAACACCAGATCATCGGCGATATGTTTGCGTTTGTCAAAAATCTGTGGACACGATCAAACTGTCATCGTGAGTACATTGATCAGTATATGAACTTGTCTTTCGTTTTCATGCTTTACTCTTACAGCGCCAGCCATGAAAGTACACCGTTTGTTTTATTTCTCCTCGTCCATTCTCTCTTTATATCTATCGAGCTTTCCTTATGTATGCTGCCACAATTCATTAAGCATATACTGTATTTTTATTTGGCTAAAATGGCTGCGAAGGTCCTTTTACATGTACAGTATGCACAATTCTCCACAACTTCATTGCGAGACGAGCTGTTGGAGACTTAAAAAGTGTAACAGGGGACCTCAATAATTACAGCAGCTTGCTGAGAAAATTGAACAATATGTGACAGCTAGTGCCTTGAATATGTGAGATACTGCACTTTACTGTCAGCATAGTACCACTGGTACGATATATAATGAGAAAGCACATAGTTGATGGCCACACGAAATGCAAGTCCATGCAAGTTTGAAAACTTGCATTGACTTGGTCAAATTGCACCTTGTTTCATGGCCAGGGCTTAAGGTTGACGGCGTAGTGTTCTTTTTTGCAGATTGCTACACCGATAAGGAAGGATCACTTGAGCTCACAGAAAATGTCAAGAGTTTCTTCAATACCTTGGATACTGTCAATCGATGCTTTTTTAATTTCACTCAGGTAACAGTATACTAAATAAGGTACTCAATTATAGTATTCAAATTATATTATTGAACTGTACATTTTGTTAACTCATGTTGTTTTAAGTAAATTTACAGACAAGGATGATACTGGCTGCAGCTGCATTTGTCATTCACCCAAGCTAAAAATATTCATGACATTTGTCTTAACCAGTCCCAAGAGTGGCCAGTCAACTTCACTTTTCCTTTCAGTTTCTCACCATATATAGAATAAGATACATCCTGGGAGGGGGAGGGGGTGGGGGTGTGGGTACTCCCCTACATATTATCCTATACATTATACCTGTTTGATTAATCTGTGTTCTTTGCTTTTCATTGCCACTCCGGAAATAGTGTTTTTGTAAACTAAAAAATTTACAGGATCACAAATTAAAGCACTTTGTCTTACAGAAGGGTAGTGAAAGTTACAAAATTTGTGCCTTGAACAGGGTCACTGGGTTTGTGGGCATCAGCAGAACCCCCCTACCCAAACTTCAGTCGAGTAACCCCTCCCCTTACAGGGAGAGCTTTATTATACTCAAGTTCAAACTCATGACATCATACAGACTGGGCTTGCACCCAAAATATAATTATATTTCCTAAAATTCCCAGCTTTTCCGACACACACAAAAAATGTGTAAATGAGTGCAATTAAATGCAGTTACCTCATAAAAACAAATAAATAAATAAATAAATAATAATAAATAAATAAATAAATAAATAATAATAATAAATAAATAAATAAAATAAAATAAAATATTTGTCTTTTGGTGTCCTTTTCAGCTAGTTTTTTTTTTCAAATGATGTAGATCATGCAATTAGCAAAAGACAAACATTTACTCAAAAAGTCATGTAAGGTCTTCTTCTGCTCACTCATTTATATTGCAGCAGGTCATGCAAATTGTTTATAATTGTTTCTTCAGATCCGTCCTGTAATTCCTGTCTCAAATGAGACAAACCACACATCTGCAACCAATTTTACTGGAACCACCTCAGTGTGCGAAGAATGCAGAGAGATATACAAGTCTTTGCAGACCAATTATGACAAGGTCATTAAGGACGCTGATGTTACGAATGGAGATGCAGAGGGTGCCATCTGTGGAGATGTTTCAGCTGCTGTAAGTATTTTGTAACTTTTTGCTGAATTTTGCACTCCGACTGTAAATATAAAGCCCTAATTCTTTGCTTCTTCTTGGACAAACTGTACCGAGGTTTCAGAACAAGAAGTACCACCAAGTAATATTATGATTTCCCACACCTCCTATGTCTGATGCCGCCACATGAAACAATAATTATTTACAGATTACTACTTCACTGTATTAGATAACTGCATCATTGTGACAATCTATGCACTTTCAAAACCAATTATGTCTTAAATGTAACTGTTCTGACTCATAAGTCTTGCTCGTCCCATATCATATGTTGCTATTATTTATTGCTTAAATTTTAAATTAGTTGATATTTTTTCATTGTTTTAGAGATGGGCCCACAGTAATTGGCTACCCGATGTTATGGTTCCACTGCCATATTTGCTACTTAATATTCAGTTCTTTATTATGCATACAGTCAAAGCTCTCCTTGCAACCACTCTAAAGTAAAGTAAAAGTAAAGTTATCTTAATTTATACACGGTAAGTAATTCAGCTAGTAGCTGGTGGGGCCTGGTTGATGGAAGACCTGTAGAAAGCAGACAGGTTCGGAAGGGAAAAACCATTGGAGTTACCTCCTCGGATGAAAAACCTTCTTACTACTGCCGGCTGTAATGATTGAATGCATGACCTCCTGGTTCAGAGCTTCATTACGGATTCTGGTCCACCACCCCGGACCGCTCGGCCACTGAATCAGTTACATATGATGCAGTTACTCTTGTAAGCAGCCAGCTCTAGTTACGACCACCACTGTGAAACTTCGTTTCAGTTGTCACTCAAACTCTGTAATTATAGCTCTTGTAAGTGACTGATCCCACAGGGAAGTACCAACTGGTCGTTTCCTTTGTTTTAAGCTCTTATAAGCAACCACTAAAAAGGTCTGACTTGTATTAGTCAACACTTTACTGTGTAGTAAGACCTCATTTTAAAAGTTCAAGGGAGTTTTAGCTGGAGTATCCAAGCGGCTCTTTGCTTAAAGCTCTTGTAAGCGACCAGCTTCTATTGTTTCAGCGTGTGGTCACTTACGAGAGCCCACTCTTGTAAGCGACCACAGCTCTAGTTACGACCACTTTTTAAAATTCCTGAGGTGGTCGCCTATGACAGCTTTGACTGTACCTATTTTTCATTTATTTATATATTGTCATCTTGTTAATAATTGAGTTAATAGCAAACTAAGCTAATAAATTAAATTAAATTGAATCAAACA
Organism: Plumapathes pennacea; assembly: GCA_964036295.1. Lineage (NCBI taxonomy): Eukaryota > Metazoa > Cnidaria > Anthozoa > Antipatharia > Myriopathidae > Plumapathes > Plumapathes pennacea. The sequence continues at coordinate 10,021,223 of OZ038462.1, forward strand.
TCAGACATTTCAGCAACATGGTAGCCGCCTCATTTTGGAAATGTCTATAACATCACATGCAAATGCACTGTATTTGTTCTGATGCATAAATAAATGCTCTTATTTGCCTGTAGATGAACTACACACGGATTCAGTGGAGTAGTGACTTCCATTGTGTCACTATTTACAAAGATTTGGTGTCAGTCATTGCCCTGTCGTGCTTTTTCTGTTTTCTGCCAGTCATCTTCTACACTGGTACCTGGCTTAATGGTGCCTCATCAGGAGACAAGACCAAAGGTGAGGTTACTGGGTATGTTACTCTGGAACAAATTAAACAAAATATCGAAAACCTGAGACACCCTTTTTGAGAGTGACTTGTGACAGTGACAAGTGTACAAATTAGAGACTATCGGTGTGGGTGTATGTTAAATCCGTGATGGTTTGTAACTTACCAGTATGGATTAAATTCAATAAAAGTGAGAGACTGAAAAGGAACAATACTGATGTAAATTACACGACTTCACATTTTCGAGTGCAAATACGGGCCAAAACGAGTGCAAAATGGGAGCGTATTGCACTCGTCAGGAACCAGGTCAACTGGTTTATTAGCTTACGTGATCAGTTTTCGCAAGCAAAGTTTACGAACGCGTGGTTTTTTTGTTCCATTTTGCGCGCGGCGAGAATGTTTGCCCTGCTTCGTTTGTCGTGTAAGAAACAATTTATTACACGAAAAGTCGTGCAATACGGCTGTATTTTTACTCGTCAGTTTTATTTTTTCTCGCCTGAAGCAGGCTCGAAGAAATAAAGCCGACTGGTAAAAATACTTGGCCGTATTGCACTCCTTCCCGTGTAATAACCTCTTTTTATCACTCCTGAGAGTGAAAGGGTTAAGCCCTGACCAGATTGGGTGCTCAAAGCTCTGTTAGGTAAATCTGGGATGATATAATTTCCATTAACAAACAGGGTTTTGGTCAAATACAAACCAAAAAAAAATGTTGTAAAAGATTGGAATGTATGACATAGCATCATGCTGTGAGCACACCTTCCCATTCTCAAGTTAAAGATGACAAAGGAAGTTTAGACTTTAATAATCCTCCAGGACTTTGAACAACTGGGCCAAATTCAAAACGTTTCCAGACCAGTGCAGTTACTACAACTACTGTACCCTGTGATTGTTGCTACTGCTACTAGACTATGCCATTACCACACTATAAGTTAAAAGTTAAAAGTTAAAAATACTACAGGGCCCACTGCTACTACTACTACTACTACTAACTTGTTCTTATGCAGCTACTGATTTAATATTTTTATTTTTCACACAGGCCGCTTTCTTAGAATCAGTTATGATTCTGATTGAGATTGTTGAAAGGTACGTGCAATCAGCATCACATGAAACATAATGGTTCGATAAAAGCAGCTAAAGTACTTGCAGTCTATGTGTTGTATAGAAACCTTGAGTGGCCCACATCAATTACCTGGTAACAATTTGAAATGAACTGATAACAAGTACTGTACATAGCCGCTGTTTGTGGTGGAACTATGTTATCACGTGACTTAGCAAAAGATTGGATGACAAAGAAGTGAACGCCGCGGAGTCAAAGACTGTGGTTTACATGAGAATCGCCAGATCAGTTTCTGGACACAACGGTCAGCTAGACCAGTGCTTAGAAGAAATATATTTTGATTGCGTCTGCGTGAAGAAAGACGTCCCCAGAGGGCTAACGCTCCAAACGTCAGCTCAAACTTCTGGCGTCCTCCAGATTTCACACATTGACCTTTAGTCGATGCATGATACTGTTTCTGGACAAGCTCTTCGAATAACGAAAATAAGTCCCTTGGCCAAATTCTGAGTAATGGCATTCTGTGTTGTGACGTTATCGAGCATTTGTTGGATTCCAAAAAACTGTGATACTATGCGCGTCCTGATTGGCTAAATAACCGTGTAAGATGAGAGTACTGCACGCTGACGTGATACATGATGCATCTCATTGACTAATCACTTCACAAAATGAACACGTATTGCGTCCCCGTGTAAAATAGCCTGATCTAAGCACTTGGGGAGTTGGAAGAACACTCGAGTAGCTAGGGAAACCACTACGCTACTCTTATGTTCTCCCAACTTCCTGCGTGTTCAGATGAGGCTATATCACTGGAACGCGTTATATATTATATATTTTAACTTTAGGTGCATTGCGGTCCCTAGCTCGTATGACAAACTAAAGCTATGCATTAATTCGCATTGTCTCAGTTTATTTCTGGTCGCTTAATGTTACTGTCCGTCTCAATTTTTCTCGAGAAGAAACGTTGTTAACCATTCACATAGTTGTCGGATGACTGTGTTGAAGGTAATCATGTGACTGCTTTGGTTTTGCGTTTGCTACGCTTTTAGAGCCGTTTTCGGATGACTGTCGAAAACCAAAACCAAAGTAATCACACAGGCCAATCACAGAGACTGAGAGAAAACAGTTCAGCCAATTGGAAGCCAAAGTAATTTGCGTTTGGTTTTACTTTCCAATCAGCAGTGCGAGTACACGCCATCGCTTGCGTGAGAAGTGTTTGGTTTTGGTTTTAGTTTTGTTCTTGATTGGCTGAGCATGCTGACCCGAAAGCGAAGCAAACGCAAAACCAAAGCAGTCACACAATTACTTTCGACAGTCATCCGAAAACCGCTCTAGATTGGTCCAATTAGGTTTGGCAGCATTTCCTGCCAATCAGGAACAAAAGCAAAAGCTGTTCACGGAAGCAAGAAACCAGCGATTTCTCGCACTCCTGATTGGTCTGTAATTTTTCAAGTTAAAACCAGTCGTATGTTATATATTATATCACTTCGGCGAGTGCAATTAATGATTTACACCACAAGCAATGTTTAAAATTGTACTAAAATTGCACGACTATAAAGAAGTTGACAACTTGTTTTCGGACGCTTGTTTCTAAGTCTTGTCGGATAAAGTCGTGGAAAAGCTACAGAAAATACAGAAGACTATACAAAGTAATGGTTGCTATGGTAACATTAATTGCACTCAGTGCAAATTTAGGCTTAACTTGCTTGCTCTCAGCCAATCAAGATCGCAGAATTTTTTAGTCATATGATAAGTGCTGTAAATACTTTAATTGGTTTTTATTCCTAGAAAATCCTCCGAAAACTGCTGTAGTGAGATATATACGCGTGCGTGACATCATGTTTTGTTTTTGTAAATGCGAGCCTGTGTAGCTTCTGATAGAAGTTTTGTGTCAGCCCAGAATCTGGGGTAAATGCTTGATCCATGAAATTCTTGGAAGAATTTATAAACTTCCAGCTTGCTCAAAACCTGCAGGTAAAGCGGACCGACAGGCACGTTCGTAACGAACCTGGCGTTATGCCTTTCCTGTGATTTGTGTTGCACACGTAAATGCTTCGCTGACCTCATTTATTAACTATGCTCCTAAAGGCCTATTTTAATCCTAATTTAGAAGGTCAAGTTTGAGCTCTTCCGTTTGCAAATACAAGTTCGCTCCAGGATAGCCTAAATAATTATTATTCTTTATAATAAATTTCCAAATTGTTCCGAATTGTCCCTTGACAGTACCATCTTCGACTTCGTTCCCTGCGCCCGTGATCCTCTCCACTAAATCAAGCGGCTGGGTGCGTGCGCAACCTTTCATGTTCTTGTCTTTTCTCTTTTTGTTTGTGAAACGCGTCATAACATTGTCAAAAAGCTACGGATCCACGAGGCGCTTTGCCGAGTAACAAACTTAATCGGGGGTCGGGGCGCTTGTGCACGCAAGAAAACTGGATTTTGTGTCTTTTTTTGCTTTCTAATAGGCTGATGGCAAAATTCAAAACATTTCATTGATGGAAAAATGACAGCTTTTGTAAGCATTTGAAGGGTGTTATTGTTAAAAGTTGTCAGTGAACCAAAGAAAGCGCACAGTAAACGTAAATCCAAAAGAATTTTAACACCGCGATTACTTTTGACAGTCAAGCCACGCGGCGAAATTGTTGCAAGATTTATGCCATTTTTCACAACTCAAAATTTTCTGGATTGTAACTCTTATTTAATATTAAAAAAAAGGAGGACCTCGAAGAGATTCCCGGTTAATTGAGGTTTGCCTGCAGCTCTCCTAAGTGACCACTTTAACGTGTTATCATAAAAAAGGTGCGACTGATCGAATTGACTTCGTGAGAAACACGTGCCGATCGTGTGTCGGGCGCGTGTCACCTTTTCTTCGCTTTCATTTCCGTTGTTTGTTATTGAACTCTTTCACCTTTTCAGCTTGTGCTCCTTTCTTTTCGTGAATATCTGTTCTTTCTTCATTCATTCTTCAAATACTTGACATAAAGAGAACAGTATTCACAGATGGAAGTATTTAAGGGACTTTGATGTCAAGCGCTGAGTGGGTTATTTAGTTGACAAGCTTTTCAACTGTCAGCCAGCAAATTGGCCGAAATCAGCTGAAATAGCACAACCCATTACGTATTTTTTGCATCTGTCAGAGCGCTGTTTAGAACGGGGCAGGAAGGCAACAAAAGGCTATTGTTATTAAATTACTCGAGGTATTATGTATTTAAGTCGAATTTACACGTCTATTGTTACCATTCTTCAGGTTTTTCCGTCGGGGATAGTATAATATGCACACAAGGAAATGAATTAATTACTGTAACCGATCTTTATGATAAAAGTGAACCGTCACTAGGCGTTTCTCTTGACAACAGCAGGTGGCCGTTCACAGACTACCAGAGTGGCCACGAGTGATCAAAGACAATATTCTCTTTGTAATGCGAACTCGTGTGCCATGTATTTCAGTATGGAGTAGATGGCTGGTGATCTAGGTTCAAGCAGGTCAGACTATCAATTCTCCTCACAGTGCTCATACGGGACAGACTGAGAGAAATTAGAGTGTTGGTCGTAGGAGGGCAGCTGTTTGCTTCGATCTAATAACTCAGTCATATTTCCGAGTAAATCATGCTTTGTGAGTAATATTGTATTTTTTCTCTGGCACGTGGTGAAGTAATTCGTTGACGAATACTCCGCCTGGCAGACAGACGTCGTTCTGTTAGGTATTTGCGGCGTTTTTATTCCTGAAAGCATACTTCGTACATACACTAGAATTGTTTTATTCGGAAACAAGTGTGGACTGAACTTTCACTGTTAGATTCCTTCTGCCGTCAGTGACAATTGTTATGACCGAAAAACGCGTGTCGATTTAAGTTGAAAACCCACATGAAGAGCAAAAAATCATCCGTGTTTTATGGGAAACCACTGATTCACCAGATTATAGGTCTATATGTATTTTTTCTTTTCGATTCAAACTTCTTTTCAATAATCCACCGCTAATATTTTAATGTGCACTCGTTTCTTCCAAGTGTTGGCATAATTGTCAAGAGCATTTGTCACTTTTGTTGCGCCGACTATTTGCCATGCACCTGACGGGCCGCCGAGAATTTGCATAAACACAAGGCGAGCTGACAATGCCAGATGACCGAAAACATGTTCAGCTCTTAATTCGTTTTCAAATAATACATCGTCATTAGAGAAGACAAAGAGAGTTTGAAGTAAAAAAAAAGTTGGCGTTATCTGAGTGCGGTTGTCAGTGGCCGAGGAGCATTGGGTCAATACAGATACGACATCAGGTTCGAGCTCAAACGACAGGCAGGTCGCACGCATATCTTGTCGCGTCTCATTTACCATTCATTGCGTGATCAAGCGAATTCTACAAGAAGCAAAAAATCCGTGCGCCTATCTATAAACTCCGTGGTTTTGCCCCGGCTGAGGACATCGAGAGTCTATCGTCTTTTGTCCACTGGTCTGCGCGCCATTTTTCGGCACAAGCATCAAGAAAAAGCCGATAACAGAGGCAAAGTTACGGTGGAAAATTGTGACCAATAATGGCTAAAGTTTACACCGACATCAGTTACGCTTCATATGGCTCCAGCGCGCGAGCCTTACATCCACAAAGGACTCTTCCCACAAGACCGCGTACGACTTTACATTACCACCCGAACGTAAAACACGCCGAGCTGTTGGATAGCAGGGAGGACCAATCTTCGCGTCAGGGAAACACTTCTGTTTTCGGAAATATCAGAGACTTGGATTCTGTAGACGAAGAGGTGCTCACAAAACTCTGCTACGCGTTCGAGTTAGACAAGCTTTACGATCTACCTGACTTGGGTAAAGGTGGCGCGATTTTAGATAAGATCTAAAGCAGGTATATAAATAGATAGTGCCTGGCTTAATAGTTTCAGCAACGCGTCGTTCACTGCGTCGATTCGTCAATTCTAGGCCGGCAGGTGCGACAGGGACATTAGTTTGCATTCGTATAAAATTGTTCGCCTCTAATTGTTCACCCAAACCTTCGAGTATGGAAGGTTTGTGAAGGGTTCCATACTGTTGCGACACGAAATGTGTGCTTCAGCTGCGAGGCTGAGCAAATAGTGAATGACAATGCGAGACAGGATTTTTGACAGAAGAAATTGTATTTCGTAACCAACGTTTACTTTTGGATAAAATTTTGCAGCCAGCCAACTGGCTTTAGAATAAATATAACAAATGAATATGGCTGGAGAGAATGCGCCAACGCGACTATGTAAATTCAAATATGCGGAAAGCGCAAAATGTAATAAATTCTAAAGCGAAGCGGAAGTTTGAGCCAGTGTGAATCTTTTTGTTCTTTTTTTCGTCTTTTATCGTTATAAAACATATGCTTTTATTATGTTTTCTCTCACTCTTCTTTGTCTTGGTAAAGAGAAGCTTCTCCGGAAGTGATTTTGCCGCATTGCGTGGTATTAATTCCAATTAAGTATCAGGAAATGCTAACTGCTATTGCACTGCTATTGTTCGATAAACAAAGTTTGAATAAGACAACCAATTTTAATCACGTCTTTCCCGACTCGACCCGCGAAAAACAGCTCACCAGTGTTTAAATGAGAGGGTATTGCTCAAATTTAGCGAGCGTTGTCTGAACGTAGTCCAGCATCTACGCGGTAACTATTCGTGGGTTTGTACAATGAAAACACTGTTTGCAGCATGTGTCCTACTGTAGTTGAAATTCTCGCGCAAGAAGAGTCGCATCTTGGTTACTTAACTTGCCTCAGGCGAATTGACTTAACAAAACGTTCAGCTGTTGTTTGCCAAATACAGCTTTAGTTGGCGTTGTTTTCACAAGGAAGTCTGCCTTTTGCTTTGCAGGTTTTTGTTACTACAAATCGATCTTCAGTACTCTGAATGTAGTGTGCACTAACGCGAAACTAGGGAAACTGTTTGATCTCGCTAAACGGCGTTAGCAAATACTGGAATATGACAGGTTGCAAAATGACTTCATTGTTATCAACCTCTTCGCTTGGTTTTGCATAAAAAGATAATCAACATTGTCGCCTATCCAGGTGAAAGACAATGTTATTTAGCTGCAGAGTGCGCGTCAAAACTTTCTTTGTTGTCTGCTCAGGTTGTTGCAGCAAAACAGAGAATAATTAATTTTTCGTTAATTTACATGTGGATCGATTAAGAATCTTTATGGCAGTTCTAGCAAATAGAACTAAATGAACTGTGTTAGCGTTTCAAGCGTTAGCCCTTTGTCGGCCCAAGTCCAACGCTCGAAACGTCGAGTTTTCACACATAGATCCTGAGTCGATTCATCATACCCGTGAGAGCTAGTATAATGGTCATTGCTGCAGACATAAAACATATGATGTATCAACCCACATAAGATTGATCTGGATAAGATTTTAAATAGTCTCCAAGTGTAAACCGTCTTTTTCGTGCACTTGCTCCAAATTAGCAGCTGTACGTCACGTGAGCGACGCAAGAATAACTACCAGCACAAAAACAAAACATTAATGTGGCGCTTTCGTCGAGCTTGTTTTTACTTTGAAATAAGAACTCTTGTCAGCTCGTGAAAACCAGTCTTTGGCAAACACAAAGTCATAACTGGGAAGCAACAGTAAACTGAATATTTAAGTTTACCTCACACTTTCTTTGTTTGGCTGGTTTAACAGCAAACAGTTTGGCCGGTTTCGCAGAAAACCCGTTTCTCACGGTTGCGTGTGCATGCCTGCTCGATTTTGAATTTCGACTTAACGAACTGACGTGCTGTCTGCGACCTCGCATGTAGATGCACTAAGACATATTCGAAGCAGGATGGCTTATCTTGAATTTCGAAGCCGTTATTTTTTCAACAGTCATTCACTTGCGAGTTTTTTAAGGGTGCATTCTTTGGGAACTATTCCGTCTATTCCTATTCTGGAATAGGAACAACAGAATACAAAGAATATCATTTCCCAAAAGATAATTCTTTGCGAAAACATAATACGTTATTCTGTCCATTCGGAATAAACCGCTATTCGGCCTATTCTGCCATCGGGTGCAGAATGGACTGAATACTATTCCGTTCATTCTGGAATCAGATTAGGTCCCAAAAGAATACGATTACCGTTTATTCTGGACTATGAACAGACGGAATAGCCAAGTCGCATACCCAGACCTTTATAACTTTTTACAGCGCATGCTCAACGCTGCTCTGACGCCGGGCGCGAGAAAGCGGGAACAAGAGACGTTTTTAAAGTTTAAAAACTGTGCACGACGGGCGAGTAAACTTTCTCTTTCTCTCGTTTACTTCCTGTTCTTTGCAAGGGGATTGTTTTCCTTCAGACTGCCCGACTTTCTGCGCACAAAATACAAAACAGATCCAAGAAAAAAGACATCTCTCATCGCGCGCTCGATCGACACGGCGGAAATACGTTCTTGCCGTCACTTCCGTTGGTCAGCGTTCGTCGCCATGGCTATCTTGCTTCTCATAATTCAAGGTAAAATTTCACATCGTGTGCAAGCCTCTTTTTTATTTTTTTTGTGCACAAGTTCTGTTATAGAAAACGCATTGAACTAACTTGTAGTTGAGTATCGAGTCCTAGTATTGAGTTTCTTGGCTAAGTCTTGAGGTTTTACGAGCGTTACACTAAACTACAAAATCTGCACTTGAATTCAAGGTTTTGTGCAATAACCGCTGACTCAAGAGCAAGGTGACCGCACGGCCGAAAAACGTATTTCCACGGTGTTTGCTCAATCTAAACTGAACACACTCGAGAGATGTCTGAGATTCGAGTCCAAAAATTCCACAGCAGCTGCCCATATTTGGGTAGTATCTCCGATTGGCTGTCATTCGGTCATTGTCCAAACCTCGTCAGTGAAGTTCCCGGCTGTATGTGGTTTTGTTGAGAATGCAATTGCCGGCATAACGTGAAGGCCATTTCCGAGATGCCTGTTACATCTGTTTCATAATAAGGCCTAGAGACCTTACTTATGAAAACTAGTTTGATTTGCATGGAAATTAACTTGCGGGGAAGGCTCGTTTTTATTTCCCACTATAGGCCTCGCTTTGAAACAGAGGCAACAGATATCTCGGAAATGGCCTATTATTTTGGTTGCGATTAAGTCAAAAGGTTTTCGAGGATTTTTAACTCCACGTTTAAAATTATAAAAATAACGCATATTTATACTGCGCAAATTCAACATGAATTTTTGAAATGCGCCCCTTTTTAATAAATGAAAACGAGTATAGGCATATGTGTAGGCCCGGGGGGGGGGGGGGGGGGGGGTACTCAATAGGAATTTGGGTAGGGGGTTCCACTGACTCTTTAAAACTCTGACCTTATTCTAGACACAAAAATGGAAATTTGTGCTACCCTGTCTAAGACAAAGTGCTCTAATTTGATACCCTGTTCAAGACTAAGTTTAGATAAGTTAGCCTGCGTTGCACGCGTTTCCACTGGAACATGCGAAGAAATCGCTCGAAAAATGGCGAGTTTTGCGGCAAAAATGTGGTTGAGGGGGGAGTGGAAGAGGAGAAAATGTTCGGAAAATAACCCTGTTTAAGACACGAAAATGTAAAATTTGATACCCTGTTTAAGACAGAAGACCCTGAAAATCATTCCCTATCGGGCGGAACATACCTATATAGGAAATATATGGGAGTTTATGGAAGTCAAAGTCAGAAGGAAAAGAAACAACGAAAATTTGTCAAAAAACTTGTGAAAAAAAAAGTTGCTCGATCGTATACACGGCAAATCATTTGTCACAGAAAACTTGTCATAGAAAACTTTCTCGTGTGCATGGGGCTTAATTCAGCTGGCTTGATAAACAAGGTGTAAGCCCTCCACGTTCATATCAACAATAAACTACTTTTGGCGTTGAAATATGCACGGATAATTGTTCGAGAATATTGTCTGCTCCGAGAAGCGCATAGTTGCAATAACTTGTGTAGTAAATTATCCGGAATATGATGCAAAAACGGCTGACATGAAGGGCAAAAAGGACAGCTTAGGTGAGGAATTGCCGGCCAAAAATTGCCAGGCAGTATCGAGACTGTGAGTTCAACTGAGTCGAAGTCGAATACTGTGAAAGGCGTCAAGTGAATATTAGAGTGGTATGTAAACAATGTCCCGTGGGACTGCGGACAGGAGGCAAAAAGCTGCGTCATTTAGTCATGTTTCTGATTTTTTTATTTTATTTCCCTGGTCTGTTTAAGTAATCAATGTGCTTAGTCGCTAGATGTCATAATTGACTCGTTTTAAAAGCCAAATATGTTGTACATGGACGCTCAAATATATATTTTTTGTTTAGGTGAGGGATGCATTCCTCTGGGTATTAACTGGACTAATTGAAAACGGAGTCAAAATATCCTGGTACTGGATATACACCCGCTCTCATTTTCCATTCATTCTTACACCCAGTTTTGGAACCTTAGCGCAAAATGTTTTTGCGAGCCGCTCCACTAAGAAAATTGCCTACAGGAACTTGTCGAATTTTGGTAAAGATGAAGGTTGAATATGGTTTTGTTACGAATTCAATAGGCTTGCTTCCACTGCTTCTCAGTATCACAACGGCTATTGTTGATATTGCTTAAGCTGTGCTCCAAACGTTCTTTAAACCCTTTCGCTACCAAAGGCATTTACGTCGGTCTACTAAAAACTTCTCCTGAAACGTAAAGGTGTGAGCACATTGTTGCTCGCAGGTATTAATAGTTTCGCATTTTTCACTCACAATTCATGATATAGTGAAGGATTATATAATAAAGTTTGGGAAAAGCAAATTTGATTTAATTATTTTTCAGTATACTCTTTCAGACGTCCCAATACGTTGTAGTAGATTGTTTACTCGCTCCGACATTTGTTACAACTTTAAAACTAAAGGAACGCAGTATTTGTAAAGTAAATCTGATAACTTTGAATTTACTAAACGACTTGTTATTTTTTTGAGTATGGAGATTTAATTTTGTGAGTGAGCGATCAGATCATAAATTATTATTAACTTGTTTTCCCATGATAGTAATTATATCCTGGAAGTGCCAATCACAGCGGTGTCCACCAATCAGAGTGTTCTCCATACCGTGGAGTGCCCTCGTTTTTCATCTTTAATGAAAACGTGCCGACTGTTGGTGGGAGAAGCATCAGTACACACGTAGTGAACACTTCGTACCTCTGAAGGTGAGTTTCGACCTGTGCAGACTTGACTCTGATCTTTTACTACACTCTGTGCTTTTGCAAATGCCTGCTTCCGTACTCATAAATGGACCTGCGCTCACACTGGCAAACAAAAAATATGAGGTCTAGGGGCCGATTTTTTAAACAAAGTCTAACTTGGACCTTGTTTATCGCTAAATTAAAGTTTAAACGGACGCTGTAAAACAGGGTTAGTAAAACGTTAAATTGCATTTTTAGAACGTGGATCTGAGTCAGTTTACAGAGGTAACGTTTGGCCGTTGTCCATTAAGCATGGCTGTTGTTTAAATCTTGTTTAGACCAGGACTTCTTAACCGCGGTCTAAACCTTGTTTAAAAATTCGACCCCTGTAGTTTGCATTCTTAGACTTTCAACGGAATGCAGACAATTTCAATGCAACGTATTACTTTTTGAGATACAAGATGTTATATATCTGTCTGTGCGCTCAGGAAGATTTCGCCTAGGCAGAGAGCTTATTTGGCATGTTTCAAATTAAGCTAAAACAAGCCGTTATCAGTTGGTTTTTAGCAAAAAGTGAACCCTTCGTTTATATGCAAGGATGGAGAAGAGGAATTTCATTAGGTTAATCTTAGATTAAAATGAATGGACCTTTGAATAACAGAAGCCTTTGTTTGTCTTAATGCTTTCTCCAGTGTTGGAACTAATACAATGCAGCAATAACATAAAAGACTCGGAGATAAAGTCAAATGAACATCAAATTTGACGCCCTTTTTCCCCGGCTCCAGCAACAGAGTTAGATTATTATTTTCTTGTTTTTTGGGTTTCAGGCCCTGACGCGGCGTCTTTGGGTCACGATGCATACCCTTTTCTGTTGGTTGTTGGTAGCTTTCTCGCCTCTCTTGGTCTGGGCTGGTAAGTGTTGAAACTAAACAAAAATTACACCGAACCCATGCAACGCATTTGGCAGTATGAGCAGTAGTTTACCAAAGGGAACTTGTTGTCCAGGGTAATATAGTCTCGTTAAAGCGCAGATCACCCCTTTGGGTGGACAGTTCAGGAGTTGAACGTTTTCTTGGATAAGTCAAGGTAAAGGGCTTATACAGATGTTTTGATAATTCTGATCACTAGTCAACCAAGAGCTTCTTAGGCCTGGCTCTCCTGTAAATGTAATTTGGTGTATTAACTTGGATGGTTAAGTAAATATGACTGAGATGACAATTTTTCCAAACGTGTATACTTTTACAAAATTCTCATCAAATTGCGCAGGAAAACTATTGTAGATAAAGGAAACCAGACAGCTTAAGGCAGATTTTGTAGGCGGCAGTTTTTAAAGCAATCAAAATGGACTTTACGGCCTGGGAACACCTGGGAATTAAGAGATCAGTATTCTCATGCTAAAAAGTAATACTGTTTTCTGTTGTCCAAATTGTATTCCCACGGGCCAAATGGGTCTAATCCTCCTTAATCATTCAAAGCCAAATTAATTTTGCAAACCTTTGGATCAAGTCTGCTGTTTGGACGTTCCAAAATATCTCTGATGGTCTGGGCAACATTTACTGATCGGAAGTAATCCACATATATTCAACTCTTTTACTGGAAGACTTCCAAATCCTGAAACGAAGGCTGAAGTTGTGACCAATTAAACTAAAGTTCTCAATGGTGCATTCCAGTAGCATTGTTCACCCCCAGCTCCTGAACTGACACATATACTGGTTAAAGGGCTGACCAATCAAATTAGAGCTGTCAATTAGCACATTCTAATAGAAGTGTTCACGTTGCTGTTGAGCGGTTTTATGTTGCATTTTTAACATTTTCACTGTCTTAGTCCAAGTAAATTCTAATAGGTACACCGAAGTGTTGAACGAATTTTTAAAAAGTATTTTGAAGTTCCAAGTTTGACAGAGCAGCAAAGTAGTGTTACAGTTAAACCAATCGTATTTTAATCTAACTTATTTCCTTTTTTGTTCTTGTTTTAGCAAATGACAAATGTAGTGTAGACCCGCCTCTTGACATATCAATTGTCATAGATCAGACGAAAAGCGTTGGCAAGAAAAACTTTCAGAAAATGAAAGCCTTTGTAGAAGAATTGGTAGATGGGTATGCCGTGAGTAGCAAGAATACCCATATATCCATAATGACGTATGCGGGAGAGCCTACAGTTCTAAACACTCTGGGCGATGCACGATACCATGACAAAAACGCGCTAAAGCAGTTTGTCCGGGACATTCCCGAGAAGCTTGGTTCCCCCACTCGCACGGACAAAGCGCTTGAAGCTGCCAGAGACTTGGTTTTTACAGCAAAGAATGGCGACCGGCCAGACGCACCGAATGTTATGATTGTGTTGACTGATGGTGCCACGAAACCTGGGGTGTCCACACCGTATGAGGAGATCACACCAGGACTTGATGTAAGTTTACAACAGTAATACTAATAATCTAGTGTGTAACGCTTATTCTTATTCATTATAGATTAAGTCACTCTTTCCCAGGCCCCCTCATAAAAAAAATCCAAGACGGCGGCCATTGAGTACGAAAAAAGTATGAATATTGATCTCTTATATACCGACCACTGCTCTTTTCGAAATCGGAAATGAGTTTAGGAAGAGAAGTTGAGCTTTCAGGTTACTGGATAATGGGGCTAATGCTGACGCTTGTTTGAAAAACGGGAAGATTTTTTTGATGTCGATATCGTCGATTGTCGTCGATTCACCAAGTGGTATATCACTACAGAGAATTTTGTACTTTGGCACTGTAAACAACATCCTAGATGCTCGAATAGAATTGAAAAAGGGAAAAAGAAAGAAAAAAATGTAATTCGGTTTCAGCTGATTTTACGGTGGTCCCCTTAGTAATAGTAATACTAACAGTAATACTAATATCAATAATGATAATAGCCGTGGTTACACACGGCCCTTTTCCCGTGGGTTTTGGCACTTTTACCACGGGAAACATTTTTTCGGTGTGTAACCGCGATTTCCCGAGCTAAATTTCCCGAGGGCATTCTCCATGGATACATCAGAAAGAACAAAAGGAAAGCCCGTGACAGTTCCCGAGCAAGTTACCTAAGATTCCCACGGCAAATAGACCAATCCGCGAGCAGCGCGTGACAGTTCAGGAAATCGGTAAATCCTAAACAACTTCACGCCGGAGAGACATGCCTCAGTTTGCCACGAATTTAACTCTACAACTTATCCGAACTTACGGCTGGATTCCGCGCATCGCTGTGAATATCATTTCATAGATCTCATTGACCGTTTGGCTGGAATTTTTCCTCGCGAATGCTAAAATCGTGCTTGCTTTCTCAAGGAACTCAATCCCCGATCCCGGTGAAGCTCTGTACAACGGGTTCTTTTTTAACAGAGAAAGAAACGCCGATGTTGAAGCAGTCGTGTTTTCTCGACTCTTTGCGGTTCGGATTTTGCCGTGGGAATTGTCGTTACAGTGTGACCGGCAACATCTCGGGCACCGGAAATCCCAAGATAAAATTCCCGTGGTCAAATTACCCTCGGGATTTGCTAATACCACGGTGTGTGTAACCACGGCTAATAATAATAATGCTAATATCGTGAACAGTTTATTACGCCTATCATCACGTGGTATGCGTTATTTTCTCAACAGGATGAAGGTGTTGCACGCGTAGCCGTTGGAATCGGTAAAAATATAGAGCAGGAAGAGCTAGTGCGCATATCCGGAAGTAAGGAGCGAGCCATATCCGCCAGCGATTTTAATACACTTAAACTATATCTGGAAAAAATAAAGGAGATGTCCTGCGGTAAGTATCAATAAGCAACTCGGACTTCCTAGTTTCATTACGCCACCTGAATGGTCTTCAAATGTACAAAGTAGAATATGGCCTTTTGCTCAAAGATCATAACACAACAAAAGAATCTGTGTTGTCAATGAGTTTCAAATATTCAAATTAGTTTCGAATATATAGGTCCAAGATTTTTGTTTACTTTCATAGTTCAAATTATGTATAACCAATTTTTAGATGAATTTTCAAAGTGTGAATGATCAATTTCCCAAGTTATTTTTATTTGTTTGTAGCTTAATTTTTCAATCCTGTTATCTTTGTTGTGTTTTGTAGCTGTTGATGGAGGATACACCAAGTGGTCTCCCTGGGGAAAATGTTCCGTCACTTGTGGTGGAGGGGTCCAAAAGAGAACACGAACCTGTACGAACCCACCCCCTGAGGGGAAAGGTTTGGACTGCTCTCGCTTGGGACCTAAATCCAAAACACAGAGGTGCAACGAAAAGTCATGTGGTGAGTCTGTAAGGATATCGTGGCAACAGATTATAATGTTGGATAAAGCATAGGGAGCAGGAGAGTTCGCTTGCTTACAATTATGTAAAACCGTATATATTGACCTACATGAAGGATACCGCTAGACGAATTATCGCGGGCGCGCGAAGGCATATGCGCGAACTAACTGCTGATATGACGCGTACTAAGTATAAATAATTACAACGTAAGATTATATTTTGTACGTATGCTTTTGTGGGCCCGCGATGCAATCGTCCTGCCGTATCCTTCATGTAAGTCAATATATACGGTTTTGCATAATGAAAAGCAAGCGAATTCCTCTGCGCCCTGTGATAAAGTAAAGAGAAACAAGTGTAAGTTGGTAAAACCGGAAAACGATTAAACCAAGATTTCATTAGATTAGATTTAGATTTATTTGCTTCCCATACGACCGGGTCACCACAACGGCTTACGCCAATTACTGTGGGCCCGTGGAGTACAGGCACTGAGGGTGGTCATTGCCAGATATTTCTTTAGGTCCTCAGTGGTTCTCCCCTGTAATCAAGTATAGGAGTATAGGGAGACGGGACCGCCATTTTACGTAGTCATCCGAGCCACATGAAAATCTTACCATTTGCTGATGGAAACAAAGGCAACAACTTCTCCTCAGTTATCAAGGTTTCAAATAACAAACAGGGCATCCTTTAATCTGAGGTACTATTCGAGTACTCTTTTCCCTGCTTATTGATTTTTAAATCGATAAAAGCATTAAAACATTAAAGCCTAAGTTTGGCCAAGGTGTCCGTTGAATTGACCATTTGCGAGATGCCCGTTGCCTCTGTTTCAAAGTGAGATCTAGTGACAAACCTTTCTTATCAAAATTAGTTTTAACAGCGTGTTCATTTTCGTGCAAATCATACTCATTTTCATAAAAAAAAAGAACGTTTTACACTAACCTCAGAACCCACTAGTGACCTAATCAATAAGCATTTACACATGGATGTATTGTTTGCAACTCGGACTATTCCTGTAACACCACTAAATTAGTTATAAACATGAAATAAGCAAAACGTTTACAGGCGCCGGTCACAAATGCGTTGCCGCGGCAGCGTTTGGTCTTGCTATTGGAAAACAGTGTTCTCTTCGTATACTAGCAACCGACGGCGGCTACAGCAATTGGTCAACGTGGTCCAGATGCAGTGTGACTTGTGGAGGAGGTATACGGACTCGTACACGCACATGCACCAACCCACCCCCCTCCAAAGGGGGCAAAGACTGTTCGGCACTGCCCGGGGGACAAAGGAAGACAGAAAGTTGCAACACCGATATTTGTAAGTACCTAAGATCCCCTTATAATCTTTGTATCCTTTTACACTTCAAAATAAAACAAACATTAAGAGATGCGGATTTTATCTTAGTCTCGAGTGAATGGTATGATTTACTGTAATCTGTCTCTTGTTCGCTTCGCTCACTCGTGATGGATATCAACAACACTTCGCGAATCGTGCGATATTGGTTTTTTGCTTGAAATTTTAGTAACGTGGAATTCACTCGTCAGGCAGTGAATTTTTCTTATAGTATTGATAACTTGGCACTCTTTGATTACTTTCTCAGATGAATTAAAACTGGTTCAATTGTGAATTCAATTCTTGCTACATCACTCATACATTATTATCAGTTGGGAGAATTTCTTGCTACATCATTCATACATTATTAACAGTTGGGAGAATTTCTTGCTACATCATTCATACATTATTAACAGTTGGGAGAATTTCTTGCTACATCATTCATACATTATTAACAGTTGGGAGAGTTTCTTTCTACATCACTCATACATTATTAACAGTTGGGAGAATTTCTAACACAAAAATAGCAATACCAGTGCTATCAGCAACAGCAAGAACACCACTGTTTTTACTCAGCATTATCAGGCTAAAATTTACATCAGCCTATTTATATGGTGTCAATAAATGCCTATGTTTCTATAAAATGGTTCAAGTAGTAAATTACTAATTTACTGTATGATTAAAAGCTACAGTAATCTGCAACATGTTACTGTGAAATGGTCTGATTTATTAACAGTCCTACCTGAGTCCATTACTTTTTTTTTATCATTTATCCAGGTCCACCAAAACCTTGCAAAGACGTGCTTGACATAGGAATACTCCTCGACTCGTCTGGAAGTATCGAATCCGGCCCTTTTTCACACGCCAAGAATTTCCTTTACAGGCTGGCGAGCAGGATGGAAGTCTCCACTCGTGGAACGCACATGGGATTAGTTGTGTACAGCTACCAAGGACACACACTTTACAAATTCACTGATCAACAGGATCTAAGAAGCGTGCAAGGAGCTATAAACGGAGCACCCTACATAGGCGGAGGAACTCGCACTGACAGAGCTTTAGGCAACGTTGCAGAAGACATGTTTGGTTCGGTGGACAGTGGTGACAGACCGGATAAGCCAAATGTACTGCTGGTTCTTACCGACGGAAACACAAACTTCGGCAGCGAGCCCTACCCGAAAGTCAAGGCGCCTATATTGGTACGTTCTTTGTTGTAAATTATTAAACGTAACTTAGCCCGTTGTGAGACTTTTTGCCTTTCCTTAGATCGTCATCACTTTGTTGCGACGATTGTCTAGTAAGAAGGAACAACTGCAATGTGTTTTGTAAAACTCTCTCACCATAATAATATGTAGTAAACCGTATGGAGAATATGCCAGTTACCTTACTCATAATAGCTGATAGCTGATCAATTATAATTTCGTCATTCATACATTTTCTTGATCTCTGGTTAAGTAAATTTGTATTCTTAGCTTGGAAGTGGCATTAATGTCTGATTTCTTTTTCTAAGGACTCTGACGTGATCATAATTGCGGTCGGGATTGGTTCGGGGATTGACAACAGTGAACTATTGGAGATTGCACATCCCTCCGACAACGATCACGTGATTCATGTTTCGAGGTATGAGAGCCTCATTTCGAAGCTGGAGCAAATTGTGACGGACATGTGCGAGGATACAAATCCTGGTAAGTAATTCTAAGCGTTATATGCGAATCTTGAATCATGTGCGAAATCAATCTTGAATCTATGCAAGAAGCAAACAAGAGATTAAGAAGGTTGTAAATTGGGCAAAGGAAGTATTGGGAAACCACTTGCACCTCAAATGAGGATTACAGAATTCGAAAATCAGTTCAAGTTTGGTAAAACGTTTATTGTATTCGATGGCCGTCCTTGCAGTGTTCTCTTGGATAGTCTTTTTTTTTGTTTGTTTTTCCTTGTGCATGCCTTCGATTTCTTCACCCAACTAGATCCTGGTGATGTTTTTTGAACTATTTGTAGTATTCATCTATTTTATTTGTATTGTAAAAAATTCCTGGAGAACTCAAACGACGCTAATGTATTGTTAAATATTTTAATAAATTAGGGCTTTTTTCGAGATACCTGTTACCTCTTTTTCAAAACGAGGTCTAGTGCGAAACTTTGTTGCGAAAGTTAGCTTTCCTTTCCATGTAATAAACTATTCTAAATTAAACTCATTTTAATAAGAAATATTTTTGCCCTAGGCCTCGCTTTGAAACAGAGGCTTTGAAACAGTGTAATACCGATTTTTCAAATCTTCAAGGGAAACGAAAATTGGTTTGAGTTATCGGGAGTTTGAAAAATCGGCTGTAAAGTTACAGTGTTAACAAGTCCAAGGGGAACAAATTTTGGTTCGAAAAAGCGGGAGGTTCTAAAAATTGAGGGTTCGAAAACATCGGGATTTTACTGTATCTTAAGATTATTTAGAACATTTAGAGAAACCTCCCTAGAAGGCGGTAGTGCAAAAAAAAAAAAACAAAACAAAACAAAAACAAAAAGGACTAGCATTGTTCTTAACGAATGGATGGAAATGGATATTCTTCTTTCGACTTTCGGAGGCTCTAAAAATGGCGGATCAAGGCTTGCGGCGCTCAAAGGACTGTGGTTGAGAGGGCCCCAGTTTAATTACATCTTTTCTTATTCTCTTTTCTACTCAAGGCTCGTACTCAGAGTGGAGTAAGTGGGGCAGCTGTGACAAGAACTGTGGAGGTGGAGTACAGGTCCGCTCCAGATCCTGTGCAGGAGGAAACTGTGTAGGACTTATGAAGCAAAAGAGAAGATGTAACACTCAAAACTGCCCAGGACAACGTAAGATGATCATTACTTGTCTAATGGCAGCAGTATCCCAGGGACTACAGCAAAATGTGCATCTCGGTCACTCACTCCATTCCTAGGCTCGTCCTTGTTCCATGTTTTGTTTGTGATGCTGTTTGCTTTGCATTCGTGTCAGAGTTCGGGACTCGTGTTTATGTTTGTGTGGGGTTCGTGTGATGTTCACCTTTGTGTTTGTGTTTGTGTTTGTGTTTGTAGTCGTACATCTGTTTCTGTTCGTGTTCGTGTTCGTTTCTCCTATTGTTCTACCCTGCAAGCTGAACCTCCCCACTCTACCCCCTAAGAAACGAGAAGAAAAGTAATAGGCTCTATCGAATTTGTGTTGTTTCCACATTGAGCATGCGCCATTTGTTGCTTGGAAACGACGGCATGCCACGACAATTTCCCACGTTATTTGCGTCACTCGCTCTCGCACACGCGCGGAAAAAAGCCTGTTACGCTGGACTGGTCTAGTTACAAGATGCATAACAAGATGCAAGAAAATCGCCTCAAACACCCACGAAGGGAGGAAAGAGTATAATTTGCCATTCAAATGAAAAGGTTCCCTGCCTGTGTTGCGGCACTTGTTTTGCAGGTGAAACAACCAAAAGCTGCGCGAAATTTTCACACTATGTGTATTCAGATTTGACGTACAATTCACACAAATATGCAGGCGCCAGAGCCAAAACTTCGACTAGTCCCAATTTTCGGACGGCGGAAACATCAAAGAAACGACACGGCAGAGCTTCTTATTTTTGGAGGTTCTGCCTGCATGGTATTATTGTTCTAGCTCAGTTTTTGTTCCCGTACCTGTTTTTCGTTTGCTTTGACCAACTCAATATGTGTTTCGCAGCTGCTTGTGTGGACGAGAATCCGTCGAATTGCAAGGCAAGAGCTGCTAGAGGGGACTGCTGGAAAAACAAGAATTACATGTGGAGCCATTGCAAAAAAACTTGCATTTACAGCCTCTACAACACATGCGAAGGTGCGTACCAGGAATAAATAATCAATGCTCGCTACATCAACCAGTAATTCTCTTTTTGTGCAAGTGGCTGAGATGAGCAGTAGGATTTTTTAAATAATAAATCCACAAAGTTTATGCGAAACGTTACGTCCAAAAAAATATTTCTCTTACCACCTCCTTGTACAATGTAGAAGCTACTTGTTGTGGGGATATGAAGTTTCACGTCTGTCTTCTCACAACTATATGAGAAATTGTTTTATTTTTGTGTCTACTGTGCCTTTGCACACGCAGGGAGACACTATGTTATGTTCTAAAACCTTGTTAACTTATCGATAAGAGATGAATCGATGACCGCTCGTCGCAAGTGTTCGTAGCCAATCCCAACAAACACTTATGTGACGTAGTTAATCACAAGAAACGAACCAAATGATGCTACAAAAGGTCAGCGAGAAGACACCAATGGGGGAACTACCTCGCAAGCGATACTTGTACGCATTGATGACCTATTTCTTCTTTCGTTCTAACGCTACTTCCTCTCTTTACTTCCTGTTGGCTGTCAGTTCCCTCTTGTAATGACCAGGATCCATACAACTGTCCCCACCTGGCTGGGAAAAATAAATGTTTCGGGATGCAAGTATTTAAGTGCCAGAAAAGTTGCAATAGATGTGGCGGAGGTTAGTTGAGTTTGTTTGTTTGTTTGTTTTAATATTGATAAAACTATCAAAAAGACAAATAATCGGACAAATGATATTATTATTGTTAATATTCTAATGGTATTATTAATTATTATGAAGACTGTTAGCATAAATGTTTTTAATTTTAACATTGTAGCATTCATTTACGCGCTCTTTTTAAATATAGCACATGGATACCCTATGAGTGTACCAAATACGGTACAGAGAAAAGTGTTAGTTTGCTTTCTGTCCACCTGCTACGAATTGAATTGAGAATGCGCGACCCAGTGCGAAACATTCTTTTTTTTTTCATGAAATTGAGTACGATTGCGAAAAATATGAACCATGCGAATAAAACTCATTTTCATAACATTGGCTGGGCCTCGTTTTAAAACAAATGTTTGATTCTAGCTAAAATTTGGGCTCCTTGTATTAAAAAAAAGCAACAACAACAACAGCAACAACAACAAAAAAAAACAATCGATCAATCAGTCAGGAGGTTTGGCCACAAAATATTTTACAGTTTAGTTCATAAGGTGGAAGCAACTTGAGTTCACCAATGTTTTTGCTTTAGTACGGACAAAGTAGGGAAGACAGTCAGATGACGGTTTTTCGTTTGTTGCGTTTTCGGATTGATCCAAACAAGTTTGCCAGCACATTCGGCCAATCAAGAAAATCAGTAAAACCTGATTGCGATCTGTTCACTATGCAAGCAGAGTTGGCGATGGCGTTTTCTCACACTGCTTATTGCTTATTAAGCACAAAATATTATTGGCTTCTGGTCGGTTTGAGGCACTGTAAATACATGTACTTTGGTTTTGATTTTCGAAAGTAGTTATCTGATATCTACGTTTTGCCAGGAACCCATAATGGCATTATCATTAACGGCTTTAATATATTTCTAGGTAGCGGAGGCAGCAGTGGTGGTGCTGGTGGAGGAGGTGGCTTCCATCCTGGAGGTTTTCTCCCTGGTGGTGGTGGGTGGCGACCTGGTGGTGGTGGTTTTAGACCTGGTGGTGGTGGTTTTCGGCCTGGTGGTGGTGGTGGTTTTCGGCCTGGTGGTGGTGGTTTTCGGCCTGGTGGTGGTAGGTGGCGACCTGGAGGTCATTGGCGTGGGCGTCGCTGATCACGTTAGGAGGACACTGAAGCTGAATCCTATGCAGTAAGTTCGATGGATGTGGTGATGATAATAACCCTAGAATCGACTGTAGCAGTAATGGTAACGATAAATGATGAGAGATGATTTCTAGGAAACTTCCAAAGGAAATAACTGGATGCGAACACAGGCGGTAGATATTATGATTGGCTTTTACCCCTGAATATGACTTTGCTTAGTACATGCAACATGATTACAAAACGAAATGCATATCGTAGAGTTGATTTACAAGATGCAATTTTCTTAGTGAGCGTGTGTTGTGGAAAAATGGCATGCAGCAGACAAAAAAATTTAAGGTTTTCATTAGGTCGTACCCCTTTAGATACTGATGTATATATTTCTGTTGTTTTTGTTTGTCTTCTTTCGCTCGCAGCAGAAACTGACGTCTTCCATATGAACACAAGAATGTCGTATATATTGCTCTGAATGAGAAGGGATAGTAAGCTACTTTTACACTCTAATTTACATCGACCGATAACATTTGGCAAGGTCTTTAGTTTGACCTCACCGGCAAATACCTCAAACAGATTACGTCAACACAGTAGCGGAATTTGCACTTAACAGAGAAATCCCGCTGAGGGAGGGCTAAAAGAGCTTCGACCAAATATGCGGTCTCCCCGTCGTATGTCTCTTTTGCACATTATGCTGCTGCACTTAGGATTTTTTTGCAGTGTTTTCTGTAATGTATTTTTAATGAAATATGAATAAAGTGTGTGAAAAGTTTGCCTGGTGCTTGTGCAGTCTTGATTATCAGTCAGTTCTGTTTGTTTTTAATTAGCGGGTTTCGCTGAAATGGCATCTGTACTCCGGCATGGTCCATTTGTATTTGAGTATGTTGTGACCGGAATGGACTGTGCTTCGTCTTCCGCACGTTTGTCGCATTGGCTCTTAGGAATCAATAATTCGACGCCTTTAATGTTTGCACCTCTGATCCTGTCAAAGCCACCTGAAGCAGAAGGTTGCTGCTCTTATCAACTTTAAACAGGTTCATCAATGTCCAAAGTAAGTGTTTGCATACCTCGTGTCCAACGAAGAGGGACAGTCGCAATTAAAAGAAATTTTTTTGATATTGTACAAGACGTGTACGTGTGCCACGCATCACGGCGCGGTGAGTAACAATAGAACTCAACTTTTAACATGCAAAGAAACCCCACAAGACGGCCACAAACCCACAGATCACATTGATTTTGGTATATTTGTGAAAAGTCAAAAGAGCACTCTCTCATGAAGCCTAATTTCCATATGATCGCCCCGATCGTCCGCAAAACTAGTAGGACGATCGAGGCGATCGAAGCCGCAATCATATGGAAACACTGTCACCGGCAATTTCGGCGACTGGGACAATCGAAGTGATTGCCATCGCAAGGATCGCCCCGGTTCTATCTTAGACGATTGGGACGATAGAAATGTTTGTAATGGAAACCACCTAGGACAATCGAGACGATAATATGGAAACCTTTAGGCAGTCGCAGCGACTCCGTCGATTCGAGCGATCGAAGCGATTATATGGAAACCATTCTTCAGAGAAACTGACTGTTTGGTATTTACTATTAAAAAAAGTTCTGTGTTTTTACGTTGCCATAAAAAAAAAGGCTCTGAAATCTTTGATATTAGATGCGGGATTTTCTGTACTTGCTCCGCAGGGTGCTTGGTATGTGCATTTTAATAGTAGCACACGCGTTTGCCTTGCCGAAGTCAAAGTTGCCCTGACTTGACTCCGCACCTTCTCAGTTTCCAATGGCATTTTGGACAGAAATGGTAGAAACAACGAAATAAATACTTGTGTACGGGACAAATTTGCCAAAAAAAACCGTTGAAACTAATTTGTCGTATCGGACTTTGAACTTGCAACTCGCAACTCGCAAGTGAACTCGCAACTCGTAACTTTTTGACTCACATTTTTATCTGTTCCCATAAATCTGTTGGTCAGTTGAATAGTGCAATCTGGCTTATTTTTCTAAAACGAACATAATTTGGTGACTTTGCTATCATAAATAGATTTAAGCCGTTCGAATATGGTGGCAAACTGCATTGTTTTTAAGCAAATACGGTTGACTTGGAGAGAACATTAAAGTGTGGTCAATTAGTTTGTTGCGAATATTTCAAGCGAAGTTCTTGAAATTACACTGAGCAAATATTGGCTTTATTTTCATTACTTGAGTTCCATATCACGGTAACTGGAAGCAAAGTTTGATGTCAACATTGTTACAAATAAACACCAGCTCAGCTTTTAACTGCTTTGTAATATTCGTTAATTTGGCCAATTAATTCATATTATTCAGAGTGCCACAAAAAAAAAAAAAAAAAAAAAAAAAATGTGACCTGTTTCTTAGTCCCAGCAAATCAAGCCTTATCTTTCCCTGCAACCAAGGTTATCATTCATAGACAAGAGAAACTGGGCTTGCACGCACACCATTGGTCGACGGCACAGAGGTTGGGCAGAAGATCATGTAAAACCGAAAGTGGTGTCAAAAAATTCAAAGATGACCAGGTGCTAATACTTTCCCAGAAACCACATTCTTCATTGCGGTTCCGTTGGGGAATATGTTTACATCCTTTTACCACTGAGCCTACCAAAGACAATTCGGCACACTCATGGCCAACACCCAGGCAAATAAAATTTATGTTTCTTGGCAACAGTATCTATAGAGTAAATGCGCATGTGCGTTTTAGTTCCAGCCCTCCATTTTATGTCTTCGACCAGAGCTCTTATTTGCCACATCTAAATTTGGAGAACAGTTGGAGTGTATTCAGAGATCGTGCTAGAAAACAGAAAGTGAAAAGCGGTAAGTTGAACAAATGTGTACATGTATATTATGACTTTGGAAACTGCAACTTTGCTGCAGACTTGCATTGCAACACGCAGAAAGCTGATAGAGGAATGATCATATGTTAACAAGTTTTGATACACACCTGCTAGACTCTAAATTACAAATAAAGCAAGCTTGGGAAATATACTAGCATTGCAAAAACAACCGTTATGTATATATGTAACTGAATCACAACGTCGGGGCGCCTTGACCGGTTGTATAATGTATCAAACGTTCACAGCAAGAGAGTTCACAGTGAGTGACACTATGTACGTTGCGATCGTGAGAGTGCCGTAAGGACTAGGTTAGATACAATTAAATGAAATTATAGCGCCGCACAAATGGACACAAAAAAGCTGTAGAATATTGACATCAATTTGAATGTGCTAGACATATATAAGTACAATTGGCTTTCGACCTGCCAGCCTATATCTCCTTGCACAAAATTAAGCATTGTCAATTACACCTGATAAATACTAAAACGATAAATTTTAGCGATCTAAACAGCCTTATAAAAATGGGGAACTTCGTAATACATACAAACCAAACTGAGTCGGTGCTCAGCATGAATATGACCAGTGTGTGTCCCTACGCATTCTTACTACAATTCAGTCTAATAGTGTAACCTGGCTCATTGCTCTTTTTTATTTTTCTGTAAATTACTTGGTTTGGGACTTTGTCATCTTGGTGCATTGCATCACAGAGTGACTTTAAACTGTTCGGGAATCGTTGCGAATGTGGTGAAAACATTGTTCTTGACAATAATGCGGTTGACTTGGAGATAACATTAAAGTGCGGTACTTATTTATTGTGACATTTATGTACATAGGACTTGTGAATACGAAGTTCTTGAAATCACACCGAACAAATTTTGGCTTTATTTGTAGTATTTGAGTTCCATATCACAATAACTGGAAGCAGAGTTTGAAGTCAACGCTGCTAATTGGCAAATAAACACCCGCCCATCTAAAAATTATTTCATATTATTTGTAAATTTGACCAGTTCATTTATATTGGGAACAGATCAAATGCAAGTAAAAACGTTGCTTGTTACCAGTCACGAGTTGCTACATCAGTTGCTAGTTGCTAGTTGAGAGCCACGAGTTACAAGTTGCTAGTTGCGAGTTGCGAGTTCAATCTCCTACACGACAGGTGTTTCAACGGATATTTTTTGGCAAAATTGTCCTGTACAGTATGGTAGCAGTTTCTACCATTTCTGTCCAAAATTCCATAATATGCGGAGTCAAGTCAGGGCAACTTTGACTTCGGCAAGGCAACCGCGTGTGCTACTATTAAAATGCACATACCAAGCACCCTGCGGGGCAAATACACATACCCCGCACCTGCTATCAAAGATTTCAGAGCCCTTTTTATTGCAACGAGAAAATACAGCAAAAATAGTATAAATACCAAATAGCAGTTTCTCTTATGAGAGAACGCTCTTCTGAATTTTCCCCAAATGTACCAAATTCTTCCCTGTGGTTTGTGGGTTCGTGGTTGTTTTGGGAGTTTCTTGCGCGTTTAGCGTTTTAGTTTTATTGTTAGGTCCCGCGACGTGATGCGTGTCACACGTACACTTGTACAACATAAAAAAAAAATCCTTCTTGCGACTGACCCTACTTCGTTGGACACAAAAGACAGGTGTATGAAACACTTACTTTGGACATTGTTGAACCTGTTTAAAGTTGACAGGGGCAGCAACCTCCTGTTTCATGTAGCTTTGACAGGATCAGAGGTGCAAACGTTAAAGAATCAGGCGCCTCTTATTATTACTGAGAGCTTAACTAATGGAAGGTGCGGAAGAGGCACAGTCCATTCCGCCACAACATACCCAATAACCCGGCACCCACTAATTAACAACAATCAGAACTGGCTGGTGTCAAGACTGCACAAGCAGCCAGGCAAAATCCCTTACTGCTGCAGCATTATGTGCAAAAGAGACAAGATAAATTCTAGCCAGAGATCTGGAGTTTAAATCAGTTCAGGAGTCAAAGTCTGCGTGACTCGAGGTGTGTTTGATCAGATGTCGAGGAGGGGTGGGGCGGGTGATGGAAAGAAGCGGGGTGGAGAAGGGGGAGGGGGGATTTCTCCTCAACCCTTGTAATTTGTTCGGCTTACCCGCACAACCCCCTTCGTCACATTGCGCGCTGAACTGGAAACGAGATAAAATACATTTTTTGAGAGAATATCCTCATTTGCTAACCTCAGCGCGTGACGGAAATAAGAAGAGGTTATTACATGGAAAGGAGTGCAGTACGGCGGACTATTTTTTACGCCCGGCCTGGTAGATTGATGAGATCAATAATCGATAACAATCAATATCAATTAATCGATTGATATTGGAAATAGATGGCCAATCGATGGGGGAGTTTCTTGTGATATATCATCGATTGATCATCGATTTCCAATAACAATCAATTAATTGTTATTGAATGTCATCGGCACGGTTATAACGCAATTAAGTTCGTTTGAAGCCTGAAAAACAGATGCCCAAGTTTTGTTCAAAGTATGTTTATTCCTAGGCAAATTGACTGAACGAAACTATAACAATAGCGTCTGCGAGCCTCTAAAATATGCGCAAAAATATTTGAGGTCCCTGCAAGAATCCAGTCTCTAGGAAATGCAAAACACAACCTAACGTACATCGATAGAAAAACTATTATAACTTGAAAGAACAAACTGACGGAATTTGTCAACTTTTCATGACATCGACCGTCAGCTAACTTCATCGGTAATCGATAATCGGTGACAAGCGATGACAATTAGAGGAATTTTTTGTGTGATTATCGATTGGTCATTGATTGGCCGATGCCAATCGATATCAATTAACTAATTTTCATCGATTGGATTCCGATGATTGTTTGTCATCGATTTACCAGGCGGGGTTTTTCGAGTCGGTTTTTTCGAGCCTCTTCAGGCGAGAAAAAATAGAACTGACGAGTAAAAAATACAACCGTATTGCACGACTTTTCGTGTAATAAATTGTTTATTATACGTCAAACGAAGCAGGGAAAACATTCTGGCCGCGCGCAAAATGGAACAAAAAAGATGATGCAGAATTAAACCATTCTTCTCTTGATATTTGGGTTTCAGGCGTCTTTGGGTCACGATGCACAACCTTGTCTGTTGGCTGTTGGTAGCTTGCTTGCCTCTCTTGGTCTGGGCTGGTAAGTGCTTAAACTAAGCAACATTTTCGGCAGTATATGAGCAGTAATTTACTATAGGGAATTTGTTGTTCAGGGTAATGTAATCTCGTTTAAGCACAAATCACACCTTTGGGTGGACAGTACAGGACGTGTTTTTGGATAAGTCAAGGAAAAAGGTTACCCAGACGTTTTGATAATTCTGATCACTAGTCAACCAAGAGCTTAATTCATAAGAGCTTGGCTCTCCTGTAAATGTAATTTGGTGGATTACCTTGAATTGCTAATGACTGATATGACAATTTTTCTGAACGTGTATACATTTGCAAAATACTCATCACGTTAATTTGCGCGGGAAAGCTATTGTAGATAAAGGAAACCAGATTTTTCAGGGCAGATTTTTAGGCGGCAGTTATTATAGCAATCAAAATGGGGCTTTACGACCTGGGAAGACCTGAGAATTGAGAGTTCAAAAAAAAAAAAAAAAACTATTCTCCAAGGTTTATATTTCCACGGGCCAAATAGATATAATCCCATTTAATCATTCAAACAAATAAATTTTGCAATCATTTGGGTCAATTCCGCTCTCTGGACGTTCCAAAATATCTCTGATGGTCTGGACAACATTTACTGACTGGAAGTAGTCCGCATATTCAACTCTTTTTCCTAACAAAAAAAAGACTTGCGTAGCAGACATTCATGAAATGCTGAAACGAATACTGCATGAAGGTGTGACCTATTAAACTGAAGTTCTCAATGAGTATATTCTAATAGCATTGTTCACCCTCAGTTCCCGAACTGTCAAATGATACCGGCTAATATAAAGGGGTGACCAAAAATCTAATTTAAGCTCTCAACTGGCACATTCTAAAGCAATGTTCACGTTATTGTTGAGCGGTTTTATGTTGCATTTTTAACATTTACACTGTTTTAATCCAAGTAAATTCTAATAGATAAATTGTAGTATTGAACAAAGTTAATGTATTTTGAAATTTAATTTTGACAGAGCAGCAAAGTAGTGTTATAATAACAAATCTAACTTATTTCCTCTTTTGTTCATTTTTAGCAAATGATAAATGTAGTGTAGACCCGCCTCTTGACATATCAATTGTCATAGATCAGACGAAAAGCGTTGGCAAGAAAAACTTTCAGAAAATGAAAGCCTTTGTAGAAGAATTGGGAGATGAGTATGACGTGAGTAGTGAGCATACCCATATATCCATAATGACGTATGCGGGAGAGCCTACAGTTCTAAACACTCTGGGCGATGCACGATACCACGACAAAAACGCGCTAAAGCAGTTTGTCCAGGACATTCCCGAGAAGCTTGGTTCCCCCACTCGCACGGACAAAGCGCTTGAGGCTGCCAGGGACTTGGTTTTTACAGCAAAGAATGGCGACCGGCCAGACGCACCGAATGTTATGATTGTGTTGACTGATGGTGCCACGAAAGCTGGGGTGTCCACACCGTATGAGGAGATCACACCAGGACTTGATGTAAGTTTACAATAATAATAATAATAATAATAATAATAATAATAATAATAATAATAATAATAATAATAATAATAATAATAATAATAATAATAATAATAATAATAATAATAATAATAATAATAATAATAATAATGATAATAATAAGTACAAAGAAGTTTGTACTTTGGCACTGTAAAATACATCCAAGATGCTTGAAAAAGACTTCAAGAAGGGGAAAAGAAAGAAAAAAATTGGAAGAAAATAAAATCCGATTTAGCCATATTTTACAGGGGTCCCCCTAATCATAGTAACACAATAACAGTATTAATAATAATAATAATAATAATAATAATAATAATAATAATAATGATAATAATAATAATAATAATAATAATAATAATAATAATAATTATAATAATAATAATAATAATAATAATAATAATAATAATAATAATAATAATAATAATAATAATAATAATAATAATGATAATAATGTTAACAATTATTTAGGCCCCATCATCACGTGGTATGTGTTATTTTCTTAACAGGATAAAGGTGTTGCACGTGTGGCAGTGGGAATCGGTAAAAATATAGAACAGGAAGAGCTAGTGCGCATATCTGGAAGTAAGGAGCGAGCCATATCCGCCAGCGACTTTAATAAACTTAAACTATATCTGGAGAAAATAAAGGAGCTGTCATGCGGTAAGTCTCAATAAGCAACTCGAACTTGTTGGTCATCACTGAATATACAAACTAGAATGTGGCTTTTGGGTCAAAGATCATAACACAAGAAAATTATCTGCGTTGTCAAATGAGTTTCAAATTGAAATTAGTTTCGAATAAATAGGTCCAAGGTTTGAAGATTTTTGTTCACTTCCGTATTTCAAAACATTTGGCAAAATATGAACAATCGATTTCTCAATATATTTTCTTTAGCTTTCAATCCTGTTATCTTTGTTGTGATTTGTAGCTGTTGATGGAGGATACACCGAGTGGTCCGCCTGGGGAAAATGTTCCGTCACTTGTGGGGGAGGGGTCCAGGAGAGAACACGAACCTGCACGAACCCACCCCCTGAGGGGAAAGGTTTGGACTGCTCTCGCTTAGGACCTAACTCCGAAACACAGAGGTGCAACGAAAAGTCATGTGGTGAGTCTGTAAAGATATCATGACAAAAGATTATAATGCTGAATAAAGCACAGGGCGCAGGAGAGTTTGCTTGCTTACCATTATGTAAACTCTATATATTGACTTACACGAAGGATACCGCAAGATAAAACCCGCTCGAGCCAATTTTATAAACAAACAACTCAGACATACGACAGTTGATCTGCATCCTGTAATTATGTCATGAAATCATGTCCGTACAAACATATCAGCGAACGCAAGAAACTCGGAACTGTGCTTATCTTTGCTACAACACAAATCATGGTCACACTGTGCACCGTGTTCATTCTTTCGTGTTTTCACTCCGTCAGGAAATGTCGCTCTAAATGTGAATCTGTGTCGCCCGTCTACCACATGCTGCGGCAATGTGTGAATATGTCAGCCATGGGGTTGAAGGGGGAGCGGAGTTTCCAAATGCAACCAAAAATTGGCAGAACTCACAGCCGCTATATTAGTGCCTTGACTCACCACGTGGGGGGGAGCCAATTATATTTAGGAGAAGAAATTTGGCATGTGACATTCTGTCGCCACGTTATAACATCTGATCTCCGCCTTTCTGTCCTTTCTTGCATTTAGTGAACACTACACTTTCCAAATCGAGGGTCATACTTTGCATTCTTTATGTTCGCTCTGTAGTTCAACTAAAATTTAAACTTTTTAAGAAGTTCCTTTAGGTACGGCTGCTTTTATTCATACCACTCTACCTCTGTTGGTAGTGTTTGTCACTGAGTAGGACAAACGGCACCGAGTCACCGAGTCGTCCTATGAAAGCGCTGACATAGAAGCTATTTGCATATTTTGCGTTTTTTCTCTCCGTATCCTAGCAACCGACGGTGGCTACAGCGATTGGTCGATGTGGTCCAGCTGCAGTGTAACTTGTGGAGGAGGTATGCGGTTTCGTACACGCACATGCACCAACCCACCCCCCTCCGAAGGAGGGAAAGACTGTTCGGCATTGCCAGGGGGACAAAAGAAGACAGAAAATTGCAACACCGATATTTGTAAGTACTGTACCTCGGATCATATATCCTTTATATAATTTATATATCTCAAATTACAAAGAACATTACATGGCCGCTTAGAGATGCTAATTTTATCTTCTCCTGTTGTCCTATATCTCACTTGTTTGCTTCGCTCACTCGTAAATTTTTCTAGTTTTTAGAACTTGGCGGTTGATAACTTTCTCATATTTAAATTGGTTCAATTGTCAATTCTCACTACATCACTCATACATTTTTAACAGTTGGGAGAATCTAAGGTAATTTATTGAATGCTTGAAAGTAAACGAAATTTTTTATTCAATATGTTTTAAGTGTTTATTGCGTAAGAAAAGGAAACGAAGTAGTATTGCGAAATAGTATTGCGAAAGAAATACTATTAACAGTATAATAGATGATGGGGTGGCATACGACAGAGCTTAGATCCATTCTAGGCGCTCCCCTTACACAAAATAACAGTAACAGTGCTATCAGCAACAGCAAAACAAAATCTACTGTTTTTACCCAGCATTATGAGGATATAAAATAGATTAAGTAATGAATCGCTACTTCACTGCATGATTAAAAACTACAGTAATCTGCATCATGGGTAACTACCTCGACCCATCATGGGTCCTATCTGAGTCCATTGAATCTTCTTTTTTTTTTATTTATCCAGGTCCACCAGAACCTTGCAAAGACGTGCTTGACATAGGAATACTCCTCGACTCGTCTGGAAGCATCAAATCGGGCCCTTTTGTTTACGCCAAGAATTTCCTTTACAGGCTGGCGAGCAGGATGGAAGTCTCCACTCGTGGAACGCACATAGGTTTAGTGGTGTACAGCTACCAAGGACACACGCTTTACAAATTCACTAATCAACAGGATCTAGGAAGCGTGCAAGGAGCTATTAACAGAGCACCCTATATCGGCGGAGGAACTCGCACTGACAGAGCTTTAGGAAACGTTGCAGAAGACCTGTTTGGTTGGGTGGACAGTGGTGACAGACCGGATAAGCCAAATGTACTGCTGGTTCTTACCGACGGAAACACAAACTTCGGCAGCGAGCCCTACCCGAAAGTCAAGGCGCCTATATTGGTACGATCTTTGTTGTAAATTATTAAAGTAACTTAGCCCGTTGTGAGACTTTCGCCTTTCCTTAGCCCGTCATCACTTTGTTGCGACATAGGGCTAATGCTTGAAATGTCAGCTTACACAATCTTTGCGGTGTGCAGGTACATTATAATGTAAAATCACCTCTATCTGAGTAAAAATTTACGCTTTAATTGTTTGAGTGTGCGATTATCTAGCTAAAAGGAAAAACTGCAAATGTGTTTGTAAAACTGCCTGTCACCAGATATGTAGTAAGCAGTATGGAGAACTTGCCATTTGTTACTTTACTCAAATAATAGCTGATTTAAATATCAATTTTCATTTTGTTACTCATGCATTTTCCTATTCTATGGTTGGGTAAGTTTTTATTCTGAGCTTTGAAGTAGCATTAATGCCTGATTTCTTTTTGTAAGGACTCTGACGTGATCATAATTGCAGTCGGGATTGGTTCGGGGATTGACAACAGTGAACTATTGGAGATTGCACATCCCTCCGACAACGATCACGTGATTCATGCTTCGGGGTATGAGAGCCTCATTTCAAAGCTGGAGCAAATTGTTACGGACATGTGCGAGGATACAAATCCTGGTAAGTAATTCTAAGCGTTATATTGAACCTCAAAGGAGGATTGCAGAGCTCGAAGATCAGTTCAAATTTAAGAAAAAGTTTATTCTAAACAGTGGCCGTTCTGGCAGTGTTCTCTTGGAGAGTCCATTTTTTTAGCTCGTGAATCCCACGAAGTGGAATTGCGAGTTATTGTAGTCACTCTGTACTTCCTACTTCCTTACTTCCCTCTGTAGCCAACAATGGATTCCCGAATATAGCAGTTGCGGTTTTTCTAAATTTGGGCATGATCAAGGTCGTAACAACGCAGTTGAAAACAACAAGTCGTCGTAGTTGTTGCGAAAAGAATTGGCAGTCGATCTGTTGCATTTCAAAATCATTACCACCGATATTTTGGTAAATTATGGTCTGGTGGAAAACGCGGAGTGCGGAGGTCGGAGTACGGAGTGCCGAGTGCCGAGTGCCGAGTGCCGAGTGCGGAGTGTTGCGTAATCTATTGAAATTCGAAATAAATGTAAACACAAAGTTGCAACAAACACACTGTAATCTCATTTAAAATTCAGGAAATGCACAAACATTGTTTTCTATCGTCTCCCACTCTTATATGCTCAAAGAGCCGCAATAAAGCATTAATTGAATGAATTGGTTGTTTGACAAGCGTAGGTCAAAGTTGAAAAATCCGTGATAGCCTGGAGCGACTTCAGCTTGCCAAAATAATTTCTATCATTTGATTATATTTGCTTTGCTTTGCTTCGCCTAAGTTTTGCCAGCAATGAAAAAAGAAACTGTACGCAACTGGAAGAATAATAATTCGAAAGTGAATATAAGTGACCAAAACCGGAAATAATTGTCAACAAGTGCATATTTACCTAAATTTATTGAACTTGAAACTCAGCCAAAAGAAGAAAGGCATAGTTTCCTGAACACACGTATTTAGTTTGGATGCATCCCAGGCTGAAGATAAGCTGTGCACGATAACTGGATAATGAAGTCAAAGATATACCGTTTTTCTTTGCCAGCTTGGGACGTCTTGTTATGGTTCAGAATTCTAAATAATTGCCACAGTGTTTTACTGTTTTAGAGATAATATTCTAAATTCTATCGTTTGGAGCGCTACACTAAGTTTTATAATTTTCACCCTGTGCCGCCTTGTAAATGAAGGGTTTTCAAAACTGAGACTAATTCGAGTACGCGGTCAGAGAAAGTGGAGGCCACGGAAACGGTTGGGAACTTCCACATACCTAAAACTGAGCAAATATTAAATTGTGACCTTGAGCCAGTTATAATATCTACTCTTGCAAAAGTACGTTTTACAAATCCGCGAGCTGACAGCTGCCTTGTCAACCAACAAGATTCTGGTGATGTTTAATGAGCTGTTTGTAGTATTCATCTCTTTTATTTGTGCTGCAAAAATATCCTGGAAACCAACGACTCTAATGTATTATTAAATATTTTAATAAATTAGAGATTTCTAAACGAGGTCTAGTGCGAAACTTTGTTGTGAAAGTTAGTTTTCATTTCCATGTGAATCAAACTCATTTTGATAAGAACGGATTTTACACTAGGCCTCGCTTCGAAACAGAGGCAACAGGTATCTTAGAACT
Organism: Plumapathes pennacea; assembly: GCA_964036295.1. Taxonomy (NCBI): domain Eukaryota; kingdom Metazoa; phylum Cnidaria; class Anthozoa; order Antipatharia; family Myriopathidae; genus Plumapathes; species Plumapathes pennacea. Next base: position 10,056,693 of record OZ038462.1, read on the forward strand.
GACCTATTGCAATAGCTTGAAACTTTTAAGAAAGCATCCTGGAAGGCGTTTATTTAGGGCAATATATAGTCACGCATGCGTGATATTTTAAAATCGACTTCAAAGGGTCCCTCTCAGCCAATTCCATGTGTTTGTTTACATCTGGAAATGTGTAAAAAATCTAAGGCTGACTTTGGTTCCCAGCACGAAAACTCGTAATAAACAAAAGGAAAATAGGTAATTAGTACTTTCAGGCAAAAGAAACTAATCTTCTTCTTAAACGAGTTCGATGGAAACGGACTGCTAATTCAGTTTTTGACGTTCGAGGACCCTAATGGCGAATCAAGGTTTTTAGCGCGCAATAGACTGTGGTTGGGATGGCCCCAGTTTAATTAAATGTTTTCTTCTCCCTTTTACTCAAGGCTCGTACTCAGAGTGGGGTAATTGGGGAAACTGTGACAAGAACTGTGGAGGTGGAGTACAGGTCCGCTCCAGATCCTGCGCAGGAGGAAACTGTGTAGGACTTATGAAGCAAAAGAGAAGATGTAACACTCAAAACTGCCCAGGACAACGTAAGATGATCTATGCTTGTCTAATAGCAGCAGTATCCCAGGGACTGCAGCAAAATGCGCATATTGGTCCCTCACTCCAGTCACTGGTTCCTCTTTTTGTTTTTGATGCTGTTCGCTTTGTGTTCGTGTCAGAGTTTGTGGTTCGTGTTTGTGTTTGTATTTGTATTTGTGCAATGTTCGTGTTTATGGCTGTGTATCTGCTTCTGCTCGTTTCTCTTATTGTTCTACCCTGAGAGCAGAAGCTCCCCACTCTATCCCCTAAGAAGCAAGTAAAGTAACAGGCCCTGCCAAATTCGTGTCTTTTCCACATTGAGCATGCGCCACTTGTTGCTTGGAAACGACAACGGTACTTGCTTGGCAGATGAAACAACGAAACAATGCTCGCCATTTTGACACTGTGGACTCATATTTTTTCTGGATGAACCAGTTTGACTTAGTCTCAAATCTCGGACGGTGGCAACATAAAAAAGCGGCATGAATTCGGCAAAGCTTCCCTTATTTGGAGGTTCCGCTCGCATGGTATTATTGTTCTAGCTCAGTTGTTGTTCCAGTGCCTGCTTTTCGTTTTTTTTGACCAAGTCAAATCGTGTTTCGCAGCTGCTTGTGTGGACGAGAATCCGTCGAATTGTAGGGCAAGAGCTGCCCGAGGGGACTGCTGGAAGAGCAAGAATGACATGTGGAGCCGATGCAAAAAAACTTGCATTTATAGCCTCTACAACACATGCGAAGGTGCGTGCGGCCATGAATTTTGAATAAAAAACTACATCAACCAGTACTCCTCTTCTTGTATAAGTGACTGGGATTCGCAGTAGGAATCAGTTTTTTACAATAAATTCACAGATTTTATGCGAAAATTAAATGTTACTTCCGCTTGTTGTTGGGATAGGAAGTTTCACGTCGGTCTTCTCAATGTTATATGTGAAATTGTATTATTTTTGTGCATAATGCGCTCTCGCACGCGCAGGGTGACAACTATGGTATATTCTAAAACCGTGTTAACTTATCGATCAGAGATGAATTGATGACTGCTTGTCGTAAATGCTCGTAGCCAATCCCAACAAACCCTTCTGTGACGTAGCTAATCACAGTAAACGAACCAAATGATGTTACAAAAAGTCAGCGAGAGGACTCTAATGGGGGAACAACCTCGCAAGCGATACTTTTACGCATTGACGAGCTATTTCTTATTTCGTCCTTGTGTGACTTCCTCTCTTTTTTTCCTGTTGGCTGTCAGTTCCCTCTTGTAATGACCAGGACCCATACAACTGTCCCCACTGGGCTGGGGAAAACTGGAGATTTTGTTTGGGGATGCAAGCTGTATTCAAGTGCCAGAAAAGTTGTAATAAATGTGGTGGAGGTTAGTCAAATTATTAATTAATATTATCAAAACTATAAAAACGACAAAAGATCAGACTAACCATGATATCGATAATAATTATGATAATGATAATGTTAATTATTATAAAGACTATCAGCATTATTATTTTTAATTTTAACATTGTAGCATTCGTTTACACGCTTGTTAAAACATAGCACAGAAATGTTCTACGCTAATTTATTATATGACTGTGACGTAGTTTTACCATATAAGGTCGCAACAGAGTGCCGGTACGGGAGCGTATTACACACTTCAAATCCGTATTACACTGTAGAAAGCCGGTTTGACCGGTTTAGACGCGCGCATATCACAAATGAATCAAAGATTTTTCTGAGTGCAAGGTAAAACGGTGCAACGAAAGTCTATGACTTTTCAGATACAAGACCCTTCCATCGAAAGAAACTGTTACTGGATAATTTGTCAAGGAAGAGAAAGCACAGTTCAGTTGGTGGAAAGCGAACAATCGCCATGGACAAACGGCAGTTCTGACTCCGTAAAGTTTAAATCCGCACGATGCCGTCACTGTAAACACTGCAAAATGATTTCCGCCGTGTACGAACACTGTTTTGAGTGGTTTCTTTGCTGGAAGGGGTCTTAAACTTTCTACAACCAGGCAGGAAATCGGTGAGTTGTTAATAATCTATAACTTGACAATGTGTCGGTGGTAAAAATCCTAGTTGTGTTATGAAAGTTTCAGATTCTTCAACGTACACATTCGCTGGCTCTGTTCTTGTGTTTATTCCTTCACTACTCCGAGAAAATAAAAACCCTGTTTTGAGTACAAAGCTGCTTGCTACTGAAGAACAAAAATGGTTAAAAGTTTAAGCGAAGTGATCGATTTCAACCGCTCGAAGCACGTTTGTTCGCTGAATATTTATTCTGTCGAAGCAAGCATTTTCGTCTCCAGCGCATTTATCTCAGCACATTTAATCTGAAGTGAACTTCGATCATTTGGTGGCATAACTTCTTTAATTTTCTCTGTCAAGATTTTTAAATCGATGACCGGATTGGAAGCTGTAAGTGAATCTTTGTGTAAATAAGTGTGCGTACATTTTGCCTGGGATTGAATGAAAAAAGTTTTGCTCGAAGTCTCTGTTTTATGTTTGCTGAAATATATTTTATATAAAGGTAAAACTACGTCACAGTCATATAATAAATCCCTCATTCGATGGTTTAGCGCGTAATACGGGCCGGCATTTTACTCGTTACTCGCATTTTTCCTCGCCCCGCGGCGGGGCTCGGAAAAATACGAGCAACTCGTAAAATACCGGCCCGTATTACGCGCTAAACCATCGAATAAGATGTATGTACCAAATACAGTACAGGGAAAAGTGTTGGTTTGCTTTCTGTCCACCTGCTACGAATTGAACCAAGAATGCTGTTGTTAAAGCGTGACCAAATTCAATTTTTTTGTTTTGAAAATGAGTTCGATTGCCAAGAAAATGAACCATGCGATTAAAACTCATTTTCATGACAAAAACAAGGTTGATCCTCATTTTAAAACAAAGGTAACAGGCATCTCCGAAAGACCCTATTTTCATCAACGGTCGCTGCCTCTATGTGAACGACCGCTGTGGACTGTTGAGTTGACGAATAATACTGTTATCACTGTAGTTGATACACCTATATTTGATTTTAGCTAAAATCTGGGCTCCCTTTGAGAAAAAAGACAATAGATCAATCAGTGAGCACCCAGTAACAATAAGACTGATTGGTACATACATACATGAACTTTATTAAAGTGTCAAAATCTTCTAGCGTATCACATGAGATATACTAATCGGGGACGCTTAAAGAAAAAAAAAAAAAAAAAAAAAAAAAAATATATATATATATATATATATATATATATATATATATATATATATATATATATATATATACATGTAAAAATATTTTACGGTGCAGGTTATAGAGTGTAGAGCAACTTGGATTCATCGATATTTTTGCTTTAGCTTTTGCTTTAGCACGGACACAGTAGGAAAGACAGTCATATGACTGTGGTTTTTCGTTTGTTGCGTTTTTGAATTGGTTCAAACAAGTTTGCCAGCACATTCGGCCAATCAAGAAAATCAGTAAAACCTGACTGCGATCTGTTCACTATGCAAACACTGCTTATTGGTCTGTGAAGTTAAGCGCAAAATACTATATGGCTTCTGGTTGGTTTGAGGCACTGTAAATACATGTACTTTGGTTTTGATTTTCGAAAGTTACCTGATATCTACGTATTACAAGGAACTCACAATGGTGTGATCATTAACTCCTTATCTTTAATATACTTCTAGGTGGTGGTGGTGGGTGGCGACCTGGTGGTGGTGGTGGTGGTGGTGGATGGCGACCTAGTGGTGGGGGGCGACCTGGTGGTGGATGGCGACCTAGTGGTGGGGGGCGACCTGGTGGTGGATGGCGACCTGGTGGTGGGGGGCAACATGGTGGTGGGGGGCGACCTGGTGGTGGGTGGCGGCCAGGAGGACAGTGGCGTCGCTAATCAGGTTAAGTGGACACTGAAGCAGAATTTTGTGTCGTAAGTACGATGAATGTGGTGATGAGGATAACCCTAGCATCGACTGTAGCAGTAATGGTAACAATAAATGACGAGAGATAAATTACTAGTTACTAAACTTCCTAAGGAAATATCTGGATGCAAACACAGGCGGTTTGCAGTTCGGAAAGCCTAAAAGTAGTTATTATAACTGGCTCTTATCCCTGAATATGATTTAGGTCGCTAAGTACATGCAACGTGATTACGACACGAATTGCATATTGTAGAGTTGATTTACAAGATGCGACGATTTGCGTTGTGAGCGTGTGTCTTAGAATGATGGCATGCAGCAGAAAAAACAAAATTTGCACCAATTAGGAGTTCATTAGGTCGCGTACAGAGCCTTTAGATACTGACGGATATATTTTTATTGTTTTTGTTTTTGTTTGTTTTTCTTTAGTTCACACCAGAATCTGATGTCATCCATGTCAACACAAGAATTTCGTAGAATGCACTTACTGATAGAGTTCAAGGGATAGTAAGCTACTTTCACACAGTCATTAGTACTTTCCTATTTCCCGTACAAATGATCGAGTGCTGTTGAATTCGATTTTGTACTGCGTAGTTGCTTTTTGCCACATGTAGCGGTTCTCCACTTGGTCCACCAAGTTTGATAGTCAAGTGGCCCGCCACAATATCTGAGTCTGAACAATTACTTATGACTGTGAAAGTGGTTTATTCCGATGTGGTTCATGTAGTTTAGACAAAAAAATGCTGCCCATTAATAAAGGTTTGCTTATAGATGATTCATATGTGTATTTTTAATGTGCCTGTGTTTGCACCAAGGAAATATTAATCTTCAATGTGTGTTTCTCAGCGTTTCAGTATGCACACAATTTCAATAAGTGTATTCGCAAAATAAAATCACTTCCACCTTTAAATTATAGAACTGATCGAGAGTTGCCCGGGGGTGGGGCATTTTCCCATTCATTTTCCGTACATGTGGGGTTTTTAAACGGTTTTTTGGGTTCGAGGGTAAAGAATTTGACCGCCAAAAGTTGAAAAGTTCAAATGCCCGGGGAAGGGGAGGAGGAGGGGTGTAATTGATCGGCGCCAAGGGAAGCCCTATTCCGAATCAGATTTCGTTTGAACTTGTCAGCACTCCATATTTATACTGCTGAGATCACGCGCTCTCAAAGCGAAGTATCAAGTCTCACCTGCATTTTCAACACGTACTCCATGTACTCGAGTTTAGTTGTAGTCTATACTTACACTGATGTCGAGTCCAGCTCGCACCTGGTTGATTTCTCCTCTGCTGTCATGTGTCACTCTCTTGTTGTTCTGCGCTGGTTTTCTTCGAGTTGAACTCAAGATGAAACAACACGACGCCAGACTGGACGCGCTGGAGTCACAGAGCGCGCAACCACAGCAGTCCATTGTGTTCGGTGAGTAGTTCAATTAAACACTTTTCCTCTATAAACTGAAGTGAAATAAGAAAAAACTGTCACTTAATTCAGGTTCTGTTTTCAGCAAGAAATTCGTGTGATTATTCTCCGAGAAATTATCTGCTCGGCTTCGCTTGTTTATTTCGGCATTGCGACAAAAGCATTTCCTGCTTCAAGAGAACATGCCTTGGCTTATTTTTTCATAAGGTGAACATGGTTTCTTAGTCTGAATATATTTTGACTGCGTAGTCAATAGAGAAAAAAAATAAATGAAGAAAATAAACTATTTTTTGGGCAGATAACCATGCATGTATTTGCGCAAACAGATGTATTTTAAGAATTATCTTCGTTGGATGCTCTCGTAGTCCCCATGTCACTTTAATACTCGTCGAGTGAGTCGACCAATTATTAATTCACTTAAATCTCGGTCGATAGCCGTTGGGAATACTTTGTTTTATCTACATGATTATATATGCCGACAGTCGGTCGACCGGCTGTTTGTCGGCAGATCCAACGTTCCAACGTAAGATTGATACTTTACGTACCCAAGGAACCGGTGCAAGATTTGCAAACATCGCACACACTATGAAGTTGCGCTGCGCATTTGATTAGCTATCAGTAATGCCTCATGAATGAATCCGTACATCCCACCGATCGACATCCAACATTCGAAGCAAAGTTTTGCTGCCTCCTTTGTCGCAAGCATTAATAATAGACATGAATAAAACAACACCCCCCCCCCCCCCCCCCCTCCCCCCTTTCATTACTTTATGATTCGTGGCAGTGAGCCAATTCAGTGTTTTAGTTTACATCTAGAAATGTGTAGAATAATAATCCAAAGCTGAAATTTTCCAAACAGGAAAAACGTAAAGGTAGAGTAAAGATACGAGAAACGCTTTACGGTCAAAATACACTATGATCTTCTCAAACGATTTTTCTACTGCGGGGGCCCTAAAAATGGCACCTAAAAATTGAAAGAGCACCTTTGAAGGCTGGCTCACACGGTAAAGCAAGCGCAAGAGAATGAAAACTTTTCCAATCTCCTGATGCGCTTGCTTCACATATTTTACTGTGTGAACCGGTCGCTTGCGCTTGCATTTGCGCTCGTGTAGACGTAACTGCAACTGCTCATTACTGAGTGTGTTATATATAAAGAGGTTTATTACACGGGAAGGAGTGCAATACGGCGGAGTATTTTTACGAGTCGGTTTTATTTTTTCGAGCCTGCTTCAGGCGAGAAAAAATAAAACCGACTCGTAAAAATACAGCCGTATTGCACACGACTTTTCGTGTAATAAATTGTTTATTATACGACAAACGAAGCAGGGCAAACGTTCTCGCCGCGCGCAAAATGGAACAAAAAATGACGCGTTCGTAAACTTTGCTTGCGAAAATTGATCACGTAAGCTAATAGACCAGTTGATCTGGTTCTTGACGAGTGCAATACGCTCCCATCTTTGCACTCGTTTTGGCCTTTATTTGCACTCCAAAATGTGAAGTCGTGTAATAAATACATCTTATTCGATGGTTTAGCGCGTAATACGGGCCGGTATTTTACGAGTTGCTCGTATTTTTCCGAGCCCCGCCACGGGGCGAGGAAAAATGCGAGTAACGAGTAAAATGCCGGCCCGTATTACGCGCTAAACCATCGAATGAGGGATTTATTATATGACTGTGACGTAGTTTTACCTTTATATAAAATATATTTCAGCAAACATAAAACAGAGACTTCAAGCAAAACCGTTTTCATTCAATCCCAGGCAAAATGTACGCACACTCATTTACACAAAGATTCACTTACAGCTTCCAATCCGGTCATCGATTTAAAAATCTTGACAGAGAAAATTAAAGAAGTTATGCCACCAAATGATCGAAGTTCAATTCAGGTTAAATGTGCTGAGATAAATGCGCTGGAGACGAAAATGCTTGCTTCGACAGAATAAATATTCAGCGAAAAAACGTGCTTCGAGCGGTTGAAATCGATCACTTCGCTTAAACTTTAACCATTTTTGTTCTTCAATAGCAAGCAGCTTTGTACTCAAAACAGGGATTTTATTTTCTCGGAGTAGTTAAGGGATAAACACAAGAACAGAGCCAGCGAATGTGTACGTTGAAGAATCTGAAACTTTCATAACACAACTAGGATTTTTACCGCCGACACGTTGTCAAGTTATAGATTATTAACAACTCACCGATTTCCTGCCTGGTTGTAGAAAGTTTAAGACCCCTTCCAGCAAAGGAACCACTCAAAACAGTATTCGTACACGGCGAAAATCATTTTGCAGTGTTTACAGTGACGGCATCGTGCGGAAAACTTTACGGAGTCAGAACTGCCGTTTGTCCATGGCAATTGTTCGCTTTCCACCAACTGAACTGTGCTTTCTCTTCCTTGACAAATTATCTAGTAACAGTTTCTTTCGATGGAAGGGTCTTGTATCTGAAAAGTGATAGACTTTCGTTGCACCGTTTTACCTTGCACTCAGAAATTTTTTGATTCATTTGTGATACGCGCGCGTCTAAACCGGTCAAACCGGCTTTCTACAGTGTAATACGGATTTGAAGTGGTAATACGCTCCCGTACCGGCACTCTGTTGCGACCTTATATGGTAAAACTACGTCACAGTCATATAATAAATGTGAATAATCGTCTGTCTCATATTGTTTGTCGGTTGGTCCTTAGTAGGAGCTTCCAGCGAAGCAGACAGCAACACTAATCTTACCCCGTAGTTCAATTGTTCGATGTCTGTCGGATGTCGTTCATACTCAGTCATGATAGCCAATCAAACGCGGTCACTTGTGCAAAATGCGCAGCGCAAGCCGAATCCATAAAGATGGCCTTGGTTTTCTTGGTCGATGAAGAATCATTAAAGTAAACATCGGCCAATTTTCCTGGCGAACTCTGGGAAAAAAAAAACAACAACAACAACAGTCGGTATTGGTACAAAGCGCCTGGTAAGGTATCTGATTATTTTGTGTCACTGTTAATTGTTTATCTCCTGTATGTTGGTACAGAACGTAATTTGAAACATATACGAGTCCATAACGATTTCGCATTGGTCATTCATGTGAGTTTCAGGTATCACCCTCCCCCCCTCTCCTAATATGCCATACAGGCTTTAATTTTTTACTGGACAAAAACATGAAGAATTGGCATGCGACGTATCAAAATGTTTGTTACAAATCAGTACATTGATTCTTGGTGGTGGTTGCAATGGGTATTAAGCTTGGGGGAACGTATACTGTGCAATCAGTGACGTGATATATTTTATATATTTTTTACTTAACTACACCGTATAACTTTTGTAGTTATACGGTGTTTTTCAGTGATCACGTGATAGATATAATTGCCTAAATATATATTTCAACTGGACAACCTTTTCGGGATTGACTGTATATATATATATATATATATATATATATATATATATATATATATATATATATATATATATATATATATATATATATATATGTCAATTCAGCACATTAAAGTTCATATATGCACCTAAATGACGCCTTTTTTTCAAAAACTATAAGATATCGTCAATCAATAAAAAAAAAATTGAGCGAGATCGAGCTAAAGCTCGACCTTCCACGCGCCGTGAAAGTTGCGTCCGGAAAATCATTGTCCGAGCGCTTGGGAGCCTGAGACCGACAAACTGTGTGACGTCATGTAGGTAACACGCCATTGGAGTCTCTCTGTTTTTGACACCTTTAGCCACTCGTGCTCGCTCTGTTTTTACTGCGTTTTGTGATGTCTGATTCGGAGTTTGTGGACAGCGTTGGGTCAGATGACTCCGACTATAATTATTTGCCGGGGTACGAGCTTGAAGTCGAGCCCAGCGAAGAAAATCCTGGGCTAGAAGAGTTGGAGTGTGAAGGCGCATCAGGACCTTACGCGGATGAGCCAATTGCCAGTGACGAATGGGTCACTAAATACGAGGAAGAAAGAGAAGAAGAGGAGGCTGTTCGCCTTGAGTTACAGAAAAGATTAGATGGCGTAAATCCTTCGTGTAACTGGTGAGCGTTTTACTATCTTTTGTCACGCTCTGTTATAGGGCTAAATTTCCACGATGCGCTCCACACGCTTGGGTTTGATTTTGTTTTGTTATGCATTCCAGGTGCAAATGTGGTAATTGCAAGGTCGATCATCTCCAAAATGTCTACGAGACGAAGTGCTGCACGGAAATCGAGCAGTGTGTAACGGCTCTCAACACGGAGTTGGTTGTCAATGAAGTCGGCACAGCACCTCCGTGCATTACGCTTCATCCCGGCTTCAGGATTGTGTGCGTGGAGCCTTGGTCCCTTAGATTGGCGGCGGGGAAATATAAAATAATCGACGGCAGTCGATATCGCCAAACCGGATCAGAGGAAGCGTAAGCTGTGTATTTATTGTTTTCAGTAATTGTATATATGTCAACTATTTCATCATATTTTTGTTTCTACTTTCTTCCTTTAGATTTTTTCGAGCTGTTTCGTACAGGGAGTTCTCCCAGTTGGTGCATGGGAAGTTGGGGAACGTGAGAATTCCTTTGCCATCCTGTGCATATGATGCCATAAGGCGCAGGTTCAAGGCCCAGGGAGAGAATTTCGGTGGTTTCCAAGAAGACCAGGAATAGAAGGTGAATTTTGCGTATCTGATGCTTCAATTCTACCAGGCTGGGACATCATTCTGGTCTACAATCTACAGTGCGTAGTGGAGACAACATTATCTACTGTGCAATGCCACGAACAAAATTTCACCCCATTCATGTTGTGGAGTTACTGGCCGGCTGATTTCGTGGGCAGTCCAGGACATTCTTGTGGCCTTTCATTGGTTTATGGCAGGCAGCACAAGTAGGTTTTGCCCTGGGCATTCCCCCTTGCTCTCTTCGTCCTCTTGTAACTTCTGGGACATCAGCAACTGTACAAAAAAACAAGAAATGTGAAGTTTATTTGATTCTCTGTCTGTTTGCTGCTTCTATATATATTTACCTGGCGTTGTTGGGGGTACATCTGGGACTTGCATCCTTTTCCTGTCATCTCTTTTCTTTAGGGCCTCATCTCTGGGCTGCCTCACAAGCATTGTGTTCATCACATCAGTTGTCATTTCCCTCAGCTCCTGTTCAGCAGCAAGGAGTTTGTCCTCCCTGACAGCCCAGAGGAAGGTTTGGTACACATCCTCAATGTAATCTGTGACAAGAAAGACTTTGAGTGTGTGTGCAATGTAATGAAATAGCTACAGTAGCTCAATCACACAGCCATGTAATTGGAACACACATGGTTTGCACAAGAAAAAATATGTTGTTAGCTGGGCAAGGGTTGGGGGTGCACACAATTTCATCAACTATCTCCAAAGTGTGATCACAACAACCACCATCTGTTGATCAGCTAGCATTCTAAAATGTAACCGTACCAAAGTTCTGTTGCACTTTTACATTTCTCGCTGTAGCTTCTCCATTTTTGAACTTTGGGTAGACCAGACACCTGTTCGCAGCCAGCACCATCTAGTCGGCTCTCTCTAAACAAGTTATCATTGAAGTGCAGAACAGCAATTGCATGCCTGAAAATGATTATGTACAAATATTGTGATTAGTTACTCGCACTTCATGGTGTCACACAGGAGATCATTGATGTGTGTGGTTCAAACCTGCAGAACATGCCACGATATGAATAGTTTATCATCTTTGGAGCAAAGTGGTTCAGCACTGAATGGAATCCTTCCAGGCAACTTGTTTGCTCCAGGGGAGACACTTTCTGTATTCCAGCAACCAGACTTGGGTTTGTCAGTGCCTTATTCACTTTCTCATACAGTTTGGAATCTGAATAACAGAAACATTGTATGTGATCAGTACACTAGGTTCCCCCCTAACCTTCCCTCCAACTCTATTGCCACATTGTATAAAAGAAGCCAAGGGACATTACATGTATGTCATTTTGCAATGACAATGTTCAGTGTGAGTCCAACTCATTTGTCTCTTTTATGCTATGGCAGATAATTTGGAGATATAAACTGGGTATATTTACCATATTTCAGCCACTCTCGATGCCTAATTTCTCCATGAGCACATCGGTTAAATCCAGGTCTTCATGTTTATTGACCATGTGGCTGAGGAATGACTTAAATTTTGCCCATATCACGGCGGCGGCGTACACATAATCTCTTTCATGTTCTGAATAATGAGGAAAAGAATACCGCTAAGCATAATTTCCGCGAATATCATCCATTTCAAGGGCGGACTGACTCACCTGGCGACGCGTTCTCGAGGATTGCGGTTGCTCTTCTTGCGCATGTTTGACGTGAACGGACGGGAAAGACACGATTCCGATCTCATCTCGCCTCAGGCGAGGAAGATAGGGCGTCTCTTGTCCCGGTAGAACCGTGAAAAGGCGATCAAAATCCTCTCCCTTGAAGTGCGCCGAGCAAACGCAAGATGATGCTGTGGGCTCCCATTTTGCGTGCTTCGACTTTACGAAGTCAACCCATCTTTTTCGTCGTTTCCTCGCCTCTGGCCTTTCATCTCCGGCAAACGGGATCCTGTGCAGGCCTATTCCTTTTTGCACATCGGGAATATTTGAGCAACCTCCAACAACGCACCGAGTTGGCATGCCGCAATAATAATTTCCCTCCTTGCGACATCAGCAAATGCTTACATCGTCTTACCTACATGACGTCACGATGCTAGCTTGGCCCCAGGACACTCTCGCTCGGCCGTGATCCAATATGGCGGCCGAAACCGGCATTTTCGTCGCGTTTCAATACAAAATACCAGTGAAGCGGGTGGTCTTTATCACTTTATTACCAGTTAATTCGAAACAGAATTGTGTCTCGGAATCACAGAAAAATGCTCATTTTGGTGCATATCTGGACTTTAAGGCATGGAAGTTCGTAGAATATTACGGAAGCTTCGTTTTCAAAAAAGACCTATTGCGGACTCAAAACAACCAAACGAAGTCATTGTACTCAGTGACCTTTAAGCTAACTGACCTTTTAAAAAACAAAAGAGCTGAGTCCCGATGTGGTGATGATCGCGAATCGAAATATGAGCGAGCTGATTTGGAGTCCGCCAATACATAGAAATATAAATGAAAGTACAGCAACGATGCTGCTTTAATGCGTAAATGAAGAGAGAGGGGACATGAAGCTTTTAATTCCAAAAAGTGAGGTCAGCTGTATTTGAGAATAGTAATGTCTTATTAATTGACAGCTGTCACCATGGACACCGTGCCGCTTGCCAACATTCCTCCAGCGCAAACTAAAGAGTCCGAGATTGAGACCAAGAGTGGAACAACTCGAGTCCGACGTCACGCATCTCCTCCTTCAAACAACACGCACACCATAAAACAACAACTGGTACAAAACATCAATCGATTGGTAAAGGAATGCGCTGCAAACGGTGCTGTTTGCGTCCAAGGTCCTCCCGGTCCTCCAGGTCAACCTGGCCACCAAGGATTACGCGGACGAAGAGGATACAAAGGCAGGCCGGGTAAACCTGGACCAAGAGGCATCATGGGACCACCAGGACCAAGTGGCAAGCAAGGCATTATGGGTCCTGTTGGAGCAAAGGGAGTGCAAGGCCAAAAAGGTAATGCAGGTCCACCTGGAATGACGGGACCGAAGGGAGACCCAGGGGAGTCGCTCTCCTCTCCTAGCGTCATCGTAAATCCTTCCCCACTGACAGTGAATGAGAGCGAGGCTGCATCGATGCAGTGTTCAGCTAGTGGCAATCCTGAGCCCGTGATAGTGTGGAGTAAAGTCAGCGGTTCGTTGCCTGCAGGACGGTCAGCAGTGTTTCGTGGCAAGCTGGAGGTTCATAAGTCACATATGAATGACTCTGGAGTGTACCAGTGTAAGGCAACAAACATCTTAGGAGTGGCACGGAAACAAGTCACGCTGGTTGTTAACGGTGAGTGAAAGTCTTGTTCAAGTTGCTGTTTATTCCATGGTGTCTTGAATATGTTTTATAAAAGACATTCTTCCCAGGAAAAACGTGTCTCTCGTTTGCAATCACCAAAAAACCGTAAAAAGATCTCCGAATATAATCGAAACCGTAAGAAAAACTGAGTAAATGAGAATTGAGTTTCTAACTGACCTTTCCCCTCAATTTGTTTTATTCTAAGGACACGTAGAGTTGGTCTGTTGAAAGTGGGTTTTACCACAGGAAGTAGATACTGATTTTATTAAGTCAACATCGGAGCGGATTTTTCAAAGACTGCTACGATCTGACGCTGGAGAAATGCTGTACATTGTTATGAAAACGTGAAAGACTGAAAATACTTGCGGCTCGGTGAATAATTGAATATGTCATTCCAATCCCTCTGTATCTGTCGAGCATTGTGCATTGCAATACCTTTGGGCAGCGGTCTACCAGTGAATAATTTGTAAATATAGAATGTTTGTGTGCTGTCTGAGGCGACTTATCTTCGGCTACTGAAAAAATCTGACTGAGTGAGGAGAAAAACGGGCAGGTTACAAAAAAGAACCTACGAAAAGTTTATTCAGAACCTTGAAAAGTATTCGATCACTGCACATTATTGTATTCAACAGACTGGTATAAGTACTTCAAAAAAAGTAAGAAAGTTGATCTGGCCGACACTCACGAAAAAAACATCAATATCATAACGTACTATAGAAACTTAGTTGTCAGGTCGAACTAAAGAAAACCACAATTAGCAGTTTCCTCTATTGTCTTTATTAGCTTACTGTTCTTTATTAGTTTACTGCTAGTGTAAGTTGGTCTCTGTATATGCACTTCCTAACATGTTTTTCGTCCGACCTTTAAGCCCAGCTGGATATAACAATAATAATAATATTAATAATAATAATAATAATAATAATAATAATAATAATAATAATAATAATAATAATAATAATAATAATAATAATAATAATAATAATAATAATAATAATAATAATAATAATAATAATAATAACTAGAAATACGATAATCGCAGATACCCCCTCACTCTGTCATTAATGGGACTTTTACTTTGGTAACTCCCAACAAGAGTAGCCTTTGTTTTATCGAAATGTTGACTCAATCTTTTCTTCGAACTCAAGTGCTACACGCAAAGGAAGGAGAAAAAGAATGGTGTGTGTTATACTTTTGCGTTGAAAAAAGAATCGATCGCGTGACGAAGTACGTATTTCCCACGGTCGGCACGTCAAATTAATTCATACAGTCTGCCAAGCACGTTCTCAAAATTTTATACTCAAAGTTTGAAGTTGGTCGGTCGTCGTAGTACGGGAAAAAAGGAACACTGATTTTCCAATTTTGAATTCATAGGCAGTACAATTAAATAGGCTTCCTGTGCGATTTGTTTTTACTCTAGACTGCATGCACCTGACTCAGGCATGCATATTTAATGAGCTCGAATTGTTTTATATGTTAACCCACTCAAAACAACATGATTTCTCCCAGAATCAAAGCAAAACTTGAACAGTTTACTTCAAATTATACACGGGCTTCAGACCCAGTGATACTTCTAAGGGCTTGTGAACGATTCTCGCTGCAATCACCGCGTGTCAGATTACAGAAAAATAAGACATCTGGTTCTTGTATCATTTGGGCTGTATTGGGTGAGGCTAGGTTCATACGTCGTGCCAGAGCCGTACCGAACCTAATTGCAATTGAGTTTGACTGAAGCACGACGGTGGCACGGCTTTGATTCAGACGTCAAACTTAATTCCAAATTCGGCTCAACTTTCTTATCTTTCTTCTCTTTGACAGAGGCCGCATCAAATTTATGCTGTTATACATTACAGTAATGTATGCATTTGGTTTGGCACGACTCGGGCGCGACGTCTAAATCAAAGCCGTGCTAGAGTCTTGTAGCACGGCAGAGTTTGTCGAACTTATTGCTCAGTCGAACTTAATTCAAACCTTTGATTCAGACGTCGTGCTACAGTCGAACTTAATTGGTCCTAATATTTTTTCAGTCCTGAATTGAGTTCGGCTCGACTCTAGCACGACATCTGAACCGGGCCTGACTAAATCATTCAAGACTACAAGTTCCGATTGCTCTGAGCGAATACGGTAGCCGAAACTGGCGACAGAAGCGTAGTAAAACAATACTTCGAGGGAAAATGATCAGCATACAAATTTTAATACATTCTTGAAGTGATCGAGTTTATACAAGCTATACGGGATAGAATATATTTGTCACGGTGATTGTTCAATTTCCACTGACTAACCTTTGTTGCTTGTCCTTTCTAAATAAGTATCTGAGTTTAACACAAGACGGCGTCTGAAGCTCCCGATTTGCTTTCAAGCGCTGTTCCCTTTGCGGAGCCGTTTCTTCGGCACGCTTCCCGTTCATGATGCTGTCCGTTATAACATGTTTGTCGTCTTTTCTCTAGACGGATTTGGCGCTGTTCGATCGTTTCACGATTTCGCCTTGCCCGTTTCTGTTTTCGTCTTGCCGTGCCTGTTTCCTTCTCTTTTGAAGACAAGCTTCGCGAGACTGTTGTGTTTCAAGTTTTCCAGTTTTCCATTTTCGTAAACACAGCTACGATATACTGTATCTAATTTCTCTTACTGCGAGTAAAACTACAGGGCCACACGTGATCGATCCGGCCTTTGTTATTGGTTAAGCAGCGATAGGAACTGGGGACGAGGTCGCACGACAGACTGACAGACGAACATTAAATTTCGAGATGGCGACACGCTTCGAGTCTTTGAAGGATGCGATACTACTGCATTGGCGTTGTGATTATTTCCCTCACTTCGTTCGGGGATAATAATAATAACTAGAAATACGATAATCGCAGATACCCCTCGCTCTGCCATTGATGGGACTTTTACTTTGGTACTCCCAAGAAGAGTAGCCTTTGTTTTACCGAAATGTTGACTCAATCTTTTCTTCGAAGTCAAATGCTACACGCAAAGGAAGGAGAAAAAGAATGGTGTGTGTTATATTTTTGCGTTGAAAAAAAGAATCGATCGCGTGACGAAGTACGTATTTCCCACGGTCGGTCGGCACGACAAATTAATTTATACAGTCTGCCAAGCACGTTCTCAGAATCTAATACTCAAATTTTGAAGTTGGTCGGCCGTCGGAGTACGGGAAAAAAAGAAACACTGATTTTCCAATTTTGAATTCATAGGCAGTACAATTAAATAGGCTTCCTGTGCAATTTGTTTTTACTCTAGACTGCATGCACAAGACTCAGGCATGCAT
Organism: Plumapathes pennacea; assembly: GCA_964036295.1. Lineage (NCBI taxonomy): Eukaryota > Metazoa > Cnidaria > Anthozoa > Antipatharia > Myriopathidae > Plumapathes > Plumapathes pennacea. The sequence goes on from OZ038462.1 coordinate 10,073,709, forward strand.
GTTTAATGAGCTCGAATTGTTTTGTACGTGAACGCGCTCAAAACAACATGATTTCTCCCAGAATCAAAGCAAAACTTGAACGGTTTGCTTGAAATTATACACGGGCTTCAGACCTAGTCATACTTCCAAGGGCTTGTGAACGATTCTCGCTGCAATCACCGCATGTCAGATTACAGCATTTGTTACAGTTTTAGTCTCGAAAGAAATATTAAGACATCTGACTAAATCATTCAAGACTCCAAGTTCCGAGTGCTCTGAGCCAATGCGGTAGCCGAAACTGGCGACAGTAGCGTAGTAAAACAATACTTCGAGGGAAAATGATCAGCATACAGATTCTAATACATTCTTGAAATGATCGAGTTACAAGATACGGGTAGAATATATTTGTCACGGTGATTGTTCGCTTTCCACTGACTAACCTTTGTTGCTTGTCCTTTCTGAATAAGGATCTGAGTTTAACACAAGACGGCGTCTGAAGCTCCCGATTTGCTTCCAAGCGCTGTTCCCTTTGCGGAGCCGTTTCTTCGGCACGCTTCCGTTCATGATGCTGTCGGTTATCAAATGTTTGTCGTCTTTTCTCTAGACGTATTTGGCGCTGTTCGATTGTTTCACGATTTCGCCTTGCCCGTGCTAGTTCCCTTCTCTTTTGAAGACGCGAGACCGTGCTGTGTCAAGTTTTCCAGTTTTCAAATTCATTTTCGTGAACGCAGTTACGTACAACAATTATTGCTGCTTCGTTCAAACCTTTGTTTGACCTCGCTTTGACGCTAATCGATAATTATTATTACGTCATTGCCTTAGAGGTCGCCCTATGACAGACTGACAGACTGACGAACATTAAGGCCCCGTCCACACTACGCCGGATAAATTTGAAAACGCAACTTTATTCTTACGGTTAGGCCTACCGTCCACACTAATCCGGATAAATTGTCCACGAAAACGGAACTTTTCGAAAACGCTCTTCAAAGTGGATAAATTTGAAAACGCCGGCTTTGCGTTTTGGTGTGGACGAAAAACATTTTGAAAACGGAACTTTTCGAAAACTCTGACTCACGTGGTCACGTCAAGTGGTTTCAAAGATTGTCAGGGACGTTTGTGGAGCAATAACAATACATTTGGGACCGGAAACATTTTATCCGTTTTCCAGTGTGGACGGAAAACATTTCTTGCGTTTTCAGAGTGAAAGTTGCGTTTTCAAATTTATCCGGCGTAGTGTGGACGGGGCCTAAATTTCGAGATGGCGACTCGCTTGGAGTCTTCACACAAAGCGAATTTGCTGCATTAGCGCCGTGATTATTACCCTCACTTCGCTTCGCTCGGGGATAATAATAATAATAATAATAATAATAATAATAATAATAATAATAATAATAATAATAATAATAATAATAATAATAATAGTTATTTGCTTATATAGCGCTATTTCCAATAAATTGTCTAATAGCGCTTTACAAACTTTCAAAACCAGCTGCCTTACAAAAAAGAATGGCTTACAATCATCTGAAAATTATAACCTATTACATACTAATCTACTTAAATTACACATATTTTTGACTATATTCTACTAAATTAGCTCCTGATTTCTTAATTTCTATCATCATGCGTAGACTATTAAAAAGTTAGGTTTTAATTGTACTCTTAAAACTCGAGACGAAGGGAGCAAACCTATAAAACCACTAGGTTATTGGCCCACCCAGAACTCCGACGCAGTTGACGTATAAGCCAGTGTACTTTATACGTACTTTTCTTGGCCACAGCTCCACCTCGCGTATCTCTTCATCCGGGTCCTCGTCATGTCAAAGAAGGTGATAACGTCACTCTTCCGACTTGCTACGTGACTGGCTCTCCCAAGCCAACGGTTACTTGGAGGCGGGCATCAGGCCGGGTCCCTTCTGGTCGCCCAAACATCAAGGGAAGCTCCCTGGTCATCCTTTCTGCACAGAAAAGTGACTCAGACGCCTACTTTTGTCAGGCTTCTAATTTTCTTGGCTCCAAATCGGCGATGACTCTCCTCGTTGTTGTAAGTCTCCCAAGATTCTTCCAGAAGCCGCCGGCAAAGGTTGAGAAGGTTGAAGGAAAGACGCTGACGCTGAACTGCAGCGCTGTAGGAGATCCACAGCCGGTGATCAGCTGGAGAAGAGAAGGCGGACAACTACCTGCAGGCAGGACTGTCACGACGGAAAAATCTCTGACAATAAAGAACCTGAGGACACAAGACGCAGGAGTTTACGTGTGCGTTGCGACAAGTGCAGCGGTCTTCCAAGTCGATGTTCCAGTTCACGTGCGAGTTTTAGGTAAGCATGTAGATCTTGCTTTCGAATAAAGACGTCCACATTATCCTAATATGATTGATGACTTGTAGCGACTGGTATAGGATTTTGTCTACGATTTATGTTTAAAATTTTGATCGGGAAGGAGTTGGTGCGTCACTGTACAACAAAGAAAACATTGTTAAACATTAGTCGGTTGACGTATCAAACAAACTGAGTGCTTGTTTTCAGCCCATAAAACATTGTTTCATAAGCTCGAAATACTTTTAGATTTCATGTCTGCATCGACGCAAGAAGGGTGTTTAAAATGGCTACCAAAACGACTATATTCGGAAAAAAGTGCGCGGACCCTTCTAAAATGGTTGACACGGTCTGACTTCTCGAATTAATAATAACGGCGATACAGGGGCGTTTTCCATGTGACCATCAGTCATTCCAGAATTTTCGAAAAAAGAGGGCAAAAATCCTTACCGAAAACGTTCGGTTCCATTTGGTTTCCTCACGGAATTTTCGGTTTTCTTGCCCAAATGGAACTGGGGCATTTTTTTCACAAGTGGCTCACTGCGTTACTGGTTAATCGATCTCGTTTTTCTAAGAATCTTTTCGATAGCTATGTATGCAGCCGTCATGTTGGCTTGCTTTTCCCTTTCTCATTCTATATAACATTTAAAGTAGTTGACAAGCGTGGGCGTGGGGCGACTTTGTTATCCGAAAATGTAAGCGTCCATAACTCCTGAAAGACACTTTGCATCGACCCAGAATTTTGCATGAAAACGAGAGCAATGATATTTGAGAATATAATGTTAACGACATTGTGAATGGAGTAACTACTTTGTTTTTTCTTGAATGCATAGGCCCAAGAGATTGTTCTGACCTGTACAAAGCAGGTATCACCACAAGTGGCGTGTACTCTGTCGATCCTGACGACAAAGGAACTTTCTCAGTTTACTGTGACATGACAACCGACGGAGGCGGCTGGACAGTGTTCCAGAGAAGACAAGATGGCTCCCAAGATTTCTACCTTGGATGGACTCAGTACAAAGCGGGCTTTGGACATCTGACCGGCGAGTTCTGGTTGGGAAACGACAAAATTCACCGCTTGACAGCCTTTAGACCGACCGAGCTACGAGTTGATTTAGGGGATTGGAACGGAGCGATAGCTTATGCCAAATATGGCAGTTTTGGAGTTGGCGATGAGCAGTCGCTGTACCGGCTGAGTGTGGGCTGGTATTCAGGGACGGCGGGAGACTCATTAGCGTATCACAACAACATGAAATTTTCGTCAAAGGATAAAGATAACGACGCGGCGGGCAGTGAAAACTGTGCTGTGACGCATGTTGGCAGCTGGTGGTTCAGAAGTTGTGATCATTCCAACCTAAACGGAAAGTACCTGGGAAACAAGGTGGATGATAAGGGAGTGGAGTGGCAAGGATACAGAGGTTCTCTCTCCATGAAGATCGCTGAGATGAAACTGCGACCAAAAAATTAAGGATGACAAATGCTTAGCCTGAATGATTTACCGTTTTTAAGATAAACCAGTTAATCGTAAGTGAAACAAAGTCTTGCAATGTTAAACTTTATTGATTGGTTCTAAGTTTGGTAAAGGGACATGGTGCTGTCTAAATTTTATCCTAGAATTAGGTATGTTTCGACGTTCAATTACCTTGCACGAATTTTACTGAAAAATGATCGTTCACCCGGTCTGTTTGACAAACGCGTTTCATGTGATGTCTGCCTTAGTTTGGTATCTAGAAATACGGCAATCGCAGATATCTCCTTGCCTTTTAGGTAGATTTTCGGGATTCGGGATTTTTATTTAGGAGATTATTATTTGTTCTCGACGTCACTAGTCATCGTTTGTCGCATGGCAGTCTGGTTTAATTCTTATGTCTGAAAACGGTAAAAAATGTTTAATAAACGCTTCTGGAACTAGGGGAGAAAGAGCTACAACCACCAAACAGTGGGGGAGGGATGGGTTTCTCCGGTTCAAAAAGAGACTGCTACGTTTAGGAGATGTGCCGCTGACCGACCCAGTTGAAATTAGCTTTCGTTTGATGCAATTTTCATGCGATTTGGAGCTTCCTAGCCCAAAATGTCAACATCCGAAGTCAGCGTACTTCCCGGGATGCGCTGCATTGGGGCGAGGCATTCACCACGGCTGGCTGTGAACTGCAAATTCAAACACAAAAAGTACACATCGAATTTGCTCCAGGGGACTGACCGAGGCTTCACAGGAGATGTTCAATCCTTCGACAATCAGGTACGGGGTAAACATTTTGCGTTGTACCCAAGGTTCTTGTATTAAATGCAGCTTAAAAAGTGACAGTAGCCGGTTTTGAGCGTATTCTGCTATCAATCCCTTCTTACGTCGGCCGAAATTTTAAATTCAAAAAAGTACACATCGAATTTTACCGGAGATAAATATTTTTTGTGCTGTTGTGTTTAGGAAGCTTTCCTCTTCCGAATGCTGCCCAAACATTTTTACGAACGTGCTTCAGGTAAGCGAAAAGCGCAATTTATTATCAGATCCCATACATTTCTTTGATATTCCTTGAGCGGCTCTCAGCGTGAAACCTGATGCCTTTTCCAAGATGGCGCAACCGGATGTCTGAATTTTCAAGAGTTTAAAATTTCGCACAATATTGCTTTTCTTTTGCGAAATGCATGGGCTATATAGCCTTACCATTTTTTCAAAACTTGGCCATTTTGAGGCCTTTAGGAATCTTTCAAAATCGCATGAAAGTTTCAGGAAACGTTTATGGGTTTATAACGACGGTTTTAATTTATAATTGTTGATACTTTTCCTATAGGTCCATGCCAAACAATTCTCCTCTTAAGAATAACATTTGCCTCGACACGGCTGAGTGCACCTCACGCATGCGTATAATGAAATTTTGGCAGTTGTTAGTCGTGGTCACACTACACACTTTTCCCCAGGGAAATACGATTTACCGCGAGGGTGAAATGCGAAAACATTTCCCAAGAGAAAGTGGTTGTTTACCATTCGAAAAAAAGTTCCGGTTTGTCGCTCGGGAAAAACGGGACTACCTTCTCAAACGATCCGTTCATTCTGAACAATTTCTGGTAAATCAAACCGAAAACCGTTTTCTTTGAATGGTAAACAACCAGTATCTCGGGTTTCATTTTCCCAGGTAATGAAAGTCACACCGGTCACACCGTAATCAGATTGACCTCGGGGTGTCGCTTTCTTTCCCACGAGTATATGCAAATAACATGTCCGATAATCAACGTGAAGAGTTTACTTCTTATTTGCTTTTACTTTTTGTCACTTTATTTAAACGAGCAAGGCGATCAAGAACACTGCTATTGCACTGTTTGATTGCTCGGAGACGTCGACGAAGACAACAAGCGGGATTATTTCGATTTATGACCATTTTGGCTTGGCAAGTAGGGCACCGGTCCACGCGAATCCACCGCATAAATCACCACTACCAGGAGTCATCCGTAAAGAAGCCAGAATATCTTACTTGTTAATGTCGATAGTCTGTTCACTATAAGCATTCTTCCCGCCTTCTCTCTTCGACTTTTTGTCGCCGTTCGGTCTTGCTTCCACGGAAGAAACAGCCAAGAACATCAGAACAACAAGAACAACAATGCACACCGCCGCTGCCAACAGCTTCGCCGACACGGCAGACATCCTCCACAAAATTGTTAAAATGACACGGTTAATTTGTATACTTTCCCGATGAATTTGGTAGCAAAATAATCCTTGAAGACCAGGCTTTCAAAAACCGCGCGAACATTTATGACTTGCGCATCATGTTTTGCGCAAAGCCGCTCTGAACATTGCTTTCGCACCGGTGTCGCACCGTCTCCATACAAAAGTCTCTTGTGATTTTCTCGAGTCGATAAATTCAAGTCAAAAGTGACACGCCAAAAATTTACAATACACAGTTTATTTTAGTGCGAATAGAGCCCCAAAGGACTGAAGTTTTACAGTCCGTGCGAACATTTTAGGAAAGTGACCTTCAAGAAAGAGAATTTGAGCAATAATCGTCAAAAATAGGTGAAAAACTGCAAATTTTCCGCTTCAATAATCCCCGAACGAAGTGAGGGAAATAATCACGACGCTAATGCAGCAAAATCGCATCATTTGAAGACTCCAAGCGTGTCGCCATCTCGAAATTTAATGTTCGTGTGTGTGTGTGTGTGTGGGGTACGACTCGTCCCCAGGGCCATCCGCGTCGAGCGACCACTGCGAGGTTACATCGGCAGCTTAACTGTAAACCGCCATTTTCTTAGTGACATGCGGTAGCTGTAAGAGTACGAACGGAAGTGATTTTGTACAATAAGATGCAGATACAAGGCCAAGCAGTTCGACGGACGGCTGTAATTTGCCCGGATATTTTGCCGGTGTATGGGAGGCAAGCTTACTAGCCGTGAAACGGATTCTTGAAGGCACAACTGGTCGACCTGAACACAATCCCAGATGCCAGTATTGTGTTAAAACGCAGACACTTCTTCAGAAAGAAATAGCAAAATACAGTGATGGAAATCGAACAATCATCGTGGCAAATTTCACCTTTTACAATAACAGGAATGTAGTTTTCAGAATCCAAGTTTGACAAGATGACGACACACAATACAATGGAAAGTGGAATTTTCGTACTGTATGAGGACTGCTCTATACAGTGTACTTTAAAATCATTGAAGACGTAAACAATAGTGTTTTGGGTTTTGTTTCCTTTGCTGGAAAAGAGCTAAAGCTATGGCTTTCAGGAACCGGTGAGTTTTGAAAATTTACATCAATTAACGTACAACGCTTTTGTTAAATGACGGTCGTGTTATCATTATGGTATTTCAACAATTGCCGTATAGTTTGTCGTTTGATGCCCCGGGAACTGTGATGAAGGTCAAGTAGGATTATACTGTGATCTTTTCGCTAGTTTTCAAAGCTATTTCAGAGTGACTTCGTGCAAGATTGTGTCATCCGATTCCTGACATATTTGCATAATTTCACTGACAGTCTGACACATGCTGTGAAGTTTTGTCGCCGCGTTTGTTGGCACACTGTATTCAAGGATAAAATGTAACCGGGTTAAAATGCTTTTGCTTTTTGAAGGCTATTAAAGTAGAAAATATCCGGCCACTGCTTTCCAAATTAAACAATTACAGTCTATTGTATATTATTGTCTACTAGCGGGACCCCGTAAGATACTCGCTCAACACAATCGGACCTTGTATTATTTAGTGACCGGGTTTGCTCGCTCAATACAATCGGACCTTGTATTATTTAGTGACTTGATTTCTTTTTTCTGTCAAAGATTTTAAAATCGTCAAACGCAGTTTGAAAAGTTGTTGTGTTCAAAATTGAATCTCTGCCAAAATTCACACGGTCCCGGGACTTCAAAAGCGTGTAAACAAGCGACTCGCTTTGACGGCTCTAAATTTTGTCACACTCGAAGAAGCGTATTAAACTTATAAAGTAAAAAATAAAAAAACATACACGTATGTGGTTAGGATAAAGCTGGAGAAATCGTCGCTTTTCTTGAAATTCATAAAAATTTTGGTGTCCAAGATCGACTTTGCTTGGCTTTCAAGCGTCGGGAGTATTCTGTAGTTGCGTGTAAATGTTGTCTCAGCGAATTTTGAAGTTCAGCTTAGTGTCTACGAAAATTGCAGACTGTGCACGTTGTCTGAACTAAACCAGACTGTCGTACGACAAAGATATTTTTTAGCGGCCGACTGGTGACGTCGCTACACAACCGTGGTTTGCAAAAAAAAATTTAAATAATCTCCGAACCAAAAATAAACAAGAATCCCATGCACTTTCCGAAAACCCAGTACTGAGCGAGGGGATATCTGCGATTATCGTATTTCTAGTTTATGTAAATTTGACCTTAGAGGCTAATGTTACACAATTGTTTGCCATGATAGAAATATTAGAGTAAATCGTGGACTAAAATATCACAATCTTCGAACAAAGGAGCTCATTCAAGTTCTACGTGGTTTTGCTGCTATACCTTATCATTTGTACCTAGTTTCAGAATCGCATGAAATTTTCACGAAACGTTTCTGTGACAATAACGACGGTTTTAATATATAATTGTTGATATTTTATCAAGCGATTTGCGAAAAATTAGAACAAATCTCATGCTTTTTGATCAAAAGAGCTCAAGTTATCCCCGAGCGAAGAGAGGGTAATATTTACGACGCTAATGCAGCATAGTCGCCTCATTTTAAGACGTGTGTGTGTGTGTGTGTGTGTGTGTGTGGTACGAATTTTTAGGCCAGGTTCCTAAGGCAATGACGTAATAATCATCAATTAGCGTCTCCGCCAGTGTTTTTAAAAGATTTGAACGAAGCAATATTGTACGTAACTGGTTTCACGAAAATGATTTTGAAAACTGGAAAACTTGAAACCGAACGGTCTCGCAAAGCTCGTCTTCAAAAGAGAAGGGAACAGGCACGGGCAAGGCGAAATCGTGAAACGATCGAACAGCACCAAATACGTCTAGAGAAAAGACGACAAACATGTTATAACCGACAGCATCATGAACGGAAGCGTGCCGAAGAAATGGCTCCGCAAAGGGAACAGCGCTTGAAAGCAAATCGGGAGCTTCAGACGCCGTTTTGTGTTAAACTCAGATACTTATTCAGAAAGGACAAGCAACAAAGGTTAGTCAGTGGAAAGCGAACAATCACCGTGACAAATATATTCTACCCGTATCTTGTAACTCGAACACTTCAAGAATGTATTAGAATCTGTATGTTGATCATATTCCCTCTAAGTATTGTTTTAATACGCTTCTGTCGCCAGTTTCGGCTACCGTATTCGCTCAGAGCAATCGGAACTTGGAGTCTTGAATGATTTAATCAGAGGTCTTATTTTTTCTAAGACTAAAACTGTAACAAATGCTGTAATCTGACATGCGGTGATTGCAGCGAGAATCGTTCACAAGCCCTTAGAAATATGACTAGGTCTGAAGCCCGTGTATAATTTCAAGTAAACCGTTCAAGTTTTACTTTGATCCTGGGAGAATTTGAGCGGGTTCACATACAAAACAATTCGAGCTCATTAAATATGCATGCCTGAGTCAGGAGAATGCAGTCTAGAGTAAAAACAAATCGCACAGGAAGCCTATTTAATTGTACTGCCTATGAATTCAAAATTGGAAAATCAATGTTCCTTTATTTCCGTACTACGACGGCCGACCAACTTCAAAGTTTGAGTATTAATATTTGAGAACGTGCTTGGCAGACTGAATGAATTAATTTGACGTGCCGACCGTGGGAAATATGTACTTTGTCACGCAATCGACTCTGATAACACACACCATTCTTTTTCTCTTTCCTTTGCGTGTAGCACTTGACTTCGAAGAAAAGACTAAGTCAAGTAAAACAAAGGCTACTTTTGTTGGGAGTACCAAAGTAAAAGTCCTATCAATGGCAGAGCGAGGGGGTATCTGTGATTATCGTATTTCTAGTACGTGCTTTTGCTGCTATATCTCATTCCTACGGATAAGTTCGCTTGAAGTATCAGGAGACGTTCCAGTGAAATATTTTCCATTGTTTTTTTTTTCTGTAGTGTGATCTGTTTTCAATATATCTGCCCAAATTCGTTGTCTTTTTTCGGTTTTTGTTCTATTCCGCGAGGACTTCGTTCGAAACGCAAATTTCGATCAAATAGCACCCTGTATAATTCTAGCTAGCCAAGGGTTTTATGAGAGGCAGAACTTTTCTTTCAGAATTCCTAGTTATATTATTATATTTACAAAATTTTCCGGAAAAAGGTCCATTATGGTTACGTCGTGAGTTACGGAATGCTGATTGGTTAGAACGGTATTCACAAGACTTACTCGAGGGTCACGAGCAGGACTCGATGGTTTGGAACAAAACCTTTTTCGACTGGACTCAGTGGATGTGGAAAAGTTACACATTACTGAGATGCAGCAATTCTCTCTGAGCTCTCTTCTAGTCCGGCTTGGGCGGCAACGGCGACTACAGTTTTCTGAACGTCTTTCACTGCCGTCATAATTTCTTTCATGCGTCCCTTCAGTTTTCCCAGCTCTTTTTTCAACATCTGGTAGCGTTCCTCATTTGGATCGTGCACTGCGTCCACTTCAATATCGTCGTCCAGGAACTCGATTGTCTTTCTGTTTATTTAGGGGGAACACAAATTAGAAAATGCTGTGGCCGATCACTCGTCGTACCAGGAGAGGATCAGAAGTGCGTCAAGACGATGCGGGAACAGACGCAAAAAGATGTAGAGTTAAAAATACTGCGCGGCTGAAATACTAGAGATAGAGAACCGCTTTGCTCCCAGTCGCGTCTTTGGTTTATTCGGGCCGGAAAGTTGGAAAAAGGCGCTCGCGTGTGAAAAGACGGTAATTTTTCTCCTTCCTATCAATCCCTATTTTCTCCTTCCCGTCCCCTTCGCTCGCACTTTTCTCGTGCTCAAGTTTATACGTTCCGATATCGAAGAAGACTCCGCGTATTCCCAACTTACTCCAAGAAGAGACAAAGAGCAGGTAGAGATGATTTGCAAACGTGTGATAATATGAAGAAAATTCCATCTTACCTCGTGAAAATGCTTGTCTTAATGGAGGGTTTGACGACTAGTGTTGGCTTGTACAGCCGCCGGGTTACAAACTTTGGAAACTTGCTTTCAATTTCGACAAGAAAGCTGATTTTTCTGGCCTTGTTTCTGAGGAAGGCGTTCTTCTGAATTGCGTCGATGTCACCAACAGCCAAACCGACCTACAGAAGGATTATTTGGCCATGTAAATTCCGTTTGGAAAGGAACTTGTTTTTCAATACACTGCATGATGCTCCATCAAAATTGACGGCTGTTCTTAATCTGTTCAAAAATCTAGTATGACTTGTAAAATGACTAAACCTTACCAACAAATTCATAAGAATGATAGGCATGACCCAGAGAAAGATGTACACTAGCATGAATGAAGACTCCTCGTACGGCACCATGGCAACCCCAGTGTCGGTGTTATTTGCATACAGGTTATCTACCAACAAGGTGCTGTAGTCAATTTCACCAACCAGCATTACCGTCACCTTGGCAATAGTCTTCAAGATTGTTTCGAAGGCAGCCTGGATGAAGAAAATAGAAAACAAAATTCAAGTACCTCCTGCTTACTTGTTGCCATCAAATTTAATTCGCCACTCATTGCTAATCTAAATACGCCACCTTTGAAGTTCGGCCAAAATGTAAAAGAGTTTCACATATCTGGCACTGATACTGTACTAAATTCAACGACATCCTTTTAGGCGAAAGATGATATTTAACAATGTAAGGTTTAACTAAACTGAATATTCTGTCTAATGGTGATACCAGTATAAAGTTCCAAATAAATATAGAACTATTTCAAGCAATCCATAACTAATCTGATCTACGCGGAGATATTTTTAGCTTATTAAATATTGCAGAGCGCCAGACAGAATCACAATTACAACATTTCTTAACTATCATGCAGGTTTTCTTTTTCACTGTTTAAATTTTCATTCTCACCATTTCCTATGCCTATTGGTTTATTCTGTTCTTCATTATTTTATCTATTTAGTTATTCACCGCCATAAACTAGACTGCAGCAGTAATTGTTATAACTTTTATACACCGTTTTAAAGTTTAGCGCGAATATTAAAAACGTGTCGCTGACTTGGGTTCAAAAAAGTCCTTAATAACTCCTCAGTTTACTCTTTCATTTTCTTTTGCCCTCCTTGCCAATACCACATACTCAAATGACTGGACTGAGAGAGGGTAAAGGTAACTGACATATGCAAGTAGAACAGGACATTCCCGAATGCCTGTTTCAAAACGAAACTTAGTGCTAGAACTATTCTGATTTTGATTTGACATGAAATGAAAACACGAGAAAAGCTAACATCGATTAGAAAATACCCAGCACAGTGCATTGTTTCGAAACAGACAGGAATTCCGGAAAATGGTTTATGGAGAGATTTGTTCATTGTTGTGTGTGTGTGTGTGTGTGTTTGGTGGGGGGGGGGGGGGGGGGGGGGGGAGGGGGGGGAAGGAGGAGGAATATCTCACCTGCTCTTTGAAGAGAATATAAAACACAACGGAAAATCCCAAGATGAACATAATGAACAAGCAAGAAGCCTTCAGCATAGTTTTGGTGACTTCCAAAAACATGGTGACATACAGCCCCACGAAGGTTAGGGTTTGTGAAAACAAAATAAAATTCACATAACCAAGGAAAATGCACCAGGTGCCCATCTGCCAGTAGATCTCAGGACGACCCTGAAGACTCTGCATTTGAAACAGTTCGATCTGAGGAATCACGAACAAGATTGCTGTTACATAAAGTGCCAACTCCAAAAAGTTACTCGGAGAGGTGAAATAATTCAGTTTTTGAGCAATGATCTGATATGTCTCCTTCAGCAGGTTCAGAATGGCGAAGACGAACGCAACGTACGGAACAATTATGCCAAAGTGGCTGTTGTTTTCTTCCGTAAAGTTTTTGGGTTCATCTCCTGGTCTGTCCAACACAATCTTGCTCCTCTGCTGCAGCGTAAACGAAGTCAGAAGCCCTATAAAAACCATGTAGATAGCGAAGTTCAACCAGAACACGTACCATCCATACGTTCTCCACTTTACCTATGTAATGACAAAAAGTAACATTATCACAAATATCTAAGGGCATATATATTTAAATATGTTATATATAAAAATAGAAAAGGTTGCCAAGTCCAACTATTTAAGCAACTTTATATAACGCGTTCCCGTGTAATATAGCCTCATCAAACACTTTGGAAGTTGGGAGAAACACTCGAGTAACGTAGAAAAACCTTGAGGCCGCCGAAAAGATATTTTATTGGCTAAAAAATACGCATTTTGAGCTTAGGAGTGAAATAGCTTGTAACCAGGGCTTTACGAAAATTATAGATTTTTTGGGAGCAAGAACTTCTTCACAAGTGTGAGAAGGGAACAGTATAGGTACAATCTAAGATGATTTAGAAACCTTCAAGAGCTTCCGAGAAAGCACGTGTAGCAGCAGCTCTTGTTGTTTGCCCTCCACCATTGTTTCGAGGCCGCAGAAACGCTTTCCATCCGGCCCTATTTGTCCGTCGGGACCCGGGTCTAGTAACCGGAAGTCGTACGTGACAGAACGATTGGAGGAATTTGGGTCTGATTGCTGAACACAACGATCGAGGACCACTTCTGTCGCGCCTGGAAAGTTGAGGATTAGTTTTCTCAAGGGGCTTTCTTGTCTTGGTCGATGAGTAAGCAGCAACTCTTGCCACCTGAAATTTGGAAAAATATTTTAATTTATATTGTACGTGTTATAGAGCGATGTACAGATATATTTCGCTGTAAGTAAATCCGAAGTAACTACACAGCGCCAATATTCACAGAGGTTGTATGAAAACAATTTCAATCAATCAGAAACCAATTAAAGTAAATTGCTATTGGTTTTACATTGCAGACGAGACGAACTAGTTGATTGTAGGGCAACACCATCGACATTTGCTTTATTGTGGCAGAAGCTTGTAGTGGGGTATTGCTTTTTCTTCTGATTGGCCAAAAATAATGTTATTGTTTTCGGGCCACTGGCAATCACGTAGCAAATGCAAATGCTCAATTTTACAGTGGGGTTGCTAAGATGATGGGCGAAGATAGTTCACTACTTGTGAACAAGGAAATGGCCTTAAATCTGTTCACATACAAGTCACCTGTCGTGTTTAAGGATTGCCATGACAACGTCTGGCTTGTTTTGGTCCATGGCCACATTCAAGCAATTGAGACCGCGATCGTTCAGTAGCGTTAAAGCCCCATGATCCAACAGGAGCTGCACTATATTCACGTGACCTCCACGTGCAGCCAAATGCATTGCAGTGTTACCCTGTGTGTCAACGCTGTCCAGAGGGATGTTTTTATCGATCAAGAGTCGAACAACTTCAACGGCACCCGATAAGGCAGCCAGTAAGAGAGGCGAATGGCCATAACTGTCTCGACTGAGAGTGTCTGCTCCCATACCAATCAAAACCATACAAGTTTTCCTGTGTGAATGACACAATCAATATCAAAGGGATGACACATAATCTTATTAAACTGTCAAACAGAAAATTCACTGTGAATCCCGCAAATGCAAAGAACAGCGCATGGTTTTCAAGATTGGCACCTTGGGCACGCCGGAATCAACGAGCGATTCTTGTAGCTCCTTAACCTTCTAGCCTAGTTCTGATTGGTTGCCTTTCTTTGCAGCAGCCAATCCAAAAAAATCATGCTTTTCCTCAGAGGTCAGTTTCTTCCATATGTAAACCCCCTTTACACTCGAAACATCAGCTACTGTTATTTTTACGACATTCTAGTTCCTCAATCAACTTTCAGTTGATACACCAGAGTTTTTATCACCACGCCGACGGAGTTAATCTAGTTCTCTTAAGAGCTGGTGTCACACAAAAAATTCATTGGTCGCCTAATGAGAAGTGATAATTGAATAAGCTTTCAAAGAAATAATTTAATTTCAAAGTTCTCCCCCATTAAGTCATATTTGTCGTTTTTGTATTATATTTACCCTCCTATTGATTGATTTTATCTAGTAACTAAACAATAATCAGCTAAAGTATAGAAAATAAAAATTATCTCCACTCAACAACAACGCCAATAAGCAATGATTAGTATAGGTAATCACGTGATTTCGAGTAAATTTGAAATAATTGAGCACAAGTAAACTTTTCAAAGGCCTCAAAACTGCACGAGTTCCATGCGAGTACAATTTTTCACAAATTGCGGGCTTGGAAAAATTTACGAGTGCTCATTTACTCCAAAATTGCATGATTAATCATATTATTACTTGTTAATAGCATGCATGATGGAATAGTTCTGTAGTTCTGACTAATGTAGCAACGCGGAATAGGCAGAAATAGTTATTCTGCCGGCACGGACCAGAAGACTGGGTCCGGGTCAGGGGAATTGTGGGTATGTTCGAGATATACGACTTGGTCGTTTGTTAGTAATTTGATTCATTCTAGGTTCAGCACTAGCATCATCCGGCTAAAGTTTATATCGTAAATTTGATTTATTTCGCTTATTCTGAGTGTAAGAGGTTCTCGTTTTCTTGTTAAAGGATTTGGAATCGTCCCGAGGAATGAAAACGCAACACACTTTTTGTTTTGTTTGGCTGTCAGCAATTTTTAATTTCAATTTTCTGCACTCCTAATTTTACAATTCTGCACTGTTGATTTCATATTTTTGCACTGTTTTGCGCTCAGCCAATCAGAATGCAGAAATTATTGTATGCATGTTATTAAAACTGTAACCAAAGAAAACTTTCATTTTTGCCTTTGCACCGTTATATATTTCGTTTACGGTTCAACAGTCGGACGTTTTTAGTGGTCGAGTCAAATCTGCCTTGTCCCCGAGCTCTGCGAGGGTAATAATTATTAAGTGAATAGTAAGTGAATAGTGCTTTTCGCGCGCTCTGATTGGCTCCTCAATCTCGGAATATCAAGTACTATTCACCTCCCCGCGGCTTCCGGTAAAACAAAATGGCGCGCGAACCCAGTTTTTGCCCACTTTTGTCGGAAATAAAATAGCTATTTGGGAGTTGGCTATTAAACTTGTGTGGTATATACTAAAACAATTATTCGCCTCAGTGTCGGTGAATAGCGGTGGATATTTACCTCGCCGAAACGGCTCGGCAAATATCCACCGCTATTCACCTCCACTTCGGCGAATAATTGTTAACGACACTAATGATGTAGTTTTTAGCTTTTTGGATACTCCAAGCGGGTCGCCATCTCGAAATTTACTGTTCGTCAGTAAGTCTGTCTGGCGTACGACCTTCAGGCGTGGTTACTAGCACACGTTTAATTCATTACGGTGTTAATAACATGCAATTTCTGCATTCTGATTGGCTGAGCGCGCGTCAATTTATCCCAAACAGTGCAAAAATGTGAAATTAACAGTGCAGAAATTTGAAATTAAAAATTGCCGGCAGCTGGCGCGTGTATTTGCGAAGCCAAACAAAACAAAAGGGCGTGTTTTCATTCCTCAGGACAATTCCGATTCTGTTTGCGAGAAAACAAAGTTCTTGAGAGACACTTGTGAATTGTAACGGAATTGAAAAAAAAATTGCGCGAAGTAAATTATTGTATGCATGTTATTAACAAGTAATCACATGATTTCTCGTGCAATTTTGGAATAAATAAGCACTCGTAAATTTTTCAAAGACCACAAATTGCACTCGCGCGGCGCTCGTGCAATTTTGTCGTCTTTGAAAAATTTACTTGTGCTAATTTATTCCAAATTGCACTCGAAATCATGCGATTACCTATATAAACAAGCGATAGAGCATCGACTGAGTGATTTTGTACAACAAGGTGTTGATACAAGGTCAAGCAATTTGAAGGACAGTTATAAACTGTCAGATATTTTGCCATTGCATGGAAGGCTTGCAAGCCATAAAAGGCATGTAACGATCTACTTAAGGCTTTGCCTGGAGACCGGCGACCCGGCACATTCCCAGACACCAATACGCGTGTTAAAACTCGGAAACTTCTCCGAAAAGGACAAGCAAAAGACAGTCGGTGGAAATCAAACAATCACCGAGGATGATCCAAGTTTTGACAAAACCGCCGCAGGCGCTCAATGCAATATGGAGATTGGAATTTTCGAACTGTACTAGGGCTGCTCTATTTTTCGAAATCACCGAAGGATAATTCGTGATATATTTCTGGTATTTATACGGGAAAAGCAAATATATCTTTAGTTTTTCACTTTTTGTGTACTGACCTCCGTTTGTTCATAGCAGCGATATGTAATGGTGTCCTTTTAGAATCGTCCTGTTCGAAGATGCTCGAGAGAGAAGCTCGACAAAGAGCTTCTACGTGGTTTGTTTTGCCCATTTCGGCCGCCAAGTGCAGAGGAGTCTTGTGGTTCAAGTCCTTTACACAACAAATGGCTTTCTTTTGTAGAAGTAACTCAACAATCTAGGAAAGTGGAAAGTTGATATATCAAAAAGCATGAATGTTATATTGCATAACAAGAGAAGACGACGTCTAAGTTACTTCATCCTCTGTTGCTAAAAACGTCATCCCAAAGAAAAAACTGAATGACAAGAACAACAAGAACTTAGTAACACTCAAGACAACAAACCTGACGAAACCAAAAAACAGAAAATTACTTTAACTAACAACAGCAAGAAAGACTTGAACATTTAGCACTTGTGTATACACTAAAATCCTTGTTTGTGAGTCTAAAAATTTCCACGTTGACGAGACAATAACAAAGAGTATTACAGTAGAGCTCTGACTTTCTTACGCAACGAATTAGGGCAAAATATATGACTGGTGAACATCATTTTGTAACACAATTCATGTTTTGTATCAACCGTGAACACCTTTTTTGCAATATTCAACAAGGCCCCTGTTTTGATTTTAGAGGTTGCCTTGTTTTAAGGTCTCGATAAAGGTTCGCGCGTCCGTCAAAAATATTCTCGAAAAAATCATTGTAGCGTTGCTATTTAAGGTATGTGCACGTGCTATATATCGTTGTAAAGGTTTGAAACTGAAGAATGCAGATCTATTATTAAATTTCATAACATTAAAAGTAGAGTGCGATCTATATCAGAGCGATGAAAGATTTTCGCAAAAATTTAAGTCTTTCGGTAATTAAACTTTTGAACGGTTTGGTCGATCGGAGGTGGTGTAGAAGACGAGCTTTTCTCAAATACCGTGTCAGCGGTTTCTGATATATATATATATATATATATATATATATATATATATATATATATATATATTTTTTTTTTTTTTTTTTTTTTTTTTTTTTTCGTTCCTGTTTTATTGAACAGTTTGTATAAAAAAAAACGGGCTCCGAAACGCTCCTCCACTTTAAAAGAGTAAAAAATCCTTAAAACAAGACGGATCAAAATTATCTGACACGTTATTTTAGTCAACTTCATTGAGTATCGGAAAAAAGTTGTTTTTAGCATTTTCGAATCAAAATGACAAAAATTTTGATTCCCGTTTTCGTTTTCAAATTAACGTATATCGTACTCCAAATTTAATGTGCTTGAAAACGATAATATCACATCTATATTCTGCAGCCCAAGACATTCACAACGATAAATAATACGTGTGTGTACGTTAAATTGTAACGCTACAATGATCTTTTTTTCTGAGAGGGACTCGTGAACCTTTATCGAGACCTTAAGCAAGAAATTAGCCAAGTTTATGGCTTGCGTGGCCACAGTTATGGATTTGGTCAATTATTATGCATCAATTAGATTCGAAATACAAAGATTTATGTTTTTCTGCAATGAATATTTTAATTCTTTTTTATGAACAGATTTAAAAAAGCGGCCAACTAGTTCAACATTTATAAACCAATCCTCGACTACAAGTATTAGTATTTCTAAGAATGTAGTAGTCTCAAAAAAGACAGACCTTCTCGGTGGAATTTATAGCACAATGCAGTGGTGTTCTTCCCTCTATATCAGGGCTATTGACCACGTCAGACTCAGTATTTCGAAGCAGGAAGCTCAGCAATTCCACACTTTCTTTCTCAACTGCCAAATGAATAGAAGAATGCATGCGATCGTCACGTGATTTTATATTTGCCCCAGCCTCTCGGAGAAGTCGCACGCAGTCAATTTGTCCAGTCGAGACCGCCGCCAAAAACGCCGTTTGACCGCGGTCGTCAGTAGCATCAACGTCGGTGCCATTTTCAACCAGGATTTTCAGGATGTTTAAGTTGCCAAATGACGCCGCACTGAAACATGTAATACAATTTATTTGGTTAATAAACTAATTTCGTGCGGGTTTTGTACTACCAATCACTATGATTAATGAATAACCAAGGCTAATATAGTTTTTTCTTTTCATTAAAACAAGATTCAGTGCATTTTTCTTTTTTATACGCGAATGTGCATAATAAAAAGGGAATAATATTCTCTTCAAACGAGCTAGATGAAACAAAATATTTTGATTTTTGAAGATTCTCAACTGTGGTGAGTCTATAATTTTGATAATATAACAAAGAAACGAACACAAAGCTTACATGTGAAGAGGCGTTTTATAGCGTCCATCTTTTTCGTTAATCGCTGCACCCTCGGAGATGAGGATCCTCAATATCTCTTGTTTCCCAGTGAACGCTGCTAGATGTACTGAGGTCTGGAGGTTCCTCTTCTTCGCGTTGACATTGGCTCCGTGTTTTAAGAGAAGCTCAACAGCTTGGATGTTTGCAGCTTGTACTGCTTTATGAAGAGGCGTACTCTGATCAGAATCTGTGTTGTTGATGAACTGTATGAAGGCTTTTCTCTGTTCAGCACTCATAGCGTATGTCTCGACGAGGCCATTAATGTGTGGAGGAAGCGCTGTAAGAAGAGAAAGACGGTCAAGATTAGTTGTATTTTTATAGGTAAGAAAATAGGAAAGAAACAATAGTAAAGAAATGCAGGGGAGAAGGCGAAGGGAAAACATCGGGAACAGGAGTATAAACAAATCATGTAAAACATGAAATATGCAAGGTTTTTGAACAAAAGAAAAACGCAGAGGCTAAAAAAGATAGTAAAACATAAAGTACATAAACAAAATAAAAAGAGAAACAAAAAAGAGAAACGGGGGGAAATAAACAAGAGAAGGGAAAAATACCTCAAGGACAGATGTCAAGAAAGGAAAATAACCAGAAAAAAAGGCCCAAAGAAGGAACAAGAGAAAATTGTCATACTTCAATAACATGTTTCAATAAATCTATAAAAGGAGCATAACAGAGACAAAAGGGAAGAGAGCGGGGAGAAAGGCTAAAAGTAAGGAACAGTTTTTTTTAAATAAACTCTAGGAACATTGAAAAGAGAAACGGATAAAGAAGAAAATTAGAACAGAGAATACAAGAATATAACCCTAACGACAGACTTTAAAGCAAAACAAAAACATCTGTGATGACCGACGCAGCATACCTGACCCTAGTAACAGCGCCAGAATCTTTGAATCTGAATTCGATGCGGCATAATGCAACGCGGTCATTCCAGCAGTAGTCCGCACTTCAGCAGATGCGCCGTAATTTAGCAAAACTGAACATATGTCGTAGTAGCCATGACAACACGTTAGGTGGAGTGGCGTGATGCCCTGTGTGTCCCCGACATCAACGTGTGTCTTTTTGCTTCCTAGTAGACACTCGACAGCGGCCAGGTGTCCAAACGCAGTGGCCTCGTGTAGCGGAGCGTAGTTGTTAAAGGTGTTGGAAGCGTTTGGATCCGCTCCTTTATTTAACAACGCCTTCATGGTGTCCACTGCATTGAACCTGGAAAAAGAAAAGGAAAGAAATGGATATTGCAGATGGTACGCGCAATCTGATTGGTAACGGCACAAATATCATAGCTCAAAATAAGCACGCACGCACCAGCCTTGATTATCTATGTTGCTGTCGACTGCCAGTGAGATATCTTGCAATACTAGCAATAAAAAAAATGTCTACCTGCATGTTTCCCAAAAAAATGATAAAATATATGAAGGGCCCGGTCGCACTAGGAGGTTTATTTGATAATAACTCAGCATCGAGAGCAATGCAACGGTTTCTTCATTGTTGGTAGCAACTTGCTGACATACATTTCTGGTGACAAGCGCTGTTTGCACTTCAAATGATGCAAACATCGACATATCAATGTCGTTAAAATTATGAATGCGACCAGAGCCTTATAAACGAAAAGTCTAAGCCTGATTTTCACGACAGTGGCAAGGTCAAGCGCAAGCGCAAGCAAATATATTAGTCTGAATTTTCTGCTTTTGCATGGTTGGAGTTTTTTTCTCACCATATTGGGCTCAAATGATTTAAACAATAAGAAAGCGGGATGCGCTTTTGTTTGGTGGTAAGTTCGAGTACGGATAATTATTGCCTGCGCCTAATCTCAAAGGGTTGACAATGCAATCAGTGTTGTCAAAGGTTCGCCTGCAGGGATGCTATTAACTTCGTGTTGATAATCCGACAAAATAGTTTTTAATTATTTGTATTGTTCTGTAAATGTGTTCTCAACCATGTTAATATGAAGTGAACTTGGACTTAAAATAATTTATGCGCCACGCTAGAACCGGTGAAATATAAAGACACCGTTTCAAGTTCAGACGAACTCATGACACAGTATTGTTGGCTTAGTTTCACGTGAGTTTCAAGCAAAAACTAAATAGATAAAATAAAAAGAAACAGCAAAAACATAGCGATATCAAAACGCTAACTAACAAGCGGAGCCTAGTATTCACTGGAGTTAAATAATTAAAATATTTAATCTGAAAAATTATATGCTTCGGATGCATGCAGGTAAAATTTCCGGTGCAAACGCTTAAAGTTTAAGTACGCTTTAAAGGTTTCTTTGAGGCCACCTGTCTTTTAGTATGTGGTGAACGGTGACTAATTATACAACTCTCAATTAAAGCTGCATGTTATTCTTGTGATCGAATATTTCATTTTATGAATTAAGTGAATGTAGTGGGAAAACTTTATGGTATAGGAGCAAATTAGTTTAAATTTGGCATAAACTAAGTGGCATGAACTTAGAAACATCACGCGATATATTTTCACTAAGTATATGTAAACTATATCGATTCGTAATGATAACTATAGTTCCCTGAGCTGTTACTTATTTTACAGTGTAGCCTGCGTGGTATTACAAAGTATAAAACCATACCTTGATGCAATGTGCAGAGCCGTTGAACCATCGCTGCTCTTGGCATCAACATTGGCACCAAAATCCAGCAGTAAATTGACAACCTCAATCCTGTTTCGTTTCGAAGCAATGTGCAGTGCTGTCAAGCCGTGCTGTGCGTCTATCTTGTTGATGTTGTGTTTCTCGTCGAAAAGAAACACGCGGACATCACTCAATGATCCAGCCGTCACCGCTTGATGAAGATTCGAGCTTTCGTTGCGCATTTCTAGCTCGAAACCGCCTTCGTTTACACAGGCCACTTCAGGAGCGAACGACATTTCTTTTTTTCGAAGTATGGCGTCTTCTTAGGTCATAATTATTCTTATAAGAGGAGTGGTATGATTATTCAAAGAACAATTCAGTTCTTGCCAACATCTCTTGTTGGTAAACATGACTTCATATGCCACCGAAAATTTGCATGTGAATTTTCTTTCCTTTTTTTAAGACGGCAGATGACATATTTTAACTGTAGTGCTTAAAATATTAGCATATGAAAAGAATAGGTCTGTATGTTTACATTAATGAAGACTCCCTAACAAGAAAACAATTAACTGTGAAGTTTAAAGCGGAATAACTGTTTCTGCTTCAATAAGAGACCAGTCGGTACTTTTTGAACTTCCAATGTTCAAGATCGACTGCACGCGAACCAAATGTCAATTCTTATCCGAGCTCAATTCAGTCGCAACATTTTTCCGTTCGGACAATCCGCATCTGACTAGTATTGTGAAATTTGTAACAACAAAAGCACAACAAAATTTGATCCGCACTTCAAAATTCATTCACATTCAAAATTTATTCACATCCAAAATTGCATAGTGGTCACGTCATTATTAGTTCTGCAGTCTTTGTTCAAGCTGAACTGCAATTTTATGGAGTGCACGCCCTGCAGAAACAAAAAATAAAATATAAACAAACACTTTTCGCTGTATTCTTGGGAAGCAATCAAAATTGGAGGCTTTGAAATGAGCTACGGCTTTTGTTAAAATTCATTCAACATGACTGCAATGACGACGTCAGATGATGCACCCCATGAATAGTTGAATTTCTGAACAAACCATGTCAAACTTAATTGTGGAGTCGACCCAAATCAAACGTGTGCAACTTATTTATTATTTATAATACATCAAAACGTTCTTGGTCTGTTTTAATTATATAAATCATTTCACTCCCTGGCTTTTTCATTTTCTGCCCTGCATACATTTAATTTGTGTGGGTGGTTAAACTATCAATTCATGCTAACAGATATTATACAATTTTCTTCTGGTAAGAAATACGATAATTAACAATTATCCTACTCGGGCTTGCCGAATATGGATTGATAAATAACTAACAAGGTGCCACGCCGAGTTGGTTATTATCAATCCATATTCGGCAAGCCCGAGTAGGATAACTGTTTTATTAAAAACTAGGCCACAAAATACTCTCCAAAATTATTTTATTTGACGCAAAAAGACCAAAGACGACTCAACTTCCGCTCCAAAAATACAATGATCACATGATTACCGCAACTATGACAACGTCTTTGCGAACGGGCTTATAACTGAATGAATGAAAATCGAGTGAAGAACACATTATCATGGAATTACACCGCACAAACACTCTCAGAAAGAGTTTACAAAAATATCTTAAGGTGATGTACCAAAATTATTGAAAACTTGGACGCTGGTAATGCTGTAAACATCGCATTACGGAGGGAATCACTTTCTTTGCTCGCCATGTGCTACGTTTGTGATGCTGCTTGAAACTGACAACTGGCTGTGCTGAACGAAAACTAAAGTGGAGATGCTTAAACATCAGCAAGGAATATTGAAGAAGAAACCTTTATTATTTTGCTTCTGTGAGGGCAGAGTCGGTGGTGATGGAAAACTGTTTACATCGCGGAGGCAAACCGAATTAAGCGATCGATCAATGGCTGCTCGTATCGACTTCAGCAAAGGTGCCGTCTTGTTCACTCTGCTGTTGTGTAAAAGCACTTAAGGCATGCATTTCTTTTCTCTTTGCTCATTCTTTAATTAGTGTTGTAAATTTGTCAAACCCGGGACTTGCAAGCCACTCTGAAAAGGTTGTGAAAAACGTCTTCCAATCTATTTTGTACTTTTCCAAAATAGCTTTCATATAATACC
This sequence comes from Plumapathes pennacea, assembly GCA_964036295.1. Taxonomy (NCBI): domain Eukaryota; kingdom Metazoa; phylum Cnidaria; class Anthozoa; order Antipatharia; family Myriopathidae; genus Plumapathes; species Plumapathes pennacea. The sequence continues at coordinate 10,097,742 of OZ038462.1, forward strand.
CCTTCTTTTAAGTGCAGAAATAATTTCATAGTGAAAAATGTATTGTTTTTAGCGGACACTTCTTGGAAGTCTATTAAAAGTAATGAATACCACCGAGAAAAAAAACAATGTTGGTGAAAAATGATTTTATTTGGAGACTTCTAATGTACAGCTTTTTCTGCAAGGGCACGAATCTTCCGCCCCAGGCGGGCAGAAATTCTGCGACCTTCAAAGTACTCCCAGCCCACAGAAATCCTGGGACCCCCAAACTTTCCCAGGCCGCAGAAATTCTGCAATCCCCAAATTCGCCCAGGCCGCAGAAGTTCTGCAATCCCCAAATTCTCCCAGGTCACAGAAATTCTGCAATTCCCAAATTCTCCCAGACCGCAGAAATTTTGCTATTCCCAAATTATCCCAGGCCGCAGAAATTCTGCAACCTCCAAACTTTTCTTAGGTCGTAGAAATTCTGCAACCCCCAAATTTCTCCCAGACCCCAGAAATTCTGCGATCCCCAAACTTCTCTTAGGTCGCAGAAATTCTGCAATCCCCAAATTCTCCCAGGCAACAGAAATTCTGCAATCCACAAATTCTCCCAGGCCACAGAAATTCTGCAACCCCCAAACTTCTTTAGGTCGCAGAAATTCTGCAATCCCCAAATTCTCCCAGGCCACAGAAATTCTGCAATCCCCAAATTGAAGTTGATAATGCACTCTCTGGAATTAATTGGGTTATAATCACAAAAGCCACTTGAAATTACTTGGGTTTGGTTCTATGGTATTGGCGCAATTGCGTGTACCTTCTCAAATATCTTGCAGTCAACCAGAAGAGCTAGCACTGCATACATGAACTTGTTTTTGTTCTCTCTCATATAGTTGTCAAACTGTAGATAGAGAACTGTTGGAAGTTGGCTCTCCTCAGACCACCTGACAAGTACATCCAGGAGAACTGTGATAGTGAGGTTTGAGTCATGTGGCCACTGGTAGTAGACAAAAGATCCAAATACCTCTTTACTATACTGCCCTTGTCCACTGTGGGTAATAGTTCCAACGAGGTGAGTGCCGACAGTGGATAGAGCAGACATGGCCTTACTTAGTCGCCTCAGACTTGACACATTGGTGGTCTTTTGAGCCATCCAATCTGTGATGCATGCCATGTATTTTCTTGGGAACTTCCTTATTTTGTATCTATGAAGATATTAGACCCTCCGCTCTTGCCTTCAAGAAGAAAATATACCAGCCATGAGTTCTCTTACTGGGTACACAAATAGTGTAAATTGCAAGGCTAGCAATACATATATGTATATGAAACAGCCACCTGCACTCTAAAATACCTTAACTTTATATTAATATAAATGCAGTCAATGCAAGTAAATCACACCTGCACAATGCTTTCCTTGTGCTTTTAGTACAAGACAGTGCTTTTCTTATTGTAAATGTTGCTAAAGTAACAACTTTTCATAGGTTTTTATACCTTACACCTGCTTGGATTTATTGGAGGACATATATATGGGTTTATAGGAAATTTGCAATAATTAATATTTTGAGTACACATTGCTTATTATTATTGCACACTATTTCAGTGATAAACCCTGTGATTATTGACACTGTAATTAACATGGTTCATTCAGTTTCCAATAAATTTCACACTAACGAAACCAAACCAAACCGCGTGATTGATCTGTGCTCGCTTTCCTTTATGCATTGTCTTTCCTTCTCAAGTTTGTATTCTGTGCAGTCGGTGCACTTGGTAAAACGATTATCCTATAAAGAAAAATATTTTCGATTTAATCTGGTGTGCATGTGTATTTATGAAATAATTATGATAATACACACGTTCTGATTGACTAAATAACCATCAAGATGAGAAATTACATGCTGATGTGATATGTAGTTACCCTACGCTACTTTTGTGTACAACATAGAAGAACAGTATCCATAAACTTAATCATATTGAAATTTAAACAGCCATAATTTATCATAAAGTCATCATTGATCAGACATATTATATATAGTGAGTCAGAAAAACAAAAGATACCAAACAGAAAAAATCATGTGACCAGTAAAATGTAAGAGTTTTATATCAGAAAGTGGAGACGATGTGAATTTTTGTGGTGTATAGCAAATATGCTCAACTAAGCCTGCTCTGTTTAAGGTTTTGAACAGTCGCACGACTTCCACACATTCCTTGGGCATCTCAAAACATAACGATATGGTCCTGTTGATGGAGATGTTGGCACTGGCAACTTCTTTAGTGGGGCACAAGGAGCACAAGGGCTGGCTGTCTTTGCTCATCACTTGAGGCTGTCGATCGAGCAGCACTTACAAATTTGCCAAACGTCGGAGGAGCATTCCTTGTGATAGGACAGATGGAGGATTCCAGGGTATTGTAACATTGCATTCCTCGTGTTGTCTTGTGGATGTGAGTTAACTAATTAACCCTTTCTCTAATGGGCTCAACAGACAGCTCAAATTAATCCAATCATTCCAGCAGAAAAATGGGTTAAATAAATGATTGTGAGAGTTATGCTTAAAGTTTTTCAAACAGTTTTAAAATTGAAGTTGAAGTGGTTTTACAGCGTTTTACTTGCCTTTTTGGTTTTGACAGGATGTCACAAAGGTCATCAACCTTGCTTCTAGTCTCAATTCCATGGCCATTACATTATTCAGTGTTGTCATTTTCACTCATATTGATGGTGTGAAGAACGTTGAGGGGCAGATGACAAAAGCAGGAGCCACGAAGACACAGACTACACACTTTTATGTTCCACACAAGCCATCGAGGCAAAGTCAAGGTATATGTGTACTATAAAAGTGTAATTTCAAAGCTCATTGTTAGCTGGCAAGCAAATATAGTATAGCCATGCAAACAGGTAAATTCGACTGGGTATCTAAAACTGCCCAAAGGGCAACCACCATTTTACACTCAGCTAGCTGCCATTACAACATAATTCCAAACAATATTCTCATTGAGACACCTTAAAATCTTTTACTCAGGTCCTTTCTTCAATGATTCATTGACTACATTTGTAGTTGGGCATTGGTCAATGTTTAGAGAGGTGACAGAACGACACTTGACATATGGTGAGGACAACGTCATCACACTTGACCAGCCATCTCGTTTTGCTGTTGATTATGTCCCACTGAAGGCCTTTTCATGGCTCATAAAGAACCTTTCAAGAAAAGGAGCTGTCATTGCTGATGCAGACAGCAGTGCTGGAGGTGGATTTATTGCTGCTTTCCAGCAAGGAAGAAATGCCGTGTGGCTAAGCACAGCAACACAAGAAGCTCAGCCACAGCTGCTCAGGAGGTTGGCACTGGAACTTGCCACATATTTGCCGACCAATAGAGAATCCGAGAGCTAACACTGGGAAGAGTTTCTGCCATGCTTTAAAAGTTGTTTTTGTATATATTTTTTGTTTTTGTTTCTTTTTTCTTCCTAATATAGGATTTTGTAGTTTTTCCTGTGGACTTGGAGCAAATTCAGCAGATTTTCTTAGGTTAAATGTTTTGATGGGCTGCAGAATTTCTGCAGCCTCTGATTAGTTTTGGGGTCCCAGAATTTCTGCAGCCTCTGATTAGTTTTGGGGTCCCAGAATTTCTGCGGCCTGGGATAAGTTTGAGGGTTGCAGAATTTCTGCAGCCTCGGGCTAGTTTTGGGGTCCCAGAATTTCTGTGGCCTGGGAGAATTTGGAGATTGCAGAATTTCTGCGGCCTGGAAGAAGTTTGGGGGTTGCAGAATTTCTTCGGTCTGGAAGAAGTTTGGGGGTTGCAGAATTTCTGCGGCCTGGGATAAGTTTGGGGGTTGCAGAATTTCTGCGGCCTGGGAAAATTTGGGGGTTTGCAGAATTTCTGCGGCCTGGGAGAATTTGGGGATTGCAGAATTTCTGCGGCCTGGGATACGTTTGGGGATTGCAGAATTTCTGTGGCCTGGGAGAATTTGGGGATTGCAGAATTTTTGCGGCCTGGAAGAAGTTTGGGGGTTGCAGAATTTTTGCAGCCTGGGAGAAGTTTGGAGGTTGCAGAATTTCTGCGGCCTGGGAGAATTTGGGGACTGCAGAATTTCTGCGGCCTGGGAGAAGTTTGGGATCACAGACTTTCTGCGGCCTGGGAGAATTTGGGGATTGCAGAATTTCTGCGGCCTGGGTGAAGTTTGGGGATTGCAGAATTTCTGCGGCCCCGGAGAATTTGGGGATTGCAGAATTTTTGCGGCCTGGAAGAAGTTTGGGGGTTGCAGAATTTTTGCAGCCTGGGAGAAGTTTGGAGGTTGCAGAATTTCTGCGGCCTGGGAGGATTTGGGGACTGCAGAGTTTCTGCGGCCTGGGAGAAGTTTGGGATCACAGACTTTCTGCGGCCTGGGAGAATTTGGGGATTGCAGAATTTCTGCGGCCTGAGAGAAGTTTGGGATCACTGAATTTTTGCGGCCTGGGATGAGTGGGGGTGGGGGGGTTGCAGATTTCTGCGACCTGGGATAGTTTAAATCTTTTAAAGTTTTTTGACCGCAATACGATGTTGTAATGATTTTGAAACATTTTAGTACACATCTAGCAGAACCTGGAAAGCATCACTTGCATGGTTTTCATTTTTGTAGAGTTTTAGCAAAAATATGGATTCTTATGTTGGCATCAAATAATTTTTTGATAGTTTGCAGAGTTAAACAGAATTTAAGGTCAATTTGTACTGAATGTTAGGAAGAAAACTAGAGCTGCTGCAATGATTTGTCTTAATACATACCCATTCCGCTGTTTTCGTGGCACTTTTGAAGAGCCCGATGACTCGTTCTGACATTTTTAGTATTTTTTTCTAGCTCAATCTGTTTGACACGAGGAGAAAAGCCCTTTTTAGCGGAGTGATTCCGAAAAATATTGCAGAAATTACATGATTTTGCGTAAAAAGCTATTTTTAAAAAATACAAAATAGATTGGAAGACGTTGAAATCTGAAAAAAGAATTTTTTCTCCACATTACTTCGTCGCTCACGCATTCATTGACCATATTTGTCCACCCATTGGTTATGAACTGATAACCCATGTCCAAGGAACCAATCAAAAGTCTAGAAATCCAATAACCGTTATCCAGTTTTTAATAATCGCAGATATCCCCTCGCCCTGTAGGTGGGTTTTTGGAATGCAGGATTCTTCTCTATTTTATCAATCGTTTACAAACCATGTTTGTGAGTCGCAACGTCACCAGTCGGCCGGCCGCTAATAAAAATTTTCGTCGCACAGAATCTGGTATAGTTCAGATTACGTGTAGTTCAGAGTGATGCGTTTTCAAGTTTTCGTGGAAGCTAAACTCCAAAATTCGCTGAGACAACTTTCCAGACGAACTACAGCAAGCTAAGGAATTAGAATCGTGCCTCAATTAGGTTTGCGAAGTCAGCAAAGTTGATCTTCGATTTCTTGCACGAAGCCACTCTGAAATAGCTTCGAAAATTAGCAAAAAGGTCACACTAATTCCTACTTTGCCTTCATCACTGTCTCGGGGCATCAAACTACAAAATATACGGCGACTGTTGAAATACACGAAAGATGTTTGCAATTAGCATTCACTGTCGTCAATTGTATTTATTTAAAAAATAGGCACCTGTGAGGTGCATATGCCTACTGTATTTGTTCTTCTATATATATATATATATATATATATATATATATATATATATATATATATATATATATATATATATATATATATATATATATATATATATATATATATTTTGCATGAAGAAATGGCATTTGCCACAGGCACCCCTCTTGCACCAATGATTTGTGACGTATTTCCTTTAGCTTGAATCAGCTGGCCCGCTGTTGCGTCGCATCTGTGTTTACGCTAAAACTGTTGTACAAGAAACAATTATTTTCTGGGAAACTGGGAAAATTTAGGAATTGGGAAAACGCACACACAAAATTACACAGTGGTTACGTCATTATTGCAGTCTCTGTACAAGCCCTGTAGAAACGAAAATATAAACAAACACTTTTCGCTGTATTGTTTTGGAAGCAATCAAAATTAGAGGCTTTGATAATGAGCTACGGCTTTTGTTAAAGTTCATTCAACATGACTACTGCAATGCCGGCGTCGAAATGATTCACCCCATAAATAATTGAATTCCTGCACAAACCATGTCAAACTTAACTGTGGAGTCGACCCAAATCAGATGTGTGCAACTTATTTATTATTTATAATACATTAAAACGTTAACCTGTTTTAATTATGAATCATTTCACTCCCTGGCTCTTTCATTTTCTGCCCTGCATACATTTGATTTGTGTGGGTGGTTAAACTATCAATTCATGCTAGCAACTATCAATCAATTTTCTTCTGGTAAGGTTAGGTTATATTAATCTGTATAATGAATATGTAAGGAGCAAAGACAGGTTCGACGCCGAGGCCAAAGATCCGAGTTTATAAACTGACTTTCACTGCCATACTTTTTCGGTCCAAAATCAGACTTCAAGATACAAAAGCATGAGCTTCTCTTGCAACAACGTTGCATTGGCGCTACATTTAGATTGATAGTTATAACATAGTCATGATATAAGCCACGCTATGATTGGTTGAAAAGCGTGCTCCATAACTTTATTGTGCAAAATGATGAAGTCATCATTCTTTTTTCTTTTTCGCCAAGAAACCTTTTTGCCGAGAAACGTTTCTCTACAATCAAATAAAGCAGCGAGACATCTCTTAATCACGACAATGGAAGAAGATCATGCCATCAACGTTCCAAACTTTTCTCTTGAAATGGAAGTCCTGGCACGAGAAAATACAAGCGAGGACGATGCAATGGAAAGAGAGCAGCGTTTCGCAACATTGACTGAGCAACAAATGTATGCAGCAAATTCTGGCGGACGGACACTCGGAAAGAACCAAATAAAGGGAACATTAAAATGTAAACGTTTATTTTTTATAGCTAGCGATACTTTGAATTACTGACTACAACAGATGTTTGACAGGAATAATGGGGTATAAACCTATAAACAGTGCAATTTGACAAATAACATACCTTAGTTGTTTGTAACACTTTTAAACTGAATAATTGCCTGTCCTTGCATTCAGCTTGGTGCACGGTGAAAAAAATTCAAACACCGGTTGAGAAAATGTCCATTGGCCAGTTAGATATAAACCTGAGGAGATTTTACGCAGAGACCAGAAACAAGTACGTACTGCAAGAATCAACACTCCTTGGTTTTCGACGTGTCATTGAAATGCACCTCCCCTAAACAAAGGCTTCAAATTGTCATCGAATCAACGCTTCAAGAAGTCCAACGAGATGCTTAACGCCCAAATTGTGAGTCTGAAGCGCCATAGAAATAGAACGCCATGCACAAACCACCGATAGAAAGCGAAGATCTGGTGAAGCTGAAGACGTCTCATGCTCTGTCACCACAGCAACCCATTGGCACTTCTGAAGAACGTATGGTTCCACGTGGTTCTTTTCTTTTGCAGAAGGGGCCGGGAAGGGCAAAGGAAGCTGAAAAAGACAGCTTTAAAGCTGAAATTGCTACAAGTGGCCGAAGGTACGCGACAATGCCGCGCGGTTCAAATGGAAAAATTTGCAAAATGATGGAGTTACACTTTGCAACTCTATTAGTTAGCAATAAAATAGTTACACTAGAGACATAATGCTCCCTTTTACAGGGCTTCAAAGTAATCCCTTTGGCAAGCAGTGCAAATTGATTACTGTAATAATTTGTTTCATATTATGGAGCCCTAACATTTTTCGTCGATGATATTCCTCCAAAAAAACTTCATTTTACAATTTCTTCAGTATATATCATTAGTCGAATGACTGTGACGATTTGGCAAAAAGAGCTGTTGAGAGTCAACTAAATTAGGGAACATAAAAACATAAATAAGATTCAACCCTTCCATTGTCACACAATTATCTCCTCTTAAAACAACGTGACCACTGCTGCTGAATCTACTCATCGAAAGATGACAATTTTAGTGCTACACTTAGATTCGATTCATTTCAGAAATTATACGTATTCTATGTTAAGTACTAAATTATTGTTGACACTTCTAGGGTTAGAAAACACAGACTATACAGTTGAACTTAGAAATTGTATGAAAAAATTAATGAAAAGTATATTAATAAACATTAAATTATAAACAATAAACTACTTTTGGCTAGGAAATATGCACGGATAATTGTCCGAGGATATTATCTGTTCCGAGGCGAACAGTTGCCCGAGAGCGAAGCTCGGGGGCAACTGTGAGCTTCGAGGAACAGATAATGTCCGAGGGCAACTATCGGTGCATATTTCCTAAGCCAAAAGTAGTTTATTGCCTTTATTATCCTTCAAATATTTCCTTCCGCAGCGCAAATAATGACGCAAGGACTTTGAAGCTTTTTGATGCTTTCTGAAACTGCTTTTTCGACAAATGAATTGATGTCCTCGGTAGTCATCTCGTAATGTTTTTCGTGATTAAATGTATAAAACTGTGTTCGGATATTGTCAATAAACAGCGATAGTTCGCCAGGCGGGGGTTATTTGCTGATAACGTCCGCTCGTGAGCGGACGTTATTCGGTCACGTGTCACGTTTCCACCAATCACGCGCGAGAGGAAATATTTGATGGGTCATAAATATTCATATCAATGATAAACACCAACCTATCTCAGTTGAGAGTCGTGAATGCAAATTCCCTGTTAATAACCCATATCAGGCTTCAGGTTTGGTGCCTTGCTTTAAACCTCATGTTAGAGTTTGTTTGAAACTATTGCTTGCTTGAGTCGTCATTAGTATAACCCCCCTGATAACATTCTCACTTTACGCTGAAACTCATACAATTTTAAGTACAAAAATTACAATACCTTAAAATGACGTTACTTTGAAGAAGAATCCAATCCGCAGTGCAAGAACACGCCATTGCCACTTGCTTTCTTGTTTTGCTCTTGCTTTGACAGACAGACGAGTGACAACTTTATTCAGTACTGCTATAGTAATAAAGTAGACATGCATTGCAATAGAGGAATAACAAAAGAAGAATACGTACTTTCTGCCCCTGAAATAGCCAGAGGAGGCTAATCTAGTCAAGTGACAAGATACATGATAAATATTATAGCTAGAGAAAAAATCAGATGGCCAGGTACAAGTGCATAACTATTTAGATAAATGCAGTACTGAGTGCTAACACAAAATACAAAAAAGAAAAATATATTACAAATTAAACGAAAGACACAATTATCCTGTAAGTATAAATAAACAAAATAACTTCTCAGATATTGTCGTATACTTAATTTAATAAAGATATTTTAGACTGCATTTTGAAACTGGATTTCGCGTTGCATTTCATAGTATCGTCTCTTGTGTTCTAAACTTTTGGACCAGAGTATCTAATGTTAAATTTGCCGTAGTTGGTGCGAATCTAGGGATGGGTATAAGGACAATTTGGAAACTAATTTCGTGTTGTAAGAGTGCATTTGGAAAATAATTGATTGAAGAAAGATTGACCGCCAAAATTACTGCTAATGTTGTTTGAATCAATCAGAAAGCGTACAAAACGCCCAAAGAAATTTCACGATTACTTTCGACAGTCATCCGAAAACAACTCTAAGGCCAAAGAATACATGACTAAACTACTGAATGTTTCGCCGCTTTATCGAATAAAGATTAATTCCTCTATGTTACTGTTACTACGTTATTTTAACGTTTTTCTCCCTTAATTCCATTGGTTGAAACGTCTATATAAATAACCCTATATGAAATATATGAAATACCCCTCAAAGTAAAAATAACTAGACTGGCATTGCCAGTGAGCTCGCGGTGTGAGTTGCGTCGAGACCAGAATATACTAAAATGGAAAGTAGGGACAAGAGTGGAGCTCCCAAGAGGGACGTCCAGTTTCTCACCAGAAAAATATCACACAGTTATAGAGAACTTGGCTGTTGACACCTTGCTCAAATGAAACTTGATTAAACTATAAATTACCATTACAACACTCATACACTTGCTTCTTAAAGGTTGAGCGACCCTGCATTTTGAGAATGCGTGACATATCTTTTTATGCACAATTGATTTTTGACAGTTTGACTTCGACTCTTATTTCTAACGAGAGGCCACGATTAATCCAGCCTTCGCTTCAATACTTTTATTAACTGAATACGTTTCTTCTATCAGGCTTTTGAGTTTTCGTGTTCTGTAAGCGAAAGCGAGGAATGTAACACGACACTTATTTACGTCAATATTATTGCGGTTTTGTTCACAGTGTGTTCAGTCATTTGTGAACTGCAAACTCAATGCTCATGACTATTTCGGTGTATTTTTCATATCTGGTATACAATGACCATTGCGAAACAAAGGCTACATGATCGAATGAAAGAAACATTTCAACAGGCAAAGTACGATAAGCAGAAGAATTTTATGAGGCAACAGATGTCATGTACAAAGTAAAGCAAAAATCGCCATTGTTTTGCAGCTAAAGCTCAGCGTAGCTTTGGCTTCCGTTTTCGGCCTGTTATCTTCCCAGAACTAGTATTTCGTGCGGCCACAGAAAGTTTCGTCGGGACTAAATATTTAGCGGCGACAGAGAAATTTGCAATCCCCGAGCGGTATCTATCAAACATTTGTTTACGGCTATTCTCAAAGCTTCCGCGGTGAACTTAAGAACGCAAGCCAAAATTTTTCCCTAAAATCCAGTTTATCCGTGCATGTTCCACAGAGCCCAATGGTGTTGAGTTTGGATGGGATGCAGTTAACTTTTACACACAAGTAACGAGCAATTCACTGGCCACATCTCAAGTTACATACGTACATAAATATTTTTATTGATGCTCCCCTCAAGGGGCTTTTCAGCAACAATTTGGCTTCGCCATATTACTGTGGAGTACAGGCACTGAGGGTGGTCACTGCCAGAGATTTGTTTACGTCCTCAGTGGTTCTTTTACGTCCCCCCTGTCATCAAGTATAGAATTATAGGGAGACGGGACCGCCATTTTACGTAGTCAGCCGAGCCAAGTGAAGATCTTACCATCTGCTGTTAGAAACAAAGGCAGCATCTTCTCTTCAGTTATTTCATCGCCAGAAATTCCGGACATTTTGCGTCCACGATTGCTTCCGGTCTTTCCCAGCGGCGTGCGGTATGAGCATGCGCCATTCACACATTCAACATTGTTACGTACTTTGCCTCAGTGGGGTGGGGGAGGGATGGGTTTCTCCGGTTCAAAAAGAGACTGCTACGTTTAGGAGACGTGCCGCTGAACGACCTAGTTGAAATTAGCTTTCGTTTGGTACAATTTTCATGCGATTTGGAGCTTCCCAGCCCAAAATATCAACATCCGAAGTCAGCGTATTTCACGGGAGGTATTCGCCATGGCTGGCTGTGAACTGCAAATTCAAACACAAAAAGTACACATCGAATTTGCTCCAGGGGACTGACTGAGGCTTCACAGGAGATGTTCAATCCTTCGACAATCAGGTACGGGGTAGACATTTTGCGTTTTACCCAAGGTTCTTGTATTAAATGCAGCTTAAAAAGTGACAGTAGCCGGTTTTGAGCGTATTCTGCTATCAATCCCTTCTTACGTCGGCCGAAATTTTAAATTCAAAAAAGTACACATCGAATTTTACCGGAGATAAATATTTTTTGTACTGTTGTGTTTAGGAAGCTTTCCTCTTCCGAATGCTGCCCAGACATTTTTACGAACGTGCTTCAGTTAAGCGAAAAGCACAATTTATTATCAAATCCCATACATTTCTTTGTTATTTCTTGAGCGGCTGTCAGCGTGAAACCTGATGCCTCTTCCGAGATGGCGCAACCGGATGTCTGAAATTTCTGGCGATGTTAAGACCCTGAGTGCTGGTCCGGCCGGGCTTCGAACCCGCGACATCCCGCACGAAAGACCGGCACTCAACCAACTGAGCCAGCCGGGTGGCAGTTTACGTCATCGCATATCACGTGATCATATGGACCAATCACCGTGTGCTGATTCTCGACCCAGAAGAAAAAAAAACTCCATTTTTAAGCTCGCCGGGGCCACACCCCGCGAGCAACAAGTGTTGTCGCGTGAAAACGCGACAGATGCAGGGATTCAAGTTTGGTGTGGCAAGTGTCCGCACGCACCATAAGAATTATTGAAATAGCAATCTCTGGACTAGAGCGAGACTCCCAAGAGTGATCAACTTCAATTTTCTCTTTCAATTTCTCACCCGAAAAAATATCATACAGAGAACTTGGCTTTTGATTTACTCAAATGAACCTGATTAAACTATAAGTTATAATAGAACATTCGTACAGTTGCTTCAAAAGGATGAGAAAATCTACCTTTTGAGTTTGGGAGTGTGCGTGACAGGCTCATTTTCATGCATAATTGATTTTGACGGTTTGACTTCGAACATTTGTTTCTAATCATAGGCCACCATTAATCTAGCCTGCGCTTCATTACTTACCTGTTTTTTGTCTTCTAAATTGCGTTTCTTATACCAGGCTTTCTGAATTTCCAGTCGGCCTGTTTCATTTCAGAGCTATTATCACCGCGGTTTTGATGAATTCACGGTTGTTTGACGAGCGTATGTTAAAGCTGAAATTAAAAACCCCGCCGGAAGCCATTTCAGCTTGTCGAAATGGTATCGTTTGATTATGTTTGCTTTCCTTCGCTTCGTTTTAACCAGCTGGACGAAGAAAAATGCGAAAGTGAATATAATGAACCAAAACCGCAAGAGCGCAAGTACATGTCAACAAAAATCTCACGTTACATACTTTGAAACTCATCCAAGAAAAGAAAGGCTTCCACGTAGCTTGCACGTGAACTTTATCCAATCAAAATATAGTATTTTTGCTTACACGTCAATCAAACTTCGAAATCCTAGAGGGGGGACTTCTTTCACCAATTTTCATGATACCACGCTGTGGTCTTCGGGTGAAAACAATTATATGCTGGGCCCTTAGGCCCAGCATAAAAACTGCGAATTCACTGAAAACTAAGGTCTGCTGGAGCGTAATACAAGCGCCACGACTAAAACCTTTCCTCTGATTCTGCTTTGGAGGCCACGGCGGCTACCGTTTTCTGAATGTCTTTGAGTGCTGTCATCACTTCTTTCATGCGTCCTTTCATTTTACCCAGCTCTCTGTTTATTGACTGGTAGTGTTCCTCACTTTGGTCGTGAATTGCTTCAACTTCAAGGTCGTCGTCCAGGAACTCGATCGTCTTTCTGTTAAGGTCATGCAGTGTTGCAAAGTTAAAAATATTGCGAGTGGAAAAGAACGAAAGAAGACAGAGAGACTGAGATAGAGATAAGAGTAAAGGAATTAATACTACTTTTAGATGACTGTTTATATACAAGAGGGGAGATAGTCTGATGTTAAGAATAAAAAAAAGAATTACAATGGAGAAAAAAAAAACACCAAGTTGAACTGAGTTCAGTGGCGAAACAGATAGGTTAGCAGATACATAAAATGGCAGGATGAAATGCTTAAAATATAATATATCCCATCGCACCTTGTGAAAATGCTTCTTTTAATAGAGGATTTCGTGACCAGTGTTGGCTTGTACAGGCGTCGGGTAACAAACTTCGGAAACTTGTTTTCGATTTCCACCAGAAAGCTAATTTTCCTGGCTTTATTCCTGAGGAAAGCATTTTTCTGAATCGATTCAATGTCACCAACAGCCAAACCGACCTGCAGGAGAAAAACCTCATTATTGTTTTGCAAATACCAAATTTACAACCAGTAATTCAGTTTTCATATCCGTTTTTGGTTCAGTCCCAGAAGGGTATCTAACAAAATCGAGGTTGGTCCATTTTGGTACTGAAACAGTTACAACACACTAATCCAAGCTATACGAAAGACGACTTTTCCGCCTATACAAGTTGTTCTCCAGACGGATAACGCCCCAGTTTGGGGAATGGAGGGGAGATTATAATATTTTTATACGTCCAGGGTTTCAACCCCTTCCCAATACCCTTTTTATATACCTTCAGTAAAAATGTGCCACTCTTTTATGCCTTTGAAAAGGAAGATGTCTACTAAAAAAATATACACGCAAACGGACTGGGCAACAGTGACTTTTGCGAAGGTCTCAATCAAGGAACGAGGTTTAGAAATCCTGTAAAATGTCAACTCGAATTTCTATTTGACCCGCCGTTCTTTCCTATCCTTTAAAACACCAACACGTCTTAATTTTGACACCCATTTTTATACCTGGGGGAAAGGGGTGGAGGAATGGAGGGGGTAACCCACGCAGGGATAGAAATCAGGAGAAGTTGGATAACATGACGGGTACGTCGAGATACGTCAAGATTCGTCATAAAGCTGAATATATTTAGATGAGTTATCGGCCTTTGACGAGCTATTCGTTTCTCTGACGAGCTATTCGTCCCTCTGCGCGCTATTTGTCCCTTGTTTAAAATCGGCAAATGACACTCGGAACCCCCACTCACACAACTTGAAACAAACAAAAAAATGATGGATGAGCATTTAGTCCGGCGGCGCACAAATGACTGTTGGTCAGAGATTACACATCATCCTTAAATTACATACAGTACACAGAAAAACCTGTGTAAGATTTGAACTTACCAACAAATTCATAAGAATGATAGGCATGATCCAAAGGAAAAAGTAGAATAACACGAATGAAGACTCTTTGTATGGTACCAAAGGAGCACCAGTGGCGTTGTTTGTCGCTTCCAAGTTATCTACCAGCAAGATGCTGTAATCAAACTCACCAATAAGCATTACTGTCACCTTGACAATAGCCTTCCAAATGGTTTCAAAGGCATCCTGTTGAAAAAAAAATTATACATACATGTATAAAGCACACGCGAGCACATCTTGTAAAGTACGCGTTTTCACTACAAAAGCCAAATCAATCTGAATCACCAAGAATAATAGTCCAGGTGTGATCACTCAAATGAAAATTATCGCTAAGTGCACTGTGACTGTTCACGTCCAGCTCGTAAACTGTCAAATGAAACAGTAAAGGCATGACCACTAACTATATGAAAGCTCTTAATGAGTGTACATAAATTCCAACTGCAGTGTTCACTTTTACATACGTAATCCTAAACTCTCAAAATAAGGTTGCATGTGAACACTAAAATGAAAGCATTTCACAAAGTAACATTGCTCACTTCTAATTCCCTAAACTGTAAAATTAAACTAAACAGTAGAACTTCTCGTACGCGACCACCTCTCGTTTGGCTTTAAGTGGTCGCTTACGGGAGGTGGTTGCTTACGGGAATTTCTCACCATGGAAGGTCTAAGTGAGATCCAGCTTTGCGAGCCACAATCAGTGTCAAATAATGCAGTTTAGTGAGTAAATAACACCTTGAGTTTTAAGAAATCAACATTGTGTCCTGTTGCACGTTGCATTACATATGCTAGTGTTTTGTCCGGTCCGGTTTCTGCAGGAAGTTAATCCTTGCTCAGAAAATGACTCTTGTGGATCATAGAGGTCTCGCTTACCCGAGTTAAAAAAAGAACAATAGAAAAACTCAAAAGGTGAGCCTCAGAAATGGTCGCAGTCGCTTACGAGAGCTTTCAATTATAATAATAATTTGACTGAGGTACCAATCGGTCATTTTGTAAGTGGTCGCTTAAGAGAGCTGGTCGCTCAGGGAGGTTCCACCTTAATTGTTTGACCACTCAAGTATGAAATATATCAATGAGTGCAAAATAATCAGCCTTTACGTTGTTTTCAATAGGAGTTAGTATGATTTGTGTTCAATTTGTTCATCTGTAACATGAAAATATGCACTGAAAAGGTTAAGACAAATTGTATGACTACAAGGGCAACGTAAGAAAGCAATGAATTGTTGTCTCCAAATTTGTTGTATGTTTATCAATGCTTCTGTTTTGTTTATTGTGCATTTTTTTACTTGTTTGCCACGTTCATTTTTCCCGGTTTATCGAGCAAAACGACGGCAATGCATGTCTTCCACGTTCTGGCAAGGGCTTAAAAATAGACCAATCATTTCAACCGGGATACGATAGCTCCACGACACCAAGATTTACATGCAGTGTGAGCTTACTTAAACGACCAATGCAAAGCCCAAAAATACTTTTGCTCATTCGAAAGTACTTCCCAAAATATTCCGATTTCCGAAATTTAATTGGATTACTCGCGCTAGTTTTCGAGATATCGCGCATTTAGTATGACAAGATGTGACTTTTTGAGAGCTTTCGGACGCCATTTCCGAATACTTCAGTTTGTTTGTTAACAGAAACAGCGGGGGGGGGGGGGGGGGGGGGGGGGGGGGAGGGGGGGGGGGGAGGGGGGGGGGGGGCGAATACAAAAACTTTGTTTAATATAGTCTGATCTCGGGTTTGACAAGGTTGTGGCCGTGAACAAAGGATGACCTAATGAGTCGGACAGAATAATGGGACGGGTAGTAATGGAGTTGGGAACTACAATTTAAGAGTGCGAGGAAAAAGAAAAACCTCACCTCCTCTTTGAAGA
This sequence comes from Plumapathes pennacea, assembly GCA_964036295.1. Taxonomy (NCBI): domain Eukaryota; kingdom Metazoa; phylum Cnidaria; class Anthozoa; order Antipatharia; family Myriopathidae; genus Plumapathes; species Plumapathes pennacea. The sequence continues at coordinate 10,114,117 of OZ038462.1, forward strand.
GAATGTAAAACACAACGGAAAATCCCAACAGGAACATAATGAACAAGCAAGAAGCCTTCAGCATAGTTTTGGTGACTTCCAGAAACATGGTGACGTACAGGCCCACAAAACTGAGGGTCCGTAAAAACAAAATAAAGTTAACATAACTGAGGAAAATGCACCAGGTCCCCATCTGCCAGTAGATCTGAGGACGACTATTCAGCCAGTGCATTCCAAAACCTTTGATTTGAGGAATCACAAACAAAATTGCTGTACCATAAAGTGCCCACTCCAAATAGTTACTTAGATGGGTGAAGTAGTTGGTCCCCTGAGAAAATATCTGATACAATTCCTTCACCAGGTTTACGACAGCGAAAACAAACGTAAAGTAGGGCACAAGACTGTCAAAGCCACTTTCCTTGTAGTCTTCATTAACAGCGGGCTGATTTCCTGGCCTGAACAGCTGTATCTTGCTCCTCTCAACTAGCATGAATAAGGTTAGCAGCGCTATGAAGACCGTGTAGACAGCGAAATTTATCCAAAACACGTACCATCCATACGTTCTCCACTTGACGTTTATTAGTTTCCGGGAAAGCACGTGTAGCAGCAGCTCTTGTTGCTTACCCTTCACCATTGTTTCCAGGCCACAAAAACGCTTCCCGTCCGGCCCGATCTGCCCGTCGGGGCCCGGATCTAGCAAGCGGAAGTCGTACGCAATGGAGCGTTCTGGGGAATTTGGGTCAGACCACTGGACGCAACGATCAAATACAACTTTAGCCGCGCTTGGAAAGTCGAGGATTAGTTTTCTCAAGGGGTTTTCTTGTGTTGATCGGTGAGTCAGCAGCAAGTCTTGCCATCTGAAATTTGGAAGAAGGCTCTTTACCGCAAAATTAAAGCAAACACCCTTCCATAATTTACCCTTCCCTCCAATATGAGCCCATGGGGTTGTATAACGTTTAGCATTAAATCACCAATGGCCTGTACCACATGATCCAAATAGACGTTCTCGCTTTAGTGTGTAAGTTGTTATTCCGAATCCCTTCCAAAACTAATCAACAGCCCTAATATATGTTTCAGAAACCTTATTAATACCATAAAAGGAACAGTGTTTTTTATATACATATGGATGGCGGAATTGCGTTACTCGTATGAATAATACAGTAGCTTTAGTGTTTCGTTCGATCGGTTAATACCTGTTATGTTTCACGAGTGCCATGACAACGTCTTGCTTGTTCTGCTCCATAGCCACATTCAAACAATTATGGCTGTGGTCGTTCAGAATTGTTCGAGCCCCATGATCCAACAAGATCTGCACTATAGGCACGTGACCACGACGCGCAGCCAAATGCATCGCAGTGTTACCATGTGTGTCAACGCTGTCCAGTGGGACGTTTTTATCGACCAGGAGACGAACAACTTCGGTGGATCCCGATAAGGCAGCCAATGAAAGAGGAGAGTGACCACAGCTGTCTCGACTGAGAATGTCCGCTCCCATACCAATCAAAACAACGCAAGCTTTTCTGTGATTATACAAAATATAAAAAAATTATCTAATGCACAAGTAAATCATTTAGAAGTGACAGTTATATCAGCTCCCAAGCGGGAGCCATTTTCGCCTTGATTTGTAAGTTACACCAACTTTCGTATACGTACTGACCTTCTTTTGTTCATAGCAGCGATATGCAATGGCGTTCTTTTAAAATCGTCCTGTTCGAAGATGCTCGAGAGAGAAGCGCGGCAAAGAGCTTCCACGTAGCTTGTCTTACCCATTTCGGCTGCCAGGTGCAGAGGAGTCTTGTGGTTCAAGTCTTTTACACAACAAATGGCTTTCTTTTGCAACAGTAGTTTAAGGATCTGTAAAAGTGAGATCAAGGATTAAGTATCTTCGAAACTATTAGTGGACTGAGGTAGAGTATTATCACAACATGGATAATTCGGCATCTGTTGCTTGCAAAGAAGTATTTATTTTCTTAAATATATATTAGACGGACATAATCCGCATGAACAGTTGATTTTGGCTAATATAGACCTAAGAACTAAGAGTACTGCACTATATGGACAAGGTTCGCTGCGTGACAAATAAAAATCCTCAAAATGAATAAGCTGACGTTTTTGGCGCTATTCATTCAGCAAAGGAACATCAAGTTAAAAACTTCATAGGATAATCAAACATTTTGTTAAACATTAAACATCAAGTGCAAAGAATAATTACAACTGTAATTTACCAACCTGTTCCTTTGTGGAATGGATCGCATAATGTAATGGTGTTCTCCCTTCTACGTCAGGGCTATTGACAATGTTAGGCTCAGTCTTTTGAAGCAGGAGACTCAACAATTCTACACTCTCCTTCGAAACTGCCAAATGTATAGAGGATCGCATGCGTAAATCACGTGATTCCAACGTTGCCCCAGCCTCTTGGAGAATTATCACGCAGTCACTTTGGCCACCAGAGACCGCCGCCAAAAAGGCCGTCTGACCGCTGTCGTCAGTTGCTTCTACTTGGGCACCATTCTTAAGCAAGACTCCCAGGGCGTTCAAGTTTCCAATTGATGCCGCGCTGAAACACAAAGCAACTCAACAGAAACGAAATGTAGAAAAAATAATGTGCTTCCTCTCTATGTTACTGTACACGTTGGCATCAGTTTCCAACAAAATGTCACCATATCTTGTTTCCTAAAAATTTCGAGGAACAAAACGACGTGAAATATGATGTCTAAAAAAGAAAATTGATTTTCATTTAAACTTCGTAATGCAGATTTCGAGATAAAGGTCTAAAGACTAATATTCATTTTGACTTTTGCAATTCATCTTTAATGATGAAATAAACAATACGAAAAATCCACAAACGTGAGCCGGGGTAAACTTTTGCTCGGTACATGACATCATTAAAGTGATTGTGTCATTAGTTACGCATGCGTGATCATTTGGTCGAATCTTGAAAACATTCGTAAGTTTTTTAAATCTAAGATGGCGTCCACAGCGGTGGCGAGCAATCAAGCGGCAGATCCACCGCCGTCGTAGACACCATCTTAGATTTAAAACTTGAAAATATTAGGCGAATGTTTTCAAGATTCGACCAAACGCAAACGCAAGCGCATCTCATCACACTGCCCCTTCAACATGTTTGACCATGAAGACAGTAGGTGCGCAAAAGACTGTGGTTGAGAAGGCCATTTTATCACATGGATTAAAGCAAACAGAAAGAAATGAGCTTACATATGAAGGGGCGTTCTTTGTAATTCATCTTTTACGTCGATCTCTGCACCCCTGGAGATGAGGACCCTCAATATATCAGGGTTCCCCCTGAACGCTGCCAGATGTAGCGATGTCTGGAAGTTCCTTTTCTTTGCATTCACGTTGGCTCCATGTTTCAAAAGAAGCTCGACAACTTGGATGTTTGCAGCCTGCACTGCTTTATGAAGAGGTGTACTTTGATCAGAATCTGCGTTGTTGATGAACTGTAGAAAGGCTTTTCTCTGCTGAGGATTCATAGTGCAGGTCCCGATGAGGCCATTAACGTGTTGAGGAAGCGCTGTAAGAAGAGAAAGACGGTCAAGATTAGTTTTAAGAAGAAAACTAGAAGTCGAGGAAATAAAAACAAGGCAAAAGGAAAGAGAAACAGATAAATGAAAAATGTTGACGAACAGAAAGGCGAAGAAGAACAGCCAAGACCAAGTACTAGACAAGAAGAAAAAAATGCAGAAGTTGAAGATTAAACAATAAAAAGAAGGAAAAGAAGTGGACGAGCTAGGAGAAAGTTGCAAGTGGAAATCAACAAAACTACAACAAATACAGTGTCTAAGAGGAATGTGGTAATTTATATAGCCAGGAAGGCTTCCCCACGAAAGTGAATTACAGAAAGGTCCTGGGCTTATTGTAGCAAGAGAAGCCCTGTTATCAATCTGTTACTGCTGTGAATTACTTAGGGTGACTTCAATAAACCCGTGAAACAGATACTAGACTATTAGATACTATTAGAGACACGTACACACTCCAAGTAGATGTCAGACTATACGGCAATGGACTATGTTTATTTGCCACCGAAAATTCTTCTCAAAAACCCCTACCCAAAACTCACAGTAAACTAGACTCTTGCCCATCTAATGTTAGGAAACAATGTGGGCACTTAATTGGCGTGTTGAGCTGTGCGAGAGGAGCCTAGAATTGTCATTTTCCGCGTAATTTGCAAAACTAATGAGCCTGCATGCACTACTGGCATTTGGTCGGTGAAAGGACAAGAAATTTCCTTGAGTTGACGTCGACTGGTATGTTTTTAGTGACGTTTTGTAGATATGCCTTCAATATATTTGTATCGACGCGGACATTAACACTTGCTAGCTGTCGGGTCGCGGCCACTTCGGATATTCAATTTCCCAATATCGCGACATTTTGTTTGGAATCAAAGACATAGACAAATACTCTCTACTAGATACTAGTACACCACTAATAAAAACTGCTTATTGAAATCACTCTAGTGTTATTGCTTTTACAGAAGCATTCATTTGTTGTGAAACAGAACAACACAATAAATATGTCAATACATTATGTATTGAAAAAAATAACGCACGCGCCAGCGTCCATATAATTTTTGAGTTATAGATGCATGCGGGAATTTGAGCGAACACTCGAGCCGTTTGAAGAAGAACTGACTCAGCCTACAAATCAATATTCGCACGCTGACCAGTGCTTTATTTCTTTTACTAGAAATACAATAATTGCAGAGATCCCCTCGCTCTATAGTGGGTTTTCGGAAAGCGGGGTTGTTGTTTATTTTCCGCTTGGAGATTGTTTTAAAATCCTTTTTAAACCACGGTCAAAGCGACGTCACCAGTCGGCCGCTAAAAAGACTCTTTGTCGCACGGCAGTCTGGTTTAGCTCAGACAACGTGCAATCTGCAATTTTCGTGAACACTAGCTGAACTCCAAAATTTGCTGAGTCAACTTTTATACGCAACTACAGAATACTCCCGAGACTTGAAAGCCAAGAAAAGCGCAACTAGAATCGTGACTCGATCAGTTTTGCACAGTCAGTAAAGTCGAGTTTGATACCGAAATATTTATGAATTTTAAGAAAAGCTGCAATTTCTCCAGTCAACGCTGTATCCTAACTACATACGTGCATCTTGTTTTTTTACTTTATCATTTTAATACGCTTCTTCGAGTGTAACAAATTTAGAACTGTCAAAGCGAGAGTCGCTTGTATACGCTTTCGAAATCTCCAAAATGTGTGAATTTTGGCAAGAATTAAAGTTTTTACTCTGGACTGCATGCAGCAGACTCAGGCATGCATATTTAATGTGTTCGAATTGTTTTGTATGTGAACCCGCTCAAAACAGCATAATTTCTCCCAGAATCAAAGCAAAACTTGAACGGTTTACTTCAAATTATACACGGGCTTCAAACCTTGTCATACTTCTAAGGGCTTGTGCATGTCAGCTGGATTACAGCATTTGTTACAATTTTAGCCTTGAAAGAAAAATAAGACATCTGACTAAATCATGAAAGACTCCAAGTTCTGATTGCTCTGAGCGAATACGGTAGCCGAAACTGGCGACAGAAGCGTATTAAAACAATACTTCGAGGGAAAGTGATCAGCATACAGATTCTAATACATTCTTGAAGTGATTGAATTGCAAGATACAGGTAAAATATATTTGTCGCGGTGATTGTTCGTTTGTTGCTTGTCCTTTCTGAATAAGTATCTGAGCCGGTTTAGCACAAAACGGTATCTGGAGCTCCCGATTTGCTTTCAAGCGCTGTTCCCTTTGCGGAGTCGTTTCTTTGGCACGCTTCCGCGCATGATGCTGTCGGTTATAACATGTTTGTCGTCTTTTCTCTAGATGTATTTGGCGCTGTTCGATCGTTTCATGATTTCGCCTTGCCCGTGGCTGTTCCCCTTTTTTTCTGAAGACGAGCTTCGCGATATATATATATATATGGTCACGTGATAGATATAATTGCCTAAATATATATTTCAACTGGACAACGTTTTCGGGATTGACTGTGTATATATATATATATAATTTTGAGCCCTCAATATACATCAGTATATACAAATATCAAATGCATTGTGGGAAGAGTTTCGTTTAAAAACTTGCTTTCCGAGCCAAATTAAGTGGGGAGACGTAAAAGGTTCATCACAGTTTAAACTTGTGTATTATTTTGGTGACAAAATTTTGATTGGTGCGGTTTTGTGTGCATTTTAGAGACATCATCCTTCCCACAATGCACTCGATATTTCTATATACTGATATATATTGGGAGCTCAAAATTTCTGCAAACGGCTGTATATATATATATATATATATATATATATATATATATATATATATATATATATATATATATATATATATATATATATATATATATATATATAATGTATGTGATCTTATTGGTGAAAAAATTTAAATTGATTACTCTTGGAAGTCTCGCTCTTGTCCAGAAATTGTTTTTTAAAGAATCGATGTGTGCGGATAGTTGCCACATCAAATTTGAATTGCAGCATCTGTCACGTCTTCACGTGATAAAACTTGATTATATCTTAAGTTTTACGTTAGACTACTAAAAATGTTCTTTGATGTTCCCAGATGTCTAAGCACAATTCAAACTGAAATGACTGCATACCTGTCTCAAGTAATAGTGTCACAACCTTTGCATCGACATTTGAGGCGGCATAATGTAACGCAGTCATTCCAGCGGTAGTCCGCACTTCAGCAGATGCGCCGTGATTCAGCAGAATTGAACATACGTCATAGTAGCCATGACAACACGTTAAGTGGAGTGGCGTGATGCCCTGTGTGTCCCCGACATCTACGTGTGTCTTTTTGTTTCCTAGTAGACACTCGACAGCGGCCAGGTGTCCAAACGCAGTGGCCTCGTGTAGCGGAGCGTAGCTGTTAAAGGTGTTGGAAGCGTTTGGATCTGCTCCTTTATCTAACAACGCCTTCATGGTGTCCACTGCATTAAACCTGAAACCAAATAGAGTTTGATAAATAAGAACCATTTCCGGGTGACTGTTGAATTATTCGTGTAATTACGTTGGCTTTGCTTTTGCTACGCTTTTGGATTGGTCCAAACAACTTTAAAAGCATTCTTGGTCAATCACGTAGGAGCTGTTAGCAAAAGTTGATGGCGGTATCGCAAGGGCTCGGGTCAAACGTCGAACTTCACACGAGCCGAACTCAATGCAAACAAGTTCAAACAATGGATTTTGTTCAATATTTGTATTGATTTCAGCTCATGTAAAGTACGGCAGACCCTGGCCTAAGCAAGCAAGTGGCAGGGGCGGATCCAGGGGAAAATTTGACCAGTTTTTATATCCTAAAGGGGCAAATTGTTTTGAGCTTTCTCTTTCCAATTAGCGCTATTTCTAAAGGTTGGGAACTAAATGTATGACCGGTTTCCGCAAACTAGTGTACTGGATCCGCGCCTGAGTGTTGACGTTTCCTCGCACTACTGGTTGGTTTTAATCTAAGGTATTACAACATTGGCATGCGATACAAAAGAAATGATTGTTGTTGAAATGAATGTTTGTTGCAAATCAGCACATTGATTCTCGGTGGTGGTTGCCATGGATATGTGGAGCTTGGGGGAACCTATTGCACAATCAATGGCGTTATATATTAATATATATTTTTACTTAATCTCCCTCAATTTTTAACTATTCTAATGAGCTAATGGGGCTCTACAGTGGAATGTCTCAGAATTTTGAAAGTTAGCTTCAAACTTTGTTTATGAACTTTTTAATGTGAACTGTAAACATTTCTCACGACGTTAAATTTTAAAAAATCATGAAAAAGTTTTGAATCAAAGTAAAGAAAAAACTGAGATACAGTTTTTTAGATCTCATGATCCCTTTCATATTTGTTCTAATTGTTCCAACACCAAGGCATATTAAGTCAAAAATATGAAAAACCTTTGACGTCAATGATTGCGCAATAACATTTGCCATATTTGATAATAATGACAGACATTACTAGAAGCAGCTAGACAATTTAATAACAAAACAGTTTAATAATAGCTTGACTATGTTTAGTCAATTGTTAAATAAGATTCCCTTGGGATAATGTTTTCACATTTCACCCTCGGTAAATCGTATTTTCCTGGGGAAAAGTGTGTAGTGTGACTACGACTATAGTTTCATGAATTAAATTAAATTTAAATCCTGTGTTGATGGCGATGCATCGGGGGGGGGGGGGGGGGGGGGGGGGGAGGGGGGTACTCCCATATATTTCCTATATAGGGACGTTCCGCCCGATAGGGTATCATTTTCAGAGTCTTGTCTTAAACAGGGCATCAAATTTGACATTTTCGCGTCTTAAACAGGGTTATTTTCAGAAGATTTTCTCCTCTTCCCCTCCCCCCTCAACCACATTTTTGCTCTCGCCATTTTCGCTTCGTATGCTCCAGTGGAAACGCGTGCAACGCAGGCTAACTTATCTAAAACTTAGTCTTGAACAGGGTATCAAATTAGAGCACTTTGTCTTAGACAGGGTAGCAAAATTTACGTTTGTGTCTTGAATAGGGTCAGGGTTTTATAGAGTCAGCGGAACCCACCTACCCAGATTCCTATTGAGTACCCCCCTCCCTTGCGCGATGCATTAACCATTTATTCTATAATATGCAAACTTTGCGAAACTAGGTGAGGATGCTTAAATCTTGCGCCGTCCTGTTCTCCTGGACAGGATTTGCTGTATGCGTAAATTACGTTTGAAATAAAAAAACTTTCAACTACAACGTGGAAAAACTAAAAATGGCACAGGATCTGGCCACAGAAAATTGTCTCTCGAGTCCAAACCAATCCGAATAATCACAGGCCCGTCACTTATCGCTATAAAATAGAGCTGCTGAGATAGGACAAAATAAGAAGTGTAATGATAACTATAGTTCCCTGAACTGTTACTTATTTTACAGTGTAGCCTGCGTGGTATTACAAAGTATAAAATCACACCTTGATGCAATGTGCAGAGCCGTTGAACCATCGCTGCTCTTGGCATCAACATTGGCACCAAAATCCAGCAGTAAATTGACAACCTCAGTCCTGTTTCGTTTCGAAGCAATGTGCAGTGCTGTCAAGCCGTGCTGTGCGTCTATCTTGTTGATGTTATGATTCTCGTCTAAAAGAAACGCTCGAACATCGCCCAAAGAGCCAGCCGATACCACTTGATGGAGACTCGAGCCTTCGTTACGCATTTCCAACTCGAAGCCGTCTCTTTTGTTGAACGACGTTTGTTCAGGAGCAAATAGCAGATCCTTTTTGCCAAGCATGGCGTTTGTGTTTGTCCTAATTCCTTCAAGATTTAAACCTTCTTCTGATTGTCCTCGATCCCTGCTCGCAAAACTGCTGTTATCAATCAAAGAACGATTCCATTTTTGTTGACTACTCTGCATGATGAACAACTAATCTCCTGCCGTAAATTTCCATATGAATATTTACTATTTCCATATTTTGTTGAACGACGTTTGTTCAGGAGCAAATAGCAGATCCATTTTTCTAAGTACGGTGTCCATGTTTGACTTGATTCCTTCAAGATATAAACCTTGTTCTGATAGTCCTCGATCCCTGCTCGCAAAAATGCTGTTATCAATCAAAGAACGATTCTGTTTTGGTCGACTTCTCTGCATGGTAAACAACTAATCTCCTGCCGTAAATTTCCATATGAATTGAGGGCATTGGCTAAAACATGGACTGGACTCTGGACTGGACCCTGTACCCATGGACTCCTGGACTTCTATGTATATAGTTTTTTTGGGGGGGGTGGGGGGGGGGTGAGGGTTAGTGTGGGGTGGGGGTGAGTGGTTTGGTCTTATTTCCTATCTAATCTATGTTTTAGCCGATGCCCTATATTTCTTTTTCATCAGGAGCCAATGGATACTTCGGTGAATTCTTACGTCGCTCTCAGCAATAGGGACGCCATTTTCCACTCAAAGCCATGATGAAAAAGGGTTGAGAAATTGCGGTAACATATGTCAGCTTTTGTCAAGTGACCTTATTTAGAAGAATGCAACAAAATGAATACCAGTGGGGTCTGCAAAAAACATGAACACAGATCACTTGGGTTTTTTTGGAGCTAATGCTTATGTGTGTTTGGAGCTTATGCTTGAAATCCCAGAGATTGAATCAAAGTTGTGTCTTGGTTCTGAGTGAACAAGAGAAGGGCTTGCTCTTGGTTTGCATCGTTATCTTAAGGATCACACCTTTAACGATCTCAGGGAATCACAAACAGCCGTCAAGAAAAATCAGTAATAAGGAGTGCCAGCAGTTTAAACAAGTAAGAATTGCCGAGCTACAAGTAACCTTGAATGCGCCTGAATGAATTCTATCCTAAATAAACTCGTGGACGAAGGGTTATGAAAGCATTACAATGAACTGCCTGAACAGCGTCAAAGCAAAAAAAACTTTATTGCAGACCTCACTGGTATTTATATTGTTGCGTTCTTCCAAATAAGGTCACTTGACAAAAACTGTCATATGATAAAAATAACGAAAACTGACATATAAAATAAGACCAACCCCCACCCCCACCCCCTCACCAAAAAAAGAAAAAAAAAAAAAAAAAAAAAAAAAAAGAAGAGGAAAAATATAGGAGTCCAGGAATCCATGGGTCCAGCCCGGAGTCCAGTCCATGGTTTAGCCGATGCCTGAATTGAGTGGCGACTTCACACCTCTTGCCTAATCCGCTTTATTAGCAGCTATAAAGAAAGCGCAAAGTCTAAACCGGGAGTGCACGTCATTGATTCAATACAAACATTATCATAAAATGTCGCACTAATTGCCGTTGCCAGTACGAAGCGGATTTTTCGCCTCAGCCAGCTGCAACTGATTTGTTACGAAGGAGTGCATCGTCGAGATTAACAGGACGAGGGTTGAGGGTATAAAGCCCGGGGGGGAGGGGGGGTGGGGAAGAGAGATACTCCCATATATGAGCCATATAGGTATGTGCCGCCCCAAAGGGTATATCATTTTCAGTGTTTTAGTTTGAAAAAGTGTATTGATTTTGAGCCTTTGGTCTGGAATGGTCAAAAATTGCTATTTTTGGTCTGGAAAACGGTCGAAAATCGCACATTTTGGTCTAAAATAGGGTAAGGATTTTCAGTCCCGGGCGGCACACTCCCACCCAAAATTTTGAGGAGTACTTTGAGGGTCAAGGGTACTTTGTTGAGGGTCATAATATAATTATCATTCATAAACTCTAGATAAGAAGGAGACAGACAGACAGAATATCCGACAAACAGACGGCTGGATTTCCTATCTAGAACTTTTGGGGCAGTGAAAGCGTGGACGTTGTCCACGCAAGTAGTCGCTCCCCTTTCGCAACGTTCATGAGTGCAGTCAACAATAATTTCAATAATCGCTTCCGGAGGCCATCTAAAAACCTCGGACCCATCGGCACCGGGTAATGTCAGCTTGGTCATGTACCACTGTCGTCACGTGACGATCAGTGCTGTCCGACACCGTATCAGATGACAGAAAGTGGTTGTTCTTGCCGGATGTTATTCTTATATTTGGGAACGTTGTGTATTGTTCTGATCCCAAGGTGTTATTACATTCCCTTTGATTTATATTATATTTATGGTTAGCTTTCTATTACATTTACGGTTGATTGCTGGCGTTATTACATTTAGCGGTGATACAACTTGTCCTGGGTAGGCGAGCTATCCCTAGCGAACCGTTTACAAAGAAAACATAGCCCGGGCACTAGAGTAACCCTAGCTCTCAGCTCGCGTAACCCTATCACAAGCCTAACCCAAGCCCGCTTATAAACACGCTGATTAAAGAAAGAGAAAATCTCAGGGTAACCCTGTGTCCTTGTAGACAGGCCCTTTGGTTCAGGTTTAAGGTTAGAACTTGCCAACAGAAAAGTATTATGTGAGCTCTTGTCTGCACGTGGCCGTGTGACGTAACGTAAACAAATCACTGTATTGAGCGTGCTTTTCCAACAAGGGGAATGCATTTTTTTTTTAATACGCTGAGGCCATGATCACACTTACACTAGAACTAAGCTTGACACGCGGGAGTGCTCATCGGTTATTTTGTAGTATCGCCTCATGATCACGTGCAAGCAAGCCTCTGCTAGGCAATCATAAACAAACTAAGCTAAGCGCGCTTCTAGCACAAGTACAGTGACTACAGCCTCAGTCCTACAGTTTACCGGAATAATTTATCGATGATGCGTAAGTTTTATTCAAGCTTATATTCTAACAATTCTTTTAGTCATTTATTATATGGCACTGATACTAGGCACGCTGCGATTGGTTAATTTACGGGTCCATAATTTCCTGTACGGACCGCAAAATCAGTTTGCACATGTGGATCGCAAATGATTACTCGAAAAGTTGCTAGACGTTTGTCATAAAAGGCCCAGAAGTGCAATGGGAAGTATAAACGTTCCGGATACTCACTGTTAAGTTATGATGATCGGGGAAAGCTTACAATCTTGGAAAAATGACCGTTACGAAGTAGGAAAACATCATAGGAAAAAATGCTTGCGACTTCAGCCGTGATTGACAACAAGTGCTGCAGAGTATGGAGGGTTATTTCACCCCTGTGTTAAAACTTACACACTTGTCAGGACGAAAGTGGAAACCGAACAATCACCGTGAACAGTTATGACTAAAACCGTGCAAGAATCAAGTTTTGCAGACATGTTTGCTCGTCATGGCGCACTGTGAGGACTGTAAATCTATTTTTCACAATGCACGAGAACTCTGTCACACTGACTGAGACAAAAACGCCGTGGTAATTTGAGCACGTTTATTTTGCTGGAAGAAACTTAAACGCTCCAGGAGGAGGCAGGAAAATTAAGCGGTGAGTTTTTGAATAATATATCTTTCAACGATGTGTTGGTCGCAGTTTGTGATGAAATGATTTTCTTTTAGTCAGTGCCATTTTGCCTTCTACGTTATTGTATGTGTAAGAAACTTATTCAAAATAATAAAATTACTCTGAGTTACAAAGCAGTTTCTTCTGGAAAGAGATAAGACTGCAGTTTTTTTTTTAAATCTTTAATGAGCGAGCAAGGGCGAGTTCGAGTCGTCCACCGAATAAAGTTCACTGCAGTGTCGTTGTTTGACATACGCTATCGGCCATTTCATTCAGCTCAGAACAAATTAGTATTTATCAAAGCAGCTGGTTTGACAGACGCTTATTTTCTTTCAAGATTTTCAAATCGGTAGAATTGTAAGCTGTTAACTGAATTTGTTGTGAAAACAAACGTGCGTAATTCATGCCTGATCGCGATTAATGTTGTTGAATGAACGAGACGAGTACTCGTTGGGGCCTTGTTTTGTGTTTGCCGAAAGACCTAAAGCCATATAATAAATATCTTATTAACCTCGTTTGCTTGGTCCGTACCGTAAGTTATGGATCCTCGTTCCTCGAAACTCGGTCCATAACTGTACGGACCGCGCGCTCGGTTAATAAGATCTATATACTATTATTTGCTGAATACATAGATAGAATTCGTCTTTATAACACAGTTACAGCTTGAAACATTTCATTCATTTATGAAACGGTAGCCTCGTATAAAATCACTGGTAAAGCTAGTCCTTAATTTTCATCAGAATATAGGATATATGGCAAGTGCTTTTGAAATCATTATTGAAAAAACATCTAATTTCTTCAATATTTATTCCTTGCCATTTAAACACCGTGCTTAATTCGTTTAAATTTCACCACATATAACAGTTTTATCTAGGGGAGCCCCTCTTCTATCACATGTAAAAACAAACCCGGCCCCAGTATCTGTCACATTTTCCGTCGACATGATTAGTTAGTTTTGCTAATGATTGATCAAGAGACTTGTCTTGTCCAATCCTAAAGCGTCTAGCAAACTCAAAACAAAGGCAATCACACGACAACTTTCAACAGTCATTCGAAAACCGTTCTGTGCTTACAATAAAAAAGAAAGTATATAGCATGAAAAACTTGGAGTCAACTTTCTATAAACTGTGCGGCAGTACAGCAGACTTGTTACAAGGACTTACACTTTTTCTTCAAGGAACGATCAATCTTCTTTCTGATACTTCATTGAAAATCAAACGAGCACAATGTAGAATTAGTCCTTTCTCGGCCTGGGATCCCTGTGTACCATTGCCAGTGGTACAGTGAAACATCGATACTACCTCAGTATAACGAGAGCCCCGATATAACGAACAATTTTATTCAGTCCGTTACAAGCCAAGTTACGGTAATTATAAAGTATATGAGCGGAATCTTGCTAACGAAACTCCACGTTCAATAACAAAGGTATTTTCCCAGTCCTTGGGCCTTCGTTATATCGATATTTCACTGTAACACTCTTACTGTACACGGTACTATTTTGGCATTAGAAGGATATCTTTTATCATTTCTAGAGCAACAAAATTGCCTGGATGTTGAATTTTCGGCCGGATTATAAAATTTTGCTAAATCTTAGCATGCGAAAATCATTTGCACACGCAGTGCATGCTGGGCTTGGACACAAAGTACATGAATTTTTAAAAAGTGGCTCCATAGGGTTTTCGCTGCACTTGCCTGTATTTAGTTTATGACACTAAAACTGTCATATTTTCATTTCATTATACTATTTGTTGATCAAATTTACAGGGTGGATGTTTCGAGAGATCTGTTGCATATGCGTTTTAATTTTGTCATTCTAGTATGGTTTCAAAAGAAACAATGCATCCTTGAAAAAAAGGTCTTTTACCCCATTTTCAAACTTTCTGCTCTATTTTCTGGAGTACTCTTTGGCGAAACTTTTAGTATGTTTAAGAAAACATAGCTGTAAAAAAAGTTAGGGTTAAAGGACCGGATTCTGAGCTAATTGGCAATTCATGTTTTTGCAAATAAAAAATCGTCTACTCCATAAATTTCCATTAAAATGAAGTATGACAAGACCTGATATAATCTTTGTTTGCCTGGAAAATTTAAGACACATTCACTGAAGGAAACGTGATGAGAGAAACTTGATGTTTTGCGTGCGTCCTGCGCCATCAAATGCAAACTAATGACTCGACAAGATCGACAATTGCGCATAAGTAGCCGTAGTGTCCTTGCGCGTGAAAACAAGCTGTACGAAACTAGCCCTTGATGTCAAGAAGACATACCTTGATGTGCACATAGCTAAACGGATATATATCCGAAATGTTTCACAAACGCGCATTTGCAAAACCCAATGGAGCAACATTGGCAGAAATATCGGACAAGATGGCCGCCCCGCATGCGCATTGACGCACACAATCTGTTGGCTCTCTCTCAGATCAATAAAAGAAAATGTTTGGGAGAGATCACAAAATGCATAATTACTTGTTCCTGACGAAAAACCGGCAAAATGTCCAGCTCGGTAGTTGTAGTTATGACTTAAAGACATCGTTCTAACCGTAGCTGGGTACAGTATTTCGAGTCCTTATTTCTTCTTTCGAGCGGTAAACTTACCTTCATTTCACGCTCTGTGAGCACACTGTTTCTTTGTAATTTTCGCAATTAAGCTACATTTCAAGTCCGTCTTCCAATGACTTGCTTGTGTTTGGTACAGTTTGTCCAGCTCGCGATATCGAGTTCGAAGCTTTATAGAGTCCGTAGAGCCCAAAATGACCTTCGTCTTTTGAGCTTTAATCTCTTCTCTAAGCCAAAATATATTGCCATGTTTCCTCTAACTCGATGCCATTATGGAAGGCCCGTAGGCGAAGAAACCACGACCATGAGATCAATCTGCCATGTTTTCTGGCCGCCATGTTTTGTTATGTTAGTTCCTAGTCCTCCTCAGTCTTAAGTAAGGGTGCATGACTATTCTGGTAGGAACGGGGAGGGTTTTTGTGGAGTTTTTGCCGATTTGCAGGACAGTCATGTGGGAGTCACGTCCGAGGTCAAAGGTAATTTTACAGACTATGACAGTTATTCGCTGCAGGAGATCTAGTGCACTGTTAAAAAAAAACATATTTCTAGCTTTGGACAGCACTGTCCAGCTATTACAATCAGAATCACAAACGCTGACATTTGTTGACACTGGTCTTGATCGTTATTTGTACCGAGCAGTCAAATCTGGCAGTTTCCCAACGTTTCCATATTATTATTAATGGCAGTATTTCGAATCTGAAATTGATAAGCGCTGCTTGTGATGTACTAAAAATGCTCAATACACTCTTCTGGCCAACTTTCTCGCACAATTTAGCGGTTATTGAAAAACTAAGGGAATAACCGCTGACATCGGCGTGCGGGCTAAAAATGTCCAACATTTCTCCTGATGCCTTAAGCATGAAAATGGGAAGGTTTCAAGCCACAAGACATGGTGTATTTTGAGCCACAACTAGCTCTTCAGTTCGAATTTCATAAAAGCCCCGACTTATTTGGCCAAGCGGAGGTTAGGAAACTGACAAGCTGGATGCCCAGCGAAGATAAATTGTTCTTTTCCTATCCGCCATACATTTCGGGTCAGCAATCCAAAGGCTGACTTGTACTGTCTCCATCCAAGGTAGAAGTCTTTAGTCATTTTCCAGCCGACCCCGTCAGTTGTTATGGCACGGTAAACAGAAAACATATTATTTTGTCGTGACAGTAATAGGAATAGCAGGTTGGGCCAATGCATCAAACAAACGTTTTATTTTGTCGTGGTGGCCTAGCAGTTAGCACAGTCGCCTTACATACCAAGGGCGCGGGTTCAATCCCCGCTCAAGGCAGTGAAATTTGAGGTGTAAAAACCTGGCTCTCTACTCGTGGCTCGGATGACCACGTAAAATGGCGGTCCCGTCTCTAGATAAAAGAACCACAGAGACGTAAAGGAACCACTGAGGACGCAACCAAATCTCTGGCAGTGACCACCCTCAAGTACTCAGCAACGGCCACACTTAAGTTGGAGCCCCGCTCTGTTGTGTGTGCCCTACCACTTCAAACGGTAGAAGTGTCCCCGATTAGTAGACTACATCTAGTCCGCTAGAAGATTTGACACTTTAATAAAGTTGTTATTATTATTATTTATTATTGTCTGTTCATCTGAATGCGATGTCTGTCTCATCCTTACGTTTTATTATCGCATTGCAAGTTATTTTAATTTGCCCGCCGCAGCTTCATTTCTGCGAACTTCATGGAAAGAGAATTTGATTTGTAGTGATACCAACGAATTCCTTTACCATCTACCACATTTCCCAGGTACTGTCCGTTTAAGTTAGAGTAAAAACAATGCTTGTACCACCAGGCTCCTGTCCAGTCCACAGCACAGTTACCGCTCCACGGGTCATTATCGCTGTCCTTGGTAGTAAACGCCATGTCGTTATGATAAGTCAACGAATCTCCCGCTGTTCCTGAATACGAACCCACAGTCAGTTTGTACAGCAACGATTCATCTCCAACTGCAAAACTGCTATATTTGGCATAAACGCTGCCTCCGCTCCAGTCCCTTAATTCCACTCGTAGCTCGCTCGGTTTGCTGGCTGTCAACCGATTGATCTTGTCGTTTCCTAACCAGAAATTTCCACTCAGTTGTCCGAAGCCCGCTTTGTACTGACTCCAGCCCAGATAGAAATCTTGGGAGCCATCTTGTCTTCTCTGGAACACTGTCCAGCCGCCTCCGTCGGTTGTCATGTCACAGTAAACTGAGAAAGTTCCTTGCCCATCAGGATCAAAAGAGTACACGCCACTTGATGTGCTGCCGGCATTGTACAGGTCATAACAATCTTTTGGTATTGCTGAAAGGAAAACACATAAAACTTACAATATATCACACTTTTAGGCAAGTAGCGTCTGCAGAGCAGTTGTGCTTGTTTCTTTTGTACTCGCCTACATCTGCGGCGTGATTATCCAAAAGAAAAATGTTTATAACAATACATTTAGTTTTCAAAGGTAAAGAAAATTGAAGTTTTTACCTTCATATGACTTTTTGCACGTTTCAACTAAAACCTGTTTTGCCTTTAGTAAAGCGGTTTTCCGATGGCTGTCGAAAGAAGTTCCGTGGTTGCTTTAGTTTTACGTTTGCTCCCATGTTGGATTGATCCAAATACGTTTTTAGTGACGGCATTTTTTAGGCAATCATGGCAAAAAAAATAATAATACTAAAACCCGTAAGCGATCTGTTGACGCAAGCAGGCAAGACAGTCAGGGAATGGCGCTTACTGTAAAACCAAGAATCAAAACTTGGTTTCTGATTAGCTGAATTTTTTTCTTTGACAATTGTTTTATGAGAGTCATCGGGAAACCGCTTTTATCTATATAGATTGTATTTGGTAAGCACGTTCATTCAATGGATCTGGATGTTTTAAAATACAATTTATTATCCAATTGTTTTTGCGCTATCAACCGCCTTACCGATATCGCAGTTTTTTCCCTCAAATTCAGGAGGACATTTGCATTTGAAGTCATCAGTATAGTGCAAAGCAATGCAAGTCCCTCCGTTCATGCAGGGTCCCTCGGAACAAGGATTCTACAACAGATTGAAATTATATGAACGGACATATGGTGAGCATATTATGCGTCTGTATCAAGTTGGGAAATCCGTTTCGCTTAAACATTTGTCATTTACTATAGTCACCTTGGTGTGCCGCCCAAAGCATGGTACCTCTTATCTGAGTGAAATTACTCTTGTTATAACAACTTACATGAACGAAACTATGCGTTAGTAACGACCTGTTTTATATTGCAGGGCTTACACAAGTTACGGTTTCTAAAATTAAAATTGTATAAAATAACTATGATAATACGTGCGTTCTGATTAGCTAAACAACTGTGTAAGATGAGAGTAGATTGCACTCTGACGTGATATGCGATGTACTTTATCGACTAATTATTTATAGCAGAAATATATAACGCGTTCCCTTGTAATATAGCCTCATCTAAACATGCACTTCTGAAGTTGGGAGATCACTTGAGATCGCGTCACATATTTCTTAATCAATCAAAACGTTTTTACTGTAATGCGAACATGATTGCATCATTCTTTCGACTGTATCTCTCGGCGTAAAGCAGAACAACTGCAGAATAGCTTCTTGTTTGCTACTAATAAACTAAAAGTAAGAAAAGCTAATATAGATTCGATCATAGTTATTTGTCAGATATTCTGAGCAAATATTAATATAGATATTGCGATTTTAAGGAATGTGAATAGCGCATGTTGGTTCAGCTAATCCTTTTAACAACCAACAGGTGTACATTTCTGATTAGTGTAAACAAAAAGCAGCTGCTCGTGTGTTGTTTGGTGTTTTATAAATAATGGTAAGATGACTGGAGTCCGATATGGTCTGTAAGCATAACAGTGACATCGAAATCGGACGACTAAACACTCTCAGAATATTAGAGAAACTTAGAAAAATTTCCATATTTCCAAATTAGAACATTCAACATACAATTAAAGTTAATATCTTTTCTGTTGTTGTTGTTGTTTTTTTTTTTTGGATTTCCAAATTAAAACAACTGACATTAAATGTTTTATACGGTGGTTTTTGTCAAGCCCCTGATTGGTGTGTTAAAACACTTACCCTTGTTTACTGTCGGTTAAGCTAATATATTTTATTACAAAATATCAGATTTGTAATCAAAACAGAGCTTCAATTATCAAAACATGATAATATGATATGTGATATGATTATATCACTTCCGCAAAATTTTAGGCTCTTCGGCTTTTCCTTGCATTGTTATTTTTTAAAAGTCAGTCTAACAATTACCGGCTTCTGCAAACTATCCAATAATATCCTTCTTTAGAGCAAGCTTGCGCTGTTTAAATTTTTAATAACTCCCTCAACTAGCAAATGAATTGTTTTTGGATCTTATTTATTCAAAATGCACTGATTGTTGCTCAAAAGTTATGTTGCAAACCTAAAATGGAACTACTTCAGCATCAATCACAAATTATACCACGCAACCTTAGTTTCAGACACAAACCGACAATTATCTATCACATGTCCAAAAATGTTTTGGATTTTACAGAGAGAAGTTAAAAATCATAATAATAAATGTACAAAAGGTAATACCTTCTGCACGCCACCAAACACTATAAAACTTATAAACCAATAACTTGCGGACACGTTTTAAATATGATAAAACGACGCGTTTTCACATTACTTTTGCTGTTTATACGAAATTATCCATATATTGGCTGCGTATTCGAATCGATGGAGTGTTTTTATGCTGGGCCTGAGGGCCCAGCATATAATTGTTTTCACCCGAAAACCACAGCGTAGGTATCATGACAATTGGTAAAATAAGTCCCCCCTCTAGGATTTTGAAGTTTGATTGACGTGTAAGCAAAACTACTATATTTTGATTGGATAATGTTCACGTGCAAGCGGCGTGGAAGCCTCTCTTTTCTTGGCTGAGTTTCAAAGTACGTAACGTGAGATTTTTGTTGACATATACTTGCGTTCTTGCGGTTTTTGTTCATTATATTTACTTTCGCATTCTTCTTCGTCCAGCTGGTTAAAACTAAGCGAAGGAAAGCAAATATAATCAAACAATACCATTTCAACAAGTTGAAGTCAATCCCGGCTGGGTTTTTCAGCTTTAACAGACACTCGTCAAACAACCGTGAATTCATCGAAACCGCGGTGATAATAGCTCTGAAATAAAACAGGCCGACTGAAAACTTAGAAAGCCTGGTATAGAAGAAACGGAATTTAGAAGACGAAAAACAGATAAGTAATGAAGCGCAGGCTAGATTAATCGTGGCCTGTGGTGAGAAACAAATGTTCGCAGTCAAACTGTCAAAATCAATTATGCATGAAAATGAGATAAGTCACGCATACTCCCAAGCTCAAAATGTAGATTCTCTCATCCTTTTGAAGCAAATGTACGAGTGTGTAATTATAATTTATAGTTTAATCAGGTTTATTTGAGCAAGGTGTCAAAAGCCAAGTTCCCATACTGTATAATATTTTTTTTGGTGAGAAACCGAAAGAGAAAATTTAAGTTGATCACTCTTGGGAGTCTCGCTCTAGTCCAGAGATTGCTTATATAATAATTCTTATGGTGCGTGCATACACTTGCCACACCGAACTTGAATCGCATCCGTGTAATACAGGTGATTAATGATGTTTTAGACGCATGGAAATTATTTGAGTGAAATAATGATTCAACACAAGGCATTGAAGCAACCCACCTTGATGCTAAAGTGGTCAAACTCCTGATCTGGTTTAAAGTCTTGGGAGCTGTTGTACTTGTCAGAGGACAGAACTTCACAGATGTGCATTCCGTTATTATCATCCGACGTTTTTTTGAAATTGTAAGAGAAGCACCAAGGGAGACCAAGACACGAGAACGCGCAGTCCATGGAGCAGCTCTCCTTTGTTGTGGCGCTCATCACAGATGGGGAGAAAAGTCGACGATCCTTGTAAACTTCAAACTTAGCTGTAGATGTTGTGTAATTTCTGACGAACACTTTAGCAGGCGAAGAAAAGCAGACAAATGCAGCCAAAACAATAAATATAGATGTTTCCATATCGCTACGCAGTGTGAGCACGGCGGATCTTTTGATAAGAGTGAGTGTATTAGTTGTCGCCCTACCGGTATAATAAGGTTATGAATAATTTACCGAGCAGCGAATCACATAAATGGCGTACTGGTTTGATCAACATGATTAAACAATAAACCGACAACCTGTAAACGACCTTGCTCAACAATATTAAACTAAACCCGATTTCGGGTGTGAAGAATGAATTATCTGATATATAATAAAACTTTCGCTGTCGCGAACCGAACACCACGTGACCAAGCGAAAACTGAACATGTTTTCTTTCTTCAGTTGTCGCAGTGGAATATCCACGAGATTCTTTTACTACTTACAACATTTCGGTTTGATATTAAGTTGTTTACGCGACTTTATCTTTCGAGTATTGAGCATAAACACCAAAGTGAAGCGTTGATTGAGAAAACGATTAAAGCATGGGTGCACTGGCAGGTCCAGGATTTTGGAAGGGGTGGGGATAGGGGGGTGGCTTGTATAGGCAAGGTTGTCTTGATTAAAATAGGACGTCAGATAGCCATCCACACGCGACTACGATATTTACTAGTATAATTATGTAAGCGCGTAAGGGATTCGTTGTTATGGTATTGGAGGTCTGGGCATGCTCCGGTAGGGAAAAAGGAAAGCTTCAAAACCCAAATTACAGCATTCCGAGAGGCAATTAAAATCATTATAAAAATTACAAAATTTATCGCTGTCCTTGTTTAATAAAAGAATGACCTAGATTTTTGTGCCATGTACTGCACAACACGCAGTGATTAGCAATTATGAATGTTACAAATATTTTTAAACAAACAGAAGCAATCAAAGTTCTAAAAATGTCACAAAGGATGTGCCACAGGACATTTCGTTGTCCTCCGGCTGCACTGACCCTCTCCTATTAGATAAGTAACTGTATTGTTTAGAAAATAAAGTAATTTAAGACGCCTGAATATGTTTTCTACCCTAACATTCCTAAGTGCGCCACTGGGATGTAAAATATATAGCACTCCCGAATACTTCTATACTTGATTACAGGGGAGACGTAAAAGAACCACTGAGGACGTATAAACAAATCTCTGGCAGTGACCACCCTCAGTGCCTGTACTCCACGGGCCCACAGTAATTGGCGTAAGCTATTGTGGTGATCCGGCCGTATAGCGAAGCAAAATAAAAATAAAATAAAATAAACTCAAAAACAATCTGGAAGAATCAGAATTGTTATTAAAAATGTATAGTAGAAATAATTATTCAAATCTTGACTCAATTGGTTCACACGGTAACCAGTCACAAGGAGGACGTTTTCACCACCGCTAAACCGTTTAAACTCAGAAAGTTCACGACTCTGAAGTATAACTTCCTTTGTAACATCAAAAACCCAGAAAAATAGCATCTTTATTTAACATAAATGTTACAGTCTACCTTTCTCTTCACATTTTATAATCTTGCAACCTACTGTGAAAAGCAACCGCAATGTGTGTTTGTGAACTAAACACAAAACCGAAGCAACCACACGTTAATTACTTTCGACAAACAACTGAAGACGGCTGTAAAAACAACGGTCGTAAGAAGAGTGGGAAATTGTTTTCATTTTCATAATTTGTCACTCAACATTTATCTAAATTATTTGGCCTCCCCCATTTCCATCCACATTTTCACCCTAGATCCTGAATTTACGATCGTCGTTGTTCATAACCAAACAGTTTCATCTGAAAACGATGTCGTGTGGACGCAAGAATTTTATTCCGTTTTCAATGAAACGAAAACATAAACTTTTTGAAAAGGCATCCGTGTGGACGGGTCCTGAGTCACGATTCTAATCTACTGTAGTTGCGTGCAGAAAGTTGTCTCATTGAATGTTGAAGTTTAGCTTGTCCACGAAAACTTGAAAAAGCATCTGACTGTGCAGCCACGTTAACTGAACAGAACATATTTTTTAGCGACCGGCAAGTGACATCACTATACAACCATGGTTTGAAAAAACGATTTTAGTTTTGTCGCGTGTAAACGCGACAGGTGCTTGGTCATTGTATTAGAGTTTCTTTTTTGAGCACCATAGATGCGAGCTGGGGTCTGGGTACGCTCCCCCGAAAAATTTTGAAAGCTAGATTTACTGAAACACAGTGTCCTCCATTTTCAGGGTATTTTTCAAAAAAAAAAAAAAAAAAATGGTCTTTAACTTTAGTGACCACCCCCCTCTTTTTGACTCCTGGGGGCCGTGAAATTGTCTAAACTATGTGCTATATTTCGAAGGCAGAAAAACTCACTTCATTCTCGCGTCATTTCTAGCGACTGATACCTCTTCACTGTATTGATTAGGTCTTAGATAGTCAATTTTCAGGTAATTATATCAAATACAAATGAAACTTGACTTTCCTAGAGGGAGTTGTAATTACGTTGTGAGCGCCAAAAACTCGAGAGTCAATTTTATGCCTTTTTCAAAATATTTTTTCATGAAAGTGCGGCACTTTCTTTCAACATTTTAATCATATCCTAAAAGTACATGTTCTCGTCTTTGAAAATCAGCAATTGGTTTCGTGGGCCATTCACATTTATACATGAGCGGCTCTCAAAATTGGCAACCTGCAAAGGTTTTTTGCTCCAAATTTCGCTTGTATCACCAAGGCATTGAATTAAAGTTATCAAATGCGACATTGTCTTAAATTGCATAAAGTTTTTTCTGGATCTGAGAATCTTTTCGTTCTTCAAAACTCTAATCTGACTCACTAGTTCTGACACTGAAATTTAAACTTAAAACGTTGTATGTAAACACCGATTTTTTATTATGACGAAGTTTGGAGTGAGCTTTTTTTTTTTCGCCACTGGTACTTAGACGCCTCACAAAATAAGCTCTTTCTAAACTTACAATAGCTTGTTATCGGAATTTTGCGGTTTTTACTAATGACAAACTTCATTTCTCTGCTAACCTGAACAGGATCAGCCTTGAGTCCCGTCCTCACACCATTGTCAAACTTCTCCACTAGAAATGCCTTGGCCCGTGTCGCTCATTCTTGATGGTTTTTTTGCGGTCTTCGTGGCCCATTCGGTTGGCTTTAGTTGATTTAAATCAACCTCTTGTGCCGCAGACGACGAGCTTGGTTGATCTTGGCTGAAAACGGAACTGACTGCAGCTTCCTGGTACGTTCCAGCTGACGAGGTTCCAGTGACTCTGCTGGCCCATCTCTTTCTAATCCTGTCATATAGCGATTCTGACTCCAACTCTCTTACATGTTTACCTGTGCCCATATGGACCTCCGCTTCACATTGAGTCATAAACGTGAGTACACACCCGTTCTCTTGACATGAATAAATGTCATTTTTAGGTCTTAAGCTTTCCCCTACACTTCCCCTCTCCTTGGTTTGAATCCAATAAGTGGCAGAACCTTTAGGCCGGTATATATTGCCTTGAGCATAAATCTGTAACTCGTCCAAGTAAACAGCCGACCAGGGCCGATACCATAAGCTTTCCAAGCGCGAATGCCGGTCGTCTCTTGAAAGGAAAAAATGTTTAGCTCACTTTTTCTTGAGATTTTGTTGTATTTACCCGTGTCTCTGGAGCTGTCGGCTTTCACAACTGCGACTCTACAGCCCTTCTCCATGGGACTCCAGCGCTTGCTTCATGTCATCCGCCGTTAGCACATTATGCCGTTTGTTAACCCAGCGTTTGATGTGTGCCTTCGTAGCCGCGGCCTTACGGTCACAAATGTCCTTTCCGGCCTGTGGCTCAGAAAAGTCATAACGAAGTATCTTGATACTAGTCTCCTTGCTTATTTCTGGAATGCCTATTAGAAGTGGCCCATTCTTGTAACAACCAGCGTTGTTTGATCGCAAGAAGACTTGACTCAATTGGGACTGCTTATGCTTGAGGGTGCTGAGAAGATGCTCTACAATTGACGGAAATGTGTAGCTGTTCTGGATGCAGGTATTGAAGATATGTACAAAACATTCAACTTCGAATTTTTCTATTGTCTTGATTATGACAGCGCTTATATGCCAGCTCCTCCTTTTACCGAAAAACTATCTCATCTGCTCTCGGTAGTGATGTGGTAAACATTTCATGGCCCAGTCCATTATTATCAAGCAGGTCTCGTCGTCGAGTTGGCTAAGAGTATGCTGTTTGGCCTCTTCTTGATTCATGGAGCGCACTAAATGGGCCTTCCATGCGTGAATACGCTGGACACTTTGCGTGTATTCAAACATCGTTCTTGCACTCTCATCGGCACTGATATCTGCAGCCTCTAATTCTTGCAGGATCCTGGTCAGCACTATTTCCAGCGACTCGCATCTCTCACACTGGACGCTATGGCCATGTTCCCATTCGCCTCTAAAGTCAGCCGAATTGCTAGTTTAATCGCTAAGGTACAGTCTTCGTCACGGCTGATATGAGCCTTGAAGTCTCCAAATACCTCTTTGCTTCCTTGAGGGCTTTCAGGGCCACTTCTACCCACTGGCCATCTTCTCCATGCTGTTGAAAGGATTTCACAAAACCAGTCATATTTTCAAATGCCTCTGCCCCTTCAGCAATGAGATTAGCGAGGGGACCCTGAAGAGATTTTTGCATAGAAGCAGAGCACACATCAAGCATTTGAAAGAGAGATCTTTCGCTCGCTGGATCTTATTATTTATAGTAGCTCGTGTACTGCTCTATAATTCGCCAAGGTATCACTGTTCTAATAACTGCTGGTATTATAATGCGTTCGCCAGAGTCAAGTTTCATAGTTTTTGTCCCAAATGCAACATCTTGAAACATGTCGAGAAATGAAATCAAGAAAATGTTCAACTTTAGCCATGCCAATTCTGATATGGAGAATTGGCTTTTCCAATACTGACTACCCTTTGCCTGTCGCGACGGCATGTTGACACGCTTGATTGATTTACCATTTAGAGAGACCAGGGATCAATTTTTATAGCTCGGTGCGGCTGAAATCGTTGGCAAACAGGGAAAAAAACGGTAAACAAGCGAGAAAGGAACGCCGAATTGATTTTATACGACAAGATGCAGATACAAGGCCGACAAGCAATTCAACCGACGGCTGTAAATGACTCGGATATTATGCCATTGCATAGGAGAGGGCCTAGGCGGGGTTTACTGTTAAGTGTTATGAAGCCAAAAGAACTAATGTTAAGTGTTATGTAAAAAAATACAGTTATGTGTTACAAGACTAGATATTAAATAAAACAAAACAATAGGGCCTAGATGGGGTTTACTGATAAGTGTTATGGGTGTGATGTTTGTACTGTTAAGTGTTGTGCACCCCCCCCCCCCCCCCCCCCCCCTCCTCCCCAGACGCCAACATCGTGTTAAAACTCGGATACTTCTTCAGAAAGGACAAGCAAAATACGGACTTACACCAACACGTTATTGGTCCCACGCATCGTCATGATCACACTCTTGACCTTGTCTTATCTCGAAGGGATGAAAACCTGGTATCGAACATTACTATTCTTCCTGATATCATTTCTGACCACCGCGTTGTTACCTGCACACTTGTCTGCCCACGACCACGACCGACTAAATTACGTGTCCCTTACCGTAAAACTAAGAACATTGATGTTGACTGTCTAAAGCAATATATAACCTCTGTAATAATAACCGCATTGGATAATAACGTCTCCAGCTTAACAGCCCAATACAACGCGACCCTACGAACACTATATAACACGTATGCACCTGAGCAAACTCGGTGGGTTACTCTTAGACCTAATGCTCCTTGGTATAATGATGATCTCCGTGACGCAAAACAAAACAAACGCCGCCTGGAGCGAAAATACCATACTACTCCTCTCGAGATTAATAAAGAAGCATTTAAGCAAGCATGCAGAGATTATGGTATAATGCTTGAGTGTGCCAAAACAAGCTACTATAAAACAACCATCGAAAACTCAAATGGGAACCAAATGTTCAAGCTAGTGGACCGAATGTTTCATCACAACAAAACTGTACCTCTTCCAAAACACGATTCTCCTCAAGGGCTCGCTGAGGCTTTCAGCGAACACTTTTCTGGAAAGATACAAAAACTGCGAATGGATCTTCAAACCGTTTCTTCACCTACCCCACCTATCAGTATACCAGAATCTTGTTCATCTTCATTTGCCAGATTTGTCCCTGTCGAAGCAGCTGAAGTACGTAGGATAATAATGACCTCTCCATCTAAATAGTGCCTGCTTGACCCTATGTCGACACATCTTGTAGAGCAGTGCATTGATGCCCTGCTGCCGACGATTAACAACATCATCAACACTTCCCTAACCAGTGGTGAATTTCCCTCCAACCTTAAGTTATCACGAATCCGTCCATTCTTAAAGAAACAGACCCTTGATCAAGAAATATTTGCTAATTTTAGACCTATTGCGAACTTGTCGTTTCTTTCTAAGACGATTAAAAGAATGGTTGCGGATCAAACTTCCACTTATCTTGCTGATAATGGACTATGTGCTACAACGCAATCTGCATATGGAAAGCTCCATTCAACGGAATCTGCTCTTCTCCGTGTGTCTAATGATATCTTCAGAGCTGTTGATCAACATCACGATGTAATTCTAGTTCTCCTGGATCTCTCCGCCGCCTTTGACACCATTGATCATAACACTCTACTACATCGACTTCATTCTCGTTTTGGTTTCTCTGGAACCGTCCTTCAGTGTTTCAAAATCTACCTATACGGACGCTCTCAATGCGTAACCATTGGTGATTGCATCTCAAACAGCTCTCCCCTGGAATGTGGCGTTCCACAAGGTTCGGTGCTAGGGCCCCTTCTCTTTACCATATATATAACACCCTTAGAAGACCTCATACGTACCCATAATTTAAACCCTATGTTCTACGCCGATGACTCTCAAGTGTACATTATTATGAATCCTGCCGATGTGTCTGCTGGTCTTTCAAGTCTACGAAATTGCCTTCATGACATCACTGCCTGGAACACAGCTAATATGCTTAAGTGCAACCCTGGAAAGACCGAAGTCATTAATTTTTCAAACCCGCGTTTCTTGCAACCCATCCATTAAGCAGTTTCGCAAATACTTGACCGCAACCTCGACCTACGAAACCACATTAACAACATGTGTCGAAACTCCTCACTTATCATCAGAAAATTGGCCGAGTGCGCAAATATCTCTCCCAGCCAAGTATCGAAAGACTCGTACACGCATTTATAACCACCAGGCTTGACTATTGTAACATTTTGTTATATGGTCTGCCTGCCTGTGACCTTGATAAACTGCAACGCACCCAGAACACTGCTGCGAGACTAGTTACTAGTGCCAAGCGCTACGACCACTCCGATCCCATTCTATACAACCTTCACTGGCTACCTATAATTGAACGACTAATTTTTAAGCTACTACTCTTTACCTATAAAGATATAAATAGTCTCGCTCCAGCCTACATCTCGGAACTCCTTGAACCATATCGTCCACCTCGCCCACTACCTTCCACTCAGCAGAATCTACTCAAGGTCCCCAAGATAAGAACCGTGACCTACGGGAACAGAGCATTTTCATATGCTGCCCCGACATTGCGGAACGCTTTACCAGAGTTTGTGAAAACAGCCAAGTCATTAAGCGCTTTTAAAATTGCTCTATAAACATTTCTTTTTACAAAGCGATTTTCTTAATTAATAATGACTTTTTAGTGTTTTGATTTCTTCCGCTGTAAAAAGCATAGGGACTACGGTTTTGTGCGCTTTTAAGAAGCTACTATTGTTATTGCTCGCGGGGGCCTGGGGCCCACGAGAGCTTAAGAATGGAGATTTTTATTTTATTTTTTTTCCTTTTTGTGGGTCGAGGATCAGCACACGGTGATTGGTTCATATTATCACGTGCTGGGCGATGACGTAATTGACTTCGCTAAACAACTCGAGATGTGGCCACTGAATTGCTCGTTACTTGTGTGTAAAAGTTAACTGCATCCCATCCAAACTCAACACCATTTGGCTCTGTGGAATAGGCACGGATAAACTGGATTTTCGGGAACGATTTTGGCTCGCGTTCACCGCGGAAGCTTTGAGAATAGCCGTAAACAAATATTTGATGGTACCGCTGTCGCCGATAAATATTTAGTCCCGACGAAACTTTCTGTGGCGACACGAAATACTTTTGGGAAGATAACAGGGCGAAAGCAGAAACCAAAGCTACGGTGAGCTTTAGCCGTAAAACAATGACGCTTTATGCTTTACTCTGTACATGACATCTGTTGCCTCATAAAATTCTTCTGCGTATCGTACATTGCCTGTTGAAGTGTTTCTTTCATTCGATCATGTAGCCTTTGTTTCGCAATGGTCAGTGAATACCAGAAATGAAAAATACACCGAAATAATTCTGAGGATTGAGTTTGCAGTCACAAATGGACTGAACACACTGTGAACAAAAGCGCAATAATATTGTAAACATCTCTCGTGTGACATTCCTCGCTGTCAATTTTATATTTCTTACAGAGCACGAATACTCGAAAGCCTGATAGAAAGAAACGTATTGAGTTAATAAAAGAAAACATATAAGTAGTGAAGCGAAAAAGTAAACTGCATCCCATTCAAATTCAACGCCATTTGGCTCTGTGGAATAGGCATGGATAAACTGGATTTTAGGAAAAGATTTTGGCTCGCGTTCACCGCACAAGCTTTGAGAATAGCCGTAAACAAATGTTTGATGGTACTTCTGGGGTATTGCAAATATCTCTGTCGCCGATAAGTATTTAGTCCCAACGAAACTTTCTGTGGCGACACGAAATACTTTTGGGAAGATAACAGGGCGAAAACAGAAACCAAAGCTACGGTGAGCTTTAGCCGTAAAACAATGACGCTTTATGCCTTACTCTGTACATGACATCTGTTGCCTCATAAAATTCTTCTGCGTATCGTACATTGCCTGTTGAAGTGTTTCTTTCATTCGATCATGTAGTCTTTGTTTCGCAATGTTCATTAAATACCAGAAATGAAAAATACACCGAAATAATTCTGAGGATTGAGTTTGCAGTCACAAATGGACTGAACACACTGTGAACAAAAGCGCAATAATATTGTAAACATCTCTCGTGTGACATTCCTCGCTTTCAATTTTATATTTGTTACAGAGCACGAATACTCGAAAGCCTGATAGAAGAAACGTATTGAGTTAAGAAAAGAAAACACATAAGTAGTGAAGCGAAGGCTGGATTAATCGTGGCCTCTGATTAGAAATATGAGTCAAGGTCAAACTGTCAAAATCGATTGTGCATAAAAAGATATGTCACGCATTCTCAAGATGCAGGGTCGCTCAACCTTTAAGAAGCAAGTGTATGAGTGTTGTAATAATAATTTTTAGTTTAATCAAGGTGTCAAAAGAGCAAGGTGTTAAAAGCCAAGTTCTCTATACTGTGTGATATTTTTATGGTGAGAAATTGGAAGTCTCTCTTGGGAGTTCCGCTCTTGTCCCCTACTTTCCATTTTATATTCTGGTCTCGACCCAACTCACGCCGCGAGCTCACTGGCAAGGCCAGTCTAGTTATTATTAAAATACAGTCGGTGGAAATTGAACAATTACCGGGGCAAATTTTACCGTTTGACCATTCACAGGATGATCCAAGTTTTGACAAAGATCGCCGCGGGCGCTCAATGCAATGGAGATTAGAATTTTCAAACTATATGAGGGCTGCTTTATATTTTGAAATCACTGAAAAATAACATAGTTGATAATGTTTGGGGTTTTATTTCATTTGCTGGAAAAGAAACACTACGACTTTCAGGAACCGGTAAGTTTTAATAAATACAGTTGACGACAGTGAATGCTAATTGCAAACTTCGAGTTTTTCAATTCTAGTATAGAATTACCACTGCGAAACAAAGGCTACTTGATCGAATGGAAGAAATATTTCAACATGCACTGCACTATAAGCCGAAGCATTTTAACAACAGTCACGCTCTCGCGCAGCATGATACATGTAATATATTTACAGTGACACATTGTGTTGATTCTTAAGCCGTGAGAATGGATATTTTCGTCACAAAACAAATATACTTTACGAAATACTATACTATACGAAAAATCTTTACAAAACAGCTACAGTATGTAGGCAACAGATATCATGTACAGTGTAAAGCATAAATCATTGCTTACGGCTAAAGTTCATCATGGCTCTGGTGTACCGTTTTCGGCCTGGTATCTTCCCAGAAGTATTTCGTGTTGCCACGGAAGGTTTGTCGGGACTAAATAATTAGCGGCGACAGAGTTATTTGCCATCCTTTAGCGGTATCCATTAAAATTATAATCGAATCACATCAAACGTCTGTTTATGCCTATGACGGTGAACTTAAGAACACAAGCCAAAATCGTTGCTTAAAATGTACAATAGTTTATCCGTGCATGTTCCACGGAGCCAAACGGTGTTGAGTTTGGATGGGTTGCAGATAACTTTTTACACAAGCATTAAAATGTACAATTCAATCAGCTACATCTCAAGTTGTTCGCGAAGTCACCTTACATCATCAATTACGTGGCAATTTGAACCAATCCCCGTGTGCTGAGCAAAAAAAAAACAAACAAACAAACAAAAACACAAACACAAACACAAACACAAAAATAAAACAAAACAAAAGCAAAACAAAGAACAAAAACATACAGGTATTTGGTTAGGATGAAGCGTTGGCTGGAGCAATCAAAGCTTCTGTGAAAATAAATAAAAGAAAAAAGAAATCGAAGATCGACTTTGCTGACTGAGCAAAACTGATTGAGTCACAATTCTAATTACGCTTTCCTTAACTTGCTGTAGTTCATCTGGAAAGTTGTCTCAGCGAATTTTGGAGTTTAGCTTCCACGAAAACTTGAAAACGCATCGCTCTGCCCTACACGTAGTTTGAACTATACCAAACTCTGTGCGACAAAATTTTTTTAGCGGCCGGCCGACTGGTGACGTTGCGACTCACAACCATGTTTTGTAAACGATTGATAAAATAGAAAAGAATCCCGCATTCCGAAAACCCACCTACAGGGCAAGGGGATACCTTGGCGATTATCGTATTTCTAATATAAAATTGAAATAAGTTTTAAACACAATAGGTGTCCATGTGTGGCTTGTGGGACCGTACGGTGGACTACCTGCAGAAAGTTGACTTTCAATTCGCCAAACTCATTTGCCATGGTAGCCAGAGTACTACCTTATTCGTTCCGGTGACACAAACCAGCCAATTTCCTGTCCTTTCAAGCTACTGTAATAACTGCTCGGTTTTCTTGATTTATATCTGGCAGCATAGTAACGGTTGTGCCGAGTTCTGTCACTTGTCTCTGCTGATGTTGGAGATCACGTTATGCATCGTTTCCCGACATTCTTGAGTAAGCTCACATTGTGAAAGAACACCAACTGCTAACCCCATTCTGCGAAACTGTCTTACTTGACAGCCTAATTGGCTTTCAAATTTGACGCCGGCGTCCCAAAAAAGTCCCGGATGTGCCGCTCGATTCTACCCGATGTTCCTACCTCTGTTAGTCCTCATAATTCTCCTGGTGAGTCGGATGCTTATGCTGAGTCAAGTAATTGATATCAGCCAAAGCAGTATTCGTTGATCCGATGTCTAAAGTCCCCTTTGTACTCACTCCATCCTGTCTCTTGTGGAACACTGTCCGGCCGCCTTTGTTGGTTGCCATGTTACAGCAAGCTGAGAAAGCTCTGGGCCAGTTATGTACAGGTCGAGCCAAAACATCAAATATGCGTGTGTGTTGTTTATTTCTCAACTGAAACAGTTTTAAATAGTGCTTTTTATCATGAAAGTTAAAGTTTCGGTCGCAGTTTCATCATGGCGAATTTCATGGAGAGTGAACTACTCTTGTAGTGCCACCAGGCGATTCCCTTAGAATTAAGCTGATTTCCCAGGTACTGTCCGTTCAGGTTGGAGTAATGGCAACTCTTGTACCACCAGGCACCTGTCCAGTCCGCAGCACAATTTCCAGAACTCATGTCATTATCTCTGTCTATGGTAGTAAAGTTCATGCCGTTGTGATACGATAGTGAGTCACCCGCCGTCCCTGAATACGAGCCCACGTCCAGTCTGTACTGCGACGTCTCATCTCCAACTGTGAAACTGTCGTAATTGGCATAAGCGCTACCACCGGTCCAGTCCCCTACCTCTACTCGTAACTCCTTCGGTCTGCCTGCTGACAACCGATTTATTTTGTCGTTTCCTAACCAGAATTCGCCAGTCAGCTGTCCAAATCCCTCTTTGTACTGACTCCATCCCAGGTAGAAATTTTGGGAGCCATCTTGCCTTCTCTGGAACACGGTCCAACCGCCTCCTTCGGTTGTCATGTCACAGTAAACCGAAAAAACTCCTTGCCCATCAGGGTTGACAGAGTATACCCCATTTGAAGTGCTACCGGTTTTTAACAGGTTGTAGCAGTCTCTTTCCATTGCTTAAAAATAGAAGACAAAGAAAATTCAACCCATATTTATGCAATGATGAAGAAACAAACAGTGTCCAGTATGCTAACCCCTGCCTTTATACAGATTCCCGTTTAATACCGTATTCGCTCTTGTCGGACTGCAACTACTTTTCTGGGCAAAGTTATGTAGGACATTTAATGTGAACGAATCTTAACTCACATACTGTATTTGACCGTTAACGATCCTTCTACCCACCCTACAATATCGAAGACAAATTAATTTTGATGATAGCACACACACGTTGACTTTAATCTTAGTAGCCCGCTTTCCGGTATTTAACGTGGGGACGGGGGGTGGTGAATGAGAAACACTAAATATGTCTTTTCTCTTCATATTTTCTCATGAAACTAATACATACGTGTACAGGATTGATTAGCTGATATATTGTGCAGAGGGAAAATGGTTTAAAATTAAGGCAAAGCGTACAAGAGACATAACACTGGATGATTAATTGACTATGCATCTAATCACGCAGGTGAGCCTGTTTTTGGCTACTTTAATAGATCATTAATATCCCTCACCGATACAATTAACGCCATTTCCAGTGTAAGCACTGTTACACATGCAGTTGAACGAACCATGGATGTTCTGACAAGTGGCGTCTGCAGAGCAGTTGTGTTTGTTTTCGGCACACTCGTCCACATCTGCGCGTTTCAGGGTGCAAAAATGATATTAATAATACCCCACCAACTGCCGTGTTTGTGACTAAACACCTGCCCAACAGAAGCACTCTCGGGGGAGGGGGAGTACTTATTATAATTGGGTAGGAGTGTGCCGCCCGGTCCTGAAAATCCTTACCCGCGCTTGTTAAGATGTAACGGCTACAGTCAAACGCCGTACTTGAAGTTCGACTGTCGTATTTGGAGCGGCTGGTCGATCTGACGCCCAGTATAACGCTGTAGCTGCGAATAACGGCTTCAGTTGAGTTCGGGTTCGGCTCATGTGAAGCATTATACGGCGTTTGCCGGTCCTCGGAGCTTCATAACTGCATAAATGCGCGTTCAAAGTTCGATTTGGTGCATTTCAGCCAGCCTCGAAGGCTTTGATTAGCAATCAAAAAGAAATTAAAGAGCGTCGAGGTCAGATTCTTCATTGCGACAGTATAAGAATCGTCAACAACAACTGCAGTCAGATTCTGGTGAAATACCGTCTTCTCATTTTGAGGAACGAAAGGAAAATTCTGTTCTGAAGAACAGCTTTTGCCAACGTAAACAATAACTTGAGCTTGCCGTTTTCAATATCGGGCAGATTGCATTGACCCTGCCGAGAGCCGCACGTACACCACTGAGCATTGGATTGTGCTTTTTTAGTGGGCAAATTACCAGCACACAAACCCCTTTCTTCATTAAAACTGGGAGCTGGAAGATTTAAAATAATTTTCCGAACCCGTCGAAAGTTCCCACGCCGAGGACTTGACCGACAGGCTGTCAATCATCGGTAATCCACCGCGCCAATCAGCGAGTCCGTACGCTGGCGTACGGAGTTCAAAATCACAGGGTCTGCGGACAAGCGTTTCCTTCGCCTCCTTCCCCCTCCCCCCTCGCCCCAATTTTTGCGCTCGCCCCACGTTTCGCGCAGCCAAAATTGAAAAAGTCGTCGTGTCCTCTTCGTATCGAGGGGAAGCGCTTGCTACGCAGGCTAGGGCGCCACATATCCACATGACTTATATGGCTTATACGGAAATACCCCCCCCCCCCCCCCCCTCCACCCCACCCCCGTACTCCTAATGCTAAATGCTCTTGGCTTTACCACTTAAGTGAATGGTAACCGTAAAGTTATACAAACATTCTTATATAATGTATTTCTTTATAATTTCGACAGGGCAACCTTTTTTGGGATCGAGAGTATAAAAGCAATATAACAAGAGCTTCCATGTCTTTGTACTGTTATATAAACACACGGGATGTTCTCACGACACCCCAAGTGTTTACATAAGAGTACAAAGACATGGAAACGAGTGTCATGTTGCTTTTTTAAAATAAGGAAGCATTTATCACCAGAAAGAATTATTCATTGAAAATGATCAAGTTCAAGATTCCCCCGAAAACCGTCAAAACGCACGCTCGTCCAATCGGAAAGTCTGTTTCACGGCACTTCGCTCAAGTCAGCCCATGAAGGAAAACGAAGCATCACTCGCGTTCACTTAATTAGAAAAGTTGACATGCTGCTAAATGAAGATGAATTTTGCAAGAAAGATGCAGGATATTAGTCCCGCTGTTGGTCAAGAATTCAAAACTGAACCCGCGGCGAGAATGTTCTGAGCCGTTAGGTTTCAACTTTCAGGACAACGGTTTCACTCGACGTAAACATGTCTGCACAGCAACACTATCCTGCAGAAGAAGGTAGTTTGTATATTTATTTGCTTTACTTGGGTATTACTTGAACTTTGCCGGACGACAGTCAACTCCTCTGGATCGATTCAACGGCATTTGTGCCACCGAATCGACAGCCGAGACAGACTCATTGGCGAAGACGTTTGAGCCTTCATCACTTTTAACATACAATTATTCGTGTGATAAACTCTGGTGATTTATGCCATCTGACTGACTGGCTACAAGCTACAGGAGACGAAGGTGTAAAGGTTAGAAACTTTAGAGAATGTTCTTTGACCGAAGCGGCTCATGATTTTGAACTTTTTTTCCTGTTCGCTCAACACCCCGCGTATTCATATAAGAGTACAAAGGCATGGAAACTTGTGTTATATTGCTTAAATAACTAAATATATATGTAGAAAGAATCATATTATGTTTTATTATATAGACACGAGTGTTTTACTGAAAAATATACCGTGCGTAAAATCCATACGAAACTATATCCGGGATCCGAGTGGCGTATTTTCCAAATCCTCACTAGTGAGAATATCGTTGGCATCATTTCCCGCTTTTGCACGGTTGTTTGTGCAATTTCTCGTAAAACACTCGTGTCTAATATAATAAAAAGAAAATTACACTGCGGCTTGAAGATATGGATTTTATTTTCTCGTGGTAAAAACAACATTTTTCTCACTCGCGAAGCGCTCGTAACGAAGTACATAGAAGAAATCGACGCAAGTTCGGGCAAAGCATGTGATCTTTTACATTATTTTCTAGTAATTGACTGCGTTTTGCCATTCGGTTTTAAACTCACACAATAGTTTACTTTGTTTTCTGAATAGTGTGAACATACCTTGCTTCACCACAGTTATAAACTTTAGGATTTTCAAGGCCACCTGTGGCATTGGGTAATACGGGTAACCCGCAACTATAAAAAGTATGTTTTTTTATGGAAATAAATGCATTATTTCTCCTCGATACAAACATTCTCAACAAGCAAAGTTTCTACAAATCATGTAGTAAGTCAAGTGATTTATTCAAGAAAATTAAAATGGCCAAAAACTTTGATTGTAGATCCAGGAAGAGAATTCATGAGATCTGTAACAACTTTAATGAACGAAAAGAAAGTTGATATCAAACAATCAGAAGCTGGTAATCATATAGCACAGGCTTTTGTTGAGAGAGCAAAGAAAACATTGGGAGAAAAAAATATTTAATCAACAATATGCCGACGAAATGTTAACTGAAGGCAGATCAACAAAGTGGGTAAATAGATTACCAAATATTGTGAAAACTATCAACAACCACGTCACTCGATTGACTGGTAAAAAAGCAATTAATGCTTATCGTGAAAAAAATGATGAACAAGAATTCAGAAATTATTCACGACCCGTGGGATTTGATGAAAAAAGACTTGATCCTGGTGAAAAAGTGAGATATTTACTTTCTCCTGGTGAGGAAGAAGGAGGAAGTGTGAGGACAGCTACAGATCCCATATGGAGTACAAAAGTTTTTGAATTGAAGAAAACTGTAATTTCTAAAGATCAACCAGTTTTATACTATTTAGACGATGGACCAAAAAGAGGATTCGTCAGAGAAGAATTACAAATTATTCCAGAAGATACAGAATTACCACCAAAATTCGTATTGAAACAATGATTTCATATCACTTTTGATAATAGATTCTAAACAGCAGCACTCGTAATTTTATAATGACCGAGAGCTAAAGTGTCTGCCCCATTTGGTAATATGTATCTTTTATCATCATCAGCAGAAAGTGCAATTTTACTAACTCTTTGAGAAAATAAATTATGACCATAAGAACGCATTCTTCCCATCTCTCTCATTTGCTGTTTTTTAGAAAATAAAACTCCTCTCATATGATCCATTCCAATCGTTTTCTTTACTACTTCCTTATTAATTCCTTTACATTTGATATCGTCTTTTAATTCCAAAGATATTCCATACAACTTTGCCCTTAAACCAACAAACCCAAAAATCTCAACACCATTTGTTTCGTCTTTGAACATTCCAAGTACTTTTTTATTCAAACCAGATGGAATACCACTTGGATGATCTTTTGAAATTTCACTAGTGTCGAAATGTGTTTTCACATCAGGAGTAATATCTTTATAAAAATCCTCTGTTTCAATTTCATAAGTCAGAGAATCTGTGTTGGTGAATAGAAGTTTTGCTTTTTCACCATATTTTTTCTTGATGTAACCGTAGTGAAAATCATACATGATCAATTTACTAAGATCAAGAATGGCCATTCCAAGGTAAATTGGCTTGTTGTAATAAGTCTTAGTTTTACCCATGTGAACGGCAACCAAATTTTCACTAAAAACGGATCTCCCTCGATAATTAGACTTTTCGACTAACTTAAAAAATTGTGATTCATGTGTCGTAAGTCTAATATCCACTCGATTTCGAATATTTTCCATCGTCTTTCCAAAAAGAGAATTGTTCATTAGTTTGTAAAAGTTTTTTTCGAACTTCGTCTTCCCAGCCATTCTCATCTTAGTATTAAATGATATATAATCCTTCATGAAATCTTTTTCATCAAAGGTGATCATTCTGTGTACCTTTCTAATCTTCAAACCCATCTTCTGGTAATATTTCAATAACTCATGATGAAGCACATATTTCTCTTTGTCATTCTCTTTTTCAACTTTGTTTATTTTTCTTCTCTCTGGTGCTAATGGATAATCATTATGAAAATTGTGTAACTCTTTTGGATATTCCAAATCAACCTCAAGAGCTGATGGAGGAACTTTCTTCAAAAATCTACTCTTTCGAATATCATTGTTCATCTCATCTACAAAATCTTGTGATACCCACTCAAAGTTTGAATATTTGCATCCAAATATTTAATAAACGTACTTTTTTTATAATTCTTCATGTATTTGTTATTCGCCTTCGAATATATCCCAGTAATCATTGATACTCCGTCTCTTATTCCTCTCTCAAACATCATAAACATATCATAATCTGTTAGTAATTCTGGTTCAGCTCCACTCTTCTTAAAAAATGCATCCCAAGTCAAACCAGGCGATGTGTAATAGTGAGCAGGACCAAGCCCATAAGATTTCATACAAACACTTCAATTTTTTCAAAAACATCTGCAAGAAGTAAAACATCTGTTCGTAAATAAAGATCATGATATTCTTTAAAATTTTTCATATTGAAAGTTTTCCAAACTTTTTGTGCATGTTCATAATCACTATTTGAGGTATCCTTCTCACTCAAATTTGAATAAAACATCTCAATTGGAGGTAACTCATTTTCTTTGAATCTTTCAAAAGAGTTAAAATAATCATAAGGAAATACACCTTTCTTTTTTAAAAGATTCAACTTTCCATCTTTAAAAAATTTTGATGGTATTTTGAAATCTTCATCTTCAAGTGTCTGAACCATTCCGTCAAGACTACTCAACAAGAACTATCAATAAATCTTGCTTGCATATTTATTGATGTCATTTTCTCTGAACCATCTTCATTAATTATTGTTTTTCCATTCTTATCTTTTTCAATTGTCTCATCAACTTTTACGTATTTATTGAAAGAAATATATTTCTCTTCATTAAATGGAATATAATTGACTCTTTCGCCATCGTTTGCTAATTCTTTTATAAACAAATGTGCATCATAATTTTGAAGATTATGAAAAATGATGGGAATCGTTCTTTGTGTTCTGACTTTCAAATTACATTTAGAATGTGCTGCTCCTCTAAACTTTCCTGTCAAATGACAGTGATCTCTGACTTTTCGTAATTTCATATTGTTAGAATTAAACTCTCCCTCTGAACTTTTACAAATGTAACAAACATCTTGAGAATGGTATAATTCTTTTTCTTTCTTACTAAAAATCATCTTCTTTGGATTTTTCAAATATTTTTCATAAATCTCTTTCATCTCATGATCAATCATAGAATTAAACTTTTCAACAACATTTGTTGATTCACTTTCTTTTGTGTAAACTACTTGTTTTGGTTTCATAAGATTTTCATCAAAACAAACAACTGTATATGAAAAATCCACATGGAATATGTTCTTGAATGTTTGTGGTAAAAGATTTCTTATCTGATTTTGATTTTGGTGTATTATCTTCATTTTCTCGTTTTTTCATTCCAAGTTTTAACAATCTTTGTTTTGTTTCTCCACTCATCTTAGAATCATCGTCTACAATCACTTTGTTGAAAGTCAGCATAAATCACAAAAGGAAGTTTGAACTCCTTATAATGATTCTTAAACTTACAAACTTTTTCATGAGTTGGCATTATAGCTATTGATCCTTCGTTTGAAAAACAAATATTCTTATGTTCTTCGAAATATTTGTCACAAAAATGGTTAAAACAATTCCTACAAACATTTACCTTATTTCAATGTTTTGTATATTGACTCTTCAATAATCTCGACAATGAATTTATAACACAATAATGTCCTTCGTAAAGTAATAAATCTATTACTTTATAACCAAATTCTTCTTTCACTGGTCTCAATGGAAAAAATCCTCCTCTCTCTCGTTGACAATCATCATATTCAACTATACAAATCTTATGCCCTGGATTATTTTTTTCAAAAATTGATGGTCCTTTCTTAATATCAACTGGAAATTTAATACCTTCCCAATTAAAATCTTTAACTTTCTCTCTCAAAGATGAATCTATTCTATAAGAATGATCTTTCTTTAGATTGAGTGCCCTCAAGATAGACCACTTAAAACATTCATCATCAATATTTTTTATGTTGATTACTGCTTTCTTATTAATTATCCTTTTTGGAAGATCTTTGTAAGTTCCCCCAGATATTGGTGTAAATTCGTCAACTTCAATATTCAACTCTCTCAAAAATCTAACCAGATCCAAGATGAACAAATTTCTCTGACTTTTCCAACAAAAATTGTGTCGTTATCTTATAAAGCTCCTCAATATCAGTGCTTTCATAAACTTCCTTAATTTCACTTCTATGATAATAAATTCATTCTTCTAAAAACTTTTGATCTTTAAACATCTTATTAGCACATGACAACACAAACCTAACCTTGAATGGCTTTGAAAACTCTCGAATTTTTCCCAATATCCTTTCTTTATTTCTGTTAAAAAATGTTGGAATATCCATTTGTTGTTGCCCTCTAATCCTAATGTTTTTAATTTTCCCTCTAAGAAGCTCTTTCACTTCTGACTCTGGTTGTTTTTCTTGTTCCTTCGATTTTGGTTTAGATATTGATTCCTTATCTCTTCTAATATGGTTTAATAACTTCTTCGCACTATCCCTAACTTTACCTTCTGAAATTAAATTAATAAGCCCTTCACCAGCTCTTCTTAAATTATTCACAAACCAATCCAACCAACCTCCTCCTTTTCTTGGAGTAGGAATTGGCTTAACACCTTTAGGAAGAATGGTTCTTGGGGCAGGAATTGGTTTCTCAATCTTTTTA
Source organism: Plumapathes pennacea (assembly GCA_964036295.1). Taxonomy (NCBI): domain Eukaryota; kingdom Metazoa; phylum Cnidaria; class Anthozoa; order Antipatharia; family Myriopathidae; genus Plumapathes; species Plumapathes pennacea. The sequence goes on from OZ038462.1 coordinate 10,155,659, forward strand.
GGTAAAGTGGTTCTAAGAGCTGGAATTGGTTTCTCAATCTTTTTAGGTAAAGTGGTTCTAAGAGCTGGAATTGGTTTCTCAATCCTTTTAGGTAAAGTGGTTCTAAGAGCTGGAATTGGTATCTTAATCTCCTTTTGGTAAAACAGTTCTTGGGGATGGAATGGGATTCTTAAGAGCGGCTCTCTGTAAATATTGAGAATCGGGCGCCAAATGCCAAATTTCGAAATTCATTTTATTTTACCCAAAGAACCTCTTTGGTGAACTGTCTTTGAAAATGATATTCAAAAGTTCAACTGCCTTTTCGTTTTGACAAAATCGCGGAAAGTCTAAAATGCCCTCTCGACCCCTCAAACCGACACGAAAATGGTGCATATTTAACAAGCTCGTGTAATAAAACGGTAAACAATCTGGACATTGCAACTCGTCAGTAATTCAAAGTACCTCTTCTTCTTTCTAAAGCACCTAAAAGAACTATGAAAACTTGAACTTGTGGTAGTGTTTCGATCTTCAAAAAGACCAAGGTAAAACCTCCGAGCGGCAGGTCAAATTTTAGCCAATTTAATTTCGCCAGGAGCATTTGGTACCTGTCGTTTGAGCAAAAACCCAACGTCAACTGAACTAATAAACATTTAAATTTCTTTTGTCTCAAAAGGTTTTCCGCGGCCCGCAAAAAGCCTCGCGTTGAGAAACATAAACAGTGAGGGTAGTTTGACACAATCGGTACTGGATGCGGGAAATGGCTTCGGCTAAAACGAAGCATCAAGTAAGTACACAGATGAGAAAATTATCAAACGCTTGACAATTTAAAACTCGATTTGCTATATTCTTTTCCATTGTGTGACTTAGAGTGTCATTTTCGCAGAAAACGGCGATGTTGTGATGAATAATGAGCACTGACAAGAACCGACGCGGGTACGGCGGATCAGATTACATTTTCCGGAATTCAAGAAATTCTTAATACAGAAAGTTTCAACAGTACCACTGCAGTAAAAGCAGGTGTATATTACCAAGTACTTCCACTACAAGCCATAAGAGTGACTGGGTGGAGTTAAATCAAAAGCTACAGCACGACTTTCAGATAGATTTCAGTGAGTAAAGCTCCGGTCGCACTCGTAACTTTAACGGCATTAATATCGACATTTGTATCATTTGAAGTGCAATAAGCGCTTGTTATCAGAAATATATGTTAACAAGTTGCTACCACTAAAACATTAAAGAAGCCGTCATATTGCTCTCGATGCTGAGTTATTATCGACTAAACCTCTTAGTACGACCGGGCCCTTATACACAATAATCCACTTACCGCGGTCAACATAACATCTAATTTGCCAACACCAGCTAACAGTAATACGTACTTGTAATTTGAAATCCTTGCTTTACAATTGGAAAGAGCTTGTCATTTTAACACACGAAAGCCCTTTAACAGAATTTCGATGCCGTTTGCGTGAATTTTACATGTCCCGCAAAATGTTGGTGGTACATTAATCAACATTCGCTTTAGCAAGTGTTACCGTGAAATGGTTTGAATTTCTCGACTTTAAAACCTTTGCCGTTGAATTGGTTCATGAAGTGCGGTTTTATTTGAAATCGTACAGTCGTGTCTTGCAGATCCGCCAAAGAACATCTCAGCAAGCAAAACAAACCGGGCTGTGACCGAGTTCTAAAATAAACGTCATCAGCAGTTCTATTTTAATTCCATTGCTGTCGGAAACAATTCAGCCGGTGATCTGTTGCTCAGCCGCAGAAACCTTTCACCCGGCCAGATAAGCCAGAGGATGCCGTCTACTAAACGTTAGGATCTACTGAGCCGTTTCTGTATGCCTACAACAAAACATAAGGGCATATCTGGATTTAAGAAAAAGGTTAGAGGGAGAGGCACTCGCATCTCATAAATTTGATACGGAGAGGCTCCGCCGAGACTTTCAACCCCCTCGTAGGAGGCAGTGTGGCCGCGTGGTTAGGGCGCCGGACTTGATATCGGAGGTCCCAGGTTCAAGTCCCGCTCTGACCACTAGCTGAATTTGCAACACGGTAGCCCTGAGTTCAAATCCTCGGCCACACTATGTAAATAGCCAACTGGTTAGCCTCGGACCAGTTGGGATTCTTAACGAGTTTGTGTTCAGTTTATGATATTTCGTTTCTGCCTTTCAAGTCTCCCCAATTAGTACGGCAAGTGCTAAATACATTGAGACTTAAATAAAGTGATTTATCTCATTTATTTATTTTGCCATCCTGGGTCGAAATAGTGACCCTTTTCCACACTTATAAACATCCCCCCAACCTGTCATACCTTTGAACAGGAAGAAGCTCAGAAAAACCGCAAGCGACAACTCAGCAACACGATATTTACGAATACTTCAGTGGAGGCATAATTTTTAGAATTTCTAGAAGATGCCAATACGATTTTACTTTGTCCAGACATTCTTACCGACCCTTTGAAGTACCAAATTTAGTTATGACCTGAGGCTTGATTAAAAAGAACCCGCCCATTCGGGCAGAGCCTTCCCATCCCGTACAGCCCATCAAATACGAAGTGCCCCCATCCCCCGAAGTTTACAAGCCTCTAAACAGACTTTAAGATATTACAGAACTGAATGTCTGGTTGGACGCGCACATGTAAATAGTGCACGTTGCATGTTCTCGAGTTGTCTCTTTCACTGCTGCAGTCAATCAGTACTCACACTGGAATGGATTGCTCAATTATGAGCATTAAACCTATATCGTGTATTACAGATCAGCCTTAGGATTTTTTTTAAAGTTGAGACTAAAGCAAACACTGGCTGAAGGAGCACGTCAGCTGCACTCGCTCACTATGCTCACTCTCCTAAAATGTCCACTGCAAATGCCTGTCGAAGATCAGATTGAAGTGCTTCAAATACTTCAAAAAATTCACCGAGAATGATTAGCCAGAGATGTACTAATTATTTCACGAAAAAAGTGGAACATATTAAGTGAGTAAGCATAAACGTGATAAAACTATTGCATAAATACTTGTCAAAAAGGAGACAATAGGGCCGTTCATACGAGAGAAAATGCGCCGCGGCTTACATAAGATGTGCAGACTCATTCATACGAGTACGGCTTTGACAAGACGCGAACTGCTCGTATAAATGATTTACGGTTTCACGACTAAGGTATAAGCAGCGGCTTAGATAAGAACAGTTCAAAATCCCTAGGCCAGGATACTACTGCGCCTTGTGTTAGCCGTGAACGTGTGGATTGCGTGCCATTTATAGTACGTGCAAGTCTTATGTGAGCCGCGGCGCATTTTCTCTCGTATAAAAGGCCCTAATATATAGCGGATCAGGAAAACACGACTATACGATTTCACATGAGGTCGACGATCATAATTTAATTTAATTTAATAGCGAAGGTTTAAACAGTGATCAAACCCCCATCAAACATTTTACGGTAACAGCATTGAATTGCTAAAGCGAATGTCGATTTACTACCACCACTTGGGTTGCGGGACATCGAATTGGTCACGAAAACATCAAATTTCTGTTAAAGGGCTTTCGTGTGTTGATATGATAAGCTCTTTTCGATGGGAAAGCAAGGAATTCGGTTTGCAAGTACGTCTTACTGTTAGCTGGTGTTGGCAAATTAGATGTTATGTTGACCGCGGTAAGTGGATTATTGTGTATAACTCACCGAATTCTATCTGAAAGTTGTGCTGTAGCTTTTGATTTAACTCCACCCAGTCACTCTTATGGCTTGTAGTTGAAGTACTTGGTAATATACACCTGCTTTTACTGCAGTGGTACAGTTGAAACTTTCTGTATTAAGAATTTCTTGAATTCCGGAAAATGCAATCTGATCCGTACCCGCGTCGGTTCTGATCAGTGCTCATTATTCATCACAACATCGCCGTTTTCTGCGAAAATGACACTCTAAGTCAGACAGTGGAAAAAATGTAGCAAATCGAGTTTTAAATTGTCAAGCGTTTGATAATTTTCTCATCTGTGTACCTACTTAATGCTTCGTTTTAGCCGAAACCATTTCCCGCATCCAGTACCGATTGTGCCAAACTACCCTCACTGTTTATGTTTCTCAACGCGAGGCTTTTTACGGGCCACGGAAAACCTTTTGAGACAAGAAATTTAAATGTTTATTAGTTCAGTTGACGTTGGGTTTTTGCTCAAACGACAGGTACCAAATGTTCCTGTTGAAATTAAAATTGGCTAAAATTTGACCTGCCGCTCGGAGGTTTTACCTTGGTCTTTTTGAAAAATCGAAACACTACCACAAGTTCAAGTTTCCATAGTTATTTTAGGTGCTTTAGAAAGAAGAAGAGGTACTTTGAATTACTGACGAGTTGCAATGTCCAGATTGTTTACCGTTTTATGACACGAGCTTGTTAAATATGCACCATTTTCGTGTTGGTTCGAGGGGTCGAGAGGGCATTTTAGACTTTCCGCGATTTTGTCAAAACGAAAAGGCAGTTGAACTTTTGAATATCATTTTCGAAGACAGTTCACCAAAGAGGTTCTTTGGGTAAAATAAAATGAATTTCGAAATTTGGCATTTGGCGCCCGATTCTCGGTATTTACAGAGAGCCGCTCTTAATAACTTCCTTCTGATTCACCTGAGCTTTCATAATCGCCTCCTCAAGCTCTGCCTTCCTCATTTTCCACCTCCCTCTAATGTCTAATTCTTTCGCTTTGCCTTTTCTTAATTCGTCTAGAGTCGGCATCTTTTCTTCGTTTTCTTAATCTCTTTAAGCCAATATTATTCTAAATCAAGTTTTCATTATGACGGGGGTTTCCCATTTTTGTGGTTAAGTCATACTCCATTTTAACGAGGTGTGCTAGCACAACTTGGGGTGGTGGCTCTGAAGGAACAATTCTACACTAGTACTGGCGTTGCCAGTGAGCTCGCGGCGTTAGTTGGGTCGAGAGCAGAAGAAACTAAAATGGAAAGCAAGGACAAGAGCGGAACTTCCGGGATACTTCCAGTTTCTCACCAGAAATATATCACACAGTATAGAGAACTTGGCTTTTGACACCTTGCTTAAATGAAACCTGATTAAACTATCAATTTATCATTACAACACTCATACACTTGGTTCTTAAAGGTTGAGCGACTCTGCATTTTGAGCTTAGAAGCGAAACGGTTACCCACCGAGTAAATCTGAGTAATGCGTGACTTGTCTTTTTATGAATCAATTTTGACAGTTCGACTTCGAACACTTAATTCTAATCAGAGGCCACAATTATTCCAGCCTTCGCTTCAATACTAGTCTGTCTTTTTTTTTAACTGAATGCGTTTCACTTCTATCAGGCTTTCGAGTATTTGTGCTTTGTGACAAATATAAAATTGAAAGCGAGGAATGTAACACGAGCCCAACACGAGACTTGTTTACAATATTATTGCGGTTTTGTTCACAGCGTGTTCAGTCCATTTGTGACTGCAAACTCAATGCTCGGCACTATTTCGGTGTATTTTTCATTTCTAGTATACGCACAGGGCAGCCCAGGGTCCGAGGGTCTGTCTGTCTGTCACACAGTGATATGTGATACCTTTGTTATTACGAAAGAACATGACCTTTGGCAATTATAAAGAAATGTATGGGGATTTTGGTCGTTCGCCGAACGGCGGTCTTCGGCAACGATTTAACTTAAAAACTGGCTAAATATGTTTAGTTGCGCGTCATCTTACCTCTCTCCGAACGTCAGCTTGCTGCGCTCGCTGGAACCGGTAAATATTTCGGGGCGAAATTCTGACATCTCTTCTTATGCACAATCGAATTCGACTCTTATTTCTAGTCAGAGGCCACGATCAATCCAGCCTTCGCTTCAATACTTGTGTGTTTTCTTGTATTAACTGAATGCGTTTCTTCTATCAGGCTTTCGAGTATTTGTACTTTGTAACAAATATAAAATTGAAAGCGAGGAATGTAGCACGAATCATTTTTAAAATATTGTGATATAAAGGACTGGACTTTAAAGATGATGCAATTAGCCGCATGCGCGAGAGAGCGAGAGAGCGAAAGCACGAGTCGTGTTGTGAAGTTCTAAAACGAAATAAAACCGCCTCTGTACCGGTTATTACATTGGTGGCAGCATTGGGATGGCGACTAATAGTGGAGGACAACCGGGAGCATCGGCAGCTACCGCCGATTTGCCACGAAGACCTGTCGTACAGCCGAGTTCTTTCAAAGGCGAGGGAGACTTCAAAGCGTGGTTGGACAAATTTAACCGAGTCGCTAAAGTGAACGATTGGAACGAACAGAAAAAGCTTGATTTCTTGTCCGTGTACCTTGATGGGCCAGCAGATGAAGTCTACCGGGACTTGGATGACGACGAGAAAGCAGATTGGGAAACTCTTACGTCAAATCTTGAGCAACGATTTGACCCAGCGCGGTGCCCGGACGTGTTTGAAACCGAGTTATGCATCAAGAAACGGGCCGAAGGAGAGACACTGTCAGACCTAGGACATGTCATCAGGACTTTGACTCGGAAAGCTTATCCTACGGAAAAAGCTGAGACGAGGGACCGGCTGGCCAGAACTCAGTTCATAAGGGCACTAAACGAGCCGGAGATGCAGCTGAAAATAAGGTTGGCAGAACCTAAAACCCTCAACCAAGCCATCTAAATGGCAATCAAGTACGAGAAAACGCTGGAGGACATACAGGCAACCACAAAAAAACGGGAACAAAAACCCCAGAATGTGGCACGGATTGAGGAAGAAAACCAGACCCAAGAAATTAAGGCAGCACTACAGAGGAACAACGCCTTAATGGAACAGATGGTCAACCTCATAAAGGATGTAAGAGACACTCCACGACCACAGAATAGTGGACAGCGGCGATACACCAGCAACAACAGTGGCTGCTGGGAATGTGGTGGGGAACATTTCCGCAGAGACTGCCCAAGATACCAACCAGGCAAACCCAAGAGGGCGGGAAACGGTTACTGACTGGTACTGAGGGTCAAGCGTCAGTCAGGAATGAAACCCGTAAAGAGACCCAAACTGTAAGCAAAGATGAACATGCAGCTCCGCTCAATCACTCACTGTATGTCAATGGTATGGTAGCCGGGATAAATATCCCCATGTTAATCGACTCGGGAGCCACAATCTCCCTCCTACATGTTGATGTGTGGAAGGAAATCCAAACAAAGTGTTCAAAGCAACTCGAACACCTGAACACACATATAAGATCTGTGAGTGGGAATGTCCTAAAGGCACTGGGTCAAGTGTGCCTCCCATTTTGTGTGGGAAAGTTTACCACCGAACACAAATTTGTGGTTGTCGAAACAATGACAACATCATGTCTCACTGGGATGGATTTTCTCCTGCGAAACAAGTGTGTTGTTAACGGTGTGGATGCCACACTGGACATACAAGGCCCAGATGGAGTGACATTGCCACTCAGTGTTGACCAGAGCATCCTGAGAGTGTGCAGAGTGAGCCTGACACAACAGGTGACAGTGCCAGGTTGCCATGAAATGATCCTTTCAACAAAACTGGTGCAATCCAAGCATCAGCAAGGACATGTCAATTCTACAGTTCAGGAGATCCCAGTGGGAATCATTGAACCCCTGGGAAGCTTTGTCGAGAAACAAGGCATTGCTGTTGCCAGGTCTGTGACACAGGGGTGTATGCTTGTGCGAGTCTTGAATCCCTTCTCTTCCCCTGTGACACTAAACAAGGACACACACATAGGAACCTTCTCAACCCTAGGAAGTGACTGGGAAATCATTCATGATTGTGACCAAGAGGAGGACACAGTGAATGCTACAGTATCCAGTGGGGAAACAAATAACACAAATGCCAGTAAACTGTTTAACCTAGACGGGATCGAACAGAAACAGAAACAACAACTGATGGAACTACTGGAGGAGTTTGATGATGTCATTAGTAAAGGAGCCCATGACTTGGGTCGAACCAATGTCGTCCACCACCGGATCCACACAGGAGATGCACCACCAATCCATCAAGGCCCACGGCGATTACCCTTCCACAAGAGGGAAATTGAAGAGCAGGAAGTCCAAAAGATGTTGGACCAGGAGCTGATTTCCCCATCTACCAGCCCATGGGCAGCTCCAGTTGTCCTTGTGAAGAAGCGGGATGGTACACCCCGCTTCTGTATTGACTTCAGGCAGTTAAATGAGGTGACTACCAAAGACAGCTTCCCCCTGCCCCGTATTGATGATGCTCTTGATGCCCTCCAAGGATCCCGCTACTTCTCAACCCTAGACCTGGCTCGGGGTACTTCCAAGTCCCCTTAGACCCACGAGACAGGGAGAAATCAGCCTTTATCACGGGGAATGGCCTCTTTGAATTTAATGTCATGCCCTTTGGATTGTGTAATGGCCCAGCTGCAAGACTCATGACCAATGTCTTGGCTGGACTCCAGTGGAAGACCTGTGTAGTCTACTTGGACGATATTGTAATAGCTGGACAGAACACGGCGGAACACCTACAGAGGTTGAGAGAGGTGCTTACAAGGCTACGGCAGGCAGGCTTGAAGATTAAGCCAACATAATGTCAACTCATGCGGCCATGTGTTTCCTTCCTGGGCTACACAGTCTCAGAGAATGGTGTAGCCACAGACCCCTGCAAGACCAAGGCAATTGACGAATGGCCAACCCCAACATCAGTCACAGATCTGAAAGCATTCCTCGGGCTAGCATCATATTACCGACGATTTGTTGCCAACTTTGCTGATATTGTTGCCCCCTTCCATGACCTCACCAAGAAGGCAACAAGTTTCCAGTGGACAGCAAAGTGCCAAGAATCATTCTCAACCTTAAAACAGAAACTCCAAGAGCCGCCTGTTTTGACATTCCCAGACTTTTCCAAGGAGTTTATCCTGGACACCGATGCCAGTGATGTTGGACTTGGTGGAGTCCTATCACAGATACAAGATGGCGTGGAAAGAGTAGTTGCATATGGCAGCCAGTGCCTTTCGAAATCAGAAAGGAACTATTGTGTTACACGAAAGGAACTGCTAGCAGTTGTCCATTGGACAAGCCACTTCAGGCACTACCTGCTGGGTGCGCCCTTCCGACTGCGAACAGACCACAATGCCCCCATTTGGCTGCACTCATTTAAGCAACCAGAAGGTCAAGTTGCTCGGTGGCTTGAAAAGCTGTCCGAAATCCAATGTCGCATTGAGCACCGCCCAGGAAAACTTCATGGCAACGCAGATGGTCTCTCAAGGAAATCATGCAAGCAATGTGGCTAAGAGCCACAGCTACAATCCAGTCCAGAAGATGACCACTGCTCCGCCCTGACTGTGGACAGGCCATGGACAATGGATCAGCTCCACCAGGCTCAAATGGATGACCCTACCCTGAGGACAGTCCATGACTGGCTAGAGAAATGCACCCGGCCCCCGAAGGATGATATCCAAGGATGCCCCCGGAAGATACGATCATATTGGAGCCAGTTTGATCGCTTGCTATGCAAAGATGGGGTAGTCTGCAGGAAGTGGATTGATGAAGCCACTGGACAGGTGGCGTATGTCCAGAAATGCCTCCCACCCAAGTACATTCCTCTGGTACTAGAAAGTGACGAGTGTTAATGTGGAATTTTCAAACAGTACGAGCGCTATTAATCGTTAATTGAATGAGCACACCAATGAATACTAGTTGCTTGCGGCTGCGGAGCTTCGGCGAGCTTAAAAATGGAGTTTTGTTTTCCTTTTTCTGGGTCGAGAATCAGCACACGGTGATTGGTTCATATTATCACGTGATATGCGATGACGTAAACCGCCGCCCGGTTGTCTCAGTTGGTTGAGTGCCGGTCTTTCCTGCGGGAGGTCGCGGGTTCGAACCCCGGCCGGACCAGCACTCGGGGTCTTAAAATAACTAAGGAGAATATGCTGTCTTTGTTTCTATCAGCAAATGGTAAGATCTATACGTGGCTTGGATTACTACGTAAAGTGGCGTTCCCGTCTCCCTATACTTCTATACTTGATTACAGGGGGGACGTAAAAGAACCATGCACTGAGGCAGTGACCACCCTCAGTGCCTGTACTCCACAGTAATATGGCGAAGCCAAATTGGTGCTGAAAAGCCCCTTCAGGGGAGCATCAATAAAAATATGTATGTATGTATGTATGTGTGTATGTATGTATGTATGTATGTATGTATGTAATTGACTTCGCTAAACAACTCGAGATGTGGCCAGTGAATATTGCTCGTTACTTGTGTGTAAAAGTTAACTGCATCCCATCCAAACTCAACACCATTGGGCTCTGTGGAACATGTACGGATAAAATGGATTTTAGGGAACGATTTTGGCTTGTGTGCTTAAGTTCACCGCGGAAGCTTTGAGAATAGCCGTAAACAAATGTTTGATGGATACCGCTGGGATGGATACCGCTGGGATTGCAAATTTCTCTGTCGCCGCTAAATATTTAGGCCCGACGAAACTTTCTGTGGCGACACGAAATACTTCTGGGAAGATAACAGGCCGAAAACGGAAACCAAAGCTACGATGAGCTTTAGCCGCAAAACAATGGCGATTTATGCTTTACTCTGTACATGACATCTGTTGCCTCATAACATTCTTCTGCTTATCGTACATTGCCTGTTTAAATGTTTCTTTCATTCGATCATGTAACCTTTGTTTCGCAATGGTCACTGTGTACTAGATATGAAAAATACACCGAAATAGTCCTGAGCATTGAGTTTGCAGTCGGCAAATGACTGAACACACTGTGAACAAAACCGCAATAATATTGTAAACAGGTGTCGTGTTACATTCCTCGCTTTCAATTTTATATTTGTTACAGAACACGAATACTCGAAAGCCTGATAGAAGAAACGCATTCAGTTAATAAAAGATAACACAAAAATATTGAAGCGAAGGCTGGATTAATCGTGGCCTCTAGTGAGAAATAAGAGTCGAGGTCAAACTGTCAAAAATTGATTGTGCATAAAAAGATATGTCACGCATTCTCAAAATGCAGGTCCCTCAACCTTTAAGAAGCAAGTGTATGAGTGTTGTAATGATAATTTATAGTTTAATCAGGTTTCATTTGAGCAAGGTGTCAACAGCCAAGTTCTCTATACTGTGTGATATTTTTCTGGTTAGAAACTGGAAGTCTCTCTTGGGAGTTCCACTCTTGTCCCTACTTTCCATTTTAGTATTCTGGTCTCGATGCAACTCACACCGCGAGCTCACTGGCAACGCCAGTCTAGTTAATAATATAGATGCAAAAAAGGACAAGGCGAAGGAAGCCATTCCAAAGCAAAACCAACAGTCAATCAATGCCAAAAGGGAGACTTTTATTGGATGCTGAAAATTCGTTTGTGGAAATTTGCATAATAGAGACTTTAAGCACCACGACGCCAAGACACGACGACGACGACCGGAAGTCATATGGCCACTTTTTGGCCTTACTGCGCATGTCAGTTTGATATTGACGTCGTCGTCCTTTCGTCCACGACTTGAAATCTGCGGTTTTGGCGTCGTCGTCAATAGGTAAGGCTTTTATCGGTTTCTGTTTGAGTTTCCTATCTAGTTTAGGTCAAAGTGTGATCTATATCTTTTATTGAAACATCGCGTGAAGTTTATACGACGATTCCAAGGCCTTTTCTGTCATAATAGTGTTGAATTCTCCTTCGCTAGGGAACATCAAGATGGACGGCACTACATCCCCGGAGAGGAAAAACATGTAAGTGAATCATGCCAAATACAATAAATCTTTCCTGTTGTGCCTTCTGGGGCCCCTTGTAGCTTGCTCTGCTGCCGCCGATGACCTTTACCCTTTTGCGTCAAAAGCGCGTGTTTACCTTTCACATGCCGCAATATAAATGTACAAATGAGCGAACGTTCATGCAATACTACGGTGACCGGGTTATTTTAATTTCTATGTGAACTGAGTTTTCCTTTTCGCCGGTTTTTCTGTTCATAGGAATACAAATTTTCATTGGACCGAGCAGCATACAGAGTCCTTCAATTCCATCACAAACGGATCGTTGTTGACATTGGAAGGTCTCCGGTATTTGTAAGTGACGTGCGAGGAGAGGAATGTGGTGCTTGTGGACACGAAATTCAGCAAAGCATTCAGAGTCTTCCACTTGATCAAGATCAAACGCAGGGTACGACTCGTGTGGAAAGTCGAGATTCGTAGACTGGTGTACATCGTACAAATGGACGAACTCCTCGTCGTCAAATACATCGCCGACGTAGCACCAGAGAAGCAAATCTTGGATCTCTCCAAGATACGTTTCTTGAACTGGATACTTAGTAAAAACAATAAACTTTTCGGAATTCTTCTCGTCGTCGTCGTGCGAGTCGCGCCGCTTGCTTAAGCTCTTTTTTTTTGCGCCAAGAACGAGGTCCTCGTCCCAGGCCTCTTTCAGGTTATGACGTCAGAATACGTCGTCGTCGTGTCTCGACGTCGTGGTGCTTAAAGTCTCTAATGCAAAACTCAAGTTTTACCCTCATCTTTGCTAATGGGACACGTTATGGATGAAATTCACCGAACAACAGAACTGTTTAAACGGCATTAGTGGGTGCAGACAGTCACCGAAAGGAAGAGAAACCCGACCTACGGCAAGTCTATATAGTTTAGTATATTTTCTTAGCGAATAGTAAGAACCCGTTAAAGCTGCTGTTCAGTGAAAAAATTGCTATCGTATCGTGAAACCTTCAAGCTTCAGTCGTAAAGTTCTGCAGAGTCGATCGACACACACGCAAACAGTGAGCGGCTAAACTATCACAAAAAGCTTTTCAGCAGACGAAACTGGATCGAAACTATCAACTTACGAAGTTTACTGATCACGACCTGTCGATGATTTCTTGAAGTTTCAGGCTATTTCCGTTGCGGATGGATTGGCACTTTGCTGATCTCCGAACATAACTTGTCTTCGGGCTCGTAGATTTCCACTTTCATTTGACAATATTTCCGACGGCTCCTCTGCGAATTTCGGCATTTTCGTCCATGTTTTAGAGTCGATTTCATGCGTTTGAACTTTCCAGTTCAAACTCATATGGTTGCTTTGTTAACGTTTTGGGAATCTCTCGCTCTTGGCCACCATGTTTTTCAATACAAAAGTTGAGCTTGAGTGATTGTCATGGCAACGAAGTGTGCAAAATCAATAAATCTGTGCGAATAACTCTGATTAACTACTTTTGCACATCTGATTAACCTTTTTTGCACACTTGGACACGAATGTAAACAAAACACCCTTGTTCACAGCCAATCATAATTGAGTATTTTGCACCTATATCATTAAACCGGCAATAGGATAGTGTTTGACGCAACAAATGCTCGCGTACTCGTTAGTCATACTTATCGTGACGTCAATTCGAACTGAAAAAAAATTTGTAAAGGAGAAAAAAAGGGATCACCGGTATTTTACGGGGGTCCCGCTAGTCCATTATATTATCCCCGAGCGTAAGCGAAGGTAATAATCACGACGCTAATACAGTAGTATCGCTTTATTTGGACACTCTAAGCGGGTCGCCATCTCTAAATTTAATGTTTGTCTGTCAGTCTGTCAGTCAGTCTGGCATACGACCAGGCCCAGAATGCAATGAGAGCACCTCACGAGGGATCGGTCACGCGTGACCGATAGAAACAAAAGCGATTTGAACAAAGCAACAATATTGTACTGCATCCACGAAAATAGATTTCAAAACTGGAAAACTGGAAAAGCAACAGTCTCTTGAATCTCGTCTTCAAAAGAGAAGGGAACACGGGCAATCGTGGAAACGATCGAACGGTCAATTCAGACTCAAGAAAAGACGACATTCATGTAGGCGACAGTGTCGTGAACGGAATCTTGCCGATGAAACGAATCCGCAAAGAGAACAGCACATGAATGTCGATCAAGAGCGACATGAACAGAACACCGCTTGAAAGGGATTTGGTAACTTCAGGAGAAAAAAAAAACAGGAAAAATTGCAAGTACGCCGTCTACATTCTACTGTCTACATCCCGTATCTTGTGCCCCGATCACTTCAAGAAAATAATAAAATCTGAATGTTGATCATTTTCTCTCGAAGTATTGTTTTAATACCGGCTTCTGTCGTCAGTTTCGGCAAGCGTATTTGCTCAGAGCAGTCGGAACCTGGGGTTTTAAATGATTTAGTCAGCTGTCTGTTTTTCTTTCAAGATCAAAACTAACTGTCTATTCGAGAAATTCTGCAATCTGACACGCGGTTATTGCAAAGAGAATCATTTACAAGTCCTTTGAATTATGATTAGGTTTGAAGCCCGTGTATAATTTGAAGTGAACCGTTTAAGCTTTGAGTTGATTCTGGGAGAAATCACGCTGTTTTGAGCGGGTTCACATAGAAAACAGTTCGAGCTCATTAAATATGCATGCCTCAGAGTCTAGTGCATGCATTCCAGAGTAAAAGATAAGAGAAAGAAAGAAATCGCACGGAAAGCCTATTAAATTGTACTGCCTATGAATTCGAAAATGGAAAATCAGTGTTTATCTTTTTCCCGTACTACGGCGGCCGACCAACTTCACAATTCAAGTACTAAATGTTTGAGAATGTGCCCTGCAGATTGCATGAATTAATTTAGTATGTCGACCGTGAGAAAAACGTACTTTCAACGCGAAAGTATAACACACGCCATATTTTTCTCCTTTCTTTGCGTGCAGTACTTGACTTCGAAGAAATGACTGCTTAAAAGCTTCAGTAAAACAAAGGCTGCTATTTTTGAGCAGTACCAAAAAGTAATAGTTGCCAGAGCGAGGAGTATCTGCGATTGTCGTATTTCTAGTAATAGAAATAATGATGATAGCCAAAAGTATGAGTCGTCCAGTTGAAAGTTGATAACATTGAGAAAGAAATAGAAAGGTGTCCACCATTAGAGTTGTCTATAATATATCTTCACTTCAACTTTATAACTTGGTTTGCAAGTAAAGGAACTAGGAGCACTTTGGCAAATAGCTTCTGGCTGACACAAAGCTCTGTTTCCGTAACACTCATCGACATCTGTGCGTTTTGTTTTAAACAAGAAAGCCACGATTTCCGGAAATAGACTAACTAAAAAGTATTGGTACGAAAAAAGTGAAGATGAGACAAAGTCATTGAACTGGTTCTTACCATAACAGTTTACGCCATCTCCCTGGTAACCATTGTTACATTTGCAGTTGAACGAACCTTGGGTGTTTTCGCAAGTAGCTTCTGCAGAACAGTTGTCTTTGTTTTCTGCGCACTCGTCTAAATCTGTATGTATAAAAAAAGAAAAGAGAATTACTTCATTCGAGTTAATGTAACCAAACTAATTGAATCTACGAACTAAAAGGTATGGATACGAAGAAATGTGATGATGCGACAAAGTCAATGAACTAGTCCTTACCAATACAGCTTACGCCATCTCCCTGGTAACCGTTATTACACTTGCAGTTGAACGAACCTTGGATGTTCTCACAAGTAGCTTCTGCAGAGCAGTTGTCTTTGTTTTCTGTGCACTCGTCTAAATCTGTATGTAGAGCAGAAAAATGAAGAGAGAATGACTTTATGCGAGTTAGTGTAAACGAGTTAATAAAACATACAAACTAAAAGGTATGGGTACGAAGAAATGTGATGATGCGACAAAGTCAATGAACTAGTCCTTACCAATACAGTTTACGCCATCTCCCTGGTAACCATTGTTACACTTGCAGTTGAAGGCACCTTGGGTGTTTTTGCAAGTAGCGTCTGCAGAGCAGTTGTCTTTGTTTTCTATGCACTCGTCCACATCTGCGTGTTGAATTGTGTCAAGCAATAATTAAAATTATATTATGAAACGTAAAGAACACCGGCCGATGCCAGTGAACTTGTACCATGGCCAATGTACAGTGGTACCAAATTTTGTTCTGGCTCTTACCTAAACCAATTATTTTACTGTATTGTAGTGTTAATGAGGATATATGTATAGCAAATAAGAAGTATTTCATTCGAGTTAGTCTAAACGGAAATACAATGTAATTGCTAAAAAAAGACACGGACAGAAAGCTGAGTGGTGTCAAGAATCAGACGAAATCTTGTACTCGCTGCAACTAATCAAAAGCGACAGATAAACAGGGCAGGGTTGTTTAAAGTCGTAGTAAACATTATAGTCACAGTAGACATTAATTCTAGCAAGATATTTTACGAACATGCATTACTGGCTCTTTTAATCCGTCAAGACGTGGCTCTGCTCTCGACATTTTTTAAAACAGGAAATAAATTTAAACAGTGACCTTTGCACTTCTATACCTGATATATTTCTCTAGCACTGCAAAAACATTCTGTGCCGTTACGCTGTTTTCGTAGTGGAACACTGTTTTACACTTAACATCTGAGGATTGTTTCAATCAGGATCGGATATAGGTTTCGAAGACGCTCTGAATCCATTTTATTGATAATCCCTAAGCTCTGCTGGGGTAGTAATCACGACGCCAATGCTGTAGTATTGCGCCTTTTTGAGATTCAAGAGGGTCGCCATATCGAAATGTAATGTTGTCAGTCTGTCAGCCTGTCGCGTACGACCTCCATGCGAGGTTACTACACTAAATTTGAAAGAGCCGTTTTAGACCCAAAATGCAAAATAGCCCCACTTCATGAAGGGGCTATTTTGGACTACAAAAGGCCAGTTTGAAATTTGGAGTCAAAATGGCCCAACTAAACTCTAAATTGGCCCTTGTAAAATCCAGAATAGCCCCATCAAAATATGAGTTGACCCCAAGTTAGACTGATTTGGCCGATGGGGCTATATCAGTACTATTAATAAGGGTTGGTCAAAACAGCCCTGGTATGAGTGCTATTTTGGCCCCATCGAGTGTCTTACTTGTACAACAGCAAGTAGAAGATTTCAGGATGTAAGTCATATCCATAATAAATCTGTATTTCAAAATGCACTTGGGCTTGAAGCGTTTTATAACTACCAATGATGTCGCTGAGGCAAAAATTACCAAAACCGCTGAAGTTGCAAACATAGACAGCCAAAGAGCAGTTAAACACACCAGCAAAGTTTCGTTTGTTTTATTTTAGTATTTGATGCACTATTCGTGTCATAAAACACTCCCACTCTAACTCTTATAACATGAAACACTTACCCCAGACCCCACACCTTGGGCTACTTGTGGTGCAATACGCCGAAGGTTATCTGGGAATTCACTGCTTCGAGTTACAGGTCGAAATTTTAGAAAGCAATTTTTTTGGATTCCACAACTCTGCTACTGCATCAAAAAACCTAGTAACTTAAATGACCCAGAGAAATCTGAAAAAAGTAGGGCTTCGTTTGAGAGTTTCTCACGCTGAAGGCCCTGGGAACGAGTTTGTGACGACTGTCAGTATGCGGTTCAGTGTGATGGGCATTGATTTGTTATTGTACATCTACAAAGGCCTACACTTCTCTGGCAGGACGAAGTGATCAGTGTATACAAGCATTTCCTTCAACTCAAAGCTAGACATATTTGTGGAAGGTTGCGTACAGTACCTGTCCCTTTTCGTACATTTGGAATGTATGGTCAAAAGACTGAAGCGTAATGGAAGGATAGAAATGGAATCGGTGAGTACAGTGCCATAAATTTCGATGCTATTTTGCTGTCACATTTGTAATATACACTGTTCTATATTTTGAGATTAATGCACGTTGGAATTTCACACCAGATATTATAAGTTTTGCTTGTACACAGTTAAAGTAACACCACAGTGCATGTGACAAAATTGAAATTCCACTTTCTGGCATATTTTTCACGCGTAAATTTTGACAGTTTTGAAGGACAAATTTGACTCAGTTGCGCTGCGACTGTGAAAAGGCACACGACCTCAGGGGAATTAACCGAACATAACCTTCGATGTGCAGGGTGACAAGACTAAAATTGTTTTACAGAATAAGACTATTTTATAAGAACTTGCTACAGAATTTTTGGTGGACCCTAAATCAACGGCTTTAAAACTATTTGCGCTACGGTATCAGACAGAATAATATATTTACAGATCCGGAGACTTTCTTGTTGCTAGAATGAACGGCGAAAAACGGTACCATGCCATGTACAACGTAAGTCATAAATAAACATTATTTTGGGTTAACTCATCATAACTTTGGTGCGAAAGAGAACCTATGGTTTATCATGATATCGAGCTACCAAATTCATATTAAACTATCCGCCGTGTGAAGTGTCGTATTTAGATCGGCTCAAGTCCCTAAATCTGTTTCCGTTACATCACCGCAGGGAACTCAGCGATATCATTCTGCTGTACAAGTTTAAATCTGGCCTTATGCACATTGATTGTAATAAATATTTTGTCCCAGCTACCTGTTACTATGTAAACCGGAACTTCGACTCAAACAATTTAAATCTAACCTCATACTATAGGCAAAATTATTTTACGGCTTCTTACTTTCCAAGAGCCATTAAGTTATGGAACAATCTCCCACCCCCCCCCCCCCCCCCCCCCCACCTGTAATAACCTCTTCGTGTCCAGAATAATACACTACAGTAAAGACTCAGTATGCTCAGTCCAATCGTCTTGTATACTTTAATAATCCCTGGCCATGTGCTCTATCACGTGGTTCATTACGTAATCAGTATAGGATCAGATTACTACATTCCTCCCCTTTCAGTTAGAATCCTATGGCATAGTTTATATGAATCAATATTATCTTATCATTTGTATGGTTGATGATGTTTCAATAATTATCATAACTGTAACAGTAGCAATATAGTGTTCCTTCAATATTCATTGTTCTTTAAGTTTCCTTGCTACACATCTGGTGGTGTACAAGTTAATGTTTGGATGTTCTAGCGCTCTGCACAGTCTCTTAGATGTCCATCAAATATTGATGTGCGGTTCCTTGCTGATCTTCTTGGTTGATCCGCCTGCGCTGATGCTGTCCCTGCTGCCTCGTTGTCGGTGAGATTGTGTTATGTCAGCACTGGCTGTTGTCCTTGTGCAGTTGGTACTTGTAATCGCTGTGGTTGCACAGTGTTGTCATCCAGGTGCTGATTGCGTGTCTTGATGGGTTTGATTCAAGATGCGTCTTTGCAAACTATTTTCCCATCGCTGAGTCGGCGTGCATGGATAGTAGATCCCTTGATCCCCGTCCCGATGTATATGTGTGGTTCAAATGGTGTCTCTGCTTTTCGTTTTGTCTTCCTCTTGACAACAACTGCATTTCCCACTTGTATCTTGTGTTCAGTTGTCTTGTGGCGTTTGTCGTGGTACTGCTTCACTTGCTGTTTGTACTTTCTGTCATTGGCTCTTACTTTCTCATCCATCGGATGTGGTTTTGCTGGGAAGTGCTCCGGTTTGGTTCTGAATTGCCCGTTCATCATCAGCTCATATGGAGTTGCTTTAGTCGCAGGGTGTGGTGTGTCTCTGTATGCTTGTAGCATGTCGTATGTGGCTTCTTTCAGGTCTAGGCCCTCTTGGTTGGCTATTGTTGTTGTCTTGTTGATTAGCTTGTTGAAGCCTTCAACTTGTCCTTGGGCTTTGGGATGTCTGGGTGTCACTGTCTTGTGGTGGAATCCCATCTCCGCTGCGAAGTCTTTGATTTCATGTGAATTGAAAGGTGGGCCATTGTCTGTTTGGACTTTCTTGGGTACTCCGTGCGTGGCAAGCATTTTCATTTTCTTCCTTATTGGTTGTAGTGATGTTGAGTGTACAAACTCTACTTCAGGGTATCTGGAGTACTGGTCGTTCATCACTAGTGCATACTCGCCATGTATCTGTGAGAGATCGGCTCACAAAATGGACTGGTTGGTATCCATGCTCCGTCTTCCGTAACAATCCCCCTTCTGAGACCAGTCGGGCTTCCGTCGCAGATTACCATTGT
Organism: Plumapathes pennacea; assembly: GCA_964036295.1. Lineage (NCBI taxonomy): Eukaryota > Metazoa > Cnidaria > Anthozoa > Antipatharia > Myriopathidae > Plumapathes > Plumapathes pennacea. The sequence continues at coordinate 10,175,385 of OZ038462.1, forward strand.
GTCTCTCCCTGGCTTGTACGGTATTAGTACTGGTGCTGTGGTGATAGCTTCCTTTAGGTCGTCGAATGCTTTCTGTTGTACGGCGGTCCATTTGAATTTTGCTCCGTCTTCGTGAATTTCCTCAGGGGTTCGCATCTGCTGGAGAAGTTGTCAATGTATCGTGACAAGTATGCCATCCTTTGGAGAAAGGATACAACTTCCTCTTTGGATTGTGGTGGGCTGCATTCCTGCACTGCCTTCGCTTTGTTCGGACTTGGTTTCAGGCCCTTCCAGGTGAACAGATGACCGTGGAATTCGATTGTTCATTTCCCAAATTCACATTTCTCCAGGCGTAGCGTCAGATTGTGCGCCTCTAGTCGCTGTAGTAGGGCCGATAGGTTCGCGTTGTGGTCTTTCCAGTCGATTCCCCCAATCAGGATGTCATCGCGGTTGTTCAGCACTCGCGGTATTCCAGAGATTATCCTGCTCATCTCTGTGTCAAATAGGTCTTGGCTGTTTACGCCTCCGAACGCTAGTCGTTTGTAGCGATAGCCCCATGGGCTGGAAAATGTCATCAGCTTCCTTGATTCTTCGTTGAGTAGGAACTGGTGGTAGCCATGATTCATGTCGAGCTTGCTGAACGCGGTGCAATCTTTGAAGATACAGTTAAAATCTTCCGTGATTGGTGCTTGGACTTGTCGTGTGCGCTCCACTGACTTGTTGAGGGCTCTAAGGTCGAGGCTGACCCGTATATCACTTGGGTTCTTTGGTTTCGTTTGAACGACCATTGGTGAGCACTAAGTGATTTATTCGTGCTCTGGGACTTTCTCCCTGATATCCTTCCCCACGAATTCGTCCATCCGTTTCTGCAGGGGTTCCATCAGGTGATATGGAACTCTCCTGGGTTTCTGGATAACTGGTTGTGCGTTCTCCTTGAGCGGTAGATGTATTTCGATGTCAGCGCCGTCTCTTTGCGCTTTTCCGATGCCTTCAAATAACTATTTGTGCTGTAGCACGATCTTGTCCAACTCCGCGTTTCCGGTTTCTGCTTTGATTGTTTAGATTTCGCGGTTCGGTTCCGTCAAACCTCCTGTTGCGTCAAACTTGATCATTCCCAAGTCTTCAAGTGTTTTTCTGCCAAGTAATGGGAGTGAGTCGATTGTTCCTTGAATGATCACTATCTTTGCTTGCGTCTTCCGGGTGTCGTTTTCCATGAGAACGACGCATTCTCCGATCACTGGCAGGTTGGCTTTCAGTGTTTTCAGCTTGATTGTGGACTTACGGAGCTTTATTTCCGGTGTTGCCCTTAGCAACGCGTTGAACTGGTCTTCGTCCATGACATTTGCATCGGATCCGGTATCCGGTTCAACTTCAACTTGCGTTCCGTTGATAAGAATCTGGCATTTGTTTTCGTTGTCATAGTCTTGTGTTGTGCGGCGTATTCTCATATGCTGTACGATCCGCTGTATGTCTTCGTCCTGTTCCGAGTCGCTTGATTCATTTTCTATAATTTCTTCTTCAACGTGTCGAATTCGTCGTGGGCGGTGCTTTGTGCCCGTGTTGCCCGTCCGTTTGCACATATGGTCGCGGCTTTTGATGTAATGGCTCATGTGACTTTCGGTAGCTTGTCTTTTCCGCCTTTCTCCCATCGTTGTTGTGTGTACCTTGGTTGGTGCACATGCGGGCGTAGTGGTTTCGTTTTCCACATTTGTGGCATTCTACTCCGTAGGCTTTGCATTGTCGTTTCTCGTGTTTGGATCCGCAGCGACCGCAGTTCTGTGATACGAACTTCACCTTTTGTGTGTCAGTCGTTACTTGTATTTTCTCTTTGATCTCCGTTGCTTGTGTCCTCGCCTCTTCCTCTACGGCTGCTTCGTCTAAGGTCTGTGTCAGGGTTCAGTTGTTCCTGATTGTCTCTCGTAGTCGGTTGTTCAGCATGGTCTTGATTGGATGCCTCTCTGATCGCTTCGTCAGCATCAGTAAATTCACACTTCTTGGATATTTCCCTTATCCTTGCTTAGTATTTCACCATGCTTTCGCCATTTTCTTGTACTAAGTTGCCAAACTGGAAAAGAGCATAGTCCTTGTTTTTGCGGGGTAGAAAGTGTCGGTCGAGCTTCCGAATGAGTGTTTAGTACTCGCCATCATTGTCTATTTGCGGTGGGTTGGGAAGCGAGTCTTGATCCATGTCGCTGATTTGTTCCCCGCCGTAAATAATCAATCCATCTTTCTTGGTCTGTGGATTGGTGTGGCCAAAGAAGCGGAACTGTCGCTCTATGCCCGTCTTCCATTTCGTCCATCGAACGGCGGTATCCTTGCTATAGGTCGAGATAACAAATGGTTTGATATTTAGTTGTCGGTTGACCACTGTGATTTGCGTCTGTGTTTCTCCTGCCGTGGCGCCGCTTGAGCGGGCGTCCGACTCGTGTGGCATTCTTCTCTTCTACTGCAGTCCATCCTCGTTGCCAATGTGATAACCTCTTCGGGTCCAGAATAATAAACTACAGTGAAGACTCAGTGCGCTTAGTCCCATCGTCTTGTATGCTTTAATAATCCCTGGCCATGTGCTCTATCACGTGGTTCATTACGTAGATCAATATAGGATCAGATTACAACCCCTCCCCCCCCCCCCCCCCCCGACTGTAAAAGCTGTACAACCCTTCCATCTTTTAAATGTAAACTACGCAATTTTTATTGGGACAAACTACCAGGCATCATATCAGCCGCCATAAACTTTTACTGTTATACTTTACTGTAGCTAGAAATAATTAGTTTTTATCCTAGTGTACTTTACTGTAACTATAAATAATTAGTTTTTATCCTATTCTTAGTCTTCCTGCTTAATACCGTGGTTTGCAATATTTTTGTAGGGGTTATTTTTCTAGGGAACGCTTATCAATTGGGACTCTGTCCTGTTACCGCTTCCTGTCACATGCTTACTTTATTTCCATTTATATTTATTATTACTTTGTATATTTTACTTTGTGACAAACTCAATAAACTTAACAAAGTACGGCTTCTTTGCAATTGCATTTGGACAGAAAACAAAAAAAGATTAGTACCACCACTCTCAGTTGGTCAAGGACTAGTGTAGATCTTCTTCGCTTGTTTATTTGTTTCAGATCCATGGATGAACATGTTATTAGTTGTTATTACTACGCCATCACAATCTCGCAGCAAGTCTCTGAAGATGTGTTCATACTTCTCCGGTGCTGATGTAATGCAAAATATCAGTATCGGTATTTGCGCAACAGCCTCGGTGTGTTGTGAATGTTATGAAGCACCTGCTTCCTTCACTAAGAAGGAATTGATAAAAAAAAAACCAAACATGGTAGATTATGTTAGCTGAAAACGTTGCTCGTACTGTGGTCTCTGATGATGACTGCTTCATTTTCTACATTTTTTTGTATATCACAATTAATAGTGAAACCTGTCCGGTTGGCTACTCTGAAATAGTTTTCAATGACTTCCTTTCTCAGAAGCTCGTCCGAGTTTTCATCTCGTGGGCAAAGGGATTTTACAGACTCACCACTGACTGTCCGATGATCTGTACGGCGGACCAATGTATATTATATCAAGTTCTTCTGCAGTTTGCCTGCTGGGTAAAACCGTTTTGCCTTTGCCATCGATTATGACAGAATCGGCCGCGCTGGTCTACTAGCTGTAGCTTCAGCTGTAAAAATTCCAAGTGTGGTAAGGGTTCCTTGCTTCCATACGCAAATAGTGTATTATAATATTGTGTTTTGCATATTTTACACTGGGTTCGCTGTAATTTTAGTTGTTCCCACGTTTGGTGTCCAACCAAATTGCACATTGCTCCCAAATCTATAAACACATCTGGTAGCTCTATACCTACGACGGTCAGACTAATATGGCCTCTTCTATTGCTTACTCTCTCACAGAAAACAAATAATTAGACTGCTCGACTTGGTTATCACCAGCATCAACGTAATTAGTGTTGGAATTACGTCTTTCCTTGCCAGGTCTTGAGCCACTCCTTGATTGATTATGACTGGTTCCTTGTCTACGCTGTGGATCACTCTTTGCCTTGTATCACTTTATCTCGAACTGCCCAGTCTCTTTGCAGAGTCTGCATTTTTTACCTTTAGCAGGTCATTGCTTACCCCGAGTGAAGTTCCCTTTTTTTCATATTTGTAACACTCCTTCTTGTGATCCCAGGCCCTCCGCTCCCTTGCTTCGCTTTTGACTACTTTTTCCTCTTGGACCTAATTAGCTTCAGACGGTGTTCATCTTGCACTCATTGTTCTCAGCTGCGTAGTCATCGCCTCGTATACTCTCGCAATCAACAGCAAGTATTCTACTTAGTCACGACCTCGTCTTTTTCTGTAAACTTGTGACACTTGTCAATCCGATGGTCCCTGATATACTCGTCTGTGCTTTCCCCGAAATCGCATGTAACTGTACGTTGTTTCAGACGGCATACGTACTGGTCGATAGCCTCCTCGTTGGTCTGATCGAGCGAATGTTCACTTTAGGTATGTAAATGGTCATCCAGTAACTTCATGGTAGCGTCGAAGTCCTTCTATTGGTCTTTGGTCACAAATGTGAAATATAGTTTTTTGCACCTCACTCGCTCGCAGTAGTCCTCGCTTCGTTGCTTTTTGCCGTCACCTCTCTTCTATTTTTTTAACTGTGAGAGATTGACTGTGGATCCCTTTTTATGTCAAACTGCTGCAACGAACCGAACTCCAAGCGCCGCCATGATTGCCAAGTGTAGCCCTATCAAATAACTGGACTCGACATAACTGCTGCTCAAAACGATTCCTATAGTTACTATTCCTGCATTATCCTTGCAGACAGAAGTAGCATTTTTAAGATGCGACGAATATAAAAGAAACAAACGGCTTAAACTTAATAACATACTTTAATCGAACCTCGTGCTTCACTCTTCACCTGGATTTTACTTAGAACCTTTTCATTAATTTATAAAATGACAGCTCCGCTCAATTTCACTGGTAAGTGTCAATCTTAAATTTTTATCAAAACATCTGGCAAGTGTAAATTTATTGAAAAGAATCATCATTTTCACTATAAGGCTAATTCATGAATCAAATGTCCTTTTGAGTGCCCGTCTAATTTCTTGAATCTGACTTTCACCTGTAGCCTGCGTCGCATTCGATCTAAACACCATGTTTCACCACACAAATTAGTTTTTGCGGGAGGAGCCCCTCTCCCATCACACAAAAGTTACATGACTGATCGTTTGTCGCAATTCTCTGCGACAAAAACTATTACTTACTATAATTGACTATCACAGAGAGCGATCAAACGCTCACGAAAGAGCGCATGATAGTCGACCCGAAATAACGCAATCGCTCGCGTGAAATGTCAACAACGCCTCGGCGAGAACATGACAAACATGGCTGTATATATGAACAGAAGAGCCACTATCTGTTTTGTTTTGTTTAATTTTACTCTTTTCACCACTCGGGATCGGACGGCCTTGTTTTCATTGCTTGCCATTTTTGAATGCTGCGAAAGCTTGAGCCTGTTCATTCGGGGGAAAAACAGCTGACCGAAAAACTATCATGGACTATCATGCGCGTGATCAAATGGGGAAAAGTATCATCGACTATCATGGAAAATTTGAACACGTTCAAATCGAATGATAGTTGATGATAGTCCATGATAGTGCATGATAATGCATGATAGTTTGTGTTCAAACGCGCGTGATAGTTTGAACTATCATCAACTATTATCACCGTTTGACCGGACCTTTAATATTCATATTGACAGGAGCACCAGCTCAATCAATTGCGCTGCAGCTGTAGAAAGTCACATATGACCGGTAGCGTCAGAGGATGTTCCACAGAAATTAAGAAAATAACGTTCGATAAGAGTCCCTTCATGTGCAGTACACAAACAGCACATATTATTTTGCAAATCTAAGAACAAAGCAAATTTCAGATATCATTTTTTGAGCGGCCCTGGAAGCATATCGTATTATAGCATTATGCAGCAATCGAATGATCTACACAAGAATCCTCGGGAAACGATAAGCATTAGTGAATATCGAGGATCAATTGGTCACTCTTTGGGGGATTCAAAATTAAGTTATGTTCGAGGTATCCAGGGTTTGAATTAACGGAATTCTACGATTAGAGTTTGACGCGAACTTGATATTCTAAAATGTCAGAAAGAGGGGACATGTTGTCAACAATATTTGCATTAACTCATTTTCCACTTTGCACATAAAACAGATGTTCGGTGGAAATGGACAAAACACTGTATTTTTCATAAAAGCTAAAGCGTGAAATAGTCAGAATCGCCTTATTTGGAGACTCCAAGTGGGTCGCCATCTCGAAATTTAATGTTCGTTTGTCATTCAGTCTGTCTGGTGTACAACCTCATTCTCAGGCTCTTAGGCCAGAACGGAAAACCACAATATATTTTTTTTTTGGTGACATGCGATAGAGTACGAACGGAAGTGATTTTGTACGACAAGATGCAGATACATGGCCAACAAGAAGTTCGACGGACGGCTGTAAACTGCCCGGATATTTTGCCAGTGTATTGGAGGCAAGCTTGCTAGCCGTGAAACGAATTCTTTAAGGTATCGACTGGCCGACCTGAACTAATCTCAGACGCCAGTATTGTGTTAAAACGCAGACACTTCTTAAGAAAGAAATAGCAAAATACAGTTGGTGGAAATCAAACAATCACCGTGACGTATTTCACCTTTTACAATAACAGAAATGTAGTTTTCAGAGTCCAAGTTTTGACAAGATGACGACGCACAATACAATGGAAAGTGTAATTTTCTTACTGTATGAGGACGGCTCTTACAGTGTATTTTAAAATCATTGAAGACGTAAACAATAGTGTTTGGGGTTTTGTTACCTTTGCTGGAAAAGAGCTAAAGCTATGGCTTTCAGGAACCGGTGAGTTTTGAAAGAATACATCAATTAACGTACAGTACGCGTATGCTATTTTAAAGTCGCTTCAACATTATGGTATTTCAACGATCGCCCTATGTTTTGTCGTTTGATTCCCCGGGAACTGTGATGAAGGCCAAGTTTTCAAAGCTATTTTAGAGTGCCTTCGAGCAAGGTTGTGTCATCCGATTCCTGACAGATTAGCTTAATTTCGCTGACAGTCTGACATATGCAAATGATGTGAAGTTTTCTCGCCTTGTTTGTTGGCACACTGTATTCAAGGATGTAATCGGGTTGATGTGCTCTTGCTTTCTGTTAAAGTAGAAGATACCCGGCCAGGGGCCACTGCTTTCTAAATTAAACAATTACAGTCTGTTTTTATGTTAATGTCTATAGGTGGCCGAATTTGCTTGCTCGACACAATCGGATCTCGTGTTATTTAGTGACCGGGTTTGCTTGCTGAATACAATCGGACCTTGTATTATTTAGTGACTTGATTTTCTTTTTCCTGTCAAAGACTTTTAATTCGTCAAACGTGGTTTAAATTGTTTGTGTTCAAAATTGAATCCTTGCCAAAATTCACACATTTTTCGAGATTTCGAAAGCGTGACTTCTAAATTTGTTACACTCGAAAAAGGGTAATAAATAAATAAATAAATAAATAAATAACACACGTATGTGGTTAGGATACAGCGTTGGCTGGAGAAACCGCGGCTTTTCTTAAAATTTATAAACAATTGGTGTCGAAGATTGACCTTGCTGACTGTGCAAAACTGATCGAGTCACGATTCAAGTTGCGTTTTTGTTGCCTTTCAAGTCTCGGGAGTATTCCGTAGTTGCGTGTAAAAGTTTTTTCAGTGAAATTTGGAGTTCAGCTAGTGTCCACAAAAATTGCAGACTGTGCACGTTGTCTGAACTAAACCAGGCTGCCGTGCGACAATTTTCTTTTAGCTTGGTGACGTCGCTACACAAACCATGGTTTATAAAAAAAGATTTTAAAGTAATCTACAAGCGGAAAATAAACAAGAAACCCGCTTTCCGAAAACCGACTACAAAGCGAGAGGATATCTGCGATTATTATATGGCTGGAGCTACTTCCGGTGAAATAGCGCGCTCTGATTGGTGTATTTGTCGGTCATTATTTTCCTGTAACACCTGTGTGCTCGATTACGGACCGGCAGATTGAACACATGAATCACGAGGTCGTGCAGTTCTTTGCTTTCAGTGAATATGTCGGCTAAGTTTGGCTGAAGGCAAAGCGGTAGAACAAGGATATGTAAAAAAAAAAATCACCGCGGAAACTAATTTGCAAGCCGAGAAAACGGTTTGAGATGAAGATTTGTTGACTTGGTTTGTGGCATCACGAACGGCGACTTAAGCACCGTATTCTGAGAATTGGTTCAGATCTTGAACTACGTGCTAAACACTTAAAGCAAAGTGAAGACACAGCAAACTTCAGTCAAAGAGTGATCTGAACAATCTCAATGAATCGTTTGCGGAGCTACGAGCAGACTGATTATTTGTTGCCACGGTGCCGCAAGCGGAGGTCATACAAGGTTACTAAGAATTGTATTTTGCAAAATATATTGAGAAGCTGTGGTCACTGATTAATGTAAACGCTGAGTCAGTGCATGCGTACGCGCGTAAATTGTTTGGAGACAAAGTGCTGTTCGATGTTTGTTTTGATGTAAAACTTTGATGCCATCAATAAACTACTTATTGACCTCGCTTGCTCGGTCAGTAAGAAGTTTTTATCGTATTTCTAGATAACAGCTCTTGGCAATGCGTGGAAACATTTTTTTGGAAAATACAAAAAAAGAAATAGCTGACTACATTTCCAGTAGGTCCAACCTAGATTAGAAAGAAAGAAAAAAAAAGAAAAAAAGGAAAAAAGTATATATACACATTTGTATATAATTGCTGCATCTTCTGCACAATCACGATGATCATTTTTTTCTGAGGCAGCTAAAAACCGGCACAATATCCTTTACACGTGACGCATATTAGTTGTGCTTGTGTTCGCGCTGGGCATGTGCACCGCTGTTTTAATCGTTTATGATAATATGTGCAAAAAGAAAACATTGCTTCCAAGTCAATACGCGGAGGATGGCTTAACATACGAATACAGACATAAACAGCAGGAGCTAGATATCTGACTTGTCTTCAGCCCTGGTCAAAAGTCGAGCCAACTCAGATAAGCCAAGTTTGCAAAACCATTAAACAAACCGTGGCTTTCACCTTGGCTTGACTTGGCTTTGGTGGCCAAACGATGGAAAACTTGACTCGACTTGGCCGAAAGTTTGAGCTCGATCAAAGTTAAACCAACAGAAAGCAGGTAGATCCCAGTGGTTGGTCAAAGGAAGCCTGAGGAGCGATCACGTCTCCTTCTCAAAGAGATTAAATGGTCGCAGAACGACAAATGAAACCCAAACGAAACATTGTTCTTTTTTGGGCCGGTTTGTTCTCTATTTGATACTTACCCATTTCGCAGTTCGATCCTTTGAATCCTTCAGGACATTTGCAATTAAAGTTGTCGGTAAAGTACAAAGCGATGCAAGTCCCCCCGTTCATACAGGGCCTATCGGAACAAGGACTCTGAAAACAAAAAAAGAAGAGTATTTTGTTTGTTTCTGTCTCGTTTTTGTCTCCTTACCAACCAGACTTAAAAGGGGAACACAAAAATTTTCTCATACGTAGACTTCGTAGAAAAGACTTAAGGGTCTAATAATTTTAATTGCTGTTTTAGAAAACGCCATGGATCACATTCTTGAGCATATCCACATTTGATTAACCTTAGTTTGATAGATTTTACGTTTCGTCGCCTCGGTGAAGCCGGCTGGTTTTCACAGGCCTGGAAAGCATGTTCTATTGAAAACAGAATACTTGGAAGGAAATAGAATAGACACGCGACAAGGATATTTACACTCGACAAAGCAATACCTTATACTTAGACATCTCGTGTTATAAAATAGAACTGCAAACACTTACGAAAATACTGTAGTGATGAAAGGACAGGTGTGGTTGGAATTTGTCAGACGAGTTGTACCGATCAGAGGCCAGAAGCTCGCACAGAAAATGCCCGTTTATGTCAGGTTTTACTTCAACGTTGAATGAGAAACAAGAAACACTGCGAACGCAAGCCTCAGCGCATTCTTCGAGTTTGTGCACCAAATACGTTCCGACTTGACTGACATTGAGGTAGTGAAACAGGTGATCAACAAAATTAGCGTAAGCAAGTCCCAGTTCAGGGTTCCTTGACAGTCCTTTAGCGCACATAACTTCTTGTTCAGAGAATAAGTGTGCCGCGAAAACACAAGCGAAGAACAGGACGGATCTCACTAATCCAGCCATGACTAGTTCAATATTGTTAATTATACAGATGAGGACCCTTTTTTAAATATCTTCCATGGTCGTTATTAAAGTTCCATTTTATCCAATAAGACAGATATTCCTACTTAGTTTACATCATTGAATAGTGTTTTTCGCGTATTCTGATAGGCTCTTCAATTTCAGAATGTTAAGTACTATTAACATCCCGGAGTCTTCCGAGTAATTTACAAAATATTTGAAGAATAATAAAGACAACAAAATGTTAGGGTAATTGTTTGCAACAAGTTTTGTACAATGAATTATCTCTGGGTTGATATCATTCAGGTGCCATATTCAAAATGTTTTTCTTTTTGGTTTATCATTATAGAATCTTCAGAATTTTTTACCGGGTGACTTAAATTTATGCCTTTTGGGGTATTCAAAACCTTTTATCAAGTGGAGTTGGCCTAATTGACCCGTAATTATATTTCTTGAAGCCTCATTTACGCAAATGAGCTTTGAATTTGGCGTTTCCATCTGCTGTATTTAGAGTTCCTCTAGTCGAGAGCGCAGCAATTAAAACACATCTATCCGGGAGCGCAGCCAGTTAATCATTTCAAAACAATTTGCTTCTTGTGCCGTTTGTGTGAACAGTGAAAATCTACAGGTGAACCCGCAACGATTTGACTTTGTGCACAATGCTATAGTTTTGTTTAAGATTTTGTCATCAATAATACATTGCACCGCTGCAAAGGAAATTCCAATTACATCGACTATTTTGTTTTCTCGAGAAAATATCTAGTCAAACTCTACTTAGGCTGATGTTTCCCCAAATGATATTTTAAAGAGCTCTCGAAGCGCTGATGATCTCCAACCAAACTTCAAAGGATTGGAAAGCCTGAATGGTGTTACTAGAAACTGGAATTAAATTATAGAGTCAATGGCCGACTCATGGATATTTGTTTCTAAACCTCGAGCATTTGTATATGTAATAGCATGGTTTCTACGGGGATTTGCCATAGCTACCGCGAGTGATATTTCAAGATTCCCCAAATATCACGAGTCGGTTCGGCTAATGATATTTATATAAGGATCTCGAAATATTACAAGCGGTATTTATGCCAAATACCCTGTAGAAACCATGCCATTATTTGTTTATAATGCGAGGCTAATAATTCCCTTTTTTTGTAACGCCATTTTTATACGCCCCTTATACCACACCTGTGACTTTGGCCGATTGATCACCGCGAGGTAAAATGGCCCAATGCTCCTCATTTTGTCTGGTCTGAGGAACAGGAAGGTTTTAGGAATCTTTACTGGACACCTTGGCCCACAAGTGGCAAACATCTTTGGTTTTCGTCTCGGAGGTGAGTGCTTTTGCTCCATTAGGACGCTTGCCATAGCCTTGCTCACGAAGGGAGCGTGCTTTCCCTTCGAGCACCTTTCTGCTGTTCACAAATGCCCGGTCCTTTGAAATAGAGACAGTGCTTCCGTTTTCCCTCAGGTGCCGGTCCAGAAGACTGTCTGGTTCGTACTCCGAGCCGTCCTGGCTTCCGTACTTCGGCAAAGAACTTTTCTAGCTTCTCCTCGAGTTGTTTTGCCTTGTAGTTGAGCATAGCCCGGCTGTAGCCTTCACGTTCTGCCCAGCTTAACCAAACATTAACCCAGGTCTTCGTACTTTTCTTTTCTTTGTATTTTGGATTTCTGCATTTTCTTTGAGTTCTTGGGATTCATTTCCGTCAAATTCCGGAAAATCTTTCCGCCATGTTTTCAAACATTTCTGTTGCTATAGAAACTGAAATTTATACATGTAGGTATTTCAAATTAGGAACAAATAAAGCTTGTCTTAACCAATCAGATTTCAGAAATTCTTAGCCTCGCATTATAAAGGTTCTAATTATTTTAACCTTCCCTACAAAATATTACAAGAACTGCATAGAGTAAGAATGTTCAAGTACGTAATATAAGGGTTTTTTGTGTATCGTCTGATTGCTAAAGATTACGAGGAGCTGTAGATATCAATAATAAATCTGCTATCCTTCATAGTTTCTTCTCCCCTAGCTTATACCGCTGCCCGAGCAAGCTGAGCCATCTTTTTCTCCGCGCGCGTTTTCATTTTTTTACAAGTTCTGCTCCGTATTAAGTAGCAGTATGCAACTCTTTGGACCATAATGCAATAGCAGCAAAACATGGCTCTTGTCCAAAAGAGTAGTTATAGCCACAAGCAATCATACCACTTCTATCTGTAGTAAATTTGCGCTTGAGCTGCACAGTGTAATATTTATTTTAAAGCTTTTACAGTACTTTGGTACTTTTTAACCAAAATTTATAACAAATTCTTTTTTTACGTATTATAATCATCTGGGAGCCTTTGCAAGTTTAGCAAGAGTTTCTTAAGCTGGTGTTACACTGGTCGATTTGCAACGACGATTTGCAACGCCGATTCGCTTCAAATTCACGCAGCGGTGTTGCAAGTTTTTGAATCGCTTTCAAAAACTTGCAACGCGTTGCAGCACTGCAAACATTGCGAAAAATCGTTCGCAATGGGTTGTTACACCTGAACGATTTTTAGTGCAACATCGTATCGTTGCAAATCGTCGTTGCAAATCGACCAGTGTAACACTACCTGCGCGAATATATAGCCGTGTATCGTTCTATCGTCCGTACCAAGCGTTTATCATTGACTGTATTCCTCGCGTCAGGTTACTGAGCTAATATTTTTTAGATATCGGACTGTATTTTATGATTTCGGATGGCTTTTTTTTTGGTGATTTTAACGAAAGATGAGTGAATCGTCGCCACAAAAAAGTTTACTGGCTGGCGCGCGGAAGAAGCCGCTACGCTGCTGCAAGCGCTTAGAATGTATATTTTGCATACAAAACTTCTCACGTTTCATTTGAAAAGCTTCGTAATCTCGTTGTCTTTTTAATAAACATATAATTCGAGCAGCCTAAAAGCTTTTTCTTGAGCTAACCTTTAAGATCTGCACCATACAAAATAGCGGTGACTAATTCTGGTTGTGAAATTCTCTGGTCAACTGCGGGTAGACACATTTCATTATTACTGCTTTATTTGTACATATGGAGCAGCAACTATACAGGTGACTCTCAATAGTTAGAGTTTCACGTCTTTAATAATGATAATAATAATAATAATAATAATAATAATAATAATAATAATAATAATAATAATAATAATAATAATAATAATAATAATAATAATAATAATAATAATAATAATAATAGCGGCATACACAGCAGCACTTCCACAGAGTGGCTCTTCGTCTGCTGGATTCAGGTTATTATACCTTAGCACTCGAGGTGGTCACTGCCAGAGATTTGGTTGCGTCCTCGATGGTTCTTTTTCGTCCCCGTGTTTTTTTTTATCCAGAAACGGGACTGCCATTTTACGTGGTCATCCGAGCCACGAGTAGAAAGCCAGGTTTTTATACCTCAAATTTCTCTGCCTTGAGTGGGGATTGAACCCGCGCCCTTTAGCATGAAAGGCGACCATGCTAACCGTTAGGCCACCACAGCTCTCTATCTATAAGTGGTCACTGTTGTATACGTACTGACCTTCTTTTGTTCATAGCAGCGATATGAAATGGCGTCCTTTTAAAATCGTCCTGTTCGAAGATGCTCGAGAGAGAAGTGCGGCAAAGAGGTTCCACGTAGCTTGTCTTACCCATTTCAGCTGCCAGATGCAGAGGAGTCTTGTGCTTTAAGTCCTTTACATAACAAATGGCTTTCTTTTGCAACAGTAGTTTAAGGATCTTTAAAAGTGAGATTAAAGATTAAGTATCTTCGAAACTATTAATGGACCGAGGTAGAGTATTATCACAACATGGATAATTCGGCATCTGTTGCTTGCAAAGAAGTATTTATTTTCTTAAATATATATTAGACGGACATAATCCGCATGAACAGTTGATTTGGCTAATATAGACCTAAGAACTAAGACGTACTGCACTATATATCGACAAGGTTCGCTGTGTGACAAATAGAAATCCTCAAAATGAATTAGCTGACGTTTTTGGCGTTATTCATTCAACAAAGGAACATCAAGTTAAAAACTTCATAGGATAATTAAACATTTTGTTAAACATTAAACATCAAGTGCAAAGAATAATTACAACTGTAATTTACCAACCTGTTCCTTTGTGGAATGGATCGCATAATGTAGTGGTGTTCTCCCTTCTACATCAGGACTATTGACAATGTCAGGTTCAGTCTTTCGAAGCAGGAGACTCAACAATTCTACACGCTCTCCTTCGAAACTGCCAAATGTATAGAGGATCGCATGCGTAAATCACGTGATTCCAACGTTGCCCCAGCCTCTTGGAGAATTATCACGCAGTCACTTTGGCCACCAGAGACCGCCGCCAAAAAGGCCGTCTGACCGCTGTCGTCAGTTGCAGCTACTTGGGCGCCATTCTTAAGCAAGACTCCCAGGGCGTTCAAGTTTCCAATTGATGCCGCACTGAAACCCAAAGCAATTGAACAGAAACGAAATGTAGAAAAAATTATGTGTTTGCTCTCTATGTTGCTGTACACGTTGGCATCAGTTTCCAACAAATTAATGTCACCATATCTTGTTTCCTAAAAATTTCGAGGAACAAAATGACGTGAAATATGATGTCTAAAAAAGAAAATTGATTTTCATTTAAACTTCGTAATGCAGATTTCGAGATAAAGGTCTAAAGAATAATATTCATTTTGGCTTTTGCAATTCATCTTTAATGATGAAATGACCAATATGAAAAATCCGCAAACGTGTGCCGGGGTAAACTTTGGCTCGGTACATGACATCCTTAAGTGACTGTGTCATTAGTTGCGCATGCACGATCATTTGGTCGAATCTTGAAAACATTCGTAAGTTTTTTAAAATCTAAGATGGCGTCCACAGCGGTGGCGATCAATCAAGCGGCAGATCCACCGCTGTTGTAGACACCATCTTAGATTTAAAACTTGAAAATATGAGGCGAATGTTTTCAAGATTCGACCAAACGCAAACGCAAGCGCATCTCATCACACTGCCCCTTTAACATGTTAGACTATGAAGACAGCTTTTTTTCACGACAAATAAAATTCTGGGATCACTAGTAATTTAGCATTTCGATTAGCCACGCTCATTTTCGCTAAGACCAGGTTCTCTAGCCACATTCTTTTCATCGGTCAGTGCCTCAAATCCCACGTTATCCCTAAGGGCTTTCAAACCACTTTCCATGCGTCCAAGTTTTCCAATTCTTCCGGCTCGTATCTTGCCAATGTCCAAAAAGCCTGCACCAAATTCTCCAAAAACATTATGAGATATACCATCAAGGCCATGTCGACAAAACGCAACCAACTCGATCGTGATATTTCAGCCTGCCGTTCCGAACTCGAGCGTAATTGCCCCGCCGTTTTGGTCCAATCCATTCGGTCCAAAATCCGTAAAATAAATTCCAAACTACACCACTGCCTCCAGCAAACCAAATCTAACAAATTTGTCCAGCTAACTGGAATCCCTTCCAGTACCAATATTCGAGATCCTCCGAACACGGTCGTCACCATTCCATCTGATCTCCCGCTCACCGCGGCCGAAAAGTCCGTTCTTTCGTTCCCCTTCAAAAGAAAGCCGACGAATTCAGCGCCAAATTTGACACCGAGCAATTTTTTCGACGCGTTCAACTCAAAGCTTTTTTTCACGACAAACAAAACTCTGGGAACACAGAAAAAGACCAATTTGAATCCCTCGCCAAACGCAAATCTAATTGGACTCCACCCGAAGGCCAATTTGGCTCCGTCGACCTTTTCATTAGGAAGTGCAGGCATAATATTTGAAAACTTAATTTCGGCCAAGCTATCAAATTCTCCAATCTCACTGCCGACGAGTGGGCGGCACTTAAATCATTTCGCAATCGTAAGAACGTTACCATCAAACCAGCCGACAAAGGTGGCGCCGTCGTCGTGTGGCGTACTTACCTTTACAAACAAGAAGCCGCCAGGCAACTTGCCGACTCCAAATTTTATGTCCGAACCGATAAAGATCCCACGCTTGACAACCAAAAAATCGTCAAAACCACAATCAACGAATTAATTTCCAACCAGGAACTCCCTCCAACGCCCGAAACTTGGCCATCAACACTCCTAGGACATCAAACATCTACTTTCTACCCAAAATTCACAAAACCAACAATCCTGGACGTCCAATAGTTTCGGCCTGCAGTTGCCCCACTGAATTGATGTCTAGTTTTCTCGACAAAAATATGGCTCCATTTGTTCAGTTCTTGCCTACGTACATCAAGGACACCAATCATGCGCTCAAAATTTTCCACCAATTCCAATTTCCGGCCCAATCCAAATTACTATTCACTGTGGATGTTAAATCTCTTTACACTGTGATTCCGAACGACGAAGGACTGCGAGCTCTTCAGCACTTTTTGGACCGCCGCACAGTTAAGGAACCCAGTACCGACACTTTGATCCGTTTAGCCGAATTAGTACTTACCCTTAGTTGCTTCTCTTTCGACGACAAATTCTATAAGCAAATTAATGGAGTAGCCATGGGCACCAAAATGGGCCCCAATTATGCTAACCTTTTTGTCGGCTATGTCGAGGAACAAATTTTCGACCAATTCGATGGCCCAGTACCAGAACATTTCGGCCGATACATCGATGACTGTTTTGGCGCCACCTCATGTGGCCGACTCGAGCTCGATCGATTCATCCAATTTGTCAATACTTTTCATCCTGCTCTCGAGTTCACCTGGGAAATTTCCACTTCTAGCGTTACTTTCCTCGACATCAACGTTTCTATCCTAAACAATGGTTTGGCTACCAGCGTCCACTACAAACCTACCGATTCGCACAGCTATTTGCTTCATTCCTCATCTCATCCGCCTCACGTAAAAGATTCTACTCCTTATTCCCAATTTCTCCGGCTTCGTTGACTTTGCAGTGACGACACTGATTTCTCGGCCAAAGCCGACGAAATGTGCAATTTTTTTGCTAAACGCAACTATCCTAACTCTGTCGTCACCGATGCTCTGGAACGTGTCAACAACATCAGCCGAAAAACTGCCCTGGTGCCGTCCAAATCCAAATCCGAAGACAGAATCCCACTGACCATCACTTATCATCCCAACAATCTTCTGGTTAAAGACATAATTCTCAAAAATTTTAAATTACTTCAATCCGATCCTGATACCGCCACAATTTTCGAAAAACCACCACTCGTCTCATTCAAACGAGACAAGAGCTTGCGCAATTCCCTAGTCAAAGGCTCTTTACCCACAGAACTTGAACCTGGCACATTCAAATAATCGCACAAGCGTTGTAACACATTCCGGCCCTAAGAACTCCACCCAAATCACCGCTCATTTTGACTGCACTTCCCGCAATGTCATCTACTGCATACGGTGCACCAGGTGCAACCAGCTTTACATCGGCGAAACAGGACGGAGGTTGGGAGACCGTTTCCGCGAACATCTTTTGGATGTGAGAAACAACAGCCAGGACGCTTCCAAACCTGTAGCTTGGCATTTTAATCAACCCGGTCACTCCCACAACAACATGAACATTTTCGGCTTATCTCTTCACTAAGGCAACACCGAATCCCGCAAGTGCACAGAGCAGTGCCTGATTTTCAAAATTGGTACCTTATCTCCCGCAAGAATCAACGAGCGGTTCTCTTTCTCGTAGCTCCTTAACCTTTGACCATGTTTTTCTGATTGGCTGCTTTTCACAACAGCCAATCAAAAATTATTAAGTTTCCTCTGAGGTAAGTTTCTTTCTTAATCCCCTTTTAAACCCCGTTTACCCATAATCCTCTCATTCGCTCTGACGAAGGGCTAGCGCTCGAAACGTCAGCTATTGTCTCTCTGACGGCGTTCCATTACCCTCATCAACACTTAGTTGATACACCAGTTTGTCTTCCGCCATGCCGACGCAGTCAACCTACAATGAGTTTCAAAATTGTTGAGACAATTGCAAAAAATACCATTATTTCGTTTCTTTGCCCCTTGCATTCCTTCAAACCACAGCCGATTTCGTAATTCCCCCCCTCCCCCTCTTCAATGTTGAATGTATGAGCGGCTGACCAAAAATGATCACGTTTGTACAACATTGAGAGGGGGGAGGGGGGAGTGAACAATCGGTTGTCCAAGGCTGTGAATTTTCCCTTTTTTCGCGCAGTGTCTCAACTACTTTTGCAACTGATTGTCGGAGAGACAAATGCCTTTAAAGCGCGATAAAATTGTGGTTTTTGTTATTAAAATGTTTCTTTTTGGACTGATTTTATTTCATATAATGTCCCGCAAGAAAACTAAGGTCCCAGGGTTCTTTGTGGGCTGGGTGGGAAGTTTTTCATGTTCTAATTGAGGTCATTTAAGAAAAATCTAATTATCACGTAACAATGTGATTTGTTCATTGACTTACGTACATATGGTGTTCAAGGAGAAAAAAGACGCGGAAACGCGTGCATATGTGCGTTTTTTGAAAAACGAAAGGACTATCAGCATTGGAGAGATATGCAGGAGAACCAATGTTTCCCGTGCAACGATTTGTAGATGGCTGAAAGAGCCTGAAATTAAGGAAAAGATCAAGAAGAAACCGGGCCGTCCAAGGTTAATCAACGCGCGAGCTGAGCGATGGATGGCTAGAAAGATGAAACAGCTTCGCTTTAAAGAAGGCGGCTTTAGCACAAAGACTCTTTTGAACGAGGTGGGGATCGATCCAACGTCATTGTCAAAGTCAACAGTCACGCAAACCCTTCGTCGGATGGGATATTTTTACCTGCCATCACGGAGAAAAGGAGTATTGACGGTGAAGGATGAAAGATTGAGAAAAAGGTTCGCCCTTTATATGAAAGAAAACTACGCAAGCGACGTGTGGACCAAAGATATTTGCTTTTATTTAGATGGCGTTAGTTTTGTTCATAAGTATAATCCCTGGGATCAAGCGCGGCAGGCTGGAGTTTCTCTCTGCTCCTCTGCAGGAATTTGGTAGTTGAAATTGAACACCCTCCAGCGCACAGACATCATTTCTGTTTCCCGCTCGTCGATGACGCCGTTCTTTATGTAAACGATGGGATATTTCCCTGTGCTAAAGATCGGTGTGTCCTTCTCAAAAACCATGTCCTTGGCAAAGTGCGATTTCGGAGCAGGTAAATGGACAAGTTGGCCCTCTAGCATCAGGAGAAAGTCATGCCAAGAAATGATCTGCTGCGACCAACGGAAATCATTCAAAAAGATGCACTCGGCCTGCTCAGCACCAACCCAAGCAAACGAACTACAGGCTGGATTTGAAAAGGTATTGTAAATAACACTCAGGGGGTTTAAAATGAAAGTTTTCCCGCAGTTCGCAGGTCCCACGATCATGACATTTCTGTACTTTCCGCGTCCCTTCTCCAACACCAGCTTCACTGCGTCCGAAAATGACTGCAAGTTTATTCCGTTCCTTCGTAGGACTTCTGTAGCACAATCTAACCACATGCCGTTGCACCGAGGCACACATTCAGCGTGTTTAGCTTCTCTTAATATGTCCATTCTACTCTGTCTGGAGCGAATCAGGCGATGTTGCGCAGAGTTCAACTCCCACGCTGTGTTCAAAACCTCTGCCACGACCTTTGGCCCGCGATTCACGATGAACTCAGCGATATCAGTTTTACCTTCTTGTTTTTACTCATTTGCAAGAGCAAGTAGTTCAGTTCTAGTCCTTATTTCCTTGTCCACAATAATCTCAGACAACTCAAATGCTGTAAGCCGTCTCTTTTTCTTTCCTTTGGAGCCGCGTTTCGAAGTGCCTGGGTGAGTATCAGCCTCGTCCTCTGCTTCTTCTGTGTTATTGGCATCTTGTACTAGTTGTGTCGTCCGCTTCTTTCTTCTTTTCCTACAGGCCCCGCTTGTCTTCGGAGGTCTTTCATTCCACAAATCTGGGTGATCTTTGCTGTGAATAACACCATCACAGTCCTCCTTGGTAACATATTTCCATGCACTGTAATAGTTGTGGTGTAAGTTTGAAAAGTGCACTGATATGCCGTGACACTCGCCAAGATATGTCTTGGAGGGCAGCCATCTGTGACAACGGTTGAGTTTGATAGCCATGTGATAATGAAGGCCACCATTTCTGTGCTTTTCTTGGCAACAGCTCCACTGGACTATGCTGGTTTGTGTTCCAGAAAACGAAGCAACCACAGCTTCCGCAAATGACCTTCTGGTTGGAAATTTATTTAAATCGGCCTGGCTGTAAGTCAGCAGATACACCTGCCTGACGTTTCGTTGATTCATCTCAGTGACTTGTTTCACTTTGCCGGTGAGTGATGAAGAACTTGGCTGGTTTTGATGTTCATCAAGGTCATCCGAGCCCTCTTGGTCAGACAAATACTCCATGATGTCTTCCATACGAGTGTCTTGTACTATTACAGGGCAGGTATAAAAAGCTTTCTGGGTTCTTAATTGATAGTGAAAAGCTGTGAAATGCGTTTGAAACTGGATGAAACACCCGTGTTTACATAGCCTACAAGGGCTAAAAATAAATGAAACGCAAAGAATGACTGTGACTGTACTTTTCCTTAAAAGGCCAGCACGTAAATCGAACAATAGACGTAAACAATGCCACACCCAGTAGTACGTAAGCCTGCACGCACCACGTTCTGAGCTACAGTGAACGCCCAAAGTGCATTAAGACTGGTTGAAATGTTCCAGAAGCATGACCGAATATGAGAGAAATGATTACCTGCATTTTATTGACCTTCATGGAAAATGTGATCACACAAAGAAACATATACCTAGATAAGGACCCTGCAGAGCGAATTTTCAGCTTTTCAGAGCACGTGCACAACAACAAAAATCGTCTACAAAAATTCCAAAACCGTTAGAAAACGCAACCAAAAGTACAGAGCTATCAGAAGTTTGACCATACACATTCTCCAAAACTTTCATTAAGATATCTCAACCACTCGCACAGAAAGAGCACCCTGAGCGACAAAGACAATGAGTTTCAAAATTGTTGAGACAATTGCAAAAAATACCATTATTTCGTTTCTTTGCCCCTTGCATTCCTTCAAACCACAGCCGATTTCATAATTTCCCCCCTCCCCCTCTTCAATGTTGAATGTATGAGCGGCTGACCAAAAATGATCACGTTTGTACAACATTGAGAGGGGAGAGGGGGGAGTGAACAATCGGTTGTCCAAGGCTGTAAATTTTCCCTTTTTTCGCGCAGTGTCTCAACTACTCTTGCAACTGATTGTAGTTCTCTTAAGAGCTGGTATTACATTGTATGAAGACAGTAGGTGCGCAAAAGCCTGTGGTTGAGAAGGCCATGTTATCACATGGATTAAAGCAAACAGAAAGAAATGAGCTTACATATGAAGGGCGTTCTTTGGAGTTCATCTTTTACGTCGATCTCTGCACCCCTGGAGATGAGGACCCTCAATATATCAGGGTTCCCCCTGAACGCTGCCAGATGTAGCGATGTCTGGAAGTTCCTTTTCTTTGCATTCACGTTGGCTCCATGTTTCAAAAGAAGCTCGACAACTTGGATGTTTGCAGCCTGCACTGCTTTATGAAGAGGTGTACTTTGATCAGAATCTGCGTTGTTGATGAACTGTAGAAAGGCTTTTCTCTGCTGAGGATTCATAGTGCAGGTCCCGATGAGGCCATTAACGTGTTGAGGAAGCGCTGTAAGAAGAGAAAGACGGTCAAGATGAGTTTTAAGAAGAAAACTAGAAGCCGAGGAAATAAAAACAAGGCAAAAGGAAAGAGAAACAGATAAATGAAAAATGTCGACGAACAGAAAGGCAAAGAAGAACAGCCAAGACCAAGTACTAGACAAGAAGAAAAAAATGCAGAAGTTGAAGATTAAATAATAAAAAGAAGGAAAAGAAGTGGACGAGCTAGGAGAAAGTTGCAAGTGGAAATCAATAAAAATACAACAAATACAGTATCTATATAAGAGGAATGTGGTAATCTATATAGCCAGGAAGGTTTCCTCACGAAAGTGAATTACAGAAAGGTCCTGGGCCTATTGTAGCAAGAGAAGACCTGTTATCAATCTGTTACTGCTGTGAATTACTTAGGGTGATTTCAATAAACCCGTGAAACAGATACTAGACTATTAGATACTATTAGAGACACGTACACACTCCAAGTAGATGTCAGACTATACGGCAATGGACTATGTTTATTTGCCACCGAAAATTCTTCTCAAAATCCCCTACCCAAAACTCACAGTAAACTAGCCTCTTGCCCATCTAATGTTAGGAAACAATGTGGGCACTTAATTGGCGTGTTGAGCTGTGCGAGAGGAGCCTAGAATTGTCTTTTTCCGCGTAATTTGCAAAACTAATGAGCCTGCATGCACTACTGGCATTTGGTCGGTGAAAGGACAAGAAATTTCCTTGAGTTGACGTCGACTTGCATGTTTTTAGTGACGTTTCGTAGATATGCCTTCAATATATTTGTATCGACGCGGACATTAACACTTGCTAGCTGTCGGATCGCGGCCACTTCGGATATTCAATTTCCCAATATCGCGACATTTTGTTTGGAATCAAAGACATAGACAAATACTCTCTACTAGATACTAGTACACCCTCACTAATAAAAACTGTTTCACGGGTTTATTGAAATCACTCTAGTGTTATTGCTTTTATAGAAGCATTCATTTGTTGTGAAACAGAACAACACAATAAATATGTCAATACATTATGTATTAAAAAAAATAACGCACGCGGCAGCGTCCATATAATTTTTGAGTTAGAGATGCATGCGGGAATTTGAGCGAACACTCGAGCCGTTTGAAGAAGCACTCAGCCTACAAATCAATATTCGCACGCTGACCAGTGCTTTATTTCTTTTACTAGAAATACAATAATTGCAGAGATCCCTCGCTCTATAGTGGGTTTTCGGAAAGCGGGGTTCTTGTTTATTTTCCGCTTGGAGATTGCTTTAAAATCCTTTTTAAACCACAATCAAATTAAGCGACGTCACCAGTCGGCCGCTAAAAAGACTCTTTGTTGCACGGCAGTCTGGTTTAGCTCAGACAACGTGCAATCTGCAATTTTCGTGAACACTAGCTGAACTCCAAAATTTGCTGAGTCAACTTTTATACACAACTACAGAATACTCCCGAGACTTGAAAGCCAAGAAAAGCGCAACTAGAATCGTGACTCGATCAGTTTTGCACAGTCAGTGAAGTCGAGTTCGATACCAAAATATTTATGAATTTTAAGAAAAGCCGCAATTTCTCCAGTCAACGCTGTATCCTAACTACATACGTGCATCTTTTTTTTTTACTTTATCATTTTAATACGCTTCTTCGAGTGTAACAAATTTAGACTGACTGTCAAAGCGAGAGTCGCTTGTATACGCTTTCGAAATCTCCAAAATGCGTGAATTTTGGCAAGAATTCAAGTTTTTACTCTGGATTGCATGCAGCAGACTCAGGCATGCATATTTAATGAGCTCGAATTGTTTTGTATGTGAACCCGCTCAAAACAGCATGATTTCTCCCAGAATCAAATCAAAACTTGAACGGTTTACTTCAAGTACACGGGCTTCAGACCTTGTCATACTTCTAAGAACGATTCTCGCTGCAATCACTGCATGTCAGCTGCATGGATTACAGCATCTGTTACAGTTTTAGTCTTGAAAGAAAAAATAAGATATCTGACTAAATCATTAAAGACTCCAAGTTCTGATTGCTCTGAGCGAATACGGTAGCCGAAACTGGTGACAGATGCGTATTAATACAATACTTCTAGGGAAAATGATCAGCATGCATATTCTAAATAATACATTCTTAAAGTGATTGAGTTGCAAGATACAGGTAAAATATATTTGTCACGGTGATTGTTCGTTTGTTGCTTGTCCTTTCTGAATAAGTAGCTGAGCCAGTTTAGCACAAAACGGCGTCTGAAGCTCCCGATTTGCTTTCAAGCGCTGTTCCCTTTGCGGAGTCGTTTCTTTGGCACGCTTCCGCGCTTGATGTTGTCGGTTATAACTTGTTTGTCGTCTTTTCTCTAGATGTATTTGGCGCTTTTCGATCGTTTCACGATTTCGCCTTGCCCGTGCCTGTTCCCCTTTTTTTGAAGACGAGCTTCGCGATATATATATATATATATATATATTTATAAAATAACTATGATACTACGCGCGCTCTGATTGGTTAAAAATCCATTTTATAAATAAGTACAAAGACATGGAAATGACGAATCCTGAAATAAAAAGACTGCGTGTCGTCCCCTACTTCAAAGATTCATGTGTTACAGAAACTGCAGTGGGCTATTAGAGCAAATAGTGAAGCCGTGTGCAAATCATGTGCAATTAGTGAAGCAGCGTGAAGAAAAGTTGTCCGAATATTGCATGAAATTTAATTCGGAAACCGTGAGACAGAAAGCCAACAATTACACAGTCAAAGAACATTCTCTAAAGTTTCTAACCTTTATACCTTCGTCTCCTGTGGCTCGTAGCTAGTAACTAGATGGCTTAGATCACCGGAGTTTCACACGAATAATTGTAGGTTTATGGTGATGAAGGCACAAACAGTCTTCGCTAATGAGTCTGTCTCGGCTGTCGGCTCGGTGGCACAAAAGCTGTTGAGTCAATTCAATGGAGTTGACTGTCGTCCGGCAGAGTTCAAGTAATGCTTAAGTAAAGGAAACAAATGTACAAACTACCTTCTTCAGCAGAATAGTGTTGTTGTGCAGACATGTTTACGTCGAGTGACACCGTTGTCCTGAAAGTTGAAACCTGACGGCTCAAAACATTCTCACCGGTTCTTTTGAATCCTTGACAAACAGTGGTACTAATATCCGACACATTTCTTGCGAAATTCATCTTCATTTAGCAGCCTGTCAAGTTTTTCAAGTGAACGGGAGTGGTGTTCCGTTTTCATTCATGGACTGACTTGAGCGAAGTGCCGTGAAACAGACTTTCCGTTGGACGAGCGTGCGTTTTGACGGTTTTCGGGAGAAGCTTGAACTTGATCATTTTCAATATAAAGTTCTTTCAGGTAATAAAAGCTTCGTTATTTTATAAAAGCAATATGACACTCGTTTCCATGTCTATGTAATCTTATATAAACACTTCGGATGTTGTGAGAACACTCGAAAAAGTTCAAAATCACTCGCCGAAGCGGCTCGTGATTTTGAACTTTTTCTCGTGTTTCTCCCAACATCCCGCGTGTTTATATAAGAGTACATAGACATGGAAACTCGTGTTATATTGCTATATATATATATATATATATATATATATATATATATATATATATATATATATACAGCCCTTTGCAAAAATTTTGAGCCCTCAATATGAACACTATATGCAAATATCAAGTGCATTGTGGGAAGGTAATGGTTCTAAAATTGCACACAAACCGCACAACTCAGAACAATATATTACCAGAAAGATATTTAATATGTGTAGAACAAGGGTGAAAGGCGCGTGGACCCAGTAAAAACACAGAATCAATCAGTTTTTTACCAACATGTTTCGGCTACGTGCCGTTCTCAAGGTAAACTGATTACAAGTGTTTCTTAAAATTAGATTACGTAACAATACGGTGTATAATGATTTGGTAATTAAGCTGAATTAGTACATTGACGTGTGTAGACGTCATTGTGTTCAATTATATGCTCACTCTACCGATCAATAAGTAATGAAAAGAGAACAAATAGTACGGTAGAATAAATGGAGCTAAGTGTACGGGTTAATAGTCATAGTTTAAGGCTGGATGTCTCATTAGGATGATTGAGTTCTTGGTTTAATCCAAGCGGCTTGAGAGTCTGAAGTTTGATGATCCAGTAGTCTTCTCTTTTCTCAAGTATAGATCGTTGCTCTTTCTTAGGCACGTCCGCTTTTTTGAGTTGTTCGATAATTGTGAAAGTCGCATGCTCATTGAAGTCATGTCCGGTTTTGCTGAAGTGTTGTGATGCCGGTATTCCATCTGGTCGGTGGGCGTCCTTCCTGTGGTTGTTTATCCTGATGTTCATAGGAAATTCGGATTTGCCGATATATTGTCACTTTCATTTACTACATTCCATGATGTAAATAACAAGCGTGCTTTTGCAGTTGACGCAATGGTAGAATTTAAACCTTTTACCAGTGCTTACGCTCCTAAAGGAACTCGTGTTGGCTATTGGTATACAGCAGAGATTCCCTGTCTTAGACATACATGGGACGCATTTCCCTATTGTAGGTGTTGATTGTCTACGAAAGACTCGGTCGTGCTCAATGATGTTGCTTCCCAGGTAATCTTTTAGGTTGCGACAACGTCGATAGGCTAAGATAGGTGGTTCTTTGAAATGATCGTTAATGTCGGGGTTCAGTTGTAATAGATGCCAGTGTTTATGTAGCGTCCTTGCAATTGGTGGAAGGGTCCTATTGTAGGTGACGACGAACGGTATTCTGTCTGATGTCTGTCGATCCTTGGTGTGCAGGAGTGTTGCGCGTGGTAAGTTTGCTGCTCGTTCAATTTGCTTTGCTACTTCATCTGGCTTGTAACCTCTTTTGATCATGGATTCCTTTAGGAGTTCACAGTTTTTAAGGAATTCAGAGTCTTCAGAGCAGATGCGTTTTATGCGAAGGGCTTGTCCGTACGCGATACTTGATTTGAGAGTGTGTTGATGATCTGAGAGGCTATGAAGATAATTCTGTCTATCTGTGGGCTTCCGATAGAGTTTCGTTTGGAGTTTTCCAGTTTGGGCAATGTATACTGTTGTATCGAGGAAATTTACTTCTTTGTCTGAGATCTCGTAGTCGAACTTGATGGACGGGTGTTTAACGTTGAGGTCTTCGATGAAAGTTTCGAAATTGTCCTTCGTGCCGGTCCATATGAGAAATATATCGTCAATGTAGCGCAGGTATAGTTTGTAATGTGTTGAAATCATTTGGTAAATGTAGGTTTCTTCAAACCTTCCCATGAAGATGTTTGCGTAGGACGGAGCGCAGTTTGTGCCCATGGCACATCCTTTTATCTGGAGATAGTTGACGCAGTTGAAGATAAAGTTATTCAATGTAAGTATTAGTTCCATGAATTTCAATAGGACGGTGCTGTTCGCTGTATAGGATCCAATTCGTCTCTTTTCCAGTGTATGTCGTAGTGCTTCTATTCCTTCGTCATTAGGAATGTTTGTATATAATGATCTGACGTCCATTGACACGAGGTATGTGTTGGTGGGGACTATATCCACATTCTCAATTTTGTTAAGAAAGTCCGTGGTGTCTTTAACGTAAGATGGTAGTTTTGACACTAGTGGCTTAACGTGGTGATCGACGTATGCAGAGATTTTGCTAGTGTGACAATTAACAGAGCTGACAACTGGCCTGCCTGGATTGCCTTGTTTGTGAATCTTCGGGAGAATGTAGAATCTTGGCGTCTTAGGGTTTTCATTTCGTAGGGCTTCCGCGAGTTTTTCCAATAGTAGCTGTTGTGTCTTGAATGTTTCTATAGCATCATTTATCATGTCCCTATGGTGTTTTGTAGGTGACCCAGGAAGTTCTTGGTAGAATTCGATGTTTTGCAACTGGATTTCTGCTTCGGTAATGTAAGCTTGTACGTCCATAATGACAATGGCTCCGCCTTTATCCGCTTTAGTAATTACCATGTCATCTCTTTTGCTTAAATCTGATAGAGCTTCACGTTCTTTGGGGGTAAGGTTATCCTTCGGCAGTGGTCTCATCTTTGAGTTGTTTTAAATGTCATACTTAATGGCTGCAATGAATGTTTCCACTGTGTGGTCCGTGTAACTCGGGGTCCAAGTAGAGTTCCTTTTTGCAAATATTTGTTCTTCAGGGCGTTCTTCCTTTGTTTTAGAGCCAAAATGTGCCCGAATTTTGATACGTCTACAAAACTTGTTTATGTCATTGTTGAGGTCTGATCGGTTGAATTCTTTTGGTCTTGGGCAGAAGTTTAAGTTCTTGTTTAGAAGTCTGAATTTGTTCCTGGTAAACTTTTTTTCAGTGAGGTTCATTACATTTCCTGCTGGGTCATTGTGTATTCGTAGAATTGTTTGAAGCTTCTTCCTAAGTCGGTTAAAACCCTTGTGGCTTGTGTAATGTCCTCCAGTGCGTTCATCATTATTGTTGTGTGATCGCCTTCTGTGGAGAAGGCAGTTGGGCCGTTTTTTGATGCATTCCGAGTTTGCCGTCGAAGGTTAAGATATTGTTGGTTTGTAGTGGTGGCTGGTTCAGTTCCTGTTGCTCTTAATTGTGTGCTGGATATGGAGTGTGATATCCGGTACTTTGGATCCTCATCCCGATAGTTGTTTTTTCGTCGATTTCCTCTCTTGATTATATCAGCGTATGTTAGAGGTCTCCTTTGTTGTGCTATGGGTTCGTCGTCTTCAGCTGGAGGTTGTGTTGGTGGAATATCGGATCTCCACGATTTCCGTGTGTACGTCTGAACTTTTTCGTTGCTGCGTTGTCTTCGAGGTTGTTGTTTATTAAATCTTATTGCGTTGGGCTTTCTGTTTTTCTTTAAATTCAATTGTCGTGTGTTGTCCCCAATATTCAATTTGATTATTTTGGTGACTTCAGCATATTCGGTTTCGTGGATAGTATTCCGAAGATCTGTGTCGACTTGCGTGATGTCTTGTTTACTTGAGTTGATGGTTTTCTCGCAGAACGTGGCTACATCTTGCATCAGTTCCAGTGAGAATTTGTTAAGTTTCTCGTACCATTTGCAGACGAACTCTTCGTCGTGATTTCCAATAGTGGGTTCAAGATCGATCTTTAGTCCGTTTGGTATGAGTTGTTGTTGTATGCATTTCTGTAGGAATTCTTTGTGTGGTTCATATCTAGTCACCTTATCATGTAGAAGATCCAGTCTGATAGTAAGTCTCCTGTCCCTTGTAGGGTTTTCGTCTCTGGGATCATCTTCATAGATGTCAATCACTGTTGACGTACTCGATGAACTTCTTAACGATGTGTTGGAGTCGGTATCTCTCGCACTCTCATCGTCTTGTGACGCTGCGTTAGCGTTGTTATTGTTAGCTCGTGGGTTCTCTGTTATCTCTTGTAGTTGACCGGCGTTGTCCGCGGTGTCAATCGTGGGGTTTCTCCTGGAACGCCTTTGTGTACTCATATTTATATATAGAACAAGGGTGAAAGGCGAGTGGACCCAGTAAAAACACAGAATCAATCAGTTTTTTACCAACATGTTTCGGCTACGTGCCGTTCTCAAGGTAAACTGATTACAAGTGTTTCTTAAAATTAGATTACGCATACGTATATATATATATATTATGTATGCGTTCTTATTGGTGAAAAAAATTTAAATTGATTACTCTTGGAAGTCTCGCTCTTGTCCAGAAATCGTTTTTTAAAGAATCGATGTGTGCGGATAGTTGCCACATCAAATTTGAATTCCGGCATCTGTCACGTCTTCACGTGATAAAACTTGATTATATCTTAGTTTTTACGTTAGACTACTAAAAATGTTCTTTGATGTTCCCAAATGTCTAAGCACAATTCAAACTGAAATTACTGCATACCTGTCTCAAGTAACAGTGTCACACGAGCCGAGCTCAATGCAAACAAGTTCAAACAATGGATTTTGTTCAATATTTGTATTGATTTCAGCTCATGTAAAGTACGGCGGACCCTGGCCTAAGCAAGCAAGTGGCAGGGGCGGATCCAGGGGAAAATTTGACCAGTTTTTAAATCCTAAAGGAGCAAATTGTTTTGAGCTTTCTCTTTCCAATTAGCGCTATTTCTAAAGGTTGGGAACTAAATGCATGACCGGCTTCCGCAAACTGGTGTACTGGATCCGCGCCTGAGTGTTGACGTTTCCTCGCACTACTGGTTGGTTTTAATCTAAGGTATCACCTTACCTGATGCCATACAGGTTCTATTTTTTCTACTTGACAAAAAAATAACATAAAACATTGGCATGCGATACAAAAGAAAATGTTTGTTGCAAATCAGCACATTGATTCTCGGTGGTGGCTGCCATGGATATTGAGCTTGGGGGAACCTATTGCACAATAAATGACGTGGTTATATATTAATATATATTTTTACTTAATCTCCCTCAATTTTTACCTATTCTAATGAGCTAATGGGGCTCTACAATGGAATGTCTCAGAATTTTGAAAGTTTGCTTCAAACGTTTTTTACGAACTTTTTAATGTGAACTGTAAAACTTTTTCACGACGTTGAATTTTAAAAAATCATGAAAAGGTTTTGAATCAAAATAAAGAAAAAACTGAGATACAGTTTTTAGATCTCATGATCCCTTTCATATGGTGTTAGTTTTGTTCTAATTGTTGCAACACTAAGGCATATTAAGTCAAAAATATGAAAAACCTCTGACGTCAATGATTACGCAATAACATTTGCCATATTTGATAATAATGACAGAAATTACTAGAAGCAGCTAGACAATTTAATAACAAACAGTTTAATAATAGCATGCCTATGTTTAGTCAATTGTTAAATAAGATTCCCTTGGGAAAATGTTTTCACCCTCGGTAAATCGTATTTCCCTGTGGAAAAGTGTGTAGTGTGACAACGACTATAGTTTCATGAATTAAATTAAATTTAAATTTTGTGTTGATGGTGATGCATCGGAGGGGGGGGGGGTACTCAAAAGGGTAGCAAAATTTACATTTTTGTGTCTTGAATAGGGTCAGGGTTTTATAGAGTCAGCGGAACCCACCTACCCAGATTCCTATTGAGTACCCCCCCCCCCCCCCCCCCCCCCCCCCCCGGGCGATGCATTAACCATTTATTCTATAATATGCAAACTTTGCGAAACTAGGTTAGGATGCTTAAATCTTGCGCCGTCCTGTTCTCCCGGACAGGATTTGCTGTATGCGTAAATTACGTTTGAGATAAAAAAAATTTTCAACTACAACGTGGAAAAACTAAAAATGGCACAGGGTCTGGCCACAGATAATTGTCTCTCGAGACCAAACCAATCCGAATAATCACAGGCCCGTCACTTATCGCTATAAAATAGAGCTGCTGCGATAGGGCAAAATATATAAGAAGTGTAATAATAACTATAGTTCCCTGAACTGTTACTTATAACGTCTTCCAATCTATTTTGTCCTTTTCCAAAATAGCCTTTTTCCACCTAATACCCCCTTTTTTCACTGCAGGAATAATTTCATAGTGAAAAATGATTGTTTTTAGCGGACACTTCTTGGAAGTCTATTAAAATTAATGAATACCACCGAGAGAAAAACAATGTTGGTGAAAAATGATTTTATTTGGAGGAGACTTATAATGTACAGCTTTTTTTTTAAGGGTACAAAATCTTCGGCCACAGGCGGGCAGAAATTCTGCGACCTTCAAAGTTCTCCCAGCCCACAAAAATTCTGCAACCCCCAAACTCATCTCAGGACCCCCAAACTTATTCCAGGCCGCAGAAATTCTGCAACCCCCAAACTTATCCCAGGCCACAGAAATTCTGCAACCCCCAAACTTATCCCAGGCCGCAGAAATTCTGCAACCCCCAAACTTCTCTTAGGTCGCAGAAATTCTGCAACCCCCAAACTTATCCCAGGCCATAGAAATTCTGCAACCCCCAAACTTCTCTTAGGTCGCAGAAATTCTGCAACCCCCAAACTTATCCCAGGCCGCAGAAATTCTGCAACCCCCAAACTTATCCCAGGCCGCAGAAATTCTGCAACCCCCAAATTTCTCTTATGTCGCAGAAATTCTGCAACCCCCAAACTTATCCCAGGCCGCAGAAATTCTGCAACCCCCAAACTTCTCTTATGTCGCAGAAATTCTGCAACCCCCAAACTTATCCCAGGCCGCAGAAATTCTGCAACCCCCAAACTTCTCTTATGTCGCAGAAATTCTGCAACCCCCAAACTTATCCCAGGCCGCAGAAATTCTGCAACCCCCGAACTTCTCTTAGGTCGCAGAAATTCTGCAACCCCCAAACTTATCCCAGGCTGCAGAAATTCTGCAACCCCCAAACTTATCCCAGGCCGCAGAAATTCTGCAACCCCCAAACTTCTCTTAGGCCGCAGAAATTCTGCAACCCCCAGACTTCTCTTAGGCTTCATCTCAGGGCACAGAAATTCTGTGACCCCCTCCCCCCCCCCCCCCCCCCCCCCCCCCCCCTCTCAACTACTCCCAGTTTGCAGAAATGAAACAAAAATATAATCTTGCAGAAATTTTGCAGGCCTAGCACCTAAAATCCATGTTGGCTAAGAAGAAACAAAAGGAACCTATAAACAAATTCTGCGAGTCTGGTCTGCCTATTTATTTTGCAAGAGTTCAAAGCACTGGCTACATCATGCACTAACACTTCGTAGAGCAGAGTATCTTTCCTTTAGAAACTGCCTTGTTGCTGGCAAAAGCTTCACGCCCTCAGATAGTGGAAACCCACAGCACACAATACAGGTTTTTGGCAACCTCTCCAACCATGGATCATTCTTCCTCCTTGGTAGATGCTGAGGGAACCATTTTCCCAGGTACGTGCCTTTCCAGTAGTGCACACGAAAATGGTCCTCCTCAACATCTAGCACTTTTCCAATGACAGGAGTTCTGTTGTAATTTGCAAAATGCATTGCAACAAAACAGTCCACGGTTAACTTTTCGAGAAAATTGTCATCCAATTGCACCAGGGCCTCTCTGTCGCGTGGATTTCTGTAGTTTCCAGTGTAAATCTAAATTTGTTTGGACAAAACAAAACCTTGTTAGTGATCACACTAAACAAACAACTTCTGCTGATGGGTTCAAACTAATGTGCCTAACTGAAAATAGATATTGATTTGTGATGTTTATGTACATGACTGTGATAGGTAAAAAATAAAAATAAAACTACAAAGAATGCCTGAATTAAGTGCACTTTATCAAAGTGAGCAAGAGCAGAAAATAACACATAGTCTTGTTAACTCATGAGTAATCTGGGTATATATTAGAGTGTTTTTTCCCCATGGATGACTGTTGAAAGTGTGATTGCTTTGGTTTTGTGTTTTCTACACTTTTGGATTGGGCTGAGAATGCTGGAAAACTTATGTGGACCATCAGGAATAAAACCAAACTTCTCACACAAGCAAGTAAGTTATTGCAAT
This sequence comes from Plumapathes pennacea, assembly GCA_964036295.1. Taxonomy (NCBI): domain Eukaryota; kingdom Metazoa; phylum Cnidaria; class Anthozoa; order Antipatharia; family Myriopathidae; genus Plumapathes; species Plumapathes pennacea. The sequence goes on from OZ038462.1 coordinate 10,208,591, forward strand.
GGGACTTACTCACACTACTGATCGGTTTTTGTCTAAAGCAACACATTTGGCTTCTGATTGGTTGACCTTTTTTTTGCAGGCTCTATGATTGATGGTGCAGTTACTTTGGCTTGGTGTTTGAACCGTCACCCAAAATTCTATCACATGCTGGTATTTTTAGCGGTACTTACTTCTCTGGTGGGCAGATTCTCCCTCTCCCTTAGTTCAAGCAATTCATCAGGTAACTGCTCGGCAGGTGGGACTGGCTCACTTCTTGCGGCCAGCTTAAGTGTGTCAACAGCCCAGTCATACTCTTCTGGGACAGATGTGGCATGTTTTACCTTTTCGACCCACTGCTTCCATGTATTGAATGCTGCCTCAGGCATGTGGTGCTCGTACTTGGGCACATCTCGCTCAAGTGTTGGCATGTCTAATTTGACGAGGGATAGAGGGACTAGTTGTGGTTTCCCAGGAGGCATAGTCTGTGAAAAATGAAAAATAACATGAGAAGCAATAAAAGACAGAACTATGTACAAAAAGTGACATTGCAATAATGCCAAAGTTTCAATAAACATGATCCCCTGTCCACTATATGTTGAGGAACATACTGCATGCACTCATAAAAGCCACAAACACACACTCACACTCACTAAGCTAGAAATACAGTATATACAATGCTTACTGTGTGGCTTTTAATATTATAACCTTGCTGGAGTTACACAAATTCTAGGTTGGCATGTCTGCCTCTGTCAACTGAACTGCAAACCAGTTGATGTATGAACCAATGACATAGTATGTACCTTAAGAATAACCAAAGGACCTTGCCATTGCTCATGGCTCCAGTTTCTGTAGCTCATTGCTGTTTTCCCATCTTCATTTAATTCAAATTTAAAACACTTTGGCAAAGTGTGTTCATGCATCTCTACCGTATGCTCCGTTATCCAAGACTTTATGTCATAAGCATTTGGCAGCATAAACGGCTTTGGTATTGGATGGTTCATGCATTTCCTGAAGGCTTCCAACAGTTCTGAAACAACAACATTCATTTGTCATTTACTATTTGACTAGCACACACTCAAGGTTGAACTCAACTCTATTCAGTTTGATACAATAATGACCTATGTGTCATGAGTGAATGTTGTTTGCAACACTGACAATCACTACTACGTTCCAGCATTGATTTTGACACTTACTGTTGCAACCCAGATTAGTGATTAATATTACTGTAGGGTATAATAATTATTATTAATAGTTATTATTATGTTGCAAATGTGAAGGACTGAGTACAGTAGTACACACTTAGGACTGGCATCTGACTTTGTTAAACACCAATTTAGCATTATTACTACAAACCCCAATCCATCAACCATCTTAGATATCTTATTCATAGTTAATAATCATTCAATTGCACATCAATCATATTACTGAAGTACCTTCAACTGTGTAAACATCTTGTTTCTCTAAATGTTTGGAGAACACTCCAAAAAATGCGTCTATGTCTTCATGTGTATGCCCAACTGGGAGGAAGTTCAATCGGATCTAAATTGGAAAGTAAAGATAAGATAATAAATAATGAGATTGTCTAGTATAAATATTAGTGCATGATACTAATAGCATGACACTTTCACTCCAGAGATCAATACACAAATTCTCCCAAGCACTGAAGGAAAATGTTTACGTATAACTGTTTGGACAATAAAATTACTGCCAGTTCCATCAGCTGCCATTTTAGGAAGCTAGTACTTACAGTGTAGCCTGCGTGGTATTACAAAGTATAAAATCATACCTTGATGCAATATGCAGAGCCGTTGAACCATTGCTGCTCTTGGCATCAACATTGGCACCAAAATCCAGCAGTAAATTGACAACTTCAATCCTGTTTCGTTTCGAAGCAATGTGCAGTGCTGTCAAGCCGTGTTGTGCGTCTAGCTTGTTAATGTTATGATTCTCGTCTAAAAGAAACGCTCGAACATCGCCCAAAGAGCCAGCCGCTACCACTTGATGGAGACTCGAGCCTTCGTTACGCATTTCCAACTCGAAGCCGTCTCTTTTGTTGAACGACGTTTGTTCAGGAGCAAATAGCAGATCCTTTTTGCCAAGCATGGCGTCCGTGTTTGTCCTAATTCCTTCAAGATTTGAACCTTGTTCTGATTGTCCTCGATCCCTGCTCGCAAAAATGCTATTATCAATCAAAGAACGATTCCATTTTCGTTGACTACTCTGCATGATAAACAATTAATCTCCTGCCGTGAATACATTTGTTTCGCGAAAAGGGAAAAGTGGCTTCGTTGTTTGTTGTACGTGGCGGGTAGGGGAGGGGGGGGGGATGCGCGAGGCCTTGGGAAGGGGGGGGGGGGGGGTTGGGTTGTGGAAGGTTGTTGGAGGGGGAAATTGTTTGTGAAACACATTTTATTTGGAAACGGGAAAAGGAGTTTCGTAGTTGTTGTTCTGTAGGTTGGGGTAGAAAATGGAAAGTTATTAGAGGGGGAAATTGTTTGTAAACACATTTGCTTTTGGAGACAGGAAAAGGAGTTTCGTCGTACTTGTTTCTGTTGTGTGGGGGAGGGGGAAATTGTTTGTGAAACACATTTGTATTTGGAAACGGGAAAGGGAGTTTCGTAGTTGTTGTTTCTGTAGGGTAGGGGAGGGGGGAAAATTGTTTGAGGCCTAGGGATTGGAAAGTTATTAGGGAAAAAATTGTTTGTAAACACATTTGTATTTGGAAACGGGAAAAGGAGTTTCGTAGTTGTTATTTCTGTAGGGTGGGGTAGGAAATGGAAAGTTGTTAGAGGAAGAAATTGTTTGTAAAACATTTGTTTTTGGAGACAGGAGAAGGAGTTTCGTCGTACTTGTTTCTGTTGGGTGGGGGAGGGGGGAATTGTTTGAGACCTGGGGATCGGGAGGGGGGTTGTTGTGGGTTGTAGAAAGTTGTTAGAGGGGGAAATTGTTTGTGAAACACATTTGTTTTTGGAAACAAGAAAAGGAGTTTCGTCGTACTTGTGTCTGTTGGGTGGGGGAGGAGGGAATTGTTTGAGGCCTAGGGATCGGGGGGGGGGGGGGGGTTGTGGGTTGTAGAAAGTTGTTGGAGGGGGAAATTGTTTGTGAAACACATTTGTATTTGGAAACGGGAAAGGGAATTTCGTAGTTGTTGTTTCTGTAGGGTGGGGAGGGGGAAAATTATTTGAGGCCTGGGGATCGGGGGAAGGGGGGAATGAAAAGTAGTTTTTGGATGACGACTTCACACCTCTTGCCTAATCCGCTTTATTAGCATATCCGACGGGCAAGACCCCTATGGCAGCTAGCTATAAATAAAGCGCAAATTCTAAACCGGGAGTGCACGTCATTGATTCAATACAAACATTATCATAAAATGTCGCACTAATTGCCGTTGCTAGTACGAAGCGGATTTTTTGCCTCAGCCAGCTGCAACTGATTTGTTACGAAGGAGTGTATCGTCGAGATTAACAGGACGAGGGTTGAGAGTATAAACCCGGGGGGGGGGGGGGGGGGGAAGATACTCCCATATATGAGCCATATAGGTATGTGCCGCCCCAAAGGCTATCATTTTCAGCATTTTAGTTTAAAAAAGGGTATCGATTTTGAGTCTTTGGTCTGGAAGGGTCGAAAATCGCAAATTTTGGTCTGAAATAGGGTAAGGGTTTTCAGTCCCGGGCGGCACACTCCCACCCAAAATTTTGAGGAGTACTTTGAAGGTCAAGGGTACTTTGTTGAGGGTCATAATATAATTATCATTTATAAACTCTAGGTAAGAAGGAGACAGACAGAAAGTTCCTATCTAGAGCTTTTGGGGCAGTGAAAGCGTGGACGTTGTCCACGCAAGTAGTCGCTCCCCTTTCGCAACGTTCATGAGTGTAGTCAACAATAATTTCAATAATCGCTTCCGGAGGCCATCTAAAAACCTCGGACCCATCGGCACCGGGTAATGATCAGCTTGGTCATGTACCACTGTCGTCACGTGACGATCAGTGCTGTCCGACACCGTATCATATGACAGAAAGTGGTTGATCTTGCCGAATGTTATTCTTATATTTGGGAAAGTTGTGTATTGTTCTGATCCCAAAGTGTTATTACATTGCCACTTGATTTATATTATATTTATGGTTAGCTTTCTATTACATTTACGGTTGATTGCTGGCGTTATTACATTTAGCGGTGATACAACTTGTCCCGGGTAGGCGAGCTATCCCTAGAGAACCGTTTACAAAAGAAAACATAGCCCGGGCACTAGAGTAACCCTAGCTCTCAGCTCGCGTAACCCTATCACAAGCCTAACCCAAGCCCGCTTATAAACATGCTGATTAAAGAAAGAGGAAATCTTAAAGCGCTAGACCCTAGTTCTAGGGTAACCCTGTGTCCTTGTAGACAGGCCCTTTGGTTCAGGTTTAAGGTTAGAACTTGCCAACAGAAAAGTATTATGTGAGGTCTTGTCTGCACGTGGCCGTGTGACGTAACGTAAGCAAATCACTGTATTGAGCGCGCTTTTCCCACGAGGGGAATGCAATTTTTTTTAAATACGCTATGGCCATGATCACACTTACACTAGAACTAAGCTTGACACGCGGGAGTGCTCATCGGTTATTTCGTAGTATCGCCTCATGATCACGTGCAAGCAAGCCTGTGCTAGGCAATCAGAAGCAAACTAAGCTAAGCGCGCTTCTAGCACAAGTACAGTGACCACAGCCTTAGTCCTACAGTTTACCGGAATAATTTATCGGTGATGCGTAAGTTTTATTCAAGCTTATAAATATTCTAACAATTCTTCTAGTCATATACTATTATTTGCTGAATACATAGTTAGAATTCGTCTTTACAACACAGTTACAGTACTTGAAACATTTCATTCATTTATGAAATGGTAACCTCGTATAAAATCACTGGTAAAGCTAAGTCCTTAATTTTCATCACAATATAGGATATATGGCAAGTGCTTTGAAATCATTATAATTGAAAAAAACATCTAATTTCTTCAATATTTATTCCTGGCCATTTAAACACCGTGCTTAATTCGGTTAAATTTCACCACATATAACAGTTTTATCTAGGGGAGCCCCTCTTCTATCACATGTAAAGACAAAAAACCGGCCCCAGTATCTGTCACATTTTCCGTCGACATAATTAGTTAGTTTTGCTAATGATTGGTCAAGAGACTTGTCTTGTCCAATCCTAAAGCGTCTAGCAAACTCAAAACAAAGGCAATCACACGACAACTTGCAACAGTCATTCGAAAACCGTTCTGTGCTTACAATAAAAAAGAAAGTATATAGCATGAAAAACTTGGAGTCAACTTTCTATAAACTGTGCGGCAGTACAGCAGACTTGTTACAAGAACTTACACTTTTTCTTCAAGGAACGATCAATCTTCTTTCTGATACTTCATTGAAAATCAAACGAGCACAATGTAGAATTAGTCCTTTCTCGGCCTGGGATCTCTGTGTAGCATTGCCAGTGGTACAGTGAAACCTCTATACTACCTCAGTATAACAAGAACCCCGATATAACGAACAATTTTATTCAGTCCGTTACAAGCCAAGTTACGGTAATTATAAAGTATATGAGCGGAATCTTGCTAACGAAACTCCGCGTTCAATAACAAAGGTATTTTCCCAGTCCTTGGGCCTTCGTTATATCGATATTGCACTGTAACACTCTTACTGTACACGGTACTATTTTGGCATTAGAAGGATATCTTTTTATCATTTCTAGAGCAACAAAATTGCCTGGATGTTGAATTTTCGGCCGGATTACAAAATTTTGCTAAATCTTAGCATGCAAAATCATTTGCGCACGCAGTGCATGCTGGGCTTGGACACAAAGTACATGAATTTTTAAAAAGTGGCTCCATAGGGTTTTCGCTGCACTTGCCTGTATTTAGTTTATGACACTAAAACTGTCATATTTTCATTTCATTATACAAATTTACAGGGTGGATGTTTAGAGATCTGTTGCATATGCGTTTTAATTTTGTCACTCTAGTATGGTTTCAAAAGAGACAATGCATCCTTGAAAAAAAGGTCTTTTACCCCATTTTCAAACTTTCTGCTCTATTTTCTCGAGTACTCTTTGGCGAAACTTTTAGTATGTTTAAGAATTTTTATAAGGTAAACATAGCTGTAAAAAAAGTTAGGGTTAAAGAACCGGATTCTGAGCTAATTGGCAATTCATATTTTTACAAATAAAAAATCATCTACTCCATAAATTTCCATTAAAATGAAATATGACAAGACCTGATATAATCTTTGTTTGCCTGGAAAATTTAAGACACATTCACCGAAGGAAACGTGAAAAAAAAAAAAAAAAAAAAAAAAACGCAGAGAGAAACTTGATGTTTTGCGTGCGTACTGCGCCATCAAATGCAAACTAATGACTCGACAAGATCGACAATTGCGCATGAATAGCTTGCGCGTGAAAATAAGCTGTACGAAACTAGCCCTTGATGTCAAGAAGACATACCTTGATGTGCACATAGCTAAACGGATATATATCCGAAATGTTTCACAAACGCCCATTTGCAAAACCCAATGGAGCAACATTGGCAGAAATATCGGACAAGATGGCCGCCCCGCATGCGCATTGACGCACACAATCTGTTGGCTCTCTCTCAGATCAATAAAGGAAAATGTTTGGGAGAGATCACAAAATGCATAATTAACTTGTTCCTGACGAAAAACCGGCAAAATGTCCAGCTCGGTAGTTGTAGTTATAACTTAAAGACATCGTTTTAACCGTAGCTGGGTACAGTATTTCGAGTCCTTCTTTCTTCTTTCGAGCGGTAAACTTACCTTCATTTCATGCTCTGTGAGCACACTGTTTCTTTGTAATTTTCGCAATTAAGCTACATTTCAAGTCCGTCTTCCAATGACTTGCTTGTGTTGGGTACAGTTTGTCCAGCTCGCGATATCGAGTTCGAAGCTTTATAGAGTCCGTAGAACCCAAAATGACCTTCGTCTTTTGAGCTTTAATCTCTTCTCTAAGCCAAAATATATTGCCATGTTTCCTCTAACTCGATGCCATTATGGAAGGCCCGTAGGCGAAGAAACCACGACCGTGAGATCAATCTGCCATGTTTTCTGGCCGCCATGTTTTGTTATGTTAGTTCCTAGTCCTCCTCAGTCTTAAGTAAGGGTGCCTGACTATTCTGGTAGGAACGGGGAGGGTTTTTGTGGAGTTTTTGCCGATTTGCAGGACAGTCATGTGGAAGCCATGTCCGAGGTCAAAGGTAATTTTACAGACTATGACAGTTATTCGCTGCAGGAGATCTAGTGCACTGTTAAAAAAACACATTTCTAGCTTTGGACAGCACTGTCCAGCTATTACAATCAGAATCACAAACGCTGACATTTGTTGACACTGTTCTTGGTCGTTATTTGTACCGAGCAGTCAAATCTGGCAGTTTCCCAACGTTTCCATATTATTATTAATGGCAGTATTTCGAATGTAAAATTGATAAGCGCTGCTTGTGATGTACTAAAAATGCTCAATACACTCTTCTGGCCAACTTTCTCGCACAATTTAGCGGTTATTGAAAAACTAAGGGAATAACCGCTGACAACGGCGTGCGGGCTAAAAATGTCCAACATTTCTCCTGGGCCCGGTTTTTCAAAGCACGATTAGGCTAATCCTGGATTAGGTCTAAACTTTCCGGCAATTTTTTGAAAACGTGAAAATTTCGTCCACAACGACTTTCTTGATAACGTTTTAAGCTGAAACAAGCTTTCTAATCCATCTTCGAACAAAACCCTGCAGTTTATTGGGAGAGAGGTCGAAAGAAAGAATTTCGTTAATCCTGGATTAGCTTAATCGACTTTCGAAAAACCGGGCCCTGATGCCTTAAGCATGAAAATGGGAAGGTTTCAAGCCACAAGACATGGTGTATTTTGAGCCACAACTAGCTCTTCAGTTCGAATTTCATAAAAGCCCCGACTTATTTGGCCAAGCGAAGGCTAGGAAAATGATAAGCTGGATGCCCAGCGAAGATGTATTGTTCTTTTCCTATCCGCCATACATTTCGGGTCAGCAATCCAAAGGCTGACTTGTACTGTCTCCATCCAAGGTAGAAGTCTTTAGTCATTTTCCAGCCGACCCCGTCAGTTGTTATGGCACGGTAAACAGAAAATGTATTATTTTGTCGTGACAGTAATAGGAATAGCAGGTTGGGCCAATGCATCAAACAACCGTTTTACTTTTTCGTGGTGGCCTAGCAGCTAGCACAGTCGCCTTACATACCAAGGGCGCGGGTTCAACCCCCGCTCAAGGCAGTAAAATTTGAGGTGTAAAAACCTGGCTCCCTACTCGTGGCTCGGATGACCACGTAAAATGGCGGTCCCGTCTCTAGATAAAAGAACCACAGAGACGTAAAAGAACCACTGAGGACGCAACCAAATCTCAAGTACTCAGCAACGGCCACACTTAAGTTGGAGCCCCGCTCTGTTGTGTGTGCCCTACCACTTCAAACGGTAGAAGTGTCCCCGATTAGTACACTACATGTAGTCCGCTAGAAGATTTGACACTTTAATAAAGTTGTTATTATTATTATTTATTATTGTCTGTTCATCTGAATGCGATTTCTGTCTCATTCTTACGTTTTATTATCGCATTGCAAGTTAATTTGCCCGCCGCAGCTTCATTTCTGCGAACTTCATGGAAAGAGAATTTGATTTGTAGTGATACCAACGAATTCCTTTACCATCTACCACATTTCCCAGGTACTGTCCGTTTAAGTTAGAGTAAAAACAATGCTTGTACCACCAGGCTCCTGTCCAGTCCACAGCACAGTTACCGCTCGACGGGTCATTATCGCTGTCCTTGGTAGTAAACGCCATGTCGTTATGATAAGTAAACGAATCTTCCGCTGTTCCTGAATACGAGCCCACAGTCAGTTTGTACAGCAACGATTCATCTCCAACTGCAAAACTGCTATATTTGGCATAAACGCTGCCTCCGCTCCAGTCCCTTAATTCCACTCGTAGCTCGCTCGGTGTGCTGGCTGTCAACCGATTGATCTTGTCGTTTCCTAACCAGAAATTTCCACTCAGCTGTCCGAAGCCCGCTTTGTACTGACTCCAGCCCAGATAGAAATCTTGGGAGCCATCTTGTCTTCTCTGGAACACTGTCCAGCCGCCTCCATCGGTTGTCATGTCACAGTAAACTGAGAAAGTTCCTTGCCCATCAGGATCAAAAGAGTACACGCCACTTGATGTGCTGCCGGCATTGTACAGGTCATAACAATCTTTTGGTATTGCTGAAAGGAAAACACATAAAACTTACAATATATCACACTTTTAGGCAAGTAGCGTCTGCAGAGCAGTTGTGTTTGTTTCTTTTGTACTCGCCTACATCTGCGGCGTGATTATCCAAAAGAAAAATGTTTATAACAATACATTTAGTTTTCAAAGGTAAAGAAAATTGAAGTTTTTACCTTCATATGACTTTTTGCACGTTTCAACTAAAACCTGTTTTGACTTTAGTAAAGCGGTTTTCCGATGGCTGTCGAAAGAAGTTCCGTGGTTGCTTTAGTTTTACGTTTGCTCCAATGTTGGATTGATCCGAATACGTTTTTAGTGACGGCATTTTTTAGGCAATCATGGCCAAAAAAAAAATAATACTAAAACCCGTAAGCGATCTGTTGACGCAAGCAGGCAAGACAGTCAGGGAATGGCGCTTACTGTAAAACCAAGAATCAAAACTTGGTTTCTGATTAGCTAATTTTTTTTCTTTGACAATTGGTTTGTGAGAGTCATCGGGAAACCGCTTTTATCTTCGTTCTGTATATAGATTTTATTTGGTAAGCACGTTCATTCAATGGATCTGGATGTTTTGAAATACAATTTATTATCCAATTGTTTTTGCGCTATCAACCGCCTTACCGATATCGCAGTTTTTTCCCTCAAATTCAGGAGGACATTTGCATTTGAAGTCATCAGTATAGTACAAAGCAATGCAAGTCCCTCCGTTCATGCAGGGTCCCTCGGAGCAAGGATTCTACGACAGATTGAAATTATATGAACGAACATATGGTGAGCATATTATGCGTCTGTATCAAGTTGGGAAATCCGTTTCGCTTAAACATTTGTCATTTACTATAGTCACCTTGGTGTGCCGCCCAAAGCATGGTACCTCTTATCTGAGTGAAATTACTCTTGTTATAACAGCTTACATGAACGAAACTATGCGTTAGTAACGACCTGTTTTATATTGCAGGGCTTACACAAGTTACGGTTTCTAAAATTAAAATTGTATAAAATAACTATGATAATACGCGTGTTCTGAGTAGCTAAACAACTATGTAAGATGAGAGTAGATTGCACTCTGACGTGATATGCGATGTACTTTATCGACTAATCATTTATAGCAGAAATATATAACGCGTTCCCTTGTAATATAGCCTCATCTAAACATGCACTTCTGAAGTTGGGAGATCACTTGAGATCGCGTCACATATTTCTTAATCAATCAAAACGTTTTTACTGCAATGCGAACATGATTGCATCATTCTTGCGACTGTATCTCTCGGCGTAAAGCAGAACAAATGCAGAATAGCTTCTTGTTTGCTACTAATAAACTAAAAGTAAGAAAAGCTAATATAGATTCGATCTATCTTGTCAGATATTCTGAGCAAATATTAATATATATAGATATTGCGATTTTAAGGAATGTGAATAGCGCATGTTGGTTCAGCTAATCCTTTTAACAACCAACAGGTGTACATTTCTGATTAGTGTAAACAAAAAGCAGCTGCTCGTGTGTTGTTTGGTGTTTTATAAATAATGGTAAGATGACTGGAGTCCGATATGGTCTGTAAGCATAAGAGTGATATCGAAATCGGACGACTAAACACTCTCAGAATATTAGAGAAACTTAGAAAAATTTCCATATTTCCAAATTAGAACATTCAACATACAATTAAAGTTAATATCTTTTCTGTTGTTTTTTTTTTTTTTGGATTTCCAAATTAAAACAACTGACATTAAATGTTTTATACGGTGGTTTTTGTCAAGCCCCTGATTGGTGTATTAAAACACTTACCCTTGTTTACTGTCGGTTAAGCTAATATATTTTATTACAAAATATCAGATTTGTAATCAAAACAGAGCTTCAATTATCAAAACATGATAATATGATATGTGATATGATTATATCACTTCCGCAAAATTTTAGGCTCTTCGGCTTTTCCTTGCATTGTTATTTTTTAAAAGTCAGTCTAACAATTACCGGCTTCTGCAAACTATCCAATAATATCCTTCTTTAGAGCAAGCTTGCGCTGTTTAATTTTTTAATAACTCCCTCAACTAGCAAATGAATTGTTTTTGGATCTTATTTATTCAAAATACACTGATTGTTGCTCAAAAGTTATGTTGCAAACCTAAAATGGAACTACTTCAGCATCAATCACAAATTATACCACGCAACCTTAGTTTCAAACACAAACCGACAATTATCTATCACATGTTCAAAAATGTTTTGGACTTTACAGAGAGAAGTTAAAAATCATAATAATAAATGTACAAAAGGTAATACCTTCTGCACGCCACCAAACACTATAAAACTTATAAACCAATAATTTGCGGACACGTTTTAAATATGATAAAACGACGCGTTTTCACATTACTTTTGCTGTTTATAGGAAATTATCCATATATTGGCTGCGTATTCGAATCGATGGAGTGTTTTTATGCTGGGCCTGAGGGCCCAGCATATAATTGTTTTCACCCTAAAACCACAGCGTAGGTATCATGACAATTGGTAAAATAAGTCCCCCCTCTAGGATTTTGAAGTTTGATTGACGTGTAAGCAAAACTACTATATTTTGATTGGATAATGTTCACGTGCAAGCGGCGTGGAAGCCTCTCTTTTCTTGGCTGAGTTTCAAAGTACGTAACGTGAGATTTTGTTGACATATACTTGCGTTCTTGCGGTTTTTGTTCATTATATTTACTTTCGCATTCTTCTTCGTCCAGCTGGTTAAAACTAAGCGAAGGAAAGCAAATATAATCAAACAGTACCATTTCAACAAGCTGAAGTCACTCCCGGCTGGGTTTTTCAGCTTTAACAGACACTCAAACAACCGTGAATTTATCGAAACCGCGGTGATAATAGCTCTGAAATAAAACAGGCCGACTGAAAACTTAGAAAGCCTGGTATAGAAGAAACGGAATTTAGAAGACGAAAAACAGATAAGTAATGAAGCGCAGGCTAGATTAATCGTGGCCTGTGGTGAGAAACAAATGTTCGCAGTCAAACTGTCAAAATCAATTATGCATGAAAATGAGATAAGTCACGCATACTCCCAAGCTCAAAATGTAGATTCTCTCATCCTTTTGAAGCAAATGTACGAGTGTGTAATTATAATTTATAGTTTAATCAGGTTTATTTGAGCAAGGTGTCAAAAGCCAAGTTCCCATACTGTATAATATTTTTTTTGGTGAGAAACCGAAAGAGAAAATTTAAGTTGATCACTCTTGGGAGTCTCGCTCTAGTCCAGAGATTGCTTATTTAATAATTCTTATGGTGCGTGCGTACACTTGCCACACCGAACTTGAATCCCAGCATCTGTCGCGTTTTCATGCGACAAAAATTGTTACTGCTGATTTCGATCATTTCGTTGTAAACGGAAGGTGAAAACGCATCCGTGTAATACAGGTGATTAATGATGTTTTAGACGCATGGAAATTATTTGAGTAAAATAATGATTCAACACAAGGCATTGAAGCAACCCACCTTGATGCTAAAGTGGTCAAACTCCTGATCTGGTTTAAAGTCTTGGGAGCTGTTGTACTTGTCAGAGGACAGAACTTCACAGATGTGCATTCCGTTATTATCATCCGATGTTTTTTTGAAATTGTAAGAGAAGCACCAAGGGAGACCAAGACACGAGAACGCGCAGTCCATGGAGCAGCTCTCCTTTGTTGTGGAGCTCATCACAGATGGGGAGAAAAGTCGACGATCCTTGTAAACTTCAAACTTAGCTGTAGATGTTGTGTAATTTCTGACGAACACTTTAGAGGGCGAAGAAAAGCAGACAAATGCAGCCAAAACAATAAATATAGATGTTTCCATACCGCTACGCAGTGTGGGCACGGCGGATCTTTTGATAAAGTGAGTGTATTGGTTGTCGCCCTACCGGTATAATAAGGTTATGAATAATTTACCGAGCAGCGAATCACATAAATGGTGTACTGGTTTGATCAACATGATTAAACAATAAACCGACAACCTGTAAACGGCCTTGCTCAACAATATTAAACTAAAACCGATTTCGGGTGTGAAGAATGAATTATCTGATATATAATAAAACTTTCGCTGTAGCGAACCGAACACTACGTGACCAAGCGAAAACTGAAAATGTTTTCTTTCTTCAGTTGTCGCAGTGGAATATCCACGAGATTCTTTTACTACTTACAACATTTCGGTTTGATATTAAGTTGTTTACGCGACTTTATCTTTCGAGTATTGAGCATAAACACCAAAGTGAAGCGTTGATTGAGAAAACGATTAAAGCATGGGTGCACTTGCAGGTCCAGGATTTTGGAAGGGGTGGGGATAGGGGGGTGGCTTGTATAGGCATGGTTGTCTTGATTAAAATAGGACGTCAAATAGCCATCCACACGCGACTACGATATTTACTGGTATAATTATGTAAACCGGTAAGGGATTCGTTGTTGTGGTATTGGAGGTCTGGGCATGCTCCGGTAGGGAAAAAGGAAAGCTTCAAGGCCCAAATTACAGCATTCCGAGAGGCAATTAAAATCATTATAAAAATTACAAAATTTATCGCTATCCTTGTTTAATAAAAGAATGACCTAGATTTTTGGGCCATGTACTGCACAACACGCAGTGATTAGCAATTATGAATGTTACAAATATTTTTAAACAAACAGAAGCAATCAAAGTTCTAAAAAATGTCACAAAGGATGTGCCACAGGACATTTCGTTGTCCTCCGGCTGCACTGACCCTCTCGTATTAGATAAGTAACTGTATTGTTTAGAAAATAAAGTAACTTAAGACGCCTGAATATGTTTTCTACCCTAACATTCCTAAGTGCGCCACTGGGATGTAAAATATATAGCACTCCCGAATACTTCTATACTTGATTACAGGGGAGACGTAAAAGAACCACTGAGGACGTATAAACAAATCTCTGGCAGTGACCACCCTCAGTGCCTGTACTCCACGGGCCCACAGTAATTGGCGTAAGCTGTTGTGGTGATCCGGCCGTATAGCGAAGCAAAATAAAAAAAAAAAATTAAATAAACTCAAAAACAATCTGGAAGAATCAGAATTGTTATTAAAAATGTATAATAGAAATAATTATTCAAATCTTGACTCGATTGGTTCACACGGTAACCAGTCACAAGGGGGACGTTTTCACCACCGCTAAACCGTTTAAACTCAGAAAGTTCACGACTCTGAAGTATAACTTCCTTTGTAACATCAAAAACCCAGAAAAATAGCATCTTTATTTAACATAAATGTTACAGTCTACCTTTCTTTTCACATTTTATAATCTTGCAACCTACTTTGAAAAGCAACCGCAATGTGTGTTTGTGAACTAAACACAAAACCGAAGCAACCACACGTTAATTACTTTCGACAAACAACTGAAGACGGCTGTAAAAACAACGGTCGTAAGAAGAGTGGGAAATTGTTTTCATTTTCATAATTTGTCACTCAACATTTATCTAAATTATTTGGCCTTCCCCATTTCCATACACATTTTCACCCTAGATCCTGAATTTACGATCGTCGTTGTTCATAACCAAACAGTTTCATCTGAAAACGATGTCGTGTGGACGCAAGAATTTTATTCCGTTTTCAGTAAAACAAAAACGTAAACTTTTTGAAAAGGCATCCGTGTGGACGGGTCCTGAGTCACAATTCTAATCTACTGTAGTTGTGTGCAGAAAGTTGTCTCATTGAATGTTGAAGTTTAGCTTGTCCACGAAAACTTGAAAAAGCATCTGACTGTGCAGCCACGTTAACTAAACAAAACATACTTTTTAGCGACCGGCTAGTGACATCACTATACAACCATGGTTTGAAAAAACGATTTTAGTTTTGTCACGTGTAAACGCGACAGGTGCTGGGTCATTGTATTAGAGTCTCTTTTTTTTTGAGCGCCATAGATGCGAGCTGGGGTCTGGGTACGCTCCACCGAAAAATTTTGAAAGCTAGATTCACTGAAACACAGTGTCCTCCATTTTCAGGGTATTTTTCAAAAAAAAAAAAAAGAAAAAAATGGTCTTTAACTTTAGTGACCACCCCCCTCTTTTTGACTCCTGGGGGCCGTGAAATTGTCTAAACTATGTGCTATATTTCGAAGGCAGAAAAACTCGCTTCGCGTCATTTCTAGCGACTGATACCTCTTCACTGTATTGATTAGGTCTTAGATAGTCAATTTTCAGGTAATTATATCAAATACAAATGAAACTTGACTTTCCTAGAGGGAGTTGTAATTGCGTTGTGAGCGCCAAAAACTCAAGAGTCAATTTTATGCCTTTTTCAAAATATTTTTTTCATGAAAGTGCGGCACTTTCTTTCAACATTTTAATCATATCCTAAAAGTACATGTTCTCGTCTTTGAAAATCAGTAATTGGTTTCGTGGGCCATTCACATTTATGCATGAGCGGCTCTCAAAATTGGCAACCTGCAAAGGTTTTTTGCGCCAAATTTCGCTGTATCACCAAGGCATTGAATTAATGTTATCAAATGCGACATTGTCTTAAATTGCATAAAGTTTTTTCTGGATCTGAGAATCTTTTCGTTCTTCAAAACTCTAATCTGACTCACTATAGTTCTGACACTGATATTTAAACTTAAAACGTTGTATGTAAACACCGATTTTTTATTATGACGAAGTTTGGAGTGAGCTTTTCTTTTTCGTCACTGCTACTTAGACGCCTCACAAAATAAGCTCTTCCTAAACTTACAATAGCTTGTTATCGGAATTTTGCGGTTTTTACTAATGACAAACTTCATTTCTCTGCTAACCTAAACAGGATCAACCTTGAGTCCCGTCCTCACACCATTGTCAAACTTCTCCACTAGAAATGCCTTCGCCCGTGTTGCTCATTCTTAATGATTTTCTTGCGGTCTTCGTGGCCCATTCGGTCGGCTTTAGTTGATTTAAATCAACCTCTTGTGCCGCAGACGACGAGCTTGGTTGATCTTGGCTGAAAAAGGAACTGACTGCAGCTTCCTGGTACGTTCCAGCTGACGAGGTTCCAGTGACTCTGCTGGCCCATCTCTTTCTAATCCTGTCATATAGCGATTCTGACTCCAACTCTCTTACATGTTTACCTGTGCCCATATGGACCTCCGCTTCACATTGAGTCATAAACGTGAGTACACAACCGTTCTCTTGACATGAATAAATGTCATTTTTAGGTCTTAAGCTTTCCCCTACACTTCCCCTCTCCTTGGTTTGAATCCAATAAGTGGCAGAACCTTTAGGCCGGTATATATTGCCTTGAGCATAAATCTGTAACTCGTCCAAGTAAACAGCCGACCAGGGCCGATACCATAAGTTTTCCAAGCGTGAATGCCGGTCGTCTCTTGAAAGGAAAAATTGTTTAGCTTACTTATTCTTGGGATTTTGTTGTATTTACCCGTGTCTCTGGAGCTGTCGGCTTTCACAACTGCGACTCTACAGCCCTTCTCCATGGGACTCCAGCGCTTGCTTCATGTCATCCGCCGTTAGCACATTATGCCGTTTGTTAACCCAGCGTTTGATGTGTGCCTTCGTAGCCGCGGCCTTACGGTCACAAATGTCCTTTCCCGCCTGTGGCTCAGAAAAGTCATAACGAAGTATCTTGATACCAGTCTGCTTGCTTATTTCTGGAATGCCTATTAGAAGTGGCCCATTCTTGTAACAACCAGCGTTGTCTGATCGCAAGAAGACTTGACTCAATTGGGACTGCTTATGCTTGAGGGTGCTGAGAAGATGCTCTACAATTGACGGAAATGTGTAGCTGTTCTGGATGCAGGTATTGAAGATATGTACAAAACATTCAACTTCGAATTTTTCCATTGTCTTGATTATGACAGCGCTTATATGCCAGCTCCTCCTTTTACCGAAAAACTCTCTCATCTGCTCTCGGTAGTGATGTGGTAAACATTTCATGACCCAGTCCATTATTATCAAGCAGGTCTCGTCGTCGAGTTGGCTAAGAGCATGCTGTTTGGCCTCTTCTTGATTCATGGAGCGCACTAAATGGGCCTTCCATGCGTGAATACGCTGGACACTTTGCGTGTATTCAAACATCGTTCTTGCACTCTCATCGCCACTGATATCTGCAGCCTCTAGTTCTTGCAGGATCCTGGTCAGCACTATTTCCAGCGACTCGCATCTCTCACACTGGACGCTATGGCCATGTTCCCATTCGCCTCTAAAGTCAGCCGAATTGCTAGTTTAATCGCTAAGGTACAGTCTTCGTCACGGCTGATATGAGCCTTGAAGTCTCCAAATACCTCTTTGCTTCCTTGAGGGCTTTCAGGGCCACTTCTACCCACTGGCCATCTTCTCCATGCTGTTGAAAGGATTTCACAAAACCAGTCATATTTTCAAATGCCTCTGCCCCTTCAGCAATGAGATTAGCGAGGGGACCCTGAAGAGATTTTTGCATAGAAGCAGAGCACACATCAAGCATTTGAAAGAGAGATCTTTCGCTCGCTTGATCTTACTATTTACAGTAGCTCGTGTACTGCTCTATAATTCGCCAAGGTATCACTGTTCTAATAACTGCTGGTATTATAATGCGTTCGCCAGAGTCAAGTTTCATAGTTTTTGTCCCAAATGCAACATCTTGAAACATGTCCAGGCGAGAAATGATATCAAGAAAATGTTCAACTTTAGCCATGCCAATTCTTGTATGGAGAATTGGCTTTTCCAATACTGGCTGCCCTTTGCCTGTCGCGACGGCATGCTGACACGCTTGATTGATTTACCATTTAGAGAGACCAGGGATCAATTTTTATAGCTCGGTGCGGCTGAAATCGTTGGCAAACAGGGAAAACAACGGTAAACAAGCGAGAAAGGAACGCCGAATTGATTTTATACGACAAGATGCAGATACAAGGCCGACAAGCAATTCAACCGACGGCTGTAAATGACTCGGATATTATGCCATTGCATAGGAGAGGGCCTAGGCGGGGTTTACTGTTAAGTTTTATGAAGCCAAAAGAACTAATGTTAAGTGTTATGTAAAAAAATACAGTTATGTGTTACAAGACTAGATATTAAATAAAACAAAACAATAGGGCCTAGATGGGGTTTACTGATAAGTGTTATGGGTGTGATGTTTGTACTGTTAAGTGTTGTGCACACTCCCCCTCCTCCCCAGACGCCAACATCGTGTTAAAACTCGGATACTTCTTCAGAAAGGACAAGCAAAATACGGACTTACACCAACACGTTATTGGTCCCACGCATCGTCATGATCACACTCTTGACCTTGTCTTATCTCGAAGGGATGAAAACCTGGTATCGAACATTACTATTCTTCCTGATATCATTTCTGACCACCGCGTTGTTACCTGCACACTTGTCTGCCCACGACCACGACCGACTAAATTACGTGTCCCTTACTGTAAAACTAAGAACATTGATGTTGACTGTCTAAAGCAAGATATAACCTCTGTAATAATAACCGCACTGGATAATAACGTCTCCAGCTTAACAGCCCAATACAACGCGACCCTACGGACACTATATAACAAGTATGCACCTGAGCAAACTCGGTGGGTTACTCTTAGACCTAATGCTCCTTGGTATAATGATGATCTCCGTGACGCAAAACAAAACAAACGCCGCCTGGAGCGAAAATACCATACTACTCCTCTCGTGATTAATAAAGAAGCATTTAAGCAAGCATGCAGAGATTATGGTATAATGCTTGAGTGTGCCAAAACAAGCTACTATAAAACAACCATCGAAAACTCGGATGGGAACCAAATGTTCAAGCTAGTGGACCGAATGTTTCATCACAACAAAACTGTACCTCTTCCAAAACACGACTCTCCTGAGGCTTTCAGCAAACACTTCTGGAAAGACACAAAAACTGCGAAAGGAACTTCAAACCGTTTCTTCGCCTGCCCCACCTATATCAGTATACCAGAATCTTGTTCATCTTCATTTGCCAGATTTGTCCCTGTCGAAGCAGCTGAAGTACGTAGGATGATAATGACCTCTCCATCTAAATCGTGCCCGCTTGACCCTATGCCGACACATCTTGTAAAGCAGTGCATTGATGCCCTGCTGCCGACGATTACCAACATCATCAACACTTCCCTGACCAGTGGTGAATTTCCCTCCAACCTTAAGTTATCAGACCCTTGATCAAGAAATATTTGCTAATTTTAGACCTATTTTGAACTTGTCGTTTCTTTCTAAGACGATTGAAAGAATGGTTGCGGATCAAACTTCCACTTATCTTGCTGATAATGGACTATATGCTACAACGCAATCTGCATATAGAAAGCTCCATTCAACGGAATCTGCTCTTCTCCGTGTGTCTAATGATATCTTCAGAGCTGTTGATCAACATCACGATGTGATTCTAGTTCTCCTGGATCTCTCCGCCGCCTTTGACACCACTGATCATAACACTCTACTACATCGACTTCATTCTCGCTTTGGTTTCTCTGGAACCGTCCTTCAGTGGTTCAAAACCTACTTGTACAGACGCTCTCAATGCGTAACCATTGGTGATTGCATCTCAAACAGCTCTCCCCTGGAATGTGGCGTTCTACAAGGTTCGGTGCTAGGGCCCCTTCTCTTTACCATATATATAACACCCTTAGAAGACCTCATACGCGCCCATAATTTAAACCCTATGTTCTACGCCGACGACTCTCAAGTGTACATTGTTATGAATCCTGCCGATGTGTCTGCTGGTCTTTCAAGTCTACGAAATTGCCTTCATGACATCACTGCCTGGAACACAGCTAATATGCTTAAGTGAAACCCTGTAAAGACCGAAGTCATTCATTTTTCAAACCGTTTCTTGAACAACCCATCCATTCAGCAGTTTCGCAAACACCTCCGTTGAATTAGCCGAGAAAGTCTGGGATTTGGGAGTTATACTTGACCGCAACCTCGACCTACGAAACCACATTTTTAACAACATGTGTCGAAACTCCTCACTTATCATCAGAAACATTGGCCGAGTGCGCAAATATCTCTCCCAGCCAGGTATCTCGTACACGCATTTATAACCACCAGGCTTGACTATTGTAACAGTTTGTTATATCGTCTTCCTGCCTGTGACCTTGATAAACTGCAATGCATCCAGAACACTGCTGCGAGACTAGTTACTTGTGCCACTAAGCGCTACGACCACTCCGATCCCATTCTATACAACCTTCACTGGCTACCTATAATTGAACGACTAATTTTTAAGCTACTACTCTTTACCTATAAAGATATAAATAGTCTCGCTCCAGCCTACATCTCGGAACTCCTTGAACCATATCGTCCACCTCGCCCACTACGTTCCACTCAGCAGAATCTACTCAAGGTCCCCAAGATACGAACCGTGACCTACGGGAACAGATCATTTTCATATGCTGCCCCGACATTACGGAACGCTTTACCAGAGTTCGTGAAAACAGCCAAGTCATTAAGCGCTTTTAAAATTGCTCTTTAAACATTTCTTTTTACAAAGCGATTTTCTTAATTAATAATGACTTTTTAGTGTTTCGATTTCTTCCACTGTTAAAAGCAGAGGGACTACGGTTTTGTGCGTTTTTAAGAACCTACTATTATTATTATTATTATTATTAAAATACAGTTGGTGGAAATTGAACAATCACCGGGGCAAATTTTACCGTTTGACCATTCACAGGATGATCCAAGTTTTGACAAAGATCGCCGCGGGCGCTCAATGCAATGAAGATTAGAATTTTCAAACTATATGAGGACTGCTTTATATTTTGAAATCAGTGAAAAATTACATAGTTGATAATGTTTGGGGTTTTGTTTCATTTGCTGGAAAAGAAACACTTACTACGACTTTCAGGAACCGGTAAGTTTTAATAAATACAGTTGACGACAGTGAATGCTAATTGCAAACTCAACGTTCGAGTATTTTTCATTTCTAGTATAGAATTACCACTGCGAAACAAAGGCTACTTGATCGAATGGAAGAAATATTTCAACATGCACTGCACTATAAGACGAAGCATTTTAACAACAGTCACGCTCTCGCGCAGCATAATACATGTAATATATTTACAGTGACACGCTGTGTTGAGTCTTAAGCTGTGAGAATGGTTATTTTCGTCACAAAATTAACGAATATATTTTGGGGAAAAATCTTTACAAAACAGCTACAGTATGTAGGCAACAGGTATTATGTACAGTGTAAAGCATAAATCATTGTTTACGGCTAAAGTTCATCATGGCTCTGGTGTACCGTTTTCGGCCTGGTATCTTCCCAGAAGTATTTCATGTTGCCACGGAAGGTTTGTCGGGACTAAATAATTAGCGGCGACAGAGTTATTTGCAATCCTTTAGCGGTATCCATTAAAATTATAATCGAATCACATCACTGATGTTTGAAACATCTGTTTATGGCTATGACGGTGAACTTAAGAACACGCCAAAATCGTTGCCTAAAATCTACAATAGTTTATCCGTGCATGTTCCACTGAGCCAAACGGTGTTGAATTTGGATGGGTTGCAGATAACTATTTACACAAGCATTAAAATGTACAATTCAATCGACTACATCTCAAGTTGTTCGCGAAGTCACCTTACTTCATCAATTACGTGGCAATTTGAACCAATCCCCCCGTGTGCTGAGCACACAAAAAAAACAAACAAACAAACAAAAACAAAAACACAAAATAAAGCAAAACGAAAGCAAAACAAAGAACAAAAACATACAGGCATTTGGTTAGGATGAAGCGTTGGCTGGAGCAATCGTAGCTTCTGTGAAAATAAATAAAAGAAAAAAGAAATCGAAGATCGACTTTGCTGACTGAGCAAAACTGATTGAGTAACAATTCTAATTACGCTTCCCTTAGCTTGCTGTAGTTCATCTGGAAAGTTGTCTCAGCGAATTTTGGAGTTTAGCTTCCACGAAAACTTGAAAACGCATCGCTCTGCCCTACACGTAGTTTGAACTATACCAAACTCTGTGCGACAAAATATTTTTTTAGCGGCCGGCCGACTGGTGACGTTGCGACTCACAACCATGTTTTGTAAACGATTGATAAAATAGAGAAGAATCACGCATTCCGAAAACCCACCTACAGGGCGAGGGGATACCTGCGATTATCGTATTTCTAGTATAAAATTGAAACAAGTTTTAAACACAAAAGGTATCCATGTGTGGCTTGTGGGACCGTGCGGTGGACTACCTGCAGAAAGTTGACTTTCAATTCGCCAAACTCATTTGCCATGGTAGCCAAAGTATTACCTTATTCGTTCCGGTGACACAAACCAGCCAATTTCATGTCCTTTCAAGCTACTGTAACAACTGCTCGGTTTTCTTGATTTATATCTGGCAGCATAGTAACGGTTGTGCCGAGTTCTGTCACTTGTCTCTGCTGATGTTGGAGACGTTGTTATGCATCGTTTCCCGACATTCTTGAGTGAGCCCACATTGTGAAAGAACACCAACTGCTAACCCCATTCTGCGAAACTGTCTTACTTGACAGCCTAATGTGCTTTCAAATTTGATGCCGGCGTCCCAAAAAAGTCCCGGATGTGCCACTCGATTCTCTCCGATGTTCCTGCCTCTGTTAATCCTCATAATTCTCCTGGTGAGCCGGATGCTTATGCTGAGTCAAGTAATTGATATTAGCCAAAGCAGTATTCGTTGATCCGATATCTAAAGTCCCCTTTGTACTCACTCCATCCTGTCTCTTGTGGAACACTGTCCGGCCGCCTTTGTTGGTTGCCATGTTACAGTAAGCTGAGAAAGCTCTGGGCCAGTTATGTACAGGTCGAGCCAAAACATCAAATATGCGTGTGTGTTGTTTATTTCTCTACTGAAACAGTTTTAAATAGTGTTTTTTATCATGAAAGTTAAAGTTTCGGTCGCAGTTTCATCATGGCGAATTTCATGGAGAGTGAACTACTCTTGTAGTGCCACCAGGCGATTCCCTTAGAATTAAGCTGATTTCCCAGGTACTGTCCGTTCAGGTTGGAGTAATGGCAACTCTTGTACCACCAGGCACCTGTCCAGTCCGCAGCACAATTTCCAGAACTCATGTCATTATCTCTGTCTATGGTAGTAAACTTCATGCCGTTGTGATACGATAGTGAGTCACCCGCCGTCCCTGAATACGAGCCCACGTCCAGTCTGTACTGCGACGTCTCATCTACAACTGTGAAACTGCCGTAATTGGCATAAGCGCTACCACCGGTCCAGTCCCCTACCTCTATTCGTAACTCCTTCGGTCTGCCTGCTGACAACCGATGTATTTTGTCGTTTCCTAACCAGAATTCGCCAGTCAGCTGTCCAAATCCCTCTTTGTACTGACTCCATCCCAGGTAGAAATTCTGGGAGCCATCTTGCCTTCTCTGGAACACGGTCCAACCGCCTCCTTCGGTTGTCATGTCACAGTAAACCGAAAAAACTCCTTGCCCATCAGGGTTGACAGAGTATACCCCATTTGAAGTGCTACCGGTTTTTAACAGGTCGTAGCAGTCTCTTTCCATTGCTTAAAAATAGAAGACAAAGAAAATTCAACCCATATTTATGCAATGATGAAGAAACAAACAGTGTCCAGTATGCTAACCCCTGCCTTTATACAGATTTCCGTTTAATACCGTGTTCGCTCTTGTCGGACTGCAGCTACTTTTCTGGGCAAAGTTATGCAGGACATTTAATGTGAACGAATCTTAACTCACATACTGTATTTGACCGTTAACGAACCTTCTACCCACCCTACAATATCGAAGACAAATTAATTTTGATGATAGCACACACACGTTGACTTTAATCTTAGTAGCCCGCTTTCCGGTATTTAAAGTGGGGGCGGGGGGTGGTGAATGAGAAACACTAAATATGTTTTTTCTCTCCATATTTTCTCATGAAACTAATACATAGTGTACTGGATTGATTAGCTGATATATTGTGCAGAGGGAAAATGGTTTAAAATTAAGGCAAGGCGTACAAGAGACATAAAACTGGATGATTAAGTGACTATGCATCTATAATCACGCAGGTAAGCCTGTTTTTGGCTACTTTAATAGATCCTTAATATCCCTCACCGGTACAATTAACGCCATTTCCAGTGTAAGCACTGTTACACATGCAGTTGAACGAACCATGGATGTTCTGACAAGTGGCGTCTGCAGAGCAGTTGTGTTTGTTTTCGGCACACTCGTCCACATCTGCGCGTTTCAGGGTGGAAAAATGATATTAATAATACCCCACCAACTGCCGTGTTTGGGACTAAACACCTGCCCAACAGAAGCACTCTCGGGGGAGGGGGAGTACTTATTATAACTTTAGGTAGGAGAGTGTGCCGCCCGGTCCTGAAAACCCTTACCCTGTTTCAGACCAAAATATCTGATTTTCTATACCCTATTTCAGGCCTACTTCGGAATTTTGGAGATTATTTTTCCGTTGCAACAATTTCCGACCTTTTTATATAATATATTTCTTTATTATATGGCACTGATACTACGCACGCTACGATTGGTTAATTTACCGGTCCATACTTTCCTGTACGGACCGCAAATTGATTTTACGCACGTTCTGATTGGTCAATTTTACCGGTCCACAACTTACTGTACGGACCGCAAAATCAGTTTGCACATGTGGATCGCAAATGATTACTGGAAAAGTTGCTAAACGTTTGTCATAAAAGGCCCAGAAGTGCAATGGGAAGTTTAAACGTTCCGGATACCCACTGTTAAGTTATGATGATCGGGGAAAGCTTACAATCTTGGAAAATGACCGTTACGAAGAAGGAAAACATCCGAGGAAAAAATTGCTTGTGACCTCAGCCGTCATTGACAACAAGTGCTGCAGAGTATGGAGGGTTGTTTCACCCCTGTGTTAAAATTTGCACACTTGCCAGGAAGAAAGTGGAAAGCGAACAATCACCGTGAACAGTTATGACTAAAACCGTGCAAGAATCAAGTTTTGCAGACATGTTTGCTCGTCATGGCGCACTGTGAGGACTGTAAATATATTTTTCACAATGCACGAGAACTCTGTATTTCGAAATCACTGACTCGGGCCAAAACGCCGTGGTGATTTGAGGATGTTTATTTTGCTGGAAGAAACCTAAACGCTCCACGAGGAGGCAGGAAAATTAAGCGGTGAGTTTTGAATAATATAACTTTCAACGATGTGTCGGGCGCAGTTTGTGATGAAATGATTTTCTTTTAGTGCCATTTTGCCTTCTACATTTTTGTATGTGTAAGAAACTTATTATTCAAAAGAATAGAAAATACTCTGAGTTACAAAGCAGTTTCTTCTGGAAAGAGATAAGACTGCAGTTTTTTAAAATCTTTAGTGAGCGAGCAAGGACGAGTTCGAGTCGTTCACCGAATAAAGTTCACTGCAGTGTCATTGTTTGACACACGCTATCGACCATTTCATTCAGCTCAGAACAAATTAGTATTTATCAAGGCAGTTGGTTCGACAGACGCTTATTTTTTTCAAGATTTTCAAATCGGTAGAATTGTAAGCTGTTAACTGAATTTGTTGTGAAAACAAACGTGCGTAATTCATACCTGATCGCGATTGATGGTGTTGAATAAACGAGACGAGTACTCATTGGGGCCTTGTTTTGTGTTTGCCGAAAGATCTAAAGCCATATAATAAATATCTTATTAACCTCGTTTGCTTGGTCCGTACCGTAAGTTATGGATCCTCGTTTTTTTCGTCGCCTTATAAGGCTAGTTTACACAGACTTTACACAATTATGTAAAACCTGTTTTGGGGAATTTACACACAGCATGTAAATATGAATTTACAACCATGAAGTGCGAATATTTACATGCATTTTACACAGTATGAAAACCCTGTTTTAGGGATCTTTACATAACATGTAAATTATAATTCACAACTATGAACGGTTATTTACATGAAATTTACACAGTATGTAAAATACGTTTTAGGGGGAATTTACATAACATGTAAATTATGATTTACAAGCAAAAAGGGGTTGTTTACAGACTTTCTACACAGTGTGGAAGTACGGGTGGAATTAACTGTGGTATTTTTGCTTTTTTACATGTAATCTAAAACACAACTTACACACAGTTTACAGAATGTGTAAATTTCGTTTCAAATTTACACATTGTGTAAATGGGTAGACAGCATGTAAATTTCACTTTACAAGCAAGAAATGGGTTGTTTACAGACATTTTACACAATATGTAAGAGGATAGAATTTTCCAGTTTAGTCTTGATGCTTATTGAGCGGCTATCAGGCTTTTTAATGCTCGCATACCTCTACTAAAACAAGTTCATTTTTTATTGCCTTTAATCATTGTTCCTATAGGTTTGTTTCTTTGCCTTGCACTCCTGCTAATTATTTCTGGTAATGTAGAATGCAACCCTGGTCCTAAAAACCTTCGTCTTTCATTGGCCCATCTAAACGCTCGCAGTTTAAACGTACCCAACAAATTTCTAGAAATATCATCCTTGGTATCAGTGCATGACTTTGATATCTTCGGAGTGTCAGAAACGTGGCTAAACAGCAAAATACCCAGCGACCAAATTCAAATTCCTGGTTACGATTTACCGCATAGACTGGATAGAGTTAACAGACTAGGTGGGGGAGTGGCCGTATACATTTACGAATATCTTTACTCTAAAAGAAGAACTGATTTAGAATCCGCAGGACTCGAACTTGTCCTGGTTGAATTAACGGTAAAAAAAATTAAATTTATTTGCGGTGTTGGATACCGACCACCTGACAACACCGCGGATGCTGTAAATAGCTTTCTTGACAATCTTCAAGTAACAATTGACAAAATCAAACTTGAACATTACAATGCATTAATTCTCATGGGGGATTTTGATGATCCCATGTTCAGTACTGATATTGGAATCAAGCTCTATCACTTTCTGGAATGCAATAATCTTTCTCAGCTAGTTAACGAGCCAACACGAATAACTAACAGATGTGCAACTTTATTGTTACTGGAGCAATGAAGGGAACTAGCCACATCCGACTCCTCGACGAACTATCATGGGAAAAACTAGCGACAAGGCGCGATTTTCATCGTCTAACAGTTTTTTACAAAATTATGAACAAGTTATCTCTTTCTTATCTTTCATGTCTCTGCCCGGGCCAGGTCTCCTCCAGAACTCATTACAATCTAGTACGCTCCATGCACGATGTAACTCAACTTCCTGCCCGTACCGAGCGCTTCAAAAGGTCCTTTTTTCCCTACTGCATTAAAGCCTGGAACAATCTCCCACTTTTGCTTCGCAGTGTCGAACCTATAACTTCCTTTAAATATCAGTTAAAAGCTATCATGTTTAGACGCAAACCAAACTCTTTATTTACACTGGGAAACAAGCGCGCATCCATTCTTCATGCACGACTACGTTTAAATAATTCAGCTTTAAATGGCCATCTTTTTATTAGAAACTGCATACCCTCCCCAAACTGTGCCTGCGGTGCACCACAAGAATCTATCCGCCATTACTTCCTTTATTGCCCAAGGACGCTCAAAGACATTTATTACCCTACTCACCCTTGCTGCACGTATTTATGGCGATAAATGGCTAAGAATGTCAGACACAACAAAAGTAAATATATTACTGAATGGGGACGGCAATTTAGATATTTTTTAACTAACACAGAACTTTTTAAAGCCATTCATAATTACATAAGCCTTTCAAATAGATTTGACATAGATAAGACAACGTAAAAAGCTGAGAGAAGCATGCTGCCGGTTGTACATACATCTATCTACTGCAACTATTTCTTCTTGTGTTTGCTTGTTTTGTCCTGCTCGTTTTCTTTGTCTTTTTCTTTGCTTTTGTTCTCTTGTTCTCGTGTATATCTTATAGTCGAAATCGTGCGAACTAGTTGTATAAATATATGTGAGCTCCCTCGATGAGCCAAGGGCTCTTGGAGCAAATGTATGTAACAAATATGTTTAAACAAAAAATAATAATAAAAATAAATAAACATATAAATATTTCGAAAATAGACCCTTATTTTTCATTACTACACTATTTACTGTCAACTAATCTTTGTCAAATAGATTTGTGAAATGTTTCCATGGTGTGGTATAAATTGAAGGAAAATTCGCTTAACACGAAATACATAGAAGAAATCGACGCAAGTTCGGCAAAGCATGTGATCTTTTACATTACTTTCTAGTAATTGACTGCGTTTTGCCATTCTGGTTTTAAACTCACACAATAGTAATTACTTTGTTGTCTGAATAGTGTGAACATACATTGCTTCACCACAGTATTTAAACTTTAAGATTTTCATGGCCATCTGTGGCATTAGGTAATACGGGTAACCCGCAACTATAAAAAGTATGGGCTTTTTTATGGAAATAAATGCATTATTTCTCATACAAGCAAAGTTTCTACAAATCATGTATCGATCATAGATCTACGAAGCCGTTATATCTTGCCTTACCCACATCGCAGCTTTTCCCTTTAAATTGTGGAGGACATCTACACTTGAAGTCATCATGACTGTACAACGCGACGCAAATCCCTTTATTCATGCACGGGCTTTCGGAACAAGGATTCTGCAAAACGAACAATTAATGATTATCGAAAAACAAAAATGTGAAAAAGTTTCCAGGATAATTTAGGTCTCAAACGCGGGAGAATGCTATAAAAGGCCTACACTGATATGGGAAGAATCTTTGTGATTGCCTAATTAAAAGCGTACTCCCGCAAAATTCGCGAGCTTACAACTGCCTTGCTGCTGTGATTCAATATTAGGATGAAATTATTAGCCGGAAACCCACCTCAATGCTAAAGTGGTCAAACTCCTGATCTGGTTTAAAGTCTTGGGAGCTGTTGTACTTGTCAGTGGACAAAACTTCACAGATGTGCATTCCGTTGTTATCATCCGACGTTTTCTTGAAATTGTACGAAAAACACCAAGGAAAACCAAGACAGAGAACGCACAGTCCATGGACGAGGTCTCCTTTGTCGTGGCGCTCATCACAGACGGGGGGAAAAGTCGATGAGACCTGTAAACTTCAAATTTAGCTGTGGATGTAGTGTAGTTTCTGACAAACACTTCAGCAGCCGAAGAAATGCAGACGAGTGCAGCCAAAAAGATAAGGATGAATGTATTCATATTTTTACGCGGTATGGCGGGTCTTTCCATAAAGAGGTTGTCGCCTTGCTGTTATGAATAACGTTATTAATATTTAACCCATCACCAGACAGCGAGTTGATAAACGGTAAACAACTTTGACCAACATTATTAAACAGAAAAAACAGCAACCTGTCAAACCGTGTTTTGGAAGATTTTGGATGTAAAGAACAGATTACCTGGTATGAAAACGCTGTCACGAAAACTAAGTATAGAACTCCGCATGGCTGAAATTCCTTTCACATACTGGTTTGTCTCCTCCCAGGTCTTCACACTACCTTTTAACGCTTACTGTGTTCAGTTGTCACAGCCGGTGCCGAGCAACAATAGGAACCACGATGTCTCAAACTCTGTTATTTGAGTTCCCCGGCTCAAACATAATCCGATTTTATTTAGAATGAACTTGGTAGCAAACTTCCTAAAACATTATCCTTGGTTGTATTTGTTACGACGTAGCCCGAAGTTTCCGCTCTGCGTTCGGTGTGACTGTGATCATAGAATTATCAAGGTTAATGGAGATATAGCGTTGAGTTGCACTATATGCAGTTCCTATTTTTTACTGAAAGTTAATTCCACGGCAATACCGCCCGCAGTTATTGTTTAACGTGCCGCGTTCAGTGTAAATTGGTCGACGCTTATTATTAAACAAATTTACCCTTAAATGATTTAAAGTATGGACACCTGCACCAAAGTACTTTATCACCCAAAACACTTTACTTTGTCTCATTTATCTTTATGTTGTCTCGTTGTTCTCCTTGAAATGCAAGAAAAATCAAACGATCAAATATTGTGTTGGACATATCCCTTTTTTAATCAAAGTTGATTTTTCTTGCATATGAGGAGCTGGCCGGCTTTACATGGGCATTTTGCCATACAAGTCACGAAACAGATTTTCCTTAAATTAATTCTTTTGTGGGTTGGTATGGTGAGAAGCGAGATGTGATGGTAAAAAAAATTCGTAAACATTGCTCCTGTTACTGGAAATTTGAATATAAACAATGTTGACGATGTGGACTATGGGTATTAATAATTGCTTCAGTTAGTAAAAGAAAGTATTTACACTTTTCTTAAATATCACTAATTCACAATCTATTTTCTCACTTGCTGCAAAGAATAACTCGAGACCTCAGACCAACAATTCATGTTAACCCTCGAGCATTAAATATATCAGTGGCACAAACGTTAATAAATAGTAGTCAAATACGTGAAGAAATAATGGCTTAACGTGACGGTCAGTTTGAAATCATTTAACAAAATATATTTAGTTAGGCCCATTTCTTATGCCGCTCCTAGGATGCGCCTAACGTGCAGAACGATGAGCAAAAGCTATTTTTGAGCTGAAACTTATTTTCATCGTTTTGGACATGTGTCATAGCTTACTGCGGGCGCATCATTCTTGGTTGAATAAAATGAAGACGCACACTTTTGAACTATCAAGGGTAAATGTCATTGTTTCCGATACCAGGGGTGGGGGGGGGGGGGGGGGGGGGGGGGGGCGCGAGGGGTGGCACTGCCGCTAGGTGGGTCCGGAGGCATGGTTCCTCGGAAAAATTTGAAATTTCGACCTCCCAAAACAACCTTTTCTTGCAAATTTAAACCATTAAGCAGGTGCAACAAACGGATTGAATAGATCACAAGTTTTAAACTTTTGAAAGAAAATTTATCTTTCAGGTACTGCTGGAAAGTTCGGCGTCGCATCGAACGCGTAACACTTGAAAAGTTTAGATATACGGGTTACGTTGAGCAACAAACCCATTTTCCCTTATTGGCTCTAAGGCTCTTTTCAGACAGATTGCAACACCATTACACAATTACGCCTGGGTTGGATCCTGGGCCGGATGGGCGTCAGCATTTTGCACGCAGTTATTCCACATTGCTGCTTATATTTCTCAAGTTTCTTTGCAATAATTACTGGCAACGAAACTGAACAAAAGTTCTGAATTGATTGGTAGAAACAACAACAACAACAACAACGAGAAAATCGTGTACCATTGTACAGGTCTAAGTTGTCTAAAAATATCCAAGACCCAGACGAAAGGGGGAAGGCCGCGGCCCCCTCGGCCACTCCCACCCCTCCCTAAATCTCTAAATACACTTAGTAAAAAGGAAAAAAGTGTCAAAAGACGCAATGTTGCCCATTCACCATATTCGACGACGTCATTAACATAGACAGATGATCAACAAATGTACAATATAATGACGACGCAGAAATTTATCTGAGGAAATATTCCCAGAGGGAAAATACCCTGAGACGTGTGGAGGCTGGATGGAAAATGCGGTACAGACTTTGGAAAAAATACGATGTAGTTATTAAATAATTGTTAATTATTCCTTTTCCTTTTACGCCATCAAAAAGCCATCTCAGAAGTTACGCATCCTACAAGTCCAACACACTATACGTTTGAATGGGTGACAACAGACTCAGCTGTGTGACACGCTCGTGGCCGACTAAAATCGGTGCTTGTGTCTAGATTACAATGTTTTCCATCACGAAACATTTAAAACTGGCACTGCGGAAGATGTGAAGTAGCACAGAATCAAACTGAGTCGCACATCAGCTTCAATTCGTATTCTGCGTTACTGGCCGCCATGTTGGTGGACAACCTTTGGTCCACCAACATGGCGGCTGCATACAAACTTTTATCAATCTCTAAAAAAATTACAATTGCCGCTACTTCACCAAAAGTAAGCCTATACAATCGGAAATTGGCATGTGTACTAATTCAGGTAGTGCTCGTTTCAGTTCTGGAGTCAAAAATATACAATCAGGTATTTTGGAGGGTGCTGCGGTAAGTGTACTAGCTGCGAGCAGTCCCTCCTTTCCCCTCCAAAATCGCAATATAGGAACCCAGTCGCGAGCGCAGAAGAACATGGCTCCCGCAGCGTAAGATCTTGGGAGGAAAAGGAGGCTGCTCGCAGTGTAATAGAACTGATAAGCCACTTTCACTTTCGTGCGCAGTAGCAAGTACCACTCTTTACTCCTTATATATTTGGGTGAAAGTAAATCTCTCCGCAGAGCCGGTTTGGTTTTGTTTCTACCTAATTCCATTATCACCAAAGAATCAGTTACCCACTCTGCCCGCCAGGTTTTATTGTCAGGTGGCCCGCTAGAACATCTGCGCTTTACGAACTGCGCATGATTTTGAATTAAAGTGGCTTTTTGGTATTCTCCTTTTCCTGCATGTGTCGCTCCGTAATTTTCTTATATATATATATATATATATATATATATATATATATATATATATATATATATATATATATATATATATATATATATATATATATATATTTATAACATAGTCACGATACAAGCCGCGCGCTGATTGGTCGAAAACCGTGGTTTGCCAGAGTATAAACCACACTTACCCGTGGTTTATAAGTTATAAACCACGCTTACGTCATCCTCTGGCAAAAAAGAGAAAATAATGCAAGAATGGAGTCACCAATGCCCAACTTCGAGATAAAATTTGGCTTTAAGTGAAGGCACCGGCTAGTACGGTTCACCGTGAATCGGTAAAGAACGTGACCTCATCAAAAAGCACTTCAACAGTTTGGAGAGGGAAAATCTATGTCGAAGAACGGCAAGTTTCTTGTCAGCGTCGTGGAAAGCGACTCGGTTTAAGCACTGTCCCTAAGTACAGCATATTTGTGAGTCACAATTACAGCAGTGGGTTGTTTGAATGAAGTTGAATGCTTCAACAAGGAAGGCCGGGAGAGAGCAAATCATTCAGTTGAAGAAGATCAGCCGTGAGCAATCACTGAACATGAACGGCGAAGACAGACGAACAGACGTGTTTGTAGTGACGCAAGAGAAAGAATTTCCGACGATGTGACTGAAAAAAATGATTGAAGAATTTTCGTACGGACTTCAAATGATTGTACTACGAGGTAGAGTCAAGAAATCGGTAAGTTTTCATTCACACAATTTTCGAGTCGGCCGTTGGAGCATTTGTTGATTCCCTTCAAATTTGCATTTTATGCACTAGCCGACTGTATGATTTCATGTACTTGTAGTCCAAAGTTCTACAGGAAATATAGTTCTTTACTGATGTTGTCTAATTTTATAGAACAGACGGCCTGGTTGAAAAACTGAAGCGAAAATGTACTGACTTGGCAATTCGGACCGCCGAGCCGTTTAGGAGAATCTATTTTTTCATCGCTGTTAGAATTCCAACATTTTTGATGAATAAAGACAGTTTTATTGTGAAATTTTTGAAGTCTATGTTATAAAACAAATAAACCAGCTTCAAGCGTGCTCCGTTCAGAAATAAAGCACTTAGCAAGTGCCGAGAGCACTCAAGAAGTACGGAGAAACGCTCACCTTCGGCTCGCGTTTCTCCCTACACTTCTTTCGTGCTCTCGTCACTTGCTGCGTGCTTTATTTCTGAACGGAGCACGCTTGAAGCTGGTTTATTTGTTAAATATATATATATATATATATATATATATATATATATATATATATATATATGTATATCTTTTCTTTTTTTTTTTTTTTTTTTTTTTTTTCTAACAGGTGTACTGTTTCCAGACTTTATCCAACCGCGATAAGGTAAGCGGATGTACCCGCAGGCTCACAGCGTCCGGCTTGTTTTCACCAGTTTCTAGGTGACAACATGGTGCTTTTGTAGCACAAAAGAGTTCCCACAGACACCAGATGTTATAACGCGAGATTAATGTCACGATTAGGACGGAAGGCTAGGGAATAATTGCTCTAGAAAATTACTTGAATATACGTGCAGGTATATAAATCATCCAAGGTGTTAACTTGGAAGTTATTTGGTCTAAAAACCTTGTACACGATTGTGATGCAAGGCTTGTGAATTCAATATTCATACAACATTCTGGGTCGATGCAAAGCGGCTTTCATCGAAAAACACAGATGTTTGGTGATATCGGCGGACTAAAATTATGCTTTGGTATGAATTGTAAAGTTTTTCTTCCACATAAACGTCAAAGTTACACTGCCAATTATTTTAAGCATCACATAATCAAACGGAAGCACAGACGGCACAGATCACATTCTTTGTTCGCGTTTTAGACTAAAGGCCTCCAGGCTGCATACATATGCTTTATCAAATTTCCTAATAGAAAAAAAAAAAAAGAAAGAAAATTACGGAGCGACTTTGAACGGTCGAATGCGAGTGACAGGAAATGATTATGCCTCGATCCATCCTTTCTGAGAACATTTGGCGCCACTGGGGTCACCAACGAGGAAGTCACCTAAATTTCATGTATCTTATGTTTTGTATTAATATGTAATGTTATTCATATTATTTACTACATAGTCACTGCAATGAAGGTTGAATATATTAGCTTTTAGGATGTATCGACGATGGACGTGGGGCACAGATACCCAAACCTGGCTACAATCCTGGCCAAAAGTCGTGGGACACTTAGCCTTTTATCTAAAAATTATGACACTTTCCCTCTTCCCGCCCCCCTCCCCCTTGCAATGTTGAATGAATGTGCTCAAAGTGCACCGACCCTTTAAGCAACATTGTATGGGGGGAGAACTAAGTTTCGGAAACAGGAGCCGCTTTCGTTGTTCAACAAGGAGTGGTGGTGAAAGCATAGCATTTTTTTTCAGAGTGTCCCACATACTTTTAGCCAGGATTGTAGATATGACGTGCAGGCATCAAAAACATCCAAGGTTCGTGCTTCCCGTCTTGATCAGGCTTGCCAACCAACCGGATATTGGGGGTTATATGACATCATCAAATGCTACCTTTGTTTCTATAAAGCTTATACACAAATCATGGAAAGGTTTGTAAATTGAAAATTCATGCAACATTCTAGGTCGTCCAGAACTATAGATGTTTGGCCATATCGTGACAAAAAGAAAGCCAATTTACACTTTGAATAATAGATGTTTGGAAACGCGGATCAGATAACAGTCTGCCATGAGTTGTCATCACTGAAACGACATGCCAGGGAAGCTTACACAAAGTGTAAAATTTCAACTTCCTCGTGAGATAAACTGACCAGTTAGTCGAGCATAGCACCGTACAACGAATTTTCGTCCTAAGAAAAACAAAATGTCGACATCAACCAACACTGGCTGGACTTCTACCGGTCCGCTTCTAGCCTGTGTCATTTTGTTGTCATGCGCCGGTTTTCTTCGAGTTGAAGTCAAGATGAAGGAACAAGAAATACAGATAGATGACCTAAAGGCACAGTTGTCTTCACAGAGCTTTCTACAAAAATATATTGTGACTGGTATGTAAAACAGGACACCCTTTGCTTCATTAGTAAACAGGCCAGGCATCCAATACGTCGATTATACGTATTACAATTGTTATCGGGTTTTCAGATAGGAAAATGACTGAGCGTTTGTTGTTTCTTTGAAAGTTGCCGTCACCTTCAGAAACATAAACGCTGTCATTTGAAAATATGCCTCCCACTTGTTGCAAAATGTTTACACGGACAGAGAAAGCAGAGCGCTGTGTTCAAACAGTTTGAATATTTTGACAGCGTTTGTCACCGATTTCGTGCAGGTCGAGAGAGGTAAAAACGCATCGAAATCGAGCTGAAAACGCATGTCCAAGGCCCCCTGAATACGTATAATTGTGACACTGGTGATTTATCAGGCATTCATTGAGCTGTTACATGGCATAAAAAATGGGATTTTATCGTCTTTTAGTTTTTGTACCAGATTGAGCTAGATTAGTTTCGTTTTGTTGGGTCATTAAATCTTTTCTTCGACGATGTTGCATGTGTTGCAAGGAATTTATGCAAGGAAGCGAAACGGTAAACCTGCCAAAACTTGATTTTCAGCAATTTATTGAGACAATTGAGATTCCAGACAGTGATGAGAAAAAACAGGGTTTTTGTAGATGGTTCTCTTATATATTTATTTTAATATTGCTAGAAATACGAGGTATCCTCTCGACCTGTATTGGGTTTTCGGAAAGCGGAATTCTTGTCTATTTTTCGCTTAGAGATTAATTTGAAATTGTTTTTGCAAACCATGGTTTTATAGCGACGTCACCAGTCTGCCGATAAAAAAAAAAAACATGTTTGTCGCACGGCACTGTTTACTCCAGATGAGTTTTCTTGGACAACCTAAACTATATCCGAGATTAGAATCATGACTCGATCAATTTTAGAATAATTTAATTCTTTTAATTGTAAACAGAAGCCACGATTGCTTCAGCCAACGCGGAATCCTGACCAAATACGTGTATGTTTTTTTTTTACTTTATAAACTAGAAGTAACCAAAGGTCAGGTGAATGCAGCCGAGGCTTACCCTAGCTGATTAAAACAAGTCAGAAGACGGAAGCAAGAAAGTTTTTTTCTTGTTTACAACTGTAACTAAATCTATTAACCCATTCACTCCTGGAGAAATAACGCGCGCAGCTACCTTCAAATTCCTTTATGGGAAGTTGTACGGGAACGGTAACGCAACGCGACTCGCAAAAATAAACCAAATGCGCAGTAATTACAAAAGCGAGATACCATTCCTAATTAAAATTTATTTGAAACTAGAATTAAAAAAGTCAGTTTCACGAAGAAATTGAACGATATTTCTTCCCTACGGATTCGTTTCGCGGTCACTATCAAGACGAATAACTCCACAAATCCATCTCTGGTAAACACAACGAAGAAACATACTGCCTTGGACAGATCAGAAGCTTACAAGAATCCGCGTTTGTACCTCCGCCATTGTATAAAATCCGCCAAACAACATGACACCTCCTTTCGTCTTCATCGGCCGAAGGCTCTTTCAGAATTTAAATCTGCCAAAATCTGTTCATAAGTCGCCAGTTATTTTGAGGAGGTTCCACACAAAATACATGTGTCCATACTGCTTTGAATTTTGCACAAGAGATGGACTGCCAACAGTGAATTCCCGTGATTGACCCTCGCAACATGTATTTAATCGTGAGTAACGCAACGCGGTATCGAGTCAACAGCGAAGAAACGAGCGTTAACGACAAAAATTGTTATCTCAAGTCAGAGTGCACTTTATTTATTTTTTACTCACATGGATCACCAAATGTAAAGCCAAATGATGAAACAGATAAACATTGAGGGGCACATGCATTGACACGAAAGACATACCGTTTGTAGCCGGTACATCGCGAATGTAACGTGTTGTTGTTTGGCAAAGATCATCAGGAAGATCAGGCGATGTTTCACTTCAATACTCGATTCGTTACAACACTCAAAAAGTCCTTGCTTCGACTTTCGAGTGACGTCGGAGAAAAACACTCTCACGGTTCCCTGAGCATTATGTCTGCGTTCAATTGGCCATCAGTTGTCAC
Source organism: Plumapathes pennacea (assembly GCA_964036295.1). Taxonomy (NCBI): domain Eukaryota; kingdom Metazoa; phylum Cnidaria; class Anthozoa; order Antipatharia; family Myriopathidae; genus Plumapathes; species Plumapathes pennacea. The sequence continues at coordinate 10,246,135 of OZ038462.1, forward strand.
ATCATCCAGACCGACATCCGTGAGTCGAGTCACAAACAGCAACGTCAGTTGTCACATGACTGATCATCCAGACCGACATCCATGAGTTGAGTCATAAAGCAGAATTAGTGTCGCTGCCTCCTATCGTCGGCAGCAATTACGTTTCTTCGAATGAAACTGAATACGAGAGTCGGTTGTTTACTCTTTCGAATTCTCGGAAATAATTTAATTGTGCAAAATGTTTCTATCACACGGTTTAAAATAACAAAAACCGGGTTATAGGCCACAAAGGCACTCGCTTCGAAAAGTAGTGGAAAGGTCACAATATAGTCCTCTTGGCCTTCATTACAGTTTTCGGGGCATCAAACCACAAAATATACGGCGACTGTTGAGAATACGAGTTATAACGCGACAAGTATACAGTTGGACAAGATCGTCAGCTGTAATTATTAAATACTCACCGGTTTTAGGTCTTTTTCAACAAGCGAAACAAAACTCCAAAGTAGCAGCATTATTGCCTGTACGTTATTCTTCAGTGATTTCGAAGTATAGAGCAGCCCTCATACATTTCATAAATTCCAATCTCCATTGCAATGTGTGCCCGCGGTGGTCTTGTCAAAACTTGGATCATCCTGTAAACGATCAAAAGGTGAAATTTGCCACGGTGATTGTTCGATTCTGCATAATATCCATATTGTAAAAAAATCACTTTCATTGGTGTTCTATGTTTCTCATTTTGATAAACTGCTTAGCAGCCTCGCCTGGAGGTCGTCCGCCAAACTGAGTGACAGACAGACAAACATTAGATTTCGAGATGATCTAGTGCGTGACCTAACATTCCTTTCTTTATGTTTCATAGCAATATTTGACTATGATATCGAAGAACAAAACGTTAAGGACACTACAAATGTGCGAATTCGTCGTGACGCTACTCCCCCGTCCAACAGCACACCTTCCGCCATCAAAGAACAACTCCTTAAAAAGCTTGATCGCCTGATCTCTGAGGCAAGCTTAAAGATATGCGCTGACAAGGGAGCTGTCTGTTTACCAGGTCCCTCTGGTCCTCCCGGCGAGCCTGGCTCCCGAGGTCAGAAAGGATCACGTGGTCGAAGAGGGTACAAAGGCAGAGCAGGACACAGTGGTACTCAAGGCATCAAGGGACAACCTGGAAGAAGTGGCAAGCAAGGTATCATGGGACTTTCTGGAGTGCGTGGCGAGAGAGGCAAGAGAGGCGACGCAGGTCCGCAAGGTATGCCGGGATTAAAGGGAGAGCCAGGGGAGTCGATCAGCGCTCCCAGTGTTGTTATTAGTCCAACATCACCGACAGTAAATGAGAGCGAGGCTGTCTCGATGCAGTGTTCAGCTGGCGGTAACCCTGAGCCCGTGATAATGTGGAATAAGGTCGGCGGTTCGTTACCTGCAGGGCGGTCAGCGGTGTTTGGTGGGAAGCTGGAGGTTCAGAAGTCACAAATTCACGACACCGGAGTGTACCAGTGCACGGCATCAAACGTCTTGGGAGTGTCAAAGAAACAAGTCAAGCTTAATGTCAACGGTCGGTAATTTGTTTATCGCAAGCATCACTATTTTAGGTTGGATATTTTCTCATAGTCACCTCGCTTCGAGGCCGCATCCTGACTACAGCATTGTTCTCACGCAAGATTATGACTATGGACAGAGTTCTGAAAGAAAACTCACTTTTACTATCAGATAATTTAGATTCTTAAAAGAAGGTAGATGATGACAAGCGTTAGCAATGAAAGGATAAATTTCTATAATAATCTTTTTGATAAGTAATTACTATTTTTTTGTTTTGTTTTGTTTTGTTTTGTTTGTTATTGCAGGGCGCCCTCGTATTTCTCTGAATCGGGGTCCCTTACTTGTCAAGGAAGGTAGCAACATTGTTCTTCCAGTCTGTCAAGTCACTGGTCATCCAAAGGCTATCGTTATTTGGAAACGAACAACTCAACCAATCCCAATGCAGCGGGCAAGTGTGACCAGGAATACGTTAAGAATCAACTCCGTCTATAAAAACGACACCGACGCTTACACTTGTCAAGCTTCTAACCTCCTTGGCTCAAACTCGGCAACAACCTTTCTTGTCGTTGTAGGTCTTCCACATTTTTCTCTTAAGCCACCAGAAAAAGTTTATTTTTATGAGGGTGAGACGTTGACGATAAAGTGTGGCGCTGTAGGAGATCCCCAGCCAGTGATAAGCTGGAGGAGGGAAGGTGGACAACTGCCGGAAGATAGGACGGTGATAAAAGACGGGCTCCTGACCATGAGAAATATGAGAAAACAGGACGCGGGGAAGTATGTGTGCGCCGCGACAAGTGCGGCGATATCAGATGTCGAGGCAACAACTCGAGTAACTCCAGGTGAGTTAAAAATTAGACAAATATGACTGCTGTTGAGTACGGGAGTACATTGTAAGGATATTTAAATGTGATGTAGGTTTGATTACCCCAACCAGAACTGTACAGCTGAAACCTGATGTGGTTATGTATTTACCGTCTAGCTAATCTGCCTGATTTTACAGTTCACTTTTAACATTGCAATCATGTCGAACGTTGGCAAAATATTAATAAACAGCGTAAATTAAATATGTCTAAGGGCCTCTTCATATGAGCCCGGTTATGTGCTGATATGGGAAATTTTAGTCCGGGTAACCGAAATGAAGTGTCCATGCTGCAAACGTTTTGCCAATTCTTCCATAACTGCCAAATTAAGAAGCAAGAAGGTGCCATGTATATTTCAGACTCGCGTAATTGAAACATTTACATACCGGTTAACCAGGCTGGAGTGTACATATGAGAAAACGGGCCAGCCCGGTTGACCGAAGTCCAGGTCGCAAACACCGAAATCTCGGTTAACCGGCTAAGTTGGCTGGCCCGCCTTCTCATACAAACACACCGGACTTTTTTTTACAAAGGAATAGTAGGAGGGGGAGATCTCGGTAACTGGGCTGGCCCGGTCAACCGGGGTCATATGAGAGGTTCTTATAGTGCATGCTCCTAAAGATTAACGTTTATTTTTTCATTGGAAAAAATATAAAGTACGGTAGTTGTTATTTGTCACTAATGGTACATGGAACAGAAAACATCTCAGTAAAACAAATAATTTATTGCCGAAGGAATTTATCTTTGTAATCGCTGAACAGATGTGGACGAGTGTAAAGAAAACAAACACAACTGCTCTACAGACGCTGCTTGCCAGAACACTAAAGGTTCGTTCAACTGCAAGTGTAACAGCGGTTTCTTTGGAAATGGCGTGAACTGTACCGGTAAGGTCAACTTATATATAGTCTCCTTCATTGCCATGGCCAGAAATAGCGGACATTCTGAGCCTGCAACATCGTCAGCGGTCCCCGTTCCACCAAAAACAAGATGGCGGCTAATGCGAAAGTCGATTATCTCCAGTTGCACAGTTGGACATCTACTTTGTCCCGAATAAGAGGTTTTTCCGACATATTTTTACACTTTGGGTTGTTTTTCACACTAATTTAGACATTTAACCATTGAAAACAGCCAATCAGGACGCTGGAACCGCCCGGGTATTTCCCGCCACAATGTGCGTCCGCGGCACTTTCCCGCCCAAAATCGCGGGCAGCAGTTTGTTTACCAAACGTTCAATTAGCTGAAGTATGCCGGATTACGATCAATCACTGCGATCGCTCAGAAAAGTGTTTAGAGACCGCTGGATTGCTACGATCACTGCGATTGCTAAAAAACTGTTCCGAGATCGTAGTGATTATTGGAAACAGCATGCCGCGAATGAAAAAGCTGAAAAGTTTTAAAGCGACTGGTGACACGCACGGTCAGTTTTGTAAAACTTGGTGCTGTAGTTTAATTGCAAATTCTATGCTGAAGTTAGAAGAAAGGATGAACAAGCCTTACAATTTAGCGGTATTAAAACAGCTCCTGCTTTGATGGACAGAGTTTCCTTGCCCGTTCTTGAACAACCGTATTTATGCGCCACGATTCGCGAGGTCTCTTCCAAAGCCCCATTAAATTCCCAAAACAAATCCTGAACTCACTTTGCAGGATGGTTTATTCACAAGGCTACGCAGTTTGTTTTGAACAAGTTGGTTGATCGTCGAGGCCGATCAGAGGGAGCTAGAACCGATCGCAAGTAGCATCGAACCTTGCTTTACTAAGCCTGCGTATCGAGTAATTGTGCGCCGGGCTAAATTCAACAAAACACATCTTTATAATCCAAAAACGCAAGAGATACAAAGTGCCGAGGGTTACCATTAAGTTTGTTCAGAAGAATGACCTTTCTCAAAGTAAGAACCGATTCAACAGCTTCGATATTTCAACAACTTCGAGGCAAAACGGTCAGCTGCTCTCATCCAATATGCCGTTTTCAGCTTGTCTGCCATACTGTTGTCTCTTAGATGTGTCTTGCATCTTTACATTGGAAAAACGCAAGGAGTACATATGGCCAGCTACTGATTTTGTGTTAATATTTTCGTTATCCTTGTATTATAAGAGAATCCGGTTGAATAGCTTGCTATTTAGTCTTTAGTTCAAAGGTACGATGATTGTTGTGTCCATCTCCATAGTAAAGTCTCTTGTTTAGTTTACACTGAAAGCCAAATGGATTGCAGCCCCTAATGCGCATGCGTGTCCGCTATTTCTGGCCATGGCTCTATTCGTTCTCTTTGTACTTTCTACTTTATTACTGGATACTAGTGAAATAAGAGGAATCTTCTTTGGATATTTGTTAATACAAGTTATTGGGTTAAAGTATGTTTCAACTGCTATCATTGTAGCGTTGGCAAATTTGCCGAATCACCCACTGTCACCTTTGAACTTCAAAAAAGACCGTATTCGTACCCAGTGATTGCTTATGATTTTAGTGAACTGTATTTCGCGGTCATTTACACTCCCTCTCGCCAACCATTTGAACGTTTTCCTCATCGGCCCCATGATGCTTCTGCCATTGTGTTCAGTCTTTTCTGTTATGAGGGAGCCAGGGAAAGAGCGTTAAACACTATCAGGGGCTCACATACAGATGGAGGAGCGGGGAATTTGCGTGTTATTACATATTGATCATTAAGCACAGCTTATTATGTGGCACAATATACTGCACGCTATGATTTGTTAATTTACCGGTCCATACATATATCTTTTTGACCGACTGCGAGGGCCGTACTGGGAGAGTTTCGGCCCGAGATCTTGACTGAACAGACCTAGCCGCTTCGGCGAGGTATGCACGGTCAAGACTGAGGGCCGATATACGAAAATTGTTTTTGGCTTCAAAGAGAAGCTTCTTTCGCTTGAATTCGAAGAAAACACGATCGAGTTTTGCGAGCGACTCTTTTGCCATTCGCTTCAGCAAGTTACAAGACACTTTATTCTGTACTAACTTCCCCATGCTACTTTCTGCAGAACTCAACCAGTTATCTCTTAACCATTCACAAGTCACTGAGAAGAATTCAAACCACAAAAACTTTTCAGCTGCAGACTTGGCTGCAAACTTCAAATGCTCATCAAATTTGACAGCCGCGCTTAAATGGTTTTCCTCGAATTTTCATTTCCGTGTTCGTTATAAATGTAGCCATTTAATGAATTAATGAATCCCTTATAAACCAAGATTGGTTCGCCATAATGATTTTTTTTTTTTTTTTTTTTTTTTTTTTTTTTTTTTCGGTTCAGAAAATATATGCGTGATCTTACTCGGTCTGATACTTAGAAAATACCAGACCGGCAAAGGAGCGATCTGATTGGTGGATTTTCGATATCGGCCCTCTCAGCTGTCTAATCATGTAATAATTTTGTTTACGGACCACAAATTAATTTTACGCATGTTCTGATTGGTCAATTTTACCAGTCTATAACTTTCTGTACAGCCGCAAAATCAATTTGCACATGTGGATCGCAAAAGATTACTTATTTTATGTTTGCCCAAAGATCCAAAGCCATATAATAAATGTTATTAGCCTCGTTTGCTTGATTCGTACAGTAAGTTATGGATCCGCAATTTTTTCGTCGCCTTATGGCCCACGTCTGGGCACTTATATACCCTATTATGACTCATCAAATATTTCCTTCCGCGCGTGATTGGTGGAACCGTGACACATGACCGAATAACGTTCGCTCACGAGCGGACGTTATCAGCGAATAACCCCGCCTGGTGGCGAACTATCGCTGTTTATTGACAATACCCGAACACAGTTTTATATATTAATCACAAGAAACCATTACGAGATGACTACCGAGGAGGACATCATTTCATTTGTTTTTCAGTTCCAGAAAGCACCAAAGAGCTTCACAGTTCTTGCGCCATTATTTCCGCTGCGAGAGGAAATAGTTGAAGGATGATAAATACAATAAAGTACCTTTGGCGAGGAAATACGCACGGATAATTGTCCTTGGACATTATCTGTTCCGAGAAGCGAACAACTGTGAGCTTCGAGGAACAGATATATCCTTGGACAATTATCCCTGCATATTTCCTCGCCAAAAGTAGTTTATTGTTTATATAGCAACTAAACAAGCATGGTGACCATCTGATTTTTTTTTTCAATCGTTCAAATGTGTAAAGAAAATTGGCTAGCTTTTATTACAGGAAGGTACTAAGAAACGAGAAAAATATCTTCTCGCAGCCAAGTAAACCTTAGAAGCAAAGTGGGTAGGGCAACCATTTTTGAGGGACATTATTTCAAGTATAAGCAATTTTCAGTAAAACAAATAGTGCTAAAGTGCTCTTCGTGACCATTATTCTGCATCATTCTGCATCTATTTGCTTGTTTTGATGCTTGATGTATATTCCGTTCAAGTTTTAGACCACATAGACGATTGACAAGGGATATAAGTGAGCACTAAAATTGACGTAGACTGAGGGTATTTCGGCTGGCCAACTCTCTTATTATTATGGAAACCCCTTTCATTTATCGTGTTATTACACTGATTTGGTATTGGTGTGGAAACATACAGAGTTCATTACAACTTTTATTTCAATGGAATTACCTTACGCCTCGATAAAGCGCCCCCATTGGCCACGAAATTTAAAATATGCTGAGGGAGCTTATTCGAAGAATGCGGTAGATAAAATCGAAAGTTGCTCGTCGTAGCTGTTCGTAGTCAATTAAAATGGACCATTCTGTGACACAGCCGTTATAACTGGTCAGTAGTCAATAACGAAACGAACAAAATGTTGTTGCAGAGTCCGCGAAATGGGACGGGATGGGATGAAATGAGGAGGGAGGCAGCATGGTTGAGCGGTTAGGACGCCAGACTTGAAATCCGAAGGTCCCAGGTTCAAGTCCCGCTCTGGCCACTGACTGAATTTGCAGCACGATAGCCCCAAAACCTCGGCCACATATGTTAATATCCAACTGGTTAGCCTCAGAGCAGTTGGGATTCTTAACAAATTTACGTTGAGATTAAAAACACGGCCGCACTAGCTCTGCTGAATTACTCACCGTGTATATAGATTTTATTAACCGAGTGCGCTTCGCGCGAGGGCCATAAGGCGAGGAAAAGAAAACGAGGTTCCATAACTTACGGTACGGACCAAGCAAACGAGGTTTATAAGATATTTATTATATTGCAATCGTTAATTCAGAAAGGCGTAGTTTTGACGGCTAACAGGGACATGTCAAACGATAGATTTTATGGCTGCTGAAAACTGCTTTTTAGGGTTTCCTGCGCCTTGAAGCAAAACATTTGAATTAAAGTGTTGCGCAATCTGAAACGTCTTCAAGTTCATCAAAGAGAGCTGCATAGATTGACTCTAAAGTACGAAAAAAACATTCAAAGATGTGGGCGAAGTTCAGCACTTTAAGAACAAAGGAATCGATCAAGATAACAGCTGTTAACTGAGGGTCCGTCAAGTTTATCAAAATGTCGAAAAACTGACTTGCAAGTGCCGCTTACTCATGGCATATTTTCTGGCGTTTTGCTGTGGTGCTGACTGTTGATGACTCACTCGACTGGTATACATTGAAGACGCAGTTGGAAATGGATCCAATTGTTGCTCCAGCGAAGAACGTGTGGCCATCAGCTCCATTCGTTTGAGAGGTGGAAAATGAACTCTGCTCGGTGATTGATGAAATCTCTCGCAGGCTTGTGGCTGTCGAAATACAACGAGAAGTTTTTGGAACTCTGCTCAGAGTGTCCGACATCTGGCGTTGATGCTTTAGGGAAGCGGACTTGTAGGAGCTCAAACTCTGGATATTTTTTGTGTCCACTGAGCTGAGTGACAAAATTTTCCGGGACATCTGCATCCAGCAGACGAGAGATGCTTGTTTTGCGGACGGAATGGTTAGAAACTTTCTTCCCACTGCTTGAGATACCAACTTTACCAGCAGTGCTTCACATAAACTTCCCAATCTTGTTCTTGCCGAGCGGCAAACACTTGAACCAAACTGACTTTTCAGCACGCCAGGATTGGTAATTCACTGCAAGGAAGAACGGGAATTCTGCAGTGTAGGCTTTCTTTGGGCGGTGACTTTTAAATAGCTCGTGCAGCTGGACAGGGCATGTTTCTGTGCCAGTTGCAAACATTTTGGGGTCAAACTGACGCCGATGACTACCTTCACGCCCCTGGCGAGTCTTGCTTCCCCTCTCGGCAACCCAAACAAGCATTTCTCAGACTGTTACTGGGTCTGTGTCAAGGACGACGTCTCCCCAGCAAAGCTTCCTGCTTTCATCTCAAGCCCTAAAGCCAAAATGCATCGACACGAACCATCACAGGGTCCGCTGCAAAGCCTGGGGAGTGTGGCTACCAAGCTCTCCTGCCTGAAAGAGCTTCGCTTCTTCTTCATCAGTGAGATGACGACAGGCATTTGGCTTGTTTCCTTTCCCTTGCTTCACCAAGTTTTTCCTCTTGGCAGCCAGAACTTCTCTTGAGTCTTGAAAAGGCTTCATCTTTCAAGATGTTGTAAGGTAGCCGCTTTTCCTCTTTAATGTAACGTTGAATGCTTCTGTGGAAGCTTGTAAGAGTATCGGGTTCGTACTCGCCACCATCTTGTTTTCTCACGTCTTTCAAAACTTTGCAGAGAAGCTTGTCAAGTTCATCAGTTCCAACTGTTTCGATGTTGAAATCGGGTTTAGTCTCCTTACAAAAGTTTTCAAACTTTTCCCATTCCAGCCTGGTCTTCTTTACGGTGTTTTTTGACTTCTCGCCTTTGATAAAGTCAGCGATTTCTTGGCTTTCAGAGCACGGCTCGTCTTCTCCTCCGTCTGTTCCTTCCTCCATCATTTCGTCTAGAATATTCACCTGAATACTGAGCATTTCGTCGCTGTCGCTGCTGCTGTCTTTTTGCTCAGCTCAACATGTTGCAATCGCTAAATTGTAAACAAAGCCAATTTACCGGTCCGTACAGTAAGTTATGGACCGGTAAAATTGACCAATCGGAACGTGCGTAAAATCATTTTGCGGTCCGTACAGGAAAGCATGGACCAGTAAATTAACCAATCGTAGCGTGCGTAGTATCAGTGCCATATAATATTTTATATATTTTATATAACTTATACTTTTAGCCACATGCTACGCACTGCAGTATATTGCTTTATTGTCGGTTGTTATAACTCAATTTGCAGATGTGGACGAGTGCATAGAAAACAAACACAACTGCTCTGCAAACGCTACTTGCCAAAACACCCAAGGTTCGTTCAACTGCAAGTGTAACAGTGGCTTCATAGGAGATGGTGTAAACTGTATCGGTAAGGACTAGTTTAATAGCTTTTGTCTTTAATAATCGCCCTTCAATACATTGACTTGTTTAGATTGTTTCCAAGGAAGGAGCAAAGCTGACCTCCCGTTGTCTAACCGTCAGTTTATTTGTCTGTCTAGTCTTCCCGAGTCATCCTCGAGCTATGCGAGGGTAATATAATGACGACGCTAATGGTGTAGTATCGAGCTCTTTTTAGACTCCAATCTGGTGGCCATCTCGAAATCTAATGTTCCTCAGTCAGTCATTCAGTCAGTTTGTCTAGCGTACGACCTCCAGGCGCGGTGGCAAAGCACGCTGTACATTTACTGACACTCAATGACAGAAAAAAAAGAAACGGTTTGAACGAAGCAACAATATTGTACTGCATTTACGAAAATGAATTTGAAAACTGGAAACAAAAAAGTATCGCGAAGCTCTTCTTCAAAAGAGAAGAGAATAGGCACAGGCAAGGCGAAATCGTAAACCAATCGAACAGCACCAAATCCATCTCGAGAAAATGCGACAATTATGTTATGCAAATACGTCTAGAGAAAGGCGACAAATATATTATAACCGACAGCATCATGAACAGAAGCGTGCCGAAGAAACGACTCCACAAAAAGAACAATGCACGAATGCCGATCAAAAGCGGCATGAACAGAAACGGATGACACACTCAGACAACTCAGCAAAAAGAATATCGCATAAAAGCGAATCGGGAACTTCTGGAGAGAAGGCGAAAAGACTCCGTAAACAGCGGAGGACGGCGAATGAAAGCGAATCGGAAGCGGACCTAGCAGGCGATTTCTTTGAGGCATCTGAGCACAACAAAGTACAGTCGCAACGCCGTTGCGTCACTTAGATAGTCATTCAGAAAGGACAAGCAACAAAGGTCAGTAAGTGGAAATCGAACAATAACCGTGACAAAATGCAAGTACGTTTATATTCTATCCCGTATCTTGTGACTCGATCACTTCAAGAAAATATTAAAATCTGTATGCTGATCATTTTCTCTCGAAGTATTGTTTTTAATACGCTTCTGTCGCCAGTTTCGGCTAGCGTATTCGCTCTGCGCAATCGGAACCTGGAGTATTGAATGATTTAGTCAGACGACTTTTTTTTCTTTCGAGATCTAACAATTCGTCGGGTTGGAACTGTAACTGTCTATTCAAGAAAAACTGTGATCTGACACACAGTGCTTGCAAAGAGAATCGTTCGCAAGCCCTTTGAAGTATGGCTAGGTTTAAAGTCCGCGTATACGTATAATTTAAAGTAAACCCTTCAAGTTCTGATTTGATTCTGGGAGAAATCATGCTTTTTTGAGCGGGTTCACATACAAAGTAATTTGACCTCATTAAATATGCATGCCTGAGTCCAGTGTATGCAGTCCAGAGTAAAACAAATTGCACAGAAAGCCTGTTTAACTGCACAGCATTTGAATCAAAACTGGAAAACTAGTGTTTATTATTGAATTTAAGAAAACACACACCAATTATCTTTCCCCTTTCCTTGCGTGCAGCACTTGACTTCGAAGAAACGATTGCGTCAAAACTTCGGCAAAACAAAGGCTGCTCTTGTTCAGCTACCTAAATATCTGCGATTATCGTATTTCTAGTATATTTATATATTTAGACTTGACAACTTTTTCGGGATTGACTGTATGCTTATGTATGTACGTACAGTTACATCAAATATAAGATTACAATCTTTAACATTGTTTACTTGTTAGCCGTTACGTTTTTCCATGATCTCTACACTGATTTATTTATTTCTACATGACTTAGACTTTGTTGTTGTAGCAATCAACCAAGCGTAGTTCATAACACATACTGGTTTATTGAATAACAGGCTTATATTAAATAGGTGGTCACGTTGTCTGGTTGAACTAATAAACTACTACAATCGTGAACTACTAATTTTATCCCAGATATTAACTAAACTATTCACGAGGAAATCGAGCGCGACTGCCATTCCATACTAATGTCTCTGGTAATTTTAACGACTTTTAAAAGCTCGTCATTTAGTTTCTGATGGACTACTCGTGCTGAAACATGAAATACTTTCTAATTTGAATTTGTTTTTTCTTGTAACAAAGTTATTATTATTATTATTACTATTTTTTAATTTGTCACATTTGTTAACTCCGCCAATTTCATTTAGAATGCAAAAAGAAGACTAAAAAGGGCGGGTGCTGCGTGTTTCCCTTTATATACCGTGGCATGTCATACAACTCGTGTACCACGAAGGATAACGGGAATGTACCCTGGTGCGCCACAACAGCCAACTACGACACGGACGGCCAGTGGGGCATATGTCATGCCGGTTAGTTGGCTGCTGATGCCTTGCATGTAGATGTACTTTTAACTCAAAGTGTTTATGTAAACTATATAGTTACATTTGTGAATGTATGTATGCTTATGTATGTATGTATAACAAAACATATATCTAAGAACACTGTTTTGTTACATCAAATACAAGATTGTAACCATTATTTTGTTTTACTTGTTAGCCGTTACGTTTAAAGATCCACAATAGGTATTTTCGGATACAGGACAGGAGAGGACGACGGCAACGTCAATGAAAGAATAAAACTAATCACAGAAGACAAAAGGAGCACGTGAATATATGAAATTGACATGATCTCGGGGTCATCGTGCTCACTTGAGCGGCTTAAATTCTTCATTTTTACGTCGTTGTCAGGTCATAGACGACATTTCGAGAAATGACGACAGTCGTTCTTCTCAGTAGCAGACGATAGAAGCAATAGAACCTCCACAAAAACGGAACAAATTGAGCAACCTAAGAATAAGGCAAGTTACAAAGACAAAAAAAAATACAAAGAAACTTTTTTTTGTTTCCCCGCGTTCCGTCGCCTTCCTAGGTTTCTTAAACTCCCGCTACTAATTTCTATATTTCCATATGACTTAGACTTTATGGTTAACTACAAATTGGTCACAGATATTAACCAACTATTTACGAGGATATCGAGCGCGTCCCAACTCCATACTAAGATATCCTATTTTACTTAACTACTTTTAAAATACGGTCTCAATGGGGGCTGGCTCTTGCGGCTAACGGATAAAAAAAAATGAAGAAACGGATGCGAACATCCACATAGTTTACCTAAAATTGAACACATTTTAAAATGTGACCTTGAGTCATTTCTAATAACTACTCCCACAAAAGTTCTTTTTTACAAATGCCTGTGTTTATAGTCAATTATTTGTGTCTCATGGATTTCTGAACTACTTAAGAAAATATTATGATTTCATATACAGTTACATGAACATGTAGCTTCGGAGGAGAGTGGGAGAGTTGGCAGGTTTGTGAAAGTCCAGTACAATGTCTAAAAGCTCTGGATGTCTCATTAGCTGTAGTGCTTGCTTCTTTTACATTCACCATTCACATGTGGGGGATCCCCTTCGTATGCGACGAAAATTGCCGCCGTCAGTCACTGGGCGCGCAAAGCATCTACAGTGACAGGATTTCTTTAAATGGGGAAATGCTAAATGTATTTATGGTCGAGGCGTTACTGCAAGGTATCCAGTTTCGTAACGAGCATATACAGGCGTACATTCACGCCTTTTGTTCCTTTTATTGTACCCATTACGATGTGGTGTTCACTCATAGTACAGTTCTCAGTGCCGCTCAAAATCCGACCGTCATTTAGTTCTCTCTTCAAATGGCTACCGAAGGTGGAGTTCTCGAAGATTCTTCGAAGGTTTTTGCAAAGCGAAGAAACTTAAGTCCAAAACTAACTTATCTTTCAAGTTCGGCGGGAACAGGAAGCAAATTGAACACCAAAACACTGAAGCATATTTCTCACAGCCTTCTTTCGTGCAATCACTTAAATCTCTTGTTGACCTGGATGATACTGATAACCAGGTTGATTTTGAAACTCGGCGAATCGCTCAACAGTGCTTCGAAGGGCTTCGAGTGACGTATCAAGTTTAAGGTATCACCCTCTCCCCCTAAACGACCACTTTCCAGCAAAATTTTATTTAAATGGTATCAATTGACTAAGAGGCATGCTACATATCAAACTTTTTGTTATTAAACTGTCTATCTGTTTCTAATGTCTGTCGTTAATACCAAATATGGCAAACGTTATAGTGTAATCATTGACGTCACATGTTTTTAATCTTTTTGACCTAATCTCCCTCAATTGTTAACTGATCGGAACGAAACTAACGGCATTTCAAAGGGCTTATGTGGGTCTAAAACAGGGTGTCTCATGACTTTTTAAATTTTAACCATGCGTTTACATTAATGTTTTATGTTTTTTTTTGTGAAGTGAAGTGAAGTGAAGTGAAGTGAAGTGAAAAAAGTTAAAACCCGTATGGCATATTGGGGGGGGGGGGGGGGGGGGGTGATACCTTAATTAAAAGGATTGCCAATAAGTTCGAAGCCGGCTGGGCCGCTCTTGAGGAGAAAAACATTCAAGCTGCAGATCAGAGGGCGTTATAGAAACAAAAAAAAAAACTCACAGACACAGAAATCGGGACAGAAGTTAAGTATCTCATATACCATTTGTCTTTATTCACTCTTGTTTCACTGGTTTTCAGCGTTTTAACCGTTCTTTATATTTCTTAGCATGATCCTGGTCGGATTGGGCACTACTGTTCTATCCCTGCCAAAAACAGTAAATTGTTCTTTGCTTGTACTGGCTGTGCGTTCTTTGCCGGATAGTTAAGAGCATAATTAACTTATTTTTGGTACGAAATTTAGAAAATAAAACCAGCCCTTCAACGTTTTGACTGAACGATAAGAAATAGCTGCACATTAAACTTCAGTTTTAGGAAGGTAGTCTCAAGTCATAATGTATACACGGTGTATCTTCATTAGTCTAAAACAATACCCCAACCATAAAACAGAACATATGGAAGTTAACCAAACTAGATTAGCTCTATAGCTATTCTAGGTAAATCTAGCTAGTGCACAAACAAATACTGATTGATTGATTAATCAACTACTGCTTAGTGGATGTGGTTTATTCGATTAAACATTAAAATTAAAACATCGCGTATCGTGTCTCTCAATGAGGCCTTGGGGAAGTATTTAACTATTTAATTTTCTTTTTTTATACTCTCAAGTACAAGGAATCGTGAATTGAAAACCCAAACAACTTTCAGCTTTTACAGTTTTTTGTTTGGATGTTTTAACTGAGGTTTTATAAAGGTCTCATCTGCACCTTGAGAGCCCGTTATACAAAAATTATTTAGGTGGTTTATTCTATAGTTATAGTCTGAGCAGATATTAGAAAAAACAAGAACAAAAAATATGCAAACACACAAACAAAAACTTAGTAAGTGTAAATGGGCTTCCTTTACCCGTTTCAGTGTATTATTGATAATCAAACGATACAACAGAAATAAACAGAGGCGAGGCTGCGTTTTCGGGAGGGGGTAAACTTGAAATCGTCCCAACAATTTTGACCATGATTGTAGTATTTGATTTATTAGATTTATAGTGAATTTGATTTGATGCGATTTTGTTATTGTTCCACGCGCGACAGTGGACCAGTTTCGCGTTTGTTAAATAAAGCTGCCGGGAATAATGCGAATTTTGTACGGCTCGTATCCCTGGAGCACTCAGGTTTGGTAGCCAGGACTCCGTGTCAACAAACGCTGACGGGAACTTAAACGCATAACAAATCAATAGAAACAAGCAAACATTCAACTCGTATCCCTGGAGCATTGAGGTTTGGTAGCCAGGAGTCCGTGTCAACAAAAGTGACTCATTGGGATTTTAATTGCTCGCGGGGGCCTGGGGCCCAAGCAAGCTTAAAAATGGACATTTTTATTTTTATTTTTTTCCTTTTTGTGGGTCGAGAATCAGCACACGGTGATTGGTTCATATTATCACGTGCTGGGCGATGACGTAATTGACTTCGCTAAACAACTCGAGATGTGGCCAGTGAATTGCTCGTTACTTGTGTGTAAAAGTTAACTGCATCCCATCCAAACTCAACACCATTTGGCTCTGTGGAATAAGCACGGATAAACTGGATTTTCGGGAACGATTTTGGCTCGCGTTCACCGCGGAAGCTTTGAGAATAGCCGTAAACAAATATTTGATGGTACCGCTGTCGCCGATAAATATTTAGTCCCGACGAAACTTTCTGTGGCGACACGAAATACTTTTGGGAAAATAACAGGGCGAAAGCAGAAACCAAAGCTACGGTGAGCTTTAGCCGTAAAACAATGACGCTTTATGCTTTACTCTGTACATGACATCTGTTGCCTCATAAAATTCTTCTGCGTATCGTACATTGCCTGTTGAAGTGTTTCTTTCATTCGATCATGTAGCCTTTGTTTCGCAATCCTCATTGAATACCAGAAATGAAAAATACACCGAAATAATTCTGAGGATTGAGTTTGCAGTCACAAATGGACTGAACACACTGTGAACAAAAGCGCAATAATATTGGGGTGTCTATAAAACGAAGACCGAAGACCGAAGACCCAAAAACGAAGACCCCCCTTTTTTTCTGTTGTATCATCACGAAAAGTCACAAAATGTCGTAAAACATAACTTATACAACGAAAAGACCATTCAGCGTTGAAATAACCAGGGTCTTCGTTTTATAGTTTACCCCCACCAAAACTACAAAACGAAGACCCCCTTCAATTCGGCTCAAAGTTTCGTAAACAACACTAAATGCGCTCGAAAACTACATTTCAGCAACTAAAAACACTAAAAACGCGCATATCTTAGAAATTGATCAGGGTCTTCGTTTTATAGTTTACCCCCACCAAAACTACAAAACGAAGACCCCCTTCAATTTGGCTCAAAGTTTCGTAAACAACACTAAATGCTCTCGAAAACTACATTTCAGCAGCTAAAAACACAAGGAACGCGCATATCTTAGAAATTGATCAGGGTCTTCGTTTTATAGTTTACCCCCACCAAAACTACAAAACGAAGACCCCCTTCAATTCGGCTCAAAGTTTCGTAAACAACCTCAAATGCGCTCGAAAACTACATTTCAGCAACTAAAAACACTAAAAACGCGCATATCTTAGAAATTGATCAGGGTCTTCGTTTTATAGTTTACCCCCACCAAAACTACAAAACGAAGACCCCCTTCAATTTGGCTCAAAGTTTCGTAAACAACACTAAATGCTCTCGAAAACTACATTTCAGCAGCTAAAAACACAAGGAACGCGCATATCTTAGAAATTGATCAGGGTCTTCGTTTTATAGTTTACCCCCACCAAAACTACAAAACGAAGACCCCCTTCAATTTGGCTCAAAGTTTCGTAAACAACACTAAATGCTCTCGAAAACTACATTTCAGCAGCTAAAAACACAAGGAACGCGCATATCTTAGAAATTGATCAGGGTCTTCGTTTTATAGTTTACCCCCACCAAAACTACAAAACGAAGACCCCCTTCAATTCGGCTCGGGACTTGTAAGACAATGTTCAATGCATTCGAAAACTACATTTGAGCAACCAAAATCACTAGAAACGCGTATATCTTAAAAATTGATCGGGGTCTTCGTTCACCATAGTTGCCCCCACCAAAACTATACAAACGAAGACACCTTAAAATGCGCACGGCTAAAAATACGCACACATTTAAGTGCTTGCTGTATTTGCTCACACCTTTATTTAACGTTTCTCGTTGCAAAATTACTGCATATTAAAGAATGTGACACATCTGCTAAGCGTCATGTATTAGCTGACACCCGGCTTTGTTCAAAAAATGTATCGACCCCATGTAGCAGCAGGCATCATCATATCAGCGGAAGCCTCGTGTTATCGAGGTTTCCTCAGGCAGTCCATTTAATATGGCTTCAAAACTACCGTGCATCATACCTAAAAGTATTGACTGTTCGGGCATTTTTGTCTACGATTATCGAAAATTCTTTGACAAAGAAGAAATCGGTAAAGGCAGCTTCGGTTCCGTATACACGGCCAATGTTCCGAGTGATGATGGTGGGCGAGGTGAGAAAGTTGTGATCAAGAAATTGCTCAGTCAAGACTTGGAAGTTAAGAAGAACTTCGTCAAGGAGGCAAGAATCTTACAGAATCTAAAACATGCAAACATTGTAAGTTTAAAGGGAATTTGCAATGCACCATTCGCCCTGGTCATGGAATATGTCTTCTTTGACTTTGAGCCCTTTGGCGGCAAGACCAAAGTCAGCTCCCTCGAGGATTTTGTATCTTATGTGGACTGCTTTGATTGTAAAGGTTTCGACAGTGCGCATTTGTACAAGAAAGTCTGCAAAGACATTGCCTTGGCCCTGGAGTACCTGCACGGCAAAATGGTCGCTCACAGAGACATGAAACCTGCGAACGTCTTGGTGGACAACAGTCACTATCGTTATTTAAGTGGAGCTGCTATTGAGACGGCCTGGCTGGAGTGTCCCTTAGT
This sequence comes from Plumapathes pennacea, assembly GCA_964036295.1. Lineage (NCBI taxonomy): Eukaryota > Metazoa > Cnidaria > Anthozoa > Antipatharia > Myriopathidae > Plumapathes > Plumapathes pennacea. Next base: position 10,264,157 of record OZ038462.1, read on the forward strand.
CTGTAAGCTCGCCAATTTCGGAGAAAGCCGCTCCAGAGAAATTCATACAAGGACTGCATTCAGTTCAAAGACCAGCAACGTTCAGCGAGGTACGCCTGTGTACATGGCTCCAGAGCTACTGGTAGACGAAATACGACTGACTGTTGCGACATTTGAAGACCTAAAAAGGGCGGATGTTTGGGCTTTCGGAATGACTTTGTTGGTTTTTCTGAATCCTTCCAGCAAATATCCGTACAGCGAAGAACTGCAAGATGCTACATCTAAGGGCCACGGCAGTAAACTGCAACACCTTCAAGCTCTAATGAAAAAGAAGCAACTGCCACTTCAACCAATCAAATACCAGCACAAGCACGCAAATGAATGGTACACGGTACAAAAGATCTACAAAGCTTGCACCGCATTTGAGCCAAAGAATAGACCTAGTGTCACTGAAGTTCTCACTATGATCGACCAGGAAGCTTGTGTCTCCTCTATGGACCTACATTTGAAGGTCAGCCAAGCCACCGCACTCGAAGATCATGATGGTCACGTGGCCCAGGTTGTTCAGCAACGGGGGCAAGTACCTCATTTGCCCCACCCGGAGAATGATGGCACGAATGCATGTGCCTTTCTAAGTGTGCAAATAGCGCATGCCATTCATCAGCTACACAGGGACAATAAATGGAGCAAGGAGAGCGTATGGTTGGACATCGCTAGAGCCGCAGAACAACTGATCATAGAATTGCCCCTTGCCATCAACCAGCACAGAAACAAGGAGCAAATGTACGATGCACTCTATGCGTACACCCTTTTAAGAAAGACTGGGTGTATTCCTGTAGATTATAATCTGTCAGAAGAATTTTTAACACCTGACCCTGTCTTCTCCGAGAAAGGAAGAAATGAACTTCTTCGCATCTTGAATAGAATGGCATTGATGGAGGGACTAAGCATTGCCGTCTACACCTGCGAGCCTGTTGTTTTCACTGTTGGCTGCTTCAACGGTGTCATTTTCATCCTAGACACCCACCCTATCCCGGAGGCAATAGGCGGACGAGGAAAGGGACTACTTAAAGTTTTCTCGCATGTAGAGGAAGAGTCTTGTGAAGGAATTTGTCAGTGGATTTGGCAACGTCTGCTTGTGACTAGTGTCCGGAATGAGACGCAGCAGTCCCTGGCGTTTCTGACCCGAGCCTATGAGTAAGTGAAACTTTCACGCATGTATTATATAGTGGTCCTTCATGGTATGCAAGTGCTTATATTGCATAGTATTCATGTTATATTTATTTATTTATTTAAAGTGTGTTTTTAAAAATGATATTTAAGCTACGGACGTACAGAGGGGAAGGGGTGGGATGGAACCCCTTCCCAGAGTTTTCGTTGTAATAATAAACTTTTGGAGATATTTTACTATCAATACATAGCCTGATATTTATACTACAAGATAGGGCCTTTTCCCATAATGGAACCAAATGAAATGTTATGGTCACGTGTCAGATATATACTTATCCGAAAATGACTGTATATATACTGGATGTACAGTTACCTAGTACAATAAAAAGAATTTATACACATATCCTTCTCCGCAGATCATCATTTACAGACACCGACCAGCAAAACGGGAAACGTAAGTTATATTTTTCGCACGGCGCTGTTTTACAATATATGTCTTCATAAGGAAGTTGCGATGGAAAGCAACAAAAAATAATGAAAAGCAATCCAACTTACTTATAATATTGATCGCGTTTTGATAAAGCATCTGTTCTGATTGGATAGGAAGAAGGGCAGAAAATCAGAGATTGCACATTAATATACTGTGATTGTTTTCTAACAGCCGACCACAAGGTAAAGAGCGCAAAACCTGAGTCAGTGTCATCGAGGAATGAGGAGCGCGGGACTGAGGAACTCGGGACTGGTGAGATAGACAACGAAAGTTTGTCCACTTCATCTTGGGGCTGCCGCCCTAGCAACAAGAGGACGAGGAAGAAGGACCAGAGAAAGATGGATGCTGAATTGTGTGACATTCGTCCATTGCAACGTAAGCATTATTTCATATTAAGGCAATGCTATCGCGCGTTTGTGCGCAACATTTTTCGCGCATGAGCTTGGTTTTACTCGCTTTCTGTCATTCCAGACAACTGTGAAAGTTACGAGATTTTTTGTTTTTCATGACGTCTTTTATGTTACAAACTATGACGTAATTCCAACATGGCCGCTGTGCGATAAAGCGAAATCTGGAAACACTCAGGAATAACTTAAAGTTCGTGTAAATGCCGAATCTTAATCGTTCATTGCATCGATACAATTTTGCGTATCTTTAATTATATTTTCTAACAGCCAGCCACAAGGCACAGAACACAAAACCAAGGACGGACTCTGTGACACTCCAAAGCAATGAAGCCTTGATAGACCTGACCGTGTCATCGATGAATGAAGAGCACGAGACTGGTCAGACAGATGACGAGAACTTGTTCACTTCACCCGGAGAAAAGAGAAAGAAGGGCCAGAGAAAGATGGCTTCAGAATTGTGTGACATTCGTCAATTACATTGTAAGCAATATTTTGAATATCTTAAAGTTCGTGTAAATGCCGAATCTTAATCGTTCATTGCATCAATACAATTTTGTGTATCTTTAATTATGTTTTATAACAGCCGACCACAAGGCACAGAACACAAAACCAAGAACGGACTCTGTGTCACTCCAAAGCAAGGAAGCCTTGATAGACCTGACCGTGTCATCGATGAATGAGGAGCACGAGACTGGTCAGACAGATGACGAGAACTTGTTCACTTCACCCGGAGAAAAGAGAAAGAAGGGCCAGAGAAAGATGGCTACAGAATTGTGTGACAGTGATGCAGCGCTAGGTATACATCACCATAAATTTGTAATCAGTTGAAATGGGCGGTACATGGAGGGGAGGGTGGTGTAGGATGAGGAAGGTGTTAGATGTAAATGGGATTGAATGATAATGATAATGATAATGTATGTATCTTAACCCATCTTTCTTTTTCCAGGAAGGGGTCAAGTGACGAATGGAAGTATTGACGGATGTGTTCTGGAGGATGTTCAAGAAGAAAAGGTGCGTCATCTATATAAATATTTGCTATAGACCTAACCTATGATGTGGATGATAGATATTTCTTTGGATGGAAAAATATTCAAGCTTGTTCTGGCTCAAAACATATAGAGGAAGTTGTTTAGTGAATCTAAGCTTCTCATTTTTAGGCTTAAAGTTAACAGCAAAGTTTGGACCTAATCCAGGATTAACATAAATTGTGTTTTGAACAACTGGGCCCTTGTTTACTGAATTTTTTTTTTTTTACTACAGACACTGTTGAAAGTAATTTAATCTCAGTCTTTTTGTTTTTGTGTTTTTGTGTTTAGAAGAAAGAATTTTGGGATGATAATCCTAAAATCCCAATCTATGAAAGAGGACAAACGACTCGATATACAGTGCAAGAGGCTGTAAATATTCTTCTGGGAAAGCAGAACAAAACGCCCAAGTGTGCGGTCCATCCGTTAAAAGTCAGGTCAAATCTAGCCTTTCTGGTTAACTTGAAGAATTACCGCAATTGGGAAGATGTTAAATCGGACATGAACGGTGTATACGACGGTGTGCTTCGATGTGGAGTGTGGACGGTCGAGATCGACCAGAGGGAAATGAATGATATGCAAATCGTCGCCAAGAAAGAGACAGCTTTGACATCTGATAAGCAGTTCCACTTGGTTGTGCACTCGAAAAAGAACAAAGCCGGACCCTCTTTAGTGCGATCTATTTTCCTCCTAAAAGGCAAGAAAGGCAACATTGTCAACGATGTATGCCTCATACAGTACCACGTCCTGGAAAGTAGTGCGGCCGATAAAGCAGAGTTCACGGTCCAAGCACATGGCAACGCCAAAACCGCTTGCGCAAAGTCGTTCTTTCCTACGAGCCGGAGCACCTTGGAGGCGATCAGGAGAGGCATTAACAACAAAACGTCGGGAACTTCAGTGTACTCTTCACTAATCAGACATGCTGGTGGCGCTGGTGGCGCACGCACAGCCAGTGAGCTGCCAAGGTCTCGCCAACAGATCTACAACGTCAAGTCTCGAATCACGATAGGCAACGCTGACCCTGTGAATGATCTTCTCGTCTATGCAAGGGATAAGGAAGATGAATTGGTCATGAACCATACAGATTTTCCAGTAGACACATGGGTACTGGGAACAAGAGTCATGCGGTCGGACCTTGTCCGATTCACAACGTGTGAAGGCCTCAGACGCCCGTTCAGCGTTGACCCAACATTTAATTTGGGACAGTTTGAGGTAACTCCCATAGTTTACCACAACTTGATCCTGACCAGCAAGCGCACAAAACAACATCCAGTGTTTATTGGGCCAACGATGGTCCACCACAAGAAGGACTATGGTGCCTACAAAATTCTGTCATCAACCTCGAAATGCAGGGGGTTCATCAATGCACGGGGATTCATAACAGATGGCGAATCTGCACTACAGAGAGCATTCGAGGATGAGCTGAGTGACGCCACTGCTTTGCGATGCTTTAGGCATTTCGAGGGAAATTGCAGAGAGCGGTTAAGGGCGATTGAAATCAAGGATCCCTCCGACCAAATGTATTTCATTGAGGAGACTTTTGGAGTAAAGGGCAAAAAGCAGGGGATTCTCGATGCACAGGACAAGAAAGACTTACGACAACGATTGAACGCGATCAAAACTGAAATGGATGAGAGAGAAAGTAGGATTTTAAGCAAATCCGGTCAGCCATATGTGCCAAGGTATGGTGCTTTTCTTGAGGAAAAGTATCCAATGATGAAGAAAAGCATGATCGGCAAAGTACGAAGAAAAGCTGGTTTACCCGACGACGGAACGGGTAATCCTGTGCGCTGCTACACCAACGCTTCTGAATCGATGAATAATGCGATGAAGGCAGAAAAGAATTCCTTTCTACGAGACAACCCAGGTGTATCGAAGCTTAGTAAACTACAATTCACGAGGCATATTTTTGAGTCTATACATATTCGCCAGCAAGAAGAGCTTAATTTGGCAATTGCAGGGTTAAGCGATGAGTACGAACTATCGTCCTATGGAAGTCACCTACAAGTTCCCGTCGATGTTTGGTTAGAGTGGAACGAGCAGGAACGTCAGGTTTACATCAGTAAAGTGAACGAGCTGAGCGCTGAGGATATACTTAATAGAAAGGAGGTACCTTGGCCAGCCGATCAAGCCATGCAGTGTGAAACAGAATTCCTGGAACCTAGCATTGATGTTGCACAGATACTGAAGGCACAATTTGGATACAGCTCAGACAACGCTTCTTTCCTCGGGGACCAAGTCAGGAAGCTATTAAACCACCCTAACGCCATACAGCAAAAGCCCTCCTTAGACACCAATTGCAGCAGCGAGTTTGAAGTGGCCAGCAATCATTCCAAGACTGGGCGTGTCCAGGTGAACGTCTACAGGGACCACACCAGGTGCAGCTGCGGGAGGTACAGGCATGATGGGATTTGTTCTCATTCTCTCGCTATCGCAACCAAGGCCGACATAATAGAACAGCATTTCGCTTTTCTTTCTAAGAAGCGCAAATCTACCAACCGAAGCGCACTGGCAGAGCAAGGTGTCAACCGCGAGGTAGCAGGGAAAAAAGGAGGGAAGAACAAATTCCAGTACAGACCAAGAAACAGAAATTCAGATAGGACGGAAGAAGATACATCTCAATTACATGGCTATACTGAAATCTACCACAACGACCATCCATTCACACTGCAGATGTTGTCGGAGGTGCACAGGTCGTGCAAATCGTGTAACCGCGATTTCTGCCACAAAAGAAGGATAATACCATTTGATTTGGTTTTATCACATCCGGAACGGTGGTACTATCCAGTAAATGGAGATTGGTCCAACAAGAGGGTGACAACAAAGGAAACAACGCGATACTACCACGCTTCAAAAGCCTGCATTTTGAAGCGTTTCCCTTATTTTAGTGCAGCGGACTACCTTCAAATCCCAGCCAATACTGCCGCTCTTTTGAAGGACTCGCACAAAGCATATTTGTATGCTGAATTTGGTCTGACAGTAGACCCCTGACTTTCCTTGGTCTTCTGGCTGCAGTTTTGTGTTTCATATATGTTAACATTGACATTGATGACAATTTTTTGGGAGAATGTGTTTGTTACACTCGTATAATCCAAAATGGATTATTTGATGGCCACTGAGATAGACTGCCGACAAGCTAGGCTGCAGCAGTATATGGCTGCATATGAAATCAAATTACATGCAGCGGTAGTACGACCGCATGTTCGTTTTGTTTCGTTTAGAAAAACCAAGTCTAATTTTTTCCACATCAGAAGATAAGGTATGATATTCAAAAGTTCGGGTTCTCGAAAAAAATCATTTTCATTTGTTGTCACGGGGCAGAGACAGGAATGCCATGGCCTCCGTTCCAAGTGTATTAGATTATTTTTGACCAGTAATCCTTTTATAAAATTTTTATAAAGGGCTTATTTTTTGTTGGTGCTAGCAAGCATATGTATCGTACCTACTGTGTAGTACGGCTCTCCATTTTAAAGAGGCCAAACGAGAGCACGTGATCGTTAGACCTTAATGACTCTACATCGGCATTTCTGGTTCATGTTCATATTTCTGGTTCATGTTTATTTCAGTAATACAACGCCAAAGATTTCACTCACTTGCGGTTTACACCACCTTTTATAGTGCGCCGCCGCGTTTAATAAAAAAAGTTTGAGTGCATTGTCTCATAAGTTTTAAGCCGAATTTAAGGGGGTCTTCGTTTTGTAGTTTTGGTGGGGGTAAACTATAAAACGAAGACCCTGGTCAATTTCTAAGATATGTGTGTTCCTAGTGTTTTTAGTTGCTGAAATGTAGTTTTCGAGAGCATTTGAGGTTGTTTACGAAACTTTGAGCCAAATTTAAGGGGGTCTTCGTTTTGTAGTTTTGGTGGGGGTAAACTATAAAACGAAGACCCTGATCAATTTCTAAGATATGTGTGTTCCTAGTGTTTTTAGTTGCTGAAATGTAGTTTTCGAGAGCATTTGAGGTTGTTTACGAAACTTTGAGCCAAATTTAAGGGGGTCTTCGTTTTGTAGTTTTGGTGGGGGTAAACTATAAAACGAAGACCCTGATCAATTTCAAAGATATGCGCGTTCCTAGTGTTTTTAGTTGCTGAAATGTAGTTTTCGAGAGCATTTGAGGTTGTTTACGAAACTTTGAGCCAAATTGAAGGGGGTCTTCGTTTTGTAGTTTTGGTGGGGGTAAACTATAAAACGAAGACCCTGATCAATTTCAAAGATATGCGCGTTCCTAGTGTTTTTAGTTGCTGAAATGTAGTTTTCGAGCGCATTTGAGGTTGTTTACGAAACTTTGAGCCAAATTGAAGGGGGTCTTCGTTTTGTAGTTTTGGTGGGGGTAAACTATAAAACGAAGACCCTGATCAATTTCTAAGATATGCGCGTTTTTAGTGTTTTTAGTTGCTGAAATGTAGTTTTCGAGCGCATTTAGTGTTGTTTACGAAACTTTGAGCCGAATTTAAGGGGGTCTTCGTTTTGTAGTTTTGGTAGGGGTAAACTATAAAACGAAGACCCTGGTTATTTCAACGCTGAATGGTCTTTTCGTTGTATAAGTTATGTTTTACGACATTTTGTGACTTTTCGTGATGATACAACAGAAAAAAAGGGGGGTCTTCGTTTTTGGGTCTTCGGTCTTCGGTCTTCGTTTTATAGACACCCATAATATTGTAAACATCTCTCGTGTGACATTCCTCGCTTTCAATTTTATATTTGTTACAGAGCACGAATACTCGAAAGCCTGATAGAAGAAACGTATTGAGTTAATAAAAGAAAACACATAAGTAGTGAAACGAAGGATGGATTAATCGTGGCCTCTGATTAGAAATATGAGTCAAGGTCAAACTGTCATAATCGATTGTGCATAAAAAGATATGTCACGCATTCTCAAGATGCAGGGTCGCTCAACCTTTAAGAAGCAAGTGTATGAGTGTTGTAATAATAATTTTTAGTTTAATCAAGTTGTCAAAAGAGCAAGGTGTCAAAAGCCAAGTTCTCTATACTGTGTGATATTTTTATGGTGAGAAATTGGAAGAGTCTCTCTTGGGAGTTCCGCTCTTGTCCCCTACTTTCCATTTTATATTCTGGTCTCGACCCAACTCACGCCGCGAGCTCACTGGCAAGGCCAGTCTAGTTAGTCAAGGTCAAAGATGAAAGCATTAATTTAAGTTATTTTCAGGGAAGGACAATCTATTAACTCGTGGCCAATAATATACAACCCACAAATAAGCCAGGAGTCATATCAGAACTAGGAAAGGGTAGCAAAATATATTTATAATATAGCAGATCCTCCAGGTGTTGTCCCCTCTAGCCTGCCCGCAGCCCGTCTGCCGTCGGGCTGCTTTTTGGGTTTGAACCGTCCCTTTAGAAAGACCCTTTAATTATAAGACTGTCGCGCACGCGGAAGTAAAGCTAAGGTCATCGTGTTTTACTTGTTTTATTACTTTAAATTTAGCGTGAACCACTCAAAGATTCTCCGGAACTCGAAGTACGGCATCTGTAGTCGAAACCATTGCAAACGCGGCACATCAGTTGACTTTACTCGGCAGTGGATAAATTTTTTTTTTGGAGAAAACACCATCACGAAGAAATCGCGCTCATATTACTCACCTTCTGGCCTTTTTTGCGGAGGCTACGGATCTGACGCTACTCTCACTCATATAAATTCCCTGCTCGGTCCGATTTTGGCGGGACGGCGCTAAATGTTTTTCACGGCCGCAGTTCTAAAACTTAAGCATGAATGCTTGCATGTTGCACGTCTTCGGAATCTGGTTTAAAGTTCACCAACATGCGAAGCAGCTAATACCTACTCTCTTACGAGTACAAGAGAAATAATTTCGAACACTCGTACCGATCGTTTTACTAATGACATAGTTGATAAAAGATTTGTCATTAATCGGTAGCAACCAGGAGGCCCTGCTGTGAAGATGAAAATGTGCACTTCTGGCTCGTGATGTATTCAAGCCGCCGTGTAAATAGAGGACTGCCAATGGAAAATGACGTAATCGATATCCTCAGTCGTGACAAATTTGACAATGTAGGAACTTTAGATTATTACAGGCTGCTTGCTATGAATCAGCAGAACAATCTCCCTTATTGCTCGCGGGGTGTGGCCCCGGCGAGCTTAAAAATGGAGTTTTTTTTTCTTCTGGGTCGAGAATCAGCACACGGTGATTGGTTCATATAATCACGTGATATGCGATGACGTAAACCGCCGCCCGGCTGGCTCAGTTGGTTGAGTGCCGGTCTTTCGTGCGGGATGTCGCGGGTTCGAACCCCGGCCGGACCAGCACTCAGGGTCTTAAAATAACTGAAGAGAAGATGCTGCCTTGGCCGCTGCCTTTGTTTCTAACAGCAGATGGTAAGATCTTCACTTGGCTCGGCTGACTACGTAAAATGGCGGTCCCGTCTCCCTATACTTCTATACTTGATGACAGGGGGGACGTAAAAGAACCACTGAGGACGTAAACAAATCTCTGGCAGTGACCACCCTCAGTGCCTGTACTCCACAGTAATATGGCGAAGCCAAATTGTTGCTGAAAAGCCCCTTGAGGGGAGCATCAATAAAAATATTTATGTATGTATGTAACTTGAGATGTGGCCAGTGAATTGCTCGTTACTTGTGTGTAAAAGTTAACTGCATCCCATCCAAACTCAACACCATTGGGCTCTGTGGAACATGCACGGATAAACTGGATTTTAGGGAACAATTTTGGCTTGCGTTCTTAAGTTCACCGCGGAAGCTTTGAGAATAGCCGTAAACAAATGTTTGATAGATACCGCTCGGGGATTGCAAATTTCTCTGTCGCCGCTAAATATTTAGTCCCGACGAAACTTTCTGTGGCGGCACGAAATACTTCTGGGAAGATAACAGACCGAAAACGGAAACCAAAGCTACGATGAGCTTTAGCTGCAAAACAATGGCGATTTATGCTTTACTTTGTACATGACATCTGTTGCCTCATAAAATTCTTCTGCTTATCGTACTTTGCCTGTTGAAATGTTTCTTTCATTCGATCATGTAGCCTTTGTTTCGCAATGGTCATTGTATACCAGATATGAAAAATACACCGAAATAGTCCTGAGCATTGAGTTTGCAGTCACAAATGGACTGAACACACTGTGAACAAAACCGCAATAATATTGACGTAAACAAGTGTCGTGTTACATTCCTCGCTTGTTACAGAACACGAAAACTCAAAAGCCTGATAGAAGAAACGTATTCAGTTAATAAAAGAAAACACAAAAGTATTGAAGCGAAGGCTGGATTAATCGCGGCCTCTCGTTAGAAATAAGAGTCGAAGTCAAACTGTCAAAAATCAATTGTGCATAAAAAGATATGTCACGCATTCTCAAAATGCAGGGTCGCTCAACCTTTAAGAAGCAAGTGTATGAGTGTTGTAATGATAATTTATAATATAATCAGGTTTCATTTGAGCAAGGTGTCAACAGCCAAGTTCTCTATAACTGTGCGATATTTTTCTAGTGAGAAACTGGAAGTCCCTCTTGGGAGTTCCACTCTTGTCCCTACTTTCCATTTTAGTATAATTATTCTGGTCTCGACGCAACTCACACCGCGAGCTCACTGGCAATGCCAGTCTAGTTGGTTATTAAAACTCGAATTGTCTGACACTGGCAATATAATTAAGAAAGGATTCTTATCTGTATAAGTGAGATTTACTTTGGTCATGGCTGGATTAGTAAGACCATTCCTTTTCTTTGCTTGTATTTTTGCGGCACATTTCTTCATCGAACAAGAAGTTATGTGCGCTAAAGGACTGACAAGGAACCCTGAACTGGGACTTGCTTACGCTAACTTTGTTGATCACCTCTTTCACTACCTCAATGTCAGTCAAGTCGGATCATATTTGGTGCACAAACTCGGAGAATGCGCTGAGGCTTGCGCTCGCAGTTTTACTTGTTTCTCATTTAATGTGGCGGTACAACCTGACATAAACGGCCATTTCCTGTGTGAGCTTCTGGCCTCTGATAAGTACAACTCGTCTGACAAGTTCCAATCAAACTCATCTTTTCACCATTACAGTATTTTGGTAAGTATCTGCAGCTCTGTTTTAAAGCACGATGTCTAAGTATAATGTATTGCTTTGTTGAGTATAAATATCCTTGTCGCGTGTCTATTCCATTTCCTGCCAAGTATTCTGTTTTCAATCAAACATCCTTTCCAGACTCTGTGAAATTAGTCGGCGCCAGGGAGGAGCGTAGAATATATCAACCTAAGGTTAATCAAATGTGGATATGCTCAAGAATGTATGACGTTTTAATTATTAGACCCTTAAGTCTTTTCTACGAATTCTACATATCAGAAAACTTATGTGTTCCCTTTTTAAGTCTGGTTGCCATGGAGACAAAACGAGAAAGAAACAAACAAAATGGCTAATCTCTTCCTCTTTTTTTATTTTCAGAGTCCTTGTTCTGATAGGCACTGTATGAACGGGGGCACTTGCATCGCTTTGTACTATACTGACAACATTAATTGCAAATGTCCTGAAGGATTCAAAGGAACGAACTGCGAAATGGTAAGTAGCAAACAAAGAACAAACCGGCCTACATGCTGCAATTATAGACAGTTGTGTATATATTGTTTGTATTTTTTTTTTGGGATTTTGTTTTTGTTTTTGTTTTTGTATTTTTTTTGTTTTGTTTTGTTTTTTTTTTCAATCTACGAGTCAGCAATTTTTTTCCTTTTTTTGTATATTCCAAAAACATGTTTGCACACATTGCCAAGAGTTGTTATATACAAGATTCTGACCATTTCACGCTTTAGCTTTTATGACAAATACAGTGTTTTGTCCATTTCCATCGAACATCTGTTTTCAGTGCAAAGTGGAAAATGAGTTAATGCAAATATTTTCGGCAATTGTCATTTTAGGATATCAAGTTCGCGTCGTCAAACTCTAATTGTATAGTTCCTGTAATTCGAAGCATGGACACCTCGAACTAACTTATTTTTGAATCCCTTGAAGAGTGACCAATTCATCCTCGATATTCACTATACCTTATCGTTTCCCGAGGATTCTTCTGATCATTCGATTGCTGCATATCATTATAATACGATATGCTTCCAGGGCCGTTTGAAAATGGTCTATGTAATTTGTTTCGTTCTTAGACTTGCAAAATGACATGTGCTGTTTGTGTACTGCACATTAAAAGACTCTTACCGAAGATTATTTTCTCAATATCTGTGGAATTACCTTTGACGCTACCGGTCTAATGTGGCTTTCCATAGCTGCAGCGCAATTTCATTGAACAGGTGCTCCTGTCAATACAATTATCAAGTGACCACACTACGTCTACATACACATTAAACACTCTAATGCAATTTTTCTAAACAAGTTTTGTCGCAGAGAAATGCGACAGACGCTGAGTCGTTTAACGTTTTTGTAGTGGGAGAGGGGCTCCTCTCGCAAAAACTAATTTGCATGGTGAAACATGGTGTTCAGATCGAATACGACGCAGGCTATAGGTGAAAGTCAGATTCAAAAAGTTAGACAGGCACTCACAAGGACATTTGACTCAAGAATTAGCCTTATAATAAATATGATGATACGGATTCTTTTCAATAAATTCACCCTTGCTAGATAGTTTGAAAAAAAAATGAGGATTGACACTTACCAGTGAATTTGGGCGAGACTGTCATTTTATCCCCGAGCAAAGCGAAGCGAAGTGAGGGTAATAATCACGGTGCTAATGCATTAATATCGCCTAACTTGGGGACTCCAAGCCTGTCGCCATCTCGAAATTTAACGTTCGTGTTTCAGTCAGTCAGTCAGTCTGTCTGGCGTACGACTTTAGGCGCGGTTACCCTGCATAATCAATAACAAAGGCCGGATCGATCACGTGTGCACTGTAGTTTTACTCGGAATTTGAGCGAAGCAATTAGACTTGAACGATACAACAATATATCGTAGTTGCGTTCACGAAAATGGAAAACTTGAAACACAACGGTCTTGCGAAGCTCGTCCTCAAATAAGAAGGGAACAGGCACGAGCAAGGCGAAATCGTGAAACGAGCGAACAGCGCTTAATTGGTCTCGAGAAAAGGCGACAATCCTGTTATGATCGACAGCATCATAAACAGAAGCGTGCCGAAGAAACGGCTCCGCAAAAGGAACAGCGCTTGCAAGCAAATCGGAAGCTTCAGACGCCATTTTGTGTTAAACTCAGATACTTATTTAGAAAGGACAGGCAACAAAGGTTAGTCAGTAAAAATTGAACAATCACCGTGACAAATATATTCTATCCCGTATAGCCTGTAACTCGATCACTTCAAGAATGTACTAGAAATACGACATTCGCGGAGGCCCCACGCCCAAGTAATCAATTATGTATGACATTTCTTAGAGCTCTTATGTACGTACTGTATGCTTTCACCACACATCTCAATATTATATAATGTAATTAAAGGCGGATGACACTATATTAGCATTTACATGATATTGGCATGTGTCCCATTCCGGGAAGTACTCGTCATAATTTTGGGTGCGGGTGTGCCGCCTGGACCTGAAAACACCTTACCCTATATATTTCAGACCAAAATATCTGATTTACTATACCCTATTTCAGACCTGACTCCATAAATAAATACCCTATTTCAGACCTGACTCCAAAATGTATACCCTATTTCAGACCTATTTTAGAGATTTATTTCTTTTGCATCAATTTCCGCCCTGTATTTTCTTCCATTTGCTGTGCATTGTCCGCTGTGACACATTTCTATTAAAATCATACTCTATCCCAGGTAAAAACACAAATTCGATACCCTATTTCAGACCAAAAAGGCAAACTCTTTACCCTATTTCAGACTAAAAATGTTTGAAAACGATACTCTTTTGGGCGGCACATACCTATATGGCATAGTCCCATTGCCGTTTGAAGAGTACAGTAATTTTATTATATAATATGTAGGTTGGTCTTAAAAGAAGGAAGTTCTTACGATATTATTCATCGTGCCATGTCCATTTCACAGTAATTTATTTTGTCTCATAAGAAAGTATACAGAGTCAGTCTTTGCACTGCATTCATTGGTGAAATACTGTATATTACATACTTCTCAAGTACCTGTAGGTTACATTATACTTCTCAGAAGCAAATTGTTGAATGTGTTGCCTAGTGACATGTACAAACACACAAAATCCCATGCCAGAGAAATATAGCTCTAACCTTATACTCTCTTGTGAATGAAAATGGAAAAATGAATTATAAAATATTCAATAACTTTACAGAATATTAGACAAATGAGAGTCAGGTTTGAACATTATCCATACGTACCGTAAGATGCTGTGAGACACGAGAAGAGCATCGGTTTAGTACTGTATTGACATTCTTATCTTAAAAAAGTCTCATTTTCCACGTCATGTGGGTATAAACTAACTCTTCCTAATCACAGAAATATACTTTTTCCAGTTGGACTTAGTGAACTTCATGTTTGTCTTGATATTTAGGCACCTATGAAAAACAAAACAAGCATCAAAGTCTATAATTAAAAAAGTGAGTTCTATGGCTTGAGATAAATGGGTGGGTGGGAAAGCAGATTGTGTTGGGGTAACAGTTTAGACAATATCTGACAAGATGTCATGCAGGTGCATGGAAAAGAACTTGTTCAAAAGAAATTTTATTAAATTATATCACTAATTCTATCTAAGAAAAGAAAGAAATTAATGCTAGTAAAGAGCTGGCTTATGTAAAACGAAACTGTGGTAAATGCAAATGACTTGTTTGGCTTATGTATCTTTGCAAATGGATCTTTGATCTTCAGTCCACTGAAGGCATTGACTTGTCAGCATTATCTAATCGAACTTGTTTAGATCATGGCAATTTTTTTCTACCCATACCAGCTTAACTAACACAGTAAATCTCTTCTGAACATCACTTTCAGCTAAACTGCTAATTCAAAAATGCAAAAAGAAATGCAGCAATAAATTCTTTTCCTGATGCCAAATTGACAAAATAATCACCCATAACAATTTCTAGTTTACTAAATATCATTCTGTTTGTTTCTATATACATTTTATAATAGTATATGTACTATAAATTATAGCAAAGGGAAGGGGGGCTTAGTAAGACGAAGGAGTATATACAAACAAAGACTGTATTGTTATGGAAAGTAGTGGCCGGGTTTTGAAAAGTTTAGCCCAGCATAAAAAACACAGTTCAAATAACATTTGACTCATATTAATTTACAAATAATTATATACAGTGTTATACAGTACAGTACACGATAAAAACAGTTGAGCAGTAAAAAAAAAAAAAAAATGCCTATTCAAACCAAAACTCACAAGTTTTTGAAATGCAAAAAGGTTTTACGATCTTTTTACTGTATTCAAAACTTGACTGAGCACTGTATAATTTCACAGAGGAAAAAATATTATAATCTGTTGTTTGATAAACTGAAATGGTTTCTAGTGCTGCGGTTTTAATGACACAGTTATCTCTAACCAAATGCACAGATCAAACGCCATTAGATTCTTCTGTGTGTGATAATGTTGTGATTTTGTCTATAAAGCAACAATCAGTGACAAAAATCTTGGGACACTCGCACAGTTTCAGTAATTTCTTTACTGTTTCAGTTGAAAGACAACCCCCCTCTTCCCCGCTCAATGTTGCCTGAACTTGTTTTCCCAAACACACGCAACATTGTACAGAAGGGAGGGGGGAGAAAGATGGTTTCGCGCCTTTCAGTACGCTTAGTCAATGACTTGTGTCTGAATTTTCATCAATTTTTGAAAGCGTCCCAAGAACTTTTGTCACTGATTGTCTGAGACTACGTGTATCAGTTTATTCGTAATCTATAAGTTTCAACCGGGAAAGACTTGCATTTTTCTGCTAAATCCGACAAGATAGGATACCGCATATTATTATATGGTCCCTTTATAAAGAGTTCGTGGTTTGGTTTCTGATTTAATGATTTATAAACATGTAGTCTTCCAAAGGCCAACCGTCACTTTGCGCGGTTTGAATGATGCACAAGGGTGAAGCGGACGCAACGTATTAGACGTAAATTTCATTGAACCTTTTGAATTGGAGTCTGATCGAAGATTTTATGCGAGATTGTGCTCCTTCCGCAGTTTCAAATTACACCGACAAAAGCAAGGAGACTGAGCCAGAGAATTGTGAGACCGGCGTAAATTTTGCACATCGCCTTCCCGTCCAAAAAATCTCGATTCGTTGCTCCTCGCAACGGATATCCCATCGATCCCATGGGTCCCACACCGAAATTAGGGTTGCGTTCTCCTTCGTCGAACGCAATTCTTTCTATTATTATCAATAAAATGGATTCAGAGCGTCTTGGAAACCTATATCTGATACGGGTTCAAACAATGTTCAGAAGCGAAGTGTAAAACAGTGTTCCACTATAAAAAAAAAAAAACAGCGTAATGGCACTGACTCTTTTTGTAATGCTAGAGAAATAAGTGTAAAGGTAGTTTAAATACACTTTATCCCCTTTTGTTAAGAATGTAGAGAGCCGAAAAACATCAGTAATATATGCATGTCTATAAAATATCTTGCCGGAATTATTGTCTACTATGACTGCAATGTTTACTTACTTACTAAAACCCTGTCCTGTTTATCGGTCGCTTTGTATTAGCTGCAGCGAATATGGGATTTTTTCTGACTCTTGACAAACTCTGCCCGTGTCTTTTAGAAATTACATTGTATTTCCGTTTATACTAACTCAAATGAAATACTTCTTATTTGTTATATACATACATCCCTCAGTAACACTACAATACAGTAAAATAATGGATTTAGGGGACCGCCAGAAAGAAATTGGGTACCACTGTACATTGATCATGGCACAGGTTCACTGTCATTGGCCAGTGATCTTTATATTTCATAATATTAGTTTGTTTATTGGTTGTCATAATTCAACACGCAGATGTGGACGAGTGCATAGAAAACAAAGACAACTGCTCTGCAGACGCTACTTGCAATGACACCCAAGGTTCGTTCAACTGCAAGTGTAACCATGGTTACCAGGGAAATGGCGTAAACTGTAATGGTAAGGACTAGTTCAAAGTCTTTGTCATATCACCACATTTCTTAGTATCCATACCTTTCAGTTAGTATGTAGTTTCACTAGCCATGTCGCTTACATCAACTCAAATGAAATAGTTCTCCCTTCTTCTGTTATACATGCAGATTTAGACGAGTGCGCAGAAAACAACTTTTGCTTGATCACAAAAAACCTCGTTTGGATGAATCCACGATCCTGACAAACGCTAAAACAAAGTATTCACGCAACTACTTTCGACATTCTAGCCTGCGTAAGGGCTCTGACGGGAAGGGAAGGGGAGGGGGACGGTCTCTCTTCCTATTCGTCCTACTACCCATTCCCCCGTCCTTCTCCCCATATTGCTCGCGTTCGCACTCGGATCGGACCTCCTCCCCTTCCTCGGGAAAGCCGCTGCGCAGGCTAACATTTATCCAAAAGTCGATAATCAAAGGCAAAACAACTTTTGGAAACGTCAACAAGATTTTTTTTATGTTATTTGAAAATGAAATTGTATCGTTAACGAAATAAATATTTTTCTTCTTCGATCATCACTCAGATGTGGACGAGTGCACAGAAAACAAACACAACTGCTCTGCAAACGCTGCTTGCGAAAACACCCAAGGTTCCTTCAAGTGCACGTGTACCAATGGTTACCAGGGAGATAATGTGAACTGCAATTGTAAGAACTGTATAATTTATTCTGTTTTCTTCTTCCTTTTCTTTTTGTTGCTGTTTTTGTTGTTATGCTTTGTTGCTTAGCAATATTTACTGTCACTTCAGAACATTATTCTTAATGCCAAGTATTATAATTCAACACGTAGATACTAACGAATGCACAGAGAATACACGCAACTGCTCTGCAGACGCTACTTGTCTGGTTTTACATTTATTCGACTACGTTGACATAATATGGGGAGACAAGGCCATTTCATTTCTGATGGACAACTCGAAAGTTCTCCAAAGCAAGGCAGCCACACAAGCAAGCCCTAAAAACTCTGGGGTGGGCTAATTAGCAAATCAGAAATAGAAATTTCACCTTTGTGTTTTTGTGTGCAAATGCTTAAAAGGGAACATAGACTATGACTTTGTGGATTCGTTTAAGTTGTCGTCGGCTGAGATTCATACCGTGCACCATCAACAGGAACATGAGAATTTCAGTCGCAGTTAAGCTCAGACGAAAATAACCCTCGATCAAATCGTCTCGTCCAACCAAGTTATCCTGTAAAGCCGGATTATATGGAGGTAGTACGGCTGATGCACTACAAACTAAACAAACGAAGGTTGCAGCCTGCAATGTCATGTTCACTCAAGACGAGCACACGTTTATCAATTATTCATAACAGGCAGTGCAACTGGCAGTATAACTGGCAGTATAACTGGCAGTATAACTGGAAGTCTAAATGGCAGTATAACTGGCAGTCATTATAACTGGCAGTATAATTTGTAGTGAGCATGGCCCTTCCACGGCTCCGTATCAACCAAAGTGACGCCATTTAGTTTCCCCAGAAATGGAAAGAAACCAAATAAAAAGTAGTTATGACCTACTAAAAGGGGCAGACTGCAGAATCACACTGCTTTTTAGGCACATCATTAGTATAGGCAAGAAACAGAAGTGGGCCCAATAACTCCAGCAATAAAAAAAAAGAGAAAAAAAAAGCGAGGTAACCAGAATCACATCAAATACAGGTGGACGTGTGAAGAATATTTGATAATTAACTTATGTGAAACATTTCTTCACACATATTTCTACAGCACCTGTTCGTCTGTCATCCGGGTCCTTTGGTCGGGTGGAAGTTTTTGTGAACGGCAAGTGGGGAACCGTGTGTGATGATTATTTTGACAACAACTTGAACGCTGCCAATGTGGTGTGCAGACAGCTCGGCTACTCCGGTGTTCAAAGTGGTTCTTCGTACTTATGAGAAGACACAGGAATTAATGTCTGGTTGGATGATGTAAAGTGTAACGGAACGGAATCCTCCATATTTGATTGTGCTATGAATGAATACGGCGTAGAAAATTGTGGTCATAACGAAGATGTAGGAGTGACGTGTTCGACTTGAAACTGTTTTCTCCTCCAACCACCAGGTGATCGGAAATGTGGATCCAGTTAACTCGAGATCTATGAGAGCACTTGAATGAATTTTATCCGGGATTGCAAGGTGCAGTCAACTCTCTCTAAGGCGGACACCCTCGGGACAAGATTTAGCGTCCGCCAGAGAGTTCAGTTGCAAAGAAGCAAGTGAGATCTGGAAGGAACAAATATTTATGCTTTCCGCCTTAGGGACATGTCCGCTTTGGAGAGGTGTCCGCTTAGAGAGAGTTGACTATATATCAAGTTTTTTGTTCTGCATTTTAAAGATTTTGCCTTGTGTCGCTTTCTGAAATTGCGAATATCCTCAGCCAGTCTCCAATAACTAACGTTTTCTACCTTTCGCGCGAATAAAAAAAGAAATGAAAATGATTCTAAGAAACAGAAACTATGTAACATCGGCTACTTGATTTCCTTAGCTTACTTTTGCCGAATTTAACGTTAAAACGAATACAATTTCTGCAGGAATCCCAGCAATAGGTTGCAGTTCCTAAACGCACGAAATTAAACGATTTGCCGTTTTTATACTACAGACGACTAATTCGTCTCAGACGCATTAGTCGTCTCGGACGACTAATTCGTCTAGTATAAAAACGGAAAACAGGGCAGACGCACTTACATTCTTATGCGTCTGTTAAGTGCGACTGAAAGACGCACTTAGCAGACGTCTAATTCGTCTCAGACGAAAACTGCGTCTAGCATAAAAACGAGTCGAACTTAACTGGAGACCAGAAGCGTATGTTTCGGTATCAAATCGAGATATTTGACAGTTTCAAGATGGCGGCACGAGGGAAGAAATCTCGGCAAAAAAGCAGCGTGCATGGAGTGAGTTCTCCGACTCGTTTTTATACCAGTCGAACTTAACAGTCAGACGACTAATGCGTCTGGACGAATTAGTCGTCTGTAGTATAAAAAAGGCCATTGGAAGTTTTAGGTACAATGGTAAAACAAAACTACAGTCTGTAGTTGAAATACATGTATTTGAAATATCCGCTTGAAATTGCTCGCACGTTCCGGGTGAACTTTTACATTTACTTATTTACTTTGATACACATGTGACGATAATGGACTATAGACTGATTTCAAATTTTTGCATGATTTCACGAACGTGCTACCGCTGTACTGTAGTACATGATCATTATTTACTCAATTAACGACCAATTAATGCTCATAAAAGTTGAAAAACCTACAAATAGTTTGTCAGAACCCCTAGACATAGTTATTTTTTATTAGTCAAATATGTTTTTTGGTCGATAAGTTACATTTAGCTAACAAAAAACAAGGTTCACTTTGCAGTTTTGTTAATAGCATTTATGTCTCGAAAACAGGAGAGATTTAATCACTTTTACGTTGCCATGGCAACTAATTCTATTTTATTGGTGAAAATATACTTAGTAATGATGATAAAAGAAGTTTCATCGAACTTGTTTGTTAACATTTACAAAATATTATTGGAGTCCCGTCAAATTCCGACTCGGAGGCCCTCATGAAAAGCACCTATGGGTGATGAGGCCTTCCTTGTTAAATGTAATTAAAATTATTATTATTACTATTATTATTATTATTATTATTATTATTATTATTATTATTATTATTATTATTATTATTATTATTATTATTATTATTATTATTATTATTATTATTATTATTATTATTATTATTATTATTATTATTGTTATTATCATTATTAAAGACGTGAAACTCTAACTATTGAGAGTCACCTTTATATTTGCTGCTCCATGTGTACAAATAAAGCAGTAATAATGAAATGTGTCTACCCGCAGTTGACCAGAGAATTTTACCACCAGAATTAGTCACCGCTATTTTGTATGGTGCAGATCTTAAAGGTTAGCTCAAGAAAAAGCTTTTAGGCTGCTCGAATTATATGTTTATTAAAAAGACAACGAGATTACGAAGCTTTTCAAATGAAACGCGAGAAGTTTTGTGTGCAAAATATACATTCTAAGCGCTTGCAGCAGCGTAGCGGCTTATTCCGCGCGCCAGCCGGTAAATTTTTTTATGGCAACTATTCACTTATCTTTCGTTAAAATCACCTAAAAAAAAGCCATCCGAGTCATAAAATACAATCCGATATCTAAAAAAAAACGTAGCTCAGTAACCTGACGCGAGGAATACAATCAATGATAAACACTTGGTATGGACGATAGAACGATACACGGCTATATATTCGCGCAGTCGAAACGACATATTTCTGTATGTAAGAAACTCTTGCTGAGCTCGCAAAAGCTCCCAGATGATTATAATACGTAAAAAAAAAAAGACTTTGTTATAAATTTTGGTTAAAAAGCAGCAAAGTATTGTAAAGGCTTTAAAATAAATATGATTGTTTGCGGCTATAACTACTATTTTGGACAAGAGCTATGTTTTGCTGCTATTGCATTATGATCCAAAGAGCTGCATATTGTTATCTAATACGGAACTTGTAAAAAAATGAAAAAGCGCGCGGAGAAAAGATGGCTCAGCTTGCTCGCGCAGCGGTATAAGCTAGGGAAGAAGAGACTATGAAGGATAGCAGATTTATTATTGATATCTACAGCTCCTCGTGATCTTTAGCAATCAGACGATGTACAAAAAACCCTTATATTGCGTACTCGAACATTCTTACTCTATGCAGTTCTTGTAATATTTTGTAGGGAAGGTTAAAATAATTAGAACCTTTATTACATGTATAAATTTCAATTTCTATAGCAACCAAAATGTTTGAAAACATGGCGGAAAGATTTCCGGAATTTGACGGAAATGAATTCCAAGAACTCAAAGAAAATGCAGAAATCCAAAATACAAAGAAAAGAAAAGTACGAAGACCTGGGTTAGTGTTTGGTTAAGCTGGGCAGAACGTGAAGGCTACAACCGGGCTATGCTCAACTACAAGGCAAAACAAAGTTCTTTGCCGAAGTACAGAAGCCAGGACGGCTCGGAGTACGAACCAGACAGTCTTCTGGACCGGCACCAGAGGGAAAACGGAAGCACTGTCTCTATTTCAAAGGACCGGGCGTTTGTGAACAGCAGAAAGGTGCTCGAAGGGAAAGCACGCTTCCTTCGTGAGCAAGGCTATGGCAAGCGTCCTAATGCAGCAAACGCACTCACCTCCGAAGACGAAAAACAAAGATGTTTGCCGCTCGTGGGCCAAGGTGTTCAGTAAAGCTTCCTAAAACCCTCCTGTTCCTCAGACCAGACAAAATGAGGAGCACTGGGCCATTTTACCTCGCAGTGATTGATCGGCCAAAGTCACAGGTGTGGTATAAGCGGCAGAGAATGGGCATCCACAGTATAAATTTTTTTATGAAGTCCATGGCTCTTCAGGCGGATATCCAAGGGAAAAACCTCACAAACCACAGTGCACGAAAAACTTTGGTGAAGAAGCTCAAAGCTGCAAAGCAGCCTCGGTCGGCAATTATTGGCGTCACTGGTCACACAAGCGAGCGGTCTCTTGCCGACTACGAAGAGGGCGATGAGAACGAACAAAGGCTTATTTCGGCAATCATCAGCTCAGAGGCACAGACAAGCTCAAGCTAACGTCATCCACTGCAAAGCATTGGCGTAAACTCCGCTGTGTCAAACACTTTGATAATGAATGAAGAAAGAATGATGACAGTTAACCACTTCCACAGCTGTCAGGTCACCATCAACTACTAGCTTGGCGAACCAAAAGTCGACCTCTGAAAACCTTTCTTCGTTATATCGCTAAGAAGCGTTTGAGCAAACATCTTACCTGCACTTTATGACAGTTTGGAAATATCATATTTGAACTTTGATCATATGTTGTAAGAAAGCCAATCATTTGCGCGTGACAGGAATAAAAATGGCGTTACGCAAAAAGGGAAATTATTAGCCACGCATTATAAACAAATAATGGCATGGTTTCTACAGGGTATTTGGCATAAATACCGCTTGTAATATTTCGAGATTCCTTATGTAAATATCATTAGCCGAACAGACTCGTGATATTTGGGGAATCTTGAAATATCACTCGCGGTAATTATGGCAAATCCCCGTAGAAACCATGCTATTACATATACAAATGCTCGAGGTTTAGAAACAAATATCCATTAGTCGGCCATTGACTCTATAATTGATCGCGGACAGCGCAGCTGCGGCGAGCTTAAAAATGGAGGTTTTTTTTGTTTTCCTTTTTCTGGGTCGAGAATCAGCACACGGTGATTGGTTCATATTATCACGTGATAAGCGATGACGTAAATCGCCGCCTGGTTGGCTCAGTTGGTTGAGTGTCGGTCTTTCGTGCGGGATGTCGCGGGTTCGAACCCCGGCCGGACCAGCACTCGGGGTCTTACAATAACTAAGGAGAAGATGCTGCCTTTGTTTTTATCAGCAAATGGTAAGATCTTCACGTGGCTCGGATGACTATGTAAAATGGCGGTACCGTCTCCCTATACTTCTATACTTGATTACAGGGGGACGTAAAAGAGCCACTGAGGACGTAAACAAATTTCTGGCAGTGACCACTCTCAGTGCCTGTACTCCACAGTAATGTGGCGAAGCCAAATTGTTGCTAAAAAGCCCCTTAAGGGGAGCATCAATAAAAATATGTATGTAATGTATGTAATTGACTTCGCTAAACAACTCGAGATGTGGCCAGTGAATATTGCTCGTTACTTGTGTGTAAAAGTTAACTGCATCCTATCCAAACTCAAAACCATTGGGCTCTGTGGAACATGTACGGATAAACTGGATTTTAGGGAATGATTATGGCTTGTGTTCTTAAGTTCACCGCTGAAGCTTTGAGAATAGCCGTAAACAAATGTTTGATGGATACCGCTCGGGGATTGCAAATTTCTCTGTCGCCGCTAAAAATTTAATCCCGACGAAACTTTCTGTGGCGGCACAAAATACTTCTGGGAAGATAACAGGCCGAAAACGGAAACCAAAGCTACGATGAGCTTTAGCCGCAAAACAATGACGATTTATGCTTTACTCTGTGCATGACATCTGTTGCCTCATAACATTCTTCTGCTTATCGTACATTGCCTGTTGAAATGTTTCTTTCATTCGATCATGCAGCCTTTGTTTCGCAATGGTCATTGTATACCAGATATGAAAAATACACCGAAATAGTCCTGAGCATTGAGTTTGCAGTCACAAATGACTGTGAACAAAACCGCAATAATAATGTAAAACAATTATTGTCGTGTTATATTCCTCGCTTTCAATTTTATATTTGTTACAGAACACGAATACTCGAAAGCCTGATAGAAGAAACGTATTCAGTTAATAAAAGAAAACACAAAAGTATTGAAGCGAAGGCTGGATTAATCGTGGCCTCTGGTTAGAAATAAGAGTCGAGGTCAAACTGTCAAAAATCGATTGCGCATAAAAAGATATGTATAACGCATTCTCAAAATTCAGGGTCGCTCTCCTTTAAGAAGCAAGTGTATGAGTGTTGTAATGATAATTTATAGTTTAATCAGGTTTCATTTGAGCAAGGTGTCAACAGCCAAGTTCTCTATACTGTGTGATATTTTTCTGGTGAGAAACTGGAAGTCTCTCTTGGGAGTTCCACTCTTGTCCCTACTTTCCATTTTAGTATATTCTGGTCTCGACGCAACTCACGCCGCGAGATCACTGGCGACGCCAGTCTAGTTTAATTCTAGTTTCCATCGGGCAGAAAGAATCTTGTTAAGTGGGAGTAACACCATTCAGGCTTTCCAATCCTTTGAAGTTTGGTTAGAGATCATCAGCGCTTCGAGAGCTCTTTAAAATATTATTTGGGAAAACAGCCTAATTAGACAAAATAGTCGATGTAATTGGGATTTCCTTTGCAGCGGTGCAATGTATTATTGATGACAAAATCTTAAACAAAACTATAGCATTGTACACAAAGTCAAATCGCTGCGGCTTCACCTGTAGATTTTCACTGTTCACACAAACGGCACAAGAAGTAAATTGTTTTGAAATGATTAACTGGCTGCGCTGCCGGATAGATGTGTTTTAATTACTGCGCTCTCGACTAGAGGAACTCTAAATACAGCAGATGGAAACGCCAAATTCAAAACTCATTTGCGTAAATGAGGCTTCAAGAAATATAATTACGGGTCAATTAGGCCAACTCCACTTGATAAAAGGTTTTGACTACCCCAAAAGGCATAAATTTAAGTCACCTGGTAAAAAATTCTGAAGCTTCTATAATGATAAACCAAAAAAAAAAAAACATTTTGACTATGACACCTGAATGATATCAACCCAGAGATAATTCATTGTACAAAACTATATTTTCTTTATAAACTGGTACTCTGCCAAATATTTTTGTTCTGAATCTGAAAACAATTTAAGTTCCATTAGCAAGGAGACAGAATTTCCTGGGAGGACGTTTCCGATTGGCACATACGAATTATAGAAACAGTAAACTACTTTTTACGGAAGAAATATGCAAACATATGTGTCCGAGAATGTTATCTGTTCCGAGAAGCGAAAAATTACAGTTTGTTGTCTTTATTATCCTTAAAATATTGTGTAAATTATTCGGAAGAGTCCGGGAAGTTAATAGTACTTAACATTCCGAGATTGAGGAGCCTATCAGAATACGCGAAAAGCACTATTCAATGATGTAAACTAAGTAGGAATATCTGTCTTATTGGATAAAATGGAACTTTAATAACGACCGTGGAAGATATTTAAAAAAAGGGTCCTCATCTGTATAATTCACAATATTGCACTAGTCATGGCTGGATTAGCAAGATCCGTCCTGATCTTCGCTTGTGTTTTCGCGGCACAATTATTCTCTGAACAAGAAGTTATGTGCGCTAAAGGACTGACAAGGAACCCTGAACTGGGACTTGCTTACGCTAATTTTGTTGATCACCTGTTTCACTACCTCAATGTCAGTCAAGTCGGATCGTATTTGGTGCACAAACTCGAAGAATGCGCTGAGGCTTGCGTTCGCAGTGTTTCTTGTTTCTCATTCAACGTTGAGGTAAAACCTGACATAAACGGCCATTTTCTGTGCGAGCTTCTGGCCTCTGATCGGTACAACTCGTCTGACAAATTCCAAGCACACCTGTCCTTCCATCACTACAGTATTTTTGTAAGTGTCTGCAGTTCTATATTATAACACGATATGTCTAAGTATAAGGTATTGCTTTGTCGAGTGTAAATATCCTTGTCGCGTGTCTATTCTATTTCCTTCCAAGTATTCTGTTTTCAATCAAACATGCTTTCCAGGCCTGTGAAAACCAGCCGGCTTCACCGAGGCGACGAAACGTAGAATCTATCAAACTAAGGTTAATCAAATGTGAATATGCTCAAGAATGTGATCCATGGCGTTTTCTAAAACAGCAATTAAAATTATTAGGCCCTTAAGTCTTTTCTACGAAGTCTACATATGAGAAAACTTTTGTATTCCCCTTTTAAGTCTGGTTGGTAAGGAGACAAAAACGAGAAAGAAACAAACAAAATAGCTAATCTCTTCTTCATTTTTTGTTTTCAGAGTCCTTGTTCGGATAGGCCCTGTATGAACGGGGGGACTTGCATCGCTATGTACTTTACCGACAACTTTAATTGCAAATGTCCTGAAGGATTCAAAGGATCGAACTGCGAAATGGGTAAGTATCAAATAGAGAACAAACCGGCCTAAAAAATAACAATGTTTCCTTTGGGTTTCATTTGTCATTCTTATGCGACCATTTAATCTCTTTGAAAAGGAGACGTGATCGCTCCTCAGGCTTCCTTTGACCACCCACTGGGATCTACCTGCTTTGTGTTGGTTTAGCTTTGATCGAGCTCAAACTTTCGGCCAAGTCGAGTCAAGTTTTCCATCGTTTGGCCACCAAAGCCAAGTCAAGCCAAGGCGAAAGCCACGGTTTGTTTAATGGTTTTGCAAACTTGGCTTATCTGAGTTGGCTCGACTTTTGGCCAGGGCTGAAGACAAGTCAAATATCTAGCTCTTGCTATTTATGTCTGTATTCGTATGTTAAGCCATCCTCCGCGTATTGACTAGGAAGCAATGCTTTCTTTTCGCACATATTATCATGCATAAACGATTAAAACAGCGGTGAACATGCCCAGCGCGAACACAAGCACAACTAATATGCGTCACGTGTAAAGGATATTGTGCCGGTTTTTAGCTGCCTCAGAAAAAAAAAAAGATCATCGTGATCGTGCAGAAGATACAGCAATTATAGACAAATCTGTATATATACTTTTTCCTTTTTTTCCTTTTTTTTTTTTCTAATCTAGGTTCGACCTACCGGGAATGTAGTCAGCTATTTCTTTTTTCGTATGTTCCAAAAAAATGTTTCCACGCATTGCGAAGAGCTGTTATATACTAGAAATACGATAAAAACTTCTTATTGACCGAGCAAGCGAGGTCAGTAAGTAGTTTATTATATGGCATCAAAGTTTTACATCAAAACAAACATCGAACAGCACTTTGTCTCCAAACAATTTACGCGCGTACGCATGCACTGACTCAGCGTTTACACTAATTAGTGACCACAGCTTCTCAATTTTGCAAACTTATACAATTCTTCAGAGAAATAAATATTTGACTCACCGGATGAATCGAGTTGAGCTTGAATTTTTGAAGTACAAGCCCAAAATGTGCCGGTTTGGTTCAGCGAAAAAGTCACTCGGTATAAAACTTACCACGAGCGTGGCGAACTAAAAATAGTTTTCCTTCTTCTTCTTCTTCTTCTTCTGATAAGCAATTTCCAACACAAAATTAGCAGAATTATATTTGCTCCAAGCGTTTATATATAACATGCAATCACAACATTCAAACTCCTGGCTTCAAACAAAGCAAATATTGAAGAAACTACAATATTTTGTATCTCAACCGTCGGCACAGAAAATTGTGTGAATCAAAAGTTTATCATGAGCAGAACAGAAAGATAAGTTCCTTCACTCAAGTCTTCAAAGATGTTGAAATGAAACGGCGTTCACACTCTTAAAATGCCATACTTACAGTTTCAGCAAGCTTGTATGAACTCCGCTTGCGGCACCGTGACAACAAATAATCAGTCTGCTCGTAGCTCCGCAAACGGTTCATTGAGATTGTTCAGATCACTCTTTGACGGAAGTTTGCTGTGCCTTCTACGTTGCTTTAAGTTTTTAGCACGTATAGTTCAAGATGTGAACCAATTCTCAGAATACGGTGCTTAAGTCGCCGTTCGTGATGCCACAAACCAAGTCAACAAATCTTCATCTCAAACCGTTTTCTCGGCTTGCAAATTAGTTTCCGCGGTGAATTTTTTTTACATATCCTTGTTCTACCGCTTTGCCTTCAGCCAAACTTAGCCGACATATTCACTGAAAGCAAAGAACTGCACGACTTCGTGATTCATGTGTTCAATCTGCCGGTCCGTAATCGAGCACACGAGCGTTATAGGAAAATAATGACCGGAAAATACACCAATCAGAGCGCGCGATTTCACCGGAAGTAGCTCCAGCCATATAATAATCGCAGATATCCCCTCGCTTTGTAGTTGGTTTTCGGAAAGCGGGGTTCTTGTTTATTTTCCGCTTGTAGATTACTTTAAAATCTTTTTTATAAACCATGGTTTGTGTAGCGACGTCACCAAGCTAAAAAAAATTGTCGCACGGCAGCCTGGTTTAGTTCAGACAACGTGCACAGTCTGCAATTTTTGTGGACACTAGCTGAACTCCAAATTTCACTGAAAAAACTTTTACACGCAACTACAGAATACTCCCGAGACTTGAAAGGCAACAAAAACGCAACTTGAATCGTGACTCGATCAGTTTTGCACAGTCAGCGAAGTCAATCTTCGACACCAATTTTTTTATGAATTTTAAGAAAAGCCGCGGTTTCTCCAGCCAACGCTGTATCCTAACCACATACGTGTGTTATTTATTTATTTATTTATCCCTTTTTCGAGTGTAACAAATTTAGAAGTCACGCTTTCGAAATCTCGAAAAATGTGTGAATTTTTGCAAGGATTGAATTTTGAACACAAACAATTTTAAACCGCGTTTGACGAATTAAAAGTCTTTGACAGGAAAAAGAAAATCAAGTCACTAAATAATACAAGGTCCGATTGTATTCAGCGAGCAAACCCGGTCACTAAATAATACGAG
Source organism: Plumapathes pennacea (assembly GCA_964036295.1). NCBI lineage: Eukaryota > Metazoa > Cnidaria > Anthozoa > Antipatharia > Myriopathidae > Plumapathes > Plumapathes pennacea. The sequence continues at coordinate 10,293,385 of OZ038462.1, forward strand.
ATCCGATTGTGTCGAGCAAGCAAATTCGGCCACCCATAGACATTAACATACAAACAGACTGTAATTGTTTAATTTGGAAAGCAGTGGCCCCTGGCCGGGTATTTTCTACTTTAACAGCCTTCAGAAAGCAAGAGCACATCAACCCGATTACATTTCATCCTTGAATACAGTGTGCCAACAAGCACGGCGAGAAAACTTCACATCATTTGCATATGTCAGACTGTCAGCGAAATTAAGCAAATCTGTCAGGAATCGGATGACACAACCTTGCTCGAAGGCACTCTAAAATAGCTTTGAAAACTAGCGAAAAGATCACAATACAATCCTACTTGGCCTTCATCACAGTTCCCGGGGAATCAAACGACAAAATATACGGCGATTGTTGAAATACCATAATGTTGACACGACTTTAAAATAGCATACGCGTACTGTACGTTAATTGATGTATTTTTTCAAAACTCACCGGTTCCTGAAAGCCATAGCTTTAGCTCTTTTCCAGCAAAGGTAACAAAACCCCAAACACTATTGTTTACGTCTTCAATGATTTCAAAATACACTGTAAGAGCCGTCCTCATACAGTACGAAAATTCCACTTTCCATTGTATTGTGCGTCGTCATCTTGTCAAAACTTGGACTCTGAAAACTACAGTTCTGTTATTGTAAAAGGTGAAATTCGTCACGGTGATTGTTTGATTTCCACCAACTGTATTTTGCTATTTCTTTCTTAAAAAGTGTCTGCGTTTTAACACAATACTGGCGTCTGAGATTAGTTCAGGTCGGCCAGTCGATGCCTTAAAGAATTCGTTTCATGGCTAGCAAGCTTGCCTCCAATACACTGGCAAAATATCCGGGCAGTCGAACTTCTTTGCCATGTATCTGTATCTTGTTGTACAAAACCGCTTCCGTTCGTACTCTATTGCATGTCACCAAAAAAAAATTGTGGTTTACAGTTCTAGCCTAAGAGCCTGAGAATGAGGTTGTACACCAGACAGACTGAATGACAAACGAACATTAAATTTCGAGATGGCGACCCACTTGGAGTCTCCAAATAAGGCGATTCTGACCATTTCACGCTTTAGCTTTTATGAAAAATACAGTGTTTTGTCCATTTCCACCGAACATCTGTTTTATGTGCAAAGTGGAAAATGAGTTAATGCAAATATTGTTGACAACATGTCCCCTCTTTTTGACATTTTAGAATATCAAGTTCGCGTCAAACTCTAATCGTAGAATTCCGTTCATTCGAAACCTGGATACCTCGAACATATTCACTAATTCTTATCGTTTCCCGAGGATTCTTGTGTGGATCATTCGATTGCTGCATACTGCTATAATACGATATGCTTCCAGGGCCGCTCGAAAAAGGATCTCTGAAATTTGCTTTGTTCTTAGATTTGCAAAATAATGTGCTGTTTGTGTAATGCACATGAAGGGACTCTTGTCGAACGTTATTTTCTTAATTTCTGTGGAACATCCTCTGACGCTACCGGCCATATGTGACTTTCTACAGCTGCAGCGCAATTGATTGAGCTGGTGCTCCTGTCAATATGAATATTAAAGGTCCGGTCAAACGGTGATAATAGTCGATGATAGTTCAAACTATCACGCGCGTTTGAACACGAACTATCATGCATTATCATGCATTATCATGGACTATCATCAACTATCATTCGATTTGAACGTGTTCAAATTTTCCATGATGGACGATGATGCTTTTCCCCGTTTGATCACGCGCATGATAGTTTTTCGGTCAGCTGTTTTCCCCCGAATGAAAAGGCTCAAGCTTTCGCAGCATTCAAAAATGGCAAGCAATGAAAACAAGGCCGTCCGATCCCGAGTGGTGAAAAGAGTAAAATTAAACAAAACAAAACAGATAGTGGCTCTTCTGTTCATATATACAGCCATGTTTGTCATGTTCTCGCCGAGGCGTTGTTGACATTTCACGCAAGCGATTGCGTTATTTCGGGTCGAGTATCATGCGCTCTTTCGTGAGCGTTTGATCGCTCTCTGTGATAGTCAATTATAGTAGGTAATAGTTTTTGTCGCAGAGAATTGCGACAAACGATGAGTCATGTAACTTTTGTGTGATGGGAGAGGGGCTCCTCCTGCAAAAACTACTTTGTGTGGTGAAACATGGTGTTTAGATCGAATGCGACGCAGGCTATAGGTGAAAGTCAGATTCAAGAAATTAGACGGGCACTCAAAAGGACATTTGATTAATGAATTAGCCTTATATAGTGAAAATGATGATTCTTTTCAATAAATTTACACTTGCCAGATATTTTGATAAAAATTTAGGATTGACACTTACCAGCGAAATTGAGCGAAACTGTCATTTTATAAATTAATGAAAAGGTTCTAAGTAAAATCCAGGTGAAGAGTGAAGCACGAGGTTCGATTAAAGTATGTTATTAAGTTTGAGCCGTTTGCTTTATATTCGTCGCATCTTAAAAAATGCTACTTCTGTCTGCAAGGATAATGCAGGAATAGTAACTATAGGAATCGTTTTGAGCGTTTTACTTGGCACATAGCAGAAGTTATGTCGAATCGAGTCAGGTATCGGAAGTTATTTCATAGGGCTACACTTGGCGATCATGGCGGCGCTTGAGTTCGGTTCGTTGCAGCAGTTTGACATAAAAAGGGATCCACAGTCAACCTCTCACAGTTAAAAAATAGAAGAGAAGTGACGGCAAAAAGCCACGAAGCGAGGACTACTGCGAGCGAGTGAGGTGCAAAAAACTATATTTCACATTTGTGACCAAAGACCAATAGACGGACTTCGACGCTACCATGAAGTTACTGGATGACACGATCGAGTTTTGCGAGCGACTCTGTTGCCATTCGTTTAAGCAAGTTACGAGACACTTTCTGTACTAACTTCCCCATGCTACTTTCTGCAGAACTCAACCAGTTATCCTCTTAACCATTCACAAGTCACTGAGAAGAATTCAAACAACAAAAACTTTTCACAGCTGGAGACTTGGCTGCAAACTTCAACTGCTCATCAAATTTGACAGCCGCGCTTAAATGGTTTTCCTCGAATTTTCATTTCCGTGTTTGTTATAAATGTAGTCATTTAATGAATTAATGAATCCCTTATAAACCAAGATTGGTTCGCCATAATGGCTTTTTTTTCTTTTTTTTTTTTTCGGTTCAGAAAATATGTGCGTGATCTTACTCGGTCTGATACTTAGAAAATACCAGACCGGAAAAGGAGCGATCTGATTGGTGGATTTTCGGTATCGGCCCTCTCAGCTGTCTAATCATGTAATAATTTCCTTTATTATATGACTGCGACGTAGTTTTACCATATAAGGTCGCAACAGAGTCCCGGTACGGGAGTGTATTACACACTTCAAATCCGTATTACACTGTAGAAAACCGGTTTGACTGGTTTAGACGCGCGCGTATCACAAATGAATCAAAGATTTTTCTGAGTGCAAGGTAAAACGGTGCAACGAAAGTCTATGACTTTTCAGATACAAGACCCTTCCATCGAAAGAAACTGTTACTGCATAATTTGTCAAGGAAGAGAAAGCATAATTCAGTTGGTGGAAAGCGAACAATCGCCGTGGACGAACGGCAGTTCTGACTCCGTAAAGTTTTCTGCACGATGCCGTCACTGTAAACACTGCAAAATGATTTTCGCCGTGTACGAACACTGTTTTGAGTGGTTCCTTTACTGGAAGGGGTCTTAAACTTTCTACAACCAGGCAGGAAATCGGTGAGTTGTTAATAATCTATAACTTGACAACGTGTCGGCGGTAAAAATCCTAGTTGTGTTATGAAAGTTTCAGATTCTTCAACGTACACATTCGCTGGCTCTGTTCTTGTGTTTATTCCTTAACTACTCCGAGAAAATAGAAACCCTGTTTTGAGTACAAAGCTGCTTGCTATTGAAGAACAAAAATAGTTAAAAGTTTAAGCGAAGTGATCAATTTCAACCGCTCGAAGCACGTTTGTTCGCTGAATATTTATTCTGTCGAAGCAAGCATTTTCGTCTCCAGCGCATTTATCTCAGCACATTTAATCTGAATTGAACTTCGATCATTCGGTGGCATAACTTCTTTAATTTTCTCTGTCAAATTTTTAAATCGATGACCGGATTGGAAGCTGTAAGTGAATCTTTGTGTAAATGAGTGTGCGTACATTTTGCCTGGGATTGAATGAAAACAGTTTTTCTCGAAGTCTCTGTTTTATGTTTGCTGAAATATATTTTATATAAAGGTAAAACTACGTCACAGTCATATAACAAATCCCTCATTCGATGGTTTAGCGCGTAATACGGGCCGGCATTTTACTCGTTACTCGCATTTTTCCTCGCCCCGCGGCGTGGCTCGGAAAAATACGAGCAACTCGTAAAATACCGGCCCGTATTACGCGCTAAACCATCGAATAAGATGTATTTACGGACCACAAATTAATTTTACGCATGTTCTGATTGGTCTGTTTTACCAGTCTATAACTTTCTGTACAGCCGCAAAATCAATTTGCACAGGTGGATCGCAAAAGATTGCTTATTTTATGTTTGCCTAAAGGTCCAAAGCCATATAATAAATGATATTAGCCTCGTTTGCTTGATTCGTACAGTAAGTTATGGATCCGCAATTTTTTTCTGGCCCACGTCTGGGCACTTATATACCCTATTATGACCCATCAAATATTTCCTTCCGCGCGTGATTGGTGGAACCGTGACACATGACCGAATAACGTTAGCTCACGAGCGGACGTTATCAGCGAATAACCCCCGTCTAGTGGCGAACTATCGCTGTTTATTGACAATATCCGAACACAGTTTTATATATTAATCACAAAAAACCATTACGAGATGACTACCGAGGAGGACATCATTTCATTTGTCGAAAAAGAAGTTCCAGAAAGAGCTTCACAGTTCTTGCGCCATTATTTCCGCTGCGAGAGGAAGTAGTTGAAGGATAATAAATACAATAAACTACTTTTGGCGAGGAAATACGCACGGATAATTGTCCTTGGAGCAACTAAACAAGCATGGTGACCATCTGATTTTTTTCAATCGTTCAAATTTAATGCTCATCACTTTCGTGTGTAAAGAAAAATAAAATTGGCTAACTTTTATTACGGGAAGGTACTAAGGAACGAGAAAAATATTTTCTCACAGCCAAGTAAACCTTAGAAGCAAAGTGGGTAGGGCAACCATTTTTGAGGGACATTATTTCAAGTATAAGCAATTTTCAGTAAAAAAATTAGTGCTAAAGTGCTCTTCGTGGCCATCATTCTGCATCATTCTGCATCTATTTCCTTGTTTTGATGCTTGATGTATATTTCGTTCAAGTTTTAGGCCACATAGACAATTGACAAGGGATATAAGTGAGCACTAAAATTGACGTAGACTGAGGGTATTTCGGCTGGCCAACTCTCTTATTATTATGGAAACCCCTTTCATTTATCGTGTTATTACACTGATTTGGTATTGGTGTGGAAACATACAGAGTTCATTACAACTTTTATTTCAATGGAATTACCTTACGCCTCGATAAAGCGCCCCCTTGGCCACGAAATTTAAAATATGCCGAGGGAGCTTATTCGAAGAATGCGGTAGATCAAATCGAAAGTTGCTCGTCGTAGCTATTCGTAGTCAATTAAAATAGAAAATTATGTGACACAGTCGTTATAACTGGTCAGTAGCCAATAACGAAACAAACAAAATGTTGTTGCAGAGTCCGCGAAATGACCTTAATTAAGCTATCTTAGAGTAGAGGGAGGCAGCATGGTTGAGAGGTTAGGACGCCGGACTTGAAATCCGAAGGTCCCAGGTTCAAGTCCCGCTCTGACCACTGACTGAATTTGCAGCACGATAGCCCCAAAACCTCGGCCACATTTTATATGTAAATATCCAACTGGTTAGCCTCAGACCAGTTGGGATTCTTAACAAATTTACGTTGAGTTTAAAAAGACGGCCGCACCAGCTCTGCTGAATTACTCACCGTGTATATAGATTTTATTAACCGAGCGCGCTTCGCGTGAGGGCCATAAGGCGAGGAAAAGAAAACGAGGTTCCATAACTTACGGTACGGACCAAGCAAACGAGGTTTATAAGATATTTATTATATGGCAATCGTTAATTCAGAAAGGCGTAGTTTTGACGGCTGACAGGGACATGTCAAACGATTTTATGGCTGCTGAAAATTGCTTTACAAGGGTTTCCTGCGCCTTTGAAGCAAAACATTTGAATGAAAGTGTTGTGCAATCCGAAACGTCTTCAATTTCATCAAAGAGAGCTGTATAGATTGGCTCTAAAGTACAAAAAAAAAAACATTCAAAGATGTGGGCGAAGTTCAGCACTTTAAGAACAAGTCCCTCAAAGGAATCGATCAAGACGGTTGTTAACTAAGGGTCCGTCAAGTTTATCAAAATGTCCAAAAACTGACTTGCAAGTGCCGCTTACTCATGGCATACTCTCTGGCGTTTTGCTGTGGTGCTGACTGTTGATGACTCACTCGACTGGTATACATTGAAGACGCAGTTGGAAATTTTTGGAACTCTGCTCAGAGTGTCCGACATCTGGCGTTGATGCTTTAGGGAAGCGGACTTGCAGGAGCTCAAACTCTGGATATTTTTTGTGTCCACTGAGCTGAGTGACAAAATTTTCCGGGACATCTGCATCCAGCAGACGAGAGATGCTTGTTTTGCGGACGGAATGGTTAGAAACTTTCTTCCCACTGCTTGAGATACCAACTTTACCAGCAGTGCTTCACATAAACTTCCCAATCTCGTTCTTGCCGAGCGGCAAACACTTGAACCAAACTGACTTTTCAGCACGCCAGGATTGGTAATTCACTGCAAGGAAGAACGGGAATTCTGCAGTGTAGGCTTTCTTTGGGCGGTAACTTTTAAATAGCTCGTGCAGCTGGACAGGGCATGTTTCTGTGCCAGTTGCAAGCATTTTGGGGTCAAACTGACGCCGATGACTACCTTCACGCCCCTGGCGAGTCTTGCTTCCCCTCTCGGCAGCCCAAACAAGCATTTCTCGGACTGTTGCTGGGTCTGTGTCAAGGACGACGTCTCCCCAGCAAAGCTTCCTGCTTTCATCTCGAGCCCTAAAGCCAAAATGCATCGACATGAACCATCACAGGGTCCGCTGCAAAGCCTGGGGAGTGTGGCTACCAAGCTCTCCTGCCTGAAAGAGCTTCGCTTCTTCTTCATCAGTGAGATGACGACAGGCATTTGGCTTGTTTCCTTTCTCTTGCTTCACCAATTCTTTCCTCTTGGCAGCCAGAACTTCTCTTGAGTCTTGAAAAGGCTTCATCTTTCATAATGTTGTAAGGTAGCCGCTTTTCCTCTTTAATGTAACGTTGAATGCTTCTGTGGAAGCTTGTAAGAGTATCGGGTTCGTACTCGCCACCATCTTGTTTTCTCACGTCTTTCAAAACTTTGCAGAGAAGCTTGTCAAGTTCATCAGTTCCAACTGTTTCGATGTTGAAATCGGGTTTAGTCTCCTTACAAAAGTTTTCAAACTTTTCCCAGTCCAGCCTAGTCTTCTTTACGGCGTTTTTTGACTTCTCGCCTTTGATAAAGTCAACGATTTCTTGGCTTTCAGAGCACGGCTCGTCTTCTCCTCCGTCTGTTCCTTCCTCCATTATTTCGTCTAGAATATTCACCTGAATACTGAGCATTTCGTCGCTGTCGCTGCTGCTGTCTTTTTGCTCAGCTCAACATGTTGCAATCGCTAAATTGTAAACAAAGCCAATTTACCGGTCCGTACAGTAAGTTATGGACCTCCGGTAAAATTGACCAATCGGAACGTGCGTAAAATCATTTTGCGGTCCGTACAGGAAAGCATGGACCAGCAAATTAACCAATCGTAGCGTGACTGCGTAGTATCAGTGCCATATAATATTTTATATATTTTATATAACTTATACTTTTAGCCACATGCTACGCACTGCAGTATATTGCTTTATTGTCGGTTGTTATAACTCAATTTGCAGATGTGGACGAGTGCATAGAAAACAAACACAACTGCTCTGCAAACGCTACTTGCCAAAACACCCAAGGTTCGTTCAACTGCAAGTGTAACAGTGGCTTCATAGGAGATGGTGTAAACTGTATCGGTAAGGACTAGTTTAATAGCTTTTGTCTTTAATAATCGCCCTTCAATACATTGACTTGTTTAGATTGTTTCCAAGGGAGGAGCAAAGCTGACCTCCCGTTGTCTAACCGTCAGTTTATTTGTCTGTCTAGTCTTCCCGAGTCATCCCCGAGCTATGCGAGGGTAATATAATGACGACGCTAATGGTATAGTATCGAGCTCTTTTTAGACTCCAATCTGTTCGCCATCTCGAAATCTAATGTTCGTCAGTCAGTCATTCAGTCAGTTTGTCTGACGTACGACCTCCAGGCGCGGTGGCAAAGCACGCTGTACTTTTACTGACACTCAATGACGGTTTGACAAGAAACGGTTTGAACGAAGCAACATATTGTACTGCATTCACGAAAATGAATTTGAAAACTGGAAACAAAAAAGTCTCGCAAAGCTCTTCTTCAAAAGAGAAGAGAATAGGCACAGGCAAGGCGAAATCGTAAACCAATCGAACAGCACCAAATCCATCTCGAGAAAATGCGACAATTATGTTATGCAAATACGTCTAGAGAAAGGCGACAAATATGTTATAACCGACAGCATCATGAACAGAAGCGTGCCGAAGAAACGACTCCACAAAAAGAACAGTGCACGAATGCCGATCAAAAGCGGCATGAACAGAAACGGATGACACACTCAGACAACTCAGCAAAGAGAATATCGCATAAAAGCGAATCGGGAACTTCTGGAGAGAAGGCGGAAAGACTCCGCAAACAGCGGAGGACGGCGCATGAAAGCAAATCGGAAGCGGACCTAGCAGGCGATTTCTTTGAGGCATCTGAGCACAACAAAGTACAGTCGCAACGCCGTTGCGTCACTTAGATAGTTATTAAGAAAGGACAAGCAACAAAGGTCAGTAAGTGGAAATCGAACAATAACCGTGACAAAATGCAAGTACGTTTATATTCTATCCCGTATCTTGTGACTCGATCACTTCAAGAAAATATTAAAATCTGCATGCTGATCATTTTCTCTCGAAGTATTGTTTTTAATACGCTTCTGTCACCAGTTTCGGCTAGCGTATTCGCTCTGCGCAATCGGAACCTGGGGTCTTGAATGATTTAGTCAGACGACTTTTTTTTTCTTTCGAGATCTAACAATTCGTCGGGTTGGAACTGTAACTGTCTATTCAAGAAAAGCTGTGATCTGACACACAGTGCTTGCAAAGAGAATCGTTCGCAAGCCCTTTGAAGCATGGCTAGGTTTGAAGTCCGTGTATACGTATAATTTAAAGTAAACCCTTCAAGTTCTGATTTGATTCTGGGAGAAATCATGCTGTTTTGAGCGGGTTCACATACAAAGTAATTTGACCTCATTAAATATGCATGCCTGAGTCCAGTGTATGCAGTCCAGAGTAAAACAAATTGCACAGAAAGCCTGTTTAACTGCACAGCATTTGAATCAAAACTGGAAAACTAGTGTTCATTATTGAATTTAAGAAAACACACACCAATTCTCTTTCCCCTTTCCTTGTGTGCAGCACTTGACTTCGAAGAAACGATTGCGTCAAAACTTCGGCAAAACAAAGGCTGCTCTTGTTCAGCTACCTAATTATCTGCGATTATCGTATTTCTAGTATATTTATATATTTAGACTTGACAGCTTTTTCGGGATTGACTGTATGCTTATGTATGTATGCATGTATGTACGTACAGTTACATCAAATATAAGATTACAATCTTTAACATTGTTTACTTGTTAGCCGTTACGTTTTTCCATAATCTCTACACTGATTTATTTATTTCTACATGACTTAGACTTTGTTGTTGTAGCAATCAACCAAGCGTAGTTCATAACACATACTGGTTTATTGAATAACAGGCTTATATTAAATAGGTGGTCACGTTGTCTGGTTGAACTAATAAACTACTACAATTGTGAACTACTAATTTTATCACAGATATTAACTAAACTATTCACGAGGAAACCGAGCGCGACTCCCATTCCATACTAATGTCTCTGGTAATTTTAACGACTTTTAAAAGCTCGTCATTTAGTTTCTGATGGACTACTCGTGCTGAAACATGAAATACTTTCTAATTTGAATTTGTTTTTTCTTGTAACAAAGTTATTATTATTATTATTACTATTTTTTAATTTGTCACATTTGTTAACTCCGCCAATTTCATTTAGAATGCAAAAAGAAGACTAAAAAGGGCGGGTGCTGCGTGTTTCCCTTTATATACCGTGGCATGTCATACAACTCGTGTACCACGAAGGATAACGGGAATGTACCCTGGTGCGCCACAACAGCCAACTACGACACGGACGGCCAGTGGGGCATATGTCATGCCGGTTAGTTGGCTGCTGATGCCTTGCATGTAGATGCACTTTTAACTCAAAGTGTTTATGTAAACTATATAGTTACATTTGTGAATGTATGTATGCTTATGTATGTATGTATAACAAAACATATATCTAAGAACTGTTTTGTTACATCAAATACAAGATTATAACCATTATTTTGTTTTACTTGTTAGCCGTTACGTTTAAAGATCCACAATAGGTATTTTCGGATACAGGACAGGAGAGGACGACGGCAACGTCAATGAAAGAATAAAACTAATCACAGAAGACAAAAGGAGCACGTGAATATATGAAATTGACATGATCTCGGGGTCGTCTTGCTCACTTGAGCGGCTTAAATTCTTCATTTTTACGTCGTTGTCAGGTCATAGACGACATGACGACATTCGAGAAATGACGATAGTCGTTCTTCTCAGTAGCAGACGATAGAAGCAATAGAACCTCCGCAAAAACGGAACAAATTGAGCAACCTAAGAATAGGCAAGTTACAAAGACATAATAAAATACAAAGAAGCTTTTTTCTTGTTTCCTCGCGTTCCGTCGCCTTCCTAGGTTTCTTAAACTCCCGCTACTAATTTCTATATTTCCATATGACTTAGACTTTATGGTTAACTACAAATTGGTCACAGATATTAACCAACTATTTACGAGGATATCGAGCGGGTCCCAACTCCATACTAAGGTATCCTATTTTACTTAACTACTTTTAAAATACGGTCTCAATGGGGGCTGGCTCTTGCGGCTAACGGATAAAAAAAAATGAAGAAACGGATGCGAACATCCACATAGTTTACCTAAAATTGAACACATTTTAAATTGTGACCTTGAGTCATTTCTAATAACTACTCCCACAAAAGTACTTTTTTTACAAATGCCTGTGTTTATAGTCAATTATTTGTGTCCCATGGATTTTTGAACTACTTGAGAAAATATTATGATTTCATATACAGTTACATGAACATGTAGCTTCGGAGGAGAGTGGGAGAGTTGGCAGGTTTGTGACAGTCAAGTGCAATGTCTAAAAGCTGTAGTCTCATTAGCTGTAGCTCATTAGCAATGTCTCATTAGCTGTAGTGCTTGCTTCTTTTACATTCACCATTCACATGTGGGGGATCCCCTTCGTATGCGACGAAAATTGCCGCCGTCAGTCACTGGGCGCGCAAAGCATCTACAGTGACAGGATTTCTTTAAATGGGGAAATGCTAAATGTATTTATGGTCGAGGCGTTACTGCAAGGTATCCAGTTTCGTAACGAGCATATACAGGCGTACATTCACGCCTTTTGTTCCTTTTATTGTACCCATTACGATGTGGTGTTCACTCATAGTACAGTTCTCAGTGCCGCTCAAAATCCGACCGTCATTTAGTTCTCTCTTCAAATGGCTACCGAAGGTGGAGTTCTCGAAGATCCTTCGAAGGTTTTTGCAAAGCGAAGAAACTTAAGTCCAAAACAAACTTATCTTTCAAGTTCAGCGGGAACAGGAAGCAAATTGAACACCAAAACACTGAAGCATATTTCTCACAGCCTTCTTTCGTGCAATCACTTAAATCTCTTGTTGACCTGGATGATACTGATAACCAGGTTGATTTTGAAACTCGGCGAATCGCTCAACAGTGCTTCGAAGGGCTTCGAGTGACGTATCAAGTTTAAGGTATCACCCTCTCCCCCTAAACGACCACTTTCCAGCAAAATTTTATTTAAATGGTATCAATTGACTAAGAGGCATGCTACATATCAAACTTTTTGTTATTAAATTGTCTATCTGTTTCTAATGTCTGTCGTTAATACCAAATATGGCAAACGTTATAGTGTAATCATTGACGTCACATGTTTTTAATCTTTTTGACCTAATCTCCCTCAATTGTTAACTGATCGAAACGAAACTAACGGCATTTGAAAGGGCTTATGTGGGTCTAAAACAGGGTGTCTCAGTTTTTCTTCATGACTTTTTAAATTTTAACCATGCGAGAAATTTTCAAAGTTTACATTAATGTTTTATTTTTATTTTTTTTGTGAAGTGAAGTGAAGTGAAGTGAAGTGAAGTGAAAAAAGTTAAAACCCGTATGGCATATTGGGGGGGGGGGGGGGGGGGGGATACCTTTATTAAAAGGATTGCCAATAAGTTCGAAGCCGGCTGGGCCGCTCTTGAGGAGTATTTGTCTGAAGTCGCCTCTGGTTCTGAAGACGAGAAAAACATTCAAGCTGCAGATCAGAGGGCGTTATAGAAACAAAAAAAAACTCACAGACACAGAAATCGGAACAGAAGTTAAGTATCTCATATACCATTTGTCTTTATTCACTCTTGGTTCACTGGTTTTCAGCGTTTTAACCGTTCTTTATATTTCTTAGCATGATCCTGGTCGGATTGGGCACTACTGTTCTATCCCTGCCAAAAACAGTAAATTGTTCTTTGCTTGTACTGGTTGTGCGTTCTTTGCCGGATAGTTAAGAGCATAATTAACTTATTTTTGGTACGAAATTTAGAAAATAAAACCAGCCCTTCAACGTTTTGACTGAACGATAAGAAATAGCTGCACATTAAACTTCAGTTTTAGGAAGGTAGTCTCAAGTCATAATGTATGCACAGTGTATCTTCATTAGTCTAAAACAATACCCCAACCATAAAACAGAACATATGGAAGTTAACCAAACTAGATTAGCTCTATAGCTATTCTAGGTAAATCTAGCTAGTGCACAAACAAATACTGATTGATTGATTAATCAACTACTGTGGATGTGGTTTATTCGATTAAACATTAAAATTAAAACATCGCGTATCGTGTCTCTCAATGAGGCCTTGGGGAAGTATTTAACTATTTAATTTTCTCTTTTTATACTCTCAAGTACAAGAAATCGTGAATTGAAAACCCAAACAACTTTCAGCTTTTACAGTTTTTTGTTTGGATGTTTTAACTGAGGTTTTATAAAGGTATCATCTGCACCTTGAGAGCCCGTTATACAAAAATTATTTAGGCGGTTTATTCTACAGTTATAGTCTGAGCAGATATTAGAAAAAACAAGAACAAAAAATATGCAAACACACAAACACACACACAAAAACTTAGTAAGTGTCAATGGGCTGCCTTTTATCCGTTTCAATGTATTATTGATAATAAAACGATACAACAGAAATAAACAAAGACGAGGCTGCGTTTTCTGTGGCACAAATGCTTTATTGGAAAATAGACCACTCGTGAAATTTATACGGAAATACATACGGATCCCGAGTGGCGCATTTTCCTATTCTCACTGCACTGGTGAGGATATTGATGACGTTAAAAGCGGGAAAAGTGTTCTCTTTTCCAGTAAAACACTTGTGCGTACATAAAAAATAGAACATTAGTAGACGGCGGCTTGAAGATATGAATTTTATTTTTTAGTAGAAAAATAGTGTTTTTACTACACGAAAAATAATACATAACGAGCCAGAACCGCTTACTAAATAAGGACCCCCTGCCAATGAACCAGACAAATTGCCGGGATGACTGGCCACTATATGTCAACATGCTACAATCATGGTCAAAAGTCGTTGGGACGCCCCACTTACGCACATCCGGAGCACAATGTAAATCCGTACAACCTATGGGGGTCTCATAATTCTTGTTTTCAAGTCCCTCCCCCTCCCCTCCATTCAATGTTGGCCCGTGGTGCAGCTATAAGCCGAACCATGCTCAACTACCCAACATTGAATGGGGGGAGGGGGTAAACTTGAAATCGTCCCAACAATTTTGACCATGATTGTAGTATTTGATTTATTAGATTTATAGTGAATTTGATTTGATGCGATTTTGTTATTGTTCCACGCGCGACAGTGGACCAGTTTTGCGTTTGTTAAATAAAGCTGCCGGGGATAATGCGAATTACACATACGGCTCGTATCCCTGGAGCACTCAGGTTTGGTAGCCAGGACTCCGTGTCAACAAACGCTGACGGGAACTTAAACGCATAACAAATCAATAGAAACAAGCAAACATTCAACTCGTATCCCTGGAGCATTGAGGTTTGGTAGCCAGGAGTCCGTGTCAACAAAAGTGACTCATTGGGATTTTAATTAGTTTAAGGTCAAAGATGAAAGCATTAATTTAAGTTATTTTCAGGGAAGGACAATCTATTAACTCGTGGCCAATAATATACAACCCACAAATAAGCCAGGAGTCATATCAGAACTAGGAAAGGGTGGCAAAATATATTTATAATATAGCAGATCCTCCAGGTGTTGTCCCCTCTAGCCTGCCCGCAGCCCGTCTCCCGTCGGGTTGCTTTTTGGGTTTGAACCGTCCCTTTAGAAAGACCCTTTAATTATAAGACTGTCGCGCATGCGGAAGTAAAGCTAAGGCCATCGTGTTTTACTTGTTTTATTACTTTAAATTTAGCGTGAACCACTCAAACATTCTCCGGAACTCGAAGTACGGTATCTGTAGTCGAAACCATTGCAAACGCGGCACATCAGTTGACTTTACTCGGCAGTGGATAAATTTTTTTTTGGAGAAAACACCATCACGAAGAAATCGCGCTCATATTACTCACCTTCTGGCCTTTTTTGCGGAGGCTACGGATCTGACGCTACTCTCACTCATATAAATTCCCTGCTCGGTCCGATTTTGGCGAGACGGCGCTAAATATTTTTCACGGCCGCAGTTCTAAAACTTAAGCATGAATGCTTGCATGTCTTCGGATCTGGTTTAAAGTTCACCAACATGCGAAGCAGCTAATACCTAGTCTCTTTATGAGTACAAGAGAAATAATTTTGAACATTACTAATGACATAGTTGATAAAATATTTCTCATTAATCGGTAGCAACCAGGAGGCCCTGCTGTGAAGATGAAAATGTGCACTTCTGGCTCGTGATGTATTCAAGCCGCCGTGTAAATAGAGGACTGCCAATGAAAAATGACGTAATCGATATCCTCAGTAGTGACAAATTTGACAATGTAGGAACTTTAGATTATTACAGGCTGCTTGCTATGAATCAGCAGAACAATCTCCCTTATTGGTTAAACTCGAATTGACTGACACTGGCAATATAATTAAGAAAGGATTCTTATCTGTATAAGTGACGTTTACTTTGGTCATGGCTGGATTAGTAAGACCATTCCTTTTCTTTGCTTGTATTTTTGCGGCACATTTCTTCATCGAACAAGAAGCTATGTGCGCTAAAGGAGTGACAAGGAACCCTGAACTGGGACTTGCTTACGCTAACTTTGTTGATCACCTCTTTCACTACCTCAATGTCAGTCAAGTCGGATCATATTTGGTGCACAAACTCGGAGAATGCGCTGAGGCTTGCGCTCGCAGTTTTACTTGTTTCTCATTTAATGTGGCGGTACAACCTGACAGAAATGGCCATTTTCTGTGTGAGCTTCTGGCCTCTGATAAGTACAACTCGTCTGACAAGTTCTAATCAAACATATCTTTTCACCATTACAATATTTTGGTAAGTATCTGCAGCTCTGTTTTAAAGCACGATGTCTAAGTATAAGGTATTGCTTTGTTGAGTGTAAATATCCTTGTCGCGTGTCTATTCCATTTCCTGTCAAGTATTCTGTTTTCAATCAAACATCCTTTCCAAACTCTGTGAAATTAGTCGGCGTCAGGGAGGAGCGTAGAATATATCAACCTAAGGTTAATCAAATGTGGATATGCTCAAGAATGCATGACGTTTTAATTATTAGACCCTTAAATCTTTTCTACGAATTCTACATATCAGAAAACTTATGTGTTCCCTTTTAAGTCTGGTTGCCATGGAGACAAAACGAGAAAGAAACAAACAAAATGGCTAATCTCTTACTCTTTTTTTTGTTTTCAGAGTCCTTGTTCCAATAGGCCCTGTATGAACGGGGGGACTTGCATCGCTTTGTACTATACTGACAACATTAATTGCAAATGTCCTGAAGGATTCAAAGGAACGAACTGCGAAATGGGTAAGTAGCAAACAAAGAACAAACCGGCCTACATGCTGCAATTATAGACAGTTGTGTATATATTGTTTGTATTTTTTTTGTATTTTTTTTGGTTTTGGATTTTTTTGTTTTGTTTTGTTTCTTTTTTTTCAATCTACGAGTCAGCAATTTTTTTCCTTTTTTTGTATAGTCCAAAAACATGTTTGCACACATTGCCAAGAGTTGTTATATACAAGATTCTGACCATTTCACGCTTTAGCTTTTATGACAAAATACAGTGTTTTGTCCATTTCCATCGAACATCTGTTTTCAATGCAAAGTGGAAAATGAGTTAATGCAAATATTTTCGGCAATTGTCATTTTAGGATATCAAGTTCGCGTCGTCAAACTCTAATTGTATAGTTCCGGTAATTCGAAGCCTGGATACCTCGAACTAACTTATTTTTGAATCCCTTGAAGAGTGACCAATTCATCCTCGATATTCACTAAACCTTATGGTTTCGCCTTCCCGTCCAAAAAATCTCGATTCTTTGCTCCTCGTAACAGATATCCCATCGATCCCATGGGTCCCACACCGAGATTAGGGTTGCGTTCTCCTTCGTCGAACGCAATTATTTCTATTATTATCAATAAAATGGATTCAGAGCGTCTTGGAAACCTATATCTGATACGGGTTCAAACAATGTTCAGAAGTGAAGTGTAAAACAGTGTTCCACTATAAAAAAAAAAAACAGCGTAATGGCACTGACTCTTTTTGTAATGCTAGAGAAATAAGTGTAAAGGTAGTTTAAATTAAAACACTTTATCACTTTATCCCCTTTTGTTAAGAATGTAGAGAGCCGAAAAACATCAGTAATATATGCATGTCTATAAAATATCTTGCCGGAATTATTGTCTACTATGACTACAATGTTTACTTACTTACTAAAACCCTGTCCTGTTTATCGGTCGCTTTGTATTAGCTGCAGCGAATATGGGACTTTTTCTGACTCTTGACAAACTCTGCCCGTGTCTTTTAGCAATTACATTGTATTTCCGTTTATACTATCTCAAATGAAATACTTCTTATTTGTTATATACATACATCCCTCAGTAACACTGCAATACAGTAAAATAATGGGCTTAGGGGACCACCAGAAAGAAATTGGGTACCACTGTACATTGACCATGGCACAGGTTCACTGTCATTGGCCAGTGATCTTTATATTTCATAATATTAGTTTGTTTATTGGTTGTCATAATTCAACACGCAGATGTGGACGAGTGCATACAAAACAAAGACAACTGCTCTGCAGACGCTACTTGCAAAAACACCAAAGGTTCGTTCAACTGCAAGTGTAACCATGGTTACCAGGGAAATGGCGTAAACTGTAATGGTAAGGACTAGTTCAATGTCTTTGTCATATCATCACATTTCTTAGTACCCATACCTTTTAGTTAGTATGTAGTTTCACTAACCGTGTCGCTTACATCAACTCAAATGAAATACTTCCCCCTTCTTTTTCCCAAAAGCCCGGCTAGGCCGGAAAAGCCTGGCTTGACCAGGCTTGCCGGGCTTAAAACCAGGGTAACCGGCCTAGCCTGGCCTGGTAAGCCTGGCAAAAGCCCGGCACTTACAAATTGGGGCCGGGCTTTGCTGGCTACCACGGCTGCTAAAGCTCGGCTTACTCGGCCAATCACTTTAGGCCGGGCTTTCTTGGCTACCCCGGCTTGGCCAAAGTATGGTAATCCCGGCCAAACACTTCAGGCCAGGCTCCCTCAGCTACCCCGGCTTCGCCAAAGTATGGTAAGCCTGGCCAATCATTATTAAGCCAGGCTTTGCCGGCTACCATGGCTCGGCCAAAGTCTGGTAAGCCTGGCTAAAAACTTCAGGTCAGGTTCTCTTAGCTACGCCAGCTGCACCCAAAGTCTCTAGTAAGCCCAGCCAAACATTCTCAGGCTAGGCGTTTCTGGCTTACCTTGGCTGGACCCAATTCTGGCAAGCCAGCCAAGTAATTTAGGCCACTCAGATACACCAAAAATAATACCTGCATTGATACTACATTATAATGCTAATGTCACAAGAGCCATTTGAATGTGTTAACTGATCCAGATTAGATGAAATTCATTTTAAAATGTCCCTGGAACAATTAGCACTATTCTCAACAATTTGCTGTTAACCCATATAAATTATGTCCATTTTCATATCTGTCACTGAAATGGCAATATTACTACACATGTCTGCAGATACAACCTTAGATGGCACTAGTTATTCAACTCAAAGATCTCAGTAATTGGTCAGAAATTTGTATTCATGGATGCATGTGCCAAACTCAAAGATCATAAACAAATCATAAAGATCATAAAGAGTAAAGTATACCATTACATTGAAATTTTAATTGGCAAAATTCTCAGGAAAATCTGGTTTACAAATTAGACTCTGGTAAAACTGCTGACTGTGAAATAATGTCAAAAACTGTTTTACTACATTTGTCACTCTAGCAACTAAAGCAGAAAAATCAGCTTAACATTAACAATAACATATCGATATCTTTTCTTTGTGTACTTGTCCTCCTCTTAGTGGTAGTGAAATGAGGTGTCATAAAAATATTCATTAAAAACCTGTGGTCCATGAGGCGAACCCAAATTGTTGTCACTTAACTTTTCCCGCTTTGTAATTTAAATGGTCAATGGTGAGTTTCAAAGACATTTTACCATTTGATAATATGCACAATTAAGAAATGTGAACAACGTTTTATGTTCTAGTACTGCAGTTTTCTCAGTAATATTTTATAACACCAAGCTTAAGAATTTTTATGTTAATTGTTTTGAACACTTTCAGTTTGTCACTCGAGAGAACAGTCCCTCTTGCAAGAATTGAGATAAAATTAAATTTAGCATATTTACAAACTTAATCAAATTAAAGAATCATATTAACGTGGCAAAAGCCTGAGCAGCTACACAGAGTGAAGGCAAAAAGCTGAGTCATCCATTATAGCCAGTGCTAATAACTGTTAGCTTTTGTACCATTAATAAGTTCGCTATTAATATTATTTGACATTGACAATGTCAATTTGGGACTCTCCAGACCAGCATCATTCCACATTAGAGGAAAAATGAAGGCAAACAAAATTAAGTCAGTTAGTGTCATGCACCAGTGAGTTTGAACTGCTTGACAATATTGAGCATTTTAAATTAAAGCAAAACCACTCAATTTACTGTTGATCTGTTGTGTAAAGCAAATGGTACCATAAATATTTCAGTTACTGAAAACAAGCTGTTTGGGAAATTCTCAGTCTACAGTATTCATTTATATCTAAACTTTCTTGTTGAAAAGCTAAATTTGTTCACAAAACGATTTCTTCCACTTTGCTTAGTTAAGAAGATTTTTACAACCATATGCTTTTCGAAAAATGTATACGGTCCAGTAATTACTGTAAAATAAAAGTCGTTCACACAAGTATTTCGGAGGAAATTATTTATTAAGTATCTGTGTATTCATCAGTTCAGTTCATAGATGAATGTTTTACCTCAAGCTGACTATAAAAAGCTGACTCGACTAAACTCGATCTCCAAAGTCGACTCTTCCTCCGAATTACAAGACTTTAAACCATTTTATTTTGTGGCGATTCCTAGCAGTTCCAAACGTGTGCTAATCTTGTCCTTGGCTCCTATATTTTTGTGGCAGTAATATTTACAGTGACATAAGTACCTGAACATAATTCAATATGGCTGCCAAGATTACCACCACGAAAATAATTCATTGCATACAGTAGCTTACATGTGGCAGATACTCCTTGAGCGTGCAGACTGCATATCATATTGACGAAAGGGTCGTAATCATATGGTAAAATCAATAGCTTTAGTTTCAAACAGCCAGGAAAACAACTCAATGACCACACAACGTGTGACGTCAAACCAAATGGCCGAGTGGAAACTGCAAAAAGGTCACATGGTGCATGTCAAACCAACCAAGGCGGGAAATTGCGCGGCGTCGCCGTGGTGACGAAGCGACGGTTTTTTCCGAATCGGCGTACATTTCTGTCTTCCCGAGCGAAAGCGGTCGTCACGAGGATCTTGCAAGTTTGAAGCCAATTTTAAGCGTACTGAACTGGAAAGGAGATTGCCTTTGATAGTCTTGAGGAACGGTTATCCTTCAGGAACTGTGAATACTCCCCAGACTACTCCCGGACGAAGCACGAACTGTTATTTAGGTAAGACAAAATTTGAAACTACCTAGACATACGAAAAGCAATCTATTTAACAAACAAAGCAAAAAGATGACAGATAATTTATTTTACTCATTGTGGACTGTAAGTTGAAGATAATTTATCGGCTTCATGGTGAACTGTAAGTTGACAATTCTTTGACATGTGTGTGTGTGTGAAGCGTATTGCGATAAATTTAAGAAATCCGATACGTCGAAAGTAAGCATTTTTATTGCACATGCGGTTACCGCTAATCTGATCTTGATTTTTACAACAGTTTCGGTTTTAAGTATTGTATTTATGGCTGGCCTTCGGGGTAAAAAAATGCACTAGGAAACGATCAGTTTCTAGGCAAGTAGACAAAATTTGAGAATGAGGAAAAGATACAACATTTCTGATCACATATGAATTTATTCGCTTAGAGGGCCGAGATAGAGAGACTCAACAAAAATATATATTAGGTTCCCAGATATGAATGACCTGCTCGAGGATGCAGAAAAATAATGCATAGAAACACAGCAAGTAATCAACTGCCTTTGACGGTTTTTGTAAACAACATTCAGCCTGCAGCGTACTCAGGGGCTGGCCTTTTTTATGATAATAATATAAACATAGAAAAAGTCTACCACATTTCAACAGGTTTGTTGAGTACTAGTACCTGTATGAAAATATTATGACATACGAAAATTGTTGAACTAAATTTTGACTGTGTTTTACTTGTATAGTACAATATTATTGTCTATGATCTGAATCGTTGTGGCATTTAATTTGTTTTAATAATATTTACATGTACATGTATCATACATCCTGCACATAACTGATCTGTTTGCATGTTTTGGTAGTTGACATCTCAACATGGTGGCATCTCTGCATGATTGAAGGGAGACCTTGGCACAATGCTCAGCATGCTTTATTCGACTGAGGTAATCTATAAAGTGACTTCAAAGTTTGGATGGAGATGGTTTAAGTGCACAGGACAAGAAGCTAGTAAGTTGAATAGCATTATAACTGTCAGTGGGCATGCAGGAAAATTAGGACAAAATAAATGTTTGAATGTAATAATGTAGTAATGCTTTGGTTTGCTTTTGTATTGCTTTCCAATTGCCCAATATCGTTTTAACAACATTCTTGGCTGTCATCCTTAATCCTCATTTTTCTGATATCCCATAGCTTCAAGGCACTCAAAGCCTGAGGTCTTGATTGGGACTGCAGGCTAAACTCCAGCCAATCCCAGACATTTATCCTGTTAGCGGCCACAACCAGGCAAGCCTTGACCAGGGTTACCCCGGTTTCTACTTTTTATAGCCTGGTCAAAGCTGGCTACAACTAGCCTGACCTAGACCGGGGTTACCCCGGTTTAACTGGGGCTGGCCGACCCCGGATACTATGGTTTTTTTATCATCTGGCAAGCCCGGACAAAGCCTGGCCCCAACTAGCCCGACCTTGACCGGGGTAACCATGGTTTAGCCGGGGTTTGTGATCAGCCAGGGTAACATGGCTGACCCCGGATACCGTGGTTTTTTATCATCTGGCAAGCCCGGACAAAGCCTGGCCCCAACTAGCCCGGCCTTGACCGGAGTAACCATGGTTTAGCCGGGGTTTGTGCTCATCCAGGCTAATACGGCTGACCCCGGATACCGTGGTTTTTTTATCATCTGGCAAGCCCGGACAAAGCCTGGCTCCAACTAGCCCGGCCTTGACCGAGGTAACCATGGTTCAGCCGGGGTTTGTACTTGGCCGGGCTAGCCTGGCCGACCCCGGATATTCTGGTTTTTTTATCATCTGGCAAGCCCGGTCAAAGCCCGGCCGCAGGGCCGGCCTGACCCCGGTCAGTTGCCCGGGCTTTGACCCCGGTCAACCCCGGCTTGGCCGAGCTTCTGACACAAGGGTTTTGTTATACATACAGATTTAGACGAGTGCGCAGAAAACAACTTTTGCTTGATCTCAAAAAACCTCGTTTGGATGAATCCACGATCCTGACAAACGCTAAAGAAAGTATTCACGCAACTACTTTCGACATTCTAGCCTGCGTAAGGGCTCTGACGGGAAGGGAAGGGGAGGGGGACGGTCTCTCTTCCTCTTCATCCTACTACCCATTCCCCCGTCCTTCTCCCTATATTGCTCGCGTTCGCACTAACGTTATAGGCTAACATTTGTCCAAAAGTCGATAATCAAAGGCAAAACAACTTTTGGAAACGTCAACAAGATTTTTTTCATGTTATTTGAAAATCAAATTGTATCGTTAACGAAATAATATTTTTCTTTTTCGATCATCACTCAGATGTGGACGAGTGCACAGAAAACAAACACAACTGCTCTGCAAACGCTGCTTGCGAAAACACCCAAGGTTCGTTCAAGTGCACGTGTACCAATGGTTACCAGGGAGATAATGTGAATTGCAATTGTAAGAACTGTATAATTTATTCTGTTTTCTTCTTCCTTTTCTTTTTGTTGCTGTTTTTTGTTGTTATGCTTTGTTGCTTAGCAATCTTTACTGTCACTTCAGAACATTATTCTTAATGCCAAGTATTATAATTCAACACGTAGATACTGACGAATGCACAGAGAATACACGCAACTGCTCTACGAAGACATGATATGGGGAGACAAGGCCATTTCATTTCTGATGGACAACTTGAAAGTTCTCCAAAGCAAGGCAGCCACACAAGCAAGCCCTAAAAACTCTGGGGTGGGCTAATTAGCAAATCAGGAATAGAAATTTCACCGTTGTGTTTTTGTGTGCAAATGCTTAAAAGGGAACATAGACTATGACTTTGTGGCCCATTATGGCGTCAACCAAAGTGACGCCATTTAGTTTCCCCAGAAATGGAAAGAAACCAAATAAAAAGTAGTTATGACCTACTAAAAGGGGCAGACTGCAGAATCACACTGCTTTTTAGCCACATCATTAGTATAGGCAAGAAACAGAAGTGGGCCCAATAACACCAGCAAAAAAAAAAGAAAAAAAAAAGAAAAGAAAAAGCGAAGTAAACAGAATCACATCAAATAACAGGTGGACATGTGAAGAATATTTGATATTAACTTATGTGAAACATTTCTTCGTACATATTTCTACAGCGCCTGTTCGTCTGTCATCCGGGTCCTTTGGTCGGGTGGAAGTTTTTGTGAACGACACGTGGGGAACCGTGTGTGATGATTATTTTGACAACAACTTGAACGCCGCCAATGTGGCGTGCAGACAGCTCGGCTACTCCGGAGCTGCGAGTGTTCAAAGTGATTCTTCGTACTTAGGAGAAGACACAGGAATTAATGTCTGGTTGGATGATGTAAAGTGTAACGGGACGGAATCCTCCATATTTGATTGTGCTATGAATGAATACGGCGTAGAAAATTGTGGTCATAACAAAGATGTAGGAGTGACGTGTTCGACTTGAAACTGTTTTCTCCTCCAACCACCAGGTGATCGGAAATGTGGATCCAGTTAACTCGAGATCTATGAGAGCACTTGAATGAATTTCATCCGGGATTGCAAGGTACAGTCAACTCTCTCTAAGGCGGACACCCTCGGGACAAGATTTAGCGTCCGCCAGAGTTCAGTTGCAAAGAAGCCAGTGAGATCGGGAAGGAACAAATATTTATGCTTTCCGCCTTAGGGAGATGTCCGCTTTGGAGGTGTCCGCTTAGAGAGAGTTGACTATATATCAAGTTTTTTGTTCTGCATTTTAAAGATTTTGCCTTGTGTCGCTTGCTGAAATTGCGAATATCCTCAGCCAGTCTCCAATAACTAACGTTTTCTACCTTTTGCGCGAATAAAAAAAGAAATGAAAATGATTCTAAGAAACAGAAACTATGTAACATCGGCTACTTAATTTCCTTAGCTTAATTTTGCCGAATTTAACGTTAAAACGAATAAATTTCCGCAGGAATCCCAGCAATAGGTTGCAGTTTCTAAACGCACGAAATTAAACGATTGGAAGTTTTAGATTGTACAATGGTAAAACAAAACTACAGTCTGTAGTCAAAATACATGTCGAAATATCCGCTTGAAATTGCTCGCACGTTCCGGGTGAACTTTTACATTTACTTATTTACTTTGATACACATGTGACGATAATGGACTATAGACTGATTTCAAATTTTTGCATGATTTCACGAACGTGCTACCGCTGTACTGTAGTACATGATCATTATTTACTCAATTAACGACCAATTAATGCTCGTAAAAGTTGAAAAACCTACAAATAGTTTGTCAGAATTTTCAACTAATGCTCGCACTAATTAATTGTCAAATAGAATTCAGATACCAATGGTTACCACCTACAAATCGTTTTTACTTTCTTGCCCACTATTTTTTTCATCTATTTATAGTACATTATTCAATACCAAGATAGTGTATGCAACTGAAACTTGAGATGTCCAAAATAATTTATAGTACAGTCTTTCACTATCTTGCACTGGCTAAACATGCTGAATATTGCACACCGCTGGACAAATAAACTAATACGTTCTATCCGTGGTGAGGAGAGAGACAAAAAGTCAGTCACTGTCTATCTGACCAGGTTTGTTTTACAATGTAATCAAATCACGTCCAGTGGATCAAATTTAAAGGTAGCGTTTGATTAGCTCTATTTTACGTGACGTCACACAGACTAAAAGAACGCACGAAGAAACGATCAGGATTTGTATATACGTGATAAAATGTAACTGCGAATAACTTTGCGTGGTAAAATCTTTAATGAACTTATCGTACCCCAAACCACTTCACAGTGGACGAGGACAGTGTCTTAACTTTTCACCCCAAAGAGTGTACAACTTGGGTTTTCCCCTTCAGTTTCTCGCCAGAGATAATATCACACACAGCTTGTTTGTTTTTTTTGTGTGTGTTTTTTGTATAGCTTGTTCAGATAAAAGTTGATTAAGCTATCAATTTTCACTACATCGCTCACACATTTTCTTATTAAAAGGTTGAAAGAAACTCAACTTTGAGCGTAGGAGTGAAAGTAGAATATTTATGTTTACTTCTAAATGCTATCGTTAATAAGTTTGAATACTTTTCGTAGTGTAAAACGCTTTAGTGATGTCTGCATCCATTCAAACTTGAGGAAAGGGGATTTCTGCAAATGTTTATCACCTGTAATTTATACGCCTATAGCCGTGAAGGGCATGCAATATAAGGCTGGCATTATAAAGGTGGCTCTCAACAGTTCAGATACACTGATGTTTCGTCACAGCCAGTTGGCTAATACTAATGGACAAAATGTAATAAATCAGTATAGTAAAATAATTTTCTCGAACAATTTGTGGGCCCACATTGCGAAAACAGCAGCCACAGTAACCGTAAAAGTGGTCAAATTCATTATTGAACATTCAAGGCTTATAACTTTGAAACTACACGGTAAAACCGTCTTTTTTATTACAAAATTGTATGGTATTCATTAAAACGAAACTTTGAAGCTTAAACAAACTATGTACGGTTCTAATAACACCTTACATTATCGATTAATTAAGGTGGTACTAGAAACCCTAGACAACCCCTAGACACAATATGATTTTTGGTTGATAAGTTACATTTAGCTAACAAAAAACAAAGTTCACTTTGCAGTTTTAATGTTAATAGCATTTATGTCTCGAAAACAAGAGAGATTTAATCACTTTTTACGTTGCCATGGCAACTAATTCTATCTTATTGGTGAAAATATACTTAGTAATGATGATAAAAGAAGTTTCATCAAACTTGTTTGTTAGCATTTACAAAATATTATTGGAGGCCCGTCAAATTCCGACTCGGAGGCCCTCATGAAAAACACCTACAGTATGGGTGATGAGGCCTTCCTTGTTAAATATTATTGTTGTTGTTGTTGTTCTTATTATTATTGTTATTATTATTGTTGTTGTTGTTGTTGTTGTTATTATTACTATTATTATTATTATTATTATTATTATTATTATTATTATTATTATTATTATTATCATTATTAAGACGTGAAACTCTATTGAGAGTCACCTGTATATTTGCTACTCCATATGTACAAATAAAGCAGTAATAATGAAATGTGTCTACTCGCAGTTGACCAGAGAATTTCACAACCAGAATTAGTCACCGCTATTTTGTATGGTGCAGATCTTAAAGGTTAGCTCAAGAAAAAGCTTTTAGGCTGCTCGAATTATATGTTTATTAAAAAGACAACGAGATTACGAAGCTTTTCAAATGAAACGCGAGAAGTTTTGTATGCAAAATATACATTCTAAGCGCTTGCAGCAGCGTAGCGGCTTCTTCCGCGCGCCAGCTGGTAAACTTTTTTCTGGCGACAATTCACTCATCTTTCGTTAAAATCACCAAGAAAAAGCAATCCGAAATCATAAAATACAGTCCGATATCTAAAAAATAGTAGCTCAGTAACCTGACGCGAGGAATAAAATCAATGATAAGCACTTGGTACGGACGATAGAACGATACACGGCTATATATTCGCGCAGTCGAAACGACATATTTCTGTATGTAAGAAACTCTTGCTGAGCTTGCAAAGGCTCCCAGATGATTATAATACGTAAAAAAAGAATTTGTTATAAATTTTGGTTAAAAAGCAGCAAAGTACTGTAAAAGCTTTAAAATAAGTATTACACTGTGCAGCTCAAGCGCAAATTTACTACAGATAGACGTGGTATGATTGTTTGCGGCTATAACTACTCTTTTGGACAAGAGCCATGCTTTGCTGCTATTGCATTATGGTCCAAAGAGCTGCATATTGCTACTTAATACGGAGCAGAACTTGTAAAAAAATGAAAACGCGCGCGGAGAAAAAGATGGCTCAGCTTGCTCGCGCAGCGGTATAAGCTAGGGAAGAAGAAACTATGAAAGATAGCAGATTTATTATTGATATCTACAGCTCCTCATGATCTTTAGCAATCAGACGATATACAAAAACCCTTATATTACGTACTCGAACATTCTTACTCTATGCAGTTCTTGTAATATTTTGTAGGTTAAAATAATTAGAACCTTTAATGCGAGGCCAAGAATTTCTGAAATCTGATTGCTTAAGACAAGCTTTATTTGTTCCTAATTTGAAATACCTACATGTATAAATTTCAGTTTCTATAGCAACAGAAATGTTTGAAAACATGGCGGAAAGATTTCCGGAATTTGATGGAAATGAATCCCAAGAACTCAAAGAAAATTGCAGAAAATCCAAAATACAAAGAAAAGAAAAGTACGAAGACCTGGGTTAGTGTTTGGTTAAGCTGGGCAAAACGTGAAGGCTACAACCGGGCTATGCTCAACTACAAGGCAAAACAACTAGATGAGAAGCTAGAAAAGTTCTTTGCCGAAGTACGGAAGCCAGGACGGCTAGGAGTACGAACCAGACAGTCTTCTAGACCGGCACCTGAGGGAAAACGGAAGCACTGTCTCTATTTCAAAGGACCGGGCATTTGTGAACAACAGAAAGGTGATCGAAGGGAAAGCACGCTCCCTTCGTGAGCAAGGCTATGGCAAGCGTCCTAATGGAGCAAAAGCACTCACCTCCGAAGACGAAAACCAGAGATGTTTGTCACTCGTGGGCCAAGGTGTCCAGTAAAGCTTTCTAAAACCTTCCTGTTCCCCAGACCAGACAAAATGAGGAGCACTGGGCCATTTTACCTCACGGTAATTGATCGGCCAAAGTCACAGGTGTGGTATAAGCGGCAGAGAATGGGCATCCACAGTATAAGTTTTTTATGAAGTCGATGGCTCTTCAGGCGGATATCCAAGGGAAAAATCTCACAAACCACAGTGCACGAAAAATTTTGGTGAAGAAGCTCAAAGCTGCAAACCAGCCTTGGTCGGCAATTATTGGCGTCACTGGTCACACAAGCGAGCGGTCTCTTGCCGACTACAAAGAGGGCAATGAGAGCGAGCTAACGTCATCCACTGCAAAGCATTGGCGTAAACTCCGCTGTGTCAAACAGGTTGATAATGAATGAAGAAAGAATGATGACAGTTAACCACTTCCACGGCTGTCAGGTCACCATAAACTACTAGCTTAAGTGCAGGTAAGATGTTTGCTCAAACGCTTCTTAGCGATATAACGTAGAAAGGTTTTCAGAGGTCGACTTTTGGTTCGCCTATGACAGTTTGGAAATATCATATTTGAACTTTGATCATATGTTGTAAGAAAGCCAATCATTTGCGCGTGACAGGAATAAAAATGGCGTAACGAAAAAAGGGAAATCATTAGCCTCGCATTATAAACAAATAATGCCATGGTTTCTACAGGGTATTTGGCATAAATACCGCTTGTAATATTTCGAGATCCTTATGTAAATATCATTAGCCGAACCGAGTCGTGATATTTGGGGAATCTTGAAATATCACTCGCGGTAGTTATGGCAAATCCCCGTAGAAACCATGCTATTACATATACAAATGCTCGAGGTTTAGAAACAAATATCCATGAGTCGGCCATTGACTCTATAATTTAATTCTAGTTTCCATCGGGCAGAAAGAATCTTGTTAAGTGGGAGTAACAACATTTAGGCTTTCCAGTCCTTTGAAGTTTGGTTGGAGATCATCAGCGCTTCAAGAGCTCTTTAAAATATCATTTGGGAAAACATCAGCCTAAGTAGAGTTTGACTAGATATTTTCTCGAGAAAACAAAATAGTCGATGTAATTGGGACTTCCTTTGCAGCGGTGCAATGTATTATTGATGACAAAATCTTAAACAAAACTATAGCATTGTACACAAAGTCAAATCGTTTCGGGTTCACCTGTAGATTTTCACTGTTCACACAAACGGCACAAGAAGCAAAATTGTTTTGAAATGATTAACTGGCTGCGCTCCCGGATAGATGTGTTTTAATTGCTGCGCTCTCGACTAGAGGAACTCTAAATACAGCAGATGGAAACGCCAAATTCAAAACTCATTTGCGTAAATGAGGCTTCAAGAAATATAATTACGGGTCAATTAGGCCAACTCCTCTTGATAAAAGGTTTTGAATACCCCAAAAGGCATAAATTTAAGTCATCCGGTAAAAAATTCTGAAGCTTCTATAATGATAAACCAAAAATAAAAACATTTTGAATATGGCACCTGAATGATATCAACCCAGAGATAATTGCTCGCGGGGGCCTGGGGCCCACGAGAGCTTAAAAATGGAGATTTTTATTTTTTTTTTTTCCTTTTTGTGGGTCGAGGATCAGCACACGGTGATTGGTTCATATTATCACGTGCTGGGCGATGACGTAATTGACTTCGCTAAACAACTCGAGATGTGGCCAGTGAATTGCTCGTTACTTGTGTGTAAAAGTTAACTGCATCCCATCCAAACTCAACACCATTTGGCTCTGTGGAATAGGCACGGATAAACTGGATTTTCGGGAACGATTTTGGCTCGCGTTCACCGCGGAAGCTTTGAGAATAGCCGTAAACAAATATTTGATGGTACCGCTGTCGCCGATAAATATTTAGTCCCGACGAAACTTTCTGTGGCGACACGAAATACTTTTGGGAAGATAACAGGGCGAAAGCAGAAACCAAAGCTACGGTGAGCTTTAGCCGTAAAACAATGACGCTTTATGCTTTACTCTGTACATGACATCTGTTGCCTCATAAAATTCTTCTGCGTATCGTAC
Organism: Plumapathes pennacea; assembly: GCA_964036295.1. NCBI lineage: Eukaryota > Metazoa > Cnidaria > Anthozoa > Antipatharia > Myriopathidae > Plumapathes > Plumapathes pennacea. The sequence goes on from OZ038462.1 coordinate 10,323,472, forward strand.
ATTGCCTGTTGAAGTGTTTCTTTCATTCGATCATGTAGCCTTTGTTTCGCAATGGTCAGTGAATACCAGAAATGAAAAATACACCGAAATAATTCTGAGGATTGAGTTTGCAGTCACAAATGGACTGAACACACTGTGAACAAAAGCGCAATAATATTGTAAACATCTCTCGTGTGACATTCCTCGCTGTCAATTTTATATTTCTTACATAGCACGAATACTCGAAAGCCTGATAGAAAGAAACGTATTGAGTTAATAAAAGAAAACATATAAGTAGTGAAGCGAAAAAGTAAACTGCATCCCATTCAAATTCAACGCCATTTGGCTCTGTGGAATAGGCATGGATAAACTGGATTTTAGGAAAAGATTTTGGCTCGCGTTCACCGCACAAGCTAATTTGAGAATAGCCGTAAACAAATGTTTGATGGTACTTCTGGGGTATTGCAAATATCTCTGTCGCCGATAAGTATTTAGTCCCGACGAAACTTTCTGTGGCGACACGAAATACTTTTGGGAAGATAACAGGGCGAAAACAGAAACCAAAGCTACGGTGAGCTTTAGCCGTAAAACAATGACGCTTTATGCCTAATACTCTGTACATGACATCTGTTGCCTCATAAAATTCTTCTGCGTATCGTACATTGCCTGTTGAAGTGTTTCTTTCATTCGATCATGTAGTCTTTGTTTCGCAATGTTCATTAAATACCAGAAATGAAAAATACACCGAAATAATTCTGAGGATTGAGTTTGCAGTCACAAATGGACTGAACACACTGTGAACAAAAGCGCAATAATATTGTAAACATCTCTCGTGTGACATTCCTCGCTTTCAATTTTATATTTGTTACAGAGCACGAATACTCGAAAGCCTGATAGAAGAAACGTATTGAGTTAAGAAAAGAAAACACATAAGTAGTGAAGCGAAGGCTGGATTAATCGTGGCCTCTGATTAGAAATATGAGTCAAGGTCAAACTGTCAAAATCGATTGTGCATAAAAAGATATGTCACGCATTCTCAAGATGCAGGGTCGCTCAACCTTTAAGAAGCAAGTGTATGAGTGTTGTAATAATAATTTTTAGTTTAATCAAGGTGTCAAAAGAGCAAGGTGTCAAAAGCCAAGTTCTCTATACTGTGTGATATTTTTATGGTGAGAAATTGGAAGTCTCTCTTGGGAGTTCCGCTCTTGTCCCCTACTTTCCATTTCATATTCTGGTCTCGACCCAACTCACGCCGCGAGCTCACTGGCAAGGCCAGTCTAGTTCATTGTACAAAACTTGTTGCAGATATATTTTCTATATAAACTGCTACTCTGCCAAATATTTGTGTTCTGAATCTGAAAACAATTTAAGTTCCATTAGCAAGGAGACAGAATTTCCTGGGAGGACGTTTCCGATTGGCACATACGAATTATAGAAACAGTACACTACTTTTTGCGGAAGAAATATGCAAACATATGTGTCCGAGAATGTTATCTGTTCCGAGAAGCGAACAATTACCCTAACAGCTTGTTGTCTTTATTATCCTTCAAATATTTTGTAAATTATTCGGAAGAGTCCGGGAAGTTAATAGTACTTAACATTCCGAGATTGAGGAGCCTATCAGAATACGCGAAAAACACTATTCAATGATGTAAACTAAGTAGGAATATCTGCCTTATTGGATAAAATGGAACTTTAATAACGAACACGCAAGATATTTTAAAGAGGGTCCTCCTCTGCATAATTCACAATATCGCACTAGTCATGGCTGGATTAGTAAGATCCGTCCTGTTCTTCGCTTGTGTTTTCGCGGCACACTTATTCTCTGAACAAGAAGTTATGTGCGCTAAAGGACTGACAAGGAACCCTGAACTGGGACTTGCTTACGCTAATTTTGTTGATCACCTGTTTCACTACCTCAATGTCAGTCAAGTCGGATCGTATTTGGTGCACAAACTCGAAGAATGCGCTGAGGCTTGCGTTCGCAGTGTTTCTTGTTTCTCATTCAACGTTGAGGTAAAACCTGACATAAACGGCCATTTTCTGTGCGAGCTTCTGGCCTCTGATCGGTACAACTCGTCTGACAAATTCCAACCACACCTGTCCTTCCATCATTACAGTATTTTCGTAAGTGTCTGCAGTTCTATTTTATAACACGATATGCCTAAGTATAAGGTATTGCTTTGTCGAGTGTAAATATCCTTGTCGCGTGTCTATTCTATTTCCTTCCAAGTATTCTGTTTTCAATAGAACATGCTTTCCAGGCCTGTGAAAACCAGCCGGCTTCACCGAGGCGACGAAACGTAGAATCTATCAAACTAAGGTTAATCAAATGTGGATATGCTCAAGAATGTGATCCATGGCGTTTTCTAAAACAGCAATTAAAATTATTAGACCCTTAAGTCTTTTCTACATTTAAGTCTACATATGAGAAAACGTTTGTGTTCCCCTTTTAAGTCTGGTTGGTAAGGAGACAAAAACGAGAAACAAACAAACAAAATAGCTAATCTCATCTTCTTCTTTTGTTTTCAGAGTCCTTGTTCCGATAGGCCCTGTATGAACGGGGGGACTTGCATCGCTTTGTACTTTACCGACAACTTTAATTGCAAATGTCCTGAAGGATTCAAAGGATCGAACTGCGAAATGGGTAAGTATCAAATAGAGAACAAACCGGCCTAAAAAAGAACAATGTTTCGTTTGGGTTTCATTTGTCGTTCTTATGCGACCATTTAATCTCTTTGAGAAGGAGACGTGATCGCTCCTCAGGCTTCCTTTGACCACCCACTGGGATCTACCTGCTTTGTGTTGGTTTAACTTTGATCGAGCTCAAACTTTCGGCCAAGTCGAGTCAAGTTTTCGAACGTTTGGCCACCAAAGCCAAGTCAAGCCAAGGTGAAAGCCACGATTTGTTTAATGATTTTGCAAACTTGGCTTAACTGAGTTGGCTCGACTTTTGGCCAGGGCTGAAGACAAGTCAAATATCTAGCTCTTGCTATTTATGCCCGTATTCTTATGTTAAGCCATCCTCCGCGTATTGACTAGGAAGCAATGTTTTCTTTTTGCACATATTATCATAAACGATTAAAACAGCGGTGCACATGCCCAGCGCGAACACAAGCACAACTAATATGCGTCACCGCGTGTAAAGGATATTGTGCCGGTTTTTAGCTGCCTCAGAAAACCAAGAAAAATGATCATCGTGATCGTGCAGAAGATGCTGCAATTATAGACAAATGTGTATATATACTTGTTCCCTTGCATTTCCAAGAGCTATTATATACTAGAAATACGATAAAAACTTCTTATTGACCGAGCGCGAGGTCAATAAGTAGTTTATTATATGGCTTCAAAGTTTTACCTCTAAACATCGAACAGTACTTTGTCTCCAGACAATTTACGCGCGTACGCATGCACCACAGCTTCTCGATTTTGCAAACTTATACAATTCTTGAGAGAAATAAATATTTGACTCACCGGATGAATCGAGTTGAGCTTGAATTTTTGAAGTACAGGCCCAAAATGTGCCGGTTTAGTTCAGCGAAAAAGTCATTCGGTATAAAACCCACTACGAGCGTGGCGAACTAAAAATATTTTCCTTCTTCTTCTTCTGCTGCTGATAAGCAATTTCCAAGACAAAATTAGCAGAATTCTATTTGCTCCAAGCGTTTATATATAACATGCGATCACAACATTCAAACTCCGGGATTCAAACAAAGGAAATATTGAAGAAATTACAATATTTTGTATCCATGTCAACCGTCGGCACAGAAAATTGTGTGAATCAAAAGTTTATCATTTTCTGAACACAAAGGTAGGTTCCTTCACTCAAGTCTTCAAAGATGTTGAAATGAAACGGCCTTCACACTATTAAAATGCCATACTCAGTAAGCTTGTATGAACTCCCCTTGCGGCACCGTGACAACAAATAATCAGTCTGCTCGTAGCTCCGCAAACGGTTCATTGAGATTGTTCACATCACTCTTTGACTGACGTTTGCTTTGCCTTCTACGTTGCTTTAAGTGTTTATCACGTAGTTCAAGATGTGAACCAATTCTCAGAATACGGTGCTTAAGTGGCTGTTCGTGATGCCATAAACCAAGTCAACAAATCTTCATCTCAATTTTTTTCGCGGTGATTTTTTTTCTTACATATTCTTGTTCTACCGCTTTGCCTTCAGCCAAACTTAGCCCACATATTCACTGAAAGCAAAGAACTGCACGACCTCGTGATTCATGTGTTCAATCTACCGGTCCGTAATCGAGCACACGGGCGTTACAGGAAAATAATGACCGGCAAATACACCAATCAGAGCGCGCGATTTCATAGGGAGTAGCTCCAGCCATATAATAATCGCAGATATCCCCTCGCTTTGTAGTCGGTTTTTGGAAAGCGGGGTTCTTGTTTATTTTCCGCTTGTAGATTACTTTAAAATCGTTTTTATAAACCATGGTTTGTGTAGCGACGTCACTAAGCTAAAAAAAATTGTCGCAGGCAGCCTAGTTTAGTTCAGACAACGTGCACAGTCTGCAATTTTTGTGGACACTAGCTGAACTCCAAATTTCACTGAAAAAACTTTTACACGCAACTACAGAATACTCCCGAGACTTGAAAGGCAACAAAAACGCAACTTGAATCGTGACTCGATCAGTTTTGCACAATCAGCAAAGTCAATCTTCCACACCAATTTTTTTATGAATTTTAAGAAAAGCCGCAGTTTCTCCAGCCAACGCTGTATCCTAACCACATACGTGTATTATTTATTTATTTATTACCCTTTTTCGAGTGTAACAAATTTAGAAGTCACGCTTTCGAAATCTCAAAAAATGTGTGAATTTTGGCAAGGATTCAATTTTGAACACAAACAATTTTAAATCGCGTTTGACGAATTAAAAGTCTTTGACAGGAAAAAGAAAATCAAGTCACTAAATAATACAAGGTCCGATTGTATTCAGCGAGCAAACCCGGTCACTAAATAATACGAGATTCGATTGTGTCGAGCGAGCAAATTTGGCCACCCATAGACATTACCATACAAACAGACTGTAATTGTTTAATTTGGAAAGCAGTGGCCCCTGGCCGGGTATTTTCTACTTTGACAGCCTTCAGAAAGCAAGAGCACATCAACTCGATTACATTTCATCCTTGAATACAGTGTGCCAACAAACACGGCGAGAAAACTTCATATCATTTGCATATGTCAGACTGTCAGCGAAATTAAGCAAATCTGTCAAGAATCGGATGACACAACCTTGCTCGAAGGCACTCTAAAATAGTTTTGAAAACTAGCGAAAAGATCACAATATAACCCTACTTGGCCTTCATCACAGTTCCCGGGGAATCAAACGACAACATATACGGCGATTGTTGAAATACCATAATGTTGACACGACTTTAAAATAGCATACGCGTACTGTATTTTTTCAAAACTCACCGGTTCCTGAAAGCCATAGCTTTAGCTCTTTTCCAGCAAAGGTAACAAAACCCCAAACACTATTGTTTACGTCTTCAATGATTTCAAAATACACTGTAAGAGCCATCCTCATACAGTACGAAAATTCCACTTTCCATTGTATTGTGCGTCGTCATCTTGTCAAAACTTGGACTCTGAAAACTACAGTTCTGTTATTGTAAAAGGTGAAATTCGTCACGGTGATTGTTCGATTTCCACCAACTGTATTTTGCTATTTCTTTCTTAAGAAGTGTCTTTTGTATTTTGCTATTTCTTTCTTAAGAAGTGTCTGCGTTTTAACACAATACTGGCGTCTGAGATTAGTTCAGGTCGGCCAGTCGATGCCTTAAAGAATTCGTTTCACGGCTAGCAAGCTTTCCTCCAATACACTGGCAAAATATCCCGGCAGTTTACAGCCATCCGTCGAACTTCTTGGCCATGTATCTGCATCTTGTCGTACAAAATCACTTCCGTTCGTACTCTATCGCATGTCACCAAAAAAAAAATTGTGGTTTACAGTTCTGGCCTAAGAGCCTGAGAATGAAGTTGTACACCAGACAGACTGAATGACAAACGAACATTAAATTTGGAGATGGCGACCCACTTGGAGTCTCCAAATAAGGCGATTCTGACCATTTCACACTTTAGCTTTTATGAAAAATACAGTGTTTTGTCCATTTCCACCGAACATCTGTTTTATGTGCAAAGTGGAAAATGAGTTAATGCAAATATTGTTGACAACATGTCCCCTCTTTTTGACATTTTAGAATATCAAGTTCGCGTCAAACTCTAATCGTAGAATTCCGTTAATTCGAACCCTGGATACCTCGAACATAACTTAATTTTGAATCCCCTAAAGAGTGACCAATTCATCCTCGATATTCACTAATGCTTATCGTTTCCCGAGGATTCTTGTGTAGATCATTCGATTGCTGCATAATGCTATAATATAGATATGCTTCCAGGGCCGCTCGAAAAATGATCTCTGAAATTTGCTTTGTTCTTAGATTTGCAAAATAATATATGCTGTTTGTGTACTGCACATGAAGGGACTCTTATCGAACGTTATTTTCTTAATTTCTGTGAAACATCCTCTGACGCTACCGGTCATATGTGACTTTCTACAGCTGCAGCGCAATTGATTGAGCTGGTGCTCCTGTCAATATAAATATTAAAGATCCGGTCAAACGGTGATAATAGTCGATGATAGTTGAAACTATCACGCGCGTTTGAACACGAACTATCATGCATTATCATGCACTATCATAGACTATCGTCAACTGTCATTTGATTTGAACGTGTTCGAATTTTCCATGATAGTCGATGATACTTTTCCCCGTTTGATCACGCGCATGATCGTCCATGATAATTTTTCGATCAGCTGTTTTCCCCCCGAATGAACAGGCTCAAGCTTTCGCAGCATTCAAAAATGGCAAGCAAAAAATAATAATAATAATAATAATTTGCGTTTTTAAGCTCGCTTGGGCCCCAGGCCCCCGCGAGCAAAAATTAAAAAAACACGCTGCATTTTAAAGCTTGTGTAGCCACAAGCAATAAAGTAAGCATGTGACAGGAAGCGGTAACAGGACAGAGTACCAATTGATAAGCGTTCCCTAGAAAAATAACCCCTACAAAAATATAGCAAACCACGGTATTAAGCAGGAAGACTAAGAATAGGATAAAAACTAATTATTTCTAACTACAGTAAAGTATAACAGTAAAAGGTTATGGCGGCTGATATGATGGTAGTTTGTCCCAATAAAAATTGCGTAGTTTACATTTAAAAGATGGAAGGGTTGTACAGCTTTTACAGTCGGGGGGGGGGGGGTAGTAATCTGATCCTGTATTGATTACGTAATAAACCACGTGATGGAGCACATGGCCAGGGATTATTAAAGTATACAAGACGATCGGACTAAGCGTACTGAGTCTTCACTGTAGTTTATTATTCTGGACCCGAAGAGGTTATCACATTGGCCACGAGGACGGACTGCAGTAGAAGAGAAGAATGCCAAACGAGTCGGACGCCAGCTCAAGCGGCGCCACGGCAGGATAAACACAGACCCACATCACAGTGGTCATCCGAAAACTGAATATCAAACCATTTGTTATCTCGACCGATAGCAATGATACCGCCGTTCGATGGACGAAATGGAAGACGGGCATAGAGCGACATTTCCGCTTCGTTGGCCACACCAATCCACAGACCAAGAAAGATGGCCTGATTATTTACGGCGGAGAACAAATCAGCGACATAGAAGACTCGCTTCCCAACCCACCGCAAATAGACAATGATGACGAGTACTAAACACTCATTCGGAAGCTCGACACTTTATACCCCGCAAAAACAAGGACTATGCTCGTTTCCAGTTTAGCAACTTGGTACAAGAAAATGGCGAAAGCATGGCGAAATACTAAGCAAGGATAAGGGAAATATCTAATAAATGTGAATTTACTGATGCTGACGAAGCGATCAAAGATCATCTAATCAAGACCATGCTGAACAACCAACTACGAGCCAAGACAATCAGGAACAACTGGACCCTGACACAGATCTTAGACGAAGCAGCCTTAGAGGAAGAGGCGAGGACACAAGCAATGGATATCAACGAGAAAATACAGCAACGACTGACACACATAAAGGTGACGTTCGTATCACAGAACTGCGGTCGCTGCGGATCCAAACACGAGAAACGACAATGCAAAGTCTACGGAGTAGAATGCCACAAATGTGGAAAACGAAACCACTACGCCCGCATGTGCACCAACCAAGGCACACACAACAACGATGGGAGAAAGGCGGAAAAGACAAGCTACCGAAAGCTACATCAGCCATTACACCAAAAGCCGCGACAATATGTGCAAACGGACCGGCAACAAAGACAACAAAAGCACCGCCCACGACGAATTAGACACGCTGAAGAAGAAATTATAAAAAAAGAATCAAGCAACTCGGAACAGGACGAAGACATACAGTGGAACCACAGATACATTGACAACTTCATACAGATACATTGACAACTTCTCCAGCAGATGTGAACCACTGAGGAAACTCACGAAGACGGAGCAGCACATCATTGAAACAGACCATGCAGTTGTCATGGAAACCATCAAGTCAGCAACCGCAGATGACAGAGAACTAAAAAAACTACAGAAGGCGCTATTGACAAGAAAGTGGAATAAGGCAAACCCAGACTTAGCAGCATACCACGACGTCAGAGCAGAGTTTTACATGGCCGAAGGAGTCATGCTGAGACTGGACAGGATCATACCACCAGAAAACTTGAGAGACAAGATAATAAGAACGGCACACAAGCAAGGCCACTTGGGCATCAGCAAAACAAAGGAGATGCTACGAAGAAAGTACTGGTTCCCAGAGATGAACAAAAGAGTAGAAAAAATCGTAAGCACTTGTTTCAGCTGCCAGGTATTAACAAACACCTACCACACAGAACCTCCCAAGATGACAGATCTACCAGCAAGGCCCTGGGTAGCTGTTGAAGCAGATTTCTGTGGACCATTTCCACACGGCAAGTATGCACTAATGATGACCAGTACTCCAGATATCCTGAAGTAGAGTTTGTAAACGGCTCAACATCACTACAACCAACAAGGAAGAAAATGAAGATGTTTGCCACGCACGGAGTAGCCAAGAAAGTCCAAACAGACAATGGCCCATCTTTCAATTCACATGAATTCAAAGACTTCGTAGCGGAGATGGAATTCCACCACAAGACAGTGACACCCAGACATCCCAAAGCCCAAGGACAAGTTGAAGGCTTCAACAAGCTAATCAACAAGACAGCAACAATAGCCAAACAAGAGGGCCTGGATCTAAAAGAAGCCACATACGACATGCTACAAGCATACAGAGATACACCACCCCCGTGACTAAAGCAACTCCATATGAGCTGATGATGAACAGCCAAATCAGAACCAAACTGGAGCACTTCCCAGCAGAACCACATCCGATGGATGAGAAAGTAAGAGCCAATGACAGAAAATACAAACAGCAAGTGAAGCAGTACCACGACAAACGCCACAAGACAACTGAACACAAAATACAAGTGGGAAATGCAGTTGTTGTCAAGAGGGAGACAAAACGAAACGCAGAGACACCATTTGAACCACACATATACATCGGGACGGGGATCAAGGGATCTACTATCTGTGCACGCCGACTCAGTGATGGGAAAACAGTTTGCAAAGACGCATCTTGAATCAAACCCATCAAGACACGCAATCAGCACCTGGATGACAACACTGTGCAACCACAGCAATTACAAGTACCAAATGCACAGGGACAACAGCCAGTGCTGACACAACACAATCTCACCGACAACGAAGCAGCAGGTACAGCACCAGCGCAGCCGGATCAACCAAGAAGATCAACAAGGAACCGCACATCAATATTTGATGGACATCTAAGAGACTATGCAGAGCGCTAGAACATCCAAACATTAACTTGTACACCACCAGATGTGTAGCAAGGAACACTTAAAGAACAATGAATATTGAAGGAACACTATATTGTTATTGTTACAGTTATGATAATTATTAAAACATGATCAACAATACTAATGATAAGATGATATTGATTCATATAAACTATGCCATAGGATTCTAACTGAAAGGGGAGGAATGTAGTAATCTGATCCTATATTGATTACGTAATGAACCACATGATAGAGCACATGGCCAGGGATTATTAAAGTATACAGGACGATCGGACTGAGCGTACTAAGTCTTCACTGTAGTATATTATTCTGAGTTGGAGATTGTTCCATAACTTAATGGCTCTTTGAAGGTAAGAAGCCGTAAAATAAATTTGCCTATAATATGAGGTTAGATTAAAAGTGTTTGAGTCGAAGCTCCGGGTTGCATAGTAACAGGTAGCTGCGACAAAATATTTATTACAATCAATGTGCATAAGGCCAGATTTAAACTTGTACAGCAGAATGATATCGCTGAGTTCCCTGCGGTAATGTAACGGAAACAGATTTCTTCTTTCTATCTAAATACGACACTTCACACGGCGGATAGTTTAATATGAATTTGGTAGCTCGATATCATGATAAACCATAGGTCCTCTTTCCCACCAAAGTTATGATGAGCTAACCCAAAATAATGTTTATTTATGACTTACATTGTACATGACATGGTAAAGTTTTTCGCCGTACATTCTAGCAACCAGAAAGTCTCCGGCTCTGAAAATATATTGTTCTGACTGATACCGTAGCTCAAATAGCTTTAAAGCCGTTGATTAAGGGTCCACCAAAGATTCTCTAGCAAGTTCTTTTAAAATAGTCTTATTCTGTAAAAAAAAATTTAGTTTTGTCACCCTGAACATCGAAGGTTATGTTCAGTTAATTCATCTGAGGTCGTGTGCCTTTTCACAGTCGCAGCGCAACTCTGAGTCAAATTTGTCCTTCAAAACTGTCAAAATATACGCGTGAAAAATATGCCAGAAAGTGGAAATTCACTTTTGTCACATGCACTGTGGTGATACTTTAACTGTGTACAAGTAAAACTTATAATATCAGGTGTGAAATTCCAACATGCATCCATCTCAAAATATAGAACAGTGTATGTGACAAATGTGACAGCAAAATAGCATCGAAACTTATGGCACTGTACTCACCAATTCCATTTCTATCCTTCCATTACGCTTCAGTCTTTTGACCATACATTCAAAGCGTATGAAAAGGGACAGGTACTGTACGCAGCTTCCACAAATATGCCTAGCTTTGAGTTAAAGGAATGCCTGTACACACTGATTACTTCTTCCTGCCAGAGGAGTATAGGCCTTTGTAGATGTACAATAACAAATCAATGCCCATCACACTGAACCGCACACCGACAGTCGTCACAAACTCGTTCCCAGGGCCTTCAGCGTGAGAAAACTCTCAAACGAAGCCCTAATTTTTTCAGATTTCTCTGGGTCATTTAAGTTTGTTTTTTGATGCAGTAGTGGAGTTGTGGAATCCAAAAAATTGTTTTCTAAAATTTCGACCTGTAACTCGAAGCAGTGAATTCCCAGATAACGTTGGGCGTATTGCACCACAGGTAGCCCAAGCTGTGGGGTTTGGGGCAAGTGTTTCATGTTACAAGAGTTAGAGTGGGAGTGTTTTATGACAAGAATAGTGCATTAAATACTAAAATAAAACAAACGAAGCTTTGCTGGTGTGTTTAACTGCTCTTTGGCTGTCTATGTTCGCAATTTCAGCGGTTTTGGTAATTTTTGCCTCAGCGACATCATTGGTAGTTATAAAACGGTTCAAGCCCAAGTGCATTTTGAAATACAGATTGATTATGGATATGACTTACATCCTGAAATCTTCTACTTGCTGTTGTACAAGTAAGACACTTGATGGGGCCAAAATAGCACTTATACCAGGGCTGTTTTGACTACCCTTATTAATAGTACTGATATAGCCCCATGGGCCAGATCAGTCTAACATGGGGTCAACTCATATTTTGGTGGGCTATTATGGATTTTACAAGGGCCAATTTAGAGTTTAGTTGGGCCATTTTGACTCCAATTTTCAAACTGGTCCTTTGTAGCCCAAAATAGCCCCTTCATAGAGTGGGGCTATTTTGCATTTTGGGTCTAAAACGGCTCTTTCGAATTTAGTGTAGTAACCGCGCATGGAGGTCGTACGCGACAGGCTGACAGACTGACAACATTACATTTGGAGATGGCGACCCGCTTGAATCTCAAAAATGCGCAATACTACAACATTGGCGTCGTGATTACTACCCCAGCAGAGCTTGGGGATTATCAATAAAATGGATTCAGAGCGTCTTGGAAACCTATATCCGATCCTTATTCAAACAATGCTCAAACGTTAAGTGTAAAACAGTGTTCCACTACGAAAACTGCGTAACGGCACAGAATGCTTTTGCAATGCTAGAGAAATATATCAGGTATAGAAGTGCAAACGTCACTGTTTAAATTTATTTCATGCTTTTAAAAATGTCGAGAGCAGAGCCACGTCTTGACGGATCAAAAGAGCCAGTAATGCATGTCCATAAAATATCTTGCCAGAATTAACGTCTACTATGACTATAATGTTTACTACGACTTTAAACAACCCTGTCCTGTTTATCGGTCGCTTTTGATTAGTTGCAGCAAGTACAATATTTCGTCTAATTCTTGACACCGCTCTGTTTTCTGTCCGTGTCTTTTTTAGCAGTTACATTGTTTTTCCATTTACACTAACCCGAATGAAATACTTCTTATTTGCTATACATATATCCTAAGTAACACTACAATACAGTAAAATAATTGGTTTAGGAAAGAGCCAGAACAAAATTTGATACCACTGTACATTGGCCATGGTACAAGTTCACTGGCATCCGCCGGTGTTCTTTACATTTCATAATATTATTTTAATTATTGGTTGACACAATTCAACACGCAGATGAGGACGAGTGCATAGAAAACAAAGACAATTGCTCTGCAGACGCTACTTGCAAAAACACCCAAGGTGCCTTCAACTGCAAGTGTAACAATGGTTACCAGGGAGATGGCGTAAACTGTATTGGTAAGGACTAGTTCATTGACTTTGTCGCATCATCATATTTTTTCGTACCCATACCTTTTAGTTCGTATGTTTTATTAACTCGTTTACACTAACTCGAATAAAGTCATTCTTTCTTCATTTTTGTGTTATGCATACAGATTTAGACGAGTGCGCAGAAAACAAAGACAATTGCTCTGCAAACGCTACTTGCAAAAACACCCAAGGTGCCTTCAACTGCAAGTGTAACAATGGTTACCAGGGAGATGGCGTAAACTGTATTGGTAAGGACTAGTTCATTGACTTTGTCGCATCATCATATTTTTTCGTACCCATACCTTTTAGTTCGTATGTTTTATTAACTCGTTTACACTAACTCGAATAAAGTCATTCTTTCTTCATTTTTGTGTTATACATACAGATTTAGACGAGTGCGCAGAAAACAAAGACAATTGCTCTGCAGAAGCTACTTGTGATAACATCCAAGGTGCCTTCAACTGCAAGTGTAACAATGGTTACCAGGGAGATGGCGTAAACTGTATTGGTAAGGACTAGTTCATTGACTTTGTCGCATCATCATATTTTTTCGTACCCATACCTTTTAGTTCGTATGTTTTATTAACTCGTTTACACTAACTCGAATAAAGTCATTCTTTCTTCATTTTTGTGTTATGCATACAGATTTAGACGAGTGCGCAGAAAACAAAGACAATTGCTCTGCAAACGCTACTTGCAAAAACACCCAAGGTGCCTTCAACTGCAAGTGTAACAATGGTTACCAGGGAGATGGCGTAAACTGTATTGGTAAGGACTAGTTCATTGACTTTGTCGCATCATCATATTTTTTCGTACCCATACCTTTTAGTTCGTATGTTTTATTAACTCGTTTACACTAACTCGAATAAAGTCATTCTTTCTTCATTTTTGTGTTATACATACAGATTTAGACGAGTGCGCAGAAAACAAAGACAATTGCTCTGCAGAAGCTACTTGTGATAACATCCAAGGTTCGTTCAACTGCAAGTGTAACAATGGTTACCAGGGAGATGGCGTGAGCTGTATTGGTAAGGACTAGTTCATTGACTTTGTCGCATCATCATATTTTTTCGTACCCATACCTTTTAGTTCGTATGTTTTATTAACTCGTTTACACTAACTCGAATAAAGTCATTCTTTCTTCATTTTTGTGTTATACATACAGATTTAGACGAGTGCGCAGAAAACAAAGACAATTGCTCTGCAGAAGCTACTTGTGATAACATCCAAGGTTCGTTCAACTGCAAGTGTAACAATGGTTACCAGGGAGATGGCGTAAACTGTATTGGTAAGGACTAGTTCATTGACTTTGTCGCATCATCACATTTCTTCATACCCTTACCTATTAGTTTGTATGTTTCATTAACTCGTTTACACTAACTCGAAAGAAGTAATTCTCTTTTCTCTTCATTTTTTGTTATACTTCTGATATCCGAAACTCTCCATGCATTTCTGCTTTCAAAACAAAACTTAAAAATGGGCTACTTTGCTAGATACCTACAAGCTAGAATTCGTCGTATTATTTGTTTGGCTTACTTTACTTTACTGCACTGCACTGCACTTTTTTTCTCTATTTGCACTGCCCTTCCGCAATACTGCACTTATATAGATCTAGTTTTTCATCCTTGTAACGAGGAAGCCCAGATATCATAAGCTCCCCGGCTTCTTTCTGGGCTTCCTCACCACAAATTTTCTCAGTACGTAAAGTTATGCTTTGTAAGATAAATGATATATGTGGTGAATCAAATAAAAAATGAAATGAAAACGAAATGAAAAAATATACACACGGATTTAGACGAGTGCGCAGAAAACAAAGATACCTGCTCTGCAGAAGCTACTTGTGAAAACACCCAAGGTTTGTTCAACTGCAATTGTAACAGTGGTTACCAGGGAGATGGCATAAACTGCTATGGTAAGAACCAGTTCAATGACTTTGTCTCATCTTCACTTTTTGTATCAATACTTTTTAGTTAGTCTATTTCTGGAAATTGTGGCTTTCTTGTTTAAAACAAAACGTACAGATGTCGATGAGTTTTACGGAAACAGAGCTTTGTGTTAGCCAGAAGCTATTTGCCAAAGTGCTCCTAGTTCCTTTACTTGCAAGTGTGTGAAACCTAGTTGTAAAGTTGAAGTGAAGAGGTATTATAGACAACTCTAGATGGTGGACACCTTTCTATTTCTTTCTCAACGTTATCAAATTTCAACTGGACGACTCATACTTTTGGCTATTATCATTATTTCTATTACTAGAAATCCGACAATCGCAGATATCCCTCGCTCTGGCAACTATTGCTTTTTGGTACTGCTCAACAAGAGCAGCCTTTGTTTTACTGAAGTTTTTACGCAATCATTTCTTCGAAGTCAAATACTGCACGCAAAGAAAGGAGAAAAATATGGTGTGTGCTATACTTTCGCGTTGAAAGTACGTATTTCTCACGGTCGACATACTAAATTAATTCATGCAATCTGCAGGGCACGTTCTCAAACATTTAGTACTTGAATTGTGAAGTTGGTCGGCCGCCATAGTACGGGAAAAGAGAAACACTGATTTTCCATTTCCGAATTCATAGGCAGTACAATTAAATAGGCTTTCTGTTCGATTTCTTTCTTTCTCTTATTTTTTACTCTGGAATGCATGCACTAGACTCTGAGGCATGCATATTTAATGAGCTCGAATTGTTTTCTATGTGAACCCGCTCAAAACAGCGTGATTTCTCCCAGAATCAACTCAAAGCTTAAACGGTTCGCTTCAAATTATACACGGGCTTCAAATCTAATCATACTTTAAAGGACTTATGAATGATTCTCGTTGCAATAGCCTCGTGTCAGATTGCAGCATTTCTCGAATAGACAGTTTTGATCTTGAAAGAAAAACAGACATCTGACTAAATCATTTAAAACCCCAGGTTCCGACTGCTCTGAGCAAATACCCTCGCCAAAACTGGGGACAGAAGCCGGTATTAAAACAATACTTCGAGAGAAAATAATTAACATGCAGATTTTATTATTTTCTTGAAGGGATCGGGTCACAAGATACAGGATAGAATGTAGACGGCGTACTTGCAATTTTGCCTGTTTTTTTTTCCTGAAGTTACCAATTCCCTTTCAAGCGGTGTTCTGTTCATGGCGCTCTTGACCGGCATTCATGCGCTGCTCTCTTTGCGGAGTCGTTTCATCGGCACGATTCTGTTCACGACGCTGTTGCCTACGTGAATGTCGTCTTTTCTTGAGTCTGAATTGACTGTTCGATCGCTTCCACGATTGCCCGTGTTCCCTTCTCTTTTGAAGACGAGATTCACGAGACTGTTGCTTTTCCAGTTTTCCAGTTTTCAAATCCATTTTCGTGAATGCAGTACAATATTGTTGCTTTGTTCCCGTAATATTGTTGCTTTGTTTGCGTAACCGATCCTTTGTGAGGTGCTCTCACTGCATTCTGGGCCTGGTCGTACGCCAGACTGACAGACAAACATTAACCGACCCGCTTAGAGTCTCCAAATAAGGCGATACTACTGTATTAGCGTCGTGATTATTACCTTCGCTTACGCTCGGGGATAATATAATGGACTAGCGGGACCCCCGTAAAATACCGGTGATCCCCCTTTTTTTTCAGTTCGAATTGACGTCCCGATAATTATGACTAACGAGTACGCGAGCATTTGTTGCGTCAAACACTATCTTATTGCCGGTTTAATAATAAAGATGCAAAATACTCAATTCTGATTGGCTATGAACAAGGGTGTTATATTTAAATTCGTGTCCAGTAGTGCAAAAAAGGTTAATCAGATGTGCAAAAGTAGTTAATCAGAGTTATTGATTTTGCACACTTCGTTGCCATGACAATCACTCAAGCTCAACTTTTGCATCGAAAAAAATGGTGGCCAAGAGCGAGAGATTCCCAAAACATTAACAAAAGCAGCTATATGAGTTTGAAGTGGAAAGTTCAAACGCATGAAATCGACTAAAACATGGACGAAGATGCCGAAATTTGCGGAGGAGCCATCGAAATTATTGTCAAATGAAAGTAAAAATCTACGAGCCCGAAGAAAAGTTATGTTCGGAGATCAGCAGTGCCTATCCATCCGCAGCGGAAATAGCCTGAAACTTCAAGAGATCATCGACAGGTCGTGATCAGTAAACTTCGTAAGTTGATAGTTTCGATCCAGTTTCGTCTGCTGAAAAGCTTTTTGTGATAGTTTAGCCGCTCAGTGTTTGCGAGTGTGTCGGTCGACTCTGCAGAACTTTAATTGTGAAGCTTGAAGGCTTCACGATACGATAGCAATTTTTTCACTGAACAGCAGCTTTAACGGTTTTTTAATATTCGCTAAGAAAATATACTAAACTATATAGACTTGCCGTAACTCGGGTTTCTCTTCCTTTCGGTGTGTGTCGGCACCCACTAATGCCGTTTCAGTGGTTCTGTTGTTCGGTGAATTTCATCCATAACGTGTCCCATTAGCAAACATGAGGGTAAAGCCAGTCTTTTATTTAAAGGTATTCAAGTGATCCTCGTTGACTTGAGTTTTGCATTATGCAAATTTCCACAACGTGAATTTTCAGCATCCAATAAAATGTCTCCCTTTTGACAATGATTGACTGTTGGTTTTGCTTTGGAATGGCTTCCTTCGCTTTGTCCTTTTTTTGCATCTATATTATTAACTAGTATTCATTGGTGTGCTCATTCAATTAACAATTAATAGCGCTCGTACTGTTTGAAAATTCCACAATAACACTCGTCCTGCGGACTCATGTTATTTTGTTAGAATTTTCAAACATTACTCGCACCCTGGGAAAGAGCGTTATACGCGCACACACAAACACATGAGCTGGGTAAGTGTTTCCTTAGCGTATTATTATAGAGATGTTTATATCTCTATACTAGAAATACGATAATCGCAGATACCCCCTCACTCCGTCCTGCACTGGCATATATTAGAAGTTTCGACGCAAAAAAATAAACATAGAAGTAATGTGTCTATTTTATACAACCTTTGATGTAACCAGCTTGTTGTAGTTGATGGGGCAAGCGTATTAAAATAACGTTTTACTACTTGTACTATACCAAGTGCTGAACACTTAAAGGAGAAAAAGAGTGGTCTGAAATATAGTAACTTTGTGTTACTAAGCTCTGACCCAATAAGAAAACAACATATATATCAGCATCATTTTTTTTATTCTTAATCTTATTGTCATCATCATCATACAGCACACTAATCATTGTGTGCCCTTTTTATCATACATTTGTGTTATATAAGCTTCATCAAGTGCTCTTGCCTGGTACGAAAACCCAAAACCTTGTAGGAAAAAGTAGGAACGTACTCTCCAACCAAAAGCATGCAGGAGCACAATCCCTTGGAGGATAAAGGAATAATAACTATCATGAACTTAATACAGGTAAACAACCCTTTCACTCCCAAGCCTAAATGCAGAATCTCTCAGCTTTTTCAAAATACATGATATAAAATAAATTATGTAGTGAGAAGTGACAGTTTCGTCAGCATTCACTTAACCAAAAAGGTACAAAAAGCTATATATTCTCTATACTGTACAATACAGTACACTTTCAAATGAAGGAGAAAATTGAATTTGATCACTCTTAGGTGTGAAAGGGTTTAAACTTGTTGTTACAACATTGGCTACTGTCTACCTAGGTGCTGGCCTTATATACTCACATGTTATTGCCACTTATATTACATAACTGTACTGAAGTTTTCCTTCATAAAAAGCAAACAACCCTCTAACAAATAAGTAAATAACAAAACCTTGTGTCAAAAAGGTACACATAGAAAAAAGATACTTGGCTCTGAGCATGTCATCCACTTGAGCATAGTACAGTACCATTCCAAATTTTAAGAAAACATACAGATATACCGAAATTTTTTTTTGTGGCGTACTCAACAGAATATACAGAATATACAAGCCAATGTTTTTGAGAACATTTTCCTTTGGCATTCTTGTTGGACCAGACAATCGGGTTGTACACATCAGCATTGAGTTCATTTTTGGCTCCTGACAATCTTACACTTTCATGATGTCAGTGACTTGGTATATGAGGATCCCTTAACAGCACAGGAGTTGGCTTCTCAGCATGATTCCTTCACTTTAACATTTCCTTTAGCATGATCTTTGGAGATGAAAACACATGTTCAGGTTTTGTCTTCGGTACATATTGTTGCAAATTTATTATACAGTACTTACCTATAAACAACATAGAAATTGAACTTCCACTTGGACTGAAGTGTAAGTTTAGCCAAGGAACCTCTTTCTTTGCTCCTACAAAAATCAGAAAAGGCACCAAGTCTTAAATGGATTAATAAGATAATTCACATGATGTACACAATACAATGCACTTTCATAGCTAACCTGTACTATTCATCCACAATTGACATAAATCTTGGAAGGATGCTGCAAAGGAACTGGCGCACTGTAAATAAATACTTGTTGTCCTGATAATAGAGGCCAGTTCTTTCCTCAAAACACTGCTATAAATGTTTTTGGTTATCTCGGAGCATAATATCAAGTGTACATGGCATAAAAACAAATGCACATCATCATATGGACAGCTAAAGAAACTTCACTGCATAGATCATAAATCACTGTAAATTAATTAGGCACTGATACTGTAGTAAAAATTGGCAAATATTCTAAAAAACACAAACTACAGCTTTTGCAATGGTAAATCAAAGTACAAACACATGTATACAGTATTTGTGTTCTCTTCTATCCTTGTGTATAAAAATGCAGCAAATAATAACAAAACACAATCAGTGGTCTGATTAAGCAGGAATTCAAATTAAACAAAATTTCACCATGCATTCTTTGTTTAACTGTTCTTCATTGAAAAGAAACAATGACAAAGAATGGCCGAATTGCAATTAATGCGTAATTGTGCAAATTTGGCCATCAATACACAGCGAGGTCAAAAATATAAATACAACTATAAAAGCCATACAGAATAGTTTTCAATTCTTACCTGCCCCTTGCTTCCTGATGATAAGAACGGGCAGATCACTCACATTGGCTGGAAGAGTGCTGAGAAATCCCTGAACATCCTGTGGCAAGTTGAGGACATGACCTTTGTACCCACGCTGGCCGCCGTGTTTTCGGTAAACACACATGATTGGGAAAGCTCTGGCGATCAGCATTTCCTCTACTTCGGTGAGGTCCTGTAGTTCTGCAGGGACTGTCCCAGGATCCATGTCGTTTTCAGCTGAGAACAATCAACACGAGGTCTTTTTGTCGCGTTTGCACCTGGTGCAGGTATAGTTCAGCTCGGGCACACTTTGGTTGGTGATCGGCCATGTTTCTCTGCATACCTTGCAGCGTAAGTGTCGGAGATTTTCCTCAAAGCTGTGAAAGGCAGTGAGTTCTTCCCGCACCCATTCTTGTTCGTGGAATGGAGGAATTTCTGGATTTGCCCACCCACGGTTATGCAAATATTGTTGTTTTTGGCTGCGACGTTCTTCGATAACTGCAGCACGCTGTTGTCGGCGTCGAGTGCTGGCTTCATTTTGAGCTTGAAGCCTGCGGGTACTCCGTTCAGACGATTCATTGCCACGTCGAGAAGCTACTCGCTGGCGATTGGATTCTCTTTGCGGAGTTGTCTGCGTTTTCCGCTTCTGTTCATGTCGCTTTCGATCGGCATTCTTGCGCTGTTTTCTTTGCGGAGTCGTTTCTTCGGCACGATTCTTTTTATGATGCTTTCGATCATAACAGGATTGTCGCCTTTTCTCGAGACGAATTTGGCGTTGTTCGCTCGTTTCACGATTTCGCCTTGCTCGTGCCTGTTCCCTTCTCATTTGAAGACGAGCTTTTTCAGTTTTTCAGTTAAGTTTTCCATTTTCGTGAACGTAGCTACGATATATTGTTGCTTCGTTCAAATTTAAATGCTTCGTTCAAGTCTAATATTTCTCTGTTAATCCGAGTAAAACAACAGGGCACACGTGATCGATCCGGCCTTTGTTATTGGTTAGCGGGGTAACCGCGCCTAAAGTCGTACGCCAGACAGACTGACAGACAGACGAACGTTAAATTTCGAGATGGCGACAGGCTTGGAGTCCCCAAGTAGGAGGTATAATATTACTGCATTAGTGTCGTGAGTATTTCCCTCACTTTGTTCGGGGACAACAATATCCTCAGAAACCGCTGGCCCGGCTCGTGTGTTGGTATATTTGTGTGTGTTGGTGTATGTGTGTAACGTTCTTTCCCAGTCCTCTTTATTCCCTATATAGAAAAATTAAACAGGCAATAATAAAATAATTTCTTACGCAACAAATGCTCGCGTACTCGTTAGTCATAATCATCATGACATCGATTCGAACTGAATTCCCGTCACAAACAAATGTTCGAAAAACGGGGAGATTTTGATGTCCATCAATCGTTGGTTCGACCAGTCGAGTACGGTCGAGTGGTACCATGCACCAGAGAAGGCTGTACTTTGACACTGTAAACTGCGTTTCAGATGCTCGAAATGGAATTCAAAAAGGATAAAAGAAAGGCAAAAAATAGGAAAAAAATAAAATCCGATCACCGTATTTTACGGGAGTCCCATAAAGTACCGGAAAGTAGTCTATTACTTAATAATAGAGCAACCACTGGCTCGGTTCATGTGTTTTGTTCTGACAAAACAAATGCCGGCGTACTCGTTAATCATGATTATCATGAAAGCAAAAGCAAGCCAGAAATTTTCTCGAGCTTTGCTTTTTTTCGAACCGAGGACGCGACTTACACTGACGGTGAGAATTACGTGTAAGTTTAGAAAGATAATATCAGCTGTCAGGTGACTGGATGGCGGGCTGATGCTGCCGCATGTTCCAATATATTTTGATGTCGACTGGATCGGCGATTGATCAACGAGGCGAGTACGGCCGAGTCACTTTCACGAAAGCTGCAGATGAAATCGGATCTGACTCTCGACATGGCAATACATATGGCGCGTCAATCGGAATTGATAACAATCGAAAGGATAAGAAATGTCAAAAAAAGCCAAAGGACGGGACATTTTGCAGTAGTTTGTCCGTCAGTAAGAGAAGTTACAGCAACTCCTAGCCAGCATTTCTTCCTCGGAGCCGTGAACTCAGGCGACGATTAAGAAGAGCCGTGGAGTGTCACACCGGAGCCGACATCTCCGTGTTGTCAGAGTCAACCTCCGAAGCTCCCCACAGCGTCCTCGGTTGGAACCTTCCACTGCTGCTTTGTTCAGTCCAGGAGGTAAACTTGACTGCAAAGGACAATATAAAGCAGAAATTTATATCAAGAAGAAAATATACTGAGTAGACGTATACGTAATCCGGAGGCCCTGTGTAAACTATCTGCCCAGTCGTCACGCAGCAAACCAGATGGGTTTGGTTCAGAGAGTTGAAGAAACTACTGCGGATGTGTATGCTCCTGTGATATTCCAACAACGAATGACTGAACTGTTGAAAGACCACAAGAGCGCTGCAACAATTCAAGATGACATCTTTGTTTATGGAAAGTCCACACCAGGATGAGGAGCTGAAGGAAGTATTTCAGAAGTATTTCAAACTATTGCTAAGTCAGGATTGAAGCTAAACAAAGAGAAGTGTGAGATCCGCAAGCCCAAGCTATGTTACTTCGGAAATATCCTCGGAGAAGATGGCATGAGCCCTGATCCTGACAAAGTTAAGGCGATTTAAGAGCTTCCACCCCCAGAAAACGTATTCCAGTTACAACAGATACTAGACATGATTAACTACCTGGGAAGATTCCTGCCAAATCTGTCAACTGTGACAAGCCCCATGAATGAATTGCTCAAATCTGATGTCACATGGCATGGTCCCACAAACAGCAAAAAGCAGGTCATCCTAATCTGCTCCATGCTGAGCCAACCGGGTCATCCTAGTGTGCTCCATCTCCAATCTTTTGCAGGAAAATCTTGGCACATACATCATAGGGTGATAACAATCGGAGAGGGTCAAACGAAGTTTTTACAATAACACGTCAGTTTCTCGCTTTGTGATTGGCTAATTTTCATTATCAATAAGAGGACAGACACATAAAATCGAGTGCTGACGACAGTGATTTGGATGAAGAAGGTGAATTCAGCTTCAATTTTACCTCAGTTCTTGCAAAAGCGACATTCGGCATTTGAAGTAGAGAACCAGAAGTGTTCAGAGGCGAATTTCCTTGAGCTTTGTCTTGAAATTGTCAAGAAAACCGCAGCAGAAAAGTGTCTAGTTTCATTTCTTCCCAACTTCTTTGACAAAATTTTATTTTGCACGAGCGGAATGCTCACGTCAAACTGTCACTTTTTGGCCAATGAAATGTCTTGAATTTTAACCTCGACCAATTAGAAAGCGGGAAAAGTTGTTGACAACATTTCGGTCAAATCGAACAAAATCCAGTTTTCTTGTTTGTTTTCCCCGCGTCATCGCTTGAGTTTTGTTATTGTAAAAAACAAATTGACGTCAGTTTTTTACGTGTCTGTCCTCCTTATTGATCATGAAACGCGTCATAACATTGTCAAAAAGTTGCGGATCCACTCGGCCAAGCGCTTCGCGGATCCACAACTTTTTGACAATGTTATGACGCGTTTCATGATCAATAAAAGGACAGACACATAAAAAACGGACGTCAATTTGTTAAATAGCTATCTTCCCCAGGAAGCTGCTCTTGGTGTCTTGATCCTTCCTCAAGAAATCATTTTACGTCCAGTTTATAAAAAATAGAAACAAGAAACTGTCCGCTAGCAGAAAATAGGGCCCACATTAGGCTTCTAAAGGCTAAGCTCTGGTGACAGGAAATTTATATATTTTTAAGTAGCTACATTTAACAGTAAGACGATTGACTGTATTGAAAAAGGAATGCAGTATTCACGTATGCCGAGTCTAGTACCGGGATGCAGCTGTTTAGCGGCGGAAATTCACCATAACGGCAAGTTTCATTCACGGATTGTTGTTATAGGACTTGCTAATACCACCTGATATTTTGACGAATCGAATAATAATTCATACAGCTTACGAATAGCCGTGTTATTGCGGCGACAACTTTTCATGTGACGTCAGAAGGAGATTGCTCAACATTGCACCAAACAATGACTCCGTAGTTTGTGGTTCAAATTCGTCCGTTTTGAAACAGTTAAAAACTGGAAAAGTGTATTACCGTGAATAGTTATATCTAAAGCCCATATTGGTGCATAATCCGCTTAATGTTTCCCTCGTATAGAAGGAAAAACAACAATACTCCGCTGAACGACAACAAAAGAGATAATTAGATTCAACTTATTTGTTTGACTACAGGGGAATAATGTTCTAAACACAAAAAATTCTGTCGTGAAATTAGTAAAAACTGCATTGAAAGATTTACCTAACGTTTGTCAAACATATCGCGTTTATAGTTTTGTTGAAAATGTCTTGAATTCTTTTTTATTCAGCATTTTACCGTGGAGTATTGATGGGAGAAATGACAAACTGGGCCAGACAAAGTCAAACAAAGAATCAAATTTCATTCGAGAATCTGGTTTACCGGCTAATAAAAAGAATGAAACTGTTATCTCCGAGGTCTGAAACACGTATCGCATGTTTGTTGCACTGCATGATGCTCTGATATCAGGCAGAATACAGTTCCTAAGCACACAATGTGACAAAACGGCTTTAAGTAACGCAATCGGCACTTAACGATCAAATATTATACACGTTTGTGAATTGACCTCAACCAATTCTGAAATCACAGTTGTCTTCTCTATAGAGCACTTATAAACATGCTCGAGTTTGGCGGTTGTAGCTCTTTTTCCTTAGTTCCAGAAGTGTTTAATTTTTTTTTACCATTTTCAGACAGTAGCTTCATCAAGGGGAGCATTATTTTACTTTCACTTTCTTCATACCATTGCTCAGGTACACAGAGACAGTTCTCAGCGCTACAAATTTCGAAAAGGCTTTGGGTTTTGCCATCATGGTCGTCACGTGGGACCTTTCATTCGGTCCCCCCTCCATTGCAGTTTCACTGGTTAATGACCTTGACAAGTGTACCTTATCTGCTGTCTCCCCTCTGAGTTATGTCCTTGACCTTTCATTCTGGTTCCTGAATATACCTCCATGAAGCATTCGGCAATGTGCCGACTTGCAACTGTTAATACCACAAACTATATTTCTGCCACAGGATTCTCCTCGATGCCCATGACTAAGACATCTGAAACATAGCTTGTTTTCCATGGGTATGTCCCATTTTTTTTGCTTACCGACATTATATGTCCGATTTTTTCTTTACCTCTTGTAGCTGCCTCAGGCCCACATTCCATTCCGACTTACACTGAAGGTGAAAATTCCGTTTGAATTGAGAAAGATAATTCCAGCTGTCAGTCGATGTTGTTCTGATGCTGCCGTAAGTTCGAAAAACGGGGAGATTTTGCTGTCAATCGATCAGCGATTCGCCGAGCCAAGTACGGTCGAGAGGTACATTCACTACGGAGAAGTTTCTACTTTGACACTGTAAACTGCGCTCGAGATGCTTCAAATGGATTTCAAAAAGCAGAAATGAAGACAGAAAAATATTAGGAAAATAAATAAAAAACCCGATCATCGCAAGTTGTTGTTATTATTACTGCTATTATCAATGAAATGCATTCAGAGAGTCCTGGAAACATATGTCCGATACGGGTTCGAACAACGTTGAGAAGTGAAGTGCAGTTAAACAGCGTTCCACTACAGAAACAGCGTACCCATTGTAAATGGAAGGCCTAACTACACTGAATCTTTTCGCAATGCTAGAGAAATATATCAGATATATGGAGTAAAGGCAAACGTGTAAATTAGAAACATTTCTCCCATTTTGTTAAGGATCAAGTAATGCATGTCTAAATAATGCATAAAATATTTTGCCGGAGCTAATGTCTACTATGACTGCAATGTTTGCCCTGTTTATCGGTCGCTTTGGATTAGCTCAAGCAAATGCGGTGTTTTTTCTGCTCTGTCCGTGCCTTTTAGCAATCACGTTGTACTTTCGTTTACCTTGACTCGAATGAAATATGTGACCCTCCTGATGAAAAGGGTCATTAAGGTGAAAAACGAAAACGCGTTTATACGATCGTTTAAACGCGTTTAAAATTCTAAAAGTATGATATATTGTAAGTTTTATGTGTTTTCCTTTCAGCAATACCAAAAGATTGTTATGACCTGTACAATGCCGGCAGCACATCAAGTGGCGTGTACTCTTTTGATCCTGATGGGCAAGGAACTTTCTCAGTTTACTGTGACATGACAACCGATGGAGGCGGCTGGACAGTGTTCCAGAGAAGACAAGATGGCTCCCAAGATTTCTATCTGGGCTGGAGTCAGTACAAAGCGGGCTTCGGACAGCTGAGTGGAAATTTCTGGTTAGGAAACGACAAGATCAATCGGTTGACAGCCAGCAAACCGAGCGAGCTATGAGTGGAATTAAGGGACTGGAGCGGAGGCAGCGTTTATGCCAAATATAGCAGTTTCGCAGTTGGAGATGAATCGTTGCTGTACAAACTGACTGTGGGCTCGTATTCAGGAACAGCGGGAGATTCGTTGACTTATCATAACGACATGGCGTTTACTACCAAGGACAGCGATAATGACCCGTGGAGCGGCAACTGTGCTGTGGACTGGACAGGAGCCTGGTGGTACAAGCATTGTTTTTACTCTAACTTAAACGGACAGTACCTGGGAAATGTGGTAGATGGTAAAGGAATTCGTTGGTATCACTACAAATCAAATTCTCTTTCCATGAAGTTCGCAGAAATGAAGCTGCGGCGGGCAAATTAACGAATGCGATAATAAAACGTAAGGATGAGACAAACATCGCATTCAGATGAACAGACAATAATTAATAATAATAAATAAACAACTTTATTGAAGTGTCAAATCTTCTAGCGGACTACATGTAGTCTGCTAATCGGGGACACTTCTACCGTTTGAAGTGGTAGGGCACACACAACAGAGCGGGGCTCCAACTTAAGTGTGGCCGTTGCTGAGCACTTGAGGGTGGTCACTGCCAGAGATTTGGTTGCGTCCTCAGTGGTTCTTTTACGTCTCTGTGGTTCTTTTATCTAGAGACGGGACCGCCAATTTACGTGGTCATTCGAGCCACGAGTAGAGAGCCAGGTTTTTACACCTCAAATTTCACTGCCTTGAGCGGGGATTGAACCCGCGCCCTTGGTATGTAAGATGACTGTGCTAACTGCTAGGCCACCACGACAAAGTAAAACGTTTGTTTGATGCATTGGCCCAACCTGCTATTCCTGTTACTGTCACGACAAAATACGTTTTCTGTTTACCGTGCCATAACAACTGACGGGGTCGGCTGGAAAATGACTAAAGACTTCTACCTTGGATGGAGATAGTACAAATCAGCCTTTGGATTGCTGACCCGAAATGTATGGCGGATAGGAAAAGACAATATATATCGTTGGGCATCCAGCTTGTCAGTTTCCTAACCTCCGCTTGGCCAAGTAAGTCGGGGCTTTTATGAAATTTGAACTGAAGAGCTAGTTGTGGCTCAAAATACACCATGTCTTGTGGCTTGAAACCTTCCCATTTTCATGCTTAAGGTTGCTCCATTGGGTTTTGCAAATGCGCGTTTGTGAAACATTTCGGATATATATCTTATTGACCGAGTGCGAGGGCCGTACTGGGAGAATATCGGCCCGAGGTCTTGACAGCACGGACCGAGCGCAGCGAGGTCCGTACAAAAAAGACCGAGGGCCGATATTCTCCCAGTACGGTCCCGAGCAAACTCGGTCAATAAGAGATTTATTACACGACTTTGTGATCATTGAAACCTGCACCATCGGTAAAATTTTATGCCGTGCGTAGTCGTAAACAAGAAATCTCAGAGTACAAATCTCGCAAGCTTAGAACATACAGACCCGATTTACACTTTTCTTTTATTTATGTGAACAAAATGTGATAGAAAAGTACAGGAGAAACCACCAACTTTAGCGAAGCCAAAGGAAACAAGTAAAACGAGTGGGTTGAAAGACAAAAACTACAATTTGCGGATGCATCAGAAGTCCACGAAGATTGACCAGTCTTACTCTGTACTGTCGTAGAAAACAAACAATTTTAATTGTTTAAAAACGCCAATCCTTACCTGCTACTCAGCTCAGTACGCATCTCGGCAAATTCATGAATTCAAAACAAAATGGCGGTGACCGCCGCCACCATTTTGAAAGTAGTCCTGTAAGAGTCCCAGGAAGCTTTGTTGGAACGACAAGCAGTTAAAATTTACATCTTTTGGAGATGAGAAATTAGAGAATTCAGGACTGAAAGGCTACTGACTTACATGAAGATTGTTTCTGGCTCCGAGGAGAACTTATATCTTTCGCTTAACTTTGAAGAAGACAATGTCGAGTTTTGCGAGCGACTCTGTTCGTTGCCATCCGTTTCAGCAAGTTACGAGAAACTTTCCGCATTAACTTCCCCCATGCTACTTTCCGCAGAACTCAACCAGTTATCCTCTTCACCATTCACAAGTCAATAAGAAGAATTCAAGCTACAAAAACTTTTTAGCTGCAGACTCGACGATTCAACCTTGGCTGCAAGCATCAAATGCTCATCAAATTTGACAGCCGCACTTGTATGGTTTTCTTCAAATTTCATTTCCGTTTCCGTTATAAATGTGGTCATTTAATATTCCTTATTACCCGAGTTTGGTCTGCCATATTGATTATTTTTTCAGCTCAGAAAAACATGCGTAATCTTATGTGATCATACCCGGTCTGATACAGCCGGTCTGATACTTAGAAAATATCAGACCGGCAAAGGAGCGATCTGATTGGTGGATTTTCTGTATCGGCCCACTCAGCAGTACGCTAACTCATGCGCAATTGTCAATCTTGTCGAGTCATTAGTTTGCATTTGATGGCGCAGTACGCACGCAAAGCATCAAGTTTCTCTCTGCGTTTTTTTTTTTTTTTTTTCACGTTTCCTTCGGTGAATGTGTCTTAAATTTTTCAGGCAAAGAAAGATATATCAGGTCTTGTCGTATTTCATTGTAATGGAAATTTATGGAGTAGATGATTTTCTATTTTCAAAAAAAAAAACATAAATTGCCAATTAGCTCAGAATCCGGTCCTTTAACCCTAACTTTTTTTACAGCTATGTTTACCTTATAAAAATTCTTAAACATACTAAAAGTTTCGCCAAAGAGAGCTCCAGAAAATAGAGCAGCAAGTTTGAAAATGGGGTAAAAGACCCTTTTTTCAAGGATGCATTGTTTCTTTTGAAACCATACTAGAGTGACAAAATTAAAACGCATATGCAACAGATCTCTCGAAACATCCACCCTGTAAATTTGATCAACAAATAGTATAATGAAATGAAAATATGACAGGTTTAGTGTCATAAACTAAATACAGGCAAGTGCAGCGAAAACCCTATGGAGCCACTTTCCAAATTCATGTACTTTGTGTCCAAGCCCAGCATGCACTGCGTGCGCAAATGATTTTTGCATGCTAAGATTTTAGCAAAATGTTATAATCCGGCCAAAAATTCAACATCCAGGCAATTTTGTTGCTCTAGAAATGGTAAAAAGATATCCTTCTAATTCCAAAATAGTGCCGTGTACAGTAATAGTGTTACTGACAGTGAAATATCGATATAACGAAGGCCCAAGGACTGGGAAAATACCTTCGTTATTGAATGCGGAGTTTCGTTAGCAAGATTCCGCTCATATACTTTATAACTACCGTAACTTGGCTGTAACTGACTGAATAAAATCGTTCGTTATCTCGGGGTTCTCGTTATACTGAGGTAGTATAGAGGTTTCACTGTACCACTGGCAATGCTACACAGAGATCCCAGGCCGAGGAAGGACTAATTCTACATGTGCTCGTTTGATTTTCAATGAAGTATCAGAAAGAAGATTGATCGTTCCTTGAAGAAAAAGTGTAAGTCCTTGTAACAAGTCTGCTGTACTGCCGCACAGTTTATAGAAAGTTGACTCCAAGTTTTTCATGCTATATAGTTACTTTCTTTTTTATTGTAAGCACAGAACGGTTTTCGAATGACTGTTGAAAGTTGTCGTGTGATTGCCTTTGTTTTGAGTTTGCTAGACGCTTTAGGATTGGACAAGACAAGTCTCTTGACCAATCATTAGCAAAACTAACTAATTATGTCGACGGAAAATGTGACAGATACTGGGGCCGGTTTTGCCTTTACAGGTGATAGAAGAGGGGCTCCCCTAGATAAAACTGTTATATGTGGTGAAATTTAACCGAATTAAGCACGGTGTTTAAATGGCTAGGAAGAAATATTGAAGAAATTAGATGTGGAGTTTTTTTCAATAATGAGTTCAAAGCACTTGCCATATATCCTATATTCTGATGAAAATTAAGGACTAGCTTTACCAGTTATTTTATACGAGGCTACCATTTCATAAATGAATGAAATGTTTCAAGTACTGCAACTGTGTTGTAAAGACGAATTCTAACTACGTATTCAGCAAATAATAGTATATGACTAGAAGAATTGTTAGACTATTTATAAGCTTGAATAAAACTTACGCATCACCGATAAATTATTCCGGTAAACTGTAGGACTAAGGCTGTGGTCATTGTACTTGTGCTAGAAGCGCGCTTAGCTTAGTTTGCTTCTGATTGCCTAGCACAGGCTTGCTTGAACGTGATCATGAGGCGATAGTACAAAATAACCGATGAGCACTCCCGCGTGTCAAGCTTAGTTCTAATGTAAGTGTGAACATGGCCTGAGCGTATTAAAAAAAAAAAATTGCGTTCCCCTTGTGGGAAAAGCGCTCAATACACTGATTTGTTTACGTTACGTCACACGGCCACGTGCAGACAAGACCTCACATAATACTTTTCTGTTGGCAAGTTCTAACCTTAAATCTGAATCAAAGGGCCTGTCTACAAGGACACAGGGTTACCCTAGAACTAGGGTCTAGGGCTTTAAGATTTCCTCTTTCTTTAATCAGCGTGTTTATAAGCGGGCTTGGGTTAGGCTTGTGATAGGGTTACGCGAGCTGAGAGCTAGGGTTACCGCCGCTCAAAATCCGACCGTCATTTAGTTCTCTCTTCAAATGGCTACCGAAGGTGGAGTTCTCGAAGATCCTTCGAAGGTTTTTTGCAAAGCGAAGAAACTTAAGTCCAAAAAAAACTTATCTTTCAAGTTCAGCGGGAACAGGAAGCAATTTGAACACCAAAACACTCAAGTATATTTCTCACAGCCTTATTTCGTGCAATTACTTAAATCTCTCGTTGACCTGGATGATACTGATAACCAGGTTGATTTTGAAACTCGGCGAATCGCTCAACAGTGCTTCGAAGGGCGTCGCGTGACGTATCAAGTTTAAGGTATCATCCCCCCCCCCCTAAACGACCACTTTCCAGCAGAATTTTATTTAAATGGTATCAATTGACTAAGAGGCATGCTACATATCAAACTTTTTGTTATTAAATTGTCTATCTGTTTCTAATGTCTGTCGTTAATACCAAATATGGCAAACGTTATAGTGTAATCATTGACGTCACATGTTTTTAATCTTTTTGACCTAATCTCCCTCAATTTGTTAACTGATCGGAACGAAACTAACGGCATTTGAAAGGGCTTATGGGGGTCGAAAACAGGGTGTCTCAGTTTTTTTTTTTCATGACTTTTTAAATTTTAACCATGCGAGAAATTTTCACAGTTTACATTAATGTTTTATGTTTTCTTTTTGTGAAGTGAAGTGAAAAAAATTAAAACCCGTATGGCGTATTGAGGGGGGGGGGGGGGGGGGGGTGGGGGGGGGGTGATACCTTAATTAAAAGGATTGCCAATAAGTTCGAAGCCGGCTGGGCCGCTCTTGACGAGTATTTGTCTGAAATCGCCTCTGGTTCCGAAGACGAGAAAAACATGCTGCAGATCAGAGGGCGTTATAGAAACAAGAAAAACTCACAGACACAGAAATCGGGACAGAAGTTAAGTATCTCATATACCATTTGTCTTTATTCACTCTTGTTTCACTGGTTTTCAGCGTTTTAACCGTTCTTTATATTTCTTAGCATGATCCTGGTTGGATTGGGCACTACTGTTCTATCCCTGCCAAAAACAGTAAATTGTTCTTTGCTTGTACTGGTTGTGCGTTCTTTGCTGGATAGTTAAGAGCATAATTAACTTATTTTTGGTACGAAATTTAGAAAATAAAACCAGCCCTTCAACGTTTTGACTGAACGATAAGAAATAGCTGCACATTAAACTTCAGTTTTAGGAAGGTAGTCTCAAGTCATAATGTATGCACAGTGTATCTATTAGTCTAAAACAATACCCCAACCATAAAACAGAACATATGGAAGTTAACCAAACTAGATTAGCTCTATAGCTATTCTAGGTAAATCTAGCTAGTGCACAAACAAATACTGATTGATTGATTAATCAACTACTGCTTAGTGGATGTGGTTTATTCGATTAAACATTAAAATTAAAACATCGCGTATCGTGTCTCTCAATGAGGCCTTGGGGAAGTATTTAACTATTTAATTTTCTCTTTTTATACTCTCAAGTACAAGGAATCGTGAATTGAAAACCGAAACAACTTTCAGCTTTTACAGTTTTTTTGTTTGGATGTTTTAACTGAGGTTTTATAAAGGTCTCATCTGCACCTTGAGAGCCCGTTATACAAAAACTATTTAGGCGGTTTATTCTATAGTTATAGTCTGAGCAGATATTAGAAAAAACAAGAACAAAAAATATGCAAACACACAAACACACACACAAAAACTTAGTAAGTGTCAATGGGCTTCCTTTTACCCGTTTCAATGTATTATTGATAATCAAACGATACAACAGAAATAGACAGAGGCGAGGCTGCGTTTTCTGTGGCACAAATGCTTTATTGGAAAATAGACCACTCGTGAAATTTATACGAAAATACATACGGATCCCGAGTGGCGCATTTTCCTATTCTCACTGCACTGGTGAGGATATTGATGACGTTAAAAGCGGGAAAAGTGTTCTCTTTTCCAGTAAAACACTTGTGCGTACATAAAAAATAGAACATTAGTAGACGGCGGCTTGAAGATATGAATTTTATTTTTTAGTAGAAAAATAGTGTTTTTACTACACGAAAAATAATACATAACGAGCCAGAACCGCTTACTAAATAAGGACCCCCTGCCGATGAACCAGACAAATTGCCGGGATGACTGGCCACTATATGTCAACATGCTACAATCATGGTCAAAAGTCGTTGGGACGCCCCACTTACGCACATTCGGAGCACAATGTAAATCCGTACAACCTATGGGGGTCTCATAATTCTTGTTTTCAAGTCCCTCCCCCTCCCCTCCATTCAATGTTCCTTTTCTTTGCTTGTATTTTTGCGGCACATTTCTTCATCGAACAAGAAGTTATGTGCGCTAAAGGACTGACAAGGAACCCTGAACTGGGACTTGCTTACGCTAACTTTGTTGATCACCTCTTTCACTACCTCAATGTCAGTCAAGTCGGATCATATTTGGTGCACAAACTCGGAGAATGCGCTGAGGCTTGCGCTCGCAGTTTTACTTGTTTCTCATTTAATGTGGCGGTACAACCTGACAGAAACGGCCATTTTCTGTGTGAGCTTCTGGCCTCTGATAAGTACAACTCGTCTGACAAGTTCTAATCAAACATATCTTTTCACCATTACAATATTTTGGTAAGTATCTGCAGCTCTGTTTTAAAGCACGATGTCTAAGTATAAGGTATTGCTTTGTTGAGTGTAAATATCCTTGTCGGTGTCTATTCCATTTCCTGTCAAGTATTCTGTTTTCAATCAAACATCCTTTCCAGACTCTGTGAAATTAGTCGGCGTCAGGGAGGAGCGTAGAATATATCAACCTAAGGTTAATCAAATGTGGATATGCTCAAGAATGCATGACGTTTTAATTATTAGACCCTTAAGTCTTTTCTACGAATTCTACATATCAGAAAACTTGTGTTCCCTTTTAAGTCTGGTTGCCATGGAGACAAAACGAGAAAGAAACAAACAAAATGGCTAATCTCTTCCTCTTTTTTTTGTTTTCAGAGTCCTTGTTCCAATAGGCCCTGTATGAACGGGGGGACTTGCATCGCTTTGTACTATACTGACAACATTAATTGCAAATGTCCTGAAGGATTCAAAGGAACGAACTGCGAAATGGGTAAGTAGCAAACAAAGAACAAACCGGCCTACATGCTGCAATTATAAACAGTTGTGTATATATTTTTTGTATATTTTTTGTATTTTTTTTGGTTTTGTATTTTTTGGTTTTGTTTTGTTTTGTTTTTTTTTTCAATCTACGAGTCAGCAATTTTTTTCCTTTTTTTTGTATAGTCCAAAAACATGTTTGCACACATTCCCAAGAGTTGTTATATACAAGATTCTGACCATTTCACGCTTTAGCTTTTATGACAAAATACAGTGTTTTGTCCATTTCCATCGAACATCTGTTTTCAGTGCAAAGTGGAAAATGAGTTAATGCAAATATTTTCGGCAATTGTCATTTTAGGATATCAAGTTCGCGTCGTCAAACTCTAATTGTATAGTTCCGGTAATTCGAAGCCTGGATACCTCGAACTAACTTATTTTTGAATCCCTTGAAGAGTGACCAATTCATCCTCGATATTAACTAAACCTTATGGTTTCGCCTTCCCGTCCAAAAAATCTCGATTCTTTGCTCCTCGTAACAGATATCCCATCGATCCCATGGGTCCCACACCGAGATTAGGGTTGCGTTCTCCTTCGTCGAACGCAATTATTTCTATTATTATCAATAAAATGGATTCAGAGCGTCTTGGAAACCTATATCTGATACGGGTTCAAACAATGTTCAGAAGTGAAGTGTAAAACAGTGTTCCACTATAAAAAAAAAAAACAGCGTAATGGCACTGACTCTTTTTGTAATGCTAGAGAAATAAGTGTAAAGGTAGTTTAAATTAAAACACTTTATCACTTTATCCCCTTTTGTTAAGAATGTAGAGAGCCGAAAAACATCAGTAATATATGCATGTCTATAAAATATCTTGCCGGAATTATTGTCTACTATGACTACAATGTTTACTTACTTACTAAAACCCTGTCCTGTTTATCGGTCGCTTTGTATTAGCTGCAGCGAATATGGGACTTTTTCTGACTCTTGACAAACTCTGCCCGTGTCTTTTAGCAATTACATTGTATTTCCGTTTATACTATCTCAAATGAAATACTTCTTATTTGTTATATACATACATCCCTCAGTAACACTGCAATACAGTAAAATAATGGGCTTAGGGGACCACCAGAAAGAAATTGGGTACCACTGTACATTGACCATGGCACAGGTTCACTGTCATTGGCCAGTGATCTTTATATTTCATAATATTAGTTTGTTTATTGGTTGTCATAATTCAACACGCAGATGTGGACGAGTGCATACAAAACAAAGACAACTGCTCTGCAGACGCTACTTGCAAAAACACCAAAGGTTTCGTTCAACTGCAAGTGTAACCATGGTTAGCAGGGAAATGGCGTAAACTGTAATGGTAAGGACTAGTTCAATGTCTTTGTCATATCATCACATTTCTTAGTACCCATACCTTTTAGTTAGTATGTAGTTTCACTAACCATGTCGCTTACATCAACTCAAATGAAATACTTCTCCCTTCTTTTTCCCAAAAGCCCGGCTAGGCCGGAAAAGCCTGGCTTGACCATGTTTGCCGGGCTTGAAACCAGGGTAACCG
This sequence comes from Plumapathes pennacea, assembly GCA_964036295.1. Lineage (NCBI taxonomy): Eukaryota > Metazoa > Cnidaria > Anthozoa > Antipatharia > Myriopathidae > Plumapathes > Plumapathes pennacea. Next base: position 10,359,114 of record OZ038462.1, read on the forward strand.
GGCTAGCCTGGCCTGGTAAGCCTGGCAAAAGCCCGGCACTTACAAATTGGGGCCGGGCTTTGCTGGCTACCACGGCTGCTAAAGCTCGGCTTACTCGGCCAATCACTTTAGGCCGGGCTTTCTTGGCTACCCCGGCTTGGCCAAAGTATGGTAAGCCCGGCCAAACACTTCAGGCCAGGCTCCCTCAGCTACCCCGGCTTCGCCAAAGTATGGTAAGCCTGGCCAACCATTATTAGGCCAGGCTTTGCCGGCTACCATGGCTCGGCCAAAGTCTGGTAAGCCTGGCTAAAAACTTCAGGTCAGGTTCTCTTAGCTACGCCAGCTGCACCCAAAGTCTCTAGTAAGCCCAGCCAAACATTCTCAGGCTAGGCGTTTCTGGCTCACCTTGGCTGGACCCAATTCTGGCAAGCCAGCCAAGTAATTTAGGCCACTCAGATACACCAAAAATAATACCTGCATTGATAGTACATTATAATGCTAATGTCACAAGAGCCATTTGAATGTGTTAACTGATCCAGATTAGATGAAATTCATTTTAAAAAGTCCCTGGAACAATTAGCACTATTCTCAACAATTTGCTGTTAACCCATATAAATTATGTCCATTTTCATATCTGTCACTGAAATGGCAATATTACTACACATGTCTGCAGATACAACCTTAGATGGCACTAGTTATTCAACTCAAAGATCTCAGTAATTGGTCAGAAATTTGTATTCATGGATGCATGTGCCAAACTCAAAGATCATAAACAAATCATAAAGATCATAAAGAGTAAAGTATACCATTACATTGAAATTTCAATTGGCAAAATTCTCAGGAAAATCTGGTTTACAAATTAGACTCTGGTAAAACTGCTGACTGTGAAATAATGTCAAAAACTGTTTTACTACATTTGTCACTCTAGCAACTAAAGCAGAAAAATCAGCTTAACATTAAGCTACACAGAGTGAAGGCAAAAAGCTGAGTCATCCATTATAGCCAGTTCTAATAACTGTTAGCTTTTGTACCATTAATAAGTTCACTATTAATATTATTTGACATTGACAATGTCAATTTGGGACTCTCCAGACCAGCATCATTCCACATTAGAGGAAAAATGAAGGCAAACAAAATTAAGTCAGTTAGTGTCATGCACCAGTGAGTTTGAACTGCTTGACAATATTGAGCATTTTAAATTAAAGCAAAACCACTCAATTTACTGTTGATCTGTTGTGTAAAGCAAATGGTACCATAAATATTTCAGTTACTGAAAACAAGCTGTTTGGGAAATTCTCAGTCTACAGTATTCATTTATATCTAAACTTTCTTGTTGAAAAGCTAAATTTGTTCACAAAACGATTTCTTCCACTTTGCTTAGTTAAGAAGATTTTTACAACCATATGCTTTTCGAAAAATGTATACGGTCCAGTAATTACTGTAAAATAAAAGTCGTTCACACAAGTATTTCGGAGGAAATTATTTATTAAGTATCTGTGTATTCATCAGTTCAGTTCATACATGAATGTTTTACCTCAAGCTGACTATAAAAAGCTGACTCGACTAAACTCGATCTCCAAAGTCGACTCTTCCTCCGAATTACAAGACTTTAAACCATTTTATTTTGTGGCGATTCCTAGCAGTTCCAAACGTGTGCTAATCTTGTCCTTGGCTCCTATATTTTTGTGGCAGTAATATTTACAGTGACATAAGTACCTGAACATAATTCAATATGGCTGCCAAGATTACCACCACGAAAATAATTCATTGCATACAGTAGCTTACATGTGGCAGATACTCCTTGAGCGTGCAGACTGCATATCATATCGATGAAAGGGTCGTAATCATATGGTAAAATCAATAGCTTTAGTTTCAAACAGCCAGGAAAACAACTCAATGACCACACAACGTGTGACGTCAAACCAAATGGCTGAGTGGAAACTGGAAAACGGTCACATGGTGCATGTCAAACCAACCAAGGCGGGAAATTGCGCGGCGTCGCCGTGGTGACGAAGCGACGGTTTTTTCCGAATCGGCGTACATTTCTGTCTTCCCGAGCGAAAGCGGTCGTCACGAGGATCTTGCAAGTTTGAAGCCAATTTTAAGCGTACTGAACTGGAAAGGAGATTGCCTTTGATAGTCTTGAGGAACGGTTATCCTTCAGGAACTGTGAATACTCCCCAGACTACTCCCGGACGAAGCACGAACTGTTATTTAGGTAAGACAAAATTTGAAACTACCTAGACATACGAAAAGCAATCTATTTAATAAACAAAGCAAAAAGATGACAGATAATTTATTTTACTCATTGTGGACTGTAAGTTGAAGATAATTTATCGGCTTCATGGTGAACTGTAAGTTGACAATTCTTTGACATTTGTGTGTGAAGCGTATTGCGATAAATTTAAGAAATCCGATACGTCGAAAGTAAGCATTTTTATTGCACATGCGGTTACCGCTAATCTGATCTTGATTTTTACAACAGTTTCGGTTTTAAGTATTGTATTTATGGCTGGCCTTCGGGCTAAAAAAATGTACTAGGAAACGATCAGTTTCTAGGCAAGTAGACAAAATTTGAGAATGAGGAAAAGATACAACATTTCTGATCACATATGAATTTATTCTAAAGTCTCAGCATCTCGCTTCGAGGGCCGAGATAGAGAGACTCAACAAAAATATATATTAGGTTCCCAGATATGAATGACCTGCTCGAGGATGCAGAAAAATAATGCATAGAAACACAGCAAGTAATCAACTGCCTTTGACGGTTTTTGTAAACAACATTCAGCCTGCAGCGTACTCAGGGGCTGGCCTTTTTATGATAATAATATAAACATAGAAAAAAGTCTACCACATTTCAACAGGTTTGTTGAGTACTAGTACCTGTATGAAAATATCATGACATACGAAAATTGTTGAACTAAATTTTGACTGTGTTTTACTTGTATAGTACAATATTATTGTCTATGATCTGAATCGTTGTGGCATTTAATTTGTTTTAATAATATTTACATGTACATGTATTATACGTCCTGCACATAACTGATCTGTTTGCATGTTTTGGTAGTTGACATCTCAACATGGTGGCATCTCTGCATGATTGAATGGAGACCTTGGCACAATGCTCAGCATGCTTTATTCGACTGAGGTAATCTATAAAGTGACTTCAAAGTTTGGATGGAGATGGTTTAAGTGCACAGGACAAGAAGCTAGTAAGTTGAATAGCATTATAACTGTCAGTGGACATGCAGGAAAATTAGGACAAAATAAATGTTTGAATGTCATAATGTAGTAATGCTTTGGTTTGCTTTTGTATTGCTTTCCAATTGCCCAATATCGTTTTAACAACATTCTTGGCTGTCATCCTTAATCCTAATTTTTCTGATATCCCATAGCTTCAAGGCACTCAAAGCCTGAGGTCTTGATTGGGACTGCAGGCTAAACTCCAGCCAATCCCAGACATTTATCCTGTTAGCGGCCACAACCAGGCAAGCCTTGACCAGGGTTACCCCGGTTTCTACTTTTTATAGCCTGGTCAAAGCTGGCTACAACTAGCCTGACCTAGACCGGGGATACCCCGGTTTAACTGGGGCTGGCCGACCCCGGATACCATGGTTTTTTTATCATCTGGCAAGCCCGGACAAAGCCTGGCCCCAACTAGCCCGACCTTGACCGGGGTAACCATGGTTTAGCCGGGGTTTGTGATCAGCCAGGGTAACATGGCTGACCCCGGATACCGTGGTTTTTTATCATCTGGCAAGCCCGGACAAAGCCTGGCCCCAACTAGCCCGGCCTTGACCGGGGTAACCATGGTTTAGCCGGGGTTTGTGCTCATCCAGGCTAACACGGCTGACCCCGGATACCGTGGTTTTTTTATCATCTGGCAAGCCCGGACAAAGCCCGGCTCCAACTAGCCCGGCCTTGACCGAGGTAACCATGGTTCAGCCGGGGTTTGTACTTGGCCGGGCTAGCCTGGCCGACCCCGGATACTCTGGTTTTTTTATCATCTGGTAAGCCCGGTCAAAGCCCGGCCGCAGGGCCGGCCTGACCCCGGTCAACCCCGGCTTGGCCGAGCTTCTGACACAAGGGTTTTGTTATACATACAGATTTAGACGAGTGCGCAGAAAACAGCTTTTGCTTGATCTCAAAAAACCTCGTTTGGATGAATCCACGATCCTGACAAACGCTAAAAATAGTATTCACGCAACTACTTTCGACATTCTAGCCTGCGTAAGGGCTCTGACGGGAAGGGAAGGGGAGGGGGACGGTCTCTCTTCCTCTTCATCCTACTACCCATTCCCCCGTCCTTCTCCCCATATTGCTCACGTTCGCACTAACGTTATAGGCTAACATTTGTCCAAAAGTCGATAATCAAAGGCAAAACAACTTTTGGAAACGTCAACAAGATTTTTTTCATGCTATTTGAAAATCAAATTGTATCGTTAACGAAATAAATATTTTTCTTTTTCGATCATCACTCAGATGTGGACGAGTGCACAGAAAACAAACACAACTGCTCTGCAAACGCTGCTTACGAAAACACCCATAGTTCGTTCAAGTGCACGTGTACCAATGGTTACCAGGGAGATAATGTGAATTGCAATTGTAAGAACTGTATAATTTATTCTGTTTTCTTCTTCCTTTTCTTTTTGTTGCTGTTTTTGTTGTTATGCTTTGTTGCTTAGCAATCTTTACTGTCACTTCAGAACATTATTCTTAATGCCAAGTATTATAATTCAACACGTAGATACTGACGAATGCACAGAGAATACACGCAACTGCTCTGCAGACGCTACTTGTCTGGTTTTACATTTATTCGACTACGGAGACATAATATGGGGAGACAAGGCCATTTCATTTCTGATGGACAACTTGAAAGTTCTCCAAAGCAAGGCAGCCACACAAGCAAGCCCTAAAAACTCTGGGGTGGGCCAATTAGCAAATCAGAAATAAAAATTTCACCGTTGTGTTTTTGTGTGCAAATGCTTAAAAGGGAACATAGACTATGACTTTGTGGCCCATTATGGCATCAACCAAAGTGACGCCATTTAGTTTCCCCAGAAATGGAAAGAAACCAAATAAAAAGTAGTTATGACCTACTAAAAGGGGCAGACTGCAGAATCACACTGCTTTTTAGCCACATCATTAGTATAGGCAAGAAACAGAAGTGGGCCCAATAACACCAGCAAAAAAAAAAAGAAAAGAAAAAAAAAGAAAAAGCGAAGTAAACAGAATCACATCAAATAACAGGTGGACATGTGAAGAATATTTGATATTAACTTATGTGAAACATTTCTTCGTACATATTTCTACAGCGCCTGTTCGTCTGTCATCCGGGTCCTTTGGTCGGGTGGAAGTTTTTGTGAACGACACGTGGGGAACCGTGTGTGATGATTATTTTGACAACAACTTGAACGCCGCCAATGTGGTGTGCAGACAGCTCGGCTACTCGGGAGCTGCGAGTGTTCAAAGTGATTCTTCGTACTTAGGAGAAGACACAGGAATTAATGTCTGGTTGGATGATGTAAAGTGTAACGGGACGGAATCCTCCATATTTGATTGTGCTATGAATGAATACGGCGTAGAAAATTGTGGTCATAACAAAGATGTAGGAGTGACGTGTTCGACTTGAAACTGTTTTCTCCTCCAACCACCAGGTGATCGGAAATGTGGATCCAGTTAACTCGAGATCTATGAGAGCACTTGAATGAATTTCATCCGGAATTGCAAGGTACAGTCAACTCTCTCTAAGGCGGACACCCTCGGGACAAGATTTAGCGTCCGCCAGAGAGTTCAGTTGCAAAGAAGCAAGTGAGATCGGGAAGGAACAAATATTTATGCTTTCCGCCTTAGGGAGATGTCCGCTTTGGAGAGGTGTCCGCTTAGAGAGAGTTGACTATATATCAAGTTTTTTGTTCTGCATTTTAAAGATTTTGCCTTGTGTCGCTTGCTGAAATTGCGAATATCCTCAGACAGTCTCCAATAACTAACGTTTTCTACCTTTTGCGAGAATAAAAAAAGAAATGAAAATGATTCTAAGAAACAGAAACTATGTAACATCGGCTACTTGATTTCCTTAGCTTACTTTTGCCGAATTTAACGTTAAAACGAATACAATTTCTGCAGGAATCCCCGCAATAGGTTGCAGTTCCTAAACGCACGAAATTAAACGATTTGCCGTTTTTATACTACAGACGATTAATTCGTCTCAGACGCATTAGTCGTCTCGGACGACTAATTCGTCTAGTATAAAAACGGAAAACAGGGCAGACGCACTTAAATTCTTATGCGTCTGTCAAGTGCGACTGAAAGACGCACTTAGCAGACGTCTAATTCGTCTCAGACGAAAAATGCGTCTAGCATAAAAACGAGTCAAACTTAACTGGAGACCAGAAGCGTATGTTTCAGTATCAAATCGAGATATTTGACAGTTTCAAGATGGCGGCACGATGGAAGAAATCTCGGCAAAAAAGCAGCGTGCATGGAGTGAGTTCTCCGACTCGTTTTTATACCAGTCGAACTTAACAGTCAGACGACTAATGCGTCTGGACGAATTAGTCGTCTGTAGTATAAAAACGGCCATTGAAAGTTTTAGATTGTACAATGGTAAAACAAAACTACAGTCTGTAGTCAAAATACATGTATTCAAAATATCCGCTTGAAATTGCTCGCACGTTCCGGGTGAACTTTTACATTTACTTATTTACTTTGATACACATGTGACGATAATGGACTATAGACTGATTTCAAATTTTTGCATGATTTCACGAACGTGCTACCGCTGTACTGTAGTACATGATCATTATTTACTCAATTAACGACCAATTAATGCTCATAAAAGTTGAAAAACCTACAAACAGTTTGCCAGAACCCCTAGACATAGTTATTTTTTATTAGTCAGATATGTTTTTTGGTCGATAAGTTACATTTAGCTAACAAAAACCAAGGTTCACTTTGCAGTTTTAATGTTAATAGCATTTATGTCTCGAAAACAGGAGAGATTTTTAAATCACTTTAATTAAAATCACTTTTTACGTTGCCATGGCAACTAATTCTATTTTATTGGTGAAAATATACTTAGTAATGATGATAAAAGAAGTTTCATCGAACTTGTTTGTTAACATTTACAAAATATTATTGGAGGCCCGTCAAATTCCGACTAGGAGGCCCTCATGAAAAGCACCTATGGGTGATGAGGCCTTCCTTGTTAAATATAATTAATATTATTATTATTATTATTATTATTATTATTATTATTATTATTATTATTATTATTATTATTATTATTGTTATTATCATTATTAAAGACGTGAAACTCTAACTATTGAGAGTCACCTTTATATTTGCTGCTCCATGTGTACAAATAAAGCAGTAATAATGAAATGTGTCTACTCGCAGTTGACCAGAGAATTTTACAACCAGAATTAGTCACCGCTATTTTGTATGGTGCAGATCTTAAAGGTTAGCTCAAGAAAAAGCTTTTAGGCTGCTCGAATTATATGTTTATTGAAAAGACAACGAGATTACGAAGCTTTTCAAATGAAACGCGAGAAGTTTTGTATGCAAAATATACATTCTAAGCGCTTGCAGCAGCGTAGCGGCTTATTCCGCGCGCCAGCCGGTAATTTTTTTTATGGCGACGATTCACTTTTTTTTTTGTTAAAATCACCTAAAAAAAAGCCATCCGAGTCATAAAATACAATCCGATATCTAAAAAACGTAGCTCAGTAACCTGACGCGAGGAATACAATCAATGATAAACACTTGGAACGGACAATAGAACGATACACGGCTATATATTCGCGCAGTCGAAACGACATATTTCTGTATGTAAGAAACTCTCGCTGAGCTCGCAAAAGCTCCCAGATGATTATAATACGTAAAAAAAGACTTTGTTATAAATTTTGGTTAAAAAGCAGCAAAGTATTGTAAAGGCTTTAAATAAATATGATTGTTTGTGGCTATAACTACTATTTTGGACAAGAGCTATGTTTTGCTGCTATTGCATTATGGTCCAAAGAGCTGCATATTGGAACTTGTAAAAAAATGAAAAAGCGCGCGGAGAAAAAGATGGTTCAGCTTGCTCGCGCAGCGGTATAAGCTAGGGAAGAAGAGACTATGAAGAATAGCAGATTTATTATTGATATCTACAGCTCCTCGTGATCTTTAGCAATCAGACGATATACAAAAAACCCTTATATTACGTACTCGAACCATCTTACTCTATGCAGTTCTTGTAATATTTTGTAGGGAAGGTTAAAATAATTAGAACCTTTATAATGCGAGGCTAAGAATTTCTGAAATCTGATTGGTTAAAGCTGGTGTTACACTGGTCGATTTGCAACGACGATTTGCAACGCCGATTTGCTCCAAATTCGCGCAACGGTTTTGCAAGTTTATGAATCGCTTTCAAAAGCTTCAACGCGTTGCAGCACTGCAAACATCGTGAAAAATCGTTCACAATGGAGTGTTACACCTGAACAATTTTTAGCGCAACATCGTATCGTTGCAAGTCGTCGTTGCAAATCGACCAGTGTAACACTACCTTAAGACAAACTGTATTTGTTCCTAATTTGAAATACCTACATGTATAAATTTCAGTTTCTATAGCAACCAAAATGTTTGAAAACATGGCGGAAAGATTTCCGGAATTTGACGGAAATGAATCCCAAGAACTCAAAGAAAATGCAGAAATCCAAAATACAAAGAAAAGAAAAGTACGAAGACCTGGGTTAGTGTTTCGTTAAGCTGGGCAGAACGTGAAGGCTACAACCGGGCTATGCTCAACTACAAGGCAAAACAAAGTTCTTTGCCGAAGTACAGAAGCCAGGACGGCTCGGAGTACGAACCAGACAGTCTTCTGGACCGGCACCTGAGGGAAAACGGAAGCACTGTCTCTATTTCAAAGGACCGGGCGTTTGTGAACAGCAGAAAGGTGCTCGAAGGGAAAGCACGCTTCCTTCGTGAGCAAGGCTATGGCAAGCGTCCTAATGCAGCAAACGCACTCACCTCCGAAGACGAAAAACAAAGATGTTTGCCACTCGTGGGCCAAGGTGTTCAGTAAAGCTTCCTAAAGCCCTCCTGTTCCTCAGACCAGACAAAATGAGGAGCACTGGGCCATTTTACCTCGCGGTGATTGATCGGCCAAAGTCACAGGTGTGGTATAAGCGGCAGAGAATGGGCATCCACAGTATAAATTTTTTTATGAAGTCCATGGCTCTTCGGGCGGATATCCAAGGGAAAAACCTCACAAACCACAGTGCACGAAAAACTTTGGTGAAGAAGCTCAAAGCTGCAAAGCAGCCTCGGTCGGCAATTATTGGCGTCACTGGTCACACAAGCGAGCGGTCTCTTGCCGACTACGAAGAGGGCGATGAGAACGAACAAAGGCTTATTTCGGCAATCATCAGCTCAGAGGCACAGACAAGCTCAAGCTAACGTCATCCACTGCAAAGCATTGGGGTAAACTCCGCTGTGTCAAACACGTTGATAATGAATGAAGAAAGAATGATGACAGCTAACCACTTCCACAGCTGTCAGGTCACCATCAACCTAAACTCAAAGTCGACCTCTGAAAACCTTTCTTCGTTATATTGCTAAGAAGCGTTTGAGCAAACATCTTACCTGCACTTTATGACAGTTTGGAAATATCATATTTGAACTTTGATCATATGTTGTAAGAAAGCCAATCATTTGCGCGTGACAGGAATAAAAATGGCGTTACGCAAAAAGGGAAATTATTAGCCTCGCATTATAAACAAATAATGGCATGGTTTCTACAGGGAATTTGGCATAAATACCGCTTGTAATATTTCGAGATTCCTTATGTAAATATCATTAGCCGAACCGACTCGTGATATTTGGGGAATCTTGAAATATCACTCGCGGTAATTATGGCAAATCCCCGTAGAAACCCTGCTATTACATATACAAATGCTCGAGGTTTAGAAACAAATATCCATTAGTCGGCCATTGACTCTATAATTTATTTCTAGTTTCCATCGGGCAGAAAGAATCTTGTTAAGCGGGAGTAACACCATTCAGGCTTTCCAATCCTTTGAAGTTTGGTTAGAGATCATCAGTGCTTCGAGAGCTCTTTAAAATATTATTTGGGAAAACATCAGCCTAAGTAGACAAAATAGTCGATGTAATTGGGATTTCCTTTGCAGCGGTGCAATGTATTATTGATGACAAAATCTTAAACAAAACTATAGCATTGTACACAAAGTCAAATCGCTGCGGCTTCACCTGTAGATTTTCACTGTTCACACAAACGGCACAAGAAGCAAATTGTTTTGAAATGATTAACTGGCTGCGCTCCCGGATAGATGTGTTTTAATTGCTGCGCTCTCGTCTAGAGGAACTCTAAATACAGCAGATGGAAACGCCAAATTCAAAACTCATTTGCGTAAATGAGGCTTCAAGAAATATAATTACGGGTCAATTAGGCCAACTCCACTTGATAAAAGGTTTTGAATACCCCAAAAGGCATAAATTTAAGTCACCCGGTAAAAAATTCTGAAGCTTCTATAATGATAAACCAAAAAAAAAAAAACATTTTGACTATGACTGCTGAATGATATCAACCCAGAGATAATCCATTGTACAAAACTTGGTGCAGATATATTTTCTTTATAAACTGGTACTCTGCCAAATATTTTTGTTCTGAATCTGAAAACAATTTAAGTTCCATTAGCAAGGAGACAGAATTTCCTGGGAGGACGTTTGCGATTGGTACATACGAATTATAGAAACAGTAAACTACTTTTTACAGAAGAAATATGCAAACATGTGTCCGAGAATGTTATCTGTTCCGAGAAGCGAACAATTACCCTAACAGTTTGTTGTCTTTATTATCCTTAAAATATTGTGTAAATTATTCGGAAGAGTCCGGGAAGTTAATAGTACTTAACATTCCGAGATTGAGGAGCCTATCAGAATACGCGAAAAGCACTGTTCAATGATGTAAATTAAGTAGGAATATCTGTCTTATTGGATAAAATGGAACTTTAATAACGACCGTGGAAGATATTTAAAAAAAGGGTCCTCATCTGTATAATTCACAATATTGCACTAGTCATGGCTGGATTAGTAAGATCCGTCCTGTTCTTCGCTTGTGTTTTCGCGGCACACTTATTCTCTGAACAAGAAGTTATGTGCGCTAAAGGACTGACAAGGAACCCTGAACTGGGACTTGCTTACGCTAAGTTTGTTGATCACCTGTTTCACTACCTCAATGTCAGTCAAGTCGGATCGTATTTGGTGCACAAACTCGGAGAATGCGCTGAGGCTTGCGTTCGCAGTGTTTCTTGTTTCTCATTCAACGTTGAGGTAAAACCTGACAGAAACGGCCATTTTCTGTGCGAGCTTCTGGCCTCTGATCGGTACAACTCGTCTGACAAATTCCAAGCACACCTGTCCTTCCATCATTACAGTATTTTCGTAAGTGTCTGCAGTTCTATTTTATACCACGAGATGTCTAAGTATAAGGTGTTGCTTTGTCGAGTGTAAATATCCTTGTCGCGTGTCTATTCTATTTCCTTCCAAGTATTCTGTTTTCAATCAAACATGCTTTCCAGGCCTGTGAAAACCAGCCGGCTTCACCGAGGCGACGAAACGTAGAATCTATCAAACTAAGGTTAATCAAATGTGAATATGCTCAAGAATGTGATCCATGGCGTTTTCTAAAACAGCAATTAAAATTATTAGACCCTTAAGTCTTTTCTACGAAGTCTTCATATGAGAAAACTTTTGTATTCCCCTTTTAAGTCTGGTTGGTAAGGAGACAAAAACGAGAAAGAAACAAACAAAATAGCTAATCTCTTCTTCATTTTTTGTTTTCAGAGTCCTTGTTCCGATAGGCCCTGTATGAACGGGGGGACTTGCATCGCTTTGTATTTTACCGACAACTTTAATTGCAAATGTCCTGAAGGATTCAAAGGATCGAACTGCGAAATGGGTAAGTATCAAATAGAGAACAAACCGGCCTAAAAAAGAACAATGTTTCCTTTGAGTTTCATTTGTCGTTCTTATGCGACCATTTAATCTCTTTGAGAATGAGACGTGATCGCTCCTCAGGCTTCCTTTGACCACCCACTGGGATCTACCTGCTTTGTGTTGGTTTAGCTTTGATCGAGCTCAAACTTTCGGCCAAGTCGAGTCAAGTTTTCCATCGTTTGGCCACCAAAGCCAAGTCAAGCCAAGGCGAAAGCCACGGTTTGTTTAATGGTTTTGCAAACTTGGCTTATCTGAGTTGGCTCGAGTTTTGGCCAGGGCTGAAGACAAGTCAAGTATATAGCTCTTGCTATTTATGTCTGTATTCGTATGTCAAGCCATCCTCCGCTTATTGACTAGGAAGCAATGCTTTCTTTTTGCACATATTATCATAAACGATTAAAACAGCGGTGCACATGCCCAGCGCGAACACAAGCACAACTAATTTGCATCACCGCGTGTAAAGAATATTGTGCCGGTTTTTAGCTGCCTCAGAAAACCAAGAAAAATGATCATCGTGATCGTGCAGAAGATGCAGCAATTATAGACAAATGTGTATATATACTTTTTCCTTTGTCTCCAAACAATTTACGCGCGTACGCATGCACTGACGCAGCGTTTACACTAATTAGTGACCACAGCTTCTCAATTTTGCAAACTTATACAATTCTTCAGAGAAATAAATATTTGACTCACCGGATGAATCGAGTTGAGCTTGAATTTTTGAAGTACAAGCCCAAAATGTGCCGGTTTGGTTCAGCGAAAAAGTCACTCGGTATAAAGCCCACCACGAGCGTGGCGAACTAAAAATAGTTTTCCTTCTTCTTTTTCTTCTTCTGATAGGCAATTTCCAACACAAAATTAGCAGAATTATATTTTCTCCAAGCGTTTATATATAACATGAGATCACAACATTCAAACTCCTGGATTCAAACAAAGGAAATATTGAAGAAACTACAATATTTTGTATCTCAACCGTCGGCACAGAAAATTTTGTGAATCAAAAGTTTATCATTTTCTGAACAGAAAGATAAGTTCCTTCACTCAAGTCTTCAAAGATGTTGAAATGAAACGGCGTTCACACTCTTAAAATGCCATACTTACAGTTTCAGTAAGCTTGTATGAACTCCGCTTGCGGCACCGTGATAACAAAAAATCTGCTCGTAGCTCCGCAAACGGTTCATTGAGATTGTTCAGATCACTCTTTGACTGAGGTTTGCTGTGCCTTCTACGTTGCTCTAAGTGTTTAGCACGTAATTCAAGATGTGAACCAATTCTCAGAATACGGTGCTTAAGTCGCCGTTCGTGATTCCACAAACCAAGTCAGCAAATCTTTATCTCAAACCGTTTTCTCGGCTTGCAAATTAGTTTCCGCGGTGAATTTTTTTCATATTACATATCCTTGTTCTACCGCTTTGCCTTCAGCCAAACTTAGCCGACATATTCACTGCGAGCAAAGAACTGCACGACCTCGTGTTTCATGTGTTCAATCTGCCGGTCCGTAATCGAGCACAGGGCGTTACAGGAAAATAATGACCGGCAAATACACCTATAAGAGCGCGCGATTTCACCGGAAGTAGCTCCAGCCATATAATAATCGCGGATATTCCTTCGCTTTGAAGTCGGTTTTCGGAAAGTGGGCTTCTTGTTTATTTTCCGCTTGTAGATTACTTTAAAATCTTTTTTATAAACCATGGCTTGTGTAGCGACGTCACCAAGCTAAAAAAAATTGTCGCACGACAGCCTGGTTTAGTTCAGACAACGTGCACAGTCTGCAATTTTTGTGGACACTAGGTGAACTCCAAATGTCACTGAAAAAACTTTTACACGCAACTACAGAATACTCCCGAGACTTGAAAGGCAACAAAAACGCAACTTGAATCGTGACTCGATCAGTTTTGCACAGTCAGCAAAGTCAATCTTCGACACCAATTTTTTATGAATTTTAAGAAAAGCCGCGGTTTCTCCAGCCAACGCTGTATCCTAACCACATACGTGTGTTATTTAATTATTTACTTATTACCCTTTTTCGAGTGTAACAAATTTAGAAGTCACGCTTTCGAAATCTCGAAAAATGTGTGACTTTTGGCAAGGATTCAATTTTGAACACAAACATTTTTAAACCACGTTTGACAAATTAAAAGTCTTTGACAGGAAAAAGAAAATCAAGTCACTAAATAATACAAGGTCCGATTGTATTCAGTGAGCAAACCCGGTCACTAAATAATACGAGATCCGATTGTGTCGAGCAAGCAAATTCGGCCACCCATAGACATTAACATACAAACAGATTGTAATTGTTTAATTTGGAAAGCAGTGGCCCCTGGCCGGGTATTTTCTACTTTAACAGCCTTCAGAAAGCAAGAGCACATCAACCCGATTACATTTCATCCTTGAATACAGTGTGCCAACAAACACGGCGAGAAAACTTCACATCATTTGCATATGTCAGACTGTCAGCGAAATTAAGCAAATCTGTCAGGAATCGGATGACACAACCTTGCTCGAAGGCACTCTAAAATAGCTTTGAAAACTAGCGAAAAGATCACAATATAACCCTACTTGGCCTTCACCACAGTTCCCGGGGAATCAAACGACAAAATATACGGCGATTGTTGAAATACCCTAATGTTGACACGACTTTAAAATAGCATACGCGTACTGTACGTTAATTGATGTATTTTTTCAAAACTCACCGGTTCCTGAAAGCCATAGCCATTGCCAGAAATCGTGGACAAGATGGCGAACGCGCGTGCGCAATGCAAGCGTAATGGCGTCGATACAGCATAAGAAAATGTATGAGAATGTTCAAATTTCGCAAATATTTCATTATACATATTAGATTTCCACGGTGCCAGCATCTAAACTTCATGAGTGTCGATCGAACAACATAATAACACAAAAGCAGGTACTGAAACGGAGGCCTACCCACTTCCTGAGAAGAGTGCATTCTCTGCCTGTTTCTCTCCACTTTTCCCATACATTTCCTTATAATCTGCCTCAAATAGCTTCCGGTATCCGTCAACTAACGGGAGAGCACGACTATGTAGTTCAAGTGCCAGCATCTGAAAATGTGTGAATATGAGTGTTCGATGTCTTCAAATCGCTCGTAAAAGGCCTGATAATTCCACGCCAAAGTTCTTCCACAGACGTACTTTTGCGACCATTTTTCAGGCTGAGGTCAGCCATTTTGAATTCCCGATTTTGGTAGAAGAGAAGTCGAAGCAAAAACGTCCTCCAGGCGCCATGTTTACAGTTCATTATTGGGCAGGGGTTTCTGGGATACAATTTAGGTCCCAGACTACCCCAATAAATTTGAGTTTTCCCGGGCTTTTGAGCGCTGTAAAATCATGTCTGATATTCTGAGCAATTATATATATATATATATATATATATATATATATATATATATATATATATATATATATATATATATATATATATATATATATATATATATATATATATATATATATATATATATATATATATATATATATATATATATATATATACAGTCAATCCTGAAAAGGTTGTCCAGTTGAAATATATATTTAGGCAATTATATCTATCACGTGACCACTGAGAAACACCGTATAAGTACAAAGAAATACATAAAGTCAGCATGTTTATATAATTTTATGGTTGCTAGTTATCAGAATGATAAAACTAAGAGCATTTGGAGCATGTCCAGTTTAAAACTCGATAGTTTTAGGTGGTCACGTGACAGATATATTTGTATATTTGTATATTTAGACTGGACAACCTTTTCGGGATTGACTTTATATATATATATATATATATATATATATATATATATATATATATATATATATATATATATATATATATATATATATATATATATATATATATATATATATATATATATATATATATATATATATATATATATATATATATATATATATATATATATATATATATATATATATATATATATATACATATATATATATATACATATATATATATATATATATATATATATATATATATATATATATATATATATATATATATATATATATATATATATATATATATATATATATATATATATATATATATATATATATATATATATATATATATATATATATATGTATATATATAAAACGGAATGGCAAATGAAGTTCCAGACTGAATGTCCACTGGTTTATGTTAGGCAGCAATCTGCTTCTGCTTCTGAGCATGATTTATTGCTCTGCATTGAAATTCCTTGACCACTTCTGAAGATATGGGGAAATCTGATGAAAGGTACGAAAACCTCTCAAGGGATAGCATACACAGACCTGTTAAATGCGACGGTGGAGGGTGGGTGGTGCATTCTAAAGAGGGACTGTGAGCGTATCGAGGGAGGGCTTCGAAGACGATGTGGTTCAGTGAAGCAATCTTATCATACAACGGCAGGAAGAAAGTGGAAGGAACTTGACAATAAAACATTTAAGTTGAGTGTCCGTCGAGGGGAAATCGAATCACCAGAAGCTCTAAATGCAGAGGTACAAAGATGTTCTGAGGAGGCTGACAGCTGGAAGAATAAGTACAATGATTTGGCTGAACAACAAAAGAAGATGTTCAAAGAGATGAAGGAAGAGATGCACAAGCTGGAAGAAGAAATTACTGACTTGAAACAGTTAAACAAACAGTTGGCTGACTATGTTGAAGTCATTGAGCAGAAAGAGTCTTTAAATTGCCAAGGTAAAAAAATTAATGATTTAGGGGCAAAACAGAAAGGAAGGAAACTGCGCCATCTCAAGAACAAAGCACAATGTGCTCTGTGGTTCTGCAAGAGTTTCGGTCTTGAAATCACACAGTTAAAGCTAAAGGATGATGGAGGCGAAGAACATTCCTTGGACTATTGAACCCCATCTCACACAAGCTGCAGTTATGAAAATTTAAATGAAGACGACAGAAACAAGGTGGAGCAAGTTTTATTTTTACTAGACAAATTCTGTGTAGGAGATGAAATCTACCATGAGCTTTCTATTATTTCAGAAGGATTACCCAAATCATATTTAATCAAGCAGGTAAGAAGTAACCTCAACAAAACTTATCACATTGAAAGAACTCATGCGAAATGTCCAGGTGCCAGAATCAATTTCACTTCCACTCTGAGGGACCACATTCAAGAGTTACTTGAAGAGAGGCCAGAGTTGAAGTCAGAGGACATTCAGGTGAAACTAAGTGGAGATGGTGCACGAATGTCAAGGACAACTAACCTCATGATGTTTTCTTTTACTCTTCTTCAAACAAATGAATGTGCCATGTCCTCTAAGAGCAACAGAACTGTCGCAATTATCAATGGTCCAGAGAAGTATGAAACCCTGAAACTCTCTCTTATTGATTTCTTTGGTGAAGTAAATGAACTAATTAAGAATGGCAAACCGTCAATCAATGGGGAGGATGTAAAATTGGAGTTTTTCCTTGGTGGGGACATGAAATTTCTTTTGATGACAATGGGCCTAAAGTCAGCAACTGCGGATTATGCATGCTTGTGGTGTAAAGTACACAAAGATGACAGATGGGACACAAGCAAGCCCTCTGACTTCTACTGCAAGGAGCCACTCCAGAGAACACTGGATGAGATACGAGATTTTGTTCCCTTCAAAGAGTATGGATGCATCAATGAACCTCTAATAAACATTGATTTGAACAATGTGATCCCAGATGAGCTCCATTTGCTACTAAGAATAGCTGACAGATTACTAACAAACCTAATCGATGAGGTGCTAGAGAGGGATGCACTAGAAGACTTTCACAAGCAAAGGAGAAACCCCACAGGCATCCACCTAAAGAAACTGGTCAGGTCAATTAATAATTTACAGCTTAGCATGGTTTGACTCGTACCTAGGAAACCGGACCCAGAGAATGTCAATAGAATCAACGCTATCTGGCCTAAGAAAAGTGTCAACAGGTGTACCACAAGGAAGCATCCTGGGCCCACTGCTGTTCTTGGTTTTTATCAACGGAGTTCAGCTAGGTTTAAGACACTCACAAATGACACTTTTTGCGGATGATATGGCGTTACATTGCTCATCGGCCACACCCTCCAAATTGCAGACCATGTTAAATGAAGATTTGCAAGGGGTAGCTCAATGGTTATCAGAGAACAAACTAACAATAAACATCGACAAGTCTAAATTCATGCTGATCGGAAACAGGCATAGATTAAATGGCTTCAACGACGTGCATCTAAGAATTCATGACGAACAACTGGGAAGAGTGACGGAGTATAAATACCTTGGAATAATTATGGAGGAAACCATGTCATGGCAACCCCACATCGATGAAATTCAACGCAAAGTAAATCAGCGCCTGGGATTGTTGAAACGTATTAAACACTTACTACCACTCTATGCAAGGAAACTCTATGTAATCACGATGATCGTGCCAATCCTCGAGTATGGCTGTATCATCTGGGGAGATAGGAACAACATCTTGCTCATGAACTCCCTCCAGGTATCTTTGAACAAAGCTGCTAAGATCATACTCGATCGCCATCCGAATTCATCCGCCAGTGAAGCTCTCCAGACATTGGGTTGGTGCACGCTAGCTAAAAGAAGAATCTATCACCGCTGTCTGTATGTTTATAAGTCCATACATCATCTTTTGGACGAAGACCGTACTTTCACCAGTGGGGCTGATGTTCATCCCTACTACACTAGGCACAGGAAGGACCTTATACAGGAACAATCATCGACCACTAAGGGTCTTTTAAGATCAGGATGTATTTTTGTTAAGGACTGGAACGCCCTCCCAATAGAGTTAAGAGAGATTGAGAACCTATCTCAGTTTCGTAAGGTCCTACATAATGAAGTTCTGAATTAGAACTTTCTAAAGCTGTACTTTTTTATATAATAGCTTAGATTTTAGCTTATATATTAATCCTAGCTTTTTATTGTAATTTAACTAGATTTATTGCAATTATAAATGTAATTATTTGTAATTTAGTTAGCCTTTTATTGTAATTTAGTCAGTTTTTGTAATTTAGTCATTTTTTTCTTCTAATATTATTGTATGCAGAGCTCAGCTGAAAAGCACCTCACAGTGATGCTGACCGTCTGCCTAAATAAAGTTATTATTATTATTATTTGGGCATCTCATTTTCAATCTGCAACAAAAAAAATGCAGATGGGTCAGATAGTCAAACCAAAGATTACACAAGTCTTCTTGGATCACAAAAAAAGAAACTATTGTGTGGACTGCCCTCCAAATTTCATGAATTTCTAAATCCAGAATCCTGTGAAACTGTGAAGAAACTGTGGACAGATTTTGAAAATCTGTACAATGTTTTGACCGATTTCAACTTAGCATGTGATGCTTCCACTGACATCCACTGCAAAGCAAAAGCATGGATTGAGCTTTTCTGTTCTTTAAGAGGGGTCAAGCCTGGCTACACAAGGGCCCGAGTCACACCATACATGCATGCTATGGCCTATTACATCCATTTCTTTGTTAAAACACATGGTTGCTTCAAAAAATTCACCGGGCAAGGAGTAGAAAAAAACATTGACGATGCTAAGAGGGTGCTATTTCACAAATCAATCAAGTGGGATGCAGCAGGAGACATCCTAAGCACAGAAAGCAGGCAATGGGATCTGAGGCAACATGAGAGAAAAAAAGCTCCATATATCAAAAGGAAACTAGAGTACTGGCAGGGTGAGATCAGCGAAAGTAGGAAGCAAAGAAGACTCCTATCTGGGATTTCTTCAATGCAAGCTGAGGAGAATGAAATGCCTGACCCCAGCTTTGCCAATCAGGATTACCACAAGCTTACCATTGCACAACTGCGGGAAGTAATCAAAGAAAAGGGCCTTCGAGTAAAGGGTTTATCAAAACTAAAGAAAATAGAATTGGTTGCAATTGTCTGTGACAATACTTAGAGTCAGGAAGTAATTCATTGTATATACTATGAACATGATGATTTCTAGTTTGCACATGTAGATACTTTTATGAATCTAATAGAAAACTTTTCTTTGTACACCCTTGGCATCTCCACCATCTTTTCTCCCACTCGCTGTTAGCATTTGCGTGATACACCAAGTGAAGTCCTCATCTTAACTGGGAACTTCACTTTTACACCATCTCCATGTTTATCATACAAACAACTCCAGTTCGCAGGGAGGCTACAGCGGGAAAAGTCTTTATCATCAAGGAGAGTCCAATTCTTGCCCCCTCTTTTTCCTTTTCCACGAAAGAGAAATTTAAAAACATTGTGGCGAAACTGAAATGTTATTCGCTGCTCGGGCCCAACATGTCTCAGGGCATCTATCACTTCTCTTCTCATCAGATCCACAGTCTGTTGAACTGTATCCTTTGATGGGCGTGGATTTTCAAAATACCTTAAATGTAGCAACCAGGCTAGTTAAATTTAGATGTAAATAAGTTATATGATAGATATACAAATGATAAATAGAATTTGATGCACACGTTATAAATCAAGGATGATGTTTTAGATACTTTTTGAGGACTTCTACTTCTCTGCCCCGCATTTTACTTTAATGGTAGCAGAGTAAATGTAATTTTAAAAGTCAATATTACCCTAGCTAGCTGGAAACAAAATCTTTAAATTTCACCTCAATAAAGAGACTGGAATGTGCTCCTGCGGTTCCCAGGTATTTTCAAGGAAACTATACCATTTCCACTTTACGAGATATCTATTTCCCTGCGGAAAATACGAGGGTAGAGTTTGAGAATAGGATGTTTACGTGCGCTGTGAAGATCGAAGTATGTATATTAAAAAAGGGTAATTTTCGTACTGGCTTACCTCGGAGTCTTTTCGGCTTGCAACCAAGCGTTCTGTCTCGTATACTCCCAAGACCTTATTTCCACGACATCTTTTCCGCTTTTTTTCGTTATATAAAACATCTGCCGTACTCAGATTATGTAAAATGTCATAGGATATACGCTTTCGCGACGGTCGCCCCGCCATTTTGTTTCATTGCAAAATGAGCTACCGCTGACAAATGAACGAGGGCTCGAAATGTCCACGATTTCTGGCAATGTTTAGCTCTTTTCCAGCAAAGATAACAAAACCCCAAAGACTATTGTTTACATCTTCAATGATTTCAAAATACACTGTAAGAGCCGTCCTCATACTGTACGAAAATTCCACTTTCCATTGTATTGTGCGTCGTCATCTTGTCAAAACTTGGACTCTGAAAACTACAGTTCTGTTATTGTAAAAGGTGAAATTCGTCACGGTGATTGTTTGATTTCCACCGACTGTATTTTGGTATTCCTTACTGAAGAAGTGTCTGCGTTTTAACATAATACTGGCGTCTGAGATTAGTTCAGGTCGGCCAATCGATGCCTTAAAGAATTCGTTTCACGGCTAGAAAGCTTGCCTTCAATACACTGGCAAAATATCCGGGCAGTTTACAGCCGTCCGTCGAACTTCTTGGCCATGTATCTGCATCTTGTCGTACAAAATCATTTCCGTTCGTACTCTATCGCATGTCACCAAAAACAAATTGTGATTTACAGTTCTGGCCTCCTGTAAGAGCCTGAGAATGAGGTTGTACACCAGACAGACTGAATGACAAACGAACATTAAATTTCGAGGTGGCGACCCACTTGGAGTCTCCAAATAAGGCTATTCTGACCATTTCACGCTTTAGCTTTTATGAAAAATACAATATTTTGTCCATTTCCACCGAACATCTGTTTTATGTGAAAAGTGGAAAATGAGTTAATGCAAATATTGTTGACAACATGTCCCCTCTTTTTGACATTTTAGAATATCAAGTTCGCGTCAAACTCTAATCGTAGAATTCCGTTAATTCGAAACCTGGATACCTCGAACATATTCACTAACGCTTAACGTTTCCCGAGGATTCTTGTGTAGATCATTCGATTGCTGCATACTGCTATAATACGATCTGCTTCCGGGGCCGCTCGAAAAATGATCTCTGAAATTTGCTTTGTTCTTAGGCAGTTTGTGTACTGCACATGAAGGGACTCTTATCGAACGTTATTTTCTTAATTTCTGTGGAACATCCTCTGACGCTACCGGTCATACGTGACTTTCTACAGCTGCAGCGCAACTGATTGAGGTGGTGCTCCTGTCAATATGAATATTAAAGGTCCAGTCAAACGGTGATAATAGTCGATAATAGATCAAACTATCACGTGCGTTTGAACAGAACTATCATGCACTATCATGAACTGTCATTCGATTTGAACGTGTTCAAATTTTCCATGATAGTCGATGATGCTTTTCCCCGTTTGATCAGGCGCATGATAGTTTTTCGGTCAGCTGTTTTCCCCCCGAATGAACAGGCTCAAGCTTTCGCAGAATTCAAAAATGGCAAGCAATGAAAACAAGGCCGTCCGATCCCGAGTGGTGAAAAGAGTATAATTAAACAAAAAAAAAAAAAAAAAAAAAAAAACAGATAGTGGCTCTTCTGTTCATATATACAGCCATGTTTGTCATGTTCTCGCCGAGGCGTTGTTGACATTTCACACGAACGAGAGCTCGCGCGAGCGATTGCGTTATTTCGGGTCGACTATCAAGCGCTCTTTCGTGAGCGTTTGATCGCTCTCTGTTATAGTCAATTATAGTAGGTAATAGTTTTTGCCGCAGAGAATTGCGACAAACGATGAGTCATGCAACTTTTGTGTGATGGGAGAAGGGCTACTCCCGCAAAAACTAATTTGTGTGGTGAAACATGGTGTTTAGATTGAATGCGACGCAGGCTACAGGTGAAAGTCAGATTCAAGAAATTAGACGGGCACTCAAAAGGACATTTGACTCATGAATTAGCCTTCTAGTGAAAATGATTATTCTTTTCAATAAATTTACACTTGCCCGATATTTTGATAAAAATTTAAGATTGGCACTTACCAGTGAAATTGAACGAAACTGTCATTTTATAAATTAATGAGAAGGTTCTAAGTAAAATCCAAGAGTGAAGCACGAGGGTCGATTAAAGTATGTTATTAAGTTTGAGCCGTTTGTTTTATATTCGTCGCATCTTAAAAATGCTACTTCTGTCTGCAAGGATAATGCAGGAATAGTAACTATAGGAATCGTTTTGAGCATTTTACTTGGAACATAGCAGAAGTTATGTCGAATCGGGTCAGGTATCGGAAGTTATTTGATAGGGCTACACTTGGCGATCATGGCAGCACTTGAGTTCGGTTCGTTGCAGCAGTTTGACATAAAAAGGGATCTACAGTCAATCTCTCACAGTTAAAAAAAATAGAAGAGAGGTGACGGCAAAAATCAACGAAGCGAGGACTACTGCGAGCGAATGAGGTGCAAAACTATATTTCACATTTGTGACCAAAGACCAATAGAAGGACTTCGACGCTACCATGAAGTTACTGGATGACCATTTACATACCTAAAGTGAACATTTCGCTCGATCAGACCAACGAGGAGGCTATCGACCAGTACGTATGCCGTCTGAAACAACGTTCAGTTACGTGCGATTTCGGGGAAAGCAGAGACGAGTATATCAGGGACCATCGGATTGACAAGTGTCACAAGTTTCCAGAAAAGGACGAGGGCGTGACTAAGTAGAATACTTGCTGTTGATTGCGAGAGTATACGAGGCGATGACTACGCAGCTGAGAACCATGAGTGCAAGATGAACACCAATTAGGTCCTAGAGGAAAAAGTAGTCAAAAGCGCAGCAACGGAGCGGAGGGCCTGGGATCACAAGAGTGCTACAAATATGAAAAAAAGGGAACTTCACTCGGGGTAAAAAATGCAGACCCTGCAAAGAGACTGGGCAGTTCGCGATAAAATGATACAAGGCAAAGAGTGATCCACAGCGTAGACAAGGAACCAGTCATAATCAATCAAGGAGTGGCTCAAGACCTGGCAAGGAAAGACGTAATTCCAACACTAATTACGTTGATGCTGGTGATA
Source organism: Plumapathes pennacea (assembly GCA_964036295.1). Lineage (NCBI taxonomy): Eukaryota > Metazoa > Cnidaria > Anthozoa > Antipatharia > Myriopathidae > Plumapathes > Plumapathes pennacea. The sequence continues at coordinate 10,382,989 of OZ038462.1, forward strand.
GCCAAGTCGAGCAGTCTAATTATTCGTTTTCTGTGAGAGAGTAAGCAATAGAAGAGGCCATATTAGTCTGACCGTCGTAGGTATAGAGCTACCAGATGTGTTTATAGATTTGGGAGCAATGTGCAATTTTGTTGGACACCAAACGTGGGAACAACTAAAATTACAGCGAACCCAATGTAAAATATGCAAAACACAATAATACACTAATTGCGTATGGAAGCAAGGAACCCTTACCACACTTGGAATTTTTACAGCTGAAGCTACAGCTAGTAGACCAGCGCGGCCGATTCTGTCATAATCGATGGCAATGGCAAAACGGTTTTACCCAGCAGGCAAACTGCAAAAGAACTTGATATAATATACATTGGTCCGCCGTACAGATCATCGGACAGTCAGTGGTGAGTCTGTAAAATCCCTTTGCCCGCGAGATGAAAACTCGGACGAGCTTCTGGGAAAGGAAGTCATTGAAAACTATTTCAGAGTAGCCAACCGTACAGGTTTCACTATTAATTGTGATATAGAAAAAAATGTAGAAAATGAAGCAGTCATCATCAGAGACCACAGTACGAGCAACGTTTTCAGCTAACGTATTCTACCATGTTTGGTTTTTTTTTTCAAATCCTTCTTAGTGAAGGAAGCAGGCACTTCATAACATTCACAACACACCGAGGCTGCTGCGCAAATACCGATACTGATATTTTGCATTACATCAGCACCGGAGAAGCACGAACACATCTTCAGAGACGTGCTGCGAGATTGTGATGGTGTAGGGTCCAGGAAAACGGTAGTACGCAGCCCTCCCCCCTAGTTAGGTCTCGCTCAGGTGTCACGTGATGAGAGAGACACGAGGAGAATGATGGCAAAATAAAAGTGTTGTTTTTGAGTTGCGATAGCTTGATTTAACCACGGTCCACGGGGCTAACATTTTGGCGACCCTGCCAGGACATGGAATTAGAAGTGGACGAACTCCAGCTCCAGCTGGAGGCCGAAGTTTGTGGCCTTGGGATGGAAGCCTTGACCGACTTGGCGAAGCAGTTGAAAGTAAACACCGAAGGGTTAAGGAAAGTGATTCTCTCCAAGAAGATTCGCGCGAAAATGGAACAAGAGGTTGAAGAATCAGAGGACAAAAAGGGACTACTGGTGAGTTTTGCTACATTGATCGCTGGAAATCCACCGCCGCTCGAAGGCGACGATAAACAAAGCCACGTGAAAGACGAGCTCGCAGAACAGGACGAAAAGCCCGAGGGACAAACAAAGGAGGCCACGTCGAAGGTAAAGGTGGATGTTAGTAAAATTCTTAAACGAGATTTCAAGATCCACGGCGTAATAGGAGGAGAAAACTATAAGGACGGACTATCGTTTGTGAGTCTCGCCAGGCAAATTGATACGGGTATAACAACGGGCTATAAAGAAAGCGAGGTCATCGAAGCCGTGATCCGAGCAGTTAGCCCGAGCTTGAAACTGAGATCCTATCTAGAAATGATTCAGGATTTGACTTTGGTGCGATTGAAGCTCATTTCAAGCAGAAATCAGGGACAGAACTGTATCAGGAACTATCTGTGATACACCAGGAGACAAGTGAGTCCTCTCAGGATTTTCTTATCCGGGCTATGAGCCTGAAACAGCAGGCTATTTTCGTATCAAGGGCAAGTGACAGTGCTATCAAATATGAGCCCCCCTTGGTCCAGGCACTATTCTTGCATGTAGTGGAGACTGGGCTACAGGAGGAGTCAGTCAGGGTAAAGTTACGCCCCTTCCTGGAGAAACCTGATGTGACTGATGAGGAACTCATGGAGAAAATCAACCAGATCATGTCCATTGAAATGGAACGGCAAAATAAGATGGGTACAGCTAGTAAGAAAGGGCCAAGGGTTAGCCAAGTTAGGACCACACCCTCTACTGATGACCTGGCCCCAGGATATCCCAGTCAAGAACCCCAGAAAAAGAGTGCTAAATCCCAAGAAAAAGGGGCAAAACCAAATAGTTTGGTTGCAGCACTGGAAGCTGTACAGTCAGATCTCGCATCCCTAAAGGAAGCTCTCCATAGGCCCCCTCCTCAACCACCAGGAGAAACCTCCAGAGAATACTCACGAACTCCTCGGCCACGTGACCAGCGTCGACAGTGCAGTTGGTGCCAGGCTTCAGGAATGAACAGGTGCGACCACTGCTTCAAGTGTGGTTCAGCAGATCACTTTGCAAGAGGGTGTCGGAAGGGTTATGGTTCGGGAAACGGGAACAGGTTGCAACCGAGGGACAGGATGTAGCCGAGCAAGCCAAGATGTCCCATACCTGCAGGTGCTGTGGAAAGAAGGAGGACCAAACTGCTTTTCAGCAGTGTAGCCATTGCCAAACTGTCAGATATTGTTCCCTTGGGTGCCAGCGGAGACACTGGAAGTTACATAAAGCACTGTGTCAAGCAATCACCTGGTTAACTAACAGAAAACACCGAGAGGACCGGGTGAACGACGGGGCATATGTGAGTCATCTATCACCAAAGGAACATGCTAAGCTGGTCCAGTTAGTTGGACAGAAATGTACAGTGACATGCCTTCTTGATGGGGTACTAACTGAGGCTCTCTGGGACACCGGGGCCCAAGTATCCATACTTTCACGTAGTTGGGTCAAACAACATCTACCAGGGAATGAGGTTCGAGACATTGGAGAGCTGCTAGGCAGGGACGGGCTAACTTTGAAGGCAGCCAATGGAACTGATCTCCCCTACGCAGGTTGGGTGGAGATAAATGTTAGTCTAGTGGGGACAAATTCTGCTGACAGTATCAGGGTACCCTTCCTTGTGTCAAGAGATGCACTGGATGCCCCAATTGTTGGGTATAATGTAATTGAAGAGATAACTAAACGCTCCACTGATAATGCTCCACCTGACACAGGAGAACCAATAGTGGACATTCTAACCTCAAGTTTGGCCAGTACAAATCGTGATCAAGTGGAGGCCCTTGTCCAACTCATCAAAACGGAAACACCAAGTGAACTGTCTCCTGTGAGGACAAGGAAACAGGACACTGTCATCCCTAGAGGACAGTCAGTCTGTGTACCATGTCGTGCCACTGTAGGTCACACCGACAGTAGAATACCAGTGCTATTCGAACTTGACCCCAACCCATCCTGGCCTATGGGACTGCAGATCCAAGAGACTCAAGTAACCACTGCAGGAGGTTCTACCCATCGGGTCAATATTCGTGTGGACAACCCAACTGGGCATGACATCACATTGAAAGGACGAACCACACTAGGACACCTCCAGCAGGTGAAGTCAGTCACTCCACTCGAGGTGAAACGGAAGGAAACGCCCATCGTTACCGACACAGAAAACTCTACAAGCGTAGACACCCAGGAGCGAAACCCCAGTGAAACTAGTGACAGCAACACTGCGAAAGAACACACCAACAACATACCTGATGTTGACCTAGCGGGACTTTCTGCTGAGCAGAAGAGAATTGCCAGAAAAATGTTGGAAGAGGAAGCGGAGTCATTTTCTCAGAACGGATGATGATATTGGTAGCGCAGAGGAGTTACAAGTGACTATCAACCTCACTGATCCAACACCAGTCCAGAAGACCTATACATCAATCCCGCGGCCCCTGTACTCTGAAGTCAAACAGTATGTCGAAGACCTGCTAAACAGGGGATGGATTCGGCACTCAAGATCAGCCTATTCATCCCCAGTCGTCTGTGTTCGAAAGAAAGATGGAACCTTAAGGTTGTGTGTAGACTATCGACAGCTAAACCTCAAGACAGTCCCTGACAGACACCCGCTGCCCAGAATCCAAGACACGTTGCAGAGCCTCGGTTTGAAATCACTGGTTTACACTCCTGGACCAGGGCAAGGCATACCACCAGGGCTTTGTGAGCCCTGAGAGCAGGCATAAGACTGCCTTTGTGACGCCATGGGGGCTTTATGAGTGGGTTCGTTTACCATTTGGGTTGAGAAATGCACCAGCGGAGTTCCAGCGCTTTATGGAATACTGTTTGAATGGTCTCAGGGACGATATCTGTATACCATATCTCGATGATATCATTGTTTTCAGCCGAACATTCGAAGATCACGTAAACCACCTGCGGCAAGTTCTACAACGCCTGCGGAGTCACGGCATAAAGCTCAAGGCAAAGAAATGTAGACTCTTCCAACGGGAGGTCAACTACCTAGGGCATATTGTGTCGGCAACTGGTTACAGGTTGGATCCTGCAAACGTCGAGGCAGTCACAGGCCTAAAGGATACCAAGCCAGCAACGGTGGGGGAGTTGCGGAAGTTGTTGGGCCTCCTCGGGTACTACCGTAGATATGTTCAGGACTTTGCCAGAATTGCCCAACCACTGTTTGAATTGCTACAGGCAAACCCGGAAGGCAGATCCAAAGGAGTGGGCAGGCCAAACCATGCAAACAATGGGGCCGTGTCATCTACACAACCAGTTGTCTGGGAGGAACAGCATCAGGAGGCGCTTGAACAACTGCTTAGTCGTTTAGCAAGTCCTCCAATCCTAGGGTACCCAGATTTTCAGCAACCCTTTGAATTGCACACTGATGCATCCCAGGAGGGTCTCGGCGCGGTTCTATACCAGAGACAGGATGGAAAGATGCGAGTCATGGGGTACGGCTCGAGGTCACTGACAAAGGCAGAAAGGAATTACCACCTCCACTCAGGGAAACTTTAATTCTTGGCGCTGAAGTAGGCAGCCTGTGAGCATTTCAGGGACTACCTCTACTATGCACCCCACTTCACAGTCTACACTGATAATAACCCTCTTACGTATGTGCTAACCACGGCGAAGTTGAATGCTACTGGTCATCGATGGATAGCCGAACTCGCAGATTTTTCCTTTACAATCAAGTACAGGCCTGGATGCTTGAACATCGATGCCGACGCACTCTCACGAATGCCCCAGGACATTGATTCATACTTGGACACACACACAGAGCATTTCCCAGAATGATATAGAGGCTACCATAGCTGGAGTAGAAGCACAAAGTAGAGGAGACACAATCTGGGTGTCTGCCGTGAGTTGTGATCCCAGCACTCTCAACATCGAGGAACATCTCCTAGGATCCAGCAAACCCAACATCAGCAGGACCACTCTCGCAGATGCACAAAGGAAGGACTCATCGATAGGCAGGGTTCTCATCCTCAAGCAGAACTGGAGGCGACCGTCCCCACAGGAGGCTAAAAGGGAGTCACCAGACACTCGGACACTCCTGAGGCATTGGCACAAACTACATCTTGATGACGATGGAGTACTATACAGGAAGAGCGGCCCGTACTCACAATTAGTATTACCACGGCAATTCCATGCAATAGTTTTCAGGGAACTCCATGAAGAAATGGGACACCTGGGAGCACCCCGAGTGATAGCACTGGCTCGTGAGCGGTTTTACTGGCCCAACATGGGAAACGACATCACCCATTTTGTAACTAAAGCATGCCAATGTCTGAAGCAACGACCGCCCCATCTACCCACTCGTGCACCACTCCACAGTATCAACACGTCGTACCCATTCGAATTGGTCTCAATCGACTTTCTTCACCTGGAACAAAGCTCGGGAGGGTATGAATACATCTTGGTCATCATCGATCACTTCACCAGGTTTGCACAAGCGTACCCGACAAGGAATAAGTCAAGTGCGACAGCTGCTGAACGATTGTATAATGACTTTGTACTCCGATTCGGCTTCCCCACGCAGATACTCCATGATCAAGGGAGGGAGTTTGAGAACAGACTGTTTCACAAATTACAGCAACTCAGCGGAGTCACCCGTCTACGTACAACGCCATACCACCCCCAATGTAATGGGAAGGTAGAAAGATTTAATCGGACCTTGCTGTCTATGTTGAGGACTTTACCGGAGAGCAAGAAACATAAGTGGAAGGATTCACTAAATAAGGTTGTCCACGCATACAACTGCACGAAGAACGACGCTACCGGATTTTCTCCCTTCTACTTAATGTTTGGCCGCTCACCGCGCCTACCAGTCGACCTCATGTTTGGGATTCCTCCCGATAAGACTAAGGTGACCCACATTGAGTACGCATCAAAATGGGAGGCGGCCATAAGGGAGGCTTATTCACTGGCCAGGAGCAACAGTCAACAGTCAGCAGCTGACGGGAAGAAGAACTACGACCGAAAGGTGCGATGCTCAGGGCTACAAGTCGGCAACAGAGTACTTGTGCGCAATCTATCACAACGTGGAGGGCCTGGGAAACTTCGCTCTCATTGGGAACAGCAGATTCATGTTGTGGTGGAACAGAGCGGGGACCTACCAGTGTACAAAGTAAAGCCAGAGGGATGTGCAGGGAAACCTCGGATATTACACAGAAACCTTCTTCTGCCTTGTGACTTCCTCCCAGCTGACCCTCCCCAGTCACTGCGCCAGTCAGCTAAACAGAAGAAAGGAACTAGTCCACACTCGGGACAACCTCAGAAGGTGGCTCAAGAACCAAGTTCTGAAGACAGTGACAGTGACAACGAACAGGAACCCCTTGGCTTGTTTCCTGATGAACTGGACAAAGTTCAACCACTGCAACCGGAACTGAGGCAGGATGAACATAACCCGACACCACCAGAAGACCCGCAGGACGAGATAAGCCAAGAGGAGTTGGACAATGCACAGATACAATCAGAGGGTGAAGCAAATGTTACCCAGGAGGACACCATCCCCAACCCAGAGACAGCAGAGCCACCGTCGTTGTCAGGGCCGACTGTACACACAGGGCGTCCTACCCGTGATCACCAACCCCCAAATATACTGTGCTATGATACTCTGGGCAACCCAAGTTACCATCCGTCTGGTGTATCGAGCATCCAAGTACCTCAAAGTGTTGCAGTTCAACCAGGGATGTACATGTATTCCCCCCATTTGTTCCGCCAGGGCTGATACCCATGTTTTGGCACCACGGATACACTAATATCCTGGGTCAGTGGAAACCATATGGGCACCCAATGTGTCAGGCCCATGGACAAATGCATTCCCCCAGTATGTACATGTACCAGTAAACTTCAGCAATGTGGAACACTGGAACAGTTTCAGTTATTACAAGTGAAAAAAAAAGAAAAAAAAAGAAAAGTTTTTAATAATCAACATTACTGGCAGTACACTGTAATCTCGAGATATCTACGTCTCTGACAGTGTCAGTGGGTCTCAGATGACTTAGTAACCGAAAAGTACTTTGCTTGAACAGAGCAGTTGGATTGAACAGAGGCTGTGGGACTAAAGGAAGTAGAATAAGATTGTTGTAGGCCTGATCACCCTGCAGGAACATTTTCTGATTGAGTAGTCTGCAGTGATGTTCGTCCATGTTATAAGTAATGTCCATGCGGACATTTTAAAGAGGGGGAGTGTGTAGGGTCCAGGAAAACGGTAGTACGCAGCCCTCCCCCCTTATTTAGGTCTCGCTCAGGTGTCACGTGATGAGAGAGACACGAGGAGAGTGATGGCAAAATAAAAGTGTTGTTTTTGAGTTGCGATAGCTTGATTTAACCACGGTCCACGGGGCTAACAATGGCGTAGTAATAACAACTAATAACATGTTAATCCATGGATCTGAAACAAATATACAAGCGAAGAAGATCTACACTAGTCCTTTACCAACTGAGAGTGTGGTGTTAACCCTCATTTGTGAATAAAATTAAGTGTGAAATCAGGATGACACGCCTGTTTTTCTTTGTGCATGAATTTAAACAGACTGAGGTGTAAATCCAAGTGGAGAGATTGTTGCTAAGACCAAATAATTCTAGCGGAGCAAGATCATTCATGGGACTAGTACAGCTTGTGGCTAGATAAATTCGAGACCTGTCATCAGTAGGAGAACCAGTTAAACGGTTGACCAGCAAGGATGTGTAATTCGAATGGAAAAGGAAAAGCGAACTGCATTCCAGGAATCGAAGAGGCTGATCACGAGAACTGACACCCCCGCCTACGTCGGAGAAATTGCAAGGCACGAGTTGTAGCAGATGTGTCACTGGTAGGACTCGGAGAGGGACGTCGAACCCAGCTGCAAGACAACAAGACAACAAGTGGACGAGTGGAGTTTCGACTGTCTGAATGTTGCAGAACAGCGAAACAGCCAGACGAAAAAGGAAGCTTTGTTACTGGTTTGGGCCTGAGAGCGTACATCTTTGACAGAGAAATTGAGATAGAAACTGACCACAACCCAACTAGAGTGTACTATCTACTCCCGGATATCAAAACCACCAGTAACTGCAACTTCAAAGATGCAACTTCAAGTTGTGTGCAAAACGGGTAAAACCAAAGTTGCTGTCAAGAGGGAGACAAAACGAAAAGCAGAGACACCATTTGAACCACACATATAAATTGTGACGGGGATCAAAGGATCTACTATCTATGCACGCCGACTCAGCGATTGGAAAACAGTTTGCAAAGACGCATCTCGAATCAAATCCATAAAGACACGCAATCAGCACCTGGATGACAACACTGTGCAACCACAGCAATTACAAGTACCAACTGCACAGGGACAACAGCCAGTGCTGACACAACACAACCTCACCGACAACGAGGCACCAGGGACAGCACCAGCGCAACCGGATCAACCAAGAAGATCAGCAAGGAACCGCACATGAATATTTGATGGACATTTAAGAGACTGTGCAGAGCGCTAGAACATCCAAAACATTAACTTGTACACCACCAGATGTGTAGCAAGGAAACTTGAATGAACAATGAATATTGAAGGAACACTATATTGTTACTGTTACAGGTATGATAATTATTGAAACATGATCAACCATACAAATGATAAGATAATATTGATTCATATAAACTATGCCATAGGATTCTAACTGAAAGGGGAGGAATGTAGTAATCTGATCCTATATTGATTACGTAATGAACCACGTGATAGAGCACATGGCCAGGGATTATTAAAGTATACAAGACGAACGGACTGAGCATACTGAGTCTTCACTGTAGTGTATTATTCTGGACCCGAAGAGGTTATCACAGGTGGGGGGGAGGGGGGAGATTGTTCCATAACTTAATGGCTCTTGGAAAGTAAGAAGCCGTAAAATAATTTTGCCTATAGTATGAGGTTAGATTAAAATTATTTGAGTCGAAGTTCCGGGTTACATAGTAACAGGTAGCTGGGACAAAATATTTATTACAATCAATGTGCATAAGGCCAGATTTAAACTTGTACAGCAGAATGATATCGCTGAATTCCCTGCGGTGATGTAACGGAAACAGATTTAGGGACTTGAGCCGATCTAAATACGACACTTCACGCGGCGGATAGTTTAATATGAATTTGGTAGCTCGATATCATGATAAACCATAGGTTCTCTTTCCCACCAAAGTTATGATGAGCTAACCCAAAATAATGTTTATTTATGACTTACGTTGTACATGACATGGTAAAGTTTTTCGCCGTTCATTCTAGCAACAAGAAAGTCTCCGGCTCTGTAAATATATTGTTCTCATACCGTAGCGCAAATAGTTTTAAAGCCGTTGATTTAGGGTCCACCAAAGATTCTGTGTGCCTTTTCACAGTCGCAGCGCAACTGAGTCAAATTTGTCCTTCAAAACTGTCAAAATTTACGCGTGAAAAATATGCCAGAAAGTGGAATTTCAATTTTGTAACATGCACTGTGGTGTTACTTTAACTGTGTACAAGCAAAACTTATAATATCTGGTGTGAAATTCCAACATGCATTAATCTCAAAATACAGAACAATGTATGTGACAAATGTGACAGCAAAATAGCATCGAAACTTATGGTACTGTACTCACCGATTCCATTTCTATCCTTCCATTACGCTTCAGTCTTTTGACCATACATTTAAAATGTACGGAAAGGGACAGGTACTGTACGCAGCCTTCCACAAATATGTCTAGCTTTGAGTTGAAGGAAATGCCTGTATACACTGATCAATTCGTCCTGCCAGAGAAGTGTAGGCCTTTGTAGATGTACAATAACAAATCAATGCCCATCACACTAAACCGCAAAGCGACAGTCGTCACAAACTCGTTCCCAGGGCCTTCAGCGTGAGAAACTCTCAAACGAAGCCCTACCTTTTTTCAGATTTCTCTGGGTCATTTAAGTTTGGTTTTTTGATGCAGTAGCGGAGTTGTGGAATCCAAAAGAAATTGTTTTCTAAAATTTCGACCTGTAACTCGAAGCAGTGAATTCCCAGATAACGTTGGGCATATTGCACGACAGGTAGCTCAAGCTGTGGGGTCTGGGGCAAGTGTTTCATGTTATAGGAGTTAGAGTGGGAGTGTTTTATGACACAAATAGTGCATCAAATACTAAAATAAAACAAACGAAACTTTGCTGGTGTGTTTCACTGCTCTTTGGCTGTCTATGTTCGCAATTTCAGCGGTTTTGGTAATTGTTGCCTCAGTGACATCATTGGTAGTTATAAAACGGTTCGAGCCCAAGTGCATTTTGAAATACAGATTGATTATGGATATGACTTACATCCTGAAATCTTCTACTTGCTGTTGTACAAGTAAGACACTCGATGGGGCCAAAATAGCACTTATACCAGGGCTGTTTTGACTAACCCTTATTACTAGTAATGATATAACCCCATGGGCCAAATCAGTCTAACATGGGGTCAACTCATATTTTCATGGGGTTATTATGGATTTTACAATGGCCAATTTAGAGTTTAGTTGGGTCATTTTGACTCCAAATTTCAAACTGGCCCTTTGTAGTCCAAAATAGCTCCTTCATAAAGTGGGGCTATTTTGCATTTTGGGTCTAAAACGGCTCTTTCAAATTTAGTGTAGTAACCTCGCATGGAGGTCGTACGCGACAGGCTGACAGACTGACAACATTACATTTCGAGATGGCGACCCGCTTGAATCTCAAAAAGCCGCAATATTACAGCATTGGCGTCGTGATTACTACCCCAACAGAGCTTGGGGATTATCAATAAAATGGATTCAGAGTGTCTTAGAAACCTATATCCAATCCTGATTCAAACAATGCTCAGATGTTAAGTGTAAAACAGTGTTCCACTACGAAAACAGCGTAACGGCACAGAATTTTTTTGCATAGCCTGCGAAACAGGCCCTAGGGTTTGTTTTTCACGAGCAGTTAGAACGTTGAATCATTTTATGGCCGCGTCGGAGTCTAGGGCGAGGATTTGTGGCCACGTCGGAGTCTGGGGCGAGGTGTATACTAGGGCCTGCAACCGCCTCTCTATGATTTGAGTATTCACGTTCAGATTCTGAACGGAAAATACTGATTGGTCAATACTCGGCTTGGAATGTGCTTGGAATGTGTCAAAATGTTTGATAAATACCAGATGAAGTACAACGTCTGCACACGTGCGCACGAGAGAATTTGTTTTGACAGCTCGATCAACCGTGGGAACATTTCCGGTGTGTTTCTGATTGGTCGGTTTTATGACAGGTTGTCAAAATTAATTCGGGGGCTGAATTCATTTGCATAAGAGCTGATTGCAGGCCCTTGTATTCCCCTCTTCGGATGCTACACAACCCCCTCTTGCCGACCACGCGCGGACAACTGAGCGCGGCCAACGGACGCTACACAAGGGCCTGTTTCGCAGGCTAGTTTTTGCAGTGCTAGAGAAATATATCAGGTATAGAAGTGCAAAGGTCACTGTTTAAATTTATTTCCTGTTTTAAAAAATGTTGAGAGCAGAGCCACGTCTTGACGGATTAAAAGAGCCAGTAATGCATGTTCATAAAATATCTTGCCAGAATTAATGTCTACTGTAACTATAATGTTTTCTACGACTTTAAACAACCCTGCCCTGTTTATCGGTCGCTTTTGATTAGTTGCAGCGAGTACAAGATTTCGTCTGATTCTTGACACTGCTCTGTTTTCTGTCCGTGTCTTTTTTTAGAAATTACATTGTATTTCCGTTTAGACTAACTCGAATGAAATATTCTTATTTGCTATACATATATCCTCATTAACACTACAATACAGTAAAATAATTGGTTTAGGAAAGAGCCAGAACAAAATTTGGTACCACTGTACATTGGCCATTGTACAAGTTCACTGGCATAGCCCGGTTTTTTTTACATTTCATGTTATTTTAATTATTGGTTGACACAATTCAACACGCAGATGTGGACGAGTGCATAGAAAACAAAGACAACTGCTCTACAGACGCTATTTGCAAAAACACCCAAGGTGCCTTCAACTGCAAGTGTAACAATGGTTACCAGGGAGATGGCGTAAACTGTATTGGTAAGGATTAGTTCATTGACTTTGTCACATCATCACATTTCTTCGTACCCATACCTTTTAGTTTGTATGTTTTATTAATTAACTCGTTTACACTAACTCGCATAAAGTCATTCTCTCTTCATTTTTCTGTTATACATACAGATTTAGACGAGTGCAAAGAAAACAAAGACAACTGCTCTGCAGAAGCTACTTGTGAGAACATCCAAGGTTCGTTCAACTGCAAGTGTAACAATGGTTACCAGGGAGATGGCGTAAACTGTATTGGTAAGGACTAGTTCATTGACTTTGTCGCATCATCACATTTCTTCGTACCCATACCTTTTAGTTCGTAGATTCAATTAGTTCGGTTACACTAACTCGAATGAAGTAATTCTCTCTTTTTTTTTATACATACAGATTTAGACGAGTGCGCAGAAAACAAAGACAATTGCTCTGCAGTAGCTACTTGTGAGAACATCCAAGGTTCTTTCAACTGCAAGTGTAACAATGGTTACCAGGGAGATGGCGTAAACTGTATTGGTAAGGACTAGTTCAATGACTTTGTCGCATCATCACATTTCTTCGTACCCATACCTTTTAGTTCGTAGATTCAATTAGTTCGGTCACACTAACTCGCATGAAGTAATTCTCTTTTCTCGTTTTTATACATACAGATTTAGACGAGTGCGCAGAAAACAAAGACAATTGCTCTGCAAAAGCTACTTGTGAGAACATCCAAGGTTCGTTCAACTGCAAGTGTAACAATGGTTACCAGGGAGATGGCGTAAACTGTGTTGGTAAGGACTAGTTCATTGACTTTGTCGCATCATCACATTTCTTCGTACCCATACCTATTAGTTTGTAGATTCAATTAGTTCGGTTACATTAACTCGAATGAAGTAATTCTCTTTTCTTTTTTTATACATACAGATTTAGACGAGTGCGCAGAAAACAAAGACAATTGCTCTGCAAAAGCTACTTGTGAGAACATCCAAGGTTCTTTCAACTGCAAGTGTAACAATGGTTACCAGGGAGATGGCGTAAACTGTATTGGTAAGGACTAGTTCAATGACTTTGTCGCATCACCACATTTCTTTGTACCCATACCTTTTAGTTCGTAGATTCAATTAGTTCGGTCACACTAACTCGCATGAAGTAATTCTCTTTTCTCGTTTTTATACATACAGATTTAGACGAGTGCGCAGAAAACAAAGACAATTGCTCTGCAAAAGCTACTTGTGAGAACATCCAAGGTTCGTTCAACTGCAAGTGTAACAATGGTTACCAGGGAGATGGCGTAAACTGTATTGGTAAGGACTAGTTCATTGACTTTGTCGCATCATCACATTTCTTCGTACCCATACCTTTTAGTTCGTAGATTCAATTAGTTCGGTTACACTAACTCGCATGAAGTAATTCTCTTTTCTCGTTTTCATACATACAGATTTAGACGAGTGCGCAGAAAACAAAGACAATTGCTCTGCAAAAGCTACTTGTGAGAACATCCAAGGTTCGTTCAACTGCAAGTGTAACAATGGTTACCAGGGAGATGGCGTAAACTGTATTGGTAAGGACTAGTTCATTGACTTTGTCGCATCATCACATTTCTTCGTACCCTTGCCTATTAGTTCGTATGTTTCATTAACTCGTTTACACTAACTCGAATGAAGTAATTCTCTTTTCTCTTCATTTTTTGTTATACACACAGATTTAGACGAGTGCGCAGAAAACAAAGATACCTGCTCTGCAGAAGCTACTTGTGAGAACATCCAAGGTTCGTTCAACTGCAAGTGTAACAATGGTTACCAGGGAGATGGCGTAAACTGTATTGGTAAGGACTAGTTCATTGACTTTGTCGCATCATCACATTTCTTCGTACCCTTGCCTATTAGTTCGTATGTTTCATTAACTCGTTTACACTAACTCGAATGAAGTAATTCTCTTTTCTCTTCATTTTTTGTTATACACACAGATTTAGACGAGTGCGCAGAAAACAAAGATACCTGCTCTGCAGAAGCTACTTGTGAGAACGTCCAAGGTTCGTTCAACTGCAAATGTAACAATGGTTACCAGGGAGATGGCGTAAACTGTTATGGTAAGAACCAGTTCAATGACGTTGTCTCATCTTCACTTTTTTCGTACCAATACATTTTAGTTAGTCTTTTTCCGGAAATCGTGGCTTTCTTGTTTAAAACAAAACGCACAGATGTCGATGAGAGTTACGGAAACAGAGCTTTGTGTCAGCCAGAAGCTATTTGCCAAAGTGCTCCTAGTTTCTTTACTTGCAAGTGTGTGAAACCAAGTTGTGAAGTTGAAGTGAAGAGATATTATAGACAACGTTATCAACTTTCAACTGGACGACTCATACTTTTGGCTATCATCATTATTTCTATTACTAGAAATCCGACAATCGCAGATACCCCTTGCTCTGGCAACTATTACTTTTTGGTACTGCTCAACAAGAGCAGCCTTTGTTTTACTGAAGTTTATAAGCAGACATTTCTTCGAAGTCAAGTACTACACGCAAAGAAAGGAGAAAAATATGGCGTGTGTTATACTTTCGAGTTGAAAGTACGTATTTCTCACGGTCGACATACTAAATTAATTCTTGCAATCTGCTGGGCACATTCTCAAACATTTAGTACTTGAATTGTGAAGTTGGTCGGCCGCCGTAGTACGGGAAAAAAGAGAAACACTGATTTTCCATTTTCGAATTCATAGGCAGTACAACTAAATAGGCTTTCTGTGCGATTTCTTTCTTTCTCTTATCTTTTACTCTGGAATGCATGCACTAGACTCTGAGGCATGCATATTTAATGAGCTCGAATTGTTTTCTATGTGAACCCGCTCAAAACAGCGTGATTTCTCCCAGAATCAACTCAAAGCTTAAACGGTTCACTTCAAATTATACATGGGCTTCAAACCTAATCATACTTCAAAGGACTTGTGAATGATTCTCGTTGCAATAACCGCGTGTCAGATTGCAGAATTTCTCGAATAGACAGTTAGTTTTGATCTTGAAAGAAAAACAGACAGCTGACTAAATCATTTAAAACCCCAGGTTCCGACTGCTCTGAGCAAATACGCTTGCCGAATCTGGCGACAGAAGCCGATATTAAAACAATACTTCGAGAGAAAATGATCAACATGCAGATTTTATTATTTTCTTGAAGTGATCGGGTCACAAGGTGCGGGACGTAGACGGTAGAATGTAGACGGCGTACTTGCAATTTGCCTGTTTTTTTTTTTGTTTTTTTTTTTCTCCTGAAGTTACCAATTCCCTATCAAGCGGTGTTCTGTTCATGTCGCTCTTGATCGACATTCATGCGCTGTTCTCTTTGCGGATTCGTTTCATCGGCACGATTCCGTTCACGACACTGTCGCCTACATGAATGTCGTCTTTTCTTGAGTCTGAATTGACTGTTCGGTCGTTTCCACGATTGCCCGTCTTCCCTTCTCTTTTGAAGATGAGATTCAAGAGACTGTTGCTTTTCCAGTTTTCAAATCCATTTTCGTGGATGCAGTACAATATTGTTGCTTTGTTCAAATCGCTTTTGTTTCTATTGGTCACGCGTGACCGATCCCTTGTGAGGTGCTCTCACTGCATTCTGGGCCTGGTCGTATGCCAGACAGACTGACAGACTGACAGACAAACATTAAATTTCGAGATGGCGACCCGCTTAGAGTGTTCAAATAAAGCGATACTATTGTATTAGCGTCGTGATTATTACCTTCGCTTACGCTCGGGGATAATATAATAGACTAGCGGGACCCCCGTAAAATACCAGTGCTCCCTTTTTTTCTCCTTTACAATTTTTTTCAGTTCGAATTGACGTCACGATAATTATGACTAACGAGTACGCGAGCATTTGTTGCGTCAAACACTATCCTATTGCCCGTTTAATAATATAGGTGCAAAATACTCAATTCTGATTGGCTGTGAACAAGGGTGTTATACTTACATTCGTGTCCAAGTGTGCAAAAAAGGTTAATCAGATGTGCAAAAGTAGTTAATCAGAGTTATTCGCACAGATTGATTGATTTTGCACACTTCGTTGCCATGACAATCACTCAAGCTCAACTTTTGTATTGAAAAAAATGGTGGCCAAGAGCGAGAGATTCCCAAATTTTACATTTTAGCCTCTCACTGTTTGCGAGTGTGTCGATCGACTCTGCAGAACTTTACGACTGAAGCTTGAAGGTTTCACGATACGATAGCAATTTTTTCACTGAACAGCAGCTTTAACAGTTTCTTACTATTCGCTAAGAAAATATATTAAACTATATAGACTTGCCGTAACTTGGGTTTCTCTTCCTTTCGGTGATTGTCTGCACCCACTAATGCCGTTTAAGCAGTTCTGTTGTTTGGTGAATTTCATCCATAACGTGTCCCATTAGCAAAGATGAAGGCAAACTCAGTCTTTTATTTAAAGCTATTCAAGTGATCCTCGTTGACTTGAGTTTTGCATTATGCAAATTTCCACAACGCAAGCTTTCAGCATCCAATAAAAGTCTCCCTTTTGACATTGATTGACTGTTGGTTTTGCTTTGGAATGGCTTCCTTCGTCTTGTCCTTTTTTGCATCTATATTATTAACTAGTATTCATTGGCGTGCTGATTCAATTAACGATTAATAGCGCTCGTACTGTTTGAAAATTCCATAATAACACTCGTCCTGCGGACTCGTGTTATTTTATTAGAATTTTCAAGCATTACTCGCACTATTAATCGTTAATTGAACTCGCACATTAATGATTACCACTACTAAATTTCTCCATATAAGGAACGAGGAGGCCTGGAAAAGAGCGTTTTACATGCACACACAAACACAAGAGCCGGGTCAGTGTTTCCTTAGCGTATTATTGCTCGCGGAGGCCTGGGGCCCAACGCGAGCTTAAAAACGCAAATTGTTATTTATTTTTATTTTTTCCTTTTTGTCGGTCGAGAATCAGCACACGGTGATTGGTTCAGATTATCACGTGATATGCAATGACGTAATTGACTTCGTTAAACAACTCGAGTGTGGCTATGAATTGCTCGGTACTTGTGTGTAAAAGTTAACTGCATTTAATCCAAACTCAACACCGTTTGGGTTTGTGCCAAACAAGCACTGATAAACTGGATGTTAGGGAACGATTTTGGCTTGCGTTCTTTAGTTCGCCGCGGAAGCTTTGAGAATAGTCAGTTAATACAAGAAAACACACAAGTATTGAAGCGAAGGCTGGATTGATCGTGGCCTCTGATTAGAAATAAGAGTCGAATTCGATTGTGCATAAGAAGAGATGTCAGAATTTCGCACCGAAATTTTTACCGGTTTCAGTGAGTGCAGCAAGCTGACGTTCGGAGAGAGGTAAGATGATGCGCAACTAAACATATTTAGCTAGTTTTTAAGTTCAATCGTTGCCGAAGACCGCCGTTCGGTGAACGACCAAAATCCCCATACATTTCTTTATAATTGCCAAAGGTCATGTTCTTTCGTAATAACAAAGGTATCACATATCACTGTGTGACAGACAGACAGACCCTCGGAGCCTGGGCTGCCCTGTGTGTATACTAGAAATGAAAAATACACCAAAATAGTCCCGAGCATTGAGTTTGCAGTCACAAATGGACTGAACACGCTGTGAACAAAACCGCAATAATATTGTAAACAAGTCTCGTGTTGGGCTCGTGTTACATTCCTCGCTTTCAATTTTATATTTGTTACAAAGCACAAATACTCGAAAGCCTGATAGAAGTGAAACGCATTCAGTTATAAAACAAGATAGACTAATATTGAAGCGAAGGCTGGAATAATCGTGGCCTCTGATTAGAATTAAGTGTTCGAAGTCAAACTGTCAAAATTGATTCATAAAAAGACAAGTCACGCATTACTCAAATTTACTCGGTGGGTAACCGTTGAGTTGCAGAGTTGCTCAACCTTTAAGAACCAAGTGTATGAGTCTTGTAATGATAAATTTATAGTTTAATCAGGTTTCATTTAGGCAAGGTGTCAAAAGCCAAGTTCTCTATACTGTGTGATATATTTCTGGTGAGAAACTGGAAGTCTGCCGGAAGTTCCGCTCTTGTCCTTGCTTTCCATTTTAGTTTATTCTGCTCTCGACCCAACTAACGCCGCGAGCTCACTGGCAACGCCAGTCTAGTTATAGATATGTTTATATCTCTATCCAATAATATCCTCAGAAACCGCTGGCCCGGCTCGTGTGTTGGTATATTTGTGTGTGTGTGTAACGTTCTTTCCCAGTCCTCTTTATTCTTTATACAGACAAATTAAACAGGTAATAATAAAATAATTTCTTACGCAACAAATGCTCGCGTACTCGATTAGTCATAATCATCATGACGTCGATTCGAACTGAATTCCCGGCACAAACAACTGTTCGAAAAACGGGGAGATTTTGATGTCGATCAATCGTTGGTTCGACGAGTCGAGTAAGGTCGAGTGGTACCATGCACTACAGAAGTTTGTACTTTGACACTGTAAACTGCGTTTCAGATGCTCGAACTGGAATTCAAAAAGGATAAAAGAAAGGCAAAAAAAAAAGGAAAACATAGAAATCCGATCACCGTATTTTACGGGAGTCCCATAAAGTACCGGAAAGTAGTCTAGTACTTAATAATAGAGCAACCGCTGGCCGGTTCATGTGTTTCGTTCTGACAAAACAAATGCCAGCATACTCGTTAATCATAATTATCATTAAAGCACAGGCAAGCCAGAAATTCTCTCAAGCTTTGCCTTTTTTTGAGCCGAGGATGCGAATTATACTGAACGTGAGAATTACGTGTAAGTTTAGAAAGATAATGTCAGCTGTCAGGTGACTGGATGGCGGGCTGATGCTGCAGCATGTTCGAGTATATTTTGATGTCGACTGGATCGGCGATTGATCAACGAGGCGAGTACGGCCGAGTGGCACATGCTACAGAGAAGTTTGTACTTTGACACTGTGAACTGCGCTCGAGATGCTTGAAATGGAATTGAGATAGAAGACTAAGAAAGACAGGAAAAAATGTAAACGAAAACTCAATCATTGTTATGATTTGATTAGTTACGTTTGATCTGCGCATGTGTGATGTAGTTTTCCGTCTAAACCTCGTGTATGTTCTTCGGTTGTGTTCATTAAATGATATCGTGACATGGTGGCAGCGGCGGTAGTGCCCACAACGACAATGAAACCATGTTGGAGCTTGAGCCGCAGAAAAAACTCGACTTCACAAACCCCCCAAGAGTGGCCGGAATGGAAACAGCGGTTTGGCCGTTTCAGATGTGCGACTAAGCTAAGCAAGGAGGACGAGGAACTCCAGGTCAATGCCCTCATTTACACGATGGGGAAAGAAGCTGAGCACATATTCAAAGCCTTTACATTTGCGAAGGGTGATGAAAAGAAGTACAATGTAGTGGTCAAGACATTCGACAAACACTTCGTTCAAAAACGAAATGTTATCCTCGAGCGAGCCTGCTAAAACGTGTACAGAAGAAATGAGAGACAGTAGAAGCGTTTGTACGGAGCCTTTACGAATTGGAAGAACATTGAGAATTCGATACAAAAAAGGGACGAATGAACTAGAGACAGGATTGTCATCAGAACCTCGGATAAATCACTTTCACGAAAGCTGCAGATGAAATCGGATCTGACTTTCGACATGGTAATACAAATGGCGCGTCAATCGGAATTGATAACAATCGAAAGGATAAGAAATATCGAAAAAGCCAAAAGACGGGACATTTTGCAGCAGTTTGTCGGTCAGTAAGAGAAGTTGCAGCGACTACTAGCCAGCATTTCTTCCTCGGAGCCGAGGAGTGGCGTGGCGACAATTATGAAGAGCCGTAGAGTATCATGTTACACATCAACAACAAGCCCATACGCTTTAAGGTTCACAACGGAGCCAACATCTCCGTGATGTCAGAGTCAACCTACGAAGCTCTCCCAAAGCGTCCTCAGTTGGAACCTTTCACTGCTGCTTTATTCAGTCCAGGAGGAAAACTTGACTGCAAAGGACAATATAAGGTAGACATTTCTCTCAAGAAGAAAATATACTGCGTAGACGTATACGTAATCCGGAAACCCTGTGTAAACAATCTGCTCAGTCGTCACGCAGCAAACCAGATGGGTGTGGTTCAGCGAGTTGAAAAAACTACTGCAGATATGTATGGAGATATAGGTCTCATGAACTGTGAGCCAGCGAAGATTGAGCTACACGACGATGCACAGCCATATTGCATTAATGCTGCGAGAAGAATTCCCTTCCCACTACTCCCCAAAGTGGAAGAGGAACTGAAAAGGATGCAAGAAGCTGGAATTATTGAAGAAGTCACAGAACCTACAGATTGGTGTGTCCCACGGTTCCTGTGGTAAAACCCAATAGGAAGATCAGGATTTGCATCGACCTGAAACAACTCAATGAAGCTGTAAAGCGAGAAAGGTACATTCTTCGAACTCTGGAAGACGTTGCTCCGAAACTGGCTGGAGCTAAAGTGTTTCAAAGTTAGATGTATCAAGCGGCTACTGGCAGATACCCCTGCATCCGGACAGCTCAAACCTCACAACATTCGTAACTCCTTTGGGTCGGCTTTGCTTTCGTTGTTTACCGTTTGGAATAACCTCTGCTCCTGAGATTCCAACAACGAACTGAACTGCTGAAAGACCACAAGAGCGCTGCAACAATTCAAGATGACATCTTTGTTTATGGAAAGTCCGCAACAGGATGAGGAGCTGAAAGAAGTATTTCAGACTATTGCTAGGTCAGGACTGAAGCAAAACAAAAAAAAAAAAAAGGAAAGTGTGAGATCCGCAAGCCCAAGCTATGTTACTTCGGAAATACCCTCGGAGAAGATCGCATGAGCCCTGGTCCTGAAAAGTTAAGGCGATTCAAGAGCTTCCACTCCCAGAGAATGTATCCCAGTTACAGCAGATACTAGGCTTGATAAACTACCATGAGTCCCATGAATGAGCCTATGTAAACTAATAATAGGAAGGCAGATCCGGACCACACTCCCTACTTTGGAATCTAACTTGAAACCAAAGTTACCAAATTATGAAGTCGTGGAAAGGATAGGAGGAACAAAGCCACCTATAGACACTCATACGACAGGAGGAATGGATTGAGACAACTGCCTGGCCTTCAGCAAGGAGACACAATCCTCGTGAACTTGACGACCAAAAGGGTTGGAAGACCCCTGGAAAGGTTATGGCCAGAGGTACCACGCCCAGGTCTTATGCTGTGCAAACGCCAAAACGTACAGTGCGCAGAAACAGAAGGCACCTGCGCGCCATATCTGTGCAGGTGAAGTGTGAAGAACCAGAACTTGAGCCAGAACTAGAGCCGATAACCGATAAGACACTCGAGTTGTCACCAGCTGTGCTAACAAGCGAGACAATGCAAACAGTCCAGCAACATCCTCATCTGACAAGCCCCACTGAGTTACCCACTGGATCACCAGAACCGAAAGTGCGAAACTCGAGTGGCAGACTTGTGCGGAGACCAAAATGCTTTCAAGATGACAGTTGGTTTGAACAACAGAACTTTGATCATAGAGACAATCAATGATAGTGAGATAAAATGAACTATTGAAACTGTTTAAGTTTGTTGCTAAGGCTAAATGCTGAAGTTGTTCCAGTTTATTACAAAGACTTGAGCCTATGTAAACTAATGTGACAACTTCACAAAGGTCAAAGTCCAAACGACATGCCATTGAAAATTCTCAAGACTTGTTGCTAGTCACTTGCATTTCATCTGTGTACCTTGTTCAATAATTCATTTGATCAAGGCGAAATCCCTGTGGATTGGAAATTTGCTGATATAACCCCTCTTTACAAGAAAGGTGCTGTAAACAAAAGGGAAAATTACCGACCAATCTCGCTCACTTCTGTTGTGAGTAAACTGTGCAAGAAGATTGTGAGGAAAAACATCGTTAAGTTCTGGACTGATCACCAAGTCTTCATTAACGAACAGTTTGGCTTTATGAAAGCCAAGTCCTGCTTGTCCCAACTACTTGATACCTTTCATTCCTGGGCCAAGGCCAGAAATGACTCACACAAAGTTGACGTAATCTTGTTGGACTTCACTAAAGCTTTCAATACAGTTCTCCAGCAACGTTTATTGGTGAAGCTAAGGGGATACGGGATTGACGGTCGCCTCTTAAACTGGCTGGCTGACTTCCTTATGGGTATAAAACAAAGAGTAGTGCTTCGAGGCAGCTGTTCACCTTGGATGGCAGTTGCCTCTGGTGTACCCCAAGGCAGCGTGTTGGGTCCAGTTCTATTCTTAGCTTACATAAATGACATCACGACAGGCGTGAAATCAACCATGCGTTTATTCGCAGATGACAGCAAAATTTACAGAATTATCTACGATAAAGAGGACGAAAAACAACTACAACGCGATCACGACACTCTCCAAGAATGGAGCAATAACTGGAAACTACGATTCCATCCAGAAAAATGCGAAGTTCTACTCACAAAAGAGATGATAGCAACAACCGGTACAAGTTGTTTGGAAAATCACTCAAAACTGTGAGTGAAACTGTTGACCTGGGCATATAATTAACTTCTCACTTATCCTGGAGTGTTCGAACACAGATGGTTGTAAACAAGGCAAATAAGATTCTCGGGTTTATCAAAAGAACTGTTGGTCCGAGCAACAAAGAAGTCTTTACTCGTCTCTATAAGACCCTGGTTTTACCTATCCTTGAATATGCTGCTCCTCTCTGGTCCCCACATCTTAAAAAGAACATCGACGCTCTCGAACGGGTACAGAGGAGAGCCTCGAGACATGCCCTTCCACCAGCATCCAGAGACAAACCATACGAGGAAAGGATGAAGATATTGAAATGGACCAGTCTTGAGACTAGGAGGAGATATCTTTCCTTGCTAGAATGCTATAAGTCACTTCATGGACTCAACGGCCTCAATGGCGCTGAATACCTTGAGCTTTTTTCTTATAATAAAACAAGAGCGAACCATTCCCTCAAACTGAGAAGACCGAGAGCAAAACCTGATTGTTTTTATCATTCTTTTTTTGTCAGGATTGTTAGAGTGGAACGATCTTCCAAAAGATATAGCCGAAGAAGATTCCTTTTTGACTTTTAAAAGTAAATTGAGAAAATATATGAATATTTAATTATTTTTATTGTAGATTTTCTTGTAAATTTATATTTCTTATTGCATTTTCTTTTACTTTTATATGATATTTAATTTGTTTGTATTAGGGAATGTCCTCGATAGGGATAACCTCAATATTTCCTTTTTATGAAATGTTTATTTTTCCTTTTCATTTCATAAATAAACTTTGTATGTATGTATGATCGTGTAGTTGCATTTCTAGTATGCCAGAGTGTACTACGCGCTTGAGAGGGAGATGTTATGATTTGATTAGTTATTCTTGATCTGCGCGTGCGTGTTGAAGTTTTCCGCCTGAACCTCGTGTATGTTCTTCAGTTGTTCAGTTGTCTTCATTGCAGTTACGGGGATTCCGCTAGTACGTGTATACGATGTATTTATTGTTTGGCACAGATATCATGCATGCTACGATCGGTTAATTTACTGGTAAAACTGTTTGTGGGATGCCACGTACGACAGATCTATGGAGAGTTGTTTTGCTCCAGTGTTAATATTCGCACACTTTGCCAGGAAGAATGTAGAAAGCGGAAAGTGGAAAACAAAGAATCACCGTGACCAGTTCTAACAAGAACCGTGCAAAAATCAAGTTTGCAGACGTGTTCGTCATGGCAAACTGGGAAGACTGTAAAAATAGTTTTTACAATGCGCAAGAACTATCTGTGTTTCGAAATAACTGAAGACAAAAAAGGGTGATTTGAATCTGTTTACTTTGCTGGAAGAAACCCAAAACGTTTCACGAGAAGGCCGCAAAATTTATCATTCGGCAAGTTTTGAATATATAATTTTTATTGAAAGATCTGTCAACCGCACTGTGGAACGAAATTATTTTCCTTTAGCGTCATTTTCCTTTCTATATTCTTGTATGTGTAACAAACTTCTTCAAAAGATTAAAGATACTGAGGTTTAAAACAATTGAAGAATAAGAATGCAGTTTTTAATAGCATAGGACTTAGGGGAGCAACCGCTCGAGACCAAGTTCCTTCACTGCATACATTTCACAGTGTCGTTGTTTGACACGTGCTACCAATTATTTCATTCAGCTCAAAACATTGGGTTTTGAATTAGATTAAGGCAGTTGGTTCGTTGGACGCTTTTTGGTATAGAATTGGAACACTGCACCTAAGTTTGTTATAACGAACGTGCGTAAATCAACGGGAGTGTACTCTCACATAGAAATGGCGGAGATGCTCGTCGGGAATTTTCGTTTTGACCCCTAAGAGGTACTAAAACGGGCGTGGCTTGAGCTTACTTTGACCCCTAAAAGGTACCAATAATAACATACCAATAATTTAAAGTTTCAACATAGTCAAGTACTTTATCCCTTGCTGTTTTTAAACAAAAATAACTCATTCGACTAGCACCCGACCCCTAAACTGTACTAAGTTGCATAGAAATGTCAGAGTTTGATGTTGAACACCATAAACGGTACCAAAACCGTAACTTTGACTCCTAAGCGGTACGACGAGAGTCCCCGTCCTTTCATATATGAGAGTCACCCCCTTCCCCCGGGGTAAACCATGCCTGATTAATGTATTGTTGATTGAACGGAAATGAGCACTCCTTGGGACCTTGTTTTATGTTTGCTGAAAGATTTAAAGCCATGTACTAATTCGCGCTTGGGCCATAAGGTGACGAAAACAAGAATCCATAACCGCGTATGCGGTTAATAAGAGTTTTGTTGTTGCTGTTGTTCTAACGTTTCTTGGATTTCTATTAACATTATTATTATTATTATACTAGAAATACAATAATCGCAGATACCCCCTCACTCTGCCATTGATGGGACTTTTGCTTTGGTAACTCCCAACAAGAGTAGCCTTTGTTTTACCGAAATGTTGACTCAATCTTTTCTTCGAACTCAAGTGCTACACGCAAAGGAAGGAGAAAAAGAATGGTGTGTGCTATACTTTTGCGTTGAAAAAAGAATCGATTGCGTGATGAAGTACGTATTTCCCACGGTCGGCACGTCAAATTAATTCATACAGTCTGCCAAGCACGTTCTCAAAATATAATACTCAAAGTTTGAAGTTGGTCGGCCGTCGTAGTACGGGAAAAAAGGAACACTGATTTTCCAATTTTGAATTCATAGGCAGTACAATTAAATAGGCCTCCTGTGCGATTTGCTTTTACTCTGGAAGGCATGCACCAGACTCAGGCATGCATATTTAATAGGCTCGAATTGTTTGGTATGTGAACCCACTCAAAACAGCAAGATTTCTCCCAGAATCAAAGCAAAACTTGAACGGTTTCAAATTATGCACGGGCTTCAGACCCAGTAATACCTCTAAGGGCTTGTGAACGATTCTCGCTCCAATCACCGCGTGTCAGATTACAGAAAAATAAGACATCTGACTAAATCATTCAATACTCCAAGTTCCCATTGCTCTGAGCGAATACGGTAGCCGAAACTGGCGACGGAAGCGTAGTAAAACAATACTTCGAGGGAAAATGATCAGCATACAGATTTTAATACATTCTTGAAGTGATCGAGTTACAAGCTATACGGGATAGAATATATTTGTCAAGGTGATTGTTCGATTTCCACTGACTAACCTTTGTTGCTTGTCCTTTCTAAATAAGTATCTGAGTTTAACACAAAACGGCGTCTGAAGCTCCCGATTTGCTTTCAAGCGCTGTTCCCTTTGCGGAGTTGTCTGTGTTACCCGCTTCTGTTCATGTCGCTTTTAGTCGGCATTCATGCGCTGTTGTCTTTGCGGCGTCTTTTCTTCGGCCCGCTTTTTCTCCTGAAGGTCCCGATTCGTTTTCAAGCGCTGTTCTTTTTGCGGAGTTGTCTGTGTTGCCCGCTTCTGTTCATGTCGCTTTTGGTCGGCATTCATGCGCTGTTATCTTTGCGGAGTCTTCTCTTCGGCCCGCTTTTTCTCCTGATGTTTCCGATTTGCTTTCAAGCGCTGTTCTCTTTGCGGAGTTGTCTGCGTTACCCGCTTCTGTTCATGTCGCTTTCGATCGGCATTCATGCGCTGTTTTCTTTGCGGAGTCGTTTCTTCGGCAAGCTTCTGTTTATGATGCTGTTGATCATAACAGGATTGTCGCCTTTTCTCGAGACGAATTTGGCGTTGTTCGCTCGTTTCACAATTTCGCTTTGCTCGTGCCTGTTCCCTTCTTATTTGAAGACGAGCTTCGCGAGACTGTTTTGTTTCAAATTCTTCAGTTTTTAAGTTTTCCATTTTCGTGAACGCAGCTACGATATATTGTTGCTTCGTTCAAATCTAAATGCTTCGCTCAAATCTAATTTCTCTTATTCGGAGTAAAACTACAGGCCAGGGCACACGTGATCAATCCGACCTTTGTTATTGGTTAGCAGGGTAACCGCGCATAAAGTCGTACGCCAGACTGACTGACAGACAACGTTAAATTTTGAGATGGCGACCCGCTTGGAGTCAGCAAGTAAGGCGGTATGAAGCGGTATTACTGCATTAGTGCCGTAATTATTTCCCTCACTTCGTTCGGGGATAAACATTATTTGACTCACATTATTGGTATGTTGATATTTACACAGGTGTGCGCCTCACATCCGGGTCCCAAGGCCGAGTAGAAATTTTTATGAATGGCGAGTGGGGAACCATGTGTGATGATTACACTCCCGGTTCTAATAGTGACAAAAGCATCTCTGCCGCCACTGTGTTGTGCAGACAGCTGGGCTACCCAGGAGCTGAAAAGTTTCACTGCTGTGCGGAGTTCGGACAAGGGAACGGAAGGATCTGGTTAGATGACGTACAGTGTACTGGAACCGAATCCTCCATATTTGATTGTCCCCATAGTGAATATGGTGTACACAACTGTCATCACAGTGAAGATGCAGGTGTGACTTGCTTAACTTAACAACCACAGAGCGGAAAATAGAAAGTTAGCAAACTAGGACGGCAACAGCAACGCGACAAACCATCAAAAAAGTGCATCCATATTCTTTGTTTTTTTTTTAACTTCGCCTATTTTTAAGTTGCCGAAGTTCTATTGCTATCATTGTCTCTCACTAA
Organism: Plumapathes pennacea; assembly: GCA_964036295.1. Lineage (NCBI taxonomy): Eukaryota > Metazoa > Cnidaria > Anthozoa > Antipatharia > Myriopathidae > Plumapathes > Plumapathes pennacea. The sequence goes on from OZ038462.1 coordinate 10,410,277, forward strand.
GAAAACGACTGCCGTCCACGTCCTGACAACCAAAAGAAGCATTTGAAGTTTTATGCGTTTCACCGACGTTGCCATCGTCCTCTCCTGTCCTGGAGTTGAAGCTCTCTAATATCAGTCTAGACCTTTCCCTACCCTTCACCCAACGAGCAACAACGAAGAACGGAAATGAGACTGGAGCGAGAGATGCCTGCCGCTTATGAGAAGGGATATAACTGAGAACGAAGTACGCTGGGCCTAAAGAAATAGAAAATCTGTTAAGTGTCGCCGCACCTGTTGCTGTAATCCGTGTGGCTGCCTGGTAAGAAAAAGACTGACTGGAGACATTTACTGAAAATTTAACGGACTATTAACAAAAAAACTATAGGTCAAATCTTCAACAACGGCGAACGAAAATGAGACTGAAGCGAGAGATGCCTGCCGCTTATTGTAAGGGATATAACTGAGAACGAAGAACGCTGGGCCTAAAGAGAGAAAAAACTCTGCGTAACCGCACCTCTAGCTGTAGTTCTTGTAGCTGCCTGGTAGGAAAAAGACTGACTGGAGACATTTAACATTTAACGGACATTTAGCAAAAAAATTATAAGTCGATTTTTAAACAAACTAAGCCTAACTGAGACCTGGTTTATCGCTAAATTGAAGTTTAAACGGACTCTGTAAACCAGGGTGCGCTGAAGGCCAAAATGCATTTTTAGAACATAGAACCGCGTCAGTTTATAAATACCACATTATATCCGTGGTCCGATAATCATGGCTAATATCCGGACCTTGTTTAAATCAGGACTTTCTTATCCGCGGTCCAAACCTTGTTTAAAAAGTCGCCCCTACGAGTTTTACTGACAACACCGCATTTAGTCTCAGTCATTCAAGTGTTCTTTGTTCACATCAAGAATTGTAAAGAAAACAATTGGCGACATGTAACAAATAATAGGCAACTTTCAATATGGCGCTGTATAAGCAAAAAATGTATAAAAGTTGAGTGATTGTAGAGATGCTCAGATCATCACCTGCAACTTTAACTGTATTCAAGATCACTTGTTGACTGAAGTCTCATAACAACCACACAAAATGATTTTTGAACAAAAGAAATCCTTCAAAATTTGAAAGAAAATGTATACCACATATTTAAGCGAACATGAACATGTTAAATTACCGATATTTCTAAAGCAAAAAAAAAAGACTTCTGTGGGACCTCAAGATAATTGGTGCAATAACTCCCGGGAGTTCTGTTGACATACCGAGGAAAGAAGTATAGAGAGATGTTCAACGCTTTTAAAACAGCAGAGAGTAAAGGTTATTGCCGCACTAAGCCTGATATAAGTGCGATAAGTATAAGGGTTACATTATATAACAAGCGAATTTTAGCTGCATTGATAATTAATTAAAACTGTGCATAACCGGCTAACGCTTAGTGATGATGCGATACCAATTTTCCCGAAGTGTAACCAGAAATCATAACAGGCTCCATTGAGCTTATAACCAATTTTTTCGTTTATAACATTTTTAATGGATAATTTGCCATTTGATGCAGATTTAAAAAAAGCCGATTTAACTATAAATCCTCTATAAATCACTCAATAATGCAGATAATGTTTATTATAGTACTGCATATAATATTGAAACGATGAACGAACACTATTTACTCAACACCAGCACACTGTACATTACATATAACTAGTTTCACCTGATTACAATAAGTTACTTAGCGCGTATTTGATTGGCTTTATTCCGGAATAGGAATAGCGATGTTGATCGGCAAAAGTCTTTGATTTGGTTTTGACTTGGCTAGAGATGCATCGGAAGCTGTTCAAAGTTCCAACGAGAACGTTTTCAAAAACAACTTCGAACTAATTTTCCCCCCGGGAAAAGCAACACTTGGGGTCATTTTAGACATCCCTATTCCGGAATAGACCGCAGCCTTAATACTACTGTGTAAAACTTGAGCAATCTTCTGTACGCCAACATTGTATATTTTGCATACTTCTGTATTGACTAAATATAACATATGTTGGTTAAAATTTCTGTAGGTCACATAGAAGAAGTATAAAGTAATGGCAATTAGTGGCAGTCCTGGTTGTATTTTTTGCACTGTATTGCAATAAAATCATAACACTTAAACCTCGGGATCCAAGCCCAGAGTTTCGCTTCATGACATATGAGAATTACATAGATTATCCAAATATCTATGATTAGAAGGGAATGGTATACTACGGTGGCTTCAAAGGGACATTGTTTTTTCTAGAAAAAAAAAACTATATACGAGTTTGTTCCCGACTGGTTTGAGAAATTAGAAACTTTAATTCTGAGTCAGAGTGATTCAAACAATGAACCTTCGGAATTGCAATCAGGTACCACACGAGAAGAATGGACGATCTTGTCTGATATGCGTATTCCATTTGAAAATGCAGAAAACAGCACAAAAATAGAAATCAATTGGCATAAGGGAAGAGATCACTATTCAGTTCAGCAAATTGGAAAAATGCCTAACTGGATTAAGACAAAGATAAAGCAGACTAATATCACAGTGCAGCATGAAGAAGTTAATATTCACAGCTTGAATGAGATGCAGCAACTTGCCTATGGTATTGTTACAACATATTTTAATAATGATTCTGATAAAAGACTGAGTCTATGCCTTATTATATTGGTGTAGCTGGTACAGGCAAGAGCTATCTTATCAATGCTATTCGAAGTCTGTTACATGATAAACGTACAGTTACAGCCACAACTGGCAGGGCTGCTTTCAGCATACAGGGTGTGACAATTCATTCACTGCTAAGGCTACCAGTTGGTCCAAGAGGTCATGATGACCTTAAAAGACAAACCTCATTCAGATTACAAGAAAATCTCAGGGAAACCGACTGTATCATAATTGATGAATATTCTATGCTTGCCCAAGTTACTTCTGGATGGATAAAAAGGCGCTGCAAACAAGCAACAGGTCTTGATGATAAACTGTTTGGTAGTAAATTGTTGTATTTTGTGTCAATGTTTATTGTCTAGTTAATTAAGTAATTAAGATTCTGTTCATGTTAAGTTTAATATTACACTACCAATAATTGATTGTAAACTCATTACCGAAAACCGAGGCCTCGTGACAGACACGAGGAGATTGTGTAACAGATTGAGAAAAGGGAAGATTGTGTAAGACGGAGAAAAGAAGTAAAGTGATTAGAACGTGAAAGATACAGTCCTCGAGTGTACGTGTTGAACCGGCGGAGCGGAAGTCGAAGTAAGATTTCTGCGACACAGTGGTCCTTCGAGCCGGATACAAAAAGTGAATGTTGAAAGAATGGAGGAGCTTGCGAAGGGAAAGAAGAAACGCGGTGGACACCGACCTTACGTAAAGAAGGTTGTTCTTAAGGCAACTGAGGCACTAGGGAAGGTAGAGGCCTTGCCGAGGGAAGACAGTGAGGGCGAAAGAAAGGAGCTTGTGCAATTCAAGCGGACACTTAAGGAGCAGTCAACCATGTTGAGAGAATTGGACGATCAAATCCTCGAGCTGCTTTGCTCAAGTAAAGATGAACCGGACGAATCAATTGCAGCCGAGACAGAGGAGGCCGGAGAATTTAGAGCGGAGATGAACCGGGTAATCGTGGCGATAGAAGAGGTTCTCGCGCTTCCAAGCCACCCCCAACAACAGGAACCGAATCACATTCCCGCGACGTCGACAACACCGAAGAAAATTGTCAGGGCAAGACTGCCGAAGTTAGAGATACGGAAATTTGACGGCAAGGTGCATGAATGGCACGAATTTTGGGACTGCTTCGTGAGCGCGATTCATGAAAACGAAGGCCTTTCAACCGTGGATAAGTTCTCCTATCTGCGGGGACTCTTAGAAGGAGATGCGAAAACAAGCATCTCGGGTTTCGCGTTGACCGCTGCACACTATGGCGAGGTGGTGGATCTTCTGAAAAGGAGATATGGTAAGCGAACGGTCATCCAACGAGCGCATGTGAACGAAATGCTGAACGTCGCACCCATTTACAACGAGAAGGATGCCAGCCGTTTGAGAGCGATGTACGATAACATCGAGACCCACTACAGAGGCTTGAACGCGATGGGAGTGGAGGAGAACACCTACTCAAGTATCGTGGTTCCGTCTATCATAGAGAAGCTTCCACCGGCGCTGAGACTGACTCTCACGAGAGGGACGGAATACTTAGAGTGGAACATGGCCGAATTACTGCGAGCCTTGCTCAACGAAATTGAGCTGCGGGAAGCACACGAGTTGACGCCCACCACGCGGACCACGCCGGCGAGAAGTGACAAGGCACAGTTCGCACAACGGAATAGCAGGCCACCACCCTCAACAACTAGCGCCTTGTTCACTGGAGGAAGAGAAGGGAAGTGTCCATTCTGCTACGGGCATCACGAAGCGGAACATTGTGCGAAGATCAAGAACTTGCAGGAACGTAAGAACTTATTACGTAAATACGCTAGGTGTTATCGTTGTTTGAATAAGGGCCACCACGCCAGGGACTGCCATGCTAGTGTAGAATGTAAGGAGTGCAAGGGAAATCATCATTCTGCATTGTGTAGCGGCCCTCAGGGGGGTTCTGAGAGGCAAAGTTTTTCCGCTAGTCCTAGTAGCATGCATGTTGGGACGGGGGTATTAAGGTTGCTCTTCAAACCGCTCAAGCATGTATAAAGGGACATGGGGAGGGTAAGGTTAGAGTCCTGTTCGATACGGGGAGCCACAAGTCGTTTATTACCACAAGAGTGGCGGAATCTATTGGCTTAACAGTAGTTAGGAGGGAGTGGCTTAGCATAAGTACATTTGGGAATACAAGGGAGGAATCTGGCCTGCGGGATGTAGTACAGTTTACAGTAATGGCCGTAAATAGTAGGGAGGGCACAAGAGTGGAAGCCTATGTTGTGCCAAAAATATCGTGCGTTCGTAACGAGCACCCAGAGATCGCGAGGGCTGAGTATGCACACTTAAGGGGGTTGTGGTTGTCTGATGTGTGTAAGTACCGTGATGATCTGGAGATTGAGTTGCTGATAGGGGCGGATTTTTTGTGGCAATTTCACACGGGTAAAATAGTTCGAGGGAAGCCGTGTGAACCGGTGGCTGTAGAGACTCGGTTAGGGTGGGTCCTGTCTGGACCCATGCGATGTGAGCCAGCATCTGAAGATGGACAGGTGACAACACAAGTCACCCAGCTCCTCACCCAAAGCAGTGCCAGTCTAGGGAGAGTCGACGACAACATAAAGAAGTTGTGGGACCTGGAGACACTGGGCATCAGAGAGGTGAGTGATGTGCAGGAAGAATTTCTAGATAGCATATCCTTCAATGGTACTAGGTATTCAGTAAAGCTCCCATGGAAGGCAGGTCAGGAAGAACTTCCGTCTAACTATGCTAACAGCATGTCGAGGTTGAAAGGCACATTAAAGAAACTCAAGAAGGAACCAGAGATTCTGGAAGAATATGACTCTGTCATTAGGGACCAATTAGAAGCAGGCATCATTGAACCAGTTTCAGAGCTGGAATGCAACCGGAAGCGCAAGGAACACTATCTTCCTCATCACGCAGTTGTGCGCCGGAGTGCAGAGACAACTAAGGTAAGAGTTGTGTACGACGCATCTTCGAAGGAAGGTAAGGGCAGCAAGTCACTGAACGAGTGTCTGCATGTCGGGCCGTCACTCAACCCTCTTCTCTATGACATCCTGCTGAGGTTCCGGACGAACAGAGTTGTGTTGATTGCCGACATAGAAAAGGCCTTTCTAAATGTTGAGGTAGATGAAGATGACAGGGATAGCCTCCGATTTTTGTGGCCAGAGGACCCTCGTAATATCAATTCACAGATCATGGTATACAGATTCTGTCGTGTTGTATTTGGGTTAAACGTGTCACCATTTCTCCTGAATGGCACATTGCGCCACCACCTTTTGCAGTATAAAGAGGTAGACCCGGCCTTTGTTGACAAGATGGTGGAGTCATTTTATGTGGACGACCTCATTACAGGTGAGGACTCAGTCGAGACCAGCCACGCCCTATATGTAAAGGCGAAGGAGAGATTGGCAGATGGTGGCTTTAGGTTAAGGAAGTGGCGGACGAACGACAACCACCTGCGGGGCTTGATCGAGGCTAGTGAAGCTCGCGAACCAGAAAAAGAAGGGAGTAGTGTAGAGGAAGTGAGTTATGCACAGGCTACATTAGGGGTGCCTGAAGGCAACCTTGTAAGGAACGAGGTGAGTGGCCTTGAGGAAGAGACAGGTGCATATGCTGGCCCAAGTAACAAGGTACTCGGTCAGCCGTGGGATCCAGACGAGGACACCCTACACCTTAGATTCCAGCACATTTATGAGAGAGCACGTGAACTTCAGATGACCAAAAGAAACGTACTCAGCCAATTGGCCAGTTTGTTTGATCCTCTGGGAATTGTAAGTCCAGTAATGATCAGCGGGAAGATACTCCTTCAGGAACTGTGTGCACTAAAGTTGGGGTGGGACCAGGAACTGACCGGAGAGATAAGGAGGAAGTGGGAAAGGTGGATAGAAGAACTGAGACACACAGGTGCGATAGTAATCCCGAGATGTGTGTATGACCAGGGACAGGTGACCGATTGTCACCTACATGGATTCTCGGACGCAAGTAAGAAGGCGTACTGCGCAGTGGTATACCTTGTGTACGACACAGCGCGGGCAGGTCGTAAGGTTACACTTTTGACAAGTAAGACGAGAGTTGCACCGCTGAAGCAAATGACTATCCCCAGACTGGAGCTCATGGGAGCTCGGATTTTAGCGCAACTCGTGGAGGCGGTGAAGAAAGCCTTAAAATCGCAAATTCAGGTAAGAACCACATCACTGTGGACTGACAGTCTAACTGTTCTGTATTGGCTACAGAACAGGGGGGAGTGGAAACAGTTTGTGAAACACCGTGTAAGAGAGATACTCCGGTTAACAACCGGGGTGGATTGGAAGCATTGTCCTGGAGTAGACAACCCAGCCGACTTGGGGTCGAGAGGGGTTGGGGCTGCAGAACTGAAGAGAAGTGAGCTGTGGTGGGAAGGACCAAAATGGCTCTCAGGTCCTGAAGAAGGCTGGCCTGTCACAAGGATTCCCAAGACACAAGAAAGCGAAACCGAAGAAAAGGCAACGGTGATCATGGCTGTACAGGTGAGTGAACAGCATGACATATCTGCGGTCCTCGAGCTGGGGCGTTTCAGTGACCACCTGAAGCTCATGAAGGTAACAGCCTGGATGCGACGGTTCATACACAACACAAGAGCCAAGAACAAGGAACAACCAAGGTTCTCTGGAAGACTAGTCAGGGAGGAGTTGTGTGCAGCGGAAAAGGAATGGATCAAGTCAGCCCAAACGAAGTTGAAGGAACAGGATAACTTCAACCAACTGGTAAGCAAACTTGGGTTGATCGAGGAGACAGAGCTTTTACGATGCAAGGGGAGACTTTGCAACTCAGACCTAGGGGTGGAAGCGTCGAGACCAGTAATACTACCAAGACAACACAGGTTGACAGACATGATTGTTTTGGATTGTCATCGTAAGGTACATCATAGTGGGGTGCGAGCAACACTGGCTGAACTGCGATCTAGATTCTGGGTTCCAAAGGGCAGACAAGTCGTAAAGAAGCTATTAGATAAGTGCGTAACCTGTAAGAAGCAAGAGGGCAGAGCTTGCAAAGCACCAGAAGTAGCGGATCTGCCAGGGTTTCGAGTGAAACAAGCTGAACCATTCGCTAAGGTAGGAGTAGATTTTGCCGGACCGCTGTATTTCAAGAAGGGTCCGGGTAACATGGAAAAGGCTTATGTAGCGCTGTTCTCCTGCTGCGTAACTAGAGCATTACACCTGGACTTAGTGGGAGATCTCACAGCAGCAACCTTCAGGAGATGTTTGAGAAGGTTCGCAGCCAGGAGGGGCGCTCCTTCGCTCATTGTGTCTGATAACGGTAAGACATTCAAGGCTACGGAGAAGGCTTTGAGAGAGTTGTACCAGCATCCAGAGGTGAAAGCCCATTTAGAGGAAAATCGCATGGACTGGAGATTCAATCTAGAAAGAGCCCCATGGTGGGGAGGGTTCTTCGAACGCATGGTAGGAAGCGTCAAGCGATGCCTAAAGAAGACTCTGGGAGACGCCAGACTGTCCTATGATGAGTTGCTGACAGCATTAATTGAAATAGAAGGTACGTTAAATGCTAGGCCGCTGACCTATGAGTATGATGAGCCAACCGGGGAACCACTGACACCGTCACACCTCATCTACGGTAGGCGAATTAGATCAATGCCAGATGAGGTAGTAGAGCCAGCCGATGACAGGCAGGTAGATACCAATTCCAGATTTAAGTATCTCAGCGTGAAGCTTGCCCATTTCTGGAGTAGATGGCGACGAGAATACTTGGCAGACCTGCGAGAGCACCACGACAACAAGAGTGGCAGCGTGCGAAGGGCGGTGGAGTTGGGTGACGTGGTAGTTGTGGCGGAAGAAGGTTTGAAGAGAAACAAGTGGACGATGGGAGTTGTCGAGAGTTTGGTGCGTGGAAGAGATGATGTGGTCAGGGGTGCAGTAGTGAGGGTAGCAAAGGGGGGTAAAGTAGGGCGTCTGTCTAGACCCGTACAAAGTTACACCCTATTGAAGTAAGGGCTGTGAGTGAGGGCCCAGAGCTGGTGGTGCCAGTACCACAAATTGAGAGGCCCAACGTAGAGTTTAGAGAGCAACATAAGCGTGCTGCTGCAGTATCTGCAAGGGATAGGATCGCGATCGGAGCAATGCTTGACTCCTAAGTGAGTCAAGGGGGGGAGAGTGTTGTATTTTGTGTCAATGTTTATTGTCTAGTTAATTAAGTAATTAAGATTCTGTTCATGTTAAGTTTAATATTACACTACCAATAATTGATTGTAAACTCATTACCGAAAACCGAGGCCTCGTGACAGACACGAGGAGATTGTGTAACAGATTGAGAAAAGGGAAGATTGTGTAAGACGGAGAAAAGAAGTAAAGTGATTAGAACGTGAAAGATACAGTCCTCGAGTGTACGTGTTGAACCGGCGGAGCGGAAGTCGAAGTAAGATTTCTGCGACATAAATCACTGATGCTATTTGGGGATCAAAGGCCAACTCCCACCTGTTTGTCATAAACCCTTATATCATGCAAAGCCATCGAATGAAGTTGGAGAGCAGGGACCTTAGGTATACAGAATGTTTGATAAGGTTGTAAAATTGACTGTTAATGAGCTTGTGCAGGGTACAGAACTTGATCAAGTTGAGTTCAAAGCTTTACTGTCTCGCCTTCGTGAAGGTGCTTCTACAGAGGCAGACTGGAAGTTGCTCCTTTCTCGCCAGCCATCATGTATCAGAAATTTATCACAATTTGAAGACGCTGTAAGATTGTGTTATAACAATGAGGGTGTTGCAAATTATAATGGTGAGCAGCTTACAAAGCAAAACCGGCCAGTTGCACGCATTAATGGCCGCCATTCATCATTGGTAGCCAAGGCAATCGGTCATATTGAGATGTCTGGTTGAGAACCCACACTTTTTATGGCAAAGGGTGCCAAACTTATGCTGACTTTGAACTTGTGGCCACAAGATGGTCTCTGTAATGGCGCCACTGGAAACGTTGTTGAAATAATTTATGCATATACAATTGAAACGTTCGGACCATCTCAGACCCACCACCTCAGGCCCCTTGGGGGAATGGGGACCAACCACCTCAGGCCCCTTGTGTACTGGGGACCAAGCACCTCAGACCCCTAACTTCTCAAATTTCGTATCTGTTTCCGATTAAATACCACAAGTTTCCGGTGTGTTTAAAGTAAAATATTATGCACTTGAGATCAATTCACAGGACCTTTTCAGAAAGGGTAATTTTTTTTCGTCTTTGTTATTTTTCTGGTGTCTTTAAAAATACGCACTGTTGCAGAGTTGGACACATGCTTGTGAGTAGCTTGGTCCTTCTTAGGTTTCTTTCATTCTTGAAACAATTCTGAAAGCTTAATGACGGAACATATTTCTATTACTTTGGATCAATCGGATGGATGTTCAGCGCTAATCGGTCCTTGCGGCTTACCCCTCTAACTGTGGGAGCAAGCTCTTTCACTGTATTTTTGCCCTAAATCGGATTACAAAGCCACGAAAAGGTGCAAAATAAAAGACCACTTCACCAATCGGCATTGGGATGACAGTAATTTGCAAGGTGGTAAGTTGCGTATGACACTGTAAGTTACATACACTTACTTTACAATTACTTCCCACAAAGCAGACATGTAAAGAATAGACTCTAAGCCTCAGCGTATTTTGTGCTATAGGAAAAGTGATGATGAAGTGATTTTTAGTGTTTGACGGGAGAAAAACCTTTTCAGAGACGGAGCCGCTGGCATTGTGCTTTATGTTCTCAGATTTTTTGGAGAAAATTAGACACACACTCCCACCTCACCAAGCATGTTGCGCCGCGGCCGTCGGTACCCAAACGGGCTGGCCCTTCTCCACAACCGAAGAGATTTGGACCAACTCCAAGCACTACAGCTGATCCCTCGTGCACAGAAAAAGCACCTCAAGTGGTCTGTCCACAATGCAGCCAGCTGTACCCTAACAAGCATGCCTTATAGCGTCACCTTCGTGAGCAACACTAGGGAAGGGTGGAACCCCAATTAGACCGAGAAATATTTTTGAAGGGGGTATGCATAGATTTCAAGAGGGGAATATTCATGATTAGCAGGACATTTTTTTGCGTGATGCACCCCATTCATTGCAGGCAGAGTAGCCATGGAGCTTATCCTGCCGGTGGGTCGAGTGTTTGCGAGGTAGAAGACTGTCGGGATGTGGCGCGAGTTGGAAGACAGAGCAGACACCAGCATTTGAGTGTGCAGTATTACAAAGTGTGCAGTATGTGGAACCCTATCAGAAGCTTATTGTACTGGCCCTGAATCTTTGCGGGAGCTAGTAACCAACTCAAGGTGGCTAAAAGAGAGTCCAATGCAAACCTGTTTGTCATATCTAACAAGAGCCCAGCAAAATGGCAGTCCCCTTGTTGTGCAGTTTCCCAATGACGAGTACGGTTTGCATTCAAGTAGGAGATTGTACTTCTCCATTTTGGAAGGTGGCGTTCATTACTGGTCTCGCTTCGGGCGTGTGATAGTAACGCACGAACTGCAGCCTAGTAGATAGTCGTGTGTCTGCTGTCCAGTGAAGGTTGGCTGTGTCCATAAAGCCATTCCAAGGTGGTTCCTCTTTCGAGAGGAACCGGCAGTGTTTTGTGGTGAGGTGACTGGAGACGAAGTCCAACATTACATGACAATCGCAACTTGGATAATAAAGAGGACTCAGGCACTGGCCAAGCGGGCGATGATCACTATCCTCCTACTGGCCTTGTTCTGAAGCAAATGATCGAGTACCAACACCAGTACACGAAGATTCCAGAATTTTTCGACGAAGCGCACACTTTTGACAGAGATCCGTTCCTGTTGGTACTAACACTTGAAGAAGACCAATGCTCGCGATGCAATTCTCCACTTGGCCCCGAGCAGGAAATAACAAGCCGAGCAAAAATAGTTTACAAAAGTAAAAACAGCAATCTAAACACTTTCGTATTGTCTCCCATGCAGATGTAAGCATGTTTTACAAGAAGTATCAGATACCAGAAACATGAAGATGGTCTTCAGCACTACGATGACCGCCTTTTTTTACATTGCGATTAATATTGTTCATAAGAGAGTTTACGACAGTAGGTTCTGAGATTGTAGCGTAACGAAGTCCAGTGTTTTGAAACCTCCTACATCAACAATTTTTATCGACCCGTTTTCTTCCAGATACAGTAATACGTATAGAAATGAAACGGCTATATTACGTAACAATTTTAAAGTCAATTTACACTTCGTGTTAACGGGACTGAAATGTATCAGTGTAAATACATTACTTAGACATCTACAACGGGTTGCAAAAATAGTTGAGACACTTTATATCATTTTCGCCCTGTTTTTCGATTTTGGACTTGTTTGCTTTTCTCCTCCCCTCCCCCCGATTGCAATGTTGTTTGAGCGCCCAAATCTGTTACACAGTATTACAGGATTAACATTGAAAAGGGGGGAGGGGGAAATGATCAGATTGAGTTCAATTTTACTTAAAGCGAAAGGAACAAACGCGAAATTTATCATTTTTAAAAGAAAGTCTCAATAATTTTGCAACTCATTGTAGATGTTCTATTTATGGGATGTTTGATAACACCTTGCCTACAGGAAAATACAGCTGTGTCACGGGTTGCAGCAGTATTGTGCAACACATTTCTGCCTGAAGTCCCGGAAGGCATTTTCGGTAACGCATATTTGCACTTCAAGGCCCTCAGCGCTCACAGCTACTCCTACTTCTGTACACGGTGTGGCTATCATCCACCATTACTTCTGTGGGATATTTGTAAGAAAGGATGCTTCTCAATGGCCCGTAAGGACGTTTATTCTCTCTCTCGTCATTATTCTTCGTTACTGTGATTATTGGTGATGGTATCTAACACTTTGTGTATAAAGCAGTTATTACTTGTTGGGTACATAATATACAGGTACTTGGTACAAAATGAAAATGAAGTTACCCTCCAATGCGCGAGAGTTCATAATGCGTTTTGTTTGAACGATCTTCCTTTTGTACAGTGCATGACTTGCAAGTCCCTCCTCTATCACACGAGAATGACACAGTGGACATGGCTTTGTTTTGGACTCAAGAGGGGTGCTCTCTTGTTGCGAGAGGACTTGTAAAAGGTACAACACTGATTAAATAACGTATGAGTGTCCTTCCAGCATCACCGCAAGGTTCACGAAACAATGACTTTGTTATTTACAGTTTAGCAACATTTCGCACTGAAGGCATGAACCGGCAGTTTTTTTACCTTTTAACTGTTTGCGGGCCATCATATAAGGGCGCCATATAATTACTGTTAAACATTTGCTTTGTATGTTGTGCTTTTCAGTCATTTTGCGACATGACCTTCTTAAAAAGTATTTGGCTGTAATAGCATATTTAAAGAGCACGTTTCAATTGTCCTTCACTTTTGTTTTTTGTCCGCTGTTCTTACACTTGAACAAAGAAAAAAAATCCTGAACATGACCAAAATGTGTTATGCATTGTACCTTCAGGGGGTTGGGCATCTGGTTCTTTATGGCGTTCCAATCCCGCCAAAAATCAAAGTTGGAACACAAAATTGGAATTGAGAGGTCAACATTGGACTTGAAAGATCAACTTTGGCCATCACCCCTTAACTTTAGACTTGATAGAGTTCAACATTGAATTTGAGCCACTAACTTTGGACCTGATAGAGTTCAACATTGAACTTGAGTCATCAATTTTGGACTTCACAGATTTCACCAATAAACGGCGAGCTATCAATTCTGAACTTGAATCATCAACTTCAGACTGGAGATATCAAGTTTATTATTTATCATGTAAGGACATCTTGAAGTTTGCAATGTTGGACTTCTCGGCTCAATGTTCAATGTTGAAACGTCAGACGCGTACGAAGCCCGCTAGAAATCCCGTAATAGTTTTGCAGCTTTGCTTTGTAACCACTCCCCTGAAAACCGCGCGTGCGTGGGTTATCTAAGAATGGCAGACCAGGACAAGAACAATGCGAATTGAGCCAAGAGATCAACGAAGTAAAGGATGAGCTGAAAAACATCATTTCGTGGTTAGACTCAATGGTCTATTTCTGTACGTATTTTTAGGCATTAATAAAGCACTAAGGAGTTGCTGTATTTTTTTTGAAGCACGTCCCCGAGCACAACCAAACTCGATGAGTCGGACTAATCCGACCCCCCTGACAACTGGTATAGGCCAGACTTTCCCAAGCCTTGGCAGACCTGGTCCATCTGGTTTACAGTCGAGGCCGACGACCATCGAAGAACACCGAAATCTCTTTGCAAGATATCCATAGACAAAAAAACGACCGAAGCAAAAGAGGCAAAGGCCCGAAACGTGTACCTACGTGTACACTGAAGTTTGTTTGTTTAGCGCAAATGAACGCCACAAAGCCCCCAAGTACCGTCAAAAAACGAACGTTTTTTAGCAAATGCTGGCATGGAGGAAAGCAGCATCCAGGTACAGGCGGACTGCAACCAGATGCAATGTCACGATGAACGTTTTCAATCCTGGAAACGTTCCCCAAACTGGCTGAGGTCGGAAACGATGTCTGCCTATATCAACGTGGGGAGGGCGGTTTTTTTCAAAATCGGCCCTCCCTATGCTGCAAGACAACTGAGAGATGCTGCTGGAAGCGCCAAAATATATCTACGTCTTCTGCAAAAAGTCCTAGATATAAATGAAGTTGGCTTCTCTGAGATTGAGGTACGTATGTATATAACACACCAAATTTTAGGGGTTCTGAGTTGGCGGAAAATGTAATGCTCTGAGGTTCCTACAAGGCCAGAAATGCATCAAAATATTCAGGGAAGAATGGGAAATAAGTGAAGTATGACCCTGTGGTTCCTCCCTATACACAAAGTGAAGCCTCAGTTTATCACTTACTTGGTATGCTGTACTAGGACCGCCTGGTAGCTCAGCAGATACTTTCGAACACTTTGCACGATTACAAAAAAAGAGTGACTGTTCAAACAATGAATTCTATCTCCTCGGGGATATCAATTGTAACCTTCTCGACAAAAGAACATACTGTCACACTAAAAGATTGCTTGAAATCTGCGACCTCTTCAGCATCAACCAGCTAATTACAAGCCCAACACGAATAACGCCGCACTCGGAAATGCTCTTAGACGTATGCATGACGTCGACTCCAGAAAAAGTATCACAATCTGGAATCGTTCGCTGTGGAATTAGTGATCATGATCTCGTATATATGGTTCGAAAAGTTAACCACTTCCGCATTAGTCGACACGGAACAGACGTCAAACGTTCCCTAAAAACGTTAAAAGTGAACAAATTTTAAATGACCTTTAATGTGCCCTATGAAACATTATTGTGAACTAGGTGAACCCTAATAACATGTGGAAAAAATGGTTAACCTTGTTTCTAAACATAGCAGACAAACATGCTCCTTTAAAAAGGTGCAGACTGCGTAACAAAAAATCACCGGCTAACAAAAGAAATTGGCAGCCTTATGTACAGAGACATCATCTCAAGCTGCAACTACTAAAGACCCCACTGATTGGTCTGAGTACAAAAAGATGCGGAACACTACGAATAACACCATCATACAAGCTAAAGCTAATTACTATAAAGATTCATG
Organism: Plumapathes pennacea; assembly: GCA_964036295.1. Lineage (NCBI taxonomy): Eukaryota > Metazoa > Cnidaria > Anthozoa > Antipatharia > Myriopathidae > Plumapathes > Plumapathes pennacea. The sequence goes on from OZ038462.1 coordinate 10,425,457, forward strand.
TATCGCACAGAAGGAAAACCCCAAGAAACCATGGAACACCATTAATGAAGTGCGTTCTGGAAAAAGAAAGAACCCGTTTGTAAAATCCATAGAAACTGATGGTCAGAAAATAACAGACCCAGTTGACATCTCTGAAGCCATTTCTCTGAAATAGGTTGCAAACTGGGTGAAGCTACTGGTAACTGCCCAAATCACTCCTTCCATGATTACATGAATCCAAAGGAACAGGTTTTCACCATCAATCCTACTAATTCTGCCAAAGTTTACAAGTTCCTGGCTAACCTTTCTGAACGAAGGCCACAGGCCTAGACTCTATTTCTAATAAGCTACTCAAAATTGGTGCACCAGCTATTTCTTCCTCAATTGCAAATTTTTAACTGCTCTATTTCCACAGGAATATTTCCTGATGACTGGAAGACAGCGCGAGTCACACCTGTATTCAAAAGTGGCGATTCGACAGACTTAAGCATTTACCGACCAATTTCGATAATTCCTGCCGTTGCAAAAGTCTTTGAGAAGATTATATTTCACCAATGATATAAATTCCTTGACGGCAATAACCTATTATCAAACAGCCTATCGGGATTTCGAGCTTTGCATAGCACCGTCACTGCTATGTTAAAATCTACTAGCCATTGGCACTTAAACATCGACAAAGGCCATATTAACGGAATAGTCTTTATTGATCTAAAGAAAGCCTTCGACACTGTCGACCACAGCATTTTAATCGCTAAATTAAAGCAGTATGGATTAGGTGGTATTAGCCTTATTTATTTAGTTGCTATCTGGAGAATAGAAGACAAAAATGTCTTGTCAATGGCCACCTTTCACATGAAAAAGGTATTAAATGTGGAGTCTCTCAGGGATCAATCTTAGGGCCTCTACTTTTATTATTTTAATCAATGACCTTCCTCAACTGCTTAAACTCAGCCATTCCGTCCATGTTTGCAGCTGACACAAGTCTGTGAGTGCTAGTGACACTACTACGCTAGAAACGCAAATTAATCAGGAACGTAAGTGCGTGAATAAGTGGCTTTTGGCAAACAAACTTATATTAAATGTAACTAAAACAGAATTTATGCTAATTACAACGAGACAAAAGCTGGCATTTATTAATAGTAATTTGAATATCAACATTGAGGGGCAACTAATTGGGCAGGTCAAGAGCGCCAAAACACTAGGTCTACATTTACAAGAAAACTTATCATGGACTAAAAATACTGACAATATATGCAAAAAGGTAGCAACAACAACAACATCAACAACCTTTTATTTATCTCTTTGACATAAACATATTTACAGTAATATTTATAATAATTTCTGGGTAATGGCCGCCTGAAATAACCTTGGAGGGTTAAAAATGCCAGGTGGCCACATTAAATATATTGTTTACATATTTCGGTCGGGTACACATTCATACACACACTACATATAAGCACATATAAACACACTTAACTACCATAACCAATAACATAATCTAGATATGTAATAGGCCTTTTGCAACAGTTTGTCACGTGACCGATCACCCCATAGCAACGCCATACTGGATGGCAAGCGGTTTTGAAATTCCTTGACAACCAACAGAGCGTGACAGCGAGATCGAATACAAAGGTGACCTTTTGGTCGTTTTGTTGGCTTTGCTTATTTTTAGATCACAAAAGAACACATAACCAATGACAGACAAGTTATTATCTTTCCGTTTTTGTAGTTTTGGACTGTATAAATCCTCGAAGAGAAAAAAATGAGCTATCACTGTTGCGTCCCTCGTTGCAATGCCGACAGCCGTTACGACTCCGAGAAAGCACTCTCGTTTCATCGCTTTCCTCCGGAGTCCAAACGAGAACTCAGAGCCACCTGGATCAACAATATTCGAAGGGACACTGGACATTTTTTTGGGGTAAATTGTGCTGCTGTTACATTGCGCATAGATTCGCAAAATTTTCAAGATCCCAATGTTTTCGCCTTGTGTTCACCACAGATCACTAGTAATACGCGAGTTTGCTCGCGGCATTTTAAGCCGACCGACTACAAAGAGCCCGATAACAGCGGTCGTAGGCTACTGAAACCAGGAGCGAAGCCAACCATGTTCCAGTGGTCAATGGAACGACCAGCAAGAAGGGTGCTTGTTAGAGCAGAAATGGAGAGGTGAGTAGTTGTTTGTTTGCTTGTTTTATTTTTATCATTATTATCGACAGTGAAGTGCAAGTTCACTCCAAAAAATCTATCCTTTTTATTCCACTAGTGAATGTCAGAATCCCCAAGTTGATAAAGAAAACGAAGACCCAGCTTGGGAACAACCCAGAGAACCCTCAGAGCTAGAGGTTGCACAGGCTGAGACAGCTGCTGCCCATGCAGAGACTGCTGCGGTACAAGCAGCACTTGATGCAAGTCTTGCTCTTTTGGAATCTGCCCATATCGATCTTGAAAGGGCAAGGAACCAGGTCACAGTATTGACAGCTATGCTAGAGATTTCACGGTTTGGGTTAGAACGGTTTTCATCCAGTGATGATAGCATCAAGTTCTATACTGGTTTTCCCACTTACAGGCACTTGTGCAAAGTCTTTGATGTTCTGAAGCCCTCTGCAGAGAGGATGACTTATGTCTATTCTGCAGGGATGAATAGCCAGGAAAGTCGACCTTTAGCAAGGACCATGGCTTTAATTGATGAATTTTTTTTGTTCTTAGTGAGAGTTAGGGTAGGGCTGCTCATGCAAGATCTGGCACACAGATTCAATGTGAATATATCCACCATAAGCAGGAAGATAATAAATTGGGGTAACTACCTTTATTTTTTTCTTGGCAGTCAGAGCATTTGGCCAACAAGAGAGCAGGTCAATGCATGCATGTCTCAGGCATTTCAGGAGTTGTATCCAACGACAAGAGTGATTTTAGATTGCACCGAAATATTTGTACAGACTCCTTCCTCGTTACTCTTGCAGTCCCAATTGTACTCCTCCTACAAGAGCAACACTACCCTTAAAGGCTTAATAGGCATTGCTCCAAATGGGGCAATTACATTTATTTCATCCCTCTACACTGGGTCTATATCTGATAAGGAGATAACTAGAGTATCAGGGATTTTACACTTGTTGGAACCTGGGGACACAGTCATGGCAGACAAGGGTTTCGACATTGAAAACATGCTGAGGGAAAGGGGGGTGGAACTCAATCTGCCACCATTCTTGCATCAAGAAACACAGTTCACACCACAGCAGGTCCAAGAGACTAAGAAAATTGCCAAGCTGCGTATCCATGTTGAACGTGCCATCAGGAGGTTGAAAGAATTTCATATTTTTGATTCTGATATCCCCCTCAATCTCATGGGCTCCATAAATCAATTATATACAGTGGTATGCCTACTAGTGAACTTTCAGGGAGCCCTCATATTATCACAAAATTAGGCCTTCTTTCAAGTATATTGAAGAGCTCAACTGAAAACTGAAATAGATTAGGGTTTGATGTACATCATACATCTGGGAATATAACAGTGTTGATAATGTTACAGTACTGAGTGCAAATACTGCATTTTGAATGAAACAGTGTCAGTGCTTATACTCACAAAACCTGTTGGAGAACAAGGAAAACCCATGTTGCCATATCAGTTTTCATTGTAAGTAATAATTAAAGAAGAAATAATCAACATTATCTTTGGCTTGCTGGAAAAACTGAGCATCAAAATAAATAACTTCCCAGTGATATGTTGTGTCATTAATATAACTGAAAAAGTGACACCATTCAAGCCCTGTCAGACCCATCTGGCACTGAACTTGATAATAGTAGTTATGGTTTCTCTTGAGGGAGAGCTGATTAGTGGTTGCATCTTTGGCCAGGTAGTCAACATGATCAAAGTTAGTCGAACCCTCTTTGACTACTTTTATCTCCAAAAGACCAAAAGGGGGGTAGCCATCTGCTTCTGCCGAAGTGTCGTAAACCTTCCTGTCTGGGGAGCAACCAAGCCATGGGCACTTTGGGTTAATTACCAGGCCTGAAGAAAAAACATTCACTTTGCCCTGTCTGCAGTTGTTGGCATAGGCCATTGCAGCTACAGGCTCCATCTCAATGCCTCTCTGCATGTGTGCCGTTAAAACACGTCTTGACGGGTTAAGCTGCCCAACCAGTGTCTCAAAATTTGACCTTCTTTTGGCAGCACGGCCAAATTTGCTGGCAGTGATGCGCTTCGCCCTTAAGTGATGCCATGTATCATTGTTGCTCTGAGATATTGTTCTTCCTTCCAACATGATAGCTTCCTCTCTTGTCAAGGCCAGGGAATTTAGGCTGGCTTGCTTAATATGGTTTAAGCAGATTGCTACATTATTGGAAAATCTGTCCCCTGCTTGTTGGAGTGGCAACTCTGGGATATAAGTACACCCATAGTCATTTATAACATACTCCTTAGAGAGCTGCTGATGATATGTGAGTACACTTCCCTTGACAGCATTGCCAAATAATGTGGGGGAAAAAGAAAGAGAGGGCATTTTCTCAGCAGGAGGAAGCACACTTGCTAGAAGAGGCCGTGGCGCTAGGTCAGCCAGCATTTCTACAGACATCAGGGCATACTGTGTGGCAGGTGAATATAGGGTGCTCTTGATATATTTGTTGTAGTCTGCCCCATGCTGTGGTTTCTTGACAAGGAGGCCCTGAGCAGGTTGGTTAGAAATTTTCTTTTGGCGAGGGACACTCCAAGTTTGTGGCAAACTAGTGCAGGTTAACTCGTCTGGCAGCGTTTGCAGTCCCAATGTCTTGCAATGTGACATGAAGAAAAGAAGACCCACAACATGATGGCAGTATCCACTGGCACCAGCCACACAAGAGCACTTTGCTGTTATGGTTTTCCCAGGCATGGAAATAAAGACACTCAGTGAATGTGGGCTTTCAGTTTTCTTCATCGACCTGAAACACTTGGCAGTCACCTTGACCTGACCCTGACAGTAGTAAACTAAATAGAAAAAAAGATAGCAGATTTATGATACTAAAACTCATACATTGTCTGTGTCTGAGACACTGATTTATACTCTGGGAGTCTAATAAAAACTAATATAATCACTACCAACCTTTCTTGTCATGCAGGTAGCCAGGTTCGGCAAAAAATTTGTACACCTTCCGCGTGTGTTCGCAACCAGAAGCATTCTGGGCATACGATTCGACTTCCGAAAAAGAAATATCCGGGAAATCTTTTAAATCCCTTGACTCAGTACCTGTGAGATATGAGAATAATAAGAGTACGTCGTATCCAATTTTTTCGACACGTGGAAAAGGAACAAACAAAAACCAAAAAATCAGTATAGTACAATGAACACGAATTAAGTCAGCACGTCTTACCGTCACTTTGTTGCAAGGAAGCTGAAGGCTGCTGAGAAGTCGCCATCAGAAAATTTCTGGTTTTTCAGAAAACCAAAATTTCTGTGGATGAGACAACAGAGTTCAATGCCGAAGAAAAAGACCCAATGCAGTGAGGTAAATTTCATCACAACTCCCGCGTCGTTCACCGCGGGGAGCGATCGCGAGCGAACACGTTCGCCGGGCTCATAACTCCGAATTACGGATTTGTATAGTCCAAAACTACATATAACGGAAAGATAATAACTTGTGTGTCATTGGTTAAGTGTTCTTTTGTGATCTAATAATAATCAAAGTGAACAAAACGACCAAAAGCTCACCTTTGCATTCGATCTCGCTGTCACGCTCTGTTGGTTGTCAAGGAATTTCAAAACCGCTTGCCATCCAGTATGGCGTTGCTATGGGGTGATCGGTCACGTGACAAACTGTTGCAAAAGGCCTATTAAATGAGCAAGGTAAATTGCAAAACAGATTGGTCATCAGACGAGAAAAGGTAGAATGATGCAAGCACTTTAATTGCTGCGGAGCATCGGCGACGCAGCGATATATATTTGTCACTTGAATCGAGATGGCGAGTTGTCTGTCGAGATGTCCAGAGTTCAGTCATGTGACAGGTGGTGGCCAATTAAAACGCAGACACGTGCACATGCGCACGCTTCGTCTGTAGCTCGCACGTGCTTTTGCTCTTCCCGAAGAAGTGAGCGTGCTATTGCTCTTCCCGAAGAAGTGTGAGCGAAGAAGCTTTCGGTAAGTGCTGAAAATCCTTGTCTTTGTTGAGAATGATTCTTGGAGGATTGTGTAGAACGATTTATGAAGGCCTTCGAGGTTTGTGTGTATATGGTATGTCGAATTCGCGATCGTCAGCTCAAATCGGTTTGAGAGAAACTCCGACCGTGGTATCGAAGCGTCCGCGCTCTTCTGACCCGATGTGGTCGCAAAACAAAACAACCGAGGCATTGAACTCGGTGGCCATTGAGCTAACTGACCCGATGTGGTCACAAAACAAAACAACCGAGGCATTGAACTCGGTGGCCATTGAGCTAACTGACCCGATGTGGTCGCAAAACAAAACAACCGAGGCATTGAACTCGGTGGCCATTGAGCCAACTGACCCGATGTGGTCTCAAAACAAAACAACTGAGTCATTGTGCTCGGTCGCCGTTGAGCGAACAACCGAACGGTATACAGCAAACGAAGCCTTGCATGATCGTTCTACCAATTCAGAATTTGTAGGAAAGTATGGAAACTACAGCAACGAATCAGTGCGTAAATCTCGCGAGAGCAGACAGGTAGCTAAACATTCCAGAGAACGGGAGCGTGAGCCGTCTCGAATCCCTGCCAAGAAACTCTTAAATGCGATGCGCAGAAAAATTTGTCAGAAGAAAATACGATCTTATGTTAGGCGTTTTATTCCAAGGTCATCACTGTTATATATCATCAAACGCTCTAAATATTGGCGCTTGTGGTACCTCCGTGATAAACTTTACACTCGATATGCTGCATGTATGAAATGTGGAAAATGTCCCAGAAGACAGAGGCGTTGTTCTTTGCAAGTCGCACCAGGTAAAAACACAGTCTCAGTGGACGCTGTATTTTCAAACCAGAAATATAAACACATTGCTTTAAGAGGTGGCATGCTGTCTTGTAATACTTCACAACATTTGCCAATACAATGCCTGAGTGAAAGGCTTTCTCATTTAGGTTTAAAACCACTGGATGTTGGTGGCTCTGGTGATTGCTTCTTTAAAGCAGTTTCTCATCACCTTTATCAAACACCTGCTTTACATGCGAGAGTTCGGATGGCTGGAATAGATCATTTAATTACCCATTCTGATTTATTCAGGAAATATGTCACTGACATTTCATGGGAGAGTTACATAAGACAAATGTCAACAGTGGGTACGTGGTGTGACAACATAATTATTCAAGCAGTAGCCAATGCTCTTAAGTGTATGATACATATCACACAGTCAAATAACCATGATAGTGTTATTATCAGTCCCAGCTGTAACAATGAAAATCAAAGTATAACTATTGTTTTTATTGGACACATTCCTGAAGTTCATTATGTCTCGACTGTTGAGAATCAACCTCAAAGTAGTAATGAAATGCATCTTAGAAGAATGGTTTTTGAAACAGAATGTGCAAAGATTGGACACCTTGTTCAGCAAACAGAATCCCAGGAAAAAGTTGAAAAAAGCAGACAGCATATACTGGCAGAACAATGCCAAGCTGTAGAATCTGATGAACATAGACAGAAAAAACTTGAAAATAGTAGACAGTACAGGAAAAGACAAAGTCAGTTGAATCTGATGAGCAAAAACAACAAAGGCTTGCCAGAGATAGAGAACGCCAGAGAAATCGTCGGAAAAATGAAACTGAGGATGAGAAGCAAAAAAGACTCCAGTCAGCTGCACAATATAAAAAAACTAAACATAACAGTGAAACTGCTGAGAAGCAAAAAAGGCTTCAGTCTGATAAGCAATACAGAAGTAAAAAACGTAACAGTGAAACTGCTAAGGAAAAACTGCTAAGGCTTCAGTCAGACAACCAGTACAGAAATAATAAACGTAAAAGTGAAACTACAAATGAGAAGCAAAAAAGGCTTGAAAACGCTGCACAGAATAAGCAAAAAACATCTTTTGCAAAAAGAAAGAAACTTACCACAAATCAAACAGAGTATCTTGAACAGTTTGATATGTTCAGTCATGGTCCAATTCATGAACAACAGTGGGCTGCCTCTAACATTAACAAATTTCACTAAGTGATTAAGTTTGGTATTAGTCAATGTACAATTTGTAAAGAGGCATGGCCAGTGAAATCCAAACCAAGATCACCTGAGACCTATGTTTGTTTACGTTGTTCTAGAGATAAGAAGTCTCCTAAGAAGTTCTCGATTGACAATTACATGATCCCATCACCAGTCCCAGATGAGTTGCAAGGCTTGACTCAAGTAGAGGAAATGCTAATCGCTCGTGCTCTTCCGATAATGAGAATTTATGTTAAACCTGGTGGTCAGAGGGGTTATGCTGGACATTGCATTAACTTACCACAAAATGTGAAAGAACTTGCATGCTCTATACCAAGGTACCCAAAAGACCTTGCTGTTATTATTGTAAAAATGAGAGGCAGAGATAACACATTCAAAGACATCACTGTGAGAAAACAGAAAGTCCACAATGCGTTGCAGTGGCTTATAGCAAATAATTGCCATTATGCAGAATTAGAAATTGATATGGGAGCCTTGAACTCTTTACCTGAAAATGGTGTACCAACAGAGTTACTGACAGTAGAAACGAGTGAAAGTGACTCTAGCAGTACTGTTGAGCCTGATCTGGGTCCTCATGACAACAATACCGATGAAGATGTAGTATATAATGAATCAACAGAAATGAGTAGTTTACTACCTGTTGGTCAACAACAAGAACAGGAAATGGAAGCAGTTTTAAATCAGCTTTCAGGAGAAGAGACAATAGATTGGCCCACAGTTGGAAATGAGCCATTAAATGAATATGAGACACCATATTTAGCTACCATGGCTTTTCCTACATTATTCCCTGATGGTAAAGGTGACCCAACAAACAAAGCACTTTTAAGAGAAGTGACACTCCAAGAAAGTATTAAACATCTTATAAAATTTGCTGAATGTGTTGATGGTAAATGGGTGTACCGTTTTGCTAGTCACCCCAGATTTGCATACTGGGCATTAAACATGATCCAGAGAAAACAAGCACTTCAACAAAGTGGAATATTTCTCAAACAAAACCCAGGTGAAGCACATCTGACGATCAACCAGTTGCGTGAAATGGCAGCTACAAATGATAATGCAAATGTATTTATGTCTAAAATATCAAGATACGTTGGTAACATTACTGGCACAAATGCGTACTGGCATAGAGTAAGAGAAGACCTAAAAGCTATTGTAACTAATGTTGGAGCACCAACACTATTTTTCACTTTTTCATCTGCTGATATGCATTGGCCTGAATTACATGATCTCTTCCAAACAGAATGTGAGAAGACAACTAGTGAGGAAAGACGAAAAAATGTCATTAATAATCCCCATATTGTTGATTGGTTTTTTACTCAACGACTGGAAAACTTTATCAAACACTGGCTCTATGATACTCTTGAGGCAAAGTGGCATTGGTATAGATATGAATATCAGCATAGAGGTAGCATTCATTGTCATGGAACTGCCAAACTGAACAATGATCCAGGATTATGTCAGTTAAGTGAGACTGCTTTGAAGGGTTTCTTAGCTCAGAAGTATAAAGATGAAAATAACTGTGAACATACAGTAGAACTAGAACAGGATATTGAAGCTGGAAAGAAGGCAGCTGACAAAGCATGTCAGTATGTTGACTGGCTGTTATCAACAGTAAACCCAATGCCACCAGAGGATGAGGTGTGGATTAGACCTTCAGCGCATCCATGCCAAAAGCGTCATGAAGAGATACTCGGTCATCAAATAGAGTCTGATTATACAGATCTTCTAAACATGGTGCAACGACATACCCGCTGCAGTACTAGCTATTGCCTGAGAAAAAAGGGCAATGGATCAGAATTGAAATGCAGATTTCATTTTCCATTTGATAACTGTACCAACACCAAGTTAGAGTTTGAAGAAGTGCACTGCAGTGGTGATGCTAAGAAGTACAGAGCTAAGATTGTGACCAAACGAAATGACTCCAGATTGAACAACAACCAGCAGCTTCAGTTGCAAGGGTGGAGAGCCAATTGTGATATACAAGTAGTTATTGACCACTATGCCTGCGTTGAATATTTAACAAAATATGCAGCTAAAGGTGAACCAAGATCACCGATTCTCAAGCAAGCATTTAATTCAATCGTTCAAAATGTGAACAGCAGCAGTGACTCTCAAAGAACTATTAAGAAGATAGTAATGAAAACTCTCGGCGAAAGAGATTATGCTGCTCAAGAAACAATGCATCACTTGCTCTCACTAAAGCTTCATAGTTCAACTTTCAAAGTTATTCCAGTTAGCTTAAATGGGTCAAGGCGTGTACGTAATGTGTCACCTGTTGTTGCTGCTGCTGCTGATGACAATGATGTGTGTACTAATAACTCACTTCTTGATGTGTATGCTAACCGTCAACAATATGAGGATACACCTGTGATTATGAATATGAATTTTTCACAGTTTGCTACAACATACAAAGTAGTAAACAACAAGCTCACTAAACTACCAGATAATGTTGTTCCCAGAATATTCCCAACATATTCTTCAAATCCCAAGGGATCAAATTTCCCCCTGTATTGCAAATATCAGCTGTTGAGATATAAACCATGGAAAGGAACTCAACATGACGCCTGGGGTAATCAAGAACTATCTGATGATACGCTGAGAAATTGTTGGCAAAACATTTTACAAACACCATATGCACAAAACCATGTGCCAGACTGGTTTGATAAATTGCAAAATGAGGTTTTGAATCAACAAGCTGAACAGGATGAAACTGTTGAACCGCCCAGCAATACACGTGAGGAATGGATGATCTTATCAGATCTGCATACACCATTTGAAGATGATCAAAATACACCAGATTGGCATAATGACAGAGCTGAGTATGCTGAAGATCAAATTGGTCAGATGCCAACATGGGTTAAAACAAACAAAGAGCAATCAAATGTTGAAATTAATGAACAGTGTGATGTTGTAGACATAAACAGCTTGAGTGGAATGCAGAAACTTGCTTATGATATTGTGCATTCACATTTTAAAAACGATGTTGAAGAGCAAGACCCACTGTGTCTTATTATAATAGGTGTAGCCGGTACAGGCAAGAGCTATCTTATCAATGCCATTCGCAGCCTTCTACATAATAAATGTGTTGTCACATCTACAACTGGTAAGGCCTCCTATAATATCAGAGGGGTAACAATCCACTCATTGCTCAAACTGCCTGTGGGCTCAAGATGGCAGAAAGATCTCACAGGTGAAACCTTAGCTAGGCTTCAGAATTGTCTGAAAGGTGTTGAGTACATTCTAATAGATGAATATTCTATGCTTGGCCAAGTGACTTTTGGCTGGATTGACAAGCGTTGCAAACAAGCAACAGGTTTCCATGATAAAGTTCTTGGAGGAAAGTCTTTAATCTTAATTGGTGATCCAGGTCAGTTGCCACCTGTAGCAGATAAACCCTTGTATCATGCCAAACCGTCAAATGATATTGGTGAGCAAGGCTACCTAACATATAAGATATTTGACAAAGTTGTCAAACTAACTGTCAACCAACGAGTTCAGGGTACAAGTCCTGAACAAATTAGATTTAGAGATTTATTATTGAGACTCCGCATGGGCGAAACAACAGCAAATGACTGGCAGTTACTTTTAACTCGTCAACCATCAAATGTAAATTTGACTGAATTTCGAGATGCTATTAGACTGTTCTATAGCAATGAACAAGTAGGTAACCTAAACCATGAAAAGCTTACTAAGCTCCAACAACCAGTTGCTCGCATTGATGCACGGCATTCATCTCCTGCAGCTAAAACTCTCAGCTCTGAAGACATGTCTGGCTTACAGCCTGTAATACTTTTAGCTAAGGGTGCAAAAGTAATGCTGACCATGAATTTATGGGCAAACGCTGGTCTCTGTAATGGAGCTACTGGAACAGTAATTGATTTCATTTATCAACATGACCACCAACCACCAGATTTACCAATTGCTGTGATTGTTCAGTTTGATGACTACATAGGTCCTTCTGTCAGTGCCTCCAGACCATCATGTGTTCCAATATGCCCTATAACAGTCACATCAGACTCATTAACTACTATCCATGAGAGGCAACAACTACCTCTTAGGCTTGTATGGGCTCTTACGATTCACAAGAGTCAAGGCTTAACTCTGTCTAAAGCTTGGATTGATATTGGAAAAACAGAAAGAACTGCTGGAACATCTTATGTTGCTATTAGCAGGGTAAAAACACTATCATCTTGTGTTATTGAACCCATGACATTTGAAAGATTAAGTCAATTTAAATCATCACCTAACTTTCAATACAGACTTGAAGAAGAGGATAGACTATACAATCTAGCACAGGCAACATGCACTGCATTTACATCTAATGATTTACTTTGACATACCCAAGACAAATATTCCATTCAGTGATAACAGGTTATTTAATGTACTCCAGCATTTCCTACAAAATTAATGATTATGTAATTACATTATAATATAGTCTGCCTGCTTATATAACCTACCTTTTACACTGGTATATATATAGCCTGTTAAGTTTATGGTACCTGCATCAACCTACCATTATCGGTGTACATGTACACATCAACCCTTGACAAAAGCTCCATGCGATAACCAGTAACTTTTCTTTTATTAGGAAAAGGCTACACTTCCATTATTTTACAAAGAGCAAACATGACTGAAGGAGCAACATGTAAGTACTTTTAGTTAATCCACAACACCACCAATCAGGGTCACCTAGGGGTTTGGGTTTACAACATACAGGGTTTTGTTTTTGATTGGAGATACAGTATTTTTATAGGCATTTGGTACATAAATAAAACATTTTAATTTATAGAATACAGTATAATGGACTTCTTTATTTTGAAGAGAAAAGGAGTACCTCAATACAGCAATAAACCTCGTTCTGTCTTAGCATAATGAGAAATTATATTCACTTGGACACACAGAAGTTTGTGACAACATTTCCACTAAGTCTGGCTTTCATTTTGTAGCCCCTGTGAGCACCAAGGTTCCTGAAGTGTCTGGTTACATCCACTCAATATCACCAATCAAGAAAGCTACGCACTCTCACACAACGTATTTCAACTGCAACATTCAGACGAGCAAGGCAGTTGTCAAAGCAGTATGCTTCAATCCAGACAAGAAAACACACCTTGAGAAGATCCAAAAAGCCCAAACCGCCATCAAATTCTGCAACGTACGATCTTCTGTCAAATATGGAATTGAGAACATTGTTATTCAGAACAGCACAACAATACAACCACTGGTAGTACCATTTGCCTATGAAGATGCTAGTACTACATCTTCATTGCCAAGTCTTGCATCTCTACAAGATGTGTCATCAGAGCAGTTGGTCCAAGTACAAGCCAAAGTAACCAACATCAGTAGCGTGAAATCAATAACCACTCGTTATGGGCATGCTCTACAGAAGCAAGAAGTTATACTGGTTGACCACACCACTTCCATCAAATTGATACTATGGCAGGAACATTGTGACAAATTGGAAGATGGGAAAACATACACCCTCAACAACCTAAGACTCAAGGACTCCAACAACATCCGGTACCTCAACACTCCAAAATCAGAGCAGTTTAAATTTGAAGAAATACCTGCCTTCACACAACCCCTAGCAACGTTTGTACCAACAGACATGGAATCCCTATCACAGAACAAGATTTCTGCCAGAATAATTGGTGTACAGAGTGCATCAAAAAGCCTTTCTTGTGTATCATGCAAAAAGAAGGTTACACTAAAATCAAACGGAAAAATCGCAACATGCCAATCCTGTAAGCTGATGCAAAAAGCTTCTTTTTGTAACACAGTGGTTTTTAAGAGTTCTTTTTCAGAACACTGAGAACATCAGTGAGAAACTTGCGATTACACTCTTCCATCAAGATGTAACCAAACTCTCTGCACTGTCAAGTGAGATTAACTTAAATGTCATTTCAGAAGAGGAATTGATTTTGTGTCTTCTGGACATAGACTCCACCTTGCAACTTACATGACACTGCCTCAAATAAGCTATTAGATGTTCAATGTTAGCTAAAAACGTACCCGTAGCAAGGATGTAAACCAAGAAAATAGAATCTTTGTCACCAAATTTTAAAAGTTCATGTTCACGTTCCCATTCTATTTTACCAATAGCAACAAGGCTATTTAATTTTTCCAAGACAATGTTCCTGTTGAGATAATACTGCAATATCAGCATCTCAGAAACTCTACCAAAGTAAGCGAAGGTAGCAAAAACTACAACCTCTTAACCTCTAAAGCCTGCGAATTAGAAAGCCAATAGTTGCATTAGATGTCTATAAGGATATCAAATTTAAAAAGTTAATGTTTGATGTTGGATTTCACTAAAATAGTTCTTGCTTCACTGCATGACAATGAAAAGAGAGTTTATTGTTGTCTACTGTAAACTATTATTTTTCAAAAAAAATAAAATTGATTGTTATTTCTAACACCTTGTAAATTTTTGCTTACAAGCACCGCCCCCACCCCCTCGTCAAGTGCGCGGAACTGGACACGAGTCAAGAGTATCTCGTCGAGTTTTCGACTGTTTCCGACAATTTTTTCGTTAGAATATCCAGTGGGGGCTCCCTGTGTTATGAGACGCAGCACTTCACTTCTCTTTGAGAACTACTAGTAATTATCGATATAATTTTGTTTTATCTTTTTCTTGAATAATGAAATCGAGCAGGATTTGATATTTTCATAAATAATGTTCCATACTGTGGGACCTTAGAATCTAATATAAGTGCCCCGCTGTAGCTGATAGACTGTTAGTAACAATCGGTTTTAGGCATAGGGATTTCTAATCTATTATCTGAGCTTCGCAAGAACCTAATAATCTAATAATCTAATAGTAGGACCTGTCTTAGGTGCACTGAAGCGAATACGTGACCTTGTCGACTTTGAAACTCTCGTACCGATTTACAAGGCCTTGATCCTGCCCCACCTAGACTATTGCTGTGCTGTCTGGGATGGACTTGACAAGGGCCTATCATTAAGCTTAAAAAAACTCCAAAATGGCGCTACGAGGATTATCACAAGATCCAGTTATGAAGTCAGATCTTGTAATATCCTGGCTGATCTTGGATGGAAAACTCTCGAAGATAGACGATACAGACTAAAGAAGATCTTTATGATTAAAAGTATGAATGGGAAGACGCCTAAATACTTAGCAGACCTCTTTGAACCTAAACACACAAAGTCCTCTCTGTTCTTGCGAAACTCAGATAATAGATTAAAAATCCCTATGCCTAAAACCGATTGTTACAAACAAACAGTCTATCAGCTACAGTGGGGCACTTATTTGGAATAATTTGTCTCCCGGTGAGTGTAAAGGTGCTAACGTTTTCTCTAGGCGATGATTTTGAGTGATGCCTCAGACTCCTGCAGTTCTCCTTTTAAACAAAAATTGTAAATAATACCATTTTTGTATAGACAATTGTAAATAGATTGTAAACAGATTGTAAACAGCTCAGAATAGCAACTAGATGCATTTAATTATTAGACATTCTCCGTACTTCATATCATATTTGTCACGGATATCATGTAAAACAGTTGTTAAACTGATAGGTATATTTTTCAACCGTGTTTAAATAAAGCTTCTACTACTACCACTACTACTACTTGCAGCAGAAGTAGAAGGGAAAAATTAGGTAGCTGCAATAATTATTGTTCTAATGTCCTTTTAAGGCCGGCACACATGAGGGGACATGTCCCCGCAACATAACCCCTCGTGTAAACGATCGATTTTCACAAAAAAATATTGTCGCGGGGACAAAATCGCAACACGTCCCCTGAATTCAAACTGGTTTGTCGCCTCGTGTGAACTGTTAATGCAAAATGTCCCCGCGACAACATCAAAATAAACCAATCAGAAAATGTCGGTTTACTTCCCACAAGACCTCATGAACTCTGTTTCAAAATGGCGTCTGAAGGTGACAGTGGGCCAGATGCGTGGAATGCCACTGCTACACGGATATTAATACAATTTTACAAAGACAACCGTTTGTTGTGGGATTAAAAAGCACAAAGACTGTAGGAGAAAATCGAAAACTAATTGTTTTGCGGAGGCCCTGCAGGCAATACAGAGATTAACCAATAGTGTGGTTGCCTGTACCTCAAGTTCACCGTCGTGTACAACCAGTTCAACTGGACCACAAGCTCGAAAAGTTAGGGGTTACATTGCTTCAAGAGGATTGCAAAACACAACCAGTGAAGCTAGCTTTGCGAGCCCCTATAGGATGCCGGCACAGCTTTCATTTGATTAACTGTTTGTCAGTTTCATTTGTAGGCATGCTATGAAACTCTGGTCAAGCCACTCTTAGCTGACGGAATTGATATGACAGCCGAAGTATTACTCAAACTTGCAGGCCAAGGCAGCATTTATGTTAGGTCACTCGAGTCAGTGGACAAATATGCAGAGTCTGGTGAGGAAGAGTCTCGCAGTGATGAGGACCTGGAATCACCGTTTACCAGCCGGTCAGAAACCATATCTACCCATTTTGCAGGTAGAACTGACCAAGGTACAAAGTATTATTCCCACACCTTGCATGGGTACTAACCTGAACATCATATCGATTTCTTATGTCTGTCGTTCGCGGACCGACCTCTCCACGCAGCGGGGCGTGCTGGGAAAACATCGGAACAGAATCACGTCCCCACACCAAGGGGTTTGCTGGGTAAAACATCGGAACAGAATCTCCAAACTCGTTCCCAGGCTCTTTCCTCTCCTGACCTCAATCTCATCTCATGTTTGTCTATCGTTCGCCGTACGACCTCGGTTGATCACGTGGTGTTCTGGTAGTCCATTGCAAAGCAACGGACATGACAGGAGATTAAAGGAATTTTTACACTCTCGCTGAACTACGTAGTGAATATGAATCAAGCAAAGAATCAAACGGAGTGCTCTCACGAGAGAAACAAGTTGGTCTTCAAAAGAGAATTCATGAAACAAGCCAACAGCGTAGTATTCGTCTCGAGTGCAGATGGCAAACGGCGGCCTAACAAAAGCAACAGCAGTCAAGACAAGACAATACTGTCGCTATCAAAAAAGAGAAGCAACGGCGTGACCAAGAGCGTTACAAACAGAAACGAGCTCATGAGACAACCCAGTAAAGAGAACGGTGCATTACAGCTGATTGGGGGTATCGAATGCAGAAGCGAGCCCAAGAAACCGCTCAGGAAAGAGAACAGTGCATGAAAGCCGATCGAGAACGAGCTGCTTCCCGACGCCACAATGAAAGGGCCTGAAGGCTTCATGCTTAAAATGAGGCCAACAGTCGACGCCGTGAACAACGTTCATCTCTTGTCAAAGAGTGTTGCTTCCAGAGACAGATATATCTACATAGCCACGGATGGGCTAACCCGGACAACCCGGCTCTACACGAACAACAGTGGGTACAGGAGGAACTTGCTGCCTTCCACCACTACGAAGAAAACCTTCGATACCTCCAATGTAACGTGTGTAAGGAAGCAAAGTATGGCCGACCCGAACTATATCTGTACCAGATGTAAGCAATACAAAGACATCGTGCTGCTTAATATGGGGTGATAACGACATGGACCCTGGTACAGTGCTGACACAACTACAGGGCCTCAGCGAAGTAGAGGAAATGCTTATCGCCAGGGTTTTCCCCATTGTGTGTTTACCGGAAACATGGCGGCCAGCGTGGGTACAAAGAACATGTATGCAACTTGCTACAGAACGTGCAGGGATTTCTCAGCAGCCTCCCCGCCAATGTGAGTGACTTGCCATTTCTTATCATCAGGAAACAAGGGGCAAGTAAGAAATAAAACAGTTCTATTTCTTCCTTTGTACCTGGGCAATAATGCCTATTAGCCGTTTCGGAAATGCAGTAGTTTTCTTTGCTTTGTTGTTCTTTCATTATGTTTGTTTTTCATGTGAGGAACTGCAAACCATTTTCAATTTTCTTCCTTTTCCCAGATAGATTTGGTGATATTTATAGTTTAATAAGTTTTCTTTTGAAAAAGTTTTTTTCCAATGCAGCTGCATGACATTAATTTCTGGTGAGATAATATAATTTCAAATGTTACTCCAACACATATTAACTCCCCCACCCATCCACCTATCTCATGCCACAGAACACACTGTACAACATTCCTAATTATACTTTGATGCTTGTTTTGTTTACCATAGGTCCCTAAATATCAAGACAAACATGAAGTTCACTAAGTCCAACTGGAAAAAGTATCTTTCTGTGATTTGGAAGAGTTAGTTTATACCCACATGGCATGGGAAATGAGGCTTTTTAAAGACAAGAATGTCAATACAGTACTAAACTGATGCCCATCTCGTGTCTCACAGTATCTTACAGTACTTGTGGTGGATAATGTGCATACCTGACTCTCATTTGTCTAGTATTCTGTAGAATTATTGTATATTTATAGTGAATTTTTCCATTTTCACTCACAGTAGAGTACAGGGGAGAGTATCGAGTTAGGGCTATATTTCTCTGGCAAGAGATTTTGTGTTTGTATATGTACTAGGCAACACTTGCAACAATTGAGAACTTATAAGAAATATATTGAAACCTACTTGAAAAGTATCTATATATTTCACCTACGAATGTGGTGCTAAAATTGACTCTGTATACTTTCTTATGAGACAAAATAAATTACTGTGAAATGGACATGGCATGATGAATAATATCGTGAGAACCTTCTTTCAAGACCATCCTACATATTATATAATGAAATTACTGTACTCTTCAAGCAGCAATGGGACCCTAGTTGGGTGGGAGTACTCCCATACATATGCCATATGTGCCGCCCCAAAGGGTATTGTTTTCAAACATTTTTAGTCTGAAATAGGGTATAGAGTTTGCCTTTTTGGTCTGAAATAGGGTATCGAGTTTGTGTTTTTGGCCTGGGATAGCATATATAGAAACGTGTCGCCGCGGACAATGCATGACAAATGGAAGAAAAACAGGGTGGAAATCGTTGCAAAAGAAAGAAAAGTCTCAAAAATAGATCTGAAATAGGGAAAGGGTTTTTAGGTCCAGGTGGCACACCCCCACCCAAAATTATGATGTCCCCTGGAATGGAACACATGCTTATATCATGTAAATGCTAATATATTAAAATGTGTGGTGTAAGCATAGAGTACATGGGAGCTCTAAGCAATGTCATGCATAATCGATTACCTGGGCGTGGGACCTTTGCGAATATCGTATTTCTAGTAGCTAGTGAGATACTATTCCAGCTGTATCACCACCAACACCACCCCCCTCCCCCCATTGCCAACCACAAAACACACTTCACAACATTCTTGATATTATAGACTTCAGTGCTTTGTTTTATTTTCCACAGGTCCCAAAATATCAAGGGGAGAAACATGAAGTTCACAGAGCCCAATTGGAAAAAGTAGCATTCTGTGATAAGAATTAGTTTACCCATATGAGATAAGAAATGAGACATTTTAAGAGAATAATGTCAAAATGGTAATTAAAGTGCATATCACCCTTACCAAATACTATTGAGTTTGGAAAATTTATATATGTCTAAGATATTTCGCGAAAAAATAAATGGTATTCCGCGTTTCGCTATTTTTTTATCGGAGGGCAAAGTCATCCGCTAAAGGCCATTTTCCGCCATATTGGATACAAAAAAGGAGTAATTAAAAGACTGGGCACTAGCTAGCTTGTGACGTCGACCCGGTATCACGGTGATAGGAGCCACAACAAATCTATCGCGTGTTTAGAACCAAAGTTAGAAATATTCCGGGTAGATGTGTGGTTGGTGGATGTTCTGTATTCCCAGATGTGCAAAAGGGCATTGTTTTACATGCTATACCTTTCTGGAAAGATGATCGTCCTGAGGCAAGGAAACAAAGGAAGAAGCGGGTCAATTTTGTAAAGCAAAAGAGAGCTCACTGAAGAAGATTTCATGCGTTGATTCAGTTTTGTTGATGAAGTGACTAAAAGGCCAATCATCCCAAGACTAAAAGGAGGTGATTTCGGTATAAATGTTGTGCCAACTGTGCTGAAGCCGTGACCAGAAAGCCAATTGTGAGTGAGAGTGCCTAACGTTGCCGTGAACGAGCGGTAAGTACTGTCAACAAGAATCGCTGCTTCGAAATCTTTTATTAAAGTTTATACATACAGCCAATAATAGAGTAAGGCCATCTTCAATTTGTCTAGACGCTCAAGAATGCAAAGTTCGACTTCCCAGGCTGCAACTACAAACAGCGATTCAACCGGCAACCTCGTGGAAATCGGACCTGATCATGATGAAGTGCAAGAGCCGAAACCTGTTGAGAAAACAGCATCCAATAATACAGATTGTGTCACTGAACTGCACCACCCGGTAAGAAACTCATTTCACGTGTAAACTCTTCGATTTTTTCTTCTTCATTGGTTGCGTGCATGGAAAGAAATATGCGCCACATGGGTCCATCACTCCATCACGCTCGAATTGCGTTCGATGTTGTAGTGTGATTGTCGGCCTTTTGTAAATACGTGTTTGTATAGCAATCAATAACTCTTTTTCAATAATACATTTGATTTAGAATAGCAACAGAAGTCAGCAACAGCAGTTGTCGTTCAAGAATGTGCTGATTGTGGAAGGTTCAGCAGGAGAAACCGGCAGCTGAGGAATCAGCTAATTACAGCGCAAACAAAACTTAAGAAGACTAGGCAGGAACTGAGGAAAATGAAGAAAACGTTTGAGGAAAACAAACCAGGTAATTTTTGTAGTACTCGTAAATGATAAATTGCAATTGCTACATATATATACACAAATGAAAAAGTAATGTGGAAACATACTTATCCAAGGAGATATACTGCACTTTTCCAAAAGGGTTATATAACATGCTGAATTTAGTGGACCAAAATGACTGCTTCATGTACAATGGGTAATGTGATATAACAATATCAGTTTATTATAGTTATTGCTCAAACTTTCTGTAACATCACGTTTCAAGGTCGAGAAGTTCCACCTGAGAACCTCATTAAAGAAGGTTGCAATGATGAAGTCAAGACTTTACTTGTCAACATCTAATAATCTCCTAGAATAATAAAATTTATCTGGCTACTAAACCCTAAAATTATTATTTGTTCCAGTTACAGAGACTGTGATCCAGCAGCCGCAGTTGCAGATCTCTAAAGGGAAGCCCCGCTACTGTGTTGCATGCAAGCAGCCTATGAAAGGACACAAAAATGTAACCACATGCCCAAAAAATCAGATGCAACAAGTTCAATAATCTATGTTGCAATAAATCCTCTATTTCATTTCACATGACACTTGTACTGTAAACTGTATGAATGAGAATAAGTACTCCTAGCTCTTGACAATGTGGATATAATGTTCTGGACTGATAGGCCCTTGGCTATAAAAACGCTTCACCTTATTTGACTTCACATCTAGAACATTCCCCAGAAGCTGGTAATTGCTTGCTAAGCATCTTTGGTTTCAAATCCAGCCTAGTCTGACGTATCAGGATGTTCTCGTGAACAAGGCGAGTGAATTCACGATAGGCAATGCCACGTAGGAATCTGTATTGGAAAATCCCACGTTGGTACAACAACCCACAAGTACAGATACAGTATATAATAGCTTGCATGACAGAGAGGTTTTTGAAACATAAGAATGCGAGTATAGTCACGCGAACAACAAATGACAACAGTTTATTACGTACCGGTTTTCTGATCCAGTCTGACGGTAATTGGTTTTGTTTTTCGTTTTGCACTTATCGGCAGCCAAACGCAAACTTCACCTTTGAAGGCAAACGTGGCTGAATCCAAGATGTAGCGTAATACATTCCGGCTTTGCTCCCACCTCTTCAATGACGATTTCCGAAATCTAGCGGCTAGACAGGCACTCCACACACTCCTCAATCTCTGAAAAACACTGGATTTCATTAGGATTCTGCAGGTATTCAGAGCTACATCTGCCACATTTGCACCTGCAGAAGGTCCACTGGTAAGCAGTCAAATTATAAACACAAAACAGAATGCGACAAACACTAATCTGACTTACCAAGAATTTACCGAATGTTTTCCTTCGTAACGGTCTCGAAGCTTCCACTCGAATTCAACTTGCGTTTCTTGCTTTTCGCAATACTCCGCCACCCACTCTTCACTTGCGAAAGGCTCATTCTCGTACGGTTAATGTGTGTCATAGTCCAGCTCTGTCGCCGAGGCGCCGTTGTTCATCTCCATCTAGCGCGCCTGCTTCTTCGACTTCAATCACGTTCCCAGGGATGTAATTGAATTCCGAATCATAACTCCTCTCGGAATCAGAGTCACCTTTGGACATTTCGGCTAAAAGATAACCCAGCAACCCGACGAACACGCAATACGGAGCACTCAACTGCCTTGTTTGTTGTTTTCTTATTAATAGCAAGATACCGGGTCGACGTCACAAATCTCGCTAGTGCCAGTCCACCTGGGGCGCGTTTTTACTCTGAGAATCGTGATTTCTGTCGCGCTTTAAAAATCGGGGATAACATGCAATCCCATTTCTTTTACTTGTTTTGGTTTGTTTTCTATGTCTACTTTTGAGAAAAAAAGAGATTGGCCAAGGGTGATGTGCACTTTAACTGGTCATGTGTTTTCTTTCCTCGGGACGATTCCGATTCTGTTTGCGAGAAAACAATGTTCTTGAGACACTTGTGAATTGTAATGAAATTGAAAAAAATTACGTGACGTAAATTATTGTATGCATGTTATTAACAACTAATCACATGATTTCTCATGCAATTTTGGAATAAATAAGCACTCGTAAATTTTTCAAGGATCACAAATTGCACTCGCACGGCGCTCTTACAACTTTGTGGTCTTTGATAAATTTACTTGTGCTAACTTATTCCAAATTGCACTCGAAATCATGCGATTACCTGTACAAACAAATTCAATTGCCACATAAAAAAATCAATTGCCAAGAAATTTATTCAGTGACCCGAAATAGAAATACAATGAGGCAATATTAAAATCATTAGAATATTGAATAATTCGGCACGGCATAACATACTGTGGTGAGTAATTTGCTTCACAAACAAATTCAGATTTTTATTTTCAGTTTGCCTTCTGAGATTGTTAGCCCCTTAGGGAATGGCCCCTCAACATCGCAAAGGGTATGTAATTATTTTGACTGCTGCATTGTGTGCTGTTGCTGTATTCTGTATTTATATCACATTGCACACACAATAAGATAATGTCATATTTCTCATTTTTAATGAATATTAAAACATGTATGTATACTAGGATATTATTGCAGGTGTTTACAGTCTTTTTCCCAGAAATATAAATATATCTTGGCAAATAGTTTGAACCAAGAAGTCTAAACATTTGGTTTATTGTGATTGTCCAGGTGAGAGATTCTTCAGGAAGGCCATTGTTGTGACTGCCAGAGTGAAGTCATCTTTAGGAGTCAAAGTCACTTGACTCTGAGGATGTCCTCTAATCATAGTCGAAACATCAGACACCAACAGCAGTCCTCATAAACAGTACAGTACGCAAATCAGCATATGCCCAGGTGTGCGAGTTAACTTGGATGGTAATTTATGGCTATTGTTAACAGATATTTTAAAATTTCAAACCATCCACAAGAGCATTGTTTCGATAGAGGGTAACTAGAGTTATATTTCCATGTCATTGTGAGCCAGCCTCGTAAAACTTTTCATAACCCGTGGTTGAGATTTCTTATATCTACAATATTAGAATTTTTTTTTGTAGTGGAATGTGATGATTGGGACCCTCCCTCGGTGCTAAAAGCAGCTGAAACATCTCATGAGCATAAGGGTATGTCCTAATTAATATTTCTGTTTATGTGACTGTCATAGACATATTTGCTATAAAGTACTTGTCTGAAGTGTACTAAACGAGAAGTTTTTACCACAGCTGTACATCAGATGCAATTTTAAATGTGAATCTGTTCTGTGAATTCTTTTTCCATCGAAATATACTGGATTGCTAACTGCAGTTATGGCAGCAGAGGAGATCTCGAAAGTATTCAGAACAGGCATAATCAAGGACAAGGGAACGACTACCCCCACATTACTACACTACCCCTACATTCAACAGGTCCAAAAAACCAATACGTGAGCTGTGCAGAATATACAAGAACAGCTCTTCTGACAAACTTGCAAGGTCTCCCGTGGTGTATTTTACATCTGGAGATGACGAATATAAAGAGGAAGCAGCTGATGTGGGAGGGCCAATAAAAGAGTTCCTGACCTTGGCTTCTGAAACAGTGCTAAAATGTACAGACCTCCATCTCTTTGAAGGAAACATTGACCATAAATTGCCCATTCATTCACAGCAAATGATCCTCAATGGCTTCTTTGTCATGGCTGGTAAAGTGATGGCCCATGAAATCACTCATGGTGAGATCTGGACAACTGGCTTAGCAAGGCCAGTAAAAGTGTTTCTTGCAATTGGCTGTGCTTAGCAGGCAGCACAGGCTACCTCCATTGAAGATGTGCCAGACCTGGAAATTCAGGAATTCTTAAGAAAGATCAATGATGCTAATGAGAGTGGATTACCATAGCTCTGCCAAAGTGTGGTAAACCCGGCCAACCACTACTATGCCAGGCTTTGCCGGCTACCATGGCTCGGCCGAAGTGTGGTAAGCCCGGCCAACCACTACCGTGCCAGGCATTGCCGGCTACCAAGGCTCAGCTGAAGTGCGGTAAGCCCGGCCAAACACTTCAACCCATGCTTTCTTGGCTATCCTGGCTTGGCCAAAAAGCCAAAAAGTATGGTAAGCCTGGCCAACCACTATATGCCAGCTGGCATTGCCGGCTATACTACTACTTTGCCAAAGCCTTAGGCCAGGCTTTCCTGGCTTACCCTGGCTTTTGTACTTTGACACTGTAAATGAAATTGATGATCGAAATGAAATTTAAAAAGGAAAAAATCAATCAGCGTGTTTTACAGGGGTCCCACTACGTCATATAATTATAATTGCTTGTTTTACCTCCTGACAGCTGGTTGCATCCTGTGAATGAAACGTTGTGCATCCGTGTCAGCAAGCAACGTGCAACTGATCAGCTCCAGTTTGTTCTCTGCGAAGAACATCTGCATTATCTAAAAGTAACTTAATAAAAATAATTTAAGTAAACTAAAGTAAAATATGGATTGACAGCCATGCACTGAACCATTTTATACCAACAGTAAATTTAGTTGGCAAAAGGTTTCAACCCAGGAGTGCGAACAGTAGGTTGGTTGTGATCGTCCGGGTTAGAGTAGTCTCCAGAAAGACTGTTATTGGTGACTGACGTTTCGACTACCTGAGCGGAAGTCATCTTCAGAGTCAAGTGAAAGTATTCGTCAGATGGCAGTATATATGTCTCTGGTTGTTGAAGTGATTGGTCCATTATGTCGGCCTATGGTTGGTCGAGTCGGCTTAGTTGTGTTTCGTTATTGGTCAGTTGATGTTCTGTTGTCCTGTTGATTTGTCTATTGTTCGTTTGGTTGCGTTTGATGTCATCTATCAGTCGTTTGTAAGGTGCCGGTAATTGTTGGCATCTGTTGAGTGGTTTCCGTTCTAAGTTTGTGCACCAGCTTTCCAGTGTAAGCCATTGGTAGTAGTTGGTACTGTGGCTGATGCATTCAGCAGAGTCCCAGTTGATGTCATGTTCAGTCTGTCGGTGGTGTTCAGAAATGTGATTTCTGATGTCGCCGTTTCTGGTAGCTCTTTTGTGTTCAGAAAGTCTCGTATTCAGGTTTCTGCCAGTTTCACTGATGTAGGTGGCTTCGCAGTCAGTACAAGATATTCTGTATACTGTTCCCTGTCTGTTGATGGGTTCGTCTTTGTCCTTTACGTTGGTCAGTAAGTCACGTAGAGTCATGATGGGTTTGTGGGCTACCTGGATGTTGTAGGGTCCTAGAATATGTGCTATCGTCTCAGAGGTGCCTCTGATATACGGTAGTGTGGCCAAGATCAATGGAGTTGTGTCGTCAGTGGTTTCGTTGTCGGTAGTCTCGTTGGGTGCGGTGTTCTTGTGAGTGCTGCGTTTGACAAAGTTTGGGTCGTAGTCGTTCTTCTGGAAAACACGTTTCAGGTGTCGGGTCTAGTTAAGTAAGTTGTCGGGAGAGTCACAAAGTAGTTGCACTCGTTTCGTCAGTGTTTTGATCATGGTAGCCTTGTGTGAAGTAGGGTTGTAAGAAGTCTGGTCAAGTAGTCGTCAGTGTGCGTTGGTTTTCTGTAGACTGTTGTTTGTAGCCTGTTGTTGTCGTGGTTCACGAGGCAATCTAAGAACGGAAGTTTTCCGTTGTCTTCGATTTCCTTAGTGAACTGTATGTCAGGGTTTTGGTCGTTCAGGTGTTTGTGGAGGAGTCAATGTCGTCTTTGTGTACAGCAGTAAACGTATCGTCAATGTATCGTAGCCAGATAGGCAGCGTTTGTTCGTAGGTTGCAAGGGCGCGTTCTTCGATGTGTTGCATCACAATTTCTGCTACAATAACAGAGACTGGTGAACCCATTGCTGTTCCGTGTAGTTGTCGGTAGTGTTTTCCGTTGTACTGGAAGTACGTGGAAGTCAAGCATAGAGTTAGTAACTCCATGACGTCTTTGTCGGTAAGAGCAGTTTGGTAGTGTGGCGTTTAATAGCAGTTTCAGTACACTGTAGTGCCAACTGAAGTGGAATACTGGTGAACAGTGATTTCACAAAGGACACGAGTTTGTAGTCGTTCGGTGTCTGTATTGTCCATAGTCTCGTTCTGTGGATCCCCGACGTACGAAACTCTCGAAGTACTTAACGACCATACTGAAACCGTTCACAAACAATTCTAAACACAAACTACAGTCTACTGAGAACTTCATCAACGCGATCAATACCGAACGACTACAAACTCGTGTCCTTTGATGTGAAATCACTGTTCACCAGTATTCCACTTCAGTTGGCACTACAGTGTACTGAAACTGCTATCGAACGCCACACTACCAAACTACCCTTACTGACAAAAGACGTCATGGAGTTACTAACATAGGCCGACATAACGGACCAATCACTTCAACAACCAGAGACATATATACCGCCATCTGACAAATACTTTCACTTGACTCTGAAGATGAATTCCGCTCAGGTAGTCGAAACGTCAGACACCAACAACAGTCTTTCAGGAGACTGTTCTAGCCCGGACGATCACAACCAACCTACAGTAAAATTGTTATAACATTCAGGAACAGCTGAGTATTAATACTATTGTGCTGTTGTTTCACTGGATTAATATTATCTTTGGTTTAAATATTGTATACACAAATAGAATGCCAGTACAACTTGTGAGATTTACTTAAAGTTTAATGCTATATACCATTGAATTTATTGGACTACGCACCTGATGAGAAACATCTCTGGTTCCATGGACACTGTCGACATAATCCCCATTTAGGTCCTCAAAATAGAAACAGGAATAAGCCCACATGGGGCCCCACCTGCGCACAGTCTGTACATAATGTATAACATTATGTACATTTAGGCCACACTTTCCTTCACCTGGATCAAGAAAAATCAGACTAGTTCAATTGACAAAATACATGAAGTTGCCACACTCAGATAAACAATAGACTTGTGATTTTAGATACATGCAGTGATGTTATCATGTGTTGTATATACATCATAGTGATGTGCTTAGATTACTCAAACAAAACAAAAAACAGTAGATTCAGATATGACCTTTTGGCATGGTCATTCCACAACTGGTAATATATAGAGGATATTACACGGCAGCGCGAAGATATGAATTTTATTTTCGAGTGGTAAAAACAATGTTTTACAAACGAGCGATTCACGAGTGAGTAAAATATTGTTTTTACCATGAGAAAATAAAATCCATATCTTCAAGCTGCCATGTAATTTTCTTTTCATTATATTAGACACGAGTGTATTACAAGAAATTACACAAACAACCGTGCAAAAGCGGGAAATGATACCAATGATATACTCACTAGTGAGGATATGGAAAATACGCCATTCGGGTCCGGGATGTAGTTTCGTATGGATTTTACGCACGGCATATTTTCCAGTAAAGCACTCGTGTCTATATAATAATATATATTTATTTTATTTTTCTAATTCGGTTGAACATTTACTATAGACTGGAATATGTCAGCAAAGCAACATAAATGTGGAGTATTTAATTGTTCTATTACCAATATTATTGTTCTATTACAACTTCGTCCTTAAACAAATTGATGTGGCATTTTATAAATGTGCTACAGATGAGTAATATTGCTTTATAATATACAAAAGTACCATATAATTCAGCAAACATTATGTAAAAACGTTCCAAAAAGCGTCGCAACCCATAGTACAACAGCCATGCTTTCAATTCAGATGCTATGAGCGTGAAAAAAAAAAAGACATCCTCAGGTTTCATAATGGAATTAAGTACTTTTAAAGCTAATAATTAAAAATGCTTAACACATGTGTATGCATAAAAAACAACTACCGCATATAATATTACAGTATTAGTACACTATCTCGAACTGTAACTCTCACAGGAAGTGAGAAATAGTTTGAGATAGCAGGGGATCAAGACAGTGAGGTTCTACAAAGGGCAGTTTCTACCATGCAATTTGTCCCAACTTCTTTGGGAGAAATGCTTAACCCTTCAAAGATGAGATTTTCACCTCCCAGACTGTCATGATCGTCATGGTCATCTTGGATGCTTTCTTCGTCTGAAGACCAGGCCAAAGATTCATCTGATGAATCGGAGTCTTCGCCGCTGCTGCAGCTCTCAGTATCTTGCGGCTGCGAATAACTTCACAATGCGCACAGCTTTGAATACAGAGCTTCGACATTGTCAAAAATTCCTCCGCCCTCGTAGCAGAGCTCATTATCCGACTCCAATGAGGTCACCATGGGGCTAGTTTGCTTGTCTGATTCATAAGCACTATTCTCTAGCAAAATTGAAGAATCTGAAGCAGTTTCACTATCACTGTCTCTTAGCTGAGAAGTTTCGAAACGGCGCAACTTTTGTGGATTGACTTCCTGGACTTCTAAAGAGTGTTCAGCATTCAGGTTCCGTTTGTGGATGGTATGAATGTGTCACACATTCCTTTTCGTAGAATATGATAGAAAACAAGCAGAACAGAACCAGCGAGCAATAATGCACCGAGGCATGGCACTTTCTTGACAGGTGGTCATTATCAAAGTTTCACCTGCAGCACGATTCATACGGCCTCATTCTAGCTCGGGCAGGAATGTGCTTTTTCCGAAAATTGTTAGCCAATAAGCTATCGCGGTTGTAGCTACGTCGATCATTCTGATTGGGCACGATTTGTTTGAAAATACAATGGTGATCATTCGGGATTATTCGGGACACTAATCACCCGATTATAAAATTGCTAATTAGGACGGCTATCTAAAAAGGATTTTTATTGGTCGGTATAATTTTTGCCAATTAAAACTCAGCGGAAAAATTTTTTTCCTTCCCAATTTTTTTTCCACTAAAGCCCGGTGTGTACTTACTTTGTGCTTGTAAGCTGAAATAAATCTTTGTGATCATGGCAGATTTCGTTGTAGACTGGGTGTCACCTGAGGTATGCACCAGTTGCTTAAAGGTTTCCCCAAAATTAATAGTACTTGACGCTGATAAAAAGGCATTATGCGTCAGGACACCTACACAAATGATGGAAACCGCTAGCCCAGGCATGCAAGTAATGTCAAAGCACAACTCTTTGACATGGACAGGGACTATAGAATCAAAATGGGGTAAGTATATGTAGTGTGTTATGCCTATGCCTGACTTGTTGCGGTTTTGCCAATATATTCGGTGGCAACTTCTCTTGCCAGGATATGCTGAAATGTCCTGATTTTGAACATTGTACAGGCTCGCACAAGGAAGCAAAAAGCCACGAACAAGCTCTTTTGAGGGAGGCTGACTCGTCCGAGTCGGAAACCGCCAACCCTACCGAGTATACGGTTGTGCAAAGACGAAAAACCTCCGGAAAGAGAGAAACCTTTGTCGAGGAGCGCTGCAATCAAAAGGACGCCAGTCCAATGAAAGGGAAAGCCCTGAAAAAAGCCAAGGAAAGTAAGTGTGTAATTGCTATTGCAACATCAGTCAGTTCCTGTCGTAATTTGATGTTTGACTGCCTCTTTCAGGGCCAGATCCTCCGCAAACACTGCCACGAACTGACGGCGACCAAGAGCTGAGCAGCAGTTACACGTTGGACGAAGACACAGGAATTATTATTCAGCACACTACAAAGACAATTGATTAATATGTACCGGTGTGTTTCAATACTTTCAGAATTCAACCCAAACGCCCAGTCCAAGGTTTTTTTACAGAAATGTAAAAATAAAAAATCCATCATGGCCGCAGCAAGCGCAGGCCTTCCGATAAAATGAAGAAGAGCACCAAAAAGTCCCAAGCAAACACTCAAGGTAAGTTGAGTGGAAACCTGCACCGAAACATTTACTGTTTCGGCTCCTAGTCCTCGTAGCTTTCAATTTACAAACCTAACATTCAATTTTAAGTACAGTGACACATTTTAAAACTAAGAATGCTTCGTTAATATTTGATTTGTGCAAATCAATATCAAGGCCGTAAATGTAGTGTACTGTCTTTTAACTGTTAGTTATGTAATAGTTTACGTAACATTATCACTATAAATACTTTCTTCTTTCAGAAATGACAACCATTGTAAAAGCAGCTGCAACAGATGCCTTACTCAGCATTGTAGATGTGATCTGTACTGAAATCAAGTCAACACCATCCCACAAAGAGACGCCGCCGCAAATCATTCCAGCGACACCGTTGTCCTCGCAATCTTGTGAGTTGAATCATCACATGACAGTTTAGCCCAGGATAATAAAAGCCAAAGTACCGTAAAACTGCATAAACTTTTGAATTTTTTGTCTCGTTGCATCTTGATTCGAGTTTATTTTTGTTTAGCATATGATAGGGAGATAGACACGGCTGCAGACGAACAGCAACTGAATAATTCTGTGGCCCATACTTGCTACCGTGGCAACCTGGCATCTTCCAGTATCCTTGTAGCCAAGCCAGCCCTTGAAGCTCCGGAAAATCGTGAGTTGTAAAACCAAATCCTGTGTGCCTGTAAATTAAAAATTGAAATAATGATTCTACGAAACATGTACTCAGGAATTTCTTACTGTACTTATATATGCTTATGTAAAATGCCGGGCAGTTCATTTATAAAAGTACACGTTAGTACACTGCCATAGAAAATATGCACCTTCGACTTATTGACGATATAATTGTAGCGATCAACCATCAGGTTTTTCATCGTTCACAGACAACAGATTGGTCACATGACATTTGCTTTGCATTGAATCATAGTCACGTGATATTGTTGGGCAACTTACGAGTGAAAGATAATGTTCGTAAAGCCTGGTCTGTTATAAAATGTAACTAGAGCCAGCAGTTGTCCCTAGGGACACGCTTTATCTGATTAGATATTCTGTCAACGAGGTCTGTGACACTTTTCGTAGCATCGGTTTGTATTGAACATTAAAACATGTCTGCCTTCGAGTTGGTCTTTGCTCGATATTATCACATGGTGGCAGTGGTGGGATACAAACCCACGCCTCCGAAGAGACTGGTGACTCAAACATCAAATGGTGGCAGCGGTGGACAGCACCAGTCGTCGACAAGTTAAACCGTCCACATTATGTCGCAAGATGAAAGCTCTGGCACAGCGCCGCCTCAAGCAGCAATATTTCAACAGATTTTGCCGCCTCAACAGCTTGACTTAAAGAGCATGGAAGAAATTGCCGAAAACTGGAAACTATGGAAGGAGAAATACAATAACTATGCAATCATCTCCAGATTAAATCGAGAAAGCCCGGAGTACCAGTTGGCGATTGGCGACGACGGTTTAAAGATCATCGAAACTCTCAGCTACGCCACCAGAGAAAACCTGAGCGACTGGCGTACAGTGATGAAGAAAATGGAGAAGTACTGCATTGGCGAAGTAAATGAGATATTTGAAAGGTACTGTTTCAACAAGAGAGACAAGCTCTCAACCGAGTCGGTGGATTTTTGAGTTTTTGCGATTGTTTATGTGACAGCTTGATACGCGATTGCATTGTTCTTGGAATCAAGAATGAGCATACCACCAGGAAGCTTCTCAGAGTACGAGATCTAACGTTAAATCGCTGCATAGATATCTGCCGTAGTGAAGAGGTCACCGAAATGCAGGTGAAATTCCTTTCGGAATCAGTGGACATACATCAAGTGAAACCCAAGCCAAAGAAGCAAACAACCCTAGAAGATACCCTGAATGCACAATCTGGAAAGAAGATTTCCTGCAAGTTTTGTGAATGAGCACGCACCGGACAAGAAGAGATGTCCAGCGTGGGGCAAGACTTGCAACCTTTGCAAAGAAAAGAACCATTTTGCTAAGAAATGCAAAAATACATCAGTTTACAGCATCGAGAGCGAAGAAGAACTTAAAGATATCAGCGTCGTGAGGGTACAAGTGTTTGCCAAGATGTTGGTCAAAGAAAGCCCTATCAAATTTCAAATTGACTGTGGGGCGAATGCGAACATTTTACTGCTC
The DNA here is from genome assembly GCA_964036295.1 of Plumapathes pennacea. Taxonomy (NCBI): domain Eukaryota; kingdom Metazoa; phylum Cnidaria; class Anthozoa; order Antipatharia; family Myriopathidae; genus Plumapathes; species Plumapathes pennacea. The sequence continues at coordinate 10,458,020 of OZ038462.1, forward strand.
AGATACGTTGAAGACGAGAAACTCACCCCATGTTCACAGACCCTGGTCATGTGGAATGGTGCCAAAGTCAAGCCCGTTGGAAGCTGTGCCCTTCCAGTTTTGAACCCTAAGAACAATGACAAATAAAAAGTCAGGTTTCTAATTGTGAAAGAAAACCTTACACCTTTACTCGGTTTGAATGACACTGAGAAAATGAAGCTGTTGACAGTCCATAAGGAGAATTTTGTCAATGTTGTGGAGAATTCGGATGACGACTTGATAGTCAAGTACACAGATGTTTTCAACAAAGACCTAGGAACACTTCCTGGAAAGGTTCACCTGCAAGTGGATCCTGAGTGTAAGCCTGTTGTTCTCCCAGAGAGAAAAGTACCTGTCTCTGTGAAGGAGAAGTTCAAGGAGGAGCTTCGGAGGCTGGAAACCCTGAAAGTCATCACTCCTGTTGATGAACCAACCGAGTGGGCCAGTCAAATCGTGGTTGCAATAAAGAAGTCTGGTAAGCTACGTGTTTCTACCGATCCAAAGCCCTTAAATGCTACTCTGAAAAGGGAGAATTACCAAATTCCTGTCATTGATGATTTGTTGCCAGACCTGACGGATGCACGCGTGTTCACCAAAGCCGACCTAGCGTCCGCTTTCTGGCACCTGGAATTGGATCACAAGTCCAGTATGCTCACAACCTTTGCCACTCCATATGGGCGATATCGTTGGCTTCGTCTGCCTTTTGGTCTCAGCGTGTCAAGTGAAATATACTAGAAACGTCTCCACCAGGAACTAGAAGGTCTCCCCGGTGTGAAGTGCATTGCGGATGATGTCCTGATTTATGGCACAAACGTACTCAACCATGATGACAACCTAGAGGGTTTTATGTCTAAATGTCAACAAAGGGGCATAAAACTCAACAGTAAGAAGATGGAATTCAAGTGCAAGGAAGTCCCATTTCATGGACACCTAACCAGCGAGGGTTTAAAACCTGATCCAGAGAAGGTCAGAGCAATTACAGAAATGCCACATCCTGAGAACTGAGATGACATTCTACGTCTGAATGGCATGGTCAACTACCTCAGTCAATTTCTTCCTCATTTGCCTGATGCTATGAAACCCCTACGGGAGCTCACACACAAAGAAGTGCAATGGTGCTGGGGTGACGTTCATGAGAAGGCTTGGAACGAAGTTAAGAACCTGATTTCTAGTGCACCCGTTTTGGCTTACTACAGGTCCGTGAAATGCTGGAAATCCAATGTGACAGCAGCCAGAGCGGGCTTGGTGCTGCTTTAATCCAAAACGGACAACCCATCGCGTACGCCAGCAGAGCATTAACGGACACTGAATACCGCTATGCTCAGATAGAGAAAGAAATGTTGGCTACTGTCTACACAGCTGAGAAATCCAACGACTACACATTCGGAAGAAAGACCATCGTCTACAGTGATCATAAGCCACTTGAGTCAATTCTTAAACTAGAAATACGATATTCGCATATAATCCCACGCCCATGTAATCGTTTATATTTTTAGTTATATGTATATCTATAGTTCCTGTGTGAAGAAATTGAATAACCATTATCCAGTCTTTAATTAAGCGTTAGTTGAAGGAAAACTACATTGACGTGAAATAACCGGGAACAGATGGTGCGTATGCCTTTTGCGTGTAGAGAAGCGGTGCAGCATTGTGGTTTTCATTTTTGCTGGTGTCATTTTTCCCGACCGACGGAGCGGACCATCTCTCTCTTGATGGCCTGGGGCAATAGCAACGACGCGCACACGTCAAATGGCACACGCGCGGGAAATTCTGGCGCGGCCGCGCAAAACGAGAAAATCAACAGAAAAGTTTTTGTTCCTGGGAGCTGAGGAGAATTAAGGTAGGTTTAAACAAAATTACTAATTCTTTTCTGCTATAATATACGATGTACTATTGGTGGCCAGCCATAAACTTGTGCAGTACAGTACAATAAATGAGTATTAAAAATGACAACTTTTGTTTACTATAAAGATTTTGTTTAAAATTTGTTTTGTCAGCAAGATGACGGAAGCTGTAGTTCCAGAGGCATTGACAGAAGGCGTGCATTTGACGAAAGTCATCAACAAATTCAAGGGCAAAGAGGAGACGAAGGTAAAATTATCAGAAATTGTCTGTTACGTAAAAATCAGGTGCAACATTTATTGTTTCGTGACATATATTTGCTTTACATTATACCTACAACACCGTAGTCTTCGGTCTAGCTAATAAATTCTGTTTTGTTCTAGGAATTCAAGTGGAAAACATTCCAAAATTTAAAAAAGGAAGTGGCCACAGCGTTTAAACTTCCACGTCGTTTAAGATTCCACCTTGCAAACAACGATGGTGGTCGTGCAACAGCACGGTAAGTTTACAACAAGCTTAACTTTTACGTGTTTAACCACAGCAGTTCTAATACAGACATTCTTTTTTAGTGACTCTACTATGTACATCATGGTACATCAAGCAGAAAAGCCAGGAGAAAAAACAGAAAAAAAAATAAAAAGAGCGGAGCCGAGCGGAGCGGCAGAGTGAAAAAACCAGAGAAGGCACAAAAGTTGGTGAAAGCACTCAAACTGGTGCTTGAGTGTGTCGAGGACGAGTATTAAGAAGTTTTCCGCTGTTTTTAACTCGAGTTGTATTAATTGGATAAAACTACAAAATATTAAGGTTGCGTTCGATTGACCCTAATCCGGAATAAGAATATATTCTGGATTATTCCAGAATAACGATTCAGAAGAAAAGTCAATAAAACGACGTTTCCGTTTCTGGAATAATAGCCTGCGATAGCATGCGCTTTGTCAGCGGCTTTTCGGGTAAAAGTTGCCAAATACAAACATGGCGGCGGCAACATTGAAAGTTGCTGTCGCTGGTGCTTTGGTTTTTATCGCGGAAATGTTAGAAGAAGACCCCAGAACAGAAGAAGAAGATATGGTAGAAGACCTTTTGCCACTATTTTGTGTGGATGGGTTCCGTAAAGAGCGTCGAAAAGCCGTCCGTATCAGAGGTTATGCAGAGGAAGTTGTTCCGAGTTACAACCTGACGGAGTTCAGAAGCCATTTCCGCTTGTCAATAGATACGTTCGAGGAACTTGCCCTTGAGCTGGGTAATTGCCCAGAACTGCCCACAGGCCCTCAATACGGAGGCAGAGAACCAATTTCCGTCCACAAGCACCTGCTAATAACTTTATGGCTGCTTGGTAATCAAGAGTCAATCCGTTCGGTATCGGATCGCTTCAACATAACCAAAAGTTCAGTGTTTACGTGCACCAATCGCGTTTGTCTAGCCCTAAAGAACAATATCACCCGTCAAGTTATTGCATGGCCGTCCGATGAAAGAGCTCGGGTCATTATAGAGGGCTTTAGGAAACACAAAGGTCTGCCAGGTGTGAGAGGTGCCATTGATGGGTCGCACATAGCCATAAAAGCCCCCCAGGAATGTTCTGAGAATTATATCAATAGGAAACACTTCCACTCAGTCAATTTGACTGCAATCTGTGATCATGAAATGCGTTTTCTTGATTGCTATGCTGGCTGGCCTGGTAGTGTACATGACTCAAGGGTGTTCAGAAATTCAGATTTCTTTGGCAAAGTACAGGAAAGATTCACACATGACACCCATCTCTTGGGGGATGGTGCATACACTCTGGAGACATGGATGTTAATCCCATTTAAGGATAACGGCCACCTAACACCTCAACAGAGAAGGTACAATTTTATTCACTCCTCCACTAGGATGGTAATTGAAAGAGCATTTGCACTGCTGAAGGGTCGATTTCGAAGATTGAAGTACTTGGACATGTCACGTATTCAGGACATTCCCACAGTTATTGTTGCTGCATGTACTCTGCACAATATCTGCCTTGACAGTGAAGATCCCTATGAGGATTTTATGGGTGATGTAGATGATGAAGTAAATGGGTTTGAGAACATTCTGCTTCCTGGCTGTGGGGCAGGTGACAAGCGCAGAGAGATCATGGAGAATTATTGTTGACAGCTGGAACTTAAGACTGGTAGAATTTACGTTAACTCTTGTACATTGTCCATTTCCAGAGATATCCATATTTCACTCATGGATGACAGTGGAAATTTCTAAGGGGTAGGGGCTCACAACAGTTTTACTGCACCCTGCAGTTTGTGACATTTGAAGCTCTTAATGATCTTGCCCAAAACTGCCATAAAGATCTAGTGCAGGCCTGTAGCCTGTATGAGCCAAACCTGGTTGCCTGGGTGAAAAGAAGCCATTTTTGTCACACTGAAATGATATAATATCAGGGCATCTTTGAGATGATTTTATAGTATTTCTGATTAGAGAAACAGATCAAGATAAGCCTTTTGTAGGATATGCTTTTTTTTGTTTGAATTTGCTCATTTTCTGAGGATTCGTCCACAAATTTGGCCGAAGTCTAGTAGGTCACTGGTTAAGTGCTTTATACAAAACTTGTGGCTGTTGGTCTGAAGTGTGCTCTCAAACACAAATATCATTGATAGTTTGGACATGTTGACCTGTAACTGTATTGAAATAAAGTTTATGTTGATGTTATAAAAAAGTTTTTTAATGTTAAACTGAGACATGTACTATGATGGTTAGAAATTGTCCTGAATGATAAAGTGTTCAGTCTGTTGTCAAGAGTTATAGTTTACATTGTTGGTGATTGTTTTGTCACAACATGAACCATGATCTCATGAAAAGCAGTGTGATCTAACATTTGTTCATCGTGAAAAAAAATACAAGGGATAAATTGAACCCTTCGATTCATGTTTCAGGGGTTTTATTCTGAAAAAATAATCTTTGTCCAGCTAATGTTATATATATACATGTGTATAAAGCTGGCCAGGCAGTCGATAAACTACTTCAATAAAGAAAAAACCTGATTGCAATTCTGAAATGCATCGGTAACAGAGTGAATATTGTTGTTAATTAGTCGTGCGGTGAGTACCGTAAACAATGCAAATATAGCAACTTTCTCCGGCAGTCAAAAAGCCCCAAAATAACAACTTTTATAAGTACCTGGTCTGGCAAAGACTATTTGTTGATATCTTTCAAAACATGCAAAAGTCCAGACAACAAACCCATCTTTTCTCGATGCTGCTGCTCCATTCTCTCGCAGCGACTTTCATTTTCCTTTTTCCGGTCTTCGGCGTACTCCTTCAACCACTGAAGAGTTTCGTTTTCCCGAGACATGCGTGGCTTTCTGGCCTTCTTCTTGGGGGTCTCTTCGTTTTCGTCACAGCTGTGTGTACGCTTTTTTGGCTGAGTTTCTGAGTCTCCAAGACCCGAGCTGCTGGCAGTCGCGTATGGCCTGACATTTGGCCTGTAGCCGTACACTTCTGCAAGCTGCTGGTAAAATGGGCATTCCCTCCTACTGTTACCACTCTGGTTATTATGGTCTTCACACTTTCGGAAAGCCATTGTTAGGGCCTTCCATTTGCCTTCACACTGGTCGGGGCGAGCAGTACAGCCGTGCTCGCTCATCCGGGCCGCGATTATCTCCCAAATCTGTTTCTTCTTGTAGTTCACGTTCTTGAACAGCTCTTTCTTATCCTCGTACAAAGATATCAGCAGCAGGGTCTCTTCTCTGGTCCAGCAGTACCCCTTTTTTTTTATCAGCTCTAAATTCTCTTCAATGTGCTTTTCTTCTGCTTCTGCATTGGCAATTATGGACGCCATTATATTGTTGACAGAAAAGCGGACCGCAAGGGAAACAGGGCAACAGGGCGCTGACGTGTTATTCCGAATTATTCCGGCTATTCTGCTCCAGCGAGTAGAATAGTTGGAATACTCTCGCCACTATTCCGGAATAGGAATACGAGTCAATCGAACGATGAAAAGTCCTTAATCCTTGTATTCCTATTCCGGATTAGGGTCAATCGAACGCACCCTAATTTAGTTATGGCTGCCAATATTTTTCTTTCGTTATGGACCTTCGTTGTTTCCTGTGTTTACTCCTTGTACAGTTGAACAAAAAGCAAAAACAAATGATGAATATAGTGGTCTTTTTTCTGGTGATTGTGATTGAAATTTTCTTTTTGTGCACTTTAATACACTCGAGTGAACAGCGGGAAACTTCTTAAAACGTCCTCGCCAAATGTTACATCGTGTAAAAAAATAACAATAAATCATTGACTTGAAGAAGAATGAACACCGATTGTTTATACTCATTCACATCATCTGATGATTAACATCGTAGAAAGTGGTTTACCTGGAAAAGAAAACATAAGAGGATTCTTACCAGTGTTGCACGAATTATTTTCGAAGGGTTCTCCGTAGCGTATAAACTCGACTGAGTAGTTCGTTTTGCAATCGTTTAGTGTAACAGCATAACAACAATCAGACGTCAAATACATACCCATAAGAAATAATTTGCGTTTCCACCGAATCGCGAGAACATTGCTGTTGGAACCGGTCTCAGGTCGCTTCCCAATTTGTAAAAGTGATGCTCAATTACACAAGATTTAGACATATTTCCGTTTTGGAGGTTTCCTGAAAGTAAAATGCAGTGGATCTTATTCAGTTTTGGATAAAAGGATCAAAGAAATTAACTTCATAAACGAAAAGGTACCCAAGTTTGTTGTCCTGCGTGAAGTCCCGCCATTTTCTGTGAACAGTCCTTGCAATCAAATGATTGCTATACCGAACATCCTGGGGTATAAAATGCATATCCATGGCTGCTTTAACATTTTTCGGGCAGTGCTTGAAAAGGTTCCAAGGAGCCCACACAAGAAAATCATGCACACAAAAACGGTTGCCTGCCAGAGACCACGTTGTTTGTTTAGTGGCTAGAGCGCAGGCTCCACTGCGATACCGCTGAGCAATAGCAACGTGACATACACAAAATGGCCAGCACTCAGAATGTTTTAATTTTATAAGTATAAGATATATTTATCATAATAAGTTACATAATAATAGTTCTTTTCTTTTGATGAGAGTGCAGTTAAAAATTTTAAAAATCCAGTCAGTCAGCAAGACTTGTTTTGTACAGAGGATTGAGTATATCCAGATACATGAAGAATGCTTTTCGTGCAGGAAGCCCTTGTGTACATAGCAATAGTTTTCCTTTTGGCACTTCATTGTGATGGGAAATATACACTGTACTGTATGTCACTGTTTTCTTAATTTTCTCAGTGCAGGGGACTTTATGCATCTTGTTTGGCACCTTTGAATAAACAATAATAAAATGTATAGGTATAGTTAACACACAATGAAGGGAAAAAATACATAAATAGGAAATAAAACACTATATAATTAACTCTCAAGAGGTTCATTATGTAAATTTTCTCCTTCAGTCATTCTCACCAGAGGCCTTGGAGAAGTTGGCTTTTGATAGCCAGATGAAAGCTGATATATATGTCAGTTCTCACAACATCACTTACCCCATATTCTTCTTTTTTAAGGCTACATGAGAAATTCTGCATTTTGAGCTTCAGAGTGGAATCAACGAATGGTTAACTGGATAGAAGTGACATGCACACAGAGATAATAATATTACTAATGCACTGGGTTGTTTATTGCTTACACTACATATGTCTTGTGCATGTGTTGTCCAGTAGTGTAAATACCATTTAGTATAAAGATGGTTTAGTATCATAGTCATGCAGGCAGGCTTACTTTTTACTTGTTGCTATATAACCACAGGTATATGAACAAATGTCCTGTGTATGAACACCACCATTATGTTTCTTGGAAGAGCCCCTATCAGTGAAGGAGAACAGATCTCAGTTAAAATGAGAGTTAAGATGAAAGTTTTACACAGTATGATAATAAGAAAAAAATTGTTTACCTTTTTTCTGGTGTAATCCTTCATATTGTTGACATACAATACCACTGACTGGAAGAAATGGAGGATCACAGTTTGGCACAATCTGTTGGATGAAATTAATACAAATTAATTATTAAATGATGCCGTAATGACAGTATTTAACTATCAACACCCTGACAAGTGAAGAGATATGCACATCTATTGTCTGACACAAATTCACACACTAAATTATTATGTTGAATAAAAGCTGTTATGTAAAATTTGTGAGCATGTACTGTTCAGGTCAATCTCTGTTTCTGTGATTATACTCACTACTGTAGCTTCCGTTAATGATAAGATCCTCTGTGCATATATCTGCCTGTACTGCAATAGTATTCTCCACAGTATAGTTAACATCAGTGCATAATGTTAAGTGACTCTAGATTTTGTTTTCTTTTTAAAACTCTTAAAAAACTATGCCAAGGGTCTGTTGTATACAGTAGAACCCTGCTATTTCGAACTTGGTTATCTCAAACTCCCCTATATCTCAAACGGAATCCAATGTCCATTGGAAATAAACATGGTAGAAATTTCCTTTGGTAAAAACCCACTGTCACAATATCAAGTAGAAACAGTGTGCTGGTGTTACAATTTCTTGTGAAAATACACAGATAATATAATGTGCACATATACAGTGCTTAGTGGATATCTAGAACAGAAATAAACCAAACATTACTTTGTGCTGATTCACAGAAATACTTGATGCATGCACAACATAAAGAAATTCACATGATTCACACCAGGCCAAGAAAAAAAATCAAATTCAGTAATGTAATATGTAAAAAAATATAAATAAAGCTGTTAGAAATATGGGATGTGAAGTACCATTGATTGTCCCTTAAAATTGCTTAAATACAGCAGAACTATTTCCATCAACTTAACTAACATTTGAAGGCATAGAAGTATGTGCATTGAAGCATTCTATTACAGTAATCAGGTTTTGTTAGCACTTGGCAATCACTAATACATTTAATGTGTATTACAACAAAAGAAAATGTAAATAAAATGGCTATATACTTATAAATGCCTGGTGTGATCAATGGAAGTGATATTTTTGCAAATGAATGTGGCAAGTTTGACTGGAATGGTCAGCATCTGCGATAGGTAATGAGATCTGAGTAACTTTTGTTTGTTTACAAAAGATTGGTCAACATCTGCCTGCAATGAGACCTGAGTGGTTTGCTTTTGTAAGGTAACAATAAAACCTGAGTAGTCTGCTTTTGCATGTTGGCAGTGGACCTGAGTGGTCTACATTTACCCTGTAGCAGTGGACCAGGATGGTTGTAAAGTCACATTTGTCATGATGGAAGAGCACAGATCTTTATTTATCTGTGTGAGAAGACAAGCTCACCTAAAATGCTGTACCAGAAGCCTGGTGTGGGCTTGGCTGAACAGATTTGTTGTTGGTACAAAGCTGAGGCCTCCTTTATGGTTTGGCAGGATAGCGGTGAAGTGTCCAGGAGTAGCCGTAAAGTATGCAAAAAGACCTGCACGGATGGATGGGGTATTTCCTGGCTTCTCATAGATAATGTGGTGCCTTGTGTTGTCAGCACCTTCCTGAAACAGTTGGCACAGTTGAGCACCGTTTTGGTATGGATATGGGAATGTGCCATCCCTGAGACGGAATGATGAATAGACATATATTGGTCTGTTTAGGGCGAGGGAAAGTGCATGGAGGTGAAACTTTCCACCCCAAGCTCCCCATGTAGCAGCTGCTTTGACAATGGTGTCAAAAGTTTCATGATGATTCTCCAGGCTGAGGAGCTGCCTGAAGTACTGTTCATTCTCCACCATTGTCAGTACAGTTAGGAGTCGCAGGTCAGCTGTCAACTTCTCAGTGCCTGTCAGTCCCTGTGAAATCATATGCCACAGGCAGTTGCCATCACCTCTGGTTGGTATGGCTGTGTACTGGGTTTTTACAACAGGATGGAGCTGTGCCATGACATGTGTTTCTGGAACCTGCTTCCCTTTATAAAGTATTGGTTCAACAGATCTTACTTGGTGGAGTAGACAATGTAGCGATTGCCTTTCTGAGTGTACAAACTGTTTGATGACCTGAATGTTTGTTCCAACAGTGTGCAGGAGCTGTTTTCCAACTTTCTGTGTATGTGGTATATTGTTGGAAACATGTGGCTTTGAGAAACTTGGTTGATCCACTGGGTTCCCAGGTCTGAATCTGGACCATGTTTCTTGTGCGAGTGTAGCCAGGTGCTGTTCTTCAGCTCTCCTGTACTTCAGGCCTTTGCTTTTACCAATGGACTGAATTCTCTCGAGACTCATTGGCTGGAAAAGTACATCATTGATGGACCGTACCCTGGACGCCGCAACAAATGTGCATCCAGCTGCTCTCTCACTTTTCCCAAGATCAATGACTACTTTGGACAAGGTCTGTCCTTGTGACTTATGGATAGTCATGGCATATCGCAGTCTGACAGGGACTTGGAGACGTGAAAATCTGCTGCCATGAGCATCCCACTGAAACAGCTGTGGTGGTACTGGGACACAATGGGGCATTTCTTCTATGAATGGTGGCCCAGTGTATTGTGGAAAGTCCACAAGTACAGCAATCAGCAGCTCTGGTGGGCCACTGTCTGCAGCGTACAGGATATCATGAACTGCACCAGGAGAGCCATTACATAGCCCCATTTGCTGCCACAGGTTGGATGTGAGCATGACCTTTGCTCCTTTGCTGAGGAAAATCTCCGGGTCCAGGCCGCCAGCATCATCTGACTTGGCAGAAGCTGCACCCGTGCCTGAGTGTTTTGCAGAGATGCGAGCAATAGGGGTGTTGAGGCTCTTCAACTTGTTGTAGTTGTACTCAGCCACACTCTGCTTATCAAAGAACAGTCTGACTGCATCACTGAACTCGGCCTGGTTGCTAGTGCTTGGTGACCTTGTAAGGAGTTTCCTTCAGTCGTCTTCTGTTGACTGGCCATTTCTCAATCTGAGCAACAGGCCACGAAAAGCTGCAGCTTCAGAATCGCTACCTGCTTGCCTCATGACTTCAGTTAGCACGACAACAGTGTCAAACAGCTTGTAAACCGCGTGGCCTTGGTCACCAAGAACTGATCCTGGAGCAGCTGCATAGACTGGTCTGTCACCAACAGGTGGAAGTTGGCCAAAATCACCAATCAGGATGACAGAAAATCCTCCAAATGCTTCAGCAAGCTAGCCTGTTGCTTGGCGGAGCCTCCTGTCAACCCATGCCATGCTCTTTTGGCCCAGCATTGACATTTCATCTATGAGTATATAATGCTTTCCGTCCAGAAGCATCTGAAGCCGCTGCAGTGACTGACCCTCTAATTCCTTGTTCTTCTGCTCACGTACAGGGAGCTGCAAGGCAGAGTGGATGGTACAGCCATGGATGTTAAAACCTGCCATTCCTGTTGTTCCTGTTAGAACACATTGCTCTTTGAGAACATCTGCTATAGCACTGATGAGGTAAGACTTTCCAGTACCAGCAGTTCCTGAAATAATCATTCGCAGGGGAGCTGGTGGTTTGTCAGTCTGTTGGGTCTGGTAGTGCTGCTGAACAATGTCATATGCTAGGCGCTGCTTGATGTTGAGTTGTGAAATGTCTACAGCATTTCCAGGCTGTGAAAGCACTTTGTCTGAGTTGTCTTCTTGTGTTTTCTTCTGCTGAACAATCCATTGTGGACATGCTCGCAGGAGAGGAGGAGGAACTTCAGAGGCTCCACTGCTCCAGTCATAGGTGTTGATCTCCTCACTGGGATTATCTTCAAAGCGCTGGTTCAGGCGACACAAGAGCATCCACTCTTCACACGTGTCCTCCCCTGGTACTGGTGCCATTGCCTCTTCTTCTGGTTCTGCTTTGGCAAGATAGTGCTGGGCACTCTCGATTTCAGCTGCAACTTTAGGAACATGTTGTTGCGCATATTCTGTGGAGAGAAAAGCGTTGTATGCTGTGGTGAACATTGCACTGCATTCCTCTTCAGCATCCCATGCATTATGAGGAGCTCCAACCCAAGGCTTGTACTTGATCAGCTGGTATTTGCAGTACAGTGGGTAGTTCTTTCCATCAGGGTTGGATGAAAACGTTGGAAATGCCCTGATGACAACCTCATTGGATCGTGGTCTTGGCTCATTGTTGCTGATGCGGTAGTTAGAGACAAATTCCATGAAGTTGAGGGCTGAAATTCCAGGAAAAAGTTTCTCCCACTGAGCCCGCTTGGAGTACATACTGAGCATTGATGGATCCAATGCTTCACCTGGTTCACTGCCTTCTTTGTCTTGTTGGTGGTTCACTTTGCGGCTTTCATCAAGTGATACAATCACAAAGGAATAGGTGCACAGACACAGCCCTCTTTCGCCCCTGGTTGGTTGGGTCACCTTTTCCATATGGAAAGAGAGCAGGAAAAGCCATAGAAGCCAGGCCTGTAGTCTTGAACTCATTAAGCGAGTCTTTAGATATTGATGGCCAATCGAATGGACCCTGACCATCAATAGCTGACCTGATGGCTTCTTGATCTTGTTTCTTGTGGAGTGGGAGAGGCAAGAAACTTCTGGGAAGTTCAACATCTTCACCATTATCCTCCTGTGCATCTGTGGGTACATCAGGATCACTGTTGTCTTCATCTTCAGTGTTGTCTTCGATGATTTGGAGACCACTTGGTACATCATCTTCAGGCAGGTTTTGCAGTGATTTGTGGTCGATGATAATGTCCTTGTAGTAGGGATTGTTTGTCTTGAGCCACTGAATCGCATCCAAGACTCGTTTGCGGCGCACTCTACAGTCTTTGTGAGTGTTATCTAATTAAATAAAGTGAGGCTAATTTTGTACTCTGAAAATAAATGTCTTTGAAATAGTACATACGTACATGTACAGGTATCACTAAATACTTAAAAATGATATATTGTATTGTGCAAAAACACTCCATTGTAAAGTATGCCAGAGTAGCAAAAATATAAATAACTTAAACACGAAAACCATGAAAATGAAAACCTTGAAAATCAGTTCACTATGTCTATTGAGGGGCAAAATAAATCACAACACACACACTAATTTTGAGCTGTATTCAGTAACAAAGAAGAATGATGCATTTGAAATGAAATTCATAAAGTCTTCAAAGACAAAAAATGTAAAACAAAGTATGGCAGCTGCTTTTTAATTGATAGAAACCCATGAAATTAGATGTGATAACATTTGGAAATTCAGCAAAATTCATGATTAATACTGTATAATTGTGTAAATATACATATACTGTACAATTATGTAAAAGAAAGATTGACAGCAAACAATTAATTCAACAAGCAAAAAATAAACCATGAATTCAGTCAAGAAGATTATTTTCTGATGCAGAAAAATGTAATATACTGACAGTACTTTTTCTTCGTGTTCAATAAACTGGATAGGTTTCAAAAGACAATTTAAACAAAGGAAGGAAATCATGTTAAAAAATCCATATTACATTTAGCAAGTGAATCAGGTGTGAAAATCGAAGATGGTTGGCAGTTACTCGCATGAAAAACAAACATAATGAAACAACAGTAAAGCAACGACAATATTTCCGAGACGGCTGATAAGCATTATAGGCCAGGTACAAACGTAAAGAAGAAGAGGTTTCATTTCTTACCTGCCCCTTGTTTCCTGATAAGAATCGGCAGATCACTCACATTGGCGGGGAGACTGCTGAGAAATCCCTGCACAGCTTGTGGCAAATTAAGGACATGTCCTTTGTACCCACGCTGGCCGCCATGTTTCCGGTAAACACACATAATGGGGAAAGCCCTGGCGATAAGCATTTCCTCCACTTCGCTGAGGCCCCGTAGTTCTGTTGGCACTATACCAGGGTCCATGTCGTTGTCATCCGAGAATAAGCGGCACGATGTCTTTTTGTCTCGCTTACATCTGGTGCAGATATAGTTCGGGTAGGCCATACTTTGCTTGGCAACTATTGGCCATGTTTCCTTACACACGTTACAGTGAAGGTGTCGAAGGTTTTCTTCGTAGCGGTGGAAGGCTGCAAGTTCCTCTTGTGCCCATTGCTGTTCATGCAGAGCCGGGTTGTCAGGATTAGCCCATCCACGGCTATGCAGATATTGTTGCCTCTGGAAGCGCCGTTCTTCGACAAGCGACGAACATTGCTCACGATGTCGATTGTTGGTCTCATTTTGAGCCTGAAGCCTGCGAGCCCTTTGTGCATTCGTTTCATTGTGGCGTCGGGAAGCAGTTCGTTGTCGAGCGGCTTTCACGCGCTGTTCTTTTGCCTGAGTTGTTTCTTGGGCCAGCTTCTGCCTGTGATGCTCCAGATCAGCTATAATGCGCTGCTCTCTTTCCTGGGTTGTCTCCTGAGCTCGTTTCTGCAGGTGATGCTCTCGGTCATACCGTTGCTTCGCTTTTTTGGCAGCAACAGCACTGTCTGTTTGCCGTCTGCGCTCGAGACGAATACACAGTGCCTGGCTTGTCTCGTGCATTCGTCTTAGTCTCGCTTGTTCTCTTCGTTTTTGAAGACGAACTTGTTTCTTCTCTTCAGAGTGTTCGCTTTGATTTTTTGCTTGATTCATACTTGCCGTATATACTTCTTCAGCAAGAGTGTATAAAAACTCCTTCAACCTCCGAGTGTCCGTTGCTTCGCAACGGACCAGCAGACACTGCGGTGCGGGAAGGTCGCCCGTGAACGAAAAACATTAAAAAACGAGATTCGAGGTCACGAGAAAAAAGAGCCTGGGAACGAGGTTAGAGTGTTCTACCCAGCAAACCCCGCGCGTGATTCTGTTCCGAGTTTCTACCCAGCAGACCCCACTGCGCGGGGACGTGATTCTCTTCCGATGTTTTTCCCAGCAAGCCCCGCTGCGCGGGGAGGTCGCCCGTGAACGAAAAACATTAAAAAACGAGATTCGAGGTCGCGAGAGGAAAGAGCCTGGGAACGAGGTTAGAGTGTTCTACCCAGCAAACCCCGCGCGTGATTCTGTTCCGAGTTTCTACCCAGCAGACCCCGCGGGGACGTGATTCTCTTCCGATGTTTTTCCCAGCAAACCCCGCTGCGCGGGGAGGTCGCCCGTGAACGAAAAACATTAAAAAACGACATGGTGTTCAGATTAGTACCCACGCAGGGCATGGGAAAAAACACTTCATTGCGCGCCCAAGCGGTTACAAGGGATGATGATCCTTCTGCAAAGATATGACTTGGAAGTCAACTACGAAAAAGGAAACACAATTTTTCTGGCGGACACATTCTCCAGGGCATACCTCCCCTCACACAAACAAGATGGGGCAGAGTTTGAAACCATCAACATGACGAAGTACCTACCTATTTCCGAAGAAAGGCTTCTGCAGATCCAGCGTGAGACAGATATGGACGAGTCCCTTCAAGTTCTAAAGGCTGTTATTCAATGGGGCTGGCCTGAACACAAGAGTGCCCTGCCAGATATCATCTCTCTGTATTTTAACATGAGAGATGAAATGTCTGTTCAAGAGGGACTTATCTTGAAAGGCGAAAGGGTAGTAGTTCCACGAGCTGTAAGAGGCGAGCTGCTCAAGAGAATCCACAACCCACATATGGGTGTTAATGGCTCTTTCAACAGAGCCTGCAAGTGTCTTTATTGGCCGGGCATGACAGAGGATATCAAGAATCATGTGTCAACCTGCAAAGCCTGCAGAGAGTATGAGCGGAGCCAGACCAAGGAGACACTCATGGGCCATGAAACGCCAAGTCGTCCATGGCAGTATGTCTCAGCTGACCTTTTCGAGTGCGACGGAAGAACCTACTTGGTGACCTCGGACTACTACAGTGACTTCTTCGAGCTGGACCACCTCAGAAGTAATGCGTTGGTAGCAGTAATCAAGAAACTCAAAGCCCATTTTGCAAGACACTGCATACCAGAGGAGCTCGTGTCGGACAATGGCCAGCAATTTGTGTCACGTGACTTCCTAAAATTCTCCAAAGAGTGGGATTTTGAACACCACCCCATCAGCCCTCGCCACAGCCAAGGCAATGGAAAAGCTGAGAGTGCAGTGAAGGAGGCCAAGAAAATCCTAATGAAGTCCAAAAGAGCAAGCTCTGACACGTTCATCACGTTGCTGGACCACAGAAACACACCACCTTCGAGCATCATGATAAGCCCTGTACAGCGCCTAATGAACAGAAGGACATGGAGCTTGCTGCCAATGTCTGCTGGATTACTCAAACCGAGTGTTTCTGATGATGATCACACTCAAACTAAACCACGCCTTCGTCAACAACAGCAAGCGCATTACTACAACAGAGGTGCCCACGATCTCGACCCATTAGAGCCAGGGGATCCTGTGAGAATCAAGCCATGGCAGCTTGGCAAGAAAGAGTGGGAGAAAGGCTTTGTGAGGAGCCGCCTTGATGAAAGTTCATATGAGATACAAGCTCAACAAAGTGTTCTACGAAGGAACAGGGTGCTCCTCAAGAAAAGCAGTGAGTCAACCCGTGGATCCATGATTGACGCCCTTGATGAACCAACCCCTGAGACCTCCGAGCCACCGCAGGCGCCAGCTGAGCCAGAGACCAGTCAACCCATCCCTGTCAAGTCCAAGGAAACTGCAGCCTGCGAGTCCTCTCCGAGGAAAGTCCAAGAGCCAAGAAGATCGGAAAGCATACGCCGTATGCCTTCACATTTGAAAGACTTTTTCTTAAACGTTGTAAAGGCCATGAAACCTATCTAACCCTAACACTACATTCACGTGTTTTGCGGAGTACATTCTTTTCTTTATTCTCCCATTAAAGGGAGGGTGTTATAAAATGTAACTAGAGCCAGCGGTTGTCCCTAGGGACACGCTTTATCTGATTAGATATTCTGTCAGCAAGGTCTGTGACACTTTTCGTAGCGTCGGTTTGGAGTGAACATTAAAACACGTTTGCCGTCGAGTTTGTCTTTGCTCGATATTATCACATGGTCCTCACTTGCGCATAAAGCATAAGTAAGTGCAAGCATAAGCGCAAGCGCAAGAGAGCGACAGTGTCGACATAAGCATAAGCATAAGGAACAGACGTGTTTGTTTCCTAAGGCTCCTTTACACATACAATGCAATAATAAGGATCAGAAGCGTTTGATCCTCATGCTTATGCTTATGCTTATGCTTATGCTTATGTCGTCACTGTCGCTCTGTTGTGCTTATACTTATGCTTGTGCTTATGCTTATACTTATGCGCTAGTGAGGACCAGGCTTAAAGTTATTGTTCCGATGCGTAAATCATATCTTAAGAACATTATCATTCGTACGCAGGTTTTGTGAATCCGGCCCGTTTCCAGAGGTTTTTTTACAGCAGAAGGAGCCACAATTGCAAACCAGTGAGTTTTCTGTCTAATTCTCGCCTGAATCGGTTTCCATTAAGAAAACGCCTAGAACCTAATCTTCTAATTCATGTAATAAAAGAGTACAGCTTTTGTTTGCATATGACTTGCATAAATCAATTATTCCTATTTTAGTGCTGATTCTATCATGAATTTATTTTTATTGTAGCGAGCGAGAATCAAAATCTCCAACTGCCAGCTGATGATGACCATTTGCACGAGGCATTAAGGATTCTGGGAGAATCTTTAATGCCTGGTGCAAATGGACCAGAGCCAATAGAGCAAAGATTGGCCAGCTGTGATAGAGTGCTGCAGAAGGTCCTGCAAGTGCTGATATCAGATCAAACGAGGGCCACCACAACAAATCAGGTACATTTAGTAACTCAATTACACTTCAATGCATATCTCTAATTATTTTTATTGTATATTAATAATTTGCATGCATTAAATATCACATATACACATTGAATAATTTATTTATGTAGAACATTTATATAATTAAATTAAGTATTTTTCACTGCAGGGACCAGCTGAGTGTGCCACAATTGATTCAGACTTAAAGGTATTATATTAAATTGTAGGCTACTGCTTCCACAAAGTTTCATCAGATTTGGTCAATATATTTCCTGTAACATTATGACTGTGTGTAATATTACTTCCTCATTATGCGAAGAAACTTTCATTTGTTACTCCCAAAATTATAACAACCACCACTCACCACATCAGGCAAGGGTACAGCGATTCCCTCTTTGTGCTTGTGACATCACATCAAGTTCAGAGACTATCAAAAATGCTCATATCCTTTCAACTTTTAAGTTATTTGTTTCAAATGTACCATATCTTGTACAATATTTAGTATGTTTTCTGACTGCATCTTGTTTTCCCTGAAAACTGTTCTACAGAAACAAGTTAGAGAGGTGCTACGAAAAGCTGGCTCACCTGGAGATGCTCTGCGGCAAGGGGCCAGGGCAATCTTCAGCCAGTCTGAGTTAACGGAGTGCTCTGTTCGTGGCCGACACACCAACAAAGGCCACCAACAGAGACCCGCCTTGGACCCAACAAGGCTGAACTTTTTGACTGGTGAGTCAAAAACCCCCTTCCTATTTGATTTATATTTATCATTTTTCAGGAAGATAACTTTACTGTTTTCTCAACTTTTCTAAAATAGTAACAGTATTATGATTCATAACACTCATGTGATTTTGAATGAACTTATCTGAAGTCCATGGCTAATCAGGTTATCTTATCCAGTCATGGACATTTCTATTGTATTTTGTGATATGGGGACTTGATATAATACACCAATCATTATATATTAGCACCATTTTTGATGACTGTCCTTTGATTACTTTTTAAAGCCTGTTTCCAATATTAGTACCTATGGCAAATTTTCTTTCCCACTTCTGATTGGTTACAGTATTTCTTCATAGTAAAATCAAATGCACATTACTAAATCATATTGGTTGAAATACTGCATTATTGCTCTTATTGCATGTTGGTCTTCACAATATTCTCTATATGATAATTGTTTTTAGGAACAGTCCAGAAAGGCTTCAAAGAGCAGATGACAAGTGGCAAGGGCTTAGGCTTTAATGGGAGATTTTCTGAAAAGGCAGCGGCCAAAATCTGAACCAAACGACCATGAGTAACATTTTGACATTTATTCATTAAAATTTTGTGCTACAACAATCGCAGACAAAATGTGTTGACACATACTTTAAATGTCGTACATTTGTCAAAACTTAACAATGCTGGGAGTGATCCAGTTCCAAAAAAAATTCTGCTTTTGATCACCCCCTACCTGTATCAATGTTGTAGCTTGAATTTAGAAGAGTTCTGGTAAGACTTTGGTGGAAAACTGTTACTAAATAATTAATTATCAACATTGAACGGAGGAGGGGGAATGTGTGGACACTTTTGTCCGTGGTTGAGAATATATCCATATTCTTTATTACATATTGAACTTTGGTGTGATACATAGATTTCTGCCACTCAGAAATGTCGAATCTGAAACACATGCATAAATTCGATATTTTTATGTGTAATATTGATATCAGCCAAGCAGTGATCTTTCACATTTTTGCATTTCTTAGTGGGGAAATCCCTGTATCACACCAGAGTTTATGAAAGAAACAGAATAACACATGGATGCTTGGTGATATGAAATTTATCTTCTCATGTTCATCTCAATATCTGGTTCGCTTTGCTCACTTGCAAGATATCAAGATAACCACTCAAAGATAAATTTCATATCTCCGAGCACCCATGTAGTATTCTCCACATGATATTTGTCATCAGATCCCATATGGTTATGTGCATGCACGTCTGGTCATTTGTTAGAAGTTACACTCACCTGGTTTTTGTGATTTTTATGGTCACATAGAGACACACAGTCAGGTCCATAGCATGAAACAGATAATCAAATTTGTATACTTAAGGTAATCACATGATTTTGAACATGATGATTATGCAGTTTTGTGGTGTTTGAAAAATTTATTAATGCTAGTATATTCCAAAATTGCATAAGAAATCATGTGAGTACTTAGTGTTAAAATAATTTTGTCACGTTAAAATAATTCGTTAATTTTATTTGCAATTTCAAAATTATGCGCTGTTAATTTCACCTTTCATCACTGTTAATTTCACATATTCGCACTGTTTGGGAAAAACCCACATGCTCTCAGCCAATTAGAATGCAAAAGTTTTCTTTGCATGTTATTAGGCAGCACATTGAAGATTAGAAAAATTATGAAAAAGATTTGCTTGAAAAAGTTACTGAAGTGAGCCATAAATTAGCATGGACCTCTTGTTTTGCATTTGTATAGACATGTTATCAGATGCTCTTTACATTTCAAGGTTCTCATAAAATGAATTATCTTTTGGGTCTTGATTTTCTTTTTTGCAAAAACCATGCTCAAACCCAAAGTTGATTGTTTAGACTTAATTTTGTCATCAAAATAATTAAACTTGTGAACACTTTGACACCGTGCTAAAGCTCATGGAAATTATTGCTGTGCACTAGATCTAAAGATCCTATAGCTGTATGTATAAACTGAGTACACAACATGTCAACAGAATTGTTGAGTACTCGTACCTGTACCCAGTTTACTATGACACACAATGTACTTTGAACATACTTAATTTTTTTTAGGGTAAGTTTATTCTTTGTTTTCAAACATTTTTGTGTTCCCATTACATCCTCGTGTTTTTGTTTTTGTACAAATACGTTGAAACGCATGTTATGTATTACTAAAATTGCATGCCTTAATATACATCGTGCATATAACTGATCATTTTGCATTTATTGGTAGTTCATCTCGTGGTGGATTGAAGGAAGACCTTGGCACCACAGGCTGACAGCATGGTATATTCAACTGAGGCAATCTACTGGGCTTCAAAGTTTGGATGGAGATGGTTAATGTGCATGGGCAAAAAGGTAAGTTTAAAGTTTGATTGGATAAAGTGAGGTTATAATTCCCCTGCCAATCCCAGATTTTTTATCCTGTTAGTGGGCACAACCGTCAGCCTTAGTCAGGGTTAATAACTCACAGGGTTTGTACTGGACAGGTTGACCCGGCCAATCCCAGTTTTTTTTATAGCCTGTCAAAGCTGGCAACCCCAGAGTAGCCTAGCCTCCACCGGGGTAACCGTGGCTCAGCCAGGGTTTGTTTTGGGCCGGGCTAGCCCGGCCGACCCCAGATAACCTGGTTTTTTTATCCTCTGGCAAGGCCTTGACCAGGGTAACCATTGTTTAGCTAGGGTTTGTACTCAGCCAGGCTAACACGGTCGACCCCGGATACCCTGGTCTTTTTTATCTCCTGGCAAGCCCGGACAAAGCCCGGCCCCAACTAGCCTGGCCTTGACCAGGGTAACCATGGTTCAGCCGGGGTTTGTACTTGCCCGGGCTAGCCTGGCCGACCCCAGATACCCTGGTTTTTTTATCATCTGGCAAGCCTGGACAAAGCCCGGCCCCAACTTCCCGGCCTTGACCGGGATGACCATGGTTCAGCCAGGGTTTGTACTTGGCCGGGCTAGCCTGGCCAACCCCGGATACCTTGATTTATTTATTATCTGGCAAGCCCGGTCAAAGCCCGGCTGCAGGGCCTGGCTGACCCCGGTCAATTGCCCAGGCTTTGACCCCAGTCAACCCCGCTTTGGCCGGGCTTCTGACACAAGGGTTCTTTAGACTTGTGACATGTTTTTTGAGGCTTTTCTTAAATGAACGCGAAAGGTTCTCGAGAAAATAAGGTTTTGTTTCAAAACAATGAGATAGGATAAGCGGCTCAAAAGTTGATGACAGCGGTTATGAAATGTATGTCGTAGGTTACGATGCAGCGTGCGAAGAGTAGTGCAAAGATACAGAGTAAACATGGTCTTCTGTGCAGCCTTTGGGTGTTCAAATGATTTGAAAACAGCAAGAAATTTTCATCTAATTCAAAAGGAGAAGCTTCGCCAGGCATGGGTCTCAAAGATTTCGATGCATACGGTACTTTGTTCTAAACACTTTGAACTGACATGTTTTGACCGTGATCTTCGAGCTGAACTCTTGGGTACAAAAACAAAGCCGACCTTGAAGCTTGGTGCTGTTCCAACGCTGTTTTGTCACAAACCTCAAGAGAAACCGCAAATGTCATCAGAAAACCGTCGTCAAGAAAAAGGAAAAACAGAGGTATGTAGTTTTGTATTCTTTATTATTCAATGGCGGCAACCCTGTTCTAGACTGAGGTATTTCGACTGAGGTTATTGTAAGATTCCTTCCTATGTTAAGTTTTATATTTGCCTTTCTTTTCAGTTGCTGCAGTCAATCCTCGAAGCTCTTGAAGCTTCGGATGCTTCGTGTTCAAGCCATGAACAGGAGAATGGCATGGAAACTCCTGTAGACGTTACAGACCAACTCATCGTAGTAAACATCTCTGAACCAAGAAACACCGAAACAACTACATCGATTGGTGTTCAAGTGGATGTGGAGCCTTGGTGATTGACAAGGAGAAAAACACCCACGGAACTTTGCTGACTGTTGAACTTAGTTGTATCAAAGATCACAAATATACTTGGAGAAGACAACCAATGCTGAACAGAATGGCTGCTGGAAATTTATTATTGTCATCTTCAATCTTACGAAGTGGTGCAACCTACACAAGAATCTCATGTTTGGCAGAGGTCTTGAATTTGCAGTTCTTAAGTGAAAAGACATATTGCGACATTCAAGATGAGTACCTATTCCCTGTGATAAATGAGGTATGGCTCCACGAACGACAGAATGTCTGGACAGACATAAATGAAAGAGAGGTGTGGGTATCTGGTGATGGTAGATGTGATAGCCCGGGATTTAATGCTAAGTACGGGACGTATACCATCATAGATCAAGAAAGCGACAAAATTATTGACTTCAAATTAGTCCAGGTCAGTGAAGTGGAAAGCAGCAACCAGATGGAGAGAAAAAGGTTTTAAATTATGTTTGGAACGCCTTCTGGAAAATGATGTCAATGTCAAAGTTGTTACTACAGATGGTCACGTTGGCATTGCAGCAGACATGAATAAGGAGTATCCGAACATAAAACATCAACAAGATGTGTGGCATATCTCAAAGAGAATTACCACTAAACTCACAGAAAAAGCCAAGAAAAAGGATTGCAGGGAGCTATTTCCATGGGTTAAATCAGTGTCAAATCACCTCTAGTGGTGTGCAGATACATGTGATGGCAACAAAGAGATCTTGAAAGAGAAGTGGATCTCCATAACATATCGCTGTGTCTACCATCAGTGTTCACATCTGTCCATTCCTCCTGATGAAGCAAGGACGAAGATGTGGCTCAAGCCTGGTTTCTCACCACATGAAGCACTCAAAGCAGTTGTCTTAGACAAGAACATTTTAAAAGCTGTAGAGAAATTGAACTTGTGCTGTGATACAGGTAGTCTAGAGGTTTACCACAGTGTACTCACAAGCTATGTCCCAAAAAGATTACATTTCTAATATATAGGTATGATGCCGCGCACGCAGCTAGCTGCTCTCCGCCACAACAACAACACAGGCAGGGAACAGGCAGTCTCATCAAGAGGAGAATGCGGGGGAATTGAGATATAAAATTGTATTCCTTAAGTGCACCAAGGAGTGGGTTGCAAAGCCTGTGAAAACACCAACCACAAGAGACCACCTCAGGGCAATAGTAGATGCTGTAGTTGCAAGATAAACTCTGCAGTATGAAGACAGAACGGATGGTATTGATACATCAAACATTGCACACAACATTGTCTCAAAGCCAAGGTCTCCAAGAAATGAAGTGATTGGTCGTCATTCATCTAGATTTGGACAAACTGTAGTACTGTCTTTTATAAATCATCTCTTATGTACATGTATAAGCTTTTCCATTAAGAGCAATTGTCTGAGTAGACCAGGTGGATCGAAAAGATCGGGGTCGGCCGATTCCCTTGATCTTTTCAGCATTTTCTATCTGTGTGATAGCAAAACGAATTGTGGTATTTAGAATGTATCCTCAGTTTTTGTCCGTCAGATTGACCACCCCCCTAGTCTTGGCCCTGTCAAACATCAAAAATCAGCTAAAATTTGACCAGCTTTAGGATGTTAAAAAATATACTTCCCAAAAAGGTAGACCAAAACGTTTTTTTCTGAAATTTAATGAAGTACGTCGGAATGCGAGAACAGTTTTCACACTTAGGTTGGACTAATTCATTTTTTTTTTCGCCACCTTAAAGATACATGGGTCATTAGTCTTCTGGGATTAAACAAATTTGGGTCAGTAAAATGTCATTTTCTCAAAAGTGCGGTTGTTTATTTTCAAATTTACACAATTTCCGGAAGGTTTCTACCCTCTTCTGCAAAAAAAAACAATTATTTATTGATTGGCAAAATATACTGTTGTCATGTGAGGTCAGCTGTAAACGCCCTAAAATCCGAAAATGCAAATTTTTCTGTCAAATTCAGAAGGCACTACGTCTGCCTTTTATCCTTGATACTAACAAAAAGTTATTTGTTGGGTGTATACCGACTTTCCCGGTAAACAATGACCGAAAAAGGGTTGAAAAGGCAATTCTCACTTCATTTATTGGAGAACAAATATAAAACGGCCACTTCTGCCTGTAGTAATTTTTAGCATTTTACCGCATAATTATTCAAATGTGTTCGCATACCTTTGAGGCAATAAATACCACAAAAAAATGTTACAAAATGTACATCGCATCTGAAAACAAATGTGGCCTGAGGCATGAGTACTGAGTGACACGATAGTTCATGAAAACGACTGTTACGTAAGATGTCAATAGACTATCAAATTACCATACGTGACGCACGCTTGTCCAATTGTTTTTCAAGAGTTTTCTAGAACTCTAGCATCTATTCGTATAAATTTCTGCATAAAGATGAACTGCTGCTTTGCTACTAGCGACTCACCTTGTGGCAATATTGGGCAAGCATCGATCGTGTCATTAGACATGTGCAAAATCGACACGACATCACATTTATCAAGTCTTGGAATTAGCAGTAAGCGTGATTGGAGAAGTGAGTCAAGGGTGAGTGAAAAAGAACTGATTCTCAACAGAGCTGGACATTTTGACATACCCGATGAAAGAATTGCAGTGCTGGTGATCTGCCCAAAAGATAGACGTGAGCTCACAGTAATCTGGCCGGGAAGAAGACGTACGACTTCCTGCTACCCGACACACAAAAGCCACCGCAAATAATTGAAATGCCCACGGCGTGTAAATTTCGTAATGTCGAAGGAAATATTCACCTTGCACAAAGCTGTTGTGCTACTTGGGTCGGGTAAGCCCCCCAGTTTCACACTTTTTGTCGTTTATTTATTCATGCACTTTGTATTTCAGTTAACCCTAATTTCAAAGTTTCTGATTCGCACACGAAGTTTCTATCAATTTTAGCATAACAGGCGGATAATTTTCCTCTCAATTTTCCAATTATTCTATTGTTTTGAAAAGAAGCATACAACGATAGAACTGTTCACAGTTCTATGTAAAAATGTGGTTCTGGTAAAACAATAATAAGCACACATTTAAGAAGTCCTTTTGCGGAAGGTTATTTCCGCTATTTGGACTGTCACGCAATGCTCGCTTTTTGGAGCGGAAGGAGACCTGGGCATTTATATGTTTATCTATCTATCCATCCATCTATATATCTAGTTACTTATTTTATTCATTTTTCTAGTCATTTGTGGAACATGTCGCACATATCACTACAAAAAACATGATGCGCTGAAATCAGACACACCGGGCAGCGACACACAACAGGTAGCTTGTCTCTTGCTAAAAATGCGCACCTATACTGGTGTAAAGAAATTTTCTTTTATACGAGCAACGACACGGTATTTTAGCGTGTCATCTACATTCTAGTATAAGGAATGAGCCGTAGACCCAGAGCCTGTATTCAACACAATTAGCCATGGACTAGACTAAAGAACCATTGCACAGAAACATCTGTTCAGTTACTACAGTTAGCTCCACTAAAACAGGTCCCTCGAGTAAACATCTTAATCATGTATTTGCATTGTATAGTTATATAAGAGTCTACAGGTCCTCAGCTTTTACGTTCGTGCTGTATAATAACAACTTTGTAGTTGCAGTGAAGCGAAAAAAATGACAGTTATTGACCGTTTGTGTATTTCTTCTAGTGTGTTTACAATCTGTGGATTGATATGGCTTCTGTGTGAAGCCAGTGTTTCTGATTGTTTTGTGGGTGAAGGAATTTTCACGCAGACAAGAGTGTCCTTTAGAGATTTTTCCTTCCTGTAAGATATAATCGGCGGTTTGTTGAAGATCCGAGCAAGTTTTGGTTGACCTTCAATTAGATGCCAGTGTTTCATGAGAATCTACTTTAGATTCGGTTTAGCCGGGTTGTAGATAGTGATGAACGGTAGGATTTCATTTCTTTGCTTTCCTTTAGGCCGAAGTGACGCCGTTCTATCACAGAATTGTACGAGAGTGTAAGGATAGCCTCTGTTGTAGAGTCTGATTTCAAAATCTCGTTTAAGTTTTTTTTAAAGTTCGTTTTGACTGAAAGTTCGTTCTGAGTAGGCGTAATGCTTCTCCTTTCACAAAACCCTTTTTGGAATTAAGAAGGTGGCAGGATGAGAAGTATGTATACTGAAAAGTTTCAGTCGGCTTGAAATTAGTTCGGACGTCCAGGAGTTTGCAAGTTGAAAGGCGTGGGCCTTTGAAAACTTCAGTGTTGACACCTCGTGAGTAAATTTGATGGTGGGATAAAATGTATTAGCAAAGTCAACAAAAGTAGTGACTTCCGTCTCGGAAACGTCCCACAGAGAGAAAATGTCATGAATAAATGTCTTCCAAACCAGAGGTTTGTTTGTACTAGCCTTTAGGAGTCGTGTTTCGAGGTCCGCCATGAAAATGATGGAAAACGCAACTGCTATTTTAGTTCCCAAAGCAATACCATGTGTTTGCAAGAAATGTTTGTTGTTGAACTCAAAGGAGTTTTCTTCTAAAATGAGTCACATAAGTTCCCTAATATAGTTCGTAGGGATTGGTGTGTTCAACTCATAGTGTTTTTCGTAATGCAAACAAACTATGTTAATTCCTTTTTCATGAGAAATATTGGTATAAAGGGAGCTCACGTCAAGTGAGGCTAGGATAGCATGGTCTGGAATAGGAGTGTTTTCTATGAACTCGATGAAGTCCGTTGTGTCTTTGATGTAGGATTCCTGCTTTTTAGCGATAGGTTGTAGTAATGAATCGACAAAGCTAGAAATACGTTCTGTAGGGCCACCACTACCGGAGACGATTGGTCTGACGACTTTTATGAATTTTAGTCAGAGTATAGAATTCCGGTATTCGGGGTGTATTTTTGGCCGTCTAATAACCATTTGTGAGTCATTTTGTCGATATGCCCGGAGTGGTAAAGTTTGTTGATAACTTTAGTAACTTGTTGGGCTGTAGAAAACACAATAGGTGATGGGATAGGCTTATAAAAATTATCGTCTAACTATTGCTTTAAGCCTTCCTCGATTTTGGGTGCAGTGCCTAAAATGACTGTGGTTGTTCCTTTGTCTGCTTTTTTCAGGTTGAGTTCGTTGTTGTTTTTTGATATGCGGATACACAGTCGTTCTTCCCCTGAAATGTTGTCGGGTTGAGGTGTAAAAGCCGCTGACACTAGTTCAAGTTTTGTGTCTTCTATGTATTGTTCAAGGGCAGCTGAGACCTGTGGCGGCGGTTGCCAGTTTGATTTCACACAGAAGGGATGTAGTGCGGTTCTTTTTTCATAAGCGAAAATATATTTCAAACGCATAGTTCTGGCGAACTGGTTAAAATCCTTTAACAAGGATTTGTGTGACGCTAGAACTGGAGGAGTTGGTATGAATTTAAGGCCTCTGGAAAGGATTTTAACCTCGTCATTCGATAGGGTGTGATTTGAAAGATTATGGATATATCTTTCGTTCTGAACCCTGGAGATATCATTTTTAGATTTCAAAAGGTTTTTCCTTCTTTTAGAACGTTTCTTGTTGCATGGTTCGCTTAGGGTGGGGAACCTTTAGATCAGACAAAGATACACCAGTGTAAGATTCAACTCTTTCTTTATTTACATTAATAACTTCGTTGAATGAAGTTTTACTTGCATTGTAGCAAGGTCTCACTGAGAGTTTTTGTTCGCTTGTGACCTTGGTCTGGGTCTTGGTTTCTTGGCAGCTCGGGCAACAGCTGACTGAATGTTGGCTTGGCGCT
This sequence comes from Plumapathes pennacea, assembly GCA_964036295.1. Classification (NCBI taxonomy): domain Eukaryota; kingdom Metazoa; phylum Cnidaria; class Anthozoa; order Antipatharia; family Myriopathidae; genus Plumapathes; species Plumapathes pennacea. Next base: position 10,485,798 of record OZ038462.1, read on the forward strand.
TGGGATCCGGGCAGAGGTGTTGGAGTTGCTGTTCGAGGGCATCAATGGCCTGGTTGCGTGCAACTAGGTTTTTCTCTTGCTGCTGGATTATCAGCGATAGGAGGTCAGAGTGAGCGCGTTGACAGATTTTCTCTAAGTTCTCTTGAAATTATTTGTCGAACCTCAGGTGCGGTTTTGGTCTGTATTGTAGACCATACGGGCAAGTAGACTTGCTGACGTGTTCCTTGAGCATTTGTAGGGAACGTTTGCACTTGGCTCTCGTCTTGTTTCAAGGCTGGTAAGACGATTCCTGATGTTCTTAAAACCCTCTTCCAGTCTAGGGCGTTTTGGAGGTGGTAGCTGCTCTTTGGAATCGGTTCTGTCACGTGGCCGTTTGGGTGACTTTATTGGAGAGATCGCCGGTGGCTGTGTCTCTGTCATTTTCGGCTAAAATGGCGGCAAGTTCTTCATCAGTTGCCATGGTTTGAAGTGAAAAGTTCTGAGTAGAACTGGTAAGTTTTGCAATACCGGTTTCGGAAACTAATGATAGTATCCTTCGTCAGTTGTTCTAGTGAATAGCTCACAGTGAGAGCTGGTATAACATTTATAAATGCCAAACGTATGTGTTATGAGTTATGTCGCTAGTACCACTAGTGAACGTTTGCGTAGTTTTGAAAAGGAATGAACGATCATTTTCAAACTTTTTGCTGAAAATGGGACGGCTGCAGAGGCGCTCATGCGGATATAGAGGGGGGCAGTATTGTGACAGTAGATTTATCTGCACTTGTATGTGCTTATGACAGCATTTCACCAAATTGCAAATGAGCAATGCGTCATCTCAGCAGACCATCCCCAAAGAGGAAATCAGCAGATGAAATTGAGGAACAACAGCAGAGACGATAGATGCTGAATAACGCTATGAGTACTTTATCTGGGGGTCGAGTCAGTCCAATTCTTTTGACGCTAAACACATCCTGGGGAGATATTTCTTCAACCCAGCAAAAGTATTATCAGCGGAAGGCTGTCGAAACTATTTCTGCAACATCGTCAGTCCTGGCCAAGAACAAGAATTGTGGAATGCGGTGAGACGGGAAAGGTTAGTGGGTGGACCTGCAACTACTGGTAGGGGTAAAAGCTTTGATCCCAACTCTGGTCTGATTGATGCACTAGTTAACACCTACAATGAGGCAGAATCATGGCAAACTAAAAGGGTGCGTTCCTTTGGTTGAATCCAAATCCAGATTATGAATCCTGAAATGGATTTTCTGTTCCTTTGGACAAATCCAAAAATGGATTTTAATCCTCGAAATCCAAGCAAGAGTAGGATTTCAAGAATTAAATCCTAATTCGGATTTCCTGGATTTCGGTTTTTCCATTTCTTTGGTCCTACTGACCAGCGGTATTTTTTTGCGGAGCAGACCCTTTGGTAACAATTTACTGACGCCATCTTGCGAGGTTAGTATGAGATTTCTTCTGCTCGTTCACCACAACTTCCTAGCATGAATTACTACAGAAATTAGTACAAGTCGATAGGCACTCTAACTCTTTAGCTGGTGTTTTTTTCCGATACACCTCGACTCGCTTGTTTTGCAAGACAACTATCGATCTTCAGTTTTAATATTTGCAGGTACGTGGAACCAGCTATATACAACTGACTACAGTATTATAAGTGATGACTTGTGGCAGCCGTTTGCACCGGAGTCTGCACCCTTCACATCAAAACAGGGTTCGAGCTGTTTATCTGCAGATGAATTAAGTTCCGCAACTAGTTCAAATAGAAGAAACAACTGGTCAAGAACAGAGGTCCTTGCTCTGCTAGAAATCTACAAGGAGAGAAGGCAAGAATTCAGAAATCCCAGGACAAGAAATAAGGACATATGGGAGATGATTAGTAACAATATGCAGCAGAATGGATTTCCAGATAACAACGGCAAGGACTGCGAAACAAAGTTCAAAAACTTAAAGCGTACCTATGTGAACACTGTAGATCATAACAACACTTCAGGTAATGAACGCAAAGTCTGTACTTATTACCATGAGTTACACGACTTGTTTCACAAGGATGCTACAATCAATCCAGTCGTCTTTGCAGTAATCACCGAGGCCACTCTCAATCAGCCAGTGCGAGGCATTAATTGTGAAACAAGTGAATCAACAACAGATGCTGATGACATTTCCCAGAATGAAGAAGTTCCCAGGAAGAAGAAAAAGGTTCAAACACATCGCCAGAGAAAAACAGGTGAACTGGTGACATTATTAAAATAATTTACAAAGTCCAGTGAAGAAAGTGAAAAAGAGAAAATGTTGAAACTGTACCAAATGCACAGTGAAAAAATGAATGTAATGTGTAGATTTTTGCAGGTATTTGAAAAATCCATGAATAAGGTGGATAAGGAATAAAATTGTTTTGGTTTTGAAGAAGTTCATTGTATTTTTGAGACATTTAAAAATCTCATTCCCATTTGTTGACTGTTTATGATCCTGTTCCTGTTTGTTTATACATAGATTGAAATGAATTTCTGAGTGATTGCATGTAATATTGTTATGTAATATAGTTGGTTAAAAAGTACTAGTAAATGGTTTTCACTACACTGATGCCATCTATACTCTATTTACAAACACAACAATACAGTACAAGTTGGAATTATCTAAAGAAGGTCTTTAATGCAGCAATACATGAATCACGCTGGGAGAAAAGGGTTCAAATTCTGCCAATGAAAATGGCCCTAATTTTGAAGCTGCCATATTGGCTTCCTGTGCATTGTGGTTAGGGTAATTGGCGGCAAAATCCTAATATGCGAAATGTATGATTCATTAGCTTTATTTACATACCAAACTTGTAGCGCTTCTTGAAACGAAATATATTTTGAGAGACCTCACGAGTTGGGAGGTGTCATGGCGTCCCTTCCAAGAGATACATTTGGAGAAGTTGTGCAGGTTTAAATTGAAAAGCTTCGGATTCTGTGAGCTTTTGGAGGAAAGTGTTGTACAGTCGGTGCTTTCGGTAAGTGCTTGGCCAATCCCAATTTTCGATTTCCCATTTCCTTTCGCTTTAATCACCAAGTTTTCAAGCTTACTTTGCGGTGTGTATGTACGTGGACCTCCAATTTCAGAATCATGGCCCTGCATAAAGGATACCGTTCACAATTTCCTGTGAACAAGTGGCAGGCAGCGAAGTGAAATCTGGGTGCAGATCTCGCCAAGGCTCTTTCCAAGGACCAGGACTACAGTAAAAAGATGAATCTTACACGACTGGAAAGAAAGGTAATATTATACATCAACTGCTTCGCTTCCGTGCTTGTTTGAGGTGTTTGTAGAGTCGGCGCGCATTCTGAAGGTTCATTTCAATTAATGCCAAGTAATATATCTGTTTTGCAGGCAAAGAAAGTTGATGACCACATGAAAGAAAACCAAAAAGCTACGGGGAATAAGGTTAATGTTTTCTGTTTTGTTGTTCTTCAGCTGTGTGTGGTCTTTTTTTCCAATAGCTTTATTTAAATTGCGTATTTTGTTTCTCAGCAGTGCTCTTCAATCATACATGTAATGCTACAAGGGCATTTACAGTAAGAAACTTATAAATATATTGTAAGGCTTGTGGGAAGGCCAAAACAGCTGTCCATGGCTGCTATTACTTGGACTCACAATTTTCTTTTTTTTTTTCTTTTTTTTTTTGGTAGATCAAGGGGTAATGCCCGCTACCACCGTGGCCTTTGTGCCCTATTCTGTGCCTTCAGCTTACCAGCACATTGTGCAGTATTCTGATTATGTAAATTAAGCCACATCCCACAAGCCTTACGATTTTACAGTTTGTTACCTCAATGTGGGAACCCGAGCCCAAGTATAGCTATGCCGTGCTGACGAGGCCTAATAAGGCCGAAACAGCTGTCCATGGCTGCTATTACTTGGGCTCACAATTTTCTTTTTCTTTTTTTTTGGTAGATCAAGGGGTAATGCCCGCTACCACCGTGGCCTTTGTGCCCTATTCTGTGGCTTCAGCTTACCAGCACACTGTGCACTATTCTGATTATAAATATATTGTTCCTCTCCTTTCTTTTAGCAGGAGGTAAGTGTCAGATTACAAAACAGGATTTTGACACCCACTTTCCTAAATGAGAATGGGCAAATTACTGGGCCTGGTCGCAGTGGGAGAGGGAGGAGAGAACAAAGAATGAAAGCTGCTATGGAGCTGCATGGAGGAAGCCCTGGTAACACAATACCAGCATTTGAAGGAATGATGGCTGTATTGAATGCAAGTGCCTCTGTGCCAGTGTTGACTGCAGCAATTGAAAACTGTCCAAATTTTTACAATAGTGTCATTCCAGCAGTTGTTAAGGGTAATATTAGCAAGTTTGAAGGGTCTCATCAAAATTTTGTCAGGAGTGTACATATTCTTTACAGGGGAGGGATTGCAAGCAAACGAAAGTATCAGGCAATAAGATCTTCACTAACAATGTGCAGAAGTGAAAGTGGCTTCTCCAAAAAGCATGTTGAATTTATGCCTAACATTGCTGTTCCTAAATTACTGACATACCAAGTGTTACTGTCCCAACTAAATGAAGTAAACATTGGGACCCTGTATGATGTCAGAGAAACACTTTGCAATGGGTTAGAGGAGGAAATGAAAGTACATGGGAAGTACAGGGACCTCTCCCAGACTCTAGTGAGGCTAGCAGAATTCTATTTAACAGCAGACAGGTACAGGAGAGACAAGTTGAACTGGTTTGGTGAGGTTGAGGGTGCTTTCAAGGTAGCTATTGAGGGAGACGGGGCCCCCTTTGGCAAAGATGACCAGGCCTTGTCTTGGCTGGTCAGCTTTCTGAACTGTGGACAAAGTGTATGTAGCCTTGAAGAGAATTTTCTCTTGTTTGGAGCAAACCGTCCACAAGACTGTGAACCGGTCCGCATATACCTCTTAAATCTAAACAAGGAAATGAAAGAAATTGAAGGAAAAACTTTCAGTTTCAGTCAATGGTGAGGACAAGGTTGTGACCTTCGCATTTGTATTGCTACCAAATGACATGAAGTACCTTGCTTTTCTTGGTGGTGAGCTAAGCATCTCAGCTGCCTACTTTTCCCCTTTTGCAGATGTCAAGAAGAGTGACATGAATAATCTTGAGTGTAAATATGGACCTGGACCTGGCAACAAGTGGAAACCCTGGAGGTATGTTGACAGAATTAGAGTAGCCATTACAGTACAGCGAAAGAAGGAAGAATTAGACAAAACTGTTCTAAGACCTGCTACTAAGCGAGAAAAAAATACCAAATTTATTTCCCAGAGAGCAAATCTAGACAAGAATTTGCACCACTTGTTGCTGAGTACATTGACAAGGCAAAAGCTGAACCCCTGCATTTGAAAAACAATGCTTGGCAACACTGGCATCAAGCTGTGATGAATTATGCTTTGTCCCAAAGTAATATTGAGAAGTGTCAGTCTCTATGCCAAGTGCCTTTAACAAGTTCCTTTGGCAGGTATTACAACTGTAGTTTGTAGTACAAGCAACAAGGTTGGCTAAGAAGGTAAGAAAGTGGTTCATCGACGGCAGACAAAAAAACAAGCCCTTGGAATACCGGTTTACAGGTAAGGAATCACGTCTTTGTTGCCAACATTTCATGGCAATCGTGCAAACTGAAACTGCTAAGGAGCTGCATTTATTTCAGTTGCATGTGTTTGCCTACACAGCACTGAATCTCAGAGACTCAGTCTCCCTCTCCAGTAGGGTTCACCTCACTTTTGATCAGGTTGGAAATCTACGAACGGTTTGCTCCAATTTTTCCAGGGCTACAGCACTTTTTCTCTCAGGTACCCCCACCTCCTGGACTATAGGACATGTTGTTCCTGTACATGCAAAACAACTTCAACACGAACTTGGTCTGGGGCTCGGGGCTAACACCATGGAGGGGAGGGAGTCTAAACATGTCACCCTTGCACAATTTGCACATAACACCCAATTCAGTAAGAGGTGGGCACAAGTGTTCAAGCATGAATTTATATATCTGATTTGGTTGAGGGAAAATGGGTGTGATGCCATTGTTTACAGGAAGACAAATGCAGTATACATACCCAACAAATGCTATACTGATGAATATTGTTACTGTGGGCAGCCCAAGCAAATCAACAATGCTCAATGCCACTTTTGCTCTAATGCGATGCAAACTATTGTTGCAGACTGTGTGAAACAGGGAACAATCACACAGGAAGCAATGCAAAAATCCTGGGAAAGAAAATGTAGGATAAAATTGTGCATTTATTCAGGACTTGCATGCAAGTCTACAAGGATGTACGGTAATGCAAATTATTGGTGCTGTGCAAAACAGGGCAAAATTACTACGCAAGCAAAACAAATTTTGATGCCTGGTTGAAAAGCAACAGCACACCCTAAGGATAAAATACCCTAATTACTCACAACTTGCATACAGGTCCAGGTTTATATGGATTCGAAATAGATATACCAAAACTAGTTAATCTGAAAACCCCTCTACAGCATTTCAATAAGGGGATGAATATTTTGGTTTGTAAGAATTTGTTACAGACACGCATTGCTCAACTTTCTAGGTTCTGATCTCCCAATCAAGTAGGTCACAAAATAGGGACCTCACCAGAAATTCTATTGTCTGATACAAGTTTCCAAGCATTATAATAAATTTTATAATTTATGATATATGACAATATATATGATATTCGAAATGAGAGTTGACAAATATTTTTGTCACTTCTGTATTTCATTAGAAAACATTGTATTTGAACAGAACATATTTTTATTACAGCAGAAAAGGCCGTGTTGTGAACTATAGACATACTGTAGCAGAACAAAGTTATCTGAATAAACTTTTGCCATTTTATCTGCTGAAAGATCTGAAAGATGTTTTTCTTCTGTTTGCAGATACACCATTTGTGAAATTTTGAAACGAATATTTGAATTTTACACATGCTGTGGCTAACCATACTTGTTCCAAACCCCATAAAAAAAGTCAAATGAAATTTCCTCAGACTCGTAGTTGTAAGGAATCCAAACTGCTTTTCTTCATCAATAATTGCCTCCACTTTCTTCTCTCCAGCTTTCTTCTTCAGAAAACTTTCTTCCGAAATTCTTCCCCAGTTATCTCACAAAACAGACGCCGTACTCTTGTTTTTGTAAAAGCCATGATGTGGTACTTCCTCGTCCTCTTCTCAATTAATCCGTAGCTTGTCCTACATACCACTTCTTCTATAACTTTAAAGAGTTCCTTACTCACTATGTCACTATGAACGACCTTCCATGGGTGTTTCACGGCACACTTGGACATCATTCGGCGCACGAAAGTCTTGTACCACCGCATCGAAATCCTTTTCATCATCGGATAGGCCTGTACCACCAGATGTCGAAATCTATTTCGGATATCTCCGAAATGGCGCTTCAAAAGTTCAGCAACCAACTGTAGCTCTTTCACAGCCTCATTGGTGGTGGAAGTATCTAAGTGAACAAGGATTGCTTCAGACTTTGCAACCAACAGCGCATCACGGAATATATTTTCAAATCGGATAGAAGATTCGCCCGCCATTTTTTTCCTTCATCCAACCGCTGACCACTCGCATTGCGGGAAAGAAATGGCCGGAATTCGATCAAAAAATTCCCAGCGTGAATTATTTCACAAGGTTGATAATGAACAAACGCAGTTGCTGTTGGATATGAGCTTGATATAATGTATATGTGATAAACTCATATATATGAACTGCGGATAGGAATGAATCACGTGAATTTTGATCATCGCAGTGAGTGAAGCAACTTAAGCAGTTGCAATGAGCCCGGAAAAAAATCCGAGCTTCAACGGGAATCGAACCCATGACCTTCACGATACCGGTGTGATGCTCTACCACTGAGCTATGAAGCCGTATGGGAGCTGGTCAAGTGTTTGGTTCGATTTGTACCCGTCATAGTGATTTGAATGATATAATGTATATATGTGATAAACTCATATATGTGAACTGCGGATAGGAATGAATCACGTGAATTTTGATCATCGCAGTGAGTGAAGCAACTTAAGCAGTTGCAATGAGCCCGGAAAAAAATCCGAGCTTCAACGGGAATCGAACCCATGACCTTCACGATACCGGTGTGATGCTCTACCACTGAGCTATGAAGCCGTATGGGAGCTGGTCAAGTGTTTGGTTCGATTTGTACCCGTCATAGTGATTTGAATGATATAATGTATATATGTGATAAACTCATATATATGAACTGCGGATAGGAATGAATCACGTGAATTTTGATCATCGCAGTGAGTGAAGCAACTTAAGCAGTTGCAATGAGCCCGGAAAAAAAATCCGAGCTTCAACGGGAATCGAACCCATGACCTTCACGATACCGGTGTGATGCTCTACCACTGAGCTATGAAACCATATGGGAGCTGGTCAAGTGTTTGGTTCGATTTGTACCCGTCATAGTGATTTGAATGATATAATGTGAATGATATCACTGCGATGATCAAAATTCACGTGATTCATTCCTATCCGCAGTTCATATATATGAGTTTATCACATATATACATTATATCATTCAAATCACTACGACGGGTACAAATCGAACCAAACACTTGACCAGCTCCCATACGGCTTCATAGCTCAGTGGTAGAGCATCACACCGGTATCGTGAAGGTCATGGGTTCGATTCCCGTTGAAGCTCGGATTTTTTTCCGGGCTCATTGCAACTGCTTAAGTTGCTTCACTCACTGCGATGATCAAAATTCACGTGATTCATTCCTATCCGCAGTTCATATATATGAGTTTATCACATATATACATTATATCATTCAAATCACTATGACGGGTACAAATCGAACCAAACACTTGACCAGCTCCCATACGGCTTCATAGCTCAGTGGTAGAGCATCACACCGGTATCGTGAAGGTCATGGGTTCGATTCCCGTTGAAGCTCGGATTTTGTTCCGGGCTCATTGCAACTGCTTAAGTTGCTTCACTCACTGCGATGATCAAAATTCACGTGATTCATTCCTATCCGCAGTTCATATACATGAGTTTATCACATATATACATTATATCATTCAAATCACTATGACGGGTACAAATCGAACCAAACACTTGACCAGCTCCCATACGGCTTCATAGCTCAGTGGTAGAGCATCACACCGGTATCGTGAAGGTCATGGGTTCGATTCCCGTTGAAGCTCGGATTTTTTTCCGGGCTCATTGCAACTGCTTAAGTTGCTTCACTCACTGCGATGATCAAAATTCACGTGATTCATTCCTATCCGCAGTTCATATATATGAGTTTATCACATATATACATTATGTCATTCAAATCACTATGACGGGTACAAATCGAACCAAACACTTGACCAGCTCCCATACGGCTTCATAGCTCAGTGGTAGAGCATCACACCGGTATCGTGAAGGTCATGGGTTCGATTCCCGTTGAAGCTCGGATATGAGCTTGTGAGTTAATGTAATCTGCTTTTGGGCAAAATCAACAGTTTTGAGTGAAGATAACATGTTACAGATATCAAGTATAAATTGTTGCTTGTCAAGAAGGGTCATGGTAGGTTTCTGTCATTGTACAATATTTTACATAAACATTCACACCTAAAGAGAGAAAGTGAAGGTGAAGGGGAATTTGTGCTATTCAAAAATCTCCATGGATTCCTTCCCCAGTTTAAGCTAGGTATCTCATTATTTCATTTCTTTTATCTGCCCCCTCTGCCTGTGGTAGAAAAATATCATTATTTTGATCATCATGGCCATCATTACAGTCATTATCAAAAAAGTCACCGATATCACCTTCACTTAGGAGACATGTTGTGCACCACACACGAGGCAACTACAATATCAGGTACGTCCCCTATTCTACTGATGTCCATTTCAGTTTTCAGCTTTCGGAACCTCTCCTTCAGAAGTGCCAATGACCTTTCCTCGATCATTCTCGTTAAGCTGTGCACGAAATTGTACCTTTTCTGGCTTCTTGTTAGACATCCATTGTCCTTAAAGAGAGTCAGAATCAAGGACCTTAGGGAATATGCAGCGTCTCCGATTAGGTGTGTACTCCCAGGAAATAACTGCCTTCGGTCCGCTTCTGCATCGTGATACAGTGGAGAATTTCTAAACATTCTTGCATCGTGAACAGATCCCGGGTACCCGCAAAAGGCATCCGTAAACTGCCTTTGCAACCATCAAAGAAACGTCGACAAGTGACGCAGTACTCTAATACTATGATGTCACAAAGCCCACAACAGTATCAGTATCATCATATGGACTAGGAGCTTGTTTGATGCAAGATGGTCGACCAGTGTGTTATGCATCTAGATCCCTCAATCCTGCAGAGAAAAACTATGCACACATTGAGAAGGAGCTGTTGGCAATAGTGCATGGGTGCACCAAATTCCATCAGTACATCTATGGAAAGAAAGTCAGAATTGAGACTGACAACAAGCCATTGGAAACTTTGTTCCGAAAACCCTTACTTCAAGCCCCACAGAGGTTGCAAAAATTGATGCAGAGGCTCCAGCGTTATCATTTGCAAGTGGACTATGAACCAGGAAAGAACTTGCACATTGCAGACACTCTAAGCCGTGTGCCCGAGTGAAGCAAAGAAACAGTAAATCTAAGGTATGAATTTGAAATATTGACCATTGAGAACCTCCCAGTGAGTGTGGAGAAGCTGCAGGAGTTCAAAGAAGAAACGGAGAAGGACCTACCCTGGGTGCCAGAGGTTCCTCGCTCTCGGCAGCCGTGAGAGGCTGGGGGCGAGGCGGGCCGAGGCGGGCTGGGGGAGGCTGGGGGCGAGGCGGGCCGAAGTGAGGGAACCTCTGGGCGCGCCGTGTCACCTATTGTTCTCAGAGACCAATTATGAATCGAGTTTCATTCCGCGAGTCAGATTCTGACCCTGGCGCGCTGATTGGCTCGCTCCAAAACCGGTTTGCCTATGCGAGTAAAAATGGCTTCCGAAGTGTTCTTGCTCGAAGTTGCTCTAGCTTTGACAGAACTAATACGTACAAAATTCCCAGAAATCGAAAGGTTGAGAAAGCAGCAGTTGGATGCTATTCTTCAGTTTATTTTCAAGAAAGATGTCTTCCCGGTTCTTCCCACTGGCACGGGGAAGTCGCTCATATTTCAAGCGATTCTCGACTTGTGCGCTAAGTTAGGCGAGAGAGGCATCGTTGGGTATCACACAAAGCCGATATTGCTGGTAATATGTCCACTAACATCGCTAGCCGTCTCGCACATAACTGAGTTGAGCAGAAGAGGTATTTCTGCGGCATCTCTTTCTGGAGAAAAAGTGGACGAGGTAGGAATTATGAAAGGCGAGTATCGAGTTGCATCGCTAGCACAGAATCTCTTATCAGAAATGACAAGTGGCGTCAAATGCTTCGAAGCAAAGTGTATCAGGATCGAGTATTTGGCGTCGTCGCAGACGAAGCTCATGTTGTTCCGAAGTGGTAAGTAAAACAAGTTGTTTACTTTGTTATGGTTTGATTCCCGAGAGAGATCAAAACCCATACCTAACGTTGCCTCGATCGAACTGCCATGCTAAGTTTGAGGTTCCAATGTCTTATACTGAATATAGGCACAAAAAACTTTTATCCTATGCAAGGATGAAATTTAATAGATAGTTTGACATCAGTCCTTTTTAGGCTTTTTCTGAATATGCATCATGAACATTTTTCAGCACATTTTCCACTTTTACTTGAAGGATTATGCTGTAATACCACTGTATTTGTGTTGATTAATAAAGTTTATTATTTTAAGAACTATGTGTTGTTCTTGTGACCTGAAAGTAACCAAATACCAGACAAGTGCAAACATGCTGCTGGCAATGTTTCACCACAACACCCTCAACAGACACAAGGACCGGGTACTTGAATCATTGTTGAACCAGGATGGAGTGTGTCGTGTGGTTTTTGCCTCTACTGCCCTCGGAATGAGAGTTAACATGAAGGACTATTAAGTCGCCATGGCAAGGTAGTTGTGACTGTGGTTCGACACTGATGCCCGGCAACAGAAATTTCTGCAGATGTCTGCACGCACGTTTTGTTTTGATCTGTCGCTGCGGTGAAACTCGGCATCGCTTGAAGCGCTCGGGTTCAGTCGTAGATTGCTCATTTTGCCGCTGTTGAGCCACCACGGCCTTCTTATATCGGTTTTTGAACTCTTCCAGATCAACTGAAACGGCTTTCAAATGTCCTTCAAACCGTTCGACCTCTCTTCTGCACTTGTAGCAAATAACGCTCGAAACCCCAGCGCATCTGGTAACTGGTGTTGCCAAAACTTGAGATAAACGTTCTGCTAGCTTGGTTTCTTTGGAGACTTTCCCGGTGAACAAATTACATTTTCCCCTTCCTAAAATGGATGGTTTACACATACAAATCCTGCATATCTCGTCAGGTTTTACGGCTTTAACGGGAGTTTTGATCATATTACAAATTCTCGCAAGCGCGAACTTACGGTACTGCACTTCACATGTCACACCAGCGAACAAAACCTGTTTAGCTAGATTTACATTTTTCGCGCGTTTACCAACTTGAATTAATAATTAACGGAACAGGAAAGTGACACGTCGCGCCCAGAGGTTCCCTCGCTTCGGCCCGCCTCAGCCCCAGCCCGCCTCGGCCCGCCTCGCCCCCAGCCTCTCGCAGCTGCCGAGAGCGAGGAACCTCTGGCACCCAGGGTAAGAAGGACCCAGTCATGCAGAAATTAAGATAAATAGTACTGAAAGGATGGCCAGAGACCAAATCAAGTACAGATCGAGAGCTTCACAAACACTGGCGAGTAAAGGAAGAAATCACTGTATGTGATGACGTGCTGCTGAGAAGGGAGAGACTGATAGTCCCAAGTTCTCTGAGAAAGGAGATGTTGGAGAGGATTCATAGCAACCATTTGGGAATGGAGAAATGCAAATGCAGAGCACATGACATTCTCTATTGGCCAGGAATGAATCAGCAGATCATGGACCAGGTGTCCAGATGCAGTACATGCAACATGTACCGAAATGCACAAACAAAAGAGCCCTTGAAGAGCCATGAAGTACCAGAAAGACCCTGGCAGAAGATCGCAATCGACCTGTTCGAGCTGGACAGGCAAATATTCTGAAGAAAGCAAAGGTTGAAGGCAAAGACATCCATCTGGCCTTATTGGATTATAGAAACACACCCATTGAAGAAATTGATCTTTCGCCAGCACAGATGCTAAAAGGTCGTTGAACAAGGACTCGACTTCCAACAACCCCCACCTTCTGAAACCGCAGTATCCAGCTGACAACATCAAGAAATGTCCGGAGCACCGAGCAGAAATACAGCAACAATATTTCAACCAACATGCAAAGCCCCTGAAACCTTTGAACACCGAAGACACTGTAAGAATCCGAAGCCAGACAACAAACTTTGGATGCCCGCTACGGTAACCAAGGTAGCCTCAACACCCAGATCCTTTGTCGTGGAGACAGACGGAGGAAGATACAGACGAAACAGAAAGGACCTGATCAAGACCAGTGAGACCACTGAAGTCGAAACACAAGCCACAAGTCAACACAATCTAGATGTGAATGGTGAGCACACAAGGTGCAGCCGTTGCACCATCAGGCCGCCAGTATGGATGAAATACTACGTCACTAGTATTTACACTTTTTTGTTCATTTTATAAAATATATATATAAAGGACGGACAGGAAAGCATTGCATGTGCTATTATTACATTTTTGCTCGCGGGGGCCTGGGGCCTAAGCGAGCTTAAAAACGCAAATTTTTATTTTTATTTTTTCCGTTGTCGGTCGAGAATGGGCACACGGTGATTGGTTCATATTAGCTGTGGTTACACTGGGCATGTTTTATTGAGTTACCGAGCAATATTTTCACGCGTTGAAATTGTCGTGGTGTTTCCGTTGCCCGAGATGCTTCCGGTCACACAGAGAAATTGATTATCTTGGGTGATATTTGATCATCCTTACGAAAATAGTTTTTTTGTGGCGGGAATTCTATTTTAAAATGGAGCTGGAGGATTTGAGAGCAATAGGTGGTCTGCTGTTGATTTTGTTTGTCCTTCTCTGTCACCGAAATAAGTTCAATGTGTTGATTAGCCAAGTACTTTTACTGAGGAGGAGAATAAGAATGAGACGCCGCCAGTTCATCCGCTTGTCTGAAATTATTATTCGCTACAAACGATTTCCAAAACCATATGTCTCAGTTCTCACAGTGATGCACGAAATCCAGCCATCGTCGAGTCCTTCGCGGGCGATTGAAATAACAACAAAGTGGCACGGCAATTAAAAATGCTAATTTTGACATGTTTGAGATCATCCGATAAAACCGCAACTCTCTGATTGGTCTAGTCATCTTGGGGCTCTGAAAAACCTTGCTTTTCATCTCGGTACATGTCATGGGCTTTTCTTTTGTTCTTTTTGATGTATCCATGGATATTCAATGCGTGAAATTTTGCTCGGGAAAATGGGGTTACACCGTCGCGACCATTTCAACGCGTGAAAACGGCCTTTTAACGTGGGAAAACAGCTCAGTGTAACCACAGCTATTATCACGTGCTGGGCGATGACGTAATTGACTTTGCTAAACAACTCGAGATGTGGCCAGTGAATTGCTCGTTACTTGTGTGTAAAAGTTAACTGCAACCCATCCAAACTCAACACCATTTGGCTCTGTGGAATGTGCACGGATAAACTGGATTTTCGGGAACGATTTTGGCTCGCGTTCACCGCGGAAGCTTTGAGAATAGCCGTAAACAAATATTTGATGGATACCGCTGTCGCCAATAAATATTTAGTCCCGATGAAACTTTCTGTGGCGACACGAAATACTTTTGGGAAGATAACAGGGCGAAAACAGAAACCAAAGCTACGGTGAGCTTTAGCCGTAAAACAATGACGCTTTGTGCTTTACTCTGTACATGACATCCGTCGCTTCATAAAATTCTTCTGCGTATTGTACATTGCCTGTTGAAGTGTTTCTTTCATTCGATCATGTAGCCTTTGTTTTGCAATGGTCATTGAATACCAGAAATGAAAAATACACCGAAATAACTCTGAGGATTGAGTTTGCAGTCACAAATGGACTGAACACACTGTAAACAAAACCACAATGATATTGTAAACATCTCTCGTGTGACATTCCTCGCTTTCAATTTTATATTTGTTACAGAGCACAAATACTCAAAAGCCTGATAGAAAAAACGTATTGAGTTAATAAAAGAAAACACATAAGTAGTGAACCAAAAAGGTTAACTGCATCCCATTCAAACTCAACGCCATTTGGCTCTGTGGAATATGCACGGATAAACTGGATTTTAGGAAAAGATTTTGGCTCGCGTTCATCGCACGAGCTTTGAGAATAGCTGCAAACAAATGTTTGATGGATACCGCTGGGGCATTGCAAATATCTCTGTCACCGATAAGTATTTAGTCCCGACGAAACTTTCTGTGGTGACACAAAATAGTTTTGGGAAGATAACAGGGCGAAAACAGAAACCAAAGCTATGGTGAGGTTTAGCCGTAAAACAATGACGCTTTATGCTTTACTCTGTACATGACATCTGTTGCTTCATAAAATTCTTCTGCGTATCGTACATTGCCTGTTGAAGTGTTTCTTTCATTCGATCATGTAGCCTTTGTTCGCAATGTTCATTAAATACCAGAAATGAAAAATACACTGAAATAATTCTGAGGATTGAGTTTGCAGTCACAAATGGACTGAACACATTGGCTGTGGTCACACTAGAAAGTTAAATCACGATTTAGTAGTGCTTAATCGCGATTTAGCCAAAATCTGTGTGTGACCGTAAAAACTGCCCAGTGGGAGACCGCACTGATTAATGTTGTAAAGTGATATCGAAAGCGGCATAGTTGAAAGAAATAACTCTCGTTCTAAATCATTTCAAAAGTACGATTTAAAAGGTGATTTATCTAACTCTTGTTCCATGAACCAATCGCACGCTTGATTTGAATTGCCGACGTCAGCCCCCTATTGATTGTAACCATGCCCCACAACTCACTTTTATCAGTTCCCGCACTTTTTTCGCAACTTCTCTCAAGATGTCCGATCGACCTCCGTTAAACTGTAACATTCCAGCAAATTCGGAAAGCACTATGATATGGAGGTAAGCGCATAAACTCTGATTAATTACTTGAGATTTATTGCAATCTGCAGTTATCCGATGTAAAAAGGTAACGTTATATCTATATCACAGTCCGTGGCCTTCACCATATATACGCGGGTCCCTCTTCCAAAGCCATCAGGAACTGAGGCAACAGCAACATCAAGATCAACAGACATTATACTTGCCACCGATGCCCAGAGAGAGCCCGGCAGCGCGTCCATACACAAGCCCGCAGTGCAGCAATTCGCCATCAACAGCAAGCGCCGGCTCATCTTCGAGTGAAGCCGATGGGCGAACGAAGACTCCCAGAAGAAAATGGTCAGAGCAAGAGTCCGAGGTACTCGTTCAAATTTGGGCCGAATCATATCAGGACCTAAAGAAGAAACGGAACAAGGCTGTATGGCAGAAAATAACGCTGCGATACAACGAGGTCATATCCGGACATGATGGCTTCGCACCAAGGGAGATAAAGAACCTCACCGACGCGTACAAGGAGGCAAAGACAAAGAATTCTAAGTCAGGCAATGGGCGAGAAAGCTGCCCCTTTACGAGTTCATTGACGGAGTCTTGGGCTCAAGAGAAGCAACGTGTCCAACATCTTTAGTAGAGAGCTGCGAGCCGGCAATCAAGACAGCAAGCGATACAGCAGAGGAAATCGATGCCTTAGAGGACAACAGAGCTGATACAAGTGTAGAAAGCGAGGAAGATCAAGAAAAAGAAGCGCAAGAGTTGACTGGCAATCGTTTGGCTTCCACTAAACCATGCAAACGAAGAAAAGTGTCGAATGAACAAGGCCACCCAAAAGCAAAGAAGAGCAATAGAGAAAGCACAGATTTCCTGCAAGAGTACTTGGAGGAAAGCAGAAAGCATAACCAAGAAATGATGGAGAGGATGATGGGTCAGGAGAAAGAGATGCAAGCTGCAGAACATAATTTTCTGCGTGAATTCATGGGCTCCCTTGGAGAAATTCTAAAGAACAAATAAACAGAACATTATCAGACAGACGTAAACCAAGTAAACGCGAGTTTATTTGTGGCATGACTTTGAACATGAGAATTTCTTAGTTTTGGTCTGCTCTCGTTACTGCAAATGTACCTTGAAATAAACGTTTTATATCAATCAAAAAGTCAGTTCAAATGATGAAAATAAAAGCCTTTTGATTCTTCTCTAAAGTAAATGTATGTTTTTCACTCATGATAGCCAGTTTCTTATGGCATCGCGGGCTAGTTTTCCAGCGTTATTAGGGCCGGGCATACGTAGATGGGTCTTCCTCTGGGATTAGCGGGAACATCCTCAATACGGTCACCCATCTCGACACAAATATTGTGCAATATGCAGCAGGCGATGAACGTGCGGGATACTTTCCGAGGATGTTCATCCAGACGCTTGTTCAAGCAGCGCCAACGAGCCTCTAACTCACCAAATGCTTGTTCCACTTTTACCCGTGCCTTGCAGTGGTTCCTGTTGTAGACACGCTCACCTGCACCACAAAGGGCATTTTGTGGGTAGGGCTTCATTAACCATTCCGATAGTGGGTACGCAGAGTCACCAAGCAGCAAAGGCGGAATGTTTCTTCCTCCAATTCGGCGTACAGGTTCAACTAAAATTTCTCCGTTTTCCATCTTCTCGAACACCTTGCTATATCTGAAAATACGGGCATCGTGCATGCTGCCGGGGTACCCAACGCTCACGTCGATAAACTTTCCTTGGGCACTAACGACAGCTTGTGCTGCAATGCTGTAAAATCGTTTTCTGTTGAAATAATCTTCTCTATTCGTCGATGGTCCTTTTATGGCAATATGCGTGCCGTCTATTGCTCCGACAACCTGCGGGAAATTAGAAATTTCTTGAAATGCATCGATAGCTTCCTGTACTTCGTCCCTTGTTTGCGGAAATCGAATTACGGCCGGCGACAAGCGACACAGCGCCCTGCAAACTTCGTCAACAATAAAGATAGCAGTAGACTTTCCACAACCAAACTGAAGTCCGCAACTGCGATAAGTGTCTCCTGAAGCGAGGCGCCACAATGCAAGAGCAACCCGTTTAGGTACTTCAATTTCATTTCGCATTAGGGTGTCTTCCTTAACAATCTCTGGCCAGACTCTTTCACAGATAGTTGCAAAAGTCCTTCTGGAAATGCGAAAATGTCGCCGCCACTCATCCTCTTCAGCACGGCTGTTTAGGATGGACATAAACCACTGCTGAGGTCTTGGGAAAGCCCACGTTAACCGGCCGCGACGTTACTGTTGCTCTCTAAGATAGCGGTGCAAGCCAACAACGAGCCTTTTCCTCCGTTGCCTCTGGAGCATGAAAATCCTAATTCTTTTCAGTCGTCTGGATCGGGCTTTCCATATTAATTTTCTTAGCAAAAACAAGGCAGAGAGACCGATGATAACGTTTGCAAAGGCCATAGTTTTTACAACTCCAAAGTCCAGATGCTGCCCTTTCAGAACGTGTTCTATTTCATTTATCTAATCGGATTAGGAAGTTAGCTGTCATGTTTGATACATTCAAGAGAGCACGAATGCCGCCTCTTCTAAATCACGATTTATCTTGCGGTTTCCTTAATCAAGATTTAGGGTGCTTAATCGTGATTTAGCTTTCTAGTGTGACCACAGCCATTGTGAACAAAACCGCAATAATATTGTAAACATCTCTCATGTGACATTCCCCGCTTTCAATTTTATATTTGTTACAGAGCACAAATACTCGAAAGCCTGATAGAAGAAACGTATTGAGTTAATAAAAGAAAACACATAAGTAGTGAAGCGAAGGCTGGATTAACCGTGGTCTCTGATTAGAAAGAGTCAAGGTCAAACTGTCATAATCGATTGTGCATAAAAAGATATGTCACGCATTCTCAAGATGCAGGGTTGCTCAACCTTTAAACAAGGACCCTCGCTATAAAAGGGATAGCTCCTCCCCCTTTCCCGTGATGTCAGCACAATTTTGAAAAATAAAATGAGTGAGTGAGCAGCAAACCAAATATACATATTTCGGTAAAACTCTCCCTTTATCAAGAGAATAATTAAGATAATATTCAGTTGTGGACAATTGTTGTGAATAAAGTACTCTGTTGCGTTTATTTACTTGCTTTTGGACGATTTTAGCTGTTTTTTTGACGAACGTTTGAATTTCGCGCTCGTAAACCGTCACTGTCAACCTCGGCCCACCATTACTTTGCCACAGTCTCCCCTCTCCTTGTCTTTTTGAGCCTGCAGAGCAGCTGAACGCGATCTTTCTCATCCTAGCATGCTCCAGGGGGGTTATTATTATACACTGCTCCATTGATAGCGGAAGTTAAACAATTGTCGTTGTTCTCTTCCACCTTCAATTGAGCGGTTTCTCACACACATGCGATCACTTAGTTTTCCAATTTTTGCGTAGCTGGTTATCATGGATCATTCGTGTACCAAAAAGCCAAAATTAACGACCTTCCAAGCTCCTCGACTGCGATTTTACCATCCAATTAGAAGTGGAATCCCGTATAGAGGATCGCCTCAAAGGATTGAAGACGCGTATTCAACATGCCAAGAATGTGCTTTCGATAACTGGCCAAACGCCACTGGGAAACGTTAGGATGTTGGAACGGCTTTTAGATTCTTTTGAGCAGCAAGAGCGGGGACATTTGTCTAGTCGTCGTGTTCCTTCCTTCGGCCAACGGAAGAGTTGATGTTCACACTAACCGAGATTTGCCCTCCTTAGCGGCAGGTAACGAGAAACTTTCTTTATTCTGTGTAAATGTTGTGTCTATCGCTGTAATCAAAAACCGTGCAAGCAAGGACCTTTGATCCTGCAGATATCTGGTTGAGCCAAAGACCCGTTGGTCTAGGCGGGAAATTCGCATTGCGGTCGTGCTGATATTGTCGATTTCATTTCTTTACGTGTTATCCTAAACCTAAATTAAAATAGTAGTACAATTGACATTCCTAATAAATACTCTCGAGCTCAAAGTAATAAAATAAAATTTCAGAAAGTATTGTGTATAATGTGTTTAGTTATACGCTTTAGTTATCTCTCTCTCTCT
Organism: Plumapathes pennacea; assembly: GCA_964036295.1. Taxonomy (NCBI): domain Eukaryota; kingdom Metazoa; phylum Cnidaria; class Anthozoa; order Antipatharia; family Myriopathidae; genus Plumapathes; species Plumapathes pennacea. Next base: position 10,505,891 of record OZ038462.1, read on the forward strand.
TCGGCTGTTATCACTGACCAGATCATGCAACATGCTTGCAACTGTAACCTGCAACTTCTTTCTGCATGTCACAAAATATACATTACATTGTCTCTGAGTGTTTGAGAAGTTACTGATTCCCAGTAAATGCTGTACTAATTAGTTTAGTCTGGACAATGAATCTGATGGTCTGTTTTGGTGGACTTTCATTTTGTTGCCCTGGCCCTGGTTGTGCAAAGCCTGAAGCTAATACAGGATGAACTGAATTCTTTTATTCTTGGCCAACAAACCACAGGATTTTGGTTGAAGACAAACCTGCAGAAACAATGCTCTAGCTCTAAATATATTGATGAACATGTTGTAAGCGAAACCTTCTAATTTCAGACCCACAAATGGCACAGTAGTTTGGAACTAATCCAGAAAGGAGAGTATCTTGTAGTTTGAACCTAACTTCCGCTATATCTAGCTTACTTCCGTTTCCGTTTTGCTATGCGCACGTGCACCACATACAGGACTGTCTCATGAACGCTGCTCACTCACCATCTTCATAATAAAAGTTGCGTTCAATATCTTTGGATATCAAGGCCATTCTTTATACTAAAACCACAACATGGTGTCAGTAGTCTGAGCAGAACCTTGAGCCTTGAGCCTTGGCTTGGTGTATTTTCTTCGTTTTCGACTCACAAGTCCATGGCAGAACTTGCTGGGCTACCGATTCCTCGTATGGACTGGGCATCCCAAGATGCACCGCAAGCGCTCAAAAAGTTCAGAGTGCTATGCGAACTCTATTTTGGCGGCCCTCTTAAAGAAAACAGTGAGCTCAAGAAAACCAACTACCTGTCAGGATCACACCTTCAAATCTGGTCGGGCAAAGAATTAATCGAGTTAGTCTCTACATAGACGCGCAATGAAGAAGCAAAGACACTCAGCTCATATCGGACCAAATTCCAATAGTACGTCGCTCCAAAAAGCAACTTCAGGCTGTCAAGATTCAAGCTCTGCACTCCCAAAAAGAACCTGGAAAATTGTTGATGCATTCATAAAAAAAGTATGCATCCTGGCAAATGAGTGTAAATTCACGAATGCTGATCAACATTTCACATTATCGATGCACTGATATTTGGTACCAACAAGGGTGTACAATCTAAGCTGCTAGAGCACGATGCTACACTGACATTCGACAAAGCAATTGACATGAATTGCCAGAAGCCAAGAAGCAACCAGTAACCAACTGCAAGATATTAGAGGCAAAGCAGCAACCAATATAAACGTATTGAAATACCGTGGGCATCCGAAGCAAACCACACACAAATAAACACACAATAACTGTGGTACCAGTTATAATCTGTCACAGAGATCATCGTGCCCTGCTTACAGAACAAAGTGCAAGGCTTGTGGTAAGGACAACCACTGGAGAAAAGTTTGTCGCCCTGCCAAGCCTCAGCAAGGCAACCCTAAACACAGGACCAGTCCAGCACCCAAGCAAGGAAAAGATAAACAAACGCATGATGCACACACTCTCCAAGAGTATGCAAACCAACCCTTAATGCCAGAGCTACCGCAGTTATACTTCAACTCTCTATCAATAGACAACATGGTAGAGAACAATGCCAAAGCAGAACTCCAGGTACATGTAGACTCTGGGCAATGCACCATCTCCCTTTGCTGCAAAATTGGAGCAGAAGGCAATGCTCTTCCTGTGAGTACCTACAAACAGATATGTCCAAAAGCACCATGTGACACTAATGGTGTGGGAAATTGAGTTATATAATTTTCAAGCAGTCAGATCACCCAAGATCTCTGTACAGTATTGTTGTCTGGCCAGTTTAGTCAGCCAATCAGGTTCATACCTGTCTGAGTTGTGACATCGATTAGTTTATTGTGATGTCTAGGATTTCAGGTTTTTTGCTTCACGTGTTGTGAAATCAAGTGAGTTCAAATAAAGCAGAAGTGTATTCGTAAACTGTGTGTTGGAACAACTACTATTTCCGACACAGTGGCACCTCCAAACGGGGCTTAAAGTGAAGAAGGATCCAGAATCTTGAGATGGAGGAGATCAGCCTAAAATTAAAGACGGAATCGCAACTATTACAGTTATCCAGGAGTTAAACTAAAAGTGTGATTGAGAAGGGAAATCGGCAGAAAATACAAAAGTAAAGTCGTGAGTTCCCAGGAAGACCTCAAACTGCAGGCAGAAAAGGTCAAACTTGAAGCGGGAAAAAGCATCAAACAGCTGGAGAAATGGGGAGTCGAACCCGAACGGAGCGTCAACGAAGCCAACAATGAAATATGCCACCTAGATCACTGCCTTGAAGAAGCCGCCACAAGGGCGGAAATGACAAATGCGACAAAAAACTCTACTCGCTCAACAACATGAAGAGGAGCTCAAGTTTGTGAAGTAAAAACTCAAGCAGCAAGTGAAAATGCAGTCGGCAGAGCAAGCTGCCACAAAGCCAGCGAAGAGCAGCCGGGCCAAAATGCCGAAATTGGTCATAATAAAATACGACGGAACGTACGAGAAGTGGCTGTCCTTTTGGAACAAGTTTGAAGCTGAGATTGATTCGATGGACCTACCAGCAGTGACCAAATTCCCTCATTTGAAGGAACTGTTCGAAGTCAATGTTTGCCAAGGAATTGATGGCCTGCCTTTCACATCGAAAGGATAGGAGCGTCCCAAAAATATATTGAAATCAAATTACGGAAAGGTCAGTGAAATAATCAAGGCGTATGTGGAGAGCATACAGGACCTGCCAGTCATAACAGGAACCCAGCCAAGTAAAATCCACAAGTTCTGTCAGACATTGAACTATAACATCCAGTCTTTGGAAACTTTAGGCAAGCTATCAGATTGTCTATCTATGGTGCGTGGGGTTCTTGACAAGTTGCCAGAGATCAAAGCGGGGCTAGTAAGTAACAAGTTCGGCTGGCAAAACTGGGGCTTTGCTCAGCTCATGGAAGCCCTTAAGGACTGGAAAGCAATACACCCAGTTGAAATGGCAAACAAAAACAACAAGGAACCGCCACTGCCACGCCAAAGAAGCTTGTATGCTCAAGAGCAAGTTCAACCGACGCGAGGATGTGTTTGTTGTGATGACATAACACATAAATCATTTGAGTGTCTGGAAGTTAATTCACCCGCTGAACCCAGACAAATATTACAAATCAAGACTGTGTTTTAATTGCAGAGGAAGCAGACACCATGCAGCCCAGTGTTGTAGCCGTACTTTCTGTTTCCATTACAAGTGAAAACATCACTCCTCTATCTGTGACAAAGCAAGTAAACCAGTGGTCAATGGAGGAGCAGGTATGACAGCAACACATGAAGGGGAGAGAGTGTGCCATCCAATTGTTGTCGTTAAGGTGAATGGTGTTGCCTGTCGGGCATTCTTGGACACAGGCACAACTGTATCATATGCTTCAGGTTACATATTGGATCACCTGAAACTCGTGACTTCACATACGCTCACGCATCGGATTCAGACCATAGTTGGCATAGTTACGAAGCATGCCGAGATACAAAAGGAAAGCACGTCATTCCCATGTGTGCTACGAGAGTGCACCATGGAGAACTGTTGTCGGTGGACAATCCAAAGTATGAAGAGTTCATCAGCAGCTACCCTCACTTAAGAGGAGTATATATGGAGGATACGGACACCAAGAGCCAGCTTCCTGTGCGGATTATCCTGGGGGCGAGTGAGAACACCAAGATCAAGACATGCAAACCCCAGTGAACCGGAGCCATGGGTCAACCCATCGCTGAACATACATGGTTTGGCTGGACCATAATGTCATCAGGAGAAGAGGCAAACCTGGGCAACATGTTCTTGACACAGACTGCCATGGCCGACTAAAAAGGTCTTTGCCGAATGGACGTCCTTGGTCTCAAAGATCAACCCAGCAGAGATCAGAACATAGAGTTCCTGGAACAGCTCCAGCGTAGCCCGGAAGGATGGTACGAGACTGTCCTCCTGTGGAAAGGAGACCACCTCCCATTACCATCAAACAAAGCAGGCAGCTTGAAGCAATTGGGGAGCTTGGTGCAACAACTGAAGAAGACCGGGAGACTGGATGAATACGATGCCATTATCCAGGACCAGCTAAAAGAACACACTGGGGATCTGTGGGCCCTCAAACGCTCACGTACTTACCTAACCACGCGCGCTAGGTATCTTGGGTAGAACGCATCCAGGGAAATTGAGCATCACATATGGGCATTTTAGCCTCCACTGGCGGTAAATTTACATATTGGAGAACGGCCATCTTGTTGACGAATGCCTGCCCTTGAAAATGATACATTACATGGATGGATTCACCACGCTTTTGCCCATATAAACCGGCATGATAGGTTTGCGAAGAAGGTCGCAAAGGAAGAATTAACTCGTGTGGCTGTAAAAAACTCGGAGATATGAATTCTGAAGGATCATTGTTCAGATCTTGTGAAGGAGATAGAGACCATAAAATATAAGGTATGTTGTAATATACTATCCTCATTTATATATACCTTTCACTTCCAATGGTGATCAAAATACGTACATGTATGTCATACAGTGTGGAGAACTTGGCTTTTGATAGTTTGATAAGATCGATTCTTATTGGGAGAATATGTATGAAAGTACAATACTACCTCATTTAGAATACTGCATTGCATCATTGTATCATTTATAAATAATCGAAATATTAAAAATATAAATGTAAATAAAGTATATAAAATATAAATAAAAAATATAGCATGTCCTATTTTGACTTTTGCAGAGAGATTTTAATGAAGACCATAAGACACATCTGCCACGGAGCTCAAAATCAAAGCAAGTGACCTCTTTTAAAGATGGTAATAGTGAGGTTTTGGACCTTCTCCCAAGTTCAGCACAAAAACAAAGACTACATACTATTGAATGTGCCACTGAAATCCACGGACATTCTAGCCTATCACCCACTAAGAAAGAAAAGCAGCCTTAGAAGGGCTTTTTAACACTGTTGTAAATAATTCATCAACAAAACAATGTGTGATATGTCAAAAGGTTCAAAGAAAGTGTGTGAGAAAGTTGTACCAGAACTAGCAAATAATGCAGTGAGAGTTTGAGAACTCCACTGATAACACTATCCGCTCTGTCATGACACTTTACAGGGGAGGGCTTATCAGCAAAGCCAAATATAACAGTGTCAGAAGTTCTCTAATGTACACAAGCAAGAAAACTAAGACCACTGGGAAAGTAAGGTCTGAGTTGAGTAATGGCATAATTATCCCTAAATTATTGTCATATAAGAAACTGATGCAGTTCATTAAGTCAGTCGACATAGGTGAACTTAAGTCTGCCAAATGGTGAGGATGAAGACACTGGTGAGGATGAAGACAGTGAAGGAGCTTCTCCTACACATAATTCAATTTCTGGTTGCAACATTGCTCTTCAAACTCGCTTGCTGCAGTTAGCAGATCTATACCTCTCTTTGGATAAGGTAAATCCTATTCTTGCTTGGTTTGGCAATCCCCCTGGGGCATTTACGGTTGCTATAGGTGCAGACGGTGCCCCCTTTGGAAGGATAATGAAGCCACCTCATGGTTGGTGAGTTTTCGTAACTTAGGGAACCGTATTGCAAGTTCCGAAGACAATGTTCTTATTTTGGGGGCAAATTGCAAGGAGAATCACCCAGCAATGATCAACTATGCAAAGCAAATCATGGGCAAAATAACAAATATTGAAAGCCAGACGTATGAAATTCAAAGGCATGAAGATGTTGTTATTACATTCAAATTTGAACTTGTCCCTTCTGACATGAAATGGTTGGCAAAATTTTCAGGGGAACTTCAAATGCTGCAATGTACCCATCTTCATTCGCCAATGTTAAGAAAGATGATTTAATTAATGTTCATGGTAACCTTGGGAACAAAAAGTCATCCACTTGGCAGCCATGGCTGTAGGACCAAAGAATTAAAGTGGCCAAACTGGTCACAGATTACAAGAGCAAGATTTCTGTGAACAAATCTCCAAAGCAACAGAGGAATTTAGTAACTAAATTAATTTCCAGTAAGCAGTCGAGACAGGAATTTGAACCATTTTTGGGCAAAATGTGAACCACTCCACTTAAGAAATAATTGTTGGCAGGAGTGGAACAAGCAAGTGATGACCATTGCACTGACCCGCACTAACATTGATCCTACTACAGCCACAGTCAGCCAACTGCCATTTGACTGCTGCTTTCGAAGGTATCTTCGTGCAGTCAGAAACCAGGTTAGGTCTCACAAGCTTTACAAGAAAATCCTCAGGTGGTTTCGAGAAGAGAGAAAGGAAAAGGATTTTCAGTGCATGTTCACAGGAGAAAAAACCCGAAAATTTTGCCAAAATTTTATGTACATCATTGAGGCTGTAAATTTACTAAGTGACACAGAAGCAAGCAGTGTTAAACTTTATGCTCTAGCATATACGGGGTTGAAGCTGAGAAATGCTACATCTCGTATGAACAGAACCACAGATATTGATCAAGCAGGTGTTGACGATCTGGAGAAAGACTGCCAACAATATGTTATTTGTAGTGCATTGTTTCTCAACAAAGTCACATTCAGTATGTGGACAGTGGGTTTCTGTGTCCCGTACCACACTAAGTCTTTGTTTAAAGAATTTAAAATTGGTCTTGGCATCGATACCATGCAGGGCAAGGAAGCAAAGCATCAGAAACTTGCAAACTATGCGGGCTTTTCTCTGCCAAAAGAAAGGTGGCAAAAGGTTTTTTTGCGTGAGCACATGTCATTGATCTGGCTTACACTGCAGAACCCTTACTTGGTGAAGTATTCCAAATCAAATGTGCAGTACATCCCGAAGTCATATTAATTTGACGATCTCTGTTTCTGTGGCCTCCCCAAAGCAACTGAGTACTCTGGGTGTAGGTACTGCCAGTCACCATTGATGGCAAAAGTAGCTGCATGTGTTACAGCAAAAAAGATTACAAATGAAATGGGAAAGATTTTCTCCTCCTGAGGCAATCTGATATTTATAGTTCACTTTCCAACTGTAATATAGATTTATTAAACTTACTGTAATAGACATTTTCAAGGGCATAACATTGTAATGCAAGGCATTATTAGATTTCTTAGTTATCTAAAGGAAGTTTTCTTTATCAAAGTTTATTCTGTAATCAGATATTGTTGACTGTTGCAATAAACTATTTGAAATGTTTATATCATGTGATGTGTTACACTGATTCTGATACCAGGAATAATTTCTCTATGTTTTCTGAGTACACACAATAACTAACAACTGTGTCCATAAAAATGGCATAAACAAAACAATTTATAGTCATTTCCTAGGATGTAGATTTACAGTTTATAGGCCTAAGAAAACTGGGACATAACAAACTATCAACCAAAATGGTCAAAATGTCTTCACTCTCAGTTGATAATTTATAGCTTGAATAATACTGTAAAGTAAAATGTCAAATGTAAATATTTGTTCTGCTCTCAGGTAAACAATTCAAAGGTGCTGCGGCACATTGTGTGCATTCCATAGGCCATAAAAACAACAGATCTCGATTTTTGCTATCACATTAGTGTATTTGATGGTGAACAACTTCTCCTTAGATACAAATAGTCTTATGGTGCTACCCTGGAGAACCTTCTTTGGAAGACCACCAAATACATCACCAAGAAGATCCTTAAAAAAGAGCTCAAGTTTCCTGGGGTACCAGATTTGAATTGTAGTTTTCTTGTTACCCTCCAGGCCATACTCACTCACACACGTCAATAGGTCTTTCAAATAGCCAAATATTTCCTCGCTCATTCTGTGGCAAATATCGATCCTGTATGGGGACCCCTGCCTTGGAGTTCTTCGCATTCGCCTGCAGATTGTCTTCATCCAATACAGAACTTCTTGACAACTAATGTACGCATTTCCCCCATGGCACAATGTATTCCTTGTCTGTCATTCGTTGCTGCATATTTCCTGATTAACTGCAATTTTGCTGAACGTAGCTCCTTGAAAAAGTCCATCACAGCAACTCTTTGGTCCACATTATGGCTGGGAATAGAACAGTAAACCTCAGCCTCCTTTTCCTTAAAGGTCGCATCCAAGATTGCACTCATATTTATAGAAGCAATCAGTCGAGCTGCCACCATTTTGAAAATCTCGCACAGAGCCTCGATATGGTGTTGAGCCTTTCAAAGCCAATAAATTCCCAGTGTGTAAGGAATTGTAGAGAAGGCAGAGATGCCAGCTGCAGGGAGAGAGTTTTACATACCTCATAAGGCGGTCGTGAGGAAGAGTGCCAAAACCACTAAGATGAGGATAGCTTATGATGCATCGGCTAAGGCAAATGACTCTGTGCCCTCTCTGAATGATTTCCGTGAGATTGGACCGCCGCTGCAGAACAAACTTTGGAAGGTGCTTGTCAGGGGAAGATTCCACACGGTAGCCCTTGCCAATGACATTCAGAAGGCATTTCTTTAAGTTTGAATTCGTGCTGAAGACCGAGAAACACCAAGGTTCCACTGGCTGGATCCCAAAGGCCCCCAACGAGTGTGCACATTGCAGTTTACCAGGGCACTTTTTTGGCTTGGGGCCATCACCATTCCTACTAGGTGGTGTAATCCAGCACCATCTGGGAGCTTACAGAGCAGATTACCCCAAGTGCGTGGAAGAAATCGAGCGAGAGTTGTACGTGGGTAACCTGCTTACCGGAGTATCAACTGTAGAACAAGTGCAAAAGAACAAAGACACCACAACGGAGCTATTCAGCAAAGCCACCTTTCAATTACACAAGTGGAACTCTTACGTGAACGAGCTAGAACAGACAGGAGTTAGCGAAAGTAAAGATGAACTGACATTCGCCAAGCAGCACCTACAATCATGGTCAAAAGTCGTTGGGACGCTCCTCTTACGCACATCCGGAGCACAATGTAAATCCGTACAACCTATAGGGGTCTCATATTTCTTGTTTTCAAGTCCCTCCTCCTCCCCTCCATTTAATGTTGGCCCATGGTGCAGCTATAAGCCAAACCATGCTCAACTACCCAACATTGAATGGGGGGAGGGGGTAAACTAGAAATCGTCCAACAATTTTGACCATGATTGTGTTTGTTCCACAGAAGTAAAATCGCCGTTTGAGGTTCTTGGACTGAAGGGACTGGAAATATGTTGATACACCTTGGCAGATATTGTCTCAAGAAATCATTTTACGTCCAGTTTAAAAAAATAGAAACAAGAAACTGTCCACTAGCAGAAAATAGGGCCCACATTAGGCTTCTAAAGGTTAAAAGCTCTGGTGACAGGAAATTTATATATTTTTAAGTAGCTATCCTTTGCAGTAAGACGATTGACTGTATTGAAAAGATGTTAAAGTGCCTATAAGCCTTCAGACATTACGTTTTTATATGAAAGTAGGAAGTGATCTAAGCAACTTATATTCAAAGAAACTCCGTTCCGAAGCGTTCTTATACTTTTTTCACGCGGTTGAATTCAGAATTCCGAAATCTTGACCGAGCGAAATGGGAGACTCGGTCTGTGACGTCAGAGAAGGCACTGGCATCGCTTTGGCGTCTCTTTACCTTAGTTGTTTTTTTCCCTTGGTTACGTTTTTCTCGACAACACATCTATGAGCATAATTCTCACCTCGCCAACTGCAAAATCTGTGTGAAAGTTTTGTTTGACAAGAAACGAATCCCTCCTCTGACGTCATAACCCAGGCTCTCGATCGAAAAACTTTGCGAGGTCAGATTCAAAATGGCGGTCAAAATCGCATGTTTGCCGGGCGGAAAAATATATAAAAATGCTTCGGAGCGGAGTTTCTTTGGCCATAAGTTGTTTAGATTACTTCCTACTTTCATATAAAAACGTAACGTCTGAAGGCTCATAGGCACTTTAAACATATTTAGTGTAAAGGAAAATGGATCCTCGTTGAATTTCCTACTTGAAAGGGAATGCAGTATTCACGTATGCTGAGTCTGGTACCGGGATGCAGCTGTTTAGCGGCGGAAATTCACCGTAATGGCAAGTTTCATTCACGGATTGTTGTTATGGGACTTGCTTATAACACCTGATATTTTGACGAATCGAATAATAATTCATACAGCTTGCAAATAGCCATCTTATGGCGGCGACAACTGTTCATGTGACGTCAGAAGGAGATTGCTCAACATTACAACATACAATACTCCGTAGTTTGTGGTTCAAATTCGGCCGGTTTGAAACAGTTAAAAGCTGTAAAAGTGTATTACCGTGAATAGTTATATCTAAAGCCCATATTGGTGCATAATCCGCTTAATGTTTCCCTCGTATAGAAGGAAAAACAACAATACTCCGCTGAATGACAACAAAAGAGATAATTAGATTCAACTTATTTGTTTGGCTACAAGGGAGTAATGTTCTAAACAAAAAACTCTGTCGTGAAATTAGTAAAAAATGCATTGAAAGATTTACCTAACGTTTGTCAAACATATCGCGTTTATAGTTTTGTTGAAAATGTCTTGAATTTTTTTTATTCAGCATTTTACTGTGGAGTATTGATGGGAGTAATGACAAACTGAGCCAGACGAGGTAAAACAAAGAATCAAATTTCACTCGAGAATATGGTACCAGCTAATAAAAAGAATGAAACTGTTATCTCTGTGGTATGAAACAGTTATCGCATGCTTGTTGCACTGCATGATGCTCAGGCAGAATAAAGTTCCTAAGCACACAATGTGACAAAACGGCTTTTAGTAATGCAATCGGCACTTAACTTTCAAATATTATACACATTTCTGAACTGACTTCAACCAATTCTGAAATCACAGTTGTCTTCTCTATAAAGCATTCATAAACATGCACGAGTTTGGTGGTTGTAGCTCTTTTTCCCCTAGTTCCAGAAGCGTTTAAACATTTTTTAACATTTTCAGACAATCATGGTCAAAAGTCGTTGGGATGCTCCTCTTACGCACATCCGGAGCACAATGTAAATCCGTACAACCTATAGGAGTCTCATATTTCTTGTTTTCAAGTCCCTCCCCCTCCCCTCCATTCAGTGTTGGCCCGTGGTGCAGCTATAAGCTGAACCATGCTCAACTACCCAATACTGAATGGGGGGAGGGGGTAAACTTGAAATCGTCCCAACAATTTTGACCATGATTGTAGGTGCCCAGCCTAGGCAGTGTGGACTACTCAGAATGAAGTGGAACAAGAAAAATGACAAATTTTCCGACGGATGTCACTCGACCCATGAAGAGGGGAATCTTAGGCAAAGTGGTCAGGATCTATGACCCCCTTGGGCTAGTCGCACCTACCACGTTACAAGGGAAGCTGTTGTATCGCGAGGCTTGTGACGAGAAGTGTGCTTGGGATGCGCAGCTGTCCACTGGGATGGTGCAAAAATGGCCAAATTGGGAGAGCACTCTAGCACAGCAAGTCAACACTTGGAGATCAGTGGCACATGCCCGGGAGCCCATAAAGAAGATCGCCCTCCATGCCTTGAGACGCTAGCAACAAGGGCTCGTCATTCCTCGCCGGGAATTAGTCTCAGGTCCCATGGCCACGAACCTGCTGAGCAACGTCCAGGACACGCTGCAAGGGTTTCCTGTGACAACTCTACACTGTTGGCTCAACAGCACTGTGGCTCTCCACTGGGTGCGCGGCAACAGCGAGTCAGAAAGCATGAAAGCAGGTCTTGAAATGGAAGACAAAATTATCAAGAGGTACGCAGAGGTGATGGAACAGAAAGGGCACACTGGTGACACTGTTAATAGATGTGGGTTCTTTATCAGCAAGGACCATGGATTTCTAGGTGCTTCACCAGATGGTCTTGTTTCAGACCCCTCTTCAGTGGAGTCAAAAGCACTTATAGAAGTGAAGTTTATTCAAGTAAAATAGAATGAGAGTTTGAGTGAATCCTTGCTGAGAAAGAGAATCCAAGTAAAAACGGATGCATTGGAACTAAATCCCAAGCACAAGTATTATTATCAAGTACAGCGACAGATGTAAATGACTGAAATGAAATGGACTGATTTTGTTGTGCAGGGAAAACTGTGGTATCAATGTTCCCAAGATATTTGTCCTGAACATGCAGTCAGTGGCCCCTCGCAAGGGTGGTGCAAGTTTATCTGAGTGACGATGGGCGTATCAGAAAGGTGAAGATCATGATGGCAGATGGAATCCTTGACGACAAAGGCAAGCACCACAAACCCCCAACATTCCTAGACAGGCCAGTTCACAAGTTGGTTCTCCTGTTGACTGGAGGGGAGTTCGACAAGATGATCACGCAAGAGATCGAGGAAGTTCCACCGCAGAGCCAACCAGTCAGACAAAGACAACACCAAGAGTGTGATTGAATGACAGTTGTGGACATTTATTTTTCATGTTTGCATCGGAACATTCGTTTGTAACTGTCTCATGACAGTTAAGGGAGCCATGTCACTGCAGCAGTGTGCAGTGCAATGAACTCTTTGTATTGTTAGTTTGCTGCTTGCTCCCATTTTCTTAAGCTGCGTTCTTTAGGGCCTGCGGATTCTCTGTATCGCTTGGTAACCTCCCCACGTGGTTGGAGAGACGCCATTTTTCTTGTTTGGCAAAGCACATTTCCAATTGTAATCCAGGTTCAATCTTCCCCTAGTGAACCCACTCAATTGTTATCTTGAGTGAACCCATGAAACCGAGAGGAAAGTTTCAGCAGCGTGGTTCATTTATGAATAACAGTCCGGGGGCTGCCACGACGAAAGTTCTGAGCGGCAGTAACAGAAAGTTTCAATGTTGAAATTGGCGCCACCTGCTCTAATACTTCTTATGATTCCAGAAAGATCTACAAGGCTAACACGCAGACAGAGTGGAATAACTTCAGGGACCGCTCTTTGAGTGGTTTTGGCCAATATAGTCTAACTGGTAAGTAATATAGTAATAAAAGTCACCTTAGATATAGGCAGAATACCAGAAACTTTGCTCGTCCCGAGGTCTCAGATTTTTTGTCACATTAAAACAAGAAGCCAAATTTGATATTCATAGTCAATATCAACGTCAGAAGTAGCACAGAGATGCACTGATGCGAAGGGGGCTAGTTCAATATATTTTACTCCCGCATCCAGTCTTCTAAGGCAATAAATTGCGTCTATTTAGAAGAGAAAAGGGGGAGGGTTTAACCTCCAGGGCATTTTACTGTTTACTGTTTCAGCCACGACATCAATTTGGGAAATTACGCTGAATCAACACATTTACTTTTGCATCAATCTGTTTTTACAGTACAGCTCCACGAGATCAAATATAACAAAATACAAGGCATTCCAATCAGTCGAGGAAAACATCTTGAGGACCGTACAAACGGGACGAACGTGTGAAAAAAGGTGAAGACCTCTTGCAGAAACTTCGCGACTACAGGGGGCCTATTAATGAATTCAAGTATCAAAGGCTGGAGGAACAAAAAAAACTTTTTCAAAAGTTTAAGGGAGGTGAGTTGAAATCAGATTCCAATTACTTTCAGCTGGCTAGCAGCAATATTAATATTGATTTATCACTATCATTACGACAGTACAAGCTTTTACTCTTTTCCGATTACTACTTTGTTGTCTTTCTTTTTAAAAAATGTGAGCTGTAAAATGTAACTATAGGGTACAACAAGGTTGTTGTTGCTGTTGTTGACTGAAATATACCATCATTTACAGATGTCGAAAGCTGTTATCTGGGCACACAGGCTCTTACTGAAATTCACATTGTGTGTGGACGATGTGGGACAACCAGAGTGGTAAACCGGCTAAGATACCATCCCCATTTCACAAAAAGTAAGTAATGCTCTGAAAACCATATTTGGAGGGTGAACATGGTCATAGCCAGATTAACCAAGTAGAGGGGCGACTAAGTCACTACACTTGGAAAACAATATTCCAAAACCACACAAACCCTGGCCAATTAAGACAAAATCAGTCTGTCGTAAAATGTCAAGATTAATGATGGGGCATGCAGGATATGAAATAAGACGAGTTTTACGGTGTGTTGTTCGTGCAGCTAGAACTATAACTTTATGCTTTGAACTATAAGAAAGGACAGGCGCAATTGGCGTCTAAAAAGGAAAGAAATTTACATAAATAAGAACAGAAAGCAGATATGGGTATTGACCTAACTTGTTCGTACCTTTTTTACAATTATATGTAAATTTTTTGTTTAACAGATCACTGGAAGAGCTGCAAGGTTGTTAAGTGAGGTGACATAAGAGATGTCAATTCAAGGCTGCAAAACCAGACTGCAGAGTAAGAAATGACATTTCTCTTGTAATGGAATGCAGTGGACACAGGAAAAAATAGCATTCCAATAATGGACAATAATTGGTGTATCATAGGTATATCATTGGAATTACAACAAGGTATCCCAATATTGGAAAATGGTTACACACACCTTGCAGTTGAATTTACCACTGACATAAGTACCATTTATTGTTATGCTAAATTAAATGAATGAATGATACAATACAGACAGAGGTCAATTCCTAAGGGCTGCACACATCGTGAATATAGTGCAGTCCCAAGAATGACATCCTGTCAATTTTGCTAATAACCATTTGTTCTTATTGATGAATGATGATAGGAAAGCTATGATCATTAGAAGAGCAGCTGTACTGTGGCCGGGGAACGCCAAAGTCCAATTTCAAATCAATGAAGCAAACAAGCTAAAACTAGAAGAGCTAGTCTCCCAGCTGGAACAAACATGCTCTATACCAGAGCTTGGATTTAACAGAGGTATCCCTAAACTCAGCAAAGTAATTTCTGTTACAATTTATCAATGCATTTCAGGAACCTGTTACTGTATCTTCTCTGTGACAGGATAATCAGAATTTTCTTCTAGGCTTCTAATAATATTCTTGTTAATAATGAAGCATCCTAAGATCTTGTCAATATTGTTTGTTTTATTATCAACTACAGACAGTATCCGCAAGCATATTCTACAATGGGCCCATGAAAAGAACCGTAGGATATCAAAAAGCCATAACTTTGAAGTAACATTAACTTATACATGTAACTGTAGAGTCTTTCCTTTTAAAATTTCAAATCTTGTCATAAAGTTAATAATTAGTTTTTTTTATTAATTTGTGAGAATAGGTCAAATCACCGCCAGCAAAACGGGCCAAAAAGATACTTTCAGGCAGCAGCACAGAAAAGAAGGTGAAGGTATGTGTTAAATGACCAGAAGGATGAACAATTATGTAATTACAAATGTACTCAGGTGTACTCAGGTGGAAGGCACAAAGTCTTTAAATGGGCATGGTTATTCTGTCTTTTTTCATCTTTGGGTTGCTGATTGTGCACTTTGGATGGTGATTGGTTTGTGACAACTTTGCTGTCCTTTTGTCACCAACCCAGCATTAACAAATTTCTTTCAGTTCTATTCTTGGCCAAAACATCGTGGTTTTTATTTTGAAAAACCAGCCAGAAGGCTTGTTCTACCCCACAAAATATTGAGCCAAGGCATGTTGTCAGAGAACCTTCTCGTTCTAGGCCTAAAATTGACACAAAAGTTTGTACCTAGTGTAATCCAGGATTAGCCTAATTGTGCTTTGAAAAACCAGGCCCTGGACTGATGGACTGAAATCTGAGTTGCCCTTTGGACTCTGGGCTGCACTTCAAAATGGAATTCCAACCTTGATTAGTACATCAATGCACTGGGGTGTCAATTGTTGCGGCCAAATACGTTTTTGGTTAGTTCCGTCGCAACCCATATTTCCATATTTGGTAGGCAGCGTGTCGCGACGCGAGGAGGACTGGGTCAGATTTGAGGAGGGACATGTTTTATTTTGTTTTGGATTTAGTCGCGATTGTTTGTTCGCCGATAGTTTGGTTTACGTGCTCTAATACATTTGTAAGTACTGTTTTCGTTTCGTTTTAGTCGGACTTCAGTCTTGTAATATTCGTGTTATGTTTTAGGAACCGTCCTGTCGAGAAGCAACAATAAAGACGTATTGTTTGACGTTCTCAGGGAGCGCGTTCGTTTATTAGAGTCGACGTGGTCGAAGCCACATCAATGTAGTAGAATGAATTTCAACAAATTAATGTACAGAAAATGGCCCAAGTACACTGGTGAGACCAGTCTTGTTACACTTTGTTACACATTCTCATCATATTTAAACTTGTGAGTTCCATAGATAGGTGTAACAACAGTTAATGGTTTGGACCCGTAATGTACATTATGGATGGATAGACAAAATAAGAGTTATGGCTAAGTATGTTTTTTCTGCCACTTATATAATACTGTCAATGTAATTTAATATTGATAATTCATTTAATGTGTTTTCCTTTATAGATGATGATGATGCACCTGTAATTGCTGAGGACCTGACCTTTCCCAGTGGAAATATAAGTGACATCAGTCAGAGAAGTACCAAGGTGGTTATTTTGAAAGCATTCGAGGTGAATTCACTGCAAAACTTAACTGTCAAAGATCATTTGCAGCTTCTGGGTAAAAAGCTCAAGGTAAAGACAAGGTCACTGAGCAAATATGCAATGTTAGGTCCCCTTGCTAAGGGTTTGATAAGTCAGAATTACGTCAAACCAAAAGATCAAAGAACAGTTGATTATCTCAGTCTAAGCGGGGATGATTTGATTTTGCTAAAAGGCATCCCTGTAGGTACAAAGAATGATGGTGGTGGTGACATTCTTTCATTACAATATACTGGTAATGATGATTGCAGTAGCCTGTCACCAAAGAATAAGAATGATGATGGTGGTGACGCTGACATTCTTTCATCACAAAGTAATAGTAATGATGATTACAGTAGCTTGTCACCACCTGAAAGTGATTGATCTGTGTGAGGTTCAGGATGTAAACCTGCTTTCCAAGTCTGTTCATCTTAATAGAATAAGGTCATGAAAGAAAGTTGATTTTCATTATTGGCACATGTTTCATATTTTACACAGCTAATATGAGAAAATCTTGCTTTTTTCCCAAAGACTGCCAAGAAAATTTTGCAGTAATCACAATTATATTCAGTTGGTAGGTTGTGATCATTGTGTTCGAGATGTTCATATTAATGGTGTTGATCTTCTGTTGAACGTTTACAAGCAATTTTAATGGTGGTACACAGCTATAGTCATGGTTGTAATAAAAGTATCAGAAGTATCTATTTATGTAGCTACAACACTTTTCCGTAGGGGATGGACTATTAAGTCCCCTCTGGCACCAGTAACTTATTTCCTCCCATTCACAAGGTTGCCACAATCCCAAATGATCCAAATTCAAAGAGTTTACATAATTTACATAATTCAAACTCCAGCGGGAATCCAACAGTAAACAAGTTCGAAGGGAAACCAGCGTTCCAAAAGGAACTCAAACCCGACAAAGAGAGCCATGTGATCAAGTGCAGTCGCTGTGACGGTAAGCACAATCCCACTGAATGCCGTTTTAAAGATGCAAAGTGTCATGCTTGTGGGAAAGTGGGCCATATTTCCCGAGCCTGTCGTAGTAAAGACAAAGGGGCCCAGCAGTCACCACAAAAAACACGGGGACATAGATCACACAAACCCCAGCCAATCCATAATGTTCTTGAGGGAGAGAGAGAAGTGGAGAATGACTGCATAACAGGAGCATATTCTATGTTCGCCTTTGGTGTTGATGTTAAGATTAATGGTAAACCCCTAAAGATGGAAATAGATACAGGAGCTTCTCTGTCCGTGATAAGTAACAAGATGTACCAACAGTTGTGGGGCAAAAGCAAGCCACCACCACTGGCTTAGCCTGCGAAACAGGCCCGTGTAGCGTCCGTTGGCCGCGCTCAGTTGTCCGCGCGTGGTCGGCAAGAGGGGGTTGTGTAGCGTCCAAAGAGGGGAATACAAGGGCCTGCAATCAGCTCTTATGCAAATGAATTCAGCCCCCAAATTAATTTTGACAACCTGTCACAAAACCGACCAATCAGAAACACACCAGAAATGTTCCCACAGTTGATCAAGCTGTCAAAACAAATTCTCTCGTGTGCACGTGTGCAGACTTTGTACTTCATCTGGTATTTATCAAACATTTTGACACATTCCAAGCCGAGTATTGACCAATCAGTATTTTCCGTTCAGAATCTGAATGTGAATACTCAAATCATAGAGGCGGTTGCAGGCCCTTGTATACACGTCGCCCCAGACTCCAACGGGGCCACAAATCCTCACCCTAGACTCCGACGCGGCCATAAAACGATTCAACGTTCCAACTGCTCGTGAAAAACAAACCCTAGGGCCTGTTTTGCAGGCTACCACTGGCTAAGGGAGGTGTGGTACTATGCACTTACACAGGGGAGGAGGTGAATCCAAAGGGTTCAGCAGAAGTCATGGCATCGTATGAAGGAAAAGAATACTGATTGCCTTTAGTGGTAGTATGGGGAGATGGTCCAGCTCTTCTTGGGAGAAACTGGTTAGAAGAGATTAACCTGAACTGGCGGGGGATCAAACACCTCACCATACACAAGAAGCAGCTAGATGAGATTTTGGGGAACTATGCAGAGCTGTTTAAAGAAGGCCTGGGTACGCTTAAAGGGACAACTGATGAAGGAGCACCTGGGTAACCTGAAGGCAGTGTTCAAGTTGAATGCCTTGGCCACAGAGTCGACAAGGAAGGTTTCCACCCAGTCGAAGCTAAAGTCCAAGCCATTAAGGATGCCCCGACACCCACCAATGTCACTGAACTGAAGTCCTTCCTGGGGATGGTCAACTTCTACGGCAAATTTCTAGCCAATCTGGCGTCCACGCTGGAACCATTGCACAAACTTTTGCAGGAGATACAGTGGAAGTGGACCAAACACCAACAAGGTGCATTCCAAGCAGCCAAAGACCTGCTAAGCTCGTCACAGCTGTTGGTACACTATGACCTGCAGAAGGAGATAGTGGTGTCAAGCGATGCATCACCCTACGGAGTAGGAGCAGTACTTGCACAGGTGATGCAAGATGGTTCTGAGAAACCTATTGCCTATGCTTCAAGGCCACTCTATAAGGCCGAGAGAGGATACTCCCAATTAGACAAGGAAGCTCTAGCGGTACTGTTTGCTGTAAAGAAGTACCACCAGTTCCTATATGGCCGCCATTTCAAGGTCTTTATAGACCATAAGCCACTCCTGGGGCTACTCAACAGAGGAAAAGGCTACCCCACTCATGGCATCAAGCAGAATGCAGAGGTGGGCATTGACATTGTACGAGCTTACGAGTACGAGCTAGTTTACAGACTGGGAAAGGAGAACAGCAATGCAGATGCCTTGAGCCGATTGCCACTCCCAGAGACCCTACAGGAAACACCAGTACCTGGCGACATCATCTACTTGATGGAGAACCTAGCCACTACCCCAGTTGATGCAACAAAAGTTAAGCAGTGGACAGCTCGTGACCCAGTGATGTCCCAAGTGCTGCAATTCGTGTTGCAGGGATGGCCCTCAGCAGTGGAGGACACGACCCTGAAACTTCACACGGCGAAACGAGCTGAGTGTCCATGCTGGGTGCCTCCTGTGGGGATTGCGCATTGTAATACCCCCTCGGGGAAAAGAGGAAGTCATGAATGTACTCCATGAAACACACCCGGGTATCAACAGGATGAAAGGATTAGCACGCAGCTATGTCTGGCGGCCGAAGATGGATGCAGCCCTGGAAGAGAAAGTGAAGAGCTGTGAGGTGTGCCAAGAACACCAAAAGAATCCAGCCCCAGCACCGTTACACCCCTGGGAATGGCCGAGCCACCCATGGTCCAGGGTACACATCAATTATGCAGGTCCTTTCATGGGAAAGATGTTCCTTATCATAATTGATGCTCATTCCAAATGGCTGGATGTGCACTGTGTAAATTCCGCCCTGACAGAGACAACCATTGAGAGGCTCAGGACCTTTGCCACTCATGGCCTACCGGAGATGTTGGTGTCTGACAATGGTTGTCTTCACAAGTGGTGAATTCAAATAGTTCATGCTGAGAAACGGCATACAACATGTGACATCAGCACCTTACCACCCCTCCTCAAATGGCTTAGCAAAGAGAGCAGTGCAAACTTTCAAGCGAGGGATGAAGAAACAAGGGCGAGGGAGCATCGAGACCAAGTTCACTCGTTTCTTGCTGAGCTATTGGATTACACCCGTCAACTACAGGCGAATCGCCCGCCCAGCTACATTGGGGCCGCAGCCTGAGGTCACATCTGGATCTTTTCAGACCAAATGTCGGGACAGAAGAGCCAACACGACCAGCATAGCCGGTCATGACAACTGGAGGTTGGAGATACAGTTCAAATACGCAACTACTCTGAAAACCGTAAGTGGCAGCCTGGTATGATCATCAAAGACACTGGCCCAGTATCTGCTAAGGTGGAGTTGGAGGATGGTGCTATTGTGAGGAGACACCATGATCAGTTATTGGCCCGTCCAACACGACCTGTGGAGAACCCAGTGCCAGTATCACTGCCATTACCACCTGAGATCGTAGCCGAAGATTCCTCTGAAGGTAGTCCACCAAAGATTGTTGGTCCAGAGTATGAGGAGACAGTACCCCCACCATTGACTGAACCTGCTGCAGAAAAAACACCTACACGGCGCTACCCAGCAAGGGAACATAAGCCGCCGGCACGTTACCAATGAGAACTCGTTTAAGATAAAGACAGGATTGTGACTTTGATAGGGACTGATTCTAAGTCTGCCCAAGTTTCGTTTAGTTTGAGTTTTTGAAGTGTAAGACTAGGGGGGAGGAATGTAGAGTCCTGAGAACTAGTTTGAGAGATCACGTGATCAAGGATTGATTGATGTTAGTCGAACCATGTGCTTAATGTTTTGTGATTAAAGTGTTTATTTCAATACACTACAGGAACAAGATGCAAAATAAGTTCAATCTGTCCGTCCAAGACAAACTTCAGGAAATAGCAGAGGCCAACACGCTCCTGGAAGCACGGACCACCACCGAAGAAGGTATGCTGTTGATCGCAGAAAGAAATAAACACATCATGATCGCCGACAAGGATGGCTGGGATACGGTCGAACTGTACATCAACGACCCTCTTGCTGTAGATGATGATGACGAGAAAAAGATCAAGAGGGCTCAAAAGGAAGCAGAGCAGCTCAGGGAAAAGAAGAGAAAGGAGGACTCACGGTTTTGTAAAAATAAACTGTTCACGAAACCAGGTTTCAATAAAAGCCTCGACAGTAGCCCAAGCACTTCCGGTCCACGGAACAGCCAAACCCAGCGTGTTGTCAACTGGTCCTCACCGTCGGACCGGAAATCATCCTTTCGGTGTTTTCGATGCCAGAAACCTGGACACTTTCAGAGGGATTGCATGGCACCGGGCAGGACCCAGTGATGTTGATTTTGTATCAAGTTCGACTTGGTACAAGGATGACAAGTGAGACAAGGATGTTCTGTGTGAAGACAATGCTCTTCGTGAAGACGAGATCCTGTGGGACAACAACGTTCTGTGTGAGGACAATGTCTTGTGTGAGGATAATGTTTTGTGTGAGAACGACATTCAGTCGGACTTTGATGAAGATCGGGGTTCATGTGAAGTTCGTGGCTGGCTTAGGAAACACATTCAATTTTGGAGAGACATTGGGGCTTCACAATGGGTTCTTGATGTCATCAGTAAAGGTTACTATCTGCCTTTCATTGCTGATCAATTGAAGAAATGCTTTAACAATCATGCCAGTGCAGCTCAACATGTAGAATTTGTGGAGGATGTTATATTGAAACTCCTGGATACTAGCAGTGTATTGGAGGTTGATCAAGAGTACATCCACATTTCTAGTCCCTTGGGAGTTGTTCCCAAAAAGAATAACAAGCTTCGCCTCATTTTGGATCTGCGGTATCTTAACCACCATCTGGCCTCCTTCAAGGTTAGATATGAGGACTTGAAAGTAGCCTCAGAACTTCTGGATCAAGGAGATTGGTTTTTCACTTTCGATCTACTCAGTGGCTACCACCACATTGACATTGAAGAGAAACATAGACCGTACTTGGGTTTCTCCCACATGGTTGAAGGAACAGAGAGATTCTTTGTATTTGCTTCTCTCCCATTTGGCCTCAGTACAGCTCCCTATGTGTTTACAAAGATTGGGGGCTAGGATACGCCACCGCAAGTGTCTCAGTCACTGTTTAGGAACTGAGAAGACTGCTATAATTGTGTGTTATAATTTGAAGCTATTTGTGAGGCAGGATATTTTCAAATAAAGATGGTTTTAATGTAGCATTCTGCTTTTTATAATTTTTTTTTTTTTTACAAAAGCGAAGAAATAGAAGATGAATCCCAGTGGATTCCACAAGTACCTCTGGGAGCTCCGGGAGTGGAGAAGACAGTGTTGGTGATGGATTTGTGTAAGTTTGCAGTTATGTGATCATTATTGTAAGGACCAGATATCTCGCTGACACACAGACAGTCTTTCACAGCTCAACCAGCATGTTCTGACGATGTTTGAATTGGGAAAATGTTACTTGTTTATAATTTTCACATGACAGACTAGTAACTAATAGTGTTGACCAATATGTAATTCCATAATTTTTCTATAGCGTGCAGATGTTTGGAACAGCTGGATCCGGTTGTAGTGGCTCTACAAAAGGAGATGAAAAGTGGGAGCCTCCCACGCGACCATTTTTTATGAAGTTATAAAAAACGCACTGGAGTTTGCTAAGAAGTCAGGGGATCCAACAAAGCAGTTTACACATGACAAAAATGTTACCACATTTGCAGAGACTCTTGCTTTACACGGCAAGGAAAGAATTATGAATCTACTGAATGGTCCTGGATTAAAGGACAAAAGAAAAGTGGAAAGTTTGGCTTTAAAAGGGAAACAGTGGAATCTTCCATTTATTCTCTCGAGACCAACGAGAAACAAGAAAAGGCTGGATATACTGCTGATTGCCCAATTGGAAGAAAGCCGGGTTCAACCTCTAATTTATCAGCCACATCTTCACATTATTCCGGTATCTTTGGCAACCGATGGAATGAGCATCAAACCAGGCCTCCAGTTTGATACACGTGTGAAGAATTTGGTTGGCCTTCTTTTCCCTGTTGACTTGGAGTAAGTCAAAGCAACCCCTTCACCTGATCCGGCGACTCTAAAGTGCTCATTTGTGACTTAGGTGAACACTGAAATAATCACCACGCTGGATAACATTTTGTCTCTTCCTGTCGGTCTAGAGTTCACGGGAAAACGTGTATCAGGCAAAGACAAATTTCAAAAAATAATGAAGCATGTTAGGCAATTGCAAATTTGCCTTAGGTGCCTGATGCATAACACACCAACGAACATGAATGTCATTACTACTTCAGGAGAATGCTGCATGAACCATTGTGAAGGTCGCGAGGGTATAACAAAATTCGCAAAATGCATACTTATATCACTTATTGCTGGCATCTATTACCATAGAGTTTCGATGGTGCGCATTGAAAGTCACGAAGCTGTTATTCTGTTTAAACAATTGCTTTCACGAATTTCGGATTTTGCAAAATAAAAGAGCTTGCATGAGCATTGTTTATTAGTTTTTTCCCCGAAAGTGGCGAGCCCTGAATTTAGGTTGCCGATGTAACGAGGGTGCTCACTATAAACCGTGGTTCACTGACAAACTCTGCATGTTTTATCTGTGCAATATCGCAAATTTCAACCAATTATCAGTGCCTACTGTGCATACAGTTGACAGCGGTTGGTTGCAAAGCAATAGCAGCAACAAGTTGTAATTATATACAAACCACTCTAACTTATTTTTCTCATTTATTGCCTGTCTTCGAATGGCACAGTCTGTCAACTATGCAGTATTATGGGACATGGAAAAATCCAGAGTCCACTGAGAGCGTGTCGACCCTGCTTGGATTCAGACAGTAAATGTGTAAAGCTTTTGGTGCTTCTGTGGGCAGCAGACAGCGAGGAAAGTAACAAACAGGCCATGGAGAAGATTTTGGAACTTTCTGAAGGCGAACCCAAAGAGCATGCACAGTTTCTAAGACCAGTACTTGAAGCGGTTCACCTAGCAAAGTGCTTCAAGTCATCCAATTTGTCAAACCTTCGCATTCAGTACAACGATGAAGACAAGGAAATCAAGCGATACGAAACCGAGACAGAATGTCAGTTGAATCCATGCTTATGATTGCAAAACCAGCAGTTAGAGAAACGATCCGCAAAGTCCCACACCTGGTACAGACAGTCATTCCTGAGACGTCCCGCTTGTACATGAGAAACTCGAAAGGGGTGTTGCAAAACCCAACTGGATTCTGTGTTGGTGACCACGGAAGCCTGTTCATAACGGACAACCAGAAGTCCTGACTATTTCTTGCACGTCTTCACTACATGTGGATATCCCAGAAATCTCAAAGTCTCTGAGAAGCCCTGTCGGAGACTGTGCTGATAATTGTGTAAACAAAGTGACGTGAGTGAGAAGGGTGGATTCATATTACCAGCTGTGTGTAAAGATGACAGTCTAATTGACATTGATTTCGTAGTGATACCAATAAGTACGCTATTGTGTTAGACAGACATGATTGAAGTGCGAGCGAGCGAGTGCTGTTTTATCAACTGGGAGTGAAATAAAACTAGAATTAAATATATCGTGAAGTGTCATGGGAACAGGCAGGCGATCCCCGACATACTGACACCTTCGCCGGGGAACTAACTATGAACTGGAGCTCGAACAAGAGCAAGAACTCGTAAGTGTGAAATATGGAGAAATTACTCTGCAAGTTGGCTGGGAAACTCAAGAGCTTGGGTTTCACCGTTGGGAAGACTGAAGAAGTTGTCGCGTCATCCAACCTCGAAGCTATATTGAGGCATGAAGCCTCTATTGCAAAAAAAATCAAGGATGTGCACGCCTTGAGAAAGACGACATTGAAGAGGTAAAATATATCAACAACTAAACCGAAGAACATGTTGAATCGTGGGGAAAGAGCATAAACAAACAATTGATGGATGCAGATGCTAAAGTTATAGCCATACAGGCAAAGTTGAAGAAAGTAGGCGAAGAAGAAAGAGCAATCGAGCGGGAACAAACGAGACAAAAGCAACAACATGCCACAGACGACGAACAGAAGAAACTGCAGTTGGCCTTTGAACAAGCTAAGCATGAACAGCAACTAGCCCACAAAGAACAAGACCTGAAGCAAAAATGGGACCATGAGCGCGAGCTTTTGGACCAGAAACTTTAATACCAGAAGTCATTGGATGTGTTGCAGCAACACCAACCAAAACACGGAGCGGCAACAAAACTGCCCAAGTTAACCATAAAGAAATTCAATGGGAGTTACGCAAATTGGTTGCCTTTCTGGAACAAGTACAAAGCCGAAATTGACTCGACAGACATAAATCCAGTGACAAAATTTGCCTAACTAAAGGAACTAGTTGAACCCAAGATGCGCGCAGAAATTGAGGGATTGCCCTTTACAACTGAAGGGTACGAGAGGGCCAAAAACATTCACAAAAGTGAGTATGGGAGAATGAGCGAGATTGTTAATGCCTACATCCAGAATATTATGGACCTGCCAACTGTCCAATGGATTCCGAAGATTCTGGCAAGTGAGTACACGAGTGTTTACTGCTGTAAAGTTCGTATATTTGAATTTTAGTCAGAAGCGAAACCATGGAACCGTAGAGATGGCTTCTTTGTTGTCTTTTGTGTCATTAAAATTCCAACTCTCTTCTGTTGTCCTGGTGTAAATTTGTAACAAAATTACCTCCTTTAGGTGCTACTGATCATGGGAAGCACGAAAAGAAGGGCTCTGAGACAGACAAGCCAAACAAGCCAGAGTTTGCGTTTCCCGCTTGGAGAACTAGCCAAGCAAAAACGCGAAATGAAAGAAAATTATTTGTCCAAATCAAAAGAGCTTAATGCTCTAAGAAGAAAAGCAAACTGCCTGAACGAAAGAGTAAGTAATTTTGTGTATTATGACCCTGCATGATACTGCTGTCTGCTATATTTATACAGATATAACATTAGATACTGCAGCTGCAGGTCATATTATTTTCCCAGAGCAAGGCCCAATTATGACAAATTTAACATTATAATTTAGATCAGTTGAAGAACTTGTAAATCTACTTCCCTCAGACAATTAAACACTAACAAAAATATATGTTATCCAATGGGTACAACAAAATGTTGTTGTTATATTTAGTAGATTGAATATAAATTGTCTGTATTGGCTGGCAATTTATTATCAATTATGGGCAATGTTCTTGAAACCCAGAGAAACGCGCATCGGACGCGCATGACTGCCGAACTGATCAGTCGTCTAAATCCGAGCTTGAGAGGAAACTGCAGAAAAATTGCACAAAAGTGCTCAATACTTTCTAAATTTAACCCTTGGATACAACAAGTTGCTTAAAATTAGAGAATGAGTGGAACCAGAGCATTAAGGCAAGAAAACGATGCCCTGAAGTCTGAAATCCAACGCTTACATGAGCAAACGGCGACGCTAACCGAGCATGTCGACAAGAAGCTCACTTTGCCTGAAGTTGAACCGAAAGATGTACAGTTCTTGAGTGACGAGCACGATGACCTATGATCCTTCAAGAAAGTAGTAGAGGCTGACCTAAAACAGGTCAAGGAGAACCTGAAGATTGTAGCTGACAAAGTTGATAAACTTGCTGCCGCCATTGATGCAGTTGAACAATACAGCTACCAATACAACCTCAAAATTGTGGGACTACCTCAAACCAGTGAACGAGAAACCGTGGAAGCCTCTGCAATATTATGTCTAAAGGTCTTCCAAGCCATGGGGGTTGAAGGTGTATCGCTCCAAGATATTGACACAGCCCATCGAGTACCTCGACGTGGAAGAGCTGATGCCAAAAGGACAAACAACAACCCAGTAATCTGCAAGTTTACACGACGCCTAATCAAGGATGCCGTTATGTCAAAACGGAAAGAAATTCACAAGGTATCAGGCTCAACTCTTGGGCTTGGCCACAATGTCACTCTGGACGGCTTAGGAATATACCATCATCTGACCCCATGTCTGCAGAATCTTCTGTTCGAGGCCAGGAAATTCCAGGAAAGACCAATCAAGGCTTTAAATATTGCTGGGCAAAGGCGACATCAATATACCTGCGAGAAAACGACGACTCTCGCATAATAAAGCTTCAATCGATGGATGACCTTGGGAACCTCATGGCCCAGCGACAACCAAGATAAGTACTGTAATTTTTAGAGCTCATGACATTCAAAACGCAAAATAATAACTACAGCCACCAGTTAACCAAATCTTTGCTACTCGAACTACCTTATTATGACTGATATTACCAGACATCATGGTCAGTTCAACAACTCTCATACCAGTAATCTACCAACTAAGTCATATCTACAAAAAATATCTAGTATACATGACTTGGATTTGTTTAGCCTCAATACGAATCCTGATATAAACCCTGATTATAATTTATCATCCAAACAAATACAAAGCAATTATTATTCACCACACAGTTTTTCCAAACTTAAAAACATCAAATGTACTTCAGAGCCTTGCCTGTCTTTACCCTATTCTGTAATAGGCATGGTAAATCTGGTTCACTTATCTTTAGATCCTCTCTAACTTCGTGTCACTTATGTAACTCTGCCCACCTCGATTAGCTTGTGCTACCAGCGGTGCAGTGTTTTCAGAAATGTATTATGTAATGTAATATGAATAAAAAAAATTTTTACCATGCACCGTTCTCAACTACTTGGCAGCGGCGACAAATGTTTTCCATTGTTGGAGTAGAACTTTTCTGGTCGCCCTCTTCACGCAATGAATCTCTTCAGGCTCTGCAGGAGTTCCTGGGTCTCCAGGGTATGTATCAGTTCCAGGTACAGAGCTCTGGTCAAGCTACAGGCATACAAAGAGTTGACTGTTTGCTGAGCTGAACTTTTGGACATCTGTTTGTTAACGTTTTGATCTCTGATTTATAACCAATTACATAAGCATCCCAGTCTAAAGGAAACATATACCTCCAGGGCAACGTATACGAGGGGAGAGTGTCGGAGACTGGGCTGATAATTGTGTAAACAAAGTAAAGCAAGTGAGAAGGGTGGATTCATATTACCAGCTGTGTGTAAAGATATGACAGTCTAATTGACATTGATTTCGTAAAGTGATACCAATGAATAGGCTATTGTGTTAGACAGACGTGATTGAAGTGCAAGCGAGCGAGTGCTGTTTATCAACTGGGAGTGAAATAAAATTAGAATTGAATATATCGTGAAGTGTTGTGGGAAGAGGCAATCCCCGACAGCCCAAATGTTGTCGCTAATATCAATGGAGTAGTATTTGTAGCTGATACTGGCAACGAGAGAGTGGTTTTCAAAGCAGTTGGTTCTTCAGTGTTATTAACCCCGAGAATATGAAGATAAGTGAATTGTGGGATAAAATAGAAGAGCGAAACATCCAGGTTGACGATAACACATGAAAACCTTGTAAGAGCACTCATTCCCACCCTCAGTGGAGATCACCAAGGAGAGCCAGAAGTTAATGCGGGATTGGAGGGACAACTTTGGTAAACATGTGCACCAACTAACGGTGAGAAACCAAAGCGCTAAAGATCATGTCGGCAGCCTTCCGCTCTTTGCCTACACGATGGCAGACACTCCCAAGTCTGTTGGATTTTTCAGCAATGTCTTACCCCATGGATGGAGAGACAGAAGCAGCGCGTGACAATAACAGAGGAGTAGTTTTATTTGAGGCCAACAACATTGTGGTTGTGAAGCGTGATCACATTTGCAGTGTCCAGCCCCTTTGTTGGAAAAGTAACACCTGATGTAACCGCTGAGGAGCACAACTGCTACTTCGATGTTAAGGTATTTGTTCCATCATTTGAAGACTGTTGTTTTATTTCTACGGGAGTGAAAATTCACCACGATGCTGTAATCGGCAAAGTGGATGAAAGGCACATTCTAAGAGAAGGCAATTTCATCAAACTGACAGAAACGTCATATGAGACGTTTCTCAGCAACGTAAATGACATTGAAGACCTTTTACCTGAATGAGAGAACAGCGAAGACTCGGAAGATGCCAGCGATCAAGACTCTGACTACGAAAACACAACAGGCCTCGTCTTTGGAACAATTCCCTTACACACCTCATCTGGCAGAAATATCATTCGCCCAGTTCATTTGGACCTGTATCCACATACTATTCCACAAGATACACTCGTTTATGATCCGTTCAATTTATATGTAAACAGAAAGGAGACGGGACCTACAGTTAAGTGTCCTTTTCCAAGAAGACAGCAAGCGCAGTAAAAAAGAATTGGAACTCACTTGCGACAGGTACGGGCTGAGACTCAGGTTTCATCCGAAAGGAGCAAGCAGAAGTTTAAACCATTTAGGAAGGTGTTTAAATAGGTCAGTTGGTCAGTTGCTTGAACTGTGATGAAAGGAGAGGCGTGGCCTACAGTTTAGTGTTCTTATCCGAGTGTTCAAGGACGCACTGGAAAAAAACTTTCAACTCACTTGACACAGATTCCAACCGAACCCAGCTGAATAGACAAGAACAAATTGCACGAGCTACTGGCAGGATCCAGCCAGAACCCAAGGCACAGAGGTAAGTGCAGAGGCCAGTGCCAACTGACTCATCTAACTGTGCTTTTACTAGTGCCTGATGCATAGCCTGTTCCTTAAACTTTTCCGGCATTCATGGTAGACAGTGTTAAGATAGCAAAATGCGCATCTCACACACACAATGATCTCTTTTTCTGGTATGACTGCAACAACCAGAGCTTTGATCTGATTATCAAGAGAAATCCTATGAGGAAGAAATCTACGTCACTGAAAACCTTGAAAAACCTCTGTTGAGCAGACATGCTTGTGACCCGCTGCGTGTGATTGCCAAAGTCGCTGAAATTCGATCGGCGAGTGATAAACAACAGCACGTGGAAAAACACCCCCGGTTATTCAAAGACCTAGGTTGTCTTGAAGGCGAGTATGAGATCAAAACCGATGCAGATGTACAGCCATTCAACCTCACCACGCCACGCCGTATCCCAATTCCACAGCTTCCAGGTGTGAAGGAAGAGATACGCCGAATGGAAGAACTGGGTGTGATCGAGAAAATCGACGAACCGACTGCTTGGTGCTCTCCTATGGTTGTTGTACCGAAAAGCAACGGCAAAGTATGAATCTGTGGTGATTTTATACAGCTCAACAACGCCGTTCAGAGAGAAAACCACATGATGCCAACGACGGAACAGACACTCGGAAAATTAGCCGGGGCTAAAGTCGTTTCGAAGTTGGATGCTAATTCGGGATTCTGGCAAAGGAAACTTGCAGCTGGAGTCAAAGAAACTCACCACATTCATCACGCCTTGGGGCAGATACTGCTACACAAGACTACCGTTCGGGATTTCATCCGCCCCAGAACATAATGTTAATAATGTTTCTGAAAATTTTTCAGAGAACCATACAACGCATCCTCGAAGGACTTGAAGGTGTAGAATGTCAAGTAGACGATATACTTGTCTATGGAAAGTCTTACCGTGTTTAACTTCTCCATTCATTGGTTTTGTTTCCGTGATCAAGTGAATTCATGGTTGTAAACAATGCATGCGTTCGCTGCTTTCGTCCCTTGTGCGAGCAGCCATCTTGAAAGTTGAAACTCGCCCCAGTCCTCTCTCGGAAAGACGTATTTGAAGCAAATATTTGTCCTTTCCTGAACAATATTGCGCAAAAACGAGCATGGTGACCCCCCTTTTTTATTTTATGTATTTCAAGAAAATACGACTCCCCATGATATAACCAAATTTAAACAAAATTTCTTTACTCAATTTTGAAATATTATCATTTAATCACTATTACAATATGTTTTTAGGCGTTTCAGTGCAAGCGTCTAGATGATCAAATTGCCTATTATTTCATGGTGACCCCTATTTTTATTTTATTTTTTTAATGTACTAGAAGTAATTAATAATTGTGCAAAGTTTTAAGAAAATTCAATTACTATTTCTTTTTCGGTGGAATCACCTTAAGTCAATCTTCGCTAGACATGGTATTCCTGTGGAACTTGTCTCTGACAACATGCCATTCAGCAGTGAGCCCTTCAAGCATTTTGCACAAGAATGGGGAATTACTCTAAATCCAAGCAGTCCTTGTTATCCCAGATCAAATGGCAAGAGCGAGAGATTTGTACAGATCCTAAAGAACCTAAATGAAGAAAGCTGCAGATGAGGGACGTGACCCCTATCTGGCTCTGATGGAGTATCGTGCTACAACCATAACTGGAACTGATCTGTCACCATCCCAGTTGTTGTTCAGCAGAAGGCTGAGAACCAAACTGCCAGTCACACCAAGAATGCTGCACCCACAGGTCATACAGGGCCAGGAACAACTGCAGTGACAGAAGATCCAGCAAGCAAAGCATTATAACAAAGGCACAAAACCTCTCCCTCCCTTGCGACGTGGAGAAATTGTCAGAGTTAGAGTCAAAGATGAGTGGCAACCTGCAGTGATTACAGATCGACATAAGAGCCCAAGCTCCTATGTCATTAACCACCAAGGAAGGGAGAAGAGAAGAAATTGAAGCCAACTATTGAAGTCTGGTGAAAACTCACTGCCAGAGTCTGCGTTCCACCCGGACTTCAACCAGCTATCCATCCCTGATCCTGACTTGTCCAGACATGTGACCCTGACAAAGCACAGCCAGGTTCTCCCAGCTTCAGAAGGCTGTCAAAGCCCTCCCAGCCTACAGCACAACCAGGGAAAGTGAAGTCAGAAAGCCCTTATGGCTCAGAGACTTTGAAACCTAAGGGACATTCTGTTAACTTGTTGTTTTTCATTAGTTGAGACACTTCTGTAACTTGAAGGGGAGATGTAACATATTCGGTTTATTAGCCCTCGTGTAGTTATACTGCGCATGCTCAGCAGTATCTTGTTCGGTTCTTCATTAAAGTAAGGTTGAGTTCTGATCCTATGAGTCCTGATTATTACACACTTCATTAATCTCTGATTACTCCTGTTTTAATTTTCTAAAAAAAGATTTCTACTAAAAATATTGCGTCAAATAATGTTGTGGTAACACTTTAAACAGTGTTTTCTTTTTTCTTTTTTCTGTTGCTCTTAAGTCTGATATTAAAAAATGCCATTAAAGTCTATGTACAGTAGTTTTGGTGTGCGTTTGGTACATTATTTTTATCTTATTGTGTTCTTATTACTTTTAATAATGCAGCATTCCCTATAACTGTCTACCAAGGGTTGAATTTCTATTAAATGTATATATGTTCCCATACCCTTGTACTTTCTGTATACTCTTAGTATACTTTCAGTAAAGTATACTTTCCCAGCATTGCCCAAAAGTTTTAAGAAAATTCAATTACTATTTCTTTTTCGGTGGAATCACCTTAAGTCAATCTTCACTAGACATGGTATTCCTGTGGAACTTGTCTCTGACAACATGCCATTCAGCATGTTCCAAAATTCATGCTACTTTTTTTATACTTTTCAGTACAAAAAGAGTATACAAAAAGCATACTTTAGGTATACTTTAAGTCTACTTCGAGTGTACCTTTAGCATACTTTTAGTATACTTTTAGTATACTGCATTTGCTTTCTGAAGTATACTTTTAGTACATTTTAGTATGTACTAAAAGTATATGCTATTTTCATGAGGGAACTTCTCCATACCAAAGCAGGGAAATAAAGTTATTATCACCACTCGAAAACTTATCCATTGACATCATTGCCAACTCAAAACATGTCTTAAAGGTTTCCCATGAGAGAGCTGTCAGGTTTAGGAATTACCAATTCCCACATCTTTTTCCTTTTGTTCCCACATGTGCAGTACATGTTGATCAATCATGAGCCTGGGACAACCAGACAATCACAACCAAAATTTGCAGCAT
Organism: Plumapathes pennacea; assembly: GCA_964036295.1. Taxonomy (NCBI): domain Eukaryota; kingdom Metazoa; phylum Cnidaria; class Anthozoa; order Antipatharia; family Myriopathidae; genus Plumapathes; species Plumapathes pennacea. Next base: position 10,538,577 of record OZ038462.1, read on the forward strand.
TACCATAAATAGTCTAAATGTCCAGGTAGAGTATATCACACTTGTCTTGGGTCTCATCGAACATCAACAGCATCTCTTTGCCCAAGAAGGACAAAGGCATGAAAACCAATCATCAAGATTAACAATCATGGTATAAAATATTGTTGTGATGTGCAAGTTTGACTGTCAAAGATCTTGGCAGTCAAATTGTTTGGTAACATTGGTACTGACTTCTTTGTACTAACCAGTCACTTGGCCATGCTAATCGCTGCAGTAACTTCTCTTAATGTCAGGCGACCTCTTGACAGCATCATTTTGATCACTTCCTGATTGGCATGGAACAATCACATATATCATAGTAAGACAAAGTGGAAGCAGAGAGACCAACTCAGCAGATTTTCAGGCAGGGGATTAGGCCTTGGGGTGGAAGTCTCTGGGGGTCGGAGTTGGAGTAATATAGATTGGTCAGCTAAAATTTACATGTACAATGTACACCAAAACATGTGGCCAAAAAGAATTGACTCAAAACAATGCCTGTGTTTCTAAACAATCTTTTGTGTCCCATGAACGGGAAAATAATATGATTCCATGCACAGTTACATGTACAGTACCGCTCAGAACTAAGCGAACAATGCACTTGCGCTTTGAATACATTTGATACACAGCAAAAATGTGTGTGTGCATTTGAAATAACGCATTTTTTTGCATGCAAGTTCGAACACGTTTCGCTTTGTTATTCATATGTGCAGCTTCTGTGCATTTTCCTTTTGTGCTCTACTGCTTTTTTGCGAAACAAACCCTGGTCAAACTCCGATTTCGTTTGATTTCGCATCGCTTGAAATTTGACCCAATTTCTGTTTACATATTGTCATTCTGAAGAAAACAACATTGAGCCGATTTCTTGTGAGACTGTATCCCTTCCGCATTTCCATGACTTGAGTTTGCAACTTACCGCTAATGTAAACAGCTAGGCGAAAGTTCAAATCATTCATGAATCAAATCGAGTCCCAAACAAATAAGTATCATCAAGGAATATAATTATTACATCCCTTGAAATTTGAGACGAAATTTCACATAAGACAAACTCTACCCGACGCTAATCAAAACCTACAAGAAATGTTTGCATTCGAATGTGAATACAGCAAGACAAATGCTTGGCTGAATCAGACAAGAAATGTTTGCATTCAAGTCTGAATACCACGGCTGAAGCTGTCTCAGTAACTGCACCCAAACACACGCTAATTAAAATGAAATGCAAATATTCTGTTGGACCTGATTCTCACAGTCAATCATACAGCATTTAGCTGTGTCACAGTTTTCAAATTCACATGCGTGACTTAATTTTCATGAACTTTCCCACACATACAGTATTTGTTGCTGTGACAAAATATGCCTGTAATAGACTTTTGTCATTTGAATGAAGGTTGATCCATCGCTGCAGGCATCCCGATTTTATTGTTGGTGACACCAAATCCTGAACTGCCTTCAATCATTGCAAATTTTTCAAAGGACTGTGCGAGTTCTTTTCAAAAAGCATTGTGTTATCTGAACAAAAGAAAACAATGACCTAACTCATGAATGCTAATGTATTTGAAAAACGCACTTTTTTCAATGGGTGCAAAAAATGCAAACACATGCCTGCATTCGTTCGTTCGACTCGCATTTCAAACACATTTCGAACAGGTTTTTTGGTTAACTTAGTTCTGAGCTGTACTGTACGTAGCCTCAGAGGAGAGAGGGAGAGTTGGCAGGTTTGTCACGCATGTCCAGTGCAATGTCTAAAACTCTGGGTGTCACATCATTAGCTTCTTGTACATTCACCGTTCAATATTCACTATTTGCCAGTGAGGGATCCCCTTAGGGAGAGCGACCTGGTGACAGACCTGCCAACTCTCCCACTTTACACAGGAGTCACCTGTGAATAGTGTCTCATCTCCCACTCACCCACAAACTCACATCTATCTCTCACATGAATCTGAAATCTCGTGCTTCCCACAATTAAGGACATATTTTTGAGGGATCTTCTAGTTTATTTAACAGAGCAGACATACTACAGTAGTACACTACTGCATGTATATCAGCCCACTGTGTTGGCTAAAGTTCTTCAGCTCTGAACAGACTTCAGTTCACCAGTAAACCCCACCCCACCTAACCTCTTTACTCAACCTGACCCACCCTTGGGTCATGTCCTTTAAGTGGTCCCAGACTCCCAGCCAAAATCTCCCACCTAAATATTTTTGGGGTTGACAACTTCAATATTTTCTCTTTGGCTCTCATCAGAGTAGCTTAGAGAACTTGTTACAAGTATTTGATAACTCCTCAGATGAAAGCTTGTTCACTTGAGAAAGGACAAGCACAAGAACAAGAAGAACAAGCTCTGGAGTGACGGTGAAAGATGTTGCGACAAGAATTTTAATTTTTAAAAATACACCTCATCGTTAGAACTTACAGAAACCGTTACGTAAAGACTAAGTTAGACGGAAGTAATATGACTTGCTTCCCACCTCATCTTTTTGTGGCTTGTTCTGTTTAAATTCCGATCTCGCCCACTCCAGCAACTCAGTCTTGTGGTCACCACTTGGCACTTCCCTCAAAGTTCGCATAATTTCCCGATACAAGCTCAACACTTCCTTCCTCAAAAAGTACTGAAAATCAAATAAATTATAATGAACAATTACGCAACACAGTTTCAAAAATTAATGTACAAGAGCTAGTTCGCAAACCTGTTTTAAAGTAAGAACGCCATGTGGTAACCTGGGAGCCGCCATTTTGTCCCCTTTGGTAACCAGGCAAGATTCTCTGTCTGCTTGGGAACTGGTGCTCAGTTAGTAACGACCGCCAAAACAAACCAAAATGGCGGACAGAAATTTGAAGGATTTGCTCCAAAATGTGTACGATGTGCACAGGAAAGGCATAAAAACTTATGCGAGTGGACACTTAAACCCCTCTAAGCTACTGAAGCCACAAGAAGCTACCCATTCGAAATGGGACTCGTCGGACAAGGCTATGGTTAGGTAAAAACCGTCGATCGCTACGCCACTTCCATTTCCTTCTTTTTCCATCTCCTTATCCTTCTTCTTCGTATGCTCTTTATTTGCTCTCCCTGTTGTTATCTTCCTCTTATATATCTTACTTTTTTCACCATGCAGTCGTCGTCTTCCGAGGCAGTTATATTCCTTCTCGTACGCGTTTAATTACTGCAGTCAAACCTCTATTATTAATTACACTTTATTAAGCGGTCACTCATCAAAGTCCCAGATTTTGCTCTACTTAATTAATGTAATCTTGGCCTTTATTTAGCGGACTTAGTCACCGTTTAGATTCCCCAAATGGCTAATTATTTTGTTGTATATCACCTCTATACTTGGTTACACAACAATGTGATATGACACAACGATAAGCCAGGCATGTTCAGTTTCTTTTAGCAGCTGATCAAACAGAACATGTTATGTGTAAAAATGCCATTGTTACACAACGCATGTCAAGTTCCTCTTTTACCAGCTTCCGTTCATCAACCACAACATAACTATAAACCCAGCTACAGTGTAACTGCCTGTTAGCAGACCTCTAATAAACGGTCAACCTCTATTAAATGGTCAGTTGGCTATCCCCGAAGGTGACTGCTTAAAAGAGGTTTGACTGTATAAATATCAGTATATGCATGTGCATCTCCTACAGCACATGCAAATCTCCTGCAAGGTTGTCATACTCGGTCAAGCACTGCATTTTATCCAGCATCCGTAAAAAAGTTTCATGAGAAAAGAGCATGTGAGAAATGGTAAAACCCCAGGAGGGTGAACCGGGACTGACAAGTCCTGTGGGGCTTGGGAGAGCGAGGAGTAGGGAAGCTTTCAAACACCAAAGTCTTCATACTGTGTGACACCTGTCTGCTGTGCATGCCTGACAATTTTATGCTGTATAGCTAAGATGGAGTGACTAATGGTAATTAAAATCCGAGACTATAATTACCGAAATGCAGAGACCCTTGTTTGAAAATCTTTAGAAAATCTGGAAAGAAACAACGGAAAAGAAACAAGACTTCATGAATCATCATAGGGGCTAGATCGAGCCTTTCCAGATCAGATCAAAAGTTTCTGAGACCCACGATTTTCTAGGCACCATTCCCCACCCCTAGTAGATGTACATGTGAGTACATACTGTATAGCCATGCTGCTTAATTCTTCTCAATTTCACAAGATTAAAGCCTCCAACTCGCCCTGTGAACTTGCCAGTACGCAAGGGAGAACTGTCCCCAAATGAGCAAAAACAAAAGAATATGGCTGATTGCTTAGTGGAGTTCAGCCTTGGTCCCATGAGGAAGACTGGTAAGATAGCATGTAACTACAAAAACTAAAGATGTGAGAACTTTTGCATGTCTACTGTAAGCAGGGGAACTCAGTGATCAACTACTGCTCTCCCATACCAAGTCTAGCACATATTTCAATGATCATATTACTGTGACTCGCCTTCATAATATTGCAGTAGAGCATACACAAAAAAAATATGAAAGTTACATGCCACAGTTACACTTTTTCTTTAGATGAGAAAATACCTTGGAAAAAAGCATCTTGACTCCACTTTTTTTTTTTCTTTTTTTTTTTTTTTTGTCAAAATTTCTCCAGTCCTAAATCTCACAACCTATTATGTTCCTGTGCAATCATGTATCACACTATAACCCACCCCCCCCCCCCCCCCCCCTAGAGAGCCCACGCCCTACAGTATCAACCAAGGGTGACACAGACACCCAGGACTCAATCCCTCAAATCTAACCTTTGCAAGATCCACATTTTTATGTGGTGTACACTGTATGCTACAGTATGTGTCACAATTTTCAGTTCCAGTAAAGGAATTGTTGAGAGGTGTGCAAGGGAAGTCCACAGAAGAAAGCGCACCAGAAATGATTGATCCAGACAAGTTACCAGCTCATGTTGAAGAGCTACGTCTTCCTGAAATCATGTTACCTGCTGCCACAAAGAAAAGAGGTTGTACACAGCAGCTGCTTCAAATTCTGCCAACACTAAATCTAGTCCTGTCAAATGAGGCAACATGATCTTGTGACCATGTCACCTCATGTAACATTTTCTTTGTATGTGACATACAGGTGTAGAACAGGTCACATGAAATCATTTCAGTTTGAAATCATGTGAAATGTGGAGGGTAAATAATACATATTAACATATCAGTTTAAACATATGTGGACAACATATGTCGCCTCATGTGACAGGACCTTTATGTAATAATATATTCTTTTGCTTGGTTGTTTGATACTTCTCAAATACACTGCACCAAGCATTGTCACACAAGACTACTGTACAGTCTGGGTCTAACAGACGCAAAGCTCAGCCCATGTACATTAATCACACATTCTGTTGTATGCTCAAACAAAATTGAGAAAAAGCTAAAGATGTCGGCTAAAATACATATTATAAAACTATAGTTACTTCTGGCCCAGTTAACTTCTTACGCACTAGCATCCTTTGTATAATAATATAACATGATAATAATTATTTTATCTAGATTGTTTATTACAATCATGCTTCTCGCACCAAACCTGCAGGCACAGTACTTTGACATCATACTGTATTTTCTGCACAGTAAAATTACTTTTTTGTATATTGCACATTTATTCACCTCACTCAATATCAAGATAATGTGGAAAACTACAGACCAGTACAGTTTGATTATTTCTTTCATTACCATGCTCTGCTTCACTCAGCCAAATACAAAATATGCCATTATTTACTGTTTTGTTTGTCGTCAACAGGTCTTCACAGACAATCCAGATCAGATGGTTTCAGGCATACCTTTGTCGACACTTATCTGAGTCATCCCACCAAAGCTGATCAGTTCACCAGTTTCAAAGAATTTGGGAATCAAGTGCTGAATCTGGGTGATGCACATGACCGGGGCATCCTAACAGGGGAGAAGAAAGTCAGGATATTGGAGAGAAGACTTGCCAAGGTTACAGACTGAAGTTGTGTCAATATCATTATACTATCATGTCAAAGAATTTATAGTGATGGCCGTATAATGGTGTGAACATTATCATATCTCAACAGTCATACAGTACAGTAATATACACACTGTATCACATGCACATCTGCCCGTATGCTTGACGCTGGTCTGGTACAGTGTTTTTCCCCTTTACTTTGTGAAGTTATAATAAAAGAAACTAATGTGCTGTTGGGAATTTGAAAGAATGTTCAAGAAGTGTGAAGAAGCAGTATGGGCTGTATTAGTGAGAAAGCCATCAGCTGCATCAGTGAGAAACCATAAGTTGTAGCACCCAAACTTGTCGATAGATATTACATGGATGATGAAGTTTATGAATTTAGAGAGTACAATATGGTACTCATTATTGGAACCACGTCTTATGGCTACCCCATTAATACGGCCACCTTGTTCAGATGAAAGCTGATTAAACTATAACTTCTCACTACATCACTTATATTTTTTTCCTGAAAGGTTGGGAAAATCTGTATTTTGAGCTTCTGAGCAAGCTATCATAAAACATTTTTAACATACTGTGTGATGTATCTACTGTAGTACAGTATTTCTATATGAAAGAATGAAGGAGAAAATTAATGATTCTTGAGAGTGAAAAGGCTAAAACTCAAGCAGCTGCTTGCAACATCACCGTAATAACATACAAATATTAATTAATTAATAATATAACAAACCCAGACTACAATACTTTACTGATTTAGTTTTGTGGCAACATCGATTGACAGAAGAGCTTTTCTTTACAGGATCTGTCGGCATTGGATTCCATGAGTCAAAGAGGTCCCAGCTTCCACCGCCTTCAGCTGTACAACAAATGTTTTGATGACATCATACACAACTCTGACACATTTGGTCCTCTCCTGCAGGAAATCAAGGTATAACATTATGACCATACGCAATATTTTAATAAAATATCTACCAAAGTCTAAAAAAAAAAATGTAACTCCTACACTGTAACTAATAGGTCTTCACAAAATATTGCCTTGTCAAGTCGTTGCATGTGTACTCTTTTCCTGACTGTTTGTAGTCCCACTTTCTTCTCTAAGACTACAGTTTGCACATACACTGAGTCTCCCCCCCCCCTTTTGCTACTTGTTTTGATCATGTTCTCTCCACTTATGGTGTACTGTATGCAGTCTTGAGGAAAGGGGTGGGGGTGAGGGGGGAGTTACATATGAAACTCTTCCTGGCCAAAGGTACCAAATACCAATTATGTGGTATTCTGTGCTTACAGTATGATCCCTTGTCCGTGTGGTCAGAAATAACTTGTGATTGCTTGATTTGAGTTGAGTTACTAGCCCAGGATGATGTAAAAGGTAATGAATTTGGGCAGGTCACCCCCCCCCCCCCCCCCCCTTGACCCCACTGGATGATTAGTAAACACCTACTGTTAGTATGTGCTTGCTTGGTAGAGGTATTTTGTGACTGAAATTGGCAGTTGCTTACATCCACAGTTATCTTCCAGAAATCAAATTGACAGAAATGGAGCTGAACTTTGGGACACAAGCGCGATGGTCAAATTAAAAAATGAGATAGAGAATATTAAGAAATGAGTACACTACAGGTAGACTAAATTTTTCTTATTTCATAGGATGAGTATGACAGCTACATGTCATACCTGTTGGACTCGCAGAGGCCGTCCCAGCACAAAGCACTTTACCACCACATTGACAGCCTGTCACAAAACCAGAATGCCTCAGATGAACTCAAGGCAGAGCAGAAAAGAGTTGAAAGACTAGAGAAGGAAGCAAAACAACTGTTGGATGAAAACACAAGGTACAGTACATTATCAATATTATAGAATGTTATGTACATTGACCACTGGAACCCAGTAAGTTGTTCAAAGCTCAATCAGGATAATCTTTATTATAATATTGCAATAAACTTATTTTTCATATGGATGTAAAACTGGTCAAAGACTATGAGATTATTGAAAGAAAATGCACACTTCATAACTACAGAAAATTTGTTCGTTATGCTGTATGTTACATAAGAAATGTTAAATAACCCGATCAAAATCTGCTGATAACAAAAATGTATGAATGGGTGGCAATTTTTGCATGAGTTTCAAACTGTCAGTTCTGAACAAATATTCAACAGTCACATAACTTTCAAATTTTTAGTAACTGCTAGGTGTGACATTTTCTTTTGATTTATGGAATCTATTTGTTTGTAGCTTGGTTTATGCTATTGAGCAAAAATCAAATAATGTAAACATGACATCACCAAAGATCCACACATGTATTCCCCACCCTAGGGCCCAAATCCCTGACCAAAAAAATTTTTTTTTTTCATCAGCAGTGCCCATGTTTAAATATTATATTGTATGATGTTATATATTGTTAGACTAAAGGGAGTGTTACAGGAGGAACTGGAGGAGGCAGCTGAAGCCCAAGATAACTCAAGCACAGGTACTGTATATAAGAAACAAGTTCTTGCTAACTATCAAATATGCCTTTCACTTATTCAAGAGTGATCAATCTCAGTTTTCTCTTTTTAGTCTCACCAGAGATGATATTTATACAGTATGGTGAACTTGACAGCTGATTAACATTTTTTACATCAATTCTCATTTTGTTAGACAGTGCACCTGTACTTTCCTACCTTATGGTTGGGAGCTGGAATTGGTATTTTGAGCTTGCAAGTGAAAGGATTAATAAAAAACTGTACAAACTATGAAATTCAACTCAACAATGTTGAAAAGCACTGATAAGGTTGGCACGTTTGTGATTTGTATGTGTGGTGTTTTCTAGAACCACAACACAAAGCTCACATCCGTGTGGAGGAAGTTCCAAAAGACCTGGAAGAACAAGTGGAAGAACTTCACACTCAAGTAAGCAACAATCTGAAACAGGAGTGGCTTTGGTTGACATGCTTCATGAATATTGTGTTACCTCATGTGCAGATTCTGGCTCACCTGGACATCATTGAAGACATCAAGCGACATCAAAAGGAGTTTTGTGTTCCCATCTCTGTGTGCCAGCATCTTGAGCAATGCATCAAGGAAACTGAGGTACAAAGTGATCTTGATAGATTTTATCCTGTGTACATACAACTTACATTGTACAAACACTGTGGAAATGTTATTGATGTCACTTCTGCTGGTCAGCATTTGTTGCCATTGCTATCTAACTTCTTATAATTCAAGGTAAAATTTCACAGAGTATTGAGTATTGAGGTTTTACGAGTGTTACAATATTTACTGCAAAATCTCCACTTTAATCCACGGTTATGCAATAATCGTTGACTCAAAAGCAAGGTAACGGCACTGCAAAAAACATCTGCAGTGGCCATTTTACATGGATTGTATAAATATTTATTTTTTGTTTTTGTATTTGGTACTTTACAGGTGGACATACAAAAAATCCTAAAACAGAATGAGTTCCTGGAGCAAACAATTGAGGTATTTTCAAATTATATTTAAAAGCAATCAAAAGTGGTTGTCAATCAAATGTTGAGTCTAATCATTTTGAACTCTGAATGAATGGGACAGTAACAGAAGCAAAAAGTATACCTGCATGGTCTGATAACCCTTTCACTCCCAGGAGTGATCAACTCTTTGTGTATATTTTTCAAAATCTTGCACCAAACCTCGTACCTTGAGTTTGCCATGGTCAGGGAAAAACACTATTATTTTTCAAGGTCAGGGAAAAGTCAGGGAATCTTATTTTCAGCTTGTGATAAGCTTCATATAATGATTATGCACAAAAGACACTGTTGTTTCATGAAGATGAAGATTAAGAGAAGAATATTGAAAGCCTTCAAAAGAATCTGAAGCAAATGTAAAGTTGTGGGAATCATGATCTTGGATTACATCATGCATGGTCAGTGAATATTGTTTTGGTCAGTGAAATGTCTGGGAAAAGTCAGGGAATGAGTGGCAACCCTGTACAGTGTACTGTACTTTGGAAAATTTGGCTTTTTACGGTACATGTACCATACAGTACCATGCTCAGATGAAAGCTGATTGAACCACCAATTCTCACCAGTTAACTCATTCATTTCTTATTGAATAGTTGAGAGAATCTGCACTGACCTTGGGAATGAAAGGGTTTGGTGGTAAAACTAACCTGAATGGGTTGCCATTATCTCTCTTCTTGCTACTTTACTCCCATCTTTTTTACGTACATTCATTTCTTCTTTTTTTCCCTTCCCTGTTAGGAGTTGGAACAAGAGCTAGAGACTTTGTTAGACAGATCTGAAATCCAAGACAAGGATGCAAGGTTCTGTATTAGAGTAGTACAGCACACGTGTACAGTAATATTGCTCTTTCAATGTGAACAAAGAAATTGGGTTATAAACTATTATAATTATGAAATTTAAAGTGCTCAGATCTGCATACTTCAAGTGTAAAATGTGTTGCTGTGAAGTTTTAAACATTAGCACCACAAGACACCATTAATGTATTACTGGCTTCTGTGTGGAGAGAAAATCAACACAAAATTGTATTTTTTAAATGTAACCTATTTTACAAGTAGAGTAATTTAAACTGCTGCAGGTGTAAAAACATATTGCTCTGAAGTTCTGTAAGCATTTATAGCACCACACATGTACCTGTAATTAAGACACCTTCATTTTCAGACTTCTTTACTCACTGGAAAGATTGACAAGAAAATATTATTTTGTTGTAGGTGTAGCAATGTGTTGCTCTGAAGTTCCAGGTACAGCATAAGCACAATTTGATACAACTCTTGTTTTCTTGCAGACAAATGTGGAAAAAGATCAACACAGCAGATGTTCTCCAAATTTCTGAAGACAAAAGCAAGCAATGCTGACAATAATTCTCCTCTACATTTTAATAGTAGTCTGAAATATTTAAAAAGAGATAACATTTCACGAGGATCAGGTTTTATGAGTTTTTCACATTTTTGAACCTCAACTGTAGATGTGATCAAAGTACCACATACAGTACATGATGTATAAATTAATTCAAGGTTTGGCATGACTGGCATGCTTCACACATAGTATGTGTACAGTGTGGATAAAAATATATTCAAACATTTTAATTTCCATGTGACAGTGTACCCACTCAGATGCTTTTTACATACTACTGTACAGGATTCAAAATATTAATGGTTGTCCAGTTGTCCCAGACAACCAAAAACATGCTGGGGAAACCAAAATTAATAGCATGCAATGGTTGCCCCTTGTGCAACCAATATGGCTTTGAGAAAATGATAATGATGCTATTTTTCAACACAATGTGGTGCAGCAAGTAATTAAAAGGGGCAACCAAAACATGACTTGTAGTTGCCCTGGGACAACTGAGTGCAATAGTTCATTTCAAACCCTGCTGTACAGTTTGTACAATATCATACCCTATTGGTCTCCATCTCCCACAAATCAATCATCACATATTCTTAATACTTCCCAAGTTCATACAGCTGGGGCAGATCACAGATTATGTGAAGGGGGGTTCGAGCTTGGGGGTTCATAGATTAGCTGAAAGGTACTTTTGAGCAAAAGTAAACTATTATATCAGTATTTTTCATACTAATGGATGAGCCCCCTGAATCCCTTCTGGATGAACCACGGTGCAGTAGGATTTAATTAGTACTAACTGTACAATCATGTAAATATGGCAAACAAAAGGAAAATGTGTTATTATGTCCAGCATTTGTACTTTTAAAAATAAGCAAATGAAAATGGTTGCACCTTCGTGTTTCTACACTCACTTGTACATGATTGTACAGGTACTGTGTGTTGATGGTTAGAATAATGTTACGTTACCTTTAGAAGTAATTTGTTCAACCATGACACTATTGTTTTGAGATACTGTACTGTAAGTTGGACAATGTGAAAGCATTAACATAATAATAAACTATTAAATATTGTAACATGCAGGCACACTGTACATGTAAAACTATTGAAAATATTCAATATTGAAAAAGAAGAGTATGCTTTTTGATATTTCAATTCTTGGAGAGGTTGTACAGAGTTGTTGAACTTTCTCAAGGTTTATCAGTCTGTAAAGTAGAACCCCGCTATTTCCCTTAAAATTAACTTGGTAGAAATTCCCTTTGGTAGAACCCTGCTATCTCAGCCCCCACTATCTCAGCCCCCACTATCTCAAACTATTTTCGCTTTCCTTGAGGGTTTGAGATAGTGGGGGTTCTACTGTACAGGGAACAGTATGCTAAAAAGTGACCAAAAAAGTGTTTTTTACTTTTTATATCTATCCAGTTTAACTGTACATGTATCTCCCCACTGAGGCAGTCTAAGACAGTGTTATCCAATACAGTAAATACAGTACATATAGTGTATGATCATTGTAATGGTATAAATCAAATGTTTGCATGTAATATCTGGTTGTTGTCTACAGACAATATCGCGTACAACATGCAGTTGATAGTACCATCAGTGCTGTGACACAAAAAGGAAAGATGATGATACAGTACTGTACTTCTGGATGTACACATGCTCTCATAAGATGATGAAATATCTTTTCATGGAATTTCACCGTAACTCTCTGCATCAAATGCTTTCCTGGCCTTCTTGAGCTCTTCATTCATTGTAAGGAGGTCCTGTAATAGAAATAAGTACTGTGTAAGAACAAAAAAAAAAAGAAAAAAAAGGTCCAGCTAGTAGCCTTTTAAAAAAAGAGATTCACATTAGTTTGCAGCCTGGAGAATAGCACAGAGGCTGGAGATTGATGTGAGTTAGTCAAAAAGCAGGAAATAATATTCATGGATGTGGTGGACTGGCATACCTTAACTCTTGCATACTTCTTAGGGTCCTTCCTGATCAAGAAAACAATGTCTTCCACATGAACCTTGCCTTTCTTTCCCACGTCCATAGCTTTCAGTGTCTACAAAAGCATTAAAATGTAATGACTGAATGTACATACAGTACATGTGACAGTAGTTGGAATTATACAGTTTAGTTTTAGTTTCTACAACTTACCGTACTCTATTTGGCAATAACATGGCTGCAATCTCTACTGTAATGTAGTTTGCAAGTCGGGATTGATCGCAAATGAAGAATATTTTTTGGCAGACATTTCCTGATACAGTCATAATTAGTTTCTAGCTTGGACAGCTCTTAATTGTACAGTGTACCTACCATTTCAGTGATGTATTCAATAACAAGGTCTTCCAGCAAATCAACTGATTCTGTGTACGGTACTTCTTCATCGCCAAAACCAAACATCATGCAACGAACTGGAAATGAAGTGAGCCTCATTAGAAGACCTGGTTGTCACACACAAACTGTCTCAATATTGAATTTAACTTTACTCTCAGACTTAAGAAATACAGTATGGAATCATAGAAATGCAACCCACAACTAAGGGAGAAGAGAGTACCCAAAGAGTTTTCAACTCTCTTTCAGTGAGAATCACTGTAGGGAGTTTATACTGTACAGATGAAAGTTTGAACACTTCACCTGTGTATTTTATGGGCCCAATACAGTTAACCATCAAAGTCCAAACAAATGCTACCATCAAATTATACTGTTAACATTCCCCTCCCCGGGCACAGCCTGGGCATTTGACACCCTCCAATGTACCAGGGTGGGGTATTTAACCTTTGAAACCACTGTGGGGGTGGGGCACTTGACACCAATCTGTGGGAGGTTCAAAACTAGGTGGGGGAGGGGGGATGTTCACTGTACACATTGATCGGTGCAAAAGTAGCATCAGGCATCATGTTTCATACAAATGTTCTGGTGCACAACTCATGTGGGAATATTTTTAATATCCTGGCAGAAGCGGGACACGTTCAGTACTCACGTTCTTTATGAAACAATCTCTTGCGCTTGCCAGGAGCTTCCGGTGTACTTTCTTCCTGCTTCATACCAAAATCAAACATTTACCTATTAATTAACATTACTCAGGCTGTGAGTCAGCGAATCTTACAATCAAAAGATACAGACTACAGCTCAATATTTAGCTGTCCAAAACAGAACAAATGAATAGAAGTCGGTGGAGGGAAGCTAAAGCACTTCTCTAAAACGGACAGTTGGAGCTGGTCACGAGGGTTGTCCGTCTTAGAGGGAGTTGACTGTTATAATTAAAGAAGTTTAAACTGACACTTCGCTCTTCGTCGAAGCAAGGAATCGCTAATGCTCGAAACGCCGATGTATCTGTAGTCTAAAACTGCTTGATCTCGAGATCTTGTCAAGAGAACAACACTGAATCAAAGGGATGTCATGTATGAAGATTCAAGGCACAGTTAAAAGTATATTATAGTGTGCTACCAATTAAGAGCGCCTTTGCTCCCAATGCAGGTTTTACAGAGAGAAATATTTGAAACCTCATTGTCATCCTCGGCCTCGTCTGCTGCAGTCGCCATCTCGAATACTGGAGAGTATTTCTTCCCCAGGGCCCTCCGCGTGCGATGCAACTTCATCCCCAGGGCCACATACGTGACACCCCGCCGACAATTGACAAGGCTCGGTTACCAAATGTGACGTGCCTTCGCCGCTTGGCTTCGTGCGTTATGACACGCAACTTTTGTTTTCGACAGATCGTTATCATCTCCACCATCCGTGTTGACGTCAGACGTACGCCTACGAATTACATAGCATCAAGAAACCTAAATTAGCTCAATTTTACATAGTTTACCCTAATTCTGACCTCCCAAAATGTTCACCCTATTTAAGACCCAAAACAAACAGAATCTACTACCCTATCATCGAGACCAAAAAGAAAATCTATACCCTATGTTAGATTAAAATGCTCGGAAACGATACCGTCAGCCATCTCCTCCCATGCCCCACGTGGGAGCGGTCGGAGACGGTTCGATTGGCTGGACCGCATACTATTTGCTATTTGGCTTAACAACTCCTGCCTGCCGTTTCTCGTGATTTCACTGATCACCATTTGTATATAATGTTTTAGAAGATGCTTCTGGTTCAGTGAAGCGTTTTGCAAATAAAACCGGATAAACAAGAATACAGAGCTTCCCGCCCAGGTTTTTTTTATTTATTTTTATTTTTTATTTTTATTTATTTATTTATTTATTTATTTATTTATTTATTTATTTATTTTTATTTTTTTGGCTTTCATTTTGTTTCTATTTTTCTTCTTTTGCATCACTAACACATCCTGATTCCCGATTTAAATAATATGAAAAACGGCAGCAGTGACAATTAATTAGAATGATATTCCCCTATGGTTTACAGCTCAAGGCATTTGTGTTAAGGGGCAGTGTAATGAGATGCGCGTGCGCGCACTTTTGGTCAAATCTTGAAAACATTCGCCCAACGTTTTCAAGTTTGAAATCCAAGATGGCGTCCTCAACGGTGGGTGATCTGCCCCTTGAGCGCTCGCCGTCATTGTGGACACCATCTTCGATTTCAAATTGGGCGAATGTTTTAAAGATTCAACAAAACGCGCAAGCATGCGCATCTCACGACACTGCCCCTTTAAATAGTCGGCCTGTTGACGTGGTCGAATTTGCGACGCGTCCAAAACTACATTAAAATCCTTACCGTTATATTCACAGCAAAAATTTCGCAGGGATCGTAAAAAGCAGTAAAAATAACCAAGTGATTTGTCGATCGTGCCTTTTTTACACGATTTTTTTTCCCTCCGGGAACCGAACTCTCAAATTTTATAAAATCTACCGCCACGTATAAGATAGCTGCTGTATAAAGGTTAAAGAGATCCACCTTTATAGAAAGGAAATGTAAATTGCCATCTAGTGTAAAACATTAATGGCGAAAATTACCATAACATGCACAAACGCCAAAACAAAATCCATAAAAACAAAGTTGCTGCTGTGTGTTTATTTTACTTTCCGAGCTTCTTTCACAATATCTTATTATCGGGTTCTTAGAATCCTATCCCGGACTGTGGATGTGAGGTGAATTACAATAAGCTTTCAACCTTGTCGGGATATTTTTTTTTTTTTTGTTTACAAAATTAGAGCCCATATTGCAATCTAAACAATTGCTCCACAAAGTGCAAATTAGTCAATTTAAACGTATAACGTTACCCTTGGTGTAATCGCATGCAAATAGCGTTAAACAAGTTTTTATCCCTAAAGTAGAGCATGTATACATTCAACGCAGCGAAAGCAATGTTCACTTCGCACTTCTTCAGTTTTAGCATAATTGACATTGGTAGTCGTGACAAAATGACTGTTTGTGAACGGCTACATCATTTTTTATCAAGCTGACTCAATAGCCCTTTTTGCACTTTCACTTCCACTCGATTTGAACCATCCCGATTCAATTAGTTCTTTTCTCAAGATTTTCCAAGGTTTAGTATTTCGAAAGAAATTCAAAACCTCCTCAATCATTCTCAGTTTATATGGATGAGGCGAAAATTATGTTTCGTTCTTTGAACTTTCAAATTTTTCTCACACTCAGTTGGCCATTTTCCTCTTCTCCTCTCCAATTTTTATTTTGCTTTCATTTTTTAAGTCGCACGTTTTGCTATAGCAATGTCAGTGGATTGTTTATACGAGAGAAAATAAGCCGCGGCTTACACAAGACACGAACTGCTTGTATAAATGGTTCGCCGTTTCACGTCCATAGTAAACCGCGGCTTATAGATAAGAACAGCTCAAAACCCCAAGGCCAGGATAAGCTGCGGCTTGTGTTAGCCGCGCCTTGTGCAAGCCGTAAACGTGGATTTCGTGCAATTTATACAAGATTTTTACGTCTGATGTAAGTCGCGGCCTATGTTATTTCGTATAAACGGCCCTATTAGACTCACGCATTATGGATGACTTTCAAACCGACAATACTTAGACCATGTGCGTAAACATATGGAGTTAAATCAAAAGCAAACAGGAGAACCATGTGAGAATCAAGACAATTGAAAAGCAGCTGATCACAGAGATCATTTATCGCCCTTCCTTTTAATTCACCAATAGAAATCTAACATTTGCCATTTCTGTTTGATGACGGTGTGGCAGGGTTAACGACATGTATATTTTTGTGTGAGTTGACGTCACTGGAGATGAAAACAACCGAAAACAAACAAAAATCTCTACTTAATAAGTGTTTATTTTCCTCGACCACGTACTGCCCACCACGAAAAGTGAAAGGCATGTTTTAGAGGAAATAAGTGCACTTTTTTTAATTTAGCTTTTAATAGATGCAGCTTTGTACTTTCTAGATTCCACCTCACGCTTTCAAGTCTAAATTTTATATCTTTAATCACGGGATACATAAAATAAACGTGCAAACGCAAACAGAATTATCCGCTCAATAACAACACATCTACATTGTTATTGTGCACTTACGGAAAGCTCTTCGACTGAACGGTTGCGTTTAGGGATAAATAGAACTTTCCTTGAGTACGATAAACAATGTAATGTATAGTTGTCTTGCGTGTGAACTCGGAAATTTTAGCTCTGATTGATATTTAACGAACATCTCCCAGTTTAGATGTTGTTTGTACTGTACGATATATCTCTATGTCCTGTATGGCGCGCGCATATTATGAACTGTGAGTAAATGAAATGATCGCAAATGATTTTGTAAAGCAGATATCAAGAACTTGGGGCTTGAAAGTTGTCTTTTTGTTTGACATGGGAGGAGGGGGCGCGTAATCTTTGCAGCGTTTCAAAGCTGCGAACGTTACCTTCAGTGATAAACTATTTATAGATACCATACGAATTCATTTCATGTAAAAATCATCAAAACAGTGGTCGTCATAAAAACGGTCATTGCTCGAAAAATCAGCAAGCGTCAGTATTTATTCGAACACAAAATTATTATTAAAGTCCTATTTTAACCCTTTCACTCCCGAGAGCGATCAACTTCAATTCTCTCCTTCAGCCTATCACCAGAGATATATGTTGTAGTATGGAGAATATCAATTAGTAGCAATCTTGCACACAATTCTGCCTTTGGCGAAGTTTCGCCATGTTTTTGGAGTAAAAGCCAATGCGCTAGTTACAAACTTGCATGATGTTGCGCGACAAAATCTTTGGTAAGAATCGTCCCTTGTAACATCACCTTTATCGTTCATTTTCTGTGAACGCACACAAATATCATATTTCCAAGGAATTACAGTTAAAATTGAATACAAGTTCATTCTTCACCACTATATCTGACAAATCTTTCTCTGGGAGTAAAATCAATGTCGTATATCCCAAACAATTTCGTCGTCAAAGAATAGCGAGGGATTATTAATCTTAAAACGGAACAATCGCATGGCGTCATTGAGGACAACGTACGTAATTAACCTCTTCCAACAAACCCACACAGACGAAAATAGTTATAAAAACAATTAATTCAAAACATAAACGTGCTCTAGAGTTGAAACTGTCATCTGTCCCCCTATTATTCCTTTGTGCACTAGTTTGAAGATAACTATTCTAACAAACAAAAACCATGGACGTGACCCAAATGTGTAAACAAACGTTAAATCAGGCATGCTTTGAGCAAAAAGCAGGCGCTGTTTTTTTCTGAATGTGACAGCTTTAGTTTCTACAAATATATTTTATTTTGACTAACGGAAGAGTATGACGTCAAGTGAAATGAGACTGATGTTAAAAAGGGAAACAATCTTCGTCTTAGTTTAGTTTACTCCCAAGGTCTACATTTGAGAGACGGAAAACACGGGTTGTATCCGCATTCGGCACAAAAGTTGCATAAGACAGAGTTTTCACTAGAGTTTTGCATTTAGTAAGGATTGATACATTATTGAAGGAAAAGCAGAAGCCCGGCTTTTTATCGGCAACCCAAGGTCAACGTTGAAGCCAAAGACAACACCTTTCTATAGTTTTGTTTCCTGATTGACAGTCCATCTCGAAGAGTTATAACTCAGAAGATATTCCTCGCGGGCACTTGAGCATGGAAGACTTATCAAATACCTCTCGGTCACCTTCTACCCTTGGAGGCGTTCCTTCCGTAGCAGAACAGTTCATCGATTTGAACCCAAGCGAAAGAAGGCGATCATCTCTTCTGCTCACTCAAGCCATCCTAAACAGTTTTGCTCGCTCTAGCGAAGAAACATTCGTCTTCAGGAGACAATATGAAGAGGCAGCGATGATTACGTTTGGTACTACACCGACCGCAAGGCGAGACTCTGCGGACATTCAGAAAAATATCGTACTTTCAAACCTATGCAAGGCATGTCCATGTCTAAAGACATTCATATCGTGATGCAGGATCGGAATCGCTACAGAACTCAGATAACTATTTTAATCCACTGCCTTAACAACGAACTCAAAATGAATCAGCTAGTGTTATTGTAAGTCAAGCTTTATTGTTCAAAAATTGGATTAACATAAATTTGATGAGGAAAACTCAAAATTTTTATGGGGAGCTCAACAAAAGAAATGTACCTGGTGTAAAGAAACCTTTCTATAAAAAGCTGGAAGTAATATGAATCACAAGATTAAATAACCGAACCAACGAAAATTCAACTTTCTACGCTCGCTCAAATATGTGTTCAGTGTATGTGTTTTACGTCCATGATTTTCTGTTGTGTTAACCATCGAAAGTAAACGAAATCGATTATTTAGGCAGTTATTAATATTTGTTTACCATTTTTATTTGATTAGGAAGTGGGCAGGGCTGGATTTGAAATCATATCTACTATGCAAAAAGAACTCTAATTCCAAATTGAGCCACAATAGCCTCAAAAAGGATGTATTTTTACCGCTTTTGTGTTAAAAGGTACAGCCAGATAAAAAAAATGTATCATTGTAGTTGATGTGGATATACTGAACGCCGTAAGAAATGTGTTGAGGACATTTCAAGCGTTGGACCTTATTCAGAACAAAAATAAGCTAAGTTCAAAAATCTGGACAAATAAAAATGAAGTTGTATTACCATGGACACCGTTTGAAAACAATCACAATACTGTTTTATAATGCTTACGTGAAATACACTGATCATAATGAATCAAGGTGCTAAACTTCAACATACATTATAATATTAGAATTTGTAAGAGATACACAGATGTTTTAACGAGTGTATTCATATCCAAACAAGATGAGCTAATAACTGGCGCCGTTCAACAAATCAACAATGTGTTTGAGTGGTTGTACCTAGATTTTCGCCGCAACTTGCACAAACAAGAGAAGCTCAACTCCTAACTTTAGCTTCCCCCATCTCGGTGAAACAGATTTTTGGTGAGTGTGCATCATGTCTTCTTGTCAGTTGTCATTAGTTGGTCACTTCGTAAAGGCAACGTTTTACCTGTCTGCGAGAAACCAGAACTGATCTGCTAATTCGATTCTGTAGCTCCATAGGATGGCAAACACGCTATTATTCAATGTCAAGTTCGCCTGTTAACTGAAAAGTACTGAAAAAAAATACCAAATTTCACTCATGAACAATTGCTGTTAGCTGGTATGTACTCTTCGCGAGAGCTTTCATTTGACTGAATCGGTTACACCTTTAGGTTTCATTCGACAGTTCACGAGCTGCAGATCGATTCGTTTTCAGGTTTTTAGTGTGTAATAAGGAGTTCCGACTCATGCAAGTGTATATAAGCTTACTCCTTCAGGCCGGCTCTTTTGTTTTACACGCAAATACGATTTTAATTAATAAAATCTTTCGGCTTATGCATCTGAGAAGAGAAATAATACGTAATCTGTAACTATCAGCAGTAACCATTCCCACTATAACCTACACACGCTTATACGCCACCGCCACTTATTTTTAATCTACTCGCTATAATTCATATTAATTTTTCATTATTCTTCATCCATACTAACTTTCTGTCACACCACACCCTCTCTTTTTTCATTCATCAAAACGTCTCATGCTCTCGTCCCATACAACTTCACTCCCCAACAAACAATTGGCACAGGGGCTCAATACCCGAAAAAAAAAAAAAACATTATATATCATTTCTTCACAGTTTGACAGTTAGAAGTTGAGAGATCGTCGTTTGGGCAGTTCTTTAGTATTATGGAGAAAACTAAATTTAAATGACAAAGAGGATCTTTGAGTACAGTATTTTTTCTTATTTTCCCAGTAAATATTAATTTGATATGGACTAAACATTTGTTATCATTTTGATTTAGTTTTCGAAAATAACGGATATTTGACGTTTATTATTTGATGGTAGAGTCAAGAAAGTAAAAACCTCTCATTTTCAGGTCCAAAATGTTTTTTGTGGTATCGAGTATTTCTACCAAACCTGGAAATTTGGGAGATCAAATAGTTATTATTATTATTATTATTATTATTATTATTATTATTATTATTATTATTATTATTATTATTATTATTATTATTATTATTATTATTATTATTATTATTCTAGTTAGGTACTGTATTATTATCGCTGTGCTTTTAACATTAATGCACAACCTATGCTGTGTAAACTTAGAATAAGTCAGAGCAACTAAATTTTGCATTTGTATATTAAAATATTGATTGTTTAGATATTCACAAAAAGGCAAATTGTCCTTAAATCAATTTTGCAACCTAGCAACGCGAGGCCGTATAGTTCATAAGTGATAAATCTTGTTAACTATTAGTTACTCATGTTTAATTGGCTGAGACCTGTGTGTTGTATAATAGCAATTAGGCAAATACTACGACCGAAAGGGATATTGGGATTTGTGATTAATTTCAGCTTGTCCACTGAATAGCCGAGAATTTCAGGCAAATATGTTATTCTCCAGCGAGGTCCACACTCTACGCATACGACATGACTTATTCAAACCTGAATAATATCAGATTCATATCATTTTTTCTATTTCACAGAATCCCTTTCGGTCGTGGTATTTGCCTATTTTGCTATTTCACACACATATATATATATATATATATATTAAACTAAAAGTTATTATTACAACACTCATACACTTGCTTCTTAAAGGTTGAGCGACCCTGCATCTTGAGAATGCGTGACATATCTTTTTATGCACAATCGATTATGACAGTTTGACCTTGACTCTTATTTCTAATCAGAGGCCACGATTAATCCAGCCTTCGCTTCACTACTTATGTGTTTTCTTTTATTAACTCAATACGTTTCTTCTATCAGGCTTTCGAGTATTCGTGCTCTGTAGCAAATATAAATTGAAAGCGAGGAATGTCACACGAGAGATGTTTACAATATTATTGCGGTTTTGTTCACAGTGTGTTCAGTCCATTTGTGACTGCAAACTCAATCCTCAGAATTATTTCGGTGTATTTTTCATTTGTGGTATTTATTGAACATTGCGAAACAAAGGCTACATGATCGAATGAAAGAAACACTTCAACAGGCAATGTACGATACGCAGAAGAATTTTATGAGGCAACAGATGTCATGTACAGAGTAAAGCATAAAGCGTCATTGTTTTACGGCTAAAGCTCACCGTAGCTTTGGTTTCTGTTTTCGCCCTGTTATCTTCCCAAAAGTATTTCGTGTCGCCACAGAAAGTTTCGTCGGGACTAAATATTTATCGGCGACAGCGGTATCCATCAAATATTTGTTTACGGCTATTCTCGAAGCTTCCGCGGTGAACGCGAGCCAAAATCGTTCCCGAAAATCCAGTTTATCCGTGCCTATTCCACAGAGCCAAATGGTGTTGAGTTTGAATGGGATGCAGTTAACTTTTACACACAAGTAACGAGCAATTCACTGGCCACATCTCGAGTTGTTTAGCGAAGTCAATTACGTCATCGCCCAGCACGTGATAATATGAACCAATCACCGTGTGCTGATTCTCGAGCCACAAAAAGGAAAAAAATAAAAATAAAAATTTGCGTTTTTAAGCTCGCTTGGGCCCCAGGCACCCGCGAGCAAATACATTAAGTCAGCATGTTTATATAATGTTATGATTGCTAGTCGTTAGAATGGTAAAACCAAGAGCATTTGGAGTATTTCCAGTTTAAAACACGATAGTTTTAGGTGGTTACGTGACAGATATATTTGTATATTTATATATTTAGACTGGACAACCTTTTCGGGATTGACTGTATATGTGTATATATATATATATATATATATATAGTCGTTTCAAAAAAGGTTATGCAAATTATGACCCAAAAATGTTATTTTGAGCGATCACACCTTTAGGTTTTAATTAATACGTCTCGAATAAAGCACTTTTTCTTGCATTAGTTGTCATGTGCGCCGGCACACCTGTACCTCACATCTGTTATTTTCTTTAGGACGTTCCATAGAGCTGCTGCACCACATATATATGGTGCAGCAGATCTATGGAACGTCCTAAAGAAAATAACAGATGTGAGGTACGGGTGTTCCGCACATGACAACTGATGCAAGAAAAAGTGCTTTATTCGAGACGTATTTTTAATAGGGTGTCCAATACGATTTTGATTAATGATTCCACGAATGTACCAATGCTAATTTTACTTATAATGAATGCTTTTTAATCATTTGTTAGTTGCGGATACAACCGCTTCCCGTCGCTTTCCTTTCTTGGCAGATTTCAATGCCAGTCGTCTTGTACTGTAACACCGAAATCAAACTCTCACAAAACTCTCCCAGAAACTAGAGGACAAATGTTCCTACCACACTCCTATTTTTCAATGACTACGCACGCATCATTCAACATTTTGAACCAGGAAAGCAAACAGACTGAAGCCGTCAAATCCGTTCCTTGTTATACTGTTGTCAGTGTAACCCACACATGATTATTGAATCACATTGAATCAAAATATATTACAAAAATAATACTTTTTGTTCTAAATATTCTTCTTTTGGATGCATTCCTTGAATTTACAGCCGGAGAAACCTATTTTAAAAGTTAATTATTGCAAGTGTTTAATTTTCTTCTGCAGGTTTGTATTTTAAACGATGCCAAGGTTATTACACGCCGCAATCATTTTGCTGATTGCAAACACAGGTATCTCAGTTTTGTGAATCTACCGAACTATCTTTCTCTCGCCTTATTTTCCATTTTTCCCAAGACATTTCTATTTGATTTGTCAGCGTTTACCAATCAGATTGCGCGTACTATCTACCTTAAAATTATAACGTTTAGTTTAAAAATTTTAAAGAAACTAAATGGCTACAGCTGTTCTCGTATAATATCCATAAATGGAACGTATAAGGTTTCTAAGCATATAATTCTAAATATATACTATGAATTTTAGGAATATGAAATATGAAAGTTCTAGAAAGAACAAATATGAAAATTATAGGAATTCCAAACAGTAATTGAAAATTCTATTTGTTTTTCTATGAAGTTACTGGTGTTCGAGACGTGCAAGTATTTTTTGCCAACCCTCTGCGAGAAAATGTGTGGATGAGTAAGAAGATTGCTTTCGTGGAGGTTACGAGAATTGGAAATATCACTGATGTGCAGACAACTGTCAGGTAACTTAAAAATATTGTTAGTGCACTGTCACTGGCAATTTGCACGAGAGTGAAGGGAGAAAAGTTATGGTAATTTAGATATCGAGTACCTGGTGATATTTCTCCGGATTTACAGGGGTAACAAACATCTGTCCGAGGCTTCACAGTCTCCACTAGAAATTTTGATTTATTCATACATTCCCCTCAAACAATACCACAGACAACGGAGAAATCCTGAACTTCGTCTATTAACATCACCAACATTGAGATTGGAATTTTCTTATTAAAAACTTTTGTTTGAGTGCCCACAATTGACAATTGAGGAGTTGGAAGTGAACACTGTTACTAGAATTTATTCATTGCAAAAATGTTATTTTGAGCGGTCACACCTTTAGGTTTCATGTAACACTTTAGTCAAGAATCGCATAAGTCAAAGAAAACTCGCGCTCTGATTGGTTACGAAGCAAGGGTATTTAGCGTGAAATTGCATAAGTCAAAGAAAACTCGCGTTCTGATTGGTTACGAAGCGAGGGTATTTAGTGTGGAATTGCATGGATGGTATTTAGTGTGTCATTCAAACCTTGCGGCCGGGGTGACTTCGACCCATTAGAAATCTCCGAGCTGACAGGCCACGCCAATCCAGAGTCGATTTCCAGTTACAGCCATAATCCTCTGGATAAACAGCGAAAGATGTCCAATACGTTAGCTGGTTTCACTAACAACAACAGCAACGGCTCCAGGCACGTCTTGCGAGAAGTTCTTGTTGACAGCCCTGGTATTCAACCAGCACCCGTGGACAACAAAACAGCTGATGATGACACTGGCACCAGTCGCTCTGGAAGTATGGCAGGAGCAGCTCATGGGTTGTTTACTGGAGTAACTTTTAATAATTCTCCAGTAAACATTTCCATTGGCTTTCACTCAAACGTCTAACAAGAACGCGGCCGTTCGCTGTAAAATGAAACAAACATAGTTGACTGACTTTTTAGCTAAAAGCTGAGCATTTCGGTGTGAACTATGGAGCAAACACATCCAGGTACTTACCGGTTATATATTTTTAACGTCTTGTTTGGACTTCTTCTTTCACGCAAGTTTTTTCTTTCAGTTTTTGGCACCAATTCACGTGCTTGAACATCGGTATTCAAAGACAACAATCTTGTTTCCAGGTTTCTTGATGATTTGTTATAAATCATAAGTGGAAAAGGTTTTGTTGAATAGAAGTTTTCTTGTCTTCAAAGGGCATTTATAACAAAGATTGGTCACACCACAAGGTTCAAATAAAAGCGACTGTGATTTTGAATCTCAACTTGATTCCTATTCGCTGGTTCTTGACAGTTGACTTTGCAATGGCTTTCTCGCGCGCTGAAGCGTAAAAACATAATTTCATTGTTTTTCTTTGACTTATGCGATTCAAGAAAAATTAACTGCCTGACTCGTGAATTCCACGTTAAATTTCACTCAAAAAACCGATATCGCACTTATCGCTTCGCGATTCGTGCGATATCGGTTTTTTTCGTGAAATTTAACGTGGAATTCACGAGTCAGGCAAGTAAGTTAAGGCAGTTAAGTTTATAGCATCAAACATAATAAATCTTTTTAGAACGAAAACAAATGTTTTTCCTTACCTATATATTTTCTCAAACTTTGTAAAACAGTGCAAAGATGGAAAGATGTTGTGTAAATACCAAAAGCTGTTCAGGAAGCACGTTTTGACCTTGTCATCCCGCAAAAATAATAATAACACAAATAACAATACGAATAATAATAATAATAATAATAATAATAATAATAATAATAATAATAATAATAATAATAATAATAATAATAATAATATTTATAATAAACACTAGTGGGACCCCAGTAAAATACGGTGATCGGATGTCTTCCTTTTTTCCTTTCGTCTTTCTTCTTTCTTTCTTACTCTTTTTTTTTTTTAGTCCACGTCGAGCATCTCGAACGCAGTTTCCAGCGTCAAAGTACAAACTTCTCTGTATTGTGTGTACCACTTGACCGTACCTCTCGGCGAGTCGCCGGTCGATTGACATCAAAATCTTCCCATTTTTTCAAACATGCAGCAGCATCAGCCCCATATCTAGTAACCTGACAGTTCAACTTCTCTTTCTACTCATTTTCGATTCCGAAAAGGACCGTGGTCCGCAAGAGAGGTCAATATTTATACTTTCTTTCGCTCCTGAGGGAGCCTGGGAAAGAACGTTACAGGCCGACGGACGGACGGACGGACGGACTTAGCGTATTGTTACATAGATAATAATATAAAGTGGATGCATTATATTGACATTTCAGCTTGACCTATCAAGAACTTGGCTCTCAAAGCGTAGATGAACATCGGCTCATATTTGAAGCAAATGAGGGGTCCAAGATATTCGGCATTCCTTTGAACAGAAGTGCCGACCACAAGGCAGGCAACAGACAGATTATGATAACGATTCAAACAGATCCTGGAGATGAAACTACAGAGATAACTGGAAATAATGCGAAGATTCTCAACATCATAGACGATGGTTTGTAACGATTTCTGCTATTGTGTATTGCATATTTGGCTTAACGACAACCTTGCAAAACTTTACGAAAACTACAGTTTAGAAAATAGCAGCCCTTTCGACGTTTTGTTTTACTTAATTTTGTGTATGTACGAAAATTCGTGTATTCTTTACTAAAGTCTGGTCCTTACTAGCGCATAAGCATAAAAACCGAAGCACAAGTGAGTGACAGTGGTGACATAAGCATAAGCATAAGTAACGGGCATGTTTAATCCTTATGTTTATGTTAATGTCGCCATTGTCACTCTCTTGTACTCTAGGCTTAACATGGTTTGCAATGTATGTTTACGGTTGGTCAAGTTTTTTTATACCGTGACCTGAACGTGTATTTACTCTTTTACACACAGGATGCGGTTACTATTTGAAAATCGCCGTATTCCTTGACTCCTCCAGCAGTTATACACTGAACGAGTTCCACACTTTGACGGGCTTTGTTAAAAATCTCTCGACGCACTTTCCGTTGGCCGTTGACAAGACCTCCTTCGCGGTTGGTCAATTTGACACGTATGCGAGTATTGAAATCGGTTTCGATCAGGCTGGAAGCTATGAAAGCAGACAGTTCAAGTACCTCATGGATCGCATGAGATTTTGGGGTGGAACCACACGCATTGACCGCGCCCTCGCCCGTGCAAAGGAATTGTTCCAGACATTGTCAGGGTCTACTCAAAATGACGATCCTCAGCCGACAAAGGTGAGAATCTGATGCCTTGTCCACATGTATTCGTTTTCGATTGAAGACGCATTTTTTTGCACAGTGAAACCAGATAATACGGACACTATCCAGACCAAACAAAGTGCCCGTATGCTGAAAGGGTCTGTCAAATTATGTCATGTAGCTCATATATGAATGATATAATGTATAAAATGTAAAATTATCTGGAACCAATAACATCTAAGACTTCAAACGTTAAGAAAAAGGAGTATACAACGTTATAATATTGTTGTTTATGGACGTTTAGTGTTATTCGAAGTAATCAGTAACTGCACGCCGTACTGAAAAGATCATTAGAAAACTAGCGGGACCCCGTAAAATACGATGATCAGATTTCTGTTTTTTTTTCCCTCTGTTGTTCTTTCTTTCTTTCTTTCTTTCCTTTTTGAAGTCCATTTCAAACATCTTGAACGCAGTTTACAGTGTCAAAGAACAAACTTCTCTGTAGTGCGTGTACCACTCGACCGTACCACTCAGCGAATCGCCGATCAATCAAATTAAAATCTCTCCGGTTTTCAAACATGTGGCAGCATCAGCCCGACAGCCCAATAAGCTGACAGCTCAAATTCTCCTTCTAAACTTATTCCCGATTCACAAAACAACAGAGGTCGGCAAAAGAGGCCAGTATTTAAACTTTTGTTCGCTCCTGAGTGTCCGCGATCTTGGATTTTTTTTATAATGAGACCTGGGAAAGAGCGTTTCAGACGAATAGCACACGGGGTGTATTTTGGAGGCATTTGTATGAGTTTCAGTCCGGAGAAAATAACATGCCCGTAATAAATGGGTGTCCCTAAGGCCGGGTTTCACTGTAGTTCACGCTCCCGTCCATACGTAAACGGTCATTGAAAACAAAAATGTTCGAAAAAACTCTCCAAAATTGAAACCTCCGTTTTCATACACTCTTGTGAACAGTCGAAAACGGAGCTTATTGAAAACGCTGACACCACATCATATGATTCAAAAACGCTGCACACGGATTAATATGGATAGGCAAAAAAAAAAAAAAGAGAGAAACACAAACACACATAAACATAAACAAACAAATCGAACACGCTATCGTGTGGAAAGATAAACTTTTTATAACGGACAAAGAAAACCGTTTTCAAAGCGGATTCGTGTGCGTCAACAAAATTAGCACTTTTAGTTTTATACCACGTTTGTCTTTCTTATAATCTTCGGAATAATCTTGCATCTTTCCTTAGAAGTAGAAATGGTCCTTCCATCAATCTTTACATATTTTTTTTACCCGAAGACTGACTGACGAACATTCAAAAACGAAATAGAGGTCTGGATTAGTACCCTCGCGGGGCACGGGGATAATCTTCTTGGAAACCACATTCTTTGTGCGTACGAGTTGCTTTTCAAATCGCAGTGACCCTCTTTGCGCCGTATTTCGCAAAGGATAGATCAGTTTTTTTCGAGATTCATTTCTTTGACGTGTCTCGTTTTACAGGTGAAAATGACAGCTAAATGGTTCGTTCTAAGCTAAAATGGCCGAAACTACTTATCAAGCTACAAGGCCAAAAATTTATGGAATCGAGGAATGGTTGGCTGAGTAAAGTTAAGCAAAAGTTAGATTTTGCTTTATTGGGGTCAATATATGATCCATATATTCGCATTACTTTTCCTTGGCCGATCAGCGCCCAAAAAACGCACAATCAAGAATAATAAGGTGCCATAGGTCTTTCCTCTTTGCTTGATAAATTAGGCGTTTTTCTTTCCTTTTTTTATAATTGGCCATGTTTACTTTCTCCCCACAAACCCTTTCACTCCTAAGCTTAAAATGCAGGTTTTCTTAACAAATCAAGAAGAAAATGTATGAGCGATGGAGTGGGAATTGATAGTTTAATCAACTTCTGGGGAGAAAAAGAGGAAGAAACTTGAGGTTGATCGCTATTGCGGAGTGAAAGATTTAAATCAATTTTAATGCAAAAAAGACTTCAAGAATGAGCGATGGAGAAAGGAACCGATTGGAACCTTCGTACGCAACGGTTTGATATTTCTATCGAGCGTGCGCAAGATTATGTCTGAATATTCTTTTTCTCTCAGATTCTTCTACTGGTGACTGACGGTAGGGCACCCTACGACATTGACCCTTATCTGCCAGTACAGCTTGAACTCCAGGTGATCACTTACTTATATACTTAGTATTACTGATTCACCCGAATGGAACCAATCAATCCATACGTCAATTTATGTATGGTACCGAATGTCTACGATACATAGTTTAAAAATCTTACATTATATAACTTGGTTCGACTACGGGTCGATGTCGGTGTTAAAACTGGGAAAAAGTGCAAGCGTGTTCTAAATTTTTCTAAACACCTTAAACATGCACCTTTGAATATTGTTGTTATTAATATTGTCAGTTTTTTGTTGTTTTGCCAGCGCCAATTACAAGTTGAAATCATGGCGGTGGGCACACGAAACCCTCAAATGTCTGAAAACCCAGACAATGAAGAGTTGCTGGCCATTTCAGTCGGGAAACAGGGAAACGTTTTCTACATGGACAAACTGGATGATTTGGTCAAGAAGATTCAACTGGAAGGAAAATCTGTTTGCCAGTAGCTACTCTGAAGATGAGCGGAAGAACAACGGCATGAAGTCATCCCAGCTGAAAAAATATGTAAACAAAAAAAGATGAACTGGACTTGGTTAATAAAGGGAATACGGTTTATATGGTTTTCTATTTGAATGGCTAGCAAAAGGATTAGCTTTATGCTGGGGCGAAAGACTAACTATGATATTTTATCTGTCTCGTTAAACAATACGCAACTGTTTTTCTGTTTTCCAGTGTAAAATAATACACCAGCTATTTCTGTTGGGAGAAGGTCGTACTAGACTGGATTGGCCTCGATTAATAAAACCAAATAAGAACAAGAACAAGAATAACAACATTAATAGCAATAACAATAACAAGCCGGTCCGCCATTAAAGGGCCTCCCTGTGCAAGCCCGCGTAAAAACTGTCAGCGGTTCTTTTCTGTGACGTCATCTTATCATCAAGGAGGAAAATTACATAAGGAAATGACTGCGAGGTCGTTTTTATGTTTGGTTTATTCGACATCCACATGCGAAAACGATCTCGTACCGGACTCAGAGTCATCAGGAAATAGTAACGAGTCTACAGAAAATGATTTAGGAAAGCCGCTGACAGTTTTTTACACGGGCTTTTATAGGGAGGCCGAGTAATGGCGGACCGATTTTGACGTGTTTTGAAGGTGAATTATCTGCTTCTTTTTGACAAGTCCATAAAAGTTATGCCAATTTTTCGGCAGTTCAGGTGATGTAGATTCACTCCAAGTTGACATTTTAATAATGTCGTCTCTATTTGATCGCAGTAGCACTTTAACTTTCAATAGCACCGGCGCCTCAACAAATCCCGCATGTTTCACCACACTCTGCGCGTTGATAGAGAACTTAGGTTTTGATACCGTGTGCGCACATAAAAGCTGATTGACTATCAATTCTCAATACATCACTCACACACTTTCTTCTTACGCGGCTGGAAAAATCTGCAGTTTGAACTTGGGAGTTCACTTGACTACAGCGATATTGTGCGCTTGTCACTAGCGCGCCTTTTATGCAAGAAAATGGTCGCAGTAAAAGCAAAATCCACCCGGAATATAGTTGATCATATTTGGGCGGATACTTGAAAATGATGCTTCAACTGAGCGTGTAAAGGGGCAGGCCAATTTTAATTCATGATTAGTGAAAAATAAACCAAAGTGGATTTGAGAAGTTTGTTAACTACGTTGTAGCACATTGATTATACATTCTTACTTTAATAATTACGGAATGCGTTTCTTCGAGATGCAAAACTGTATCCCTGAATAAACATATTTTTGTGACCAATGCAACGAGATCTTCTCTAAAGTAAGCATAGTCAACATACAAAGCAGCCAAAGGCAGACCATCCAAACCCATCACTCATAACGTGTCAAGACAAAACAGTGTTTTATTAGTCTCTATGCGCTTTTTCTAACTTCCAACTGTAATAACACATTTCTTGACAGTCTGTTTAAAATTTGCAGCAATGTCTGCAAGAAGACGAGTGACCCGACTAACACAAGAATAACGACAGCAATGGAAAACATTTTGTTAAAAACACGTTCTTTATACCTGACATCAACATTGAAGAATCACTGTTTTTTTGTTTTTGTTTTTGTTTTTTCTGTCCGTAACTTCTGTTCGACTCAGAATTTCAGACAATGCTAACTTAATTTTTTGCGGCAGCAACCGCAGAAGCAGAACTGAAGAAACTTTGCATTGACAAGTAAAATACGATGGGTGCCCCACCAATCAGAATATTAGAAGTAAATGTGGTGCAGCATGCGACCGTTGAAGCCCTACACATTAAATGAAAAATGGTTTCGCAATTAATCACCGCCCACCTGGCAGCTGCCTGCATACTCTGACAGCGCAACCAAACGCTATTTAATATTGTCTTTATATGAAACCCACGTAGTATGGTTGCCCTGCAGGGATATTCGACGTTTGACCTTGTTTCGTTAAGGCCTGTGCAAACGAACGCAGCATGTTGGCACAACATCGCCCAACATTGTTGTTTGAATGCTGTGCGATGTTAGCCGAGGGTGTTCAAACGATTGCAACATGTTGGGCAATGTTGCGTGAAACTAATCCAAAAGGGGATCTGGGATTGATATTAACGCAAATGCTTTTGCAAAACCGTATGCGTCTATAATATAGCGGCCGATCAACACAGACGATGGAAAGCGCGGAAATGCATCTTAATTACTGCCCTTCTGGAAGAGTTCAATCAAACTAAAACGCTCAAGTGTGCACGTAGAGGTTGCGGTACTCATTTTTGAAAACAGACTCTCTCTTCTAGCATATGGATTTGCTCGTCAACTTCCTGCTCCGACCACTTTATCCTTATTTGCGGCTGAAACGGCCTTCAACGAGCACTTCACTTTCCGCCATCTTGTTTAAAACAATTAAGTCCCCATGGTTACCGAATTGACAGAGTATTCAGTGCGCAAGCGTGAGGCCAATAATGTTGCCCAAACCCGTCCAAACGAACGCAGCATGTTGCGATGTGCTTCACTGACCACGAGGACAAAAGAAATGGGACCATGTGTACTTTAGCTGCCGTCGGCCGACGTATCGACCGACATATCTACCGATACGTCGGCCGACAGTCGGTCAATGTGTCGGCCGACGTATCGGCCGACTGTCGACCGACTGTTGGCCGACTGTCGGCCGACATTTCGGTCGATACGTCGGCTGACGGCAGCTAAAGTACACATGATCCAAGAAATGTTGGCAGGTGTTGGGCGCAAAGTTTGAATGATTTCAAACTTCACACAACATGTGCCAACATCATGCAACATAGCCCAACATGGTGTACTAACGATCGCAACATGTTGTGCCCAACAATGTTGGGCGATGTTGTGCCAACATGTTGCGTTCGTTTGCACAGGCCTTTGTACTGCCAGCATCTCGATTATGATTCACCTCGCTTTTCATATCAGCCGCATGCCCTTGGGTGGTTAGGTTCCTTCAGTTCAAAATTGTTATCATTGTTTTTATTTTTTAATTTCCGCTTGGGTTCCGAGAAAACGTTGTTTACTCTGGGAGAAAATATTTGCACATCCATTCACCCACAGACATAAATCAAACTTTTAGTGTGACTGTGTCAATCTAAGGTGGAAGCGGATATGCATAGCGCACACTTTTTTTGCACGATTTATATCAAATATGGCATGCTAGTACTGTAGTATTGCGCATTGCTTCACTCATGATATTTTTTATTCCTTGAGGTATAGTATAGAGAACAGGGGAAGCGTGACATGTAGTGATCTGTAAAACTTAACAATAGCCTGATGGAACAGTACTACACTGCAGAAAAGAGTGGTTTTGTGCCTTCTGTGAACCTTGGGAATAAATGGCATGCGTGATATATTAGTAAAACACTTTATGGTTTGCCGTCCTCAGGGCACTGTGTCAGTGTACAATAAGAAAAGGTGGAAGCAAGGAACACTGGCTCTTTAATGTCCAGTGAAGTTTATTTTTTCTTCTATCGCGTACCTACACATTTTGACAGTTTATACACTCAACATTCTGTAGCTATTTCAATTGAACTATCCGCTAATAACGGACATGTATATTGAGATCCATATCTGCAATAAGCACCAGCCCCAAACTACCTTTGGCAAATGGTTTGAACCCAGGAGTGTGAACAGTAGGTTGGTTGTGACCGTCCGAGTTAGAGTAGTCTTCAGGAAGACTGTTGTTGGTGACTGACGTTTCGATTCCCCTCAGGGAGTCGAAACGTCAGTTACCAACAACACTCTTTCTGGTGACTACTCTAACCCGGACGATCACAACCAACCTACTGCTCAAACGACCTTGTTAGCTGATATGCTCAAGACCAATTTGTAAACCCGCGTTTTTTTCGAAGCACCGACTATAACATCTCCTTAAACGATTCCAACTGCTTCGCTGAGTTGTAAGGGAATTTAGCACTCTTTTGTAGTATCATTTGGCTCTCAGTCGAAAGGAATTATTATAATGTCAACCAGTAGCAAAGTTTACCAGAAGATCATTGAGGAAGTTGTAAAGGCACAAAATAAAATGAGACCGTACCAATGCAAGTGGTACAACGGGCAAAAATTTTTTCGGTCTACTACAAGCCCTTCGTTCGACGTCTACTGTAGTTCTCTTTTACTACAATCCTGACCAAAAGTATGTGACACTCTGAAAAAATGCTATGTTTTCACCACCACTCCTTGTTGAACAACGAAAGCGGCTCCTGTTTCCGAAACTTACTCCTCCCCCCTCCCCCCATGCACTTTGAGCACATTCATTCAACATTGCAAGGGGGGAGGGGGGCGGGAAGAGGGAAAGTGTCACAATTTTTAGATAAAAGGCTAAGTGTCCCACGACTTTTGGCCAGGATTGTCTCTATGACGCGAGTTAATTAAAAACGTCCATAACTTCTAGAGGATTTGATGTATTGTAGCCAAATTTGGATGGGTAAATTTTATAAACGCTGTGCATGTATTTTCGATATATTTACTGCGAAAGAATTATTTTAGCGCGAGCTTTCAGTGATATAAGGGGGTCAATAAGGGTTAATTTTATGAAAAATATGTAAATTGGCGCGAAAATTGAGTAGGCGGAGATAATCTTCCTGAATGACTTCAGATGGAGTCCCACTATCATTGCTTGGGCCGACCTTTTGCAGGCGTTGGAGGGCGACACTGTGCATTTGCCAGCGCCCAAGAACTTTTGTAAGCGATACATTAAACTGAGCAGCGACACGCTACTCTTTGCTACAGCAGATGCTTCGCCAGTCCTGATAAAAGGCGGATGCATCGATCGTGTTAATAGTGAAATGATGGACGTGAGGTGGCGTTTTTTTAACCTCTGGAAACAAATTCCTCAGTGCCAGCAGCTTCGCATTCGTGTGGCCATTGTTTCGCAGTGCTTGTATTGCAACACAGTGAAACATGAAACTGGATGCATGGCGTCAGTGTGCCGAGTACTGACAACAATTCTCATCAATTCTCACCGGGGAAAGTTGGATTTTTTGAAAGTAAAAGAAATTGTACTTCTTGATATTGCACACAATGACTTATCGTTAATATTTCCTCTATTCTAAGTGGTGTTTATGGTTCAAACATGCCATTTTGATGTGGTTTCAACAGTTCTCACCCACTTACAGCTATAAGATTATAAATAGATTCTGATTTTTATTAACGGTCAAGGTGAAAACTGTTGAAAATCATGCTTCGGCTGGTCAAATATACCGGCCAATATGATATGTTAATGTATCTACAGTAATCTACAGTGGGCAAAGTAGTTCGAACGTTCTTTTCTGAGGAAGTGCTGTAAAATCCGAATTATTTGCGTATTTGCTACTGAGAATTGACGTTATTGTGGCCGAGTATTGTCACGGCATGAACTCGGACGTCACTCAAAGTACACATGTCACGTGTATCATGTAAGATTATACTAGTAGTTTTACTTCTTGTCGCTAGGAGATTGGTTTCTGTATCACTTACAAATTAATACACAGGGCTTTGAATAGATACTAGAGAGCTTAAGCACCAGACGTTCTTGATTCACGGACGGCAACCGGAAGCCTCGATTTGGGTTTCGCAATCAATGCGCATGTGCTGACGTTTTTGACGAGAAGGCACGGACGTGAGACCAGGTTGTTTGCAGTTCGTGTTGTTCTGACTGTTCTGACAGTGGCTTTGAGAGCGGAACGATTGAGACATGGCTTCAAACATCAAATTAAACCCGTAAATACAGTACATGTATCTAAAGTAACGTTTTTCAGTAGTCAAAACAGCGTTTTTGCCTCTAATCCATATCGCTATACCGGAATGGAAATGACATTCGTCTCAATAAAATACATAGTCCTTCCATCTTGTCTGCTGTGGTCCGTTGATGACAGTGGAAAGTTTCCGGTAGCTGAAGCGCATCAGCAAGCTGTGGTAGGTCTTTTTTTTTCAACTCTAAACTCGGCCTTGCACTCCGCTTCTTCAACACGCTCGATATTAAACCTTTCGTACTTTTCGTACGAAAATTCTGGGTTTTTGCACGAATTCTCTTCCAATAACAGCAACAGCGCGTTTCTAACATCTTTTAAATGCGGCATGTTACAAAATAAAGTCGGGAACAATGACTGAACAAAATTTGTAAATATCACGTTCGCGGTGGCGCGGGCCCGCCGCTTAAGTAAAAAATTTCGCGCCAAGAACGCCGCTGTCGATCCAGTCTTCCTCGGTATTTTGACGTCCGTGATATCAAAAACGTCTGGTGCTTAAGCTCTCTACTTGTTTATTGTTGCCGCGGCATGACGTCACCAGTCTGACCAGCTGAAGACATTTGCTCTTAGTGTGCGTTGCCCGGTGCGAAAAACCCAGCAATGCTTGAAACAAAATATAAAAAGCCAATTGGACTAATGCTGGGAAACGTATTCCCCGATCGAATTGCAAACGCACAAGCCCTGGGGAATAGGGCTGAAACAGAAACGCCACTATGATAACCAGCCAGACGCACTGTCACACAGTCGACCACAGAGGACATGATTATAAGGTCAGCGCCCTCTGCTCCGCGGAAATTGTTTCTTTTCCCATGTGAATCGCTGTTTTTCGTTTAATTTCGACGTCCGAGTATCGTAAAATAAACGATTAATCGACTTGAAAGTTTTAACCTCAGGTTTTAGTCGTTAAAACTGGCATTTAATTGTGACCGTTACATTTTCAATTTTCACCCCGTCACAATCATATTCCCCAGCACATACAATACGAGCACGTCATTCACTAAAATGTTCCAACTGTTTTTTAATAGGCAAAGTTGGTTCGCATACATACACAAGGTCACGAACAACAACTATTTCAAGTTTGGCATCAATACATTAAATCCTCTAGAAGTTATGGACATTTTTAGTATAACTCGCGTTATAGACAATCCTGGCCAAAAGTATGTGGGACACTCTGAAAAAATCATGGCCAGAAATTGCGGACATTCTGAGCCTGCAAGATACTCAGCGGATTTTACCATAGGCTCAAATCCAATATGGCGGCCAATCGCAAGAGAAACAGCGTTGATTATCTTGAGCTCCACAACCGTTCATCGGTGGTATTATTTCAAACTAAACCCAAAAAGATTAAAACATACTCCAAGAAGTATGAGATGGAGAGAATAATTACCAAGAGGAAAGCTGCCAACTTGAGTATATCGAGCTTTTGTTCAAATTGGTTGTTCGCATAATTTATGATCCTGATAACCGTGCTGACCATCCCTTAAAGTGCCTATAAACCTTCAGACGTTACGTTTATATATGAAAGTAGGAAGTGATCTAAGCAACTTATACTCAAAGAAACTCCGTTCCGAAGCGTTCTTATACTTTTTTCACGCGGTTGAATTCAGAATTCCGAAATCTTGACCGAGCGACATGGGAGAGGGAAGAGAGAAGGCTGGCCGATGGAGAGTACTACGTGGAAGCCGGCCTCTCATCTTGCGAGCTTGAAAGTGGGGTTTTCAATGAACATTTTGATACCAAACACGCGTTACTTTGGAGGGAGAAACGGGCGCTGAACTTCACCTACCTTAGCGACCGGAAGTGAATCTTTGTCGCATCGTGCTGTATGGCGCTTTCAAATGAAATTTTGAAGATGGAGCATTTTCACGAGCAAAAACGAAAGGTACATTTCCAACTATCGGAGCCAGATTTTCGTAGGTGGCTTGAGAAGAAGGAGTACTTCAAGGAACGATATTGGCAAATTGAACAATGATAGCCGTTTCTTCTGCATTTTCCTTTGAAGTTCGGGTTACAGCGTATTTTTGACTTTATGACGGGTGATTTGTATAGCGGCGACTGGCAATTTTATATCGCTCAAAACGAAAGTAAGACTATGTGTTTTAGGTTTTATTTTTAAACGAGGAACATAAGAAGCAATAATAGAATTATGTTTGATTTTGGCAAACAGATATATTATTATGGCTAGGGTTGTATTTGCCTTGAGTCGGTCAATCTTCAGTCGAAGCTCTGTATTTTCATCCGCCATTTTAATTACGCGATTGGGTAAAGCCGCTAACGCGCTGCGGGCTCAATGTCCACAAATTCTGGCCATGTGTTATGTTTTCACCACCATCCTTGTTGAACAACGAAAGAGGCTCCTGTTTCCGAAACTTACTCCTCCACCCTAAATAAAAGGCTGAGCATGCTTAATTTTAGTAAACCAACAGTGACTACTTGTAACATTTTGTCATATACCCACCCTGAAGTATTGACCACGACATCAGGATCAAAAGAACAGAAAACAGTTTATAAGTTCCAAAACCACTGCAAACTGCGGCGCTTACGTCGATCTGGAATCGGTAGCAGATCACAGGAATATCCTCCATAACAGCTTCGGCACAGTCGATTGGCTTGTCCCACGGACGCAGAAAGGGATTGAACGTTTCAAGCAATAACTTAAAACACTCCTTCCCTGGGTCTTCGAGGTCACACTAGCAGGACACGTCAAGGAGCAATGTCCAACAAAAGACAAGTCCGACCAACCCAGCGAAAAGGACAGTGACGGCAAACATGGTAAACAAGAGATGTTCTCTAAACACCTTATCTGTGAAATCAATGTTGAAGAATCGCCACCTGAACGTTCCGTCAGAGGCTTTTGTTCGGCTCAGAATTTTAGGGAACGCTTTTGAGGCAATCCATCCCGCACAATCCACTATTTTCTTGTGTTTCTTGAGGAGGCAACCGTAGCAACATAGAGCGAGAAGGAATAATAGGAATGATGCGACGATAAGTGAAGCTACGATGGGTGTCCCACTCATGAGACCGTAGTAGATGTGATACATTTTTAAAGCGAAATCTCCACAACATTCAAGCCGTTTAAAACAACGAGCACTAACGTTTTGGCAATCAGTCAAACAACTTGGCAGCCCTGAACTGCGAAACCAAATACTATTAACTATATATTAGAATCACGTGGTATGGTTGTCCTGAAAGGTGCGTTTGTCGGACATGTGGTATTCTTTTAGCCTTGTTTCATTTTAGTGCCATCAATCGATTATTATTCTCCTCCTTCTTCACTAGTTGGCGTACATTGCATAAACGGTCAGGTTCCCACGCTTCATTTAAAATTGTTGCCATAGAACAAATTCTTCAATTTCCGCTCGGATTCCGAGAAATGGTTGTTTACACAGGCCGATGCAACAACAAGGAAAAGAAATGTAAAAAATAGTCATCGCATAACGCTTATATGTTTTAATAGTGTGTTAATTGGGATAATTATGTTTACTGTAATTCTGTAATTTTCATAAAAGCAACAATTTGTGCAAGGTCTGAGGTCAAATCAGCAATATTGAGTACGGGCTGCAGTCTGGCACAGTACTATATGTATTTGTAAGAAGGAAAAAGTAAGCAAGCGTCCTAGACTTCGTTGAAGTAATAATACATATAGTCAGCCTGCACCTTTAGTATTGCACAGCGGCTTCAGTTTGTCACTAGTCTTAGTTCATATCAGTATCGTCTGTCTTTAGTGGTGTAGCAAGGAGTAATGCAGGACTGGTGAAGTACTGTGTTTAGTAATCTGTATGCCTGATCCAGTTAAACAGTGTACTGAACGTACTGTTTAGGTATAAAACCAAAGAAGTGCGTGCCGTACTTGATGTCGATGGAACATTTTGGTTGGCAAAGTTTTACATATACCAGGATAGGAAAGGTGGAAACAATGAACACAGATTAGTTCTCCCCTGTCCTGCCAAGTTTATTTTTCTTCTACCATAGTACACTTCTTGACAATCATAACAAACACTTTCTGGCTGCTTCAACTCTTATCGACTGAGCTAACGTATGATCCAATCTACGATAATATTGAGGCACGACTTTAAGCATCGACCCGTTTGTCAGTGATCTCCTGGAGACCAACGTTTGTGTTGTTTCTTTCTTCATTCTCGCCGCCGTTTTGATCCAGATTCACAAGATATGGCCAAGGGATAAAAAATATTTATGAAATATACAATCAAATGGATACAGAAAACCGCTTGAAGGATGATATTTAGTTTGCTAGTATTTAACTCTATATCTAGAATGGGGAATTCATCAGTGAATTTCTCCCACATGAAAGCGGCGATGATGAGCAGAACGGAAACAGCTAATAGAACAAAACAGTCGAAACATCTCACAACAGTAACATACTTTACCCACAGCCTAAAGAACGCTGTAAAACTAACTAAAAAGTATTGAGGAAATTATTTGAAAAACTCCCCCAAACGCTCCTGAAGTATAACCAATGTTGAAAACACTTCGATAACAAATTACAGTCACAGTTCCATTCAGGATTTCTTCACTGCTGCAGTTAACGGGATTTGCACAAGCATGAGTCAGTGTCTCCTTAAATTCCAACTGTTTCCTTGAGTCGTAAGGGAAGCACTCTTTAGTTGTATCGTATGGGTCACAGTCATAGGAAATGTCAGGCAGCAGAGCTTGCCAGAAGTCCTTGGAGCGGGTATTGGCTTCACCCCATTTGGAATTGATGTTCTTGGAGCTGGAGTTGGTCTTGTAGAGGGTACTGACCTTGGAGCTGGAGTTGGAGCTGGAGCTAATGATGCATTTTGTATAGCTAACAATAGCTCTCCCTTATTCATCTTCCACCTACCAATTGCTTTAACTAGTTCATTGCATTTGCTTTCACGAGTTAAAAAGGCAAAAGAATTGAGATGCATAACACAACTCACCCTGCAAGACAGTCAAATTGTAATTAAAAGCCTATACTCAAACTGCAGATTGCAGCTCACTCTTCAGAGATTCGAGATGTTTGATAATACAGTGTGCATGCAATATTGCAGTTACGGTAGTTTTCCACACATTGTTTACCCCGTTTCAGTCAAGGTATAATACGAATAAAAGAACACACGTCCAACTTTACTCAACAGCAACATAAACACAACTATTAGAATGTGTTCATTTAGAGCTTTCAACCTTTGAGTGGCCACACATTTTAGGATTCATTTGACAGTTCAGTTTAAAGTTCCTAAGCCTGAGTCAAATCGCAAGACACTTCACATGCCGCTAATAGTCAGATTTATAAATTGGTATAAGACAAATCTACTTTATATATGTATGAAAGACAGATGTCCGTCAGCTTACCTCAATATGCTTCTAAAGACTCGGGAAATCGTGCAGCCGGCGATGGGAGCTGAAAATGTGAACAGTATTATTTCACCACAATGCATTGACAAAATGGCGGATATATACAAACCGTGTGGACTGAGCTCTACTTACAAATGCCGGTGATCACTCGCGGGATTAGTGCGGGCTTGCGTGACTAAACCGCAGACAGCCTTGCGTCAATGCTGATTCAAATGGGGCCAATCCATTGCTTAGAAATATTGATATCCGGTAAAAAAGAGAAGGGAGGGGGGGGGGGGAATTAACACAAAAAAATTTACTTTGAAATATCCGCTAGCTCAAAGCCAGCCTGTGAATACAGCCAGGTTGGGCAGATGCTGAGCCCCGAGGTTTTGAGCTGCCTGAGACAAACTCAAAACCTGCCCAACTTGAGGCGACTGTATTAACAGGCTATCCCAAAGCATCCATTCATTTAACGTTGATTGAGAAATAAACATTTGGGGCGAGTACACTCTTCTCGGCACTTCGATCAAATGTCCTAAGTCTTTGTAAAGGTATTGATTTCCTAAAAAATTATGTAGGAATGTATTTTATTCGGCAGAACATACACTACTCCGACCAACGTAATCAAAATATTTCAGAATATTGTCAAAGTTAACTGAGCAAAATAGTGACAACGACCACCTCTGCAAAACATTCAGACTAAAAACAAACATAAATCGGTCTTTTGTTACGCCATGGCAGTGCGATTTCAAATGTTTCATTCTAAAGAAAGTTCGTGTGCGAAGCACATGATGAAGGTACAGTAATTAAACCTCGTAAAAGAAAAGCAAACTCTCCAGCATGGCCACGAAAACGGAAGGGAAGCCGTTATAATCATTTTCATTGCTTCCTTGCGTCAACGTCGTTGTCATGGTTTCTTGATCCCTCTATTATTTTACTCGTCTTTCTTCTAACAAAATTGAATAGCGTTCGACAAAAAAGTTAACAATAACTGGCATAACTAAAGAGTTGCACAAATTCAACAATTCTCGGTGTAGCCCTCGGTTCGTATTTAGCTGCATGCTTCATTGTCACTTTACATTTTTTGGACGGTGCTACTGTTTCTTAACCGAATTCCAGGTCAACTTTAAACTGAAAAAAGCAGGCAGCTAAGCTATTTTAAAAGGCAACAATACCATTCGTACTATGCCTTGGTGACAAAAGCTAGTATTTCATTTTCTTAATAATGCATTTCTGTAAAGGCAGATCGGTTGCCATGAATGTGAAATATCTCCAAATTATTTCCGTGCAGCCATCAAGTGATCATCGTTGCCGCCATTATCCCACAAACATATTGCTTCGTTCTCATAGGTAAGGATAAAATATCTTGCGCTCTAGCTAGAATATTTACCTCGATGATGTCTGTAATCTTTTTCAGTCTTCACTAAAAGGTGCGAAGTTCGTATAAACTTCGCTGCGGCAGACTCTCCAAAAGCACCATCATCCAGCGAACTTATACATCTGCGCTGAATATGTTGAGCAAGGAATTTTCTCAACGGCGCTCAAGATTGTACATGACACAATTTGCCATGTTAAATTTTACCAGGTAGTAGGCGTTGAGGTATGAGTTTCTCAAAGTGTCCACTAACTGCGATATGACTTTAGCAACAAAGAGATTAACAGTCTGACTTGTCATGCATGCTGAAGAAACAACGTCCTTCCACAACAAGCAGGCTTGTTTGATTTTCTGATTATATTTTCCCTTGCTCAACTATGCTAAAAATTGAAACCGAAAAGTGCACAGCATTTACTAAAATGATACTGGATAAATTGGCCGGACCTGTTCCCTGATGGTTTGGCCCTTACGTAAGTTGTCATGTACCGACAACTTGTCATGCATGCTGAAGAAACAACGTCCTTCCACAACAAGCAGGCTTGTTTGATTTTCTGATTATATTTTCCCTTGCTCAACTATGCTAAAACTTGAAACCGAAAAGTGCACAGCATTTACTAAAATGATACTGGATAGATTGGCCGGACCTATTCCCTGATGGTTTGGCCCTTACGTAAGTTGTCATGTACCGACAACTGGTGCATGGGTGAAGGTATCAAAATATCCCTAGAACAAGCAAAACTTTGGGCTATTTCAGCTATGATTTCTATTCCGGACTAGATCCAAACAAAAGCAGCCCAGTATTGACCACAGAATACATGAATTATTTCGCTTCCAGAGACAAAAGGGCGTTAGTTCTTTCAGCACTGGTCATCCGAGTGTGCGTAAATCTTTGCAAAGCGCCGAAGCAACGTATAATTTGTCTTCGGTTAGACTAAACAGCGATTCTAGTAATCGCCACACCCGACAGTCTACAGACAATTTGCATCTTTTTCTGTTCCCCTTGCCAAAATTATGGGAGTATCAACAAAAATAGTCTTTCACTAACACAGTCATTGAAGAATGGATCGGAGCTTGCTTGAAAATTAACGGAGACGTTTGACTCTAGTGTACGCTCTAATGGACAAACTAATTAAAATAAAAATACTAATTAAAATAAAACCTGTTGAGACTCTAAAGCTATAAATCGTGTGTCTTTCACAGCCGCAGTAAATTGCTTAAAATTGCCTAAGATTATAGTCTGAAATCCAAAGTTTGAAACTAGATGATTCTGGTGATACCTATAAGTACAAATTTAGAATTAATTTTTGTTTTAACCAATTGTTGCGTTATTAGTGGGGTTAGTTTTAGAATGTGGAAACGTCAGCACATTGGACGTTAATTCTTCATGTTCCTTAGAATCACTATTCAATAGAACTGAAAAGTAAAGCAAAATATG
This sequence comes from Plumapathes pennacea, assembly GCA_964036295.1. Taxonomy (NCBI): domain Eukaryota; kingdom Metazoa; phylum Cnidaria; class Anthozoa; order Antipatharia; family Myriopathidae; genus Plumapathes; species Plumapathes pennacea. The sequence continues at coordinate 10,582,437 of OZ038462.1, forward strand.
TTGGCTGTGGAATCTACCGACAGTCCTATCTCTACTCGCCTGCTAAGTATTTATCGCTTGAAGATGTTTCTTTTGAGAACCTATATACGGCATTGCTAAGCAACACGTCTTTTTATCTGAATATATCATTATTTAAATAAGAATTTTATCCAGCTTTTAAAATTAGTATTTACTTGCCTTAGATCGACAAGAAAACAAAATGAAAAGCGTTTGGACAAAATGGGGTTGTGTCATACAGTATATTTTGTCTAACAAACGTCCAATCAGTACTGTTGTTTAGAACAAATTTCCTGTAGGCAGGGCGCATTCCAATCTGATCGCATAAACTGCTACCAATACTTGATATCCAGCAATTATTAATGTTATCATAAGTTGAAATTTGCTACATGCAAACTAAAGTAATTCGTATTAAAGTGTTATGCATTAATATTAATTAGTAATGCATTAAAGTAATGCATTGAACCCATTTTAACTTTGTGCAAGAAAACCTATTAAGTAAAACTTGATGTTCGCGTTGACCCAGTTATACTTTTCATGTAAGTGTCTTCCAAGGAAAGCGCGTTGACCCAGTTCTACTTTTCATGGAAGTGTCTTCCAAGGAAAGCGCATTGACCATATCACACAGACGTGAATCAGTTCTAGAAGAAATCTGTCTCGCATAACTGCACCAGTCTTGATAATATATTTACTTCATTTTATTTTACGTTCTATATTTCCATAAATCTGCAGAGGCAAAAATCAAGATGAAGCGGGAGACTATTCTGCTGATAATTATTCTCGCACTCAACTGCTCTGTTGCAAAAAGATTACACAGGGGCAAAGGATGCAACCACGGACATGTAAAAGGTATTTATCAACACAGCAATAGTAATTAAAATTACAGTAACAGAACCTTTTTGTAAAACAATTATTGCATGAGACGAGTTTTGAGCAATGTCAAATTCTGTCAATCCCAACTTGGTAGCCAGAGATTTTTTTGCAATTCGCTAGCTTCAATTGAAAAGGGTTATGCATAGCCGCTTTACGACAATATCTGCACTGCTATCAAGATAGGGTATTGACAATGGTCACTTGAGGTTTCATTTAACAATTCCAGTTCTTGGAAGCTCACACTGCAATTAAAGCGGCCTTTAGGTTTCACTTGGCAATTCAGTTCTTGGAAGCTGACACTGCAATAAGAATGAACTCATTGAGAGCCTTCATCAGAGTTGTCACACTTTTAGGTTTCATTTAATAGTTTAAAAGTTAAATACGCCTTTCGTAATATTAAAATATATGAATATTTAATTATGTTTAACAACAGTATGGACACTGGTCAGTCCCAATGCTCTTAAAAAGCTAGTGAGTCGTCGTAAGTTTTGGACGTTTAGTTCAGTGTAAAAGTTTGAGATCTAAGTTGCTTTACACGTGCTAAAAAAATGTGGCACTGCACCTCAGAAAGTTGGCCCAACCTTGTTCCAAAAGAACACAAACTTTCCTGCAACTGATTCTCACACGTTATAAGCTTAATATGTAATAGCGTTTTGTAAGACGTTCCTTTTATATTCGATCTACTTGCCTTCTTAGTGTTCTTTGCCAACCCATTGCGAGAGGATTTCTGGCTAAGTGATAAGTTTGCCTATGTAGAGGTGAAGCGATCAGGAGACAAATGGGAGAGAACAGTTATCAGGTAAGTAGATAGAAGGAGATAGAAGAAGATGTAAAGTGTGAAAGGAGAAGAAAGAAATAATATGATGGTCGGTTGTCCGTAGAATAACCGCATGCATCTATAAGGAGAAACGTATTCGAGATTTAATTTCCCCAACTGAGCAGACAACCACAATTTGTTTTATCGTTTATCAAACTCATCGATGTGTGTCGGTAAAAGGCAATTACTCCCTTTAGCATGCAGGTGCCTGCCCCAATGCCCTGCCTGTTTATTGAGTTTCACGTTTCTCCACTGGGACATCGTCTGTCATATTTTTGTTTTGCTGTACTGGTAACCAAAAGCAGTGTTCGATGTTGATGTATATTTTGTTTTATATGTGAACATGATCTAACATTGTTATGGGCTGAGAAGGCCCTTTGAAATAATTACAATAGTTACTCAGATAATCTTTTGGATGTTTTTGCTTCAGTTACACCTTACACGACGTTTGTGCTGGAAACAAAATGGTTGAGTATCAGCTCGTATTTGAAGCAAATGAACTGACCAAAACGATAAAAGTTCCTTTGATCAACGAGGTCTGTGAGACAGGTGGCAGGGATATTGTGATTTTTATTAAAAACGATGCGGAAGATGACAAGGCACAAATCACAGGATCTCATGCAAAGATCATAAGAGTCAAGGACGGTTAGTAACGATTTTGAGCTTTCGGAATACTTCTGGTTTACGGTATTTGCCTGGGTATTCCTCTTTTGTACATACTTAGCATGGAGAAACGATTACTTGCAATTGAAGATCTTAATAAAAAATATGAGGGATACATAAAACACGGCGGGCAAAAAACAAAGGCATGTACTCAAAACACCAGCAGCCACTAAATTACAGGTTGTATATGCATGTCATTTATCCTTGTACATATACATGTGTGTACACACCAAGGAAATGCGATCTTAACCTCACTCGCGATGGTCAGCGTTCGTCGCCATTACTCCGAAACTCGGTCTAACTTGAGGTACAACTTCAATTCGTTTCCAATTTGTGGGAATATGCATTGGGGTTCTTTAGTACGAGTTTCTTGGGTATTTCTTGAGGTTTTACGGCTGAACTACAAAATGTGCGCTTAAATCAGTGACCGCTGACTCAAAATTAAGATGATCGCACGATCGAACTTCCGCCTTGTCACTTGTATTAAAGAGCTGACCAAATTCTTCATATACTCGAAAATACATGTAACTGAATAACAGACAGACAATTAGATGGATAGATAGATGACGTTCTAATACCAATCTTATTTCTCGCCCAGGATGTGGCTATTACCTGAGAATTGCCGTCTTCTTGGACTCATCGAGCAGCTTTCAACCGTGGGAATTCTCCTTGGTGAAGGACTTCGTTCTGAAGCTTTCTTCGCACTTCCCACTGGCAGTTGATAAAACTTCTTTTGCCCTTGGACAGTTCGCCTCGCACGCAACGGTTACGCTCGGCTTCGATCAACCCGGGAGCTACGCAAAGAAACAGTTTAAGAACATATTGAGAAGCATGAAGTACAGTGGCGGTAACACACGAGTTGACCGTGCCTTTGAGAAGGCAAGGGATTTGTTCAAAAAAATGGCGAAATCTTCTTTGTATCTGCGTCACCAACCCACCAAGGTAAAACTTTAAATCTCGACGAATTGAATGTTATATCCCATAACAATTTACGCCAGCCTCTTAGGCCTGTTTCAAACGTTTAATTTAAAACACGTCGAATACAATGTGAACTTAAGATGAAACAATAGCTTTTGCTCATTTGCATTGTATTTGACGCATGTTATGTTCGACGTTTTATAAAGGCCTTGTTTGTGTCAAACAAGACTTCTCATAAGAGACATTCTCTCTAACATTTTGCAGACTTTTGTCAGATTAGAGTCCATTTAGTGGTGTTTGAGTTATGGTCCAACTTGTAAAATACACTTGTAAATTTTTATTGAATTGGCACCTGGGCCCAATTCAATAAAGCATTTACAAGTGTATTTTACAAGTTGGACTAAATCCTATGCACTTTTAAACTCATTTTAATCCAATACCATGGCCAAAAACTGTTACGATTGTGCATGTGAAACTGGTATCTGTAATATTTTGCAGACTTTTGCTTGATTAGAGTCCGTTTAGTGGTGTTTGAATAATGGTCCAACTTGTAAAATACACGTGTAAATTTCGTTGAATTGGCCCCTGGTGTCAGGCTACATCAACTTCCTATAAACTGGACAGTACCTCTATAAGACGGACAGTTTAAGTTAGGCCCGAGGATGGTCCGTCTTAGAGGGACTTCACAATAATACCCTTATTTTTCCCAGGTGCTACTACTGGTGACTGATGGGCAAGCGCCTTACGACATTCCTTCCTATGGGCCAATACAACGTGAACTCGAGGTGAATAGCACAGTGCGATTTCGTCAGTATCTTCGATACAGTGATTGCTCACTCACTTACTCGCTCACCTATTTGCTTGCTTACTAAATTCACTAAATTACAATCCGGGGCATGATTACGTAACCATGCACCAAATGACTCTTTCCTTCGGTCTCACTCAGTTCGCCCCGGAGCCTGGGAAGTAGAATACAACAAGACAGGCCCGTGGCCAGTGCGCTTGTGGCGTCATTAGTACAATGAATAGAGACACGCGGGGTCCCAGGAGAGGAACTTTTGTCGAACGTTTATATGCAAAAGATAGTATAGCCGACTCAGTTTTTGCAGACCCAAGAGCTCCCTTTATTTTTCTTGCCCTCTTTTCTTCTAATTTCGGTCAAACAAATATTCACGAAAAAACGTTTTACAATAATTGAGAGAAAACAATTATTGAAGGCCCGGCAGGAATATTCTTCGTTTTCAACAACCCAGTTTTTATTTCACGGGTCACGCGACCGCAGCATCCTTCAAAATAACAGATTGTACCTTTTTGACTCCAGAACTGAAACTAGCATGCCTGAATTAGTCAAGATGCCAATTTTGGATTGTTTAGGCTTCATTTTGGTGAAGCAGCGGCAATTTGCTTTTAGAGATTTGCTAAGGGGCCGTCGACATATTCACAACTCCCCCACTTAACGTCCAATGGACGTTTAGGGGGGGGGGGGGGGGGGGGGGGGGTCCGGACCGCCAAATAGGTGGACGTTAGTGCGGGAATTTTGGGGATTTTGGGGACAAAACCAAAAGAGAGTCTTAGTGGAAGAACAAATTGCTCGGCCGTTTTGTTACAATGGACTTAACGGAAGACCGGAAGGTCTCGAGCAATATATCTTGAACAATAACAGAACAAAGGTTATGAAGAAAGTCTGTACTTCGTATGGGTACACAATAGAAGGTAAATATAGAAATATAGGAAAAATCTTGCCGGCTGACCATTCTGTCACAACATTGAGAGAAACATGCGACCGTTGGCGATTCACCTCTCTCTTTGGATCGTTGGCATAAAACAAACAAGATTACAAGTAGGTATAGGCTGTATGTGCACGTTTCCACATACCAGGTATGAAATAAATTCATTGATTTTCATCTGTTCAGAACTTTCTGGTCGCCATTACTTCAGTTTCGGTACGTGTGTTATTTTTATGCTGTTTTTATGACCATGGGACAACAAATTATGGGTGGACGTTAAGCAGGGAGTGGGGGCTTTCGACCTTAACGTCCATGGACGTTAAGCGGGGGACTGGTGAATATGTCGACGGCCCCTAAGAGTTTGTATGTGGCGGCCATGTTAGTGGACCAAGGTTGTCCACCAACTGGCGGCCAATATATAACTCAGACACAAGCACCGATTTTAGTCGGCCACGAGCGTGTCACACGGCTTTGTTGTCAAGGCTTTCAAACGTCCATAGCTCCCAATAGATATTTTGTATCGACCCGAAATTTTGCTCTAAGTCTTAATGCATAATAGTCTTGAACATATTAGTGTGTTGGACTTATAGGAGACGTTTATGACATTACATGCAAACCAAGAATTGAAATACCTGAAAATTTGCGTACTGTATAAACTTGTAAATATTCACCGGAGAGGCTCAATATCTTTTCGGCCTAATATCTTCCAAGTCGTATTTACTGTCACTACAGAAATTTTGGCGGATACTAAACCAACGGCTTCAGATTTGTTTGCGATATATTAATAACGCCATCGGTGCCACTGATTGTTTGACCTTCATGGCACCGCGCCAAAATGTCGCAATAACAACGCAAAACACAGCAGAGTGAAATACAACCCGATGTCAGAAAAAAAAAAAAAAAAAAAAAAAGAAGAAAAGCAGAACAAATTCATTAGAAATTGCAAAAACACAACCCTCCGTACTTTACGGGGGTCCCATTGTTACTACATCAAGCGTTTGTATACGGCTATTTTCAAATCTTCCGACGCTTAAATACAATGCAAGTCAAAATTGTTCTTAAAGTATGGCTTCCTTGCATCCACAGAGCCAACCGATGTTCGGATGGGATACAGGCTAACTTCAACACAATTCAATTTCAGTCTCTTGCTTCAATCGCCGACATCTCAAGTCGTCGCAAATCACGTGATAATGCAAACCAATCACCATGTGCTGATTCTCGACCCAGAAAAATAACAGAAAACGAAAAAAGAAAAAGAAAAAACAGGCTCCTATTTAAAGCTTGTGCACTATGCCACAAGCAATTAGCAGTGCGAAACAACGCAATTGCCATACTTTTTTTCTTCAACATGAGCAGACGGCAATCGGGTTTTGCTTTTCACTGATCCGGTTTGGCCAAGAATGCTGCCAAAAAATACGCAACCCAATGAACTTCAAAATTACTTGTGTGTGTAATATATTAATATTGCATTTCTTCTTCTTTGTTAGAACAACAATGTGAGGATCATAGCACTTGGCACGCGACATCCACAAATGTCCGAAGATCCTGACGTCAAAGAGTTGGTTGCTATTGCAGCCGGAAAACCGGAAAACGTTTTCTACATGGACAGAATGCTTGACCTAGTCCAGAAAATTAAACAAGAAGGGGGGAAATATTAGATTTACCGGTATAGCCACTCCGAAGGCAAGAAGTAGTAACTACGGTGTGAATTAGGTAGAATCGAGTATCCACACCACTGGTTTAGGCAATGGGATTTTAGTTGATAAATAAAGGTTTATCTGATAGTTATTTTTTTTTAACTCTGTATTACTCTCAGTTTTCTTTCAATATACTTCAGTTTCTCTATCTTTTTCTCTTGACTGAAGATGCTTTTCCTTCACGTTTGCCCCGTTACTCCAAACATTGCGTCCGCTACTTTAGTAAGGGTCCTCTGGTGTTTTAAAAACACGAAACAACGAAACAGTTAATGATTAACAAGATAGAAACACAGCCACAACTTGTCTGTCTGTCTGTCTGTTGTTGTCTGTCTTGTTTGAATTGGAACAAAAAAGAATCAAGACTTGTCCACTTCACTAAAATGATCTGTCCTATACCGTACCGAACCGCCGTAGAAGTAAGTATTAAATTAACGTTCCGAGCATTAAACCCTTCGCCGGAGCAAAGGTCCACGATTTCCTGCATCAGTATCAAGTTGATTCAATCACCATAGGTTTTTTTTACTATGCGGTCGATGCGGTCCCAATCTATACGGAGTTCTTGCGGTTTGGCACATTTCCCACATCCGGTGACGGCGAAGGGGAGGGTCAAATTGAAACCATAACACGGTATGATTTAGCGTGTTGAGGTTGAATCTTCAGTGAAGAGGGGACCGCACTTTTTGCACACGAACTGTAGTGTTCAATTATGGCTTTCAATTCAAAGCCACATGTATGAGTATGGTGGATTTGAAAATACAAAAAGAAAAATTAGTATGGTGGAGTACGTTGTGTAATTCGTCGTGGCGGCAGGTAGAGGTCAGTTTTTCCAGGCTTCGGGGGGTCTGTCTGTCCACAGTGATATTACCTTTGTTATTACGAAAGAACATGACCGTTGGAGATTTTAAAGAAATGTATAGGGATTTTGGTTGTTCACCGAACGGCGGTCTTTGGAAACTATTAAACCTACAAAACTAAAGCTGAAACTAAGTATGTTTAGTTGCGCATTATCTTGCCTCGCTGAAACGTCAGCTCGCAAAACAGCACAGCTTGATGCATCAGGTTGAAAGGAAAATCGTATATTTTGGTTTGAGGTAGGGTATGGAGTACAGTGCGGTCGCGCAACCCGTTCTGTTCATGTTCCGTGCTCAACCTCAACTCGTTAAACTCATGCCGTGCTATTGTTTAAATTTACCCCCGCTTAACACTTGCTCTTTTTATTCGTATAGTCCGGTGGAAACGCGTGCAACGCAGGCTAACTTATCTCTGACTGGAATATATGGGTTCACACTAGATCGCCAAGTCTGACTTACTTAGTGGCGAATTAAGACGACTTAGCGATAAAGACGTGTCTGAACGACTAAGTCAAAAAATTCGATTTTTGACTTAACGCGTCATAAACGCCGGTAAAAACAAAGGCACTAAGTCTGTCTTAAGGCAAGTAAAAACCTGACTTAGAGCTCGCAGAGTTCACAGTATGATTTGCAGCATGATTGTCTTATGATACTTGCACAACCACGTCTTTGGTACGTCCGTGTGATACGATTAACAGCGGAGATGTACAATAAATGGAACATGGTCCCAGATGATCAAGAATCTTCTCAGTTTTCAAAGTAGTAGGTAAATTTTGTAGTCGGCCTACTGGAAATTTTCGAAGGCGGCTCTTTTCCTTTTTTTTCTCATTCAGTTCTGAAATGCATCAGAGATTCATATTGCCGCCCAACGTGGCTTCGGTAAATGTCAATTTTTATCCTGCTATGCAAGGGTTGAACCCGCGTGCACCTTCACCCTTCCTGCCTGGGGCATTTGCATACCATAAGGCTACAACAGTATGCCTCAGTCGCCAAGAGAATCACCCTTTTGGTCGAACCTGCTGTTGCCCCGCAAACTAGGTAGTCATAGCGGAGACTGAGGCCCGGTTCAGACGTCGTGCTAGAGTCGAGCCGAACTCAATTCAGGACTAAAAAATATTAAGACCAATTAAGTTCGACTGTAGCACGACGTCTGAATCAAAGGTTTGAATTAAGTTCGACTGAGCAATAAGTTCGACAAACTACTCTGCCGTGCTACACGACTCTAGCACGGCTTTGATTCAGACGTCGCGCCCGAGTCGTGCCAAACCAAATGCATACATTACCATAATGTATAACAGCATAAATTTGATGCGGCCTCTGTCAAAGAGAAGAAAGATAAGAAAGTTGAGCCGAATTTGGAATTAATGCTGCGGTCACACTAGCGCTAGAACTGTGCTTGCACATTCCAAGCGCGATGTCTAGTGTGACCGGTCAAGCGCACCACTTCTGGCGTGCTTGAAAACTGATGCTAAACGGAGCAAAGTACAAAGAAGCCGCAGCTCAGCTTGAGCGCAGTCTGTGGTGCTCTTGGGTTGTGCTAGGTAAACAGATCATAATTGACTTAAGTGTTTTAACCAATTTGACAGCCACGTATGTGACTGGCAAATTTCAAATGCTGTTCTAGTCTGCAATAATATTCACAAATCGAACAGCGCTGTTGTACGTAAATCATGTCTCAAAATTCACGTCCGTGGGAGAAACGTTATGCGCATCAAGACATAAGCTACGGTTCCCTAGTGGATCAGGCACCAGATCAATGGCAATTCTCCCGTTATGCACCGATTTCTGCCTTTTCAAGTTCGAGTCTCGCTCCAGCCACTCCGACACATCGTTTCTCCGCATCTGTCCAAGATACTGAAACACTGCATTTTCCTGCCGCCGTTCAAGTCACTCCAACCCTGCATTTTCCTGCAGCCAACCTCATATTACTCTATCTGGCTATTACATGTCAACACCATCAAACAAGCAAGCAATGTGGCAACATGTGTGACCGCCCACTGCTTGGGTGAATTTCAAGCATGCGCTTGGTTGACGTCACAAGCAAGCACAAGCAGACATTAAGCAAATGTTCTAGCGCTAGTGTGACCGCAGCATAAGTTCGACGTCTGAATCAAAGCCGTGCCATAGGTTCGGTACGGCTCTGGCACGACGTCTGAACCTAGCCTTAGCGATTTGGGGAGACTAGGCGCAAACAGTTTCCGGTGAACGGACTGGTGTTGACATGGCCAAAAATAGAGTGTGAAGAACAACAGTGCCTTCAATTAGTGCGGCGTGGTCAATTACAAGAAAAAATCAATCAACTTCCGCCGTGTCATGAGAAATAATTCGACCGCATTGTGCTTTGATGATTTTTAATCTAAAACAGCTGTGTGAAGAGCTGCGCGGTCAATTTCAAGAGAATACAGTCAAAGCTCTCGTAAGCGACCACCTCGGGAATTCGAAAACTTGGTCGTAACTTGAGCTGGTCGAATACTAGAATGGCTCTCATATTAGAGGGGGGTCGCTTATAAAATATTTTAGCATAAAGCCGCTCGGATGCTCCACCCAAATCTCCCTTGAACTTTTAATTCGAGATCTAATCAAACAAATCATTAGCGCAATATGTCATATGAGTGCTGTAAATGCAATCAAGTAATGTTCAATTTCAGTAAAGTGGGGGTGATTACATGAGACCGGTACGATCCCAGACCGGTACGATTTCAGGTCGGTCTCCATACGAATCTATGTTTCTGTTTACACGAGACCGGTTCGAAAACTCACCTCAGACCGGTTTGACTCATTCCGAGAGCTGAATCAACACGAAGAATGAGTCAGACCGGTCTGAATTAGGTCAGTTTGGCAGTTTTTCCCATGTAATTGCTCCCGGAATGAGTCAAACCGGTCTGAGAGAGGTTTTCGAACCGGTCTCATGTAAACAGAAGAAAGGATTTGTGTGGAGAACGATCTGAAGTCGTGCCGGTTGGAGTTCATACCGGTCTCATGTAATCACTTACGTTTTGCATACCGATCTCATGTAATGACTCCGTGCCAATCTGGATTCGAACCGGTATGAGTTCGTACCAGTCTCATGTAATCACCACCTAATACAAGTCAGACCCTTTGACTGATCGCTTACGAGAACTTAAAACAAAGGAAAAGACCAGTTGGTAATTCTCAAAAGTGGTCGCGGTCCATTACGGAAGCTGTCGCTTATGAGAGCTTTACAGCGTTTGAGTGACAATTCAAACGGGGTTTCACAATGGTGGCCGTAACTAGAGCTGGTTGCTTATGAGAGTGGTCGCAAGGAAAGTTTTGACTGTACAATCCGATTCTGTTTTTATCTAAAACAGCCCTGAACTAACACTAAAAATAAAGTGTGAAAAAAGACTAATATTAGCTGTGATCACATGAAAGCCCAGTTGTAAAGCCCCTGTCAAACGGTCACAACATCTGTCTTGACATGTTGAGACATGAAGAGAGATGTTGAGAACATGCCGTGTCAAACGGTCTCAACATTTCGAGAACAAAGAAATGTTGAGACGATGTTGAGACCCCTCGAGACAAAGTTTAATCGAACCCAGACTCTTCTGAACACACCTTAACAATGTTGAGATGGGGTTCAAAAGACAGGGGCTTAACTTCTTCTTGAGGTCCGTTGCTTTTGGTCTCGTGGTACTGGCTTTTAGTATTATTGGAACGTTGACTCCACCTCCAGCTTTCCACCTTCCCTCTGGATAATTGAAAGGTTCACCGTTGACTTTGCTGCAATATTGTGAGTATCACTACTTTAGAATAGGCCGCCGTGTATTTTTAAGTTGGACTACCTCGAGATTAATCTCTCTATATATCCACGTCCTATATATTCACCATGTAAGAAGCGAATTCTGTAAAGACTAAAATGGAGCGACCAACTTCCTCTCAAGATGTCCCAGTTGACCTCTAACATTGCAAACGCGGAAAGCTCTGTCTCGTGGGCCATTCTTCTTAATAGCTACAAACTCCTCTTCTGGGAGCACATTAAAATCGCATTCATGGTATCCTTTCACACCACATCGGATGCTCATTCCTGTCAGCATTTTTGCTTTGGCTCTGTTTTTGTCTCTGACATCTTGGGCACGGCTATTTAGGAAAATTTAGGAATGTTTAGGAATATTTAGTGACTTAGTTTTCCTTCACCGTTGGCTAAAGTTTGTTTATATGATAGCATTTGACTAGACCACGTACTTGTTACAAGGCGTTTTGTGCTTAAATGAAGGAAAACGTTTACACGGAATAAATTGTTACGTTATTGTCTTGAACAGGATAATTTGGTCCGGTCTTGAACCAAATGAAATGCATCGGTAGGCAGTTTTAAAACAGTTATTCAGTGGTACATAGTGTGTTGTAAAGAAGACATTCAGTGTTGCCTACTGAACTGTGAAATACATGCAGTGGCAAAGACGAAGAGCATGAGCAGGCAATCACATCTTCAACCGTGCTATTAAAATGGTGCCGGCATTTTTTGAAACAGGAAGCAGCACTATAACTAAAAATGTGATCTGGGCTACTGAAAGTATAAACTATCTATGAACTAGTCTGCCGTTGGTAGCTCGGAATATGGAATGATTGAGGTGAATAGTTGTTTGAAACACGATGTAATTAAACTTACATGTATATGAATTGCGTGACAAACAAAATACTGGGTATCGCACACAGCTGTCATACCTACAATAATAGAAGCTAAATACGGAGGCAACAAGGTTTTGTACAACACGAATGAAATATTACAGCAACAAAGAACCTGAACGTATAGTTCTCCCGCCTGCGGCGTTTTTGTCTGGACGAGTCGAACGGTATCGCTTTTGGTATTCACTGCACTTTGTGCCCAAACTACAGTATATCTGAAGATAGTCAAAATAGAATCCAATCTGACCTTCAAGGAGAAATTGTCGCACAACAAACACCAACTTTTGAACATGTTTGGCTCTCGAAAATTGCCGTGAAACTAAAAGTTTTTACAGGACTCGCACGATGAAGCCGAAAGCAAATTTGAGAGAAATTCCTGGTCAATTTCACAGCAACGACCCGAGCGACTCAATGCCAAATGTTTACGTTCGAAAAACCTACCCTTTCCTGCTCGACTTACTTTCAGTCTTTTACAGCACCAAAGCCAAACGGAAGACTCGAAGACGTACACAAATTCTGAATTCGCCGAACTTGCTTGTAATGCTGAAAACCATGATTTCACACTTTATTCGCCGTCTCAACGTCCCACGCACGAGGGACGAGAGCCCGCGACTATATTGGAAAGCTCTTTCGCTGGAAATAAGTGCGCGCGCATAATAATTATTCAAAATGGCGCTGATTTGAAACATTGCTCACCCGCCCGTCTAACCAAAAAATGTCGATTCCTCGTGCATGGAAAAGCATAAATGTGACAGGTATCCCATAGGCCACACGGTACCTAAATCCGGTTGACATTAGGGTTGTGTTCTCCTAACTTCGAACGGAATACACAAATTATTTACCGCCGGGAACGACGGTTCCTTCCTCTTATCATGAGGCATGTGTGCTTTCACAGGTAATTTTGAGTACAAATTTTCTTCATGTGCAGTAAAAGTTGCTTCATATGTAGTTATTTCTATGAGCTTAATGACATGGGGGATACATTTATTTCGCACTTGGGGAAACCTATATTGAGCCGTTCAAACTGTCCCGTCCACTACCCGCTGGGATTCAAATTTGGAACTCTCTCCAGTCCGCTGCGCGGAAAGTTTGCAGTTTTCACGGTTGGGGACCTTGGTTGCTACTCTTGAATTACAATCCAATTAAAAATCTATCATCAGATCAGAAACTAAAACTGTTTCCCTCTCCTGGGATTTCTGTCAATCACGCGTTCTTCTAACGTTCAGTGGCAAACTATTATTGAAGTAATGGTGCGTAATATAAAGGATGAAAGGAACGTTCCGGTGTAAAGATTGACGGCAACAAAATTGATGATCCCGTGAAGCTGTCTGAAGCTCTAAACAAACATTTCACAGAGATAGGACCCTACCTGACTTCAAAGGTTTCTCACTATACTTCATTTGCCAGTTATATCGCGCCAGTGGATACGGACAACATTCGCCATGCAAATTAATCAAAGAAGCTGCACCGATTATAGCAGAACCCCTTTCTTACATATTCATAACAAGTCCCTCACCAGTGCTACATTCTCCTCAGAATAGAAATTAACAAAAGTTATTTCAGTACACAAAGGAAAAGAAAGAGATGACATGATTGGAACAACTATAGGCCAATTTCATTAATATCTGTAATAGCCAAAGTTTTCGAGAGAATAATCTATAACCAAATCAGTCTGGTTTTAGACCACTTCATTCCACAGTAACAACGTTGCTAGATACTACGCCAGAGCGGTTTGTGAATATGGACCAGGGTAAAGACATAAGTAAACTATCTCTCTTTCTCTATGGTTTCACAAGTCATTAGATTGGTTTAAATCATATTTAACTGATCGCCAGCAGCAAACTTCTATAAACGGTCTTCTGTCATCTTCAGCTCCAGTCAATTGTGGAGCTCCCCAAGGATTCATCTATTTCTAATTTACATAAATGACTTCCCTTGTTCTATAAAGTTTTCCACCACAAGAATCTTTGCAGACGATTCAGGTATAATAACTACGGGGAAAAATGTAACTAAAACATATAGTTTACCCGGCCAGCTGTGATCTACACAACGCTAAAGGTTTTTGATTGGTTCCTTGGACATGGGCTATCAGCTTATAACTGTGTGGACAAAAATATGGTCAATGAACGCGTGAGCGACGAAGTACTGTTGAGAAAGATTTTTTTAGATTTCACGACCTTTTCAGAGTTGCTTGCAAGTCCCGAGTGAGACAAATTTACAACACTAATTGAAGAATGAGCAAAGAGGAAAATATATGGATGCCTCAAGTGTTTTTACACATCAGCAAAGGGAACAAGACGGCACCTTTGCTTAAGTCGATACGAGCAGCCATTGATCGATCGCTTTCTTCGGTTCGCCTCCGCGATGTAAACAGTTTTCCATCACCACTGACTCTGCCCTCACAGAAGCAAATAAATTTTTCTTCTTCAATATTCTTTACTGATGTTCAAGCATCTCCAGCTTCAGTTCTCGTTCAGCACAGCCAGTTGTCAGTTTTAAGCAGCATCACAAACGTTGTACATGACAAGCAAGGAAAGCGATTCCTTCCGTAATCGTTTACAACTATACCAACGTCCAAGTTTTCAATAGTTTTGGTACATCACCTTTAGATGTTTTTGTAAACTCAATCCAGAGTGTTTGTGTCGTGTAATTTCCAAGATAATGTACTCTTCACTCGATTTTCATTCATTCAACTATCAGCCCGTTTGCAAAGACATGTCATTGTTGCAGTAACTATGGGATCGTTGTATTTTGGAGCGGAAGTTAAGTCGTCTTCCGGTCTTTTTTTACATCAATTAAATACAGGCAGAGTAATTTGTGATCCAGTTTTTACTAAACCTCGGCGCGGCGCCTCGTTGGTTATTTATCATTCCATATTCGGCAAGCTCGAGTAGAATATTTATTAACAAGACTGACTCTCGTCAGTGTACTCCTGCCAAATAATGTTGCCCAGCCTTATGATCTGCTAGGCTGAAGGTATATTTATCATCTGAATACAGATACCTACGCAAATCACTTTCAAGCTTGCCTCCCATACACTGGCAAAACATCCGGGCAGTTTAAAGCCGTCCGTCGAACTGCCTTGTATCTGCATCTTGTTGTACAAAATCACTTCCGTTCGTACTCGAACACATGTTACCAAAAAAATAGCGGTTTACAGTCAAGCTGCCGAGTAACCTCGCCTGCCATGGTCGTACACCAGACAGACTGATTGATTGACTGACTGACTGACTGACTGACAGACGAACATTAAATTTCGAGATGGCGACGCGCTTGAAGTCTCCACACAAGGCGATGCTACTGCATTAGCGTCGTGATTATTACCCTCGCTTACGCTCGGGGATAAATTAGTTATATAATATAGCAGAAAGATACTTACATCAGATAAAGCCTGAGTAAAGTCATTGTGGAAATAAAACTATTGAAGGAATTCAAAACATCACTGTTAACAAAACGACATTGCATTGCGCCATTGCTCGTGACGTCACGACTTTAACCATAGTAACCCTGAACACGCGTAAACCAATCAGAGCCGAGCAGCTTCTCAACACCAAAAATACTGTATTTTATGACTCCTGGCCTTCGGCAGGAGTAATTATTGTATTTCTAGTTTAGGTGAATAAATCCGTAAAACAGATGTTGTTTCTTAGAAATACAACATTAAATACCTGAATTGCTTGACAAACAACTGGATATCGCGCACACCTGTCCCATAGAGAATTTTAAACCGCTCTAAAGTTTAAAAAGGAAAAGAGATTACAAACCTTGAAAAATGCAACGCCAGACGTTTTAACGCAAACAAAAAGAACAAAAATATTGGGCGCTCACAGCAGCGTAGCGGCTTATTCACGGGCCAGCCAGTAGGAGTTTTGTGACGACAATTCACTCACACTCGTGAGCGGTTTTGGGTAAAATCACTTCTGGTTTTCCAGTAAGTTTTATATGCCACATGAAAATGGCATGATTCCCTTTCAGAAATGATAAATGGCAAGCTCCCGTGTCAAGCAATCGGCACCAAATTTTCAGTTCAGTTCGACAGCAAACTCATACTGTATGTAAATTTGTACATCGCCGATTATTATGAGAGGCTTCAGTTCATGTCGGTCCTGTGCGCCATCCTTCAAAACACTCCACTTCAAAACAGTTAAAAAACCATCCGACTTCATAAAATAAAGACCGATTACAGCTAAAGAAAGTTAGCTCAATAACCTGACGCGAAGAATACAATCAATGATAAACACTTGGAATGGCCAATGGGATGAGATATAACACGGCTATCTTAACACAATCGAAAAAGCATATTTTTCACATCTGAAAAATGTACCCAAGCGCGCAAATGTTCCCGGATGATAATGGGCCTTTACCAGGAACAACAAGGCTTTGACTTATGGGTGAATATTTAATTGACGTGTACACCAAGAATGAAATATTACAGCCACCAAACCTCAGCGCATTAGCTTCTCCTGCTTGTGTTTTGTCTGGACGAGTCGAACGGTATCGCTTTTGGCCTTCACTACTGAAGTTACGCCAAAATTAGTGAAGACGGTGGGGTTCAGCTATAGTCAAAATATAATTCAATCTGACCTTTACGGCAAAATCTTAGCATAGCGAACAACAAGCGTATACTTTCAACTTTAGAGCGTTCGTGGCTCTGATTGTCCTCAAAATCGCATTTGCTTGGCCAGAAAATCACGTAACCAATAGCACCAGTGGATCCTATCTATCTCGAACCTATCAGGTGGCTTGTGCTAATTTAAAGATTTGGCCCAACGTTTTTAAGTTGATTAAAAAACTACAGCTTATACTTTTGCACCCGTTAAGTTCTGAACTGGAAAGAGCACAAGTCAACAGTTTATAAAATACACCATTCTGTATCCTGCAGACGCCCTAAATCTTCTTCTTTGTAGACCGCCTGGTCCTCCACATCGTCGCCGCTTGAGTCGCCCGATATTTGGGGTTCGGAACTGATACGGCTGAATGGTAAACTGCTCAAAATCGTTCAAAACTCTTCAAAATCATCCTCACTTGGCGAATCAGATGAATTAGTGCCGAAACAACTGCTAGAGGCCATTCAGTGAGATGTTTTGCACGTGCTTACACTGATCCGACAACAATCGCACGCTTCTCTCTGACGTTGTGACGTCAAACGACAGTCCGCTGACAGTTCTTGGCGCCCGCAATGAAATCCGAGATGGCGGCCTTGCGGCCGGTGCTACTACCTTTGGGAAATAAAATCTGCAAAACAATTAATCAATTGGATAAAAGAAGCATTTTCCGGCAAGGAAATTCGGTGAAGTTTCTTAAAATAATACTTTGTTTGGTCCTCAGTTTCCATTGAATTCCATTGTGACGTTGATGGAAATGTTGCAATAACTTAATAGGCTGCTTAGGCTCAAATAAACTGCGACTGACAAGCAATGTATCTCAAGTTGCAGTTAAGTATTACTTGCGTTAACAAAATGTAAATCTCTCTCCAATAGTCCCAGTCCCACCCGGATATTTATGAGCCAACAACATGGAAGATGAAAAGGCAATTTCCGCAGCTGCAACGAAACGTTCGTCTGAACACCAAGTACTGTGTGTATCGGGGAGAAGACGAAAGGCCGAACCGACCCATGATACTGCGTTTTCATGGCTGGTGGCGATATGTGGTTTCTTGTGCAACATAATCATCCTTGGCTGTTCGTACAGCTACGGAGTTCTGCTGCCTTCCTTGCTAGAGGAGTTTCACGCTGGCAAGGCTACAACAGGTACATATATGTCAGTAATTGTATGCAACTTACTAGTGAGTGCTTTGTGTTTCGCGATGTGTTGTTTATCGGAGGCTGAAGAGGAATAATGTAATAGAAATAACAGACACTGTTGCACTGGAATAATGGCCTTGGAGTCCCGGGAATAACGATGTTTCTTTTGGAATATTCATCGACAATAACATTTCTCTGGAATAATGGAATATTACAATTTTGGCATTTACACGGATAATGAGATTTTCTAGATTGAAATAATGAATTATGGAAATTTTAAAGTGGGAATAAAGAAATAAAGAACACTGTATTATTCCTCTTCAGGCGACAATTGTTTAGTCGCGCCAGTCTACTGTTTCACATTTGACAGAGGCAAGAAGATGAAGAAGAAGAAGAAGAAGAAGAAGAAAAAACACTGGAAACTTTCTTTAGCGATTTGTTCAAAACACGAGTTAGTGGTATTTTTCCCTTAACTGTTAACTGCAGTGTTCATACACTCACGCTCGAACTGCAAGTCGAACGATGCAATTTTACTCTGTTTTATTTACACCAACGCAAACAAAAACAATATAGCTCCCACAGCGACTGGTATCCCTTTGTGCTACTATAAATGGGCTTGTTGATATTTTGAAGGGCAGGTAAGAAGCCTAAAATTTGTCACTCGATTAAGACGTCCTTCCGGCGCAAAAGTGAACAAAATTCGCGTTGCCAAGTCAATCGCGTGCAGTTTTTTTCGACTTCAGTCCTGTTCAAAGGCATAAAAAGGAGCACGGACTCTGATTTTTTGTTTTGGCAGCTGTTTGTGCTGTCAGGATGATGGAAAGCTATTGCAGACGTAACAAAAGAAATTTTGTGAAATGCACAGTGCCAACGGGCTGTGTCTGTGCCTCTTCATAACTACTAAGTTTATACTTTTAGTACACGATACATTAGAAGGGAAATTGTATCATTGTCTCATTCTATTAACCATAAGGTACAGATGAATATTCAAAGAACATTATTTACAAAACTGTGGTCTAGGATGGACGGGCAAGCACAAAACAATGTTTACAATATTTACATCATGTTTTAAATCTAACTTTTACTTAAAATACGCTAGTAGCAATGAAGCCTAATAGAAACTAGAAAAGCTCATGGAGATTAGGCTTCCTCCTGGGAGATAAATAAACGAGATTTCAAAGAAAACGAAGCAACTATACTGGGCTAATTCACTTTAGAAATGTAATAGGGTCGACCGCAATAAATTGCAGCAAAACATTTAAAACAAACTTGCATGCCGGTACCTGTTAGTTGCTGTTGCTTGTTTTCCATTTGCGCTACTGAATTCCAAAGCCTACTTTTATTGCTCGAAATAAATACTTATTTTTCAAATCTCATGCCTTATCATATGGCTATAAACTTTTCTGCAATCTGATTGACTGAGAGCAAGCAGGATAATCGTTTATTTGCATTGAGTGCAGTAAATGCTATCCTGGCCACCAATAATTTGTTCAGTTTCCTGCACTTTCCGATCTGTAGCTTTTCCACGACTGTTATCGGACTAGAGTTAGATTTCAGTGTCTGAAATAATAGCGACATAATAGCGCTCGTGCTTAAAATAATTTGTTTAAATTTTTGAGTCACGTTGAACTTTTTATTGTCACATGATAAACAAGTAATCCAGGTAATCTCGCCTGCGAGCGAAAACAACAAATCGTTCAGGCCCGTTTCAGACGTCGCTCCTCGCAATGAATGCAAATGAGCAAAACCTGTTGTTTCAGTATTGGTTTAAGCGCATCTGAGGAGCAGCGTTTGAACCGGGTATCAGTTAGGACTGTTTTGAAAAGCTGGACTGGATTTCTGACTGGACTTTAGAGTAACTTTCATATAACTTTATCGTTATTGAGCAATAAGATTATTCTCTCATGTTAAACCTTGCAGCATGGATTGGCACCCTGGCTACCTCCCTCTCGTTCTTCTTCGGTCCAGTCGTCGGGAAAATGTCTTCCCGTTTCGGTGCACGTATCGTTGCAGTATCTGGAGCCTTCTTTGCTTCCGCCGGTCTTCTAGCGGCCTCTCAATCACCAAACATACCCGTTCTCCTCCTCACCTATGGACTACTATTTGGAGCCAGCTCTTGTTTCGTCTACACGTCTGTGTTCTTAATTGTTCCAACATATTTCCTAAAATGGCGCTCTCTTGCCGTTGGTATCATTGTGTGCGGACCAGGGGCAGGGATGTTTGTTATGAGTCCCATTTTAGGGGCCATCGTCGAGGTCTACAATTGGAGAGGTGCCCTGATAGCCGAGGCCGGCATGGTGTTCCTGATTGTGTTCCTTGCCGGTTGCAGCTTTCAACCTAACACATCTGACAGAGAAACTAAGAAAAATACCTGCGGCAACCAAGTTGAGTCAGACAACTCGTGTCATTCAGAGACAGACATTCCATTGTGGAAAAACAGACAGTTTATAGTCTACAATTCTTGTACAGCGCTATTGAATGTTGGCGACCTTATCCCAATTGTGCATTTGGTAAGTATAATCGATTTTATTGTTTGATTTTCTTTTAGTCAGCTTCACACCTTCCACCATCCCATTTCTTGATGCTATCTTTCAAGTTTTCTTCTAACCATCCTGCCTTCCTGTTTTTTTTTTCCCTTGATCTGTCGTCCTCTCTACGTTTTTCAGACGTGCGGTCACCTCATTTTTAGCAGATAGTGTATTTCAATGCAAAGCTCATCAAACCTCAAGACTTAGCAGCAAACTGCATACTAGAGCTTGATGCTCATATATCAGTTAGTTCAATTCATTTTTATTTTCTATAATATAAGTTGTGCCTAGGCTTGACAACGAGGTGAAGTTTACCTCGCGCTGGATCAAGTTATGACGACGAACGCTGACCAACGTAGTTTGAGTTTAGTCGAAGTCGGAATCGTTAGTCAGTCAAAATAGGGCCCTTTCATCGTTTCTGTGTCCCTCTGACGAAGATTGCCTATTTCCTTTTAACTCACATTTTGCCAATGGATTGTATTGTTCTTCATAATATGTGTTTGTTGACTGTTTCTTGGAATTCCAGGCATCATATTGCGAAGAAATAGGAATCAACTTGAAAATGGCATCGAGGCTGTACTTGACCATTGGTCTTTGTTCTATGTTATCTCGCGTAGCCACGGGTCAGCTATTTGACGTCACACGCTTAAATCGTCAGTCGGTGCTCCAGGGTGCCTCAGTTGTTCTGGGCGTGTCCACACTGCTGTGTCCGCTGGTCAAAACCTTCACGGGCCTAACGCTTTATTCTGTTGGTTTTGGGTTAGCCAATGGATCCTTCGCTACTGCTATCAACCTTTTAATTCTTGATTCGGTCCCAGCTCATCAACGCCCACAGGCTTACGGGATTTGGTTGTTTTCCCTCTCGGTAACTATGCTAATTGGAGCCCCACTGGGAGGTAGGTGGGGACAAATTTAACATTATTGTGGGGGAGGAGATGGTCAGGTACACGAGCAACAAGTTTTGAAAATGGTTAAATCTTGATATTGTAAAAAACAAATCGAGGTAGATCGATATTCTGCAAACACTAAACAGAGTTATTTAATTAAGTATACGAGCAGTGTGTTTTGTGCTGAGTATGCCTCGGTTAACGCCAAAGGGCTTCGAAAAAAGAAGTAGCGAAAATTTTATCCGCATAAATAATCCAATGTACCGTTTCTATTTCTCAGGGTTTATGGCAGACACACTAGGCTCGTATGTTCCTGCATTTTTCTTCGCCGGAAGTGTTTACCTTGTTTGTGCCAGCCTCATTTGCATTTTGTGGTGTTGGAAGGGTCCGGAACTTTCACTTGTTCACGCTGAACTGGTACCAAGTTTCCCGGATGAACTGATAATATATGAGATGCTGACAGTGTTGTGACGATAATGGTTGTTCAACTCACAACGAGGCCCAAACCAGATAGGCCGATTAACTTATTGAGATTTATAGGTCTTTATTTAAAATTTGAGATACCATGCATATGGTCGGGCAACTTGAATTAGAATGGACCCAGTCGATATTTTCACTACTAAATGCGAAAAATACTTCAACTCTACAGACTCAAACGGAAAAGATATACAGTCGAACCTCGCTATTTCGAACTCGGCTAATTCGAAGTCCCCGTTATTTCGAAGTCAAGCCGAATCCCTTTGGATTTATTTTTTCAGTCATTCCCTATCGGCTATTTCGAAACCCCGCTATTTCGAACTTTTTCTCATGTCCCGTGCGACTTCGAAATAGCGGGGTTCGACTGTACTTGAAAAACGTAAACTCCTAGATGAGCTCTTTCTTTCTCTTTTTTAAGACAAACATTGTTTGATAAAAATCCTAATAGTAATGTTGTTTTTGAGTGGAGTTAAAAAGAGACGTTGAAAACAACCAATCAAAATGACATTGACGCCGACCTATTGTAGGTCTTCGCTCTGGCATTGGTCAATAAGTAATGTAATTATTATTTGGGTAATTCCCAAGGAAAATCAAATATTATTCTTCGTAAGTCGCGTTAGGGATATATGAAAGAAGTAATTTTGTTATTAGAGAAATATTCCGCTTCCTGCGGGCATGAAAATAACAAATAGAAACGTTCTTTTCATACAAAAATTCTGCATATTTAGCCTAGGCCCTTTCAAAAGAAAAAGACATTCACACAATGAGTATGTCTTTTTCTTGGCCACACACCCACCCACCCATACAAATTTGCTACCGGCCACCAGTCGAAGATTAAATTTATTCCCACGCCCTGCGTGGGTACTAATCTGAGCACATATCGTTTTTGAATGTCGTTCACGGGGCGAACTCCCCGCGCAGCGGGGTTTGCTGGGAAGAACCTCGGAACAGAATCACGTCACCGCGCAGCGGGGTTTGCCAGGAAAAAACTATCGGAACGGAATCACGTTCACGCGCAGCGGGGATTGCTGGGTAAAACCTTCAACCTCGTTCCCAGGCTCTTCCCTCTCTCGGCCCAACACGTTGGCTTTTTTGCGATTTGAATGTTGTTCACGGAGCGACCTAGCACCCGCACCACAGGGTCTTTTGGGAGTCCGTCGCGAAGCAACAGACCACTTCATTCACCGAACTGAAACTGGGAAAGTACTGTACTAACACGATGGCCTTCAAAGGCGATGACAAGACAAGCGAACAACGGTACACCCACAGGCAGCCCACAAGGTGTTACTAAGTCACGCCTGATCGGTCAAGGTCTGATGACGTCACGGCCGATCGGTTAATAAGGATTTGTATGGGGAGATTTTCAAATCACATTTTATGTGTGAAAATAAAACAATCTTTCTCCTAAAATTTGTCAGATAACATTACGAGTCCTTATTTACCGTTTAAGGTGACTTTCGAGGCGATTTGGCGCCGATTTAGCGATTTTTTTTTTGTGCTGCCTGTGTATGTACTGATATTTTGGGAAGGCAGGAAGCCAAATGCCTAAAATCCCCGACTCGCTCTTACATAATCGCCGATTTCTCCCCGAAATCATCGCTTAAACGCCCAAAATATCAGTACATACACAGGCAGCACAAAAAAAAAATCGCTAAATCGGCGCCAAATCGCCTCGAAAGTCACCTTAAACGGTAAATAAGGACTCGTAATGTTATCTGACGAATTTTAGGAGAAAGGTTGTTTTATTTTCACACATAAAATGTGATTTGAAAATCTCCCCATACAAATCCTTATTAACCGATCGGCCGTGACGTCATCAGACCTCGACCGATCAGGCGTGACTTAGTAACACCTTGTGGGCTGCCTGTGGTACACCGAGAAACAGGACGAAAAATCTGATGGGAGAAACATTAGCAGGTTGATTTTTTTTACAATAACACGTCAGTTTCTCGCTTTGTGATTGGCTAATTTTCATTATCAATAAGAGGACAGACACATAAAATCGAGTGCTGACGACAGTGATTTGGACGAAGAAGGTGAATTCAGCTTCAATTTTATCTCAGTTCTTGCAAAAGCGACATTCGGCATTTGAAGTAGAGAACCAGAAGTGTTCAGAGGCAAATTCCTTGAGCTTTGTCTTGAAATTGTCGAGAAAACCGCAGCAGAAAAGCGTCTAGTTTCATTTCTTTCCAACTTCTTTGACAAAATTTTATTTTGCACGCGCTAAATGCTCACGTCAAACTGTCACTTTTTGGCCAATGAAATGTCTTGAATCTCAACCTCGACCAATTAGAAAGCAGGAAAAGTTGTTGACATCATTTCGGTCAAATCGAACAAAATCCAGTTTTCTGTACTATATAACATTACTGTATATAAAATAATGTTCAGAAGAGATTTAAACTGTATTAGTAGCTAGTGTGGGCAGAAAAAAATTGCCATGATCTAAACAAGTTCAAATTAGATAACACTGACAAGTCAATACCCCAATCAGTGACTCAAGGTCAACAATCAATTTGCAAACTAAAAGATACATATTCTGATTTATATGCCAGAAGAGTCAATTTGCATTTACCACAGTTAGTATCATTTTACTTAAGCCAGCACTTTACTACATTAATTTCTTCCTTTTCCTAGATAGATTTGGTGATAATTATAGTTTAATAAGTTTTCTTTTGAACAAGTTTTTCTTTCCAATGCAGCTGCATGACATTAATTTCTGGTGAGATATTATAATTTTTAAAAACTGTTACTCTAACACAATTAGCTTCCCCACCCACCCACCCACCTATCTCATGCCACAGAACACACTTTACAACATTCCTAATTATACTTTGATGCTTGTTTTGTTTTTCATAGGTCCCTAAATATCAAGACAAACATGAAGTTCACTAAGTCTAACTGGAAAAAGTATCTTTCTGTGATTAGGAAGAGTTAGTTTATACCCACATGGTATGGGAAATGAGACTTTTTAAAGACAAGAATGTCAATACATGCAATACTAAACTGATGCTCTTCTTGTGTCTCACAGTATCTTACAGTACTTGTGGTGAATAATGTGAAAACCTGACTTTCATTTGTCTAATATTCTGTAGAATTATTGTATATTTATAATGCATTTTTCCATTTTCACTCACAGTAGAGCACAGGGGAGAGTATCAAGTTACGGCTATATTTCTCTGGCATGGGATTTTGTGTGTTTGTACATGTATCTAGGCAACACTTGCAACAATTGAGAACATCTGAGAAATATATTGTAACCTACTTGAGAAGTATCTATATATTTCACCTATGAATGTGGTGCTAAAACTGACTCTGTATACTTTCTTATGAGACAAAAAAAATTACTGTGAAATGGACATGGCATGATGAATAATATTGTGAGAACTTCCTTCTTTCAAGACCATCCTACATATTATATAATGAAATTACTGATACTCGTCAAACAGCAATGGGACCCTGGTGGGGGGGGGGGGGGGGGGGATACTCCCATATATATGCCATAAAGGTATGTGCCACCCCAAAGGGTATTGTTTTTAAACATTTTTAGTCTGAAATAGGGTATATAGTTTGCCTTTTTGGTCTGAAATAGGGTATTGATTTTGTGTTTTTGTTCCGGGATAGCATATAGAAATGTGTCAACGCGGACAATGCACGGCAAATGGAAGAAAAAACAGGGTGGAAATCGTTGGGTCTTAAATAGTGTATAATAAATCAGATATTTTGGTCTGAAATACGGGTAAGGGTTTTCAGGTCCAAGTGGCACACCCCCACCCAAAATTATGATGAGTGTCCCCCAGAATGGAAAACATGCTAATATCATGTAAATGCTAATATATTGAAATGTGTGGTGTAAGCATACAGTACATGAGAGCTCTAAGCAATGTCATGCATAATCGATTACTTGGGCATGGGACCTTTGCGAATATCGTATTTCTAGTAAAATAATGTTTAGCTAGTCAAATTTCGCATTCAGCGAGGGCGCTGGATATCCGTCACCAGAGCTAGCTTGAATATCAAATGGATGAAAATATGTTTTTTTTTTCTAGTGACAATTTTGAAACAGCCCTAGTTCCTGTGTGACGTTCTGTGCTCTCGAAAATGAGACTGGGAACTAATTTCAATTTCACGTGATCCGCGTGAGAAACCGGAAACGACGGACAGTTATGAGTTTGTCAACTGTACTGGAAGCTTTAGGGGTGGAAAATCGAACAATTCGCTCTGGAATCGCTACAGAGGCAAGGTAAATACACACAAAATTTAAGGTACGTAAGTTTCAGCTTTAATATTTTCTTAAGAGTCGAGTTTCACGATCGACAAAGATCCCTAGTGCATTTCCCTTCTCAAATACGCAACCCATGCTTGCCGCTTGTGCCAAAACCGCGACATTTTCCCGCCGTTGATCGGTTCGTGCTTTCTGTTCGACGCTATAATCTAAGTTTGTGCCGATATCATGAACAAGTACTTGAATAACTGAGCTGGAAGTCTCTCGACCTCTGTCAAGCCAAGGCATAAAGACGCCACAGGGTTTCGCACATATAGTTCCGCTCAGTTCTGGTGTTGGAGTTCTCCACGGCGAAGGTATTGGTTCTTATGGAGTTCTTTTTAGCCTATTCTGCCAGTTATACTCTCAACAACTGG
Source organism: Plumapathes pennacea (assembly GCA_964036295.1). Classification (NCBI taxonomy): domain Eukaryota; kingdom Metazoa; phylum Cnidaria; class Anthozoa; order Antipatharia; family Myriopathidae; genus Plumapathes; species Plumapathes pennacea. Next base: position 10,608,898 of record OZ038462.1, read on the forward strand.
TTTGTGTATTGTCGTTTAATTCTTTTGTTGAAATTCACGGGCAAATTCCGAGAACATATATGCTACAAAATGAATGGTGATTTTTGAATGACCTTCCTGTAGACCTTGCCTAATACACGTCTGATCACGACTAGCAAGCTGTTGTCGTGAGAACGAATACTGAGAATGGCAAGGGCCAGACTAAAGCAAACGTGACGTGCTAACGTGCTGTAAATAAGCCGCACTGCCTTTGCTGAGCGGAAATGCCAGTCGTGACCCAAACGGCTGTTATGACTAACTAATAGAGAGTTTGAGAAACCTAGGACGGCAACGGCAACACGAGGAACCAAAAAAGTATCTCCGTATTCCTTAAGTCTTTGTAACTTTGTCTATTCTTAGGTTGCTTAATTTGTTCCGTTTTTGCCGAGGTTCTATTGCTGTCGAGAAATCAAGAATACAAAATATACTAGAAATACGATAATCGCAGATTCCCCCTCGCCCTGACATGGATGTTTTACTGAAGTTTTGACGCAAACACATCTTGGAAGTCAAGTGCAGGACGCAAAGAAAGGCGAAAAAATATCGCGTTGAAAAACAATCCTTGCGTGACGCCGTACGCCTTCTCACGGTGAGGACATCGTCGCGCGAAAGTAATTTAAGCTGTTTACTTGACCGGCCGTGGAACGGAAGCATGAACACTAATTTTTAGTTTTCCAGTTTTGAATTCATTCATTTGCAATACAAATAAATAGGCCTCCTGTGTAATTTATTGCTCGCGGAGGCCTGGGGCCCACGAGAGCTTAAAAATGGACATTTTTTATTTTATTTTTTTCCTTTTTGTGGGTCGAGAATCAGCACACGGTGATTGGTTCATATTATCACGTGCTGGGCGATGACGTAATTGACTTCGCTAAACAACTCGAGATGTGGCCAGTGAATTGCTCGTTACTTGTGTGTAAAAGTTAACTGCATCCCATCCAAACTCAACACCATTTGGCTCTGTGGAATAGGCACGGATAAACTGGATTTTCGGGAACGATTTTGGCTCGCGTTCACCGCGGAAGCTTTGAGAATAGCCGTAAACAAATATTTGATGGTACCGCTGTCGCCGATAAATATTTAGTCCCGACGAAACTTTCTGTGGGAACACGAAATACTTTTGGGAAGATAACAGGGCGAAAGCAGAAACCAAAGCTACGGTGAGCTTTAGCCGTAAAACAGTGACGCTTTATGCTTTACTCTGTACATGACATCTGTTGCCTCATAAAATTCTTCTGCGTATCGTACATTGCCTGTTGAAGTGTTTCTTTCATTCGATCATGTAGCCTTTGTTACACAATGGTCAGTGAATACCAGAAATGAAAAATACACCGAAATAATTCTGAGGATTGAGTTTGCAGTCACAAATGGACTGAACACACTGTGAACAAAAGCGCAATAATATTGTAAACATCTCTCGTGTGACATTCCTCGCTTTCAATTTTATATTTGTTACAGAGCACGAATACTCGAAAGCCTGATAGAAAAAAACGTATTGAGTTAATAAAAGAAAACACATAAGTAGTGAAGCGAAAAAGTAAACTGCATCCCATTCAAATTCAACGCCATTTGGCTCTGTGGAATATGCACGGATAAACTGGATTTTAGGAAAAGATTTTGGCTCGCGTTCACCGCACAAGCTTTGAGAATAGCCGTAAACAAATGTTTGATGGTACTTCTGGGGTATTGCAAATATCTCTGTCGCCGATAAGTATTTAGTCCCGACGAAACTTTCTGTGGCGACACGAAATACTTTTGGGAAGATAACAGGGCGAAAACAGAAACCAAAGCTACGGTGAGCTTTAGCCGTAAAACAATGACGCTTTATGCTTTACTCTGTACATGACATCTGTTGCCTCATAAAATTCTTCTGCGTATCGTACATTGCCTGTTGAAGTGTTTCTTTCATTCGATCATGTAGTCTTTGTTTCGCAATGTTCATTAAATACCAGAAATGAAAAATACACCGAAATAATTCTGAGGATTGAGTTTGCAGTCACAAATGGACTGAACACACTGTGAACAAAAGCGCAATAATATTGTAAACATCTCTCGTGTGACATTCCTCGCTTTCAATTTTATAGTTGTTACAGAGCACGAATATTCGAAAGCCTGATAGAAGAAACGTATTGAGTTAACAAAAGAAAACACATAAGTAGTGAAGCGAAGGCTGGATTAATCGTGGCCTCTGATTAGAAATATGAGTCAAGGTCAAACTGTCATAATCGATTGTGCATAAAAAGATATGTCACGCATTCTAAAGATGCAGGGTCGCTCAACCTTTAAGAAGCAAGTGTATGAGTGTTGTAATAATAATTTTTAGTTTAATCAAGGTGTCAAAAGAGCAAGGTGTCAAAAGCCAAGTTCTCTATACTGTGTGATATTTTTATGGTGAGAAATTGGAAGTCTCTCTTGGGAGTTCCGCTCTTGTCCCCTACTTTCCATTTTATATTCTGGTCTCGACCCAACTCACGCCGCGAGCTCACTGGCAAGGCCAGTCTAGTTTGAAGTCTGAAGTGCATTGAACCGTGGCATTGTTTAGAGCATGCATATATTTATGAGACAAAATTGTTTTGTACATGAAAACAGCCTACCAAGAATCGAAGCAAGACCTGAACCTGAAGGGTTTAATAAAAGAAAACAGTAACTCAATCTGACTAAATCACTCTAGACTCCAAGTTCAGGATTGCGCTGAGCGAATACGCTCAAAACTGACGACAGAAGCGTATTAAAAACAATGCTTCGAGAGAAAATGATCAGCACAGATTTTATTATTTTCTTGAATGATCGAGTCAAGGGATACGTGATAGAATAATAATGTACTTGCAATTTCTCACGGTGATTGTTCGATTTCCACTGACTGCCGACCTTTTTTGCTTGTCCTTTCTGAATAAGTACCGATCGGGAGTTTTTTGTCCTCACGACTCCTCAGATGCCTCAAAGAACCGCTTACGATACTGATCCCGATCCGCTTTCATGCGCTGTTGTCTTTGCGGAGTTCAGTTGTTTGCTGTGCCCGATTTTGCTTCTGATACTCTCTGTCATATCATCCTTTTGTGGCAGCAATTTCTGGCCTCTGGTTTTTGTTTTCGAAGGCTTTGTACTTCGTGTCTTTGTTCAAGACAGATTTTCTCCTCTTCGACTGTTTCACGCTTGCGCCTTATCCTGTCATATTCTGTTCGTTTTTGAAGACGAGCTTCATTCAGTTTTTCAGCTTCCAAATTCATTTTCTTTATCGCAGAGCGAATCATTCGACATTCGTTCAAAGTTTAGTTCAAATCTGTCAAATTTTATCCAACGCACGCATCCTTTATAAAGAACGAACTGCCTTATAAGGAGTAGAATAGTTTTCCGTTAGTCTTTACATGAAGTGTTGTCTGCCCCTTGACTGACTGACTGACTGACTGACAGACGAACATTCACTCGATCAAAGCTGTCACGGTTAGTAACCCCTCGCTTTGCTCGGGGGATAACAAAAAATAAATTTATAAATACAGCACTTCAAGTCGCAGGCAAGAGCACGGCAGCCCCAAGATCATGTCAATTTCAGATATTCAAGTGCTTCTTTTGTCTCATCTGTGATTAGTTTTATTGCTTCACCGGCGTTACCTTCGTGCTCTCCCGCCCTGTATCTTAAAGTCCCTAGTAACATACAACACCGACAAGCAAAGTTTTAAAATAACAGTGTTATAAGCACAGCTTTCAAGACAATAAATATTGTCTTGTGCAAATCCATGTGATTTACAAAAATTAAAAACTCCGAGAGAAATAGCTAGTGAAAAAGACAAAAACTATTAACGCCAGTCCCCCTCCCCCGCCATATCCTTAAACCTTGACCTTGTTTAAGACACAAATTTTGTAACTTTCACTTTCATGTCTAAAACAAAGTGCTTCAATTTTCGGCCCCAAATTGATTCCATTTTACGAAGTCATGTTGGCTTGGAACTTCAGAGCAGCGTTTGGTGACAGCAAAGAATGCAATTCATCAAACAGAGCCAAATCAGACCCTATAACTTCTGATTAGCAACTGTACCTTATTTGATTCTCCAGAACTAATAGCGACATCACTTATAGAAAAATCTAATTAAAGCAGCATTGCGGCTGCAAGGTCGGCTCTCTTTATAATTGACAGTCCGCCAATTTTCATTTTTTTAAAAACAGAACAGAAACAGAATTTTAATAATTTACAGATACGTTTCCGCAGGCTTTCAATTTGGCCGAGCTGCGTATTCGAAAGTCTTAGCTTTCAAAACCCTCCATTCCAAGGCGGCAGAGGGTGAATATAGTGTGGCGCTTGAACTGAAAGCATTCGAAATTTATATCGCCAAAACACTGCAGCAATCATTTAGAGTTCTTCACTGCCGAATCCTTGAACCGGAACGAGACCGTCCCAAGTCGGCAAAGAAATCAAAGCAGCAAGGCAGCTGTAAGCTTGCGAATTTGTAAAAAGTACTTTTGTGAGAGTAGGTATTTAATAGAACTGGCTTTAAGGCCACATTGTAAAATTTGCTCAATTTTAGGTTCCAATTTCGCTGAATCGCGTATTGAATTAGTCTCAGATTTGAAAACCCTCACTTTCAAGGCGGCAGAGGGTGAAAATCATAAAACTTAGTATGGCGCTCGAAATGGGAGAATTTAGAATTCTTCACTGCCGAATCTCTGAACCGGAACGAGACGGTACGGAGCCGCAAAGAAAAAAGTCTATCCATGACTTCATTACTCAGTTTATATAATGCAGAGCTTATCTTCGAAACCTATATATTTACTAGGAATACGATAATCGCAGATACCCCCTCACTCTGCCATTGATGGGACTTTTATTTTGGTAACTCCCAACAAGAGTAGCCTTTGTTTTACCGAAATGTTAACTCAATCTTTTCTTCGAACTCAAGTGCTACACGCAAAGGAAGGAGAAAAAGAATGGTGTGTGTTATACTTTTGCGTTGAAAAAAGAATCGATTGCGTGACGAAGTACGTATTTCCCACGGTCGGCACGTCAAATTAATTCATACAGTCTGCCAAGCACGTTCTCAAAATTTAATGCTCAAAGTTTGAAGTTGGTCGGCCGTCGTAGTACGGGAAAAAAGGAACACTGATTTTCCAATTTTGAATTCATAGGCAGTACAATTAAATAGGCTTCCTGTGCGATTTGTTTTTACTCTGGACTGCATGCACCAGATTCAGACATGCATATTTAATAGGCTCGAATTGTTTTGTATGTGAACCCACTCAAAACAGCAAGATTTCTCCCAGAATCAAAGCAAAACTTGAACAGTTTACTTCAAATTATACACGGGCTTCAGACCCAGTAATACTTCTAAGGGCTTGTGAACGATTCTCGCTGCAATCACCGCGTGTCAGATTACAGAAAAATAAGACACTGATCTGACTAAATCATTCAAGACTCCAAGTTCCGATTGCTCTGAGCGAATACGGTAGCCGAAACTGGCGACAGAAGCGTAGTAAAACAATCCTTCGAGGGAAAATGATCAGCATACAGATTTTAATACATTCTTGAAGTGATCGAGTTACATACTATACGGGATACAATATATTTGTCACGGTGATTGTTCGGTTTCCACTGACTAACCTTTGTTGCTTGTCCTTTCTAAATAAGTATCTGAGTTTAACACAAAACGGCGTCTGAAGCTCCCGATTTGCTTTCAAGCGCTGTTCCCTTTGCGGAGTTGTCTGTGTTACCCGCTTCTGTTCATGTCGCTTTTGGTCGGCATTCATGCGCTGTTGTCTTTGCGGAGTCTTCTCTTCGGCCCTCTTTTTCTCCTGAAGGTCCCGATTTGCTTTCAAGCGCTGTTCTTTTTGCGGAGTTGTCTGTGTTGCCCGGTTCTGTTCATGTCGCTTTTGGTCGGCATTCATTCGCTGTTGTCTTTGCGGAGTCTTCTCTTCGGTCCGCTTTCGCTCTTGAAGTGCCTGTTCGCTTCTCTTTTGAAGACGAGCTTCGCGAGACCGTTCTGTTTCAAGTTTTCTAGCTTTTAAATTCATTTTCGTGAACGCAGTTACGTACAATTGTTGCTTCGTTCAAATCTTTCTTGAAAACATGGCGGTGACGCTAGTCGATAATAATTACGTCATTGCCTTATTTGGACATAAAAAGGTCGCATCGCACAAACACACACACACACGAACATTAGATTTCGAGATGGCGACGCGCTTGGAGTCTTCAAATGAGCCGACTATGTTGCATTAGCGTCGTAAATATTTCCCTCACTTCGTTCGGGGATTAGAGGCCATAATACTCCAGCCTGGGCTGCATCCAAACTAAATACGTGCGTAAAGAAAACTTCGCTTTTCTTCTTTTGGCTGAGTTTCAAGTTGAATAAATGAAGTGAAATGTGACACACCTGTTGACATTTACTTGCGGTTTTTGTCAACTATATTCACTTTCGAATTCTTCTTCCAGTTGTGTACAGTATTTTTTTATTGCTGGCGAAAATTAAGCCAAGCAAAGCAAGTATTATGAAATGATAGAAATGTTTTGACAAGCTAAAGTCGCTCAGGCCGGGCTGTCGTGGGTCTTTCAACTTTGACTTGTTAAACAACCGAAAATTCTGAATGCAACAGATTGACTGGCAATTCATTAGTACAATCATAACAATCAAAATAACTCCAGAAAACATTTTCCTATCTCTTGAAATTTCTTCATGCGTACACTGGAACATTCTAACCTCTTACATACTGTGTAAATAACGCAAAAAGGTTATGTAAATCATAGTTTACATACAATTTACGCTACGTGTAAACACATTTACACGTAGTGTAAACTATGTTTTACACATATTTTACATTTTATGTAAAATGCACAGTTGTAAAGTGTGTGTAAATACTTATAAATAAAATGTTAATATGAAATATTATTACATACTGTGTAAATAGAGGAGAAAGTTATGTAAATCATGATTTACGTATAGCTCACACTGTGTAAACACAATTACACACAGTGTAATTATAATGTACACACAATTTTACATTGTATGTAAACGAAATAGTAATTGTAAAATGTGTGTAGATTTGTTTTCATTATTTTACATACTGCGTAAATAGATCAGAAATTTGTGAAATCATAATTTACACAGTTCATACTGTGTGTAAAAATGTTTACACATAAAGTAAGATATAATTATTATATTTTACATTTGATGTAAAACAGTCGTCAAGAATGTGTGTAAATACTTATCTATACTTCTACATACTGCAGTACGTAAATAGTATATCATTTTCACTACTAAATTTCTCCACTCATTGTCTCGGTGCGATTAAGTTATGGGAGAATGAGATTGGACCGAGGCCATGAGCGGAGCGCAAAGCGACGGACAGATGGTAGATAACGTAGTCGCCGAAGGGGAGGTGGGTGGGTCGGAAAAGGCTTTTACGCGTCCTTGTAGAAGGTCTTGTAGAAAAGCCCCGAAATTGAATAATTTGGATCTTAAATACATGTTTAAGAGGCGTGGCGATGCGGGGTATTCTAAACAGACATTCCCTAGGGGGATAAAGCTAATAAATCGCACCCGCCAGTATTTCGTGTAGTCTTTTAGCAATGAAAATAGCATATCATTTTCAATACTAAATTTCTCCACTCATTGTCTCGGTGCGATTAAGTTATGGGAGAATGAGATTGGACCTCCGCCTTAATCACTGAATTGCTGAGTGGCTCTGATAGCCGGATTTTGGCGTTGGACGTTGTACTGTGAGCAGGGCATGCCTAAGGATCGTATAAAATTTGTAGCAGCTAAACCAATGCTATGGTACACAAAAGCCCTGGCTTTCCATCCGAACGGGAGAGTAGCGTAAGTGAAGTACCATCCCTGCCACTCCAGACCAAAGAGCGTAGAGCTAGATGGGTGGAGGCGCACGTGGTCATAACCACTTTTATCATCGAAAGTGGATTGAAAATGGTCGCTGTTCACATACCGGATGAGATCAGTGAGGTAGTCTAACGTGAATGGACAGTATTTAGTCCAGCAGTTAAGAAAACGTTCATCGTGGCACATGCGTGGCATTGACGGTTCCACGGTGATTGGCATGACCAAATGAGGTGGCTGACAGGACCCGACTTTTCCCACTATATTTAGCGACCCGTTAACGATCCTCTCCATGATTGTCTTAGATATGAAATCATGAAAACGCATCACACGAACGTGAATTGGGAAAGATGCTCGCTGGCGGGATGTCGCTGCTGTATTTTTTGCCTTGGAAGGATCCATCAAAAGGGGTGAAGAACTCGGATATATCTATTCCCCGGGATATATAGGGTAGGATCTCGTCCCTCTTGGGGTAGTCTGCCAGTATTGAAACCCATTGTGGGAGATTATTGGTGAGGTTACCCGCTGTAAAGGAATCCGGATCCCGGAACCTGAGCATACGTGGGGAAGCAAAAACCTTGCCGTTTGATACTGAATAGACGGACGGGAGTGGTCCAGTCCAGTTGATAGGGTTGCCCTCCCAGTCACACCACTTAGCCTCGTGGTTTTGGTGTTCTTAGGGTGCAGAATTTTGAAAACACCCTGGCGGTGAACTGAAGAGAAAAGAAAAGGGGGCGAAATACCCATAACGACCTTAAAGAAAAATAAAGGGAAGGCCCCCACCAACCAAACCGGACCAGGAACCCGCCCGAGGGCAAGTTATAGGGTGGAAGCTGAGTTTACCCTTCTGGTCACGATTATGGAAGTGGGGAAGAACTACCCAATAAGGAACAAATGCGTGTTTTACACCTTTTATTGCAAGCAATATGAAATATGGCTTGATTTGTATAAAGGGATGTAAGGAAAAATTCACTTTGGTTGCCAATTTTGTTGACACATGCGTACTTGAACACATGACTAAGCCGCTTTTGGTAATGCCAAACTTTGCCGACACACGGCTACTCTACCAAAATATGGCTACTACGCCGTACACGGCTACTTTATATACACGAGACCGATTCACTTTGGTTGGCAATTTTGCCGACACACGGCCACTTATACACGTGACCAAGTTACTTTTTGTAATGCCAAACTTTGCTGACACACGGCTACTCTGCCAACATATGGCTACTCTGCCGACACACGGCTACTTCATATACACGTGACTGCTTGACTTTGGTTGGCGATTTTGCCGACACACGGCCACTTATACACGTGACCAAGTCACTTTTGTAATGCCAAACTTTGCCGACACACGGCTACTCTGCCAACATATGGCTACTCTGCCGACACACGGCTACTTTATATATACGTGACTGCTTGACTTTTGGTTGCCAATTTTGCCAACACACGGCCACTTATACACGTGACCAAGTCACTTTTGTAATGCCAAACTTTGCCGACACACGGCTACTCTGCCAACATATGGCTACTCTGCCGACACACGGCTACTTTTTATACACGTGACTGCTTGACTTTTGGTTGCCAATTTTGCCGACACACGGCCACTTATTCACGTGATAAAGTCACTTTTGTAATGCCAAACTTTGCCGACACACGGCTACTCTGCCGACACACGGCTACTCTGCCAACACATGGCTACTCACGTGATAAAGTCACTTTTGTAATGCCAAACTTTGCCGACACACGGCTACTCTGCCAACATATGGCTACTCTGCCGACACACGGCTACTTTACACGTGACTGCTTGACTTTTGGTTGCCAATTTTGCCGACACACGGCCACTAATACACGAGACCAAGTCACTTTTGGTAATGCCAAACTTTGCCGACAAACGGCTACTCTGCCAACATATGGCTACTCTGCCGACACACGGCTACTTCATATACACGTGACTGCTTGACTTTTGGTTGCCAATTTTGCCGACACACGGCCACTAATACACGTGACCAAGTCACTTTTGTAATGCCAAACTTTGCCGACACACGGCTACTCTGCCGACACACGGCTACTCTGCCAACACATGGCTACTCTGCCGACACACGGCTCCTTCATATACACGTGACTGCTTCACTTTTGGTTGCCAATTTTGCCATGCCAAACTTTGCCGACACACGGCTACTCTGCCAGCATATGGCTACTCTGCCGACACACGGCTACTTTATATACACGTGACTGCTTGACTTTTGGTTGCCAATTTTGCCAACACACGGCCACTTATACACGTGACCAAGTCACTTTTGTAATGCCAAACTTTGCCGACACACGGCTACTCTGCCAACATATGGCTACTCTGCCGACACACGGCTACTTTTTATACACGTGACTGCTTGACTTTTGGTTGCCAATTTTGCCGACACACGGCCACTTATTCACGTGATAAAGTCACTTTTGTAATGCCAAACTTTGCCGACACACGGCTACTCTGCCAACATATGGCTACTCTGCCGACACACGGCTACTTAATATACACGTGACTGCTTGACTTTTGGTTGCCAATTTTGCCAACACACGGCCACCAAAACACGTGACCAAGTCACTTTTGTAATGCCAAACTTTGCCGACACACGGCTACTCTGCCAACATATGGCTACTATGCCGACACACGGCTACTTATATGCGAGTACTAGGTAAACTTGAGGCTATGACACTAAATAACTGAAAATGTGTACCATGAAAAGTGTGAACCATGGCCCTACTTACAAGTAAAGTGACCTGAGGTGGGAACCCGCAAACTAAACTATTGGAACAAATAACAAACCCGGCCGGATAACCCGCGAAAAAACCGGGAAAAATAAATAACCCAAATGACCCGCGAAAAAACTAGGGGAACAAGATAACAACCTGCATAAAACCCGTGATATAACCAAAATAACAAATAACTAAATACGGTTAGCGGACAAACCACGAGGAGAAATAACTACACATATGACCAGCGAACAAATAATGAGGACGAAACAAACTACACAGATAAATATATAGCCCGCGAACAAAAACCTGAGCACCGAACAAACTGCACCCATGACCTGCGGACAAAACCATGCGGACGAACAAACTACGCCCATGACTTGCGAACAAAACCATGAGGACGAACAAACTACACCCATGATCTGCGAACAAAAACCATGAGGACGAACAAACTACACACATGACCTGAGAACAAAACCATGCGGACGAACAAACTACACCCATGACCCACGAACAAAAACCATGCGGACGAACAAACTACATCCCTGACCTGGGAACAAAACGATGAGGACGAATAAACTACACCCATGACCCGCGAACAAAAACCATGCGGACGAACAAACTACATCCTTGACCTGATTCCACTGCTTGCTGTTGAGCAAGAGGTGGAACTGCCTGTTCGACTTGTTGTTGTGCGGGAACCGGTGGGACTATTTGTTGGACTTGTTGTTGAGCTGGAGGTTGAACACCAACGGGTTGAACGGCTTGTAAAGCTGCAAGATCTTGTGAATTGGGGTTTTGTGGAGCTGCCATTATAGCTTCGGCGACGTCCAGGAGAAACAAAAATATCGGAAAAGGCTTTTACGCGTCCTTGTAGAAGGTCTTGTAGAAAAGCCCCGAAATTGAATAATTTGGATCTTAAATACATGTTTAAGAGGCGTGGCGATGCGGGGTATTCTAAACAGACATTCCCTAGGGGGATAAAGCTAATAAATCGCACCCGCCAGTATTTCGTGTAGTCTTTTAGCAATGAAAATAGAGCATGAAAGTTGTGTAAATTATAATTTACATGCAGGTCACTGTGTAAACACAATTACACATAATGTAATTTATAATTTGGTGAACAAAAAGTTATGAAAATCATAATTTACATACAATTCACGCTGTGTGTAAACACATACATACGTAGAGTAAGTTATAATTTACACATTTTACAGGGGTCCCGCTCCGTCCGTGTGTCTGTAGAGCTCTTTGCTAGGCCTCCTCATAAAAGGTATCCAATATGGCTGCCACGTGTGAGTGAAAGAAACGCGTTAAAATTTTCGGCATTTCCATCGACGAAGCGTTCTGATAGACGTCGGAAATGAGTTCGGAAAGGTAATGTGACGAGTTTAAATCCTGTTGGACATGTGGCAGAAGTGGCCGAGTGTTCGAAATCGTCATGTTTGAGTATCGATTCACTTGACCATTTAATAGTCCCACAAGTGGCGAGCAGGGAGCAAATCTCAGCGAAAGGGAAGTTGAAAGACCGCTAAAACTCAGTCCAAGAAATTACTAGGTACAAACACAGACTGGATTTCCAGTTCCTTTATGATGCAAGGTAACGTGTTCCGATTCGTGGTTTATGTTTGAACCGCTGTGACGGTATTTTAACGGTCCCGTTAGTTTACATAGACTTTACACAATATGTAAAACCTATTTTGGGGGAATTTACACAGCATGTAAATATGAATTTACAACCATGAAGTGCGAATATTTACATGCATTTTACACAGTATGAAAACCCTGTTTTGGGGACATTTACATCACATGTAAAAATATAACTCACAACTATGAACGGTTATTTACATGAAATTTACACAGTATGTAAAATATGTTTTAGGGGGAATTTATATAACATGTAAATTATGATTTACAAGCAAAAAGGGGTTGTTTACAGACTTTTTACACAGTGTGTAAGTGCGGAAGGAATTAACTGTGGTATTTTTGCATTTTACATGTAATCTACACACAATTTACACACAGTTTACAGAATGTGTACATTTCGTTTTAAATTTACACATTGTGTAAATGGGTAGACAGCGTGTAAATTTCACTTTACAAGCAAGAAATGGGTTATTTACAGACATTTTACATAAAATGTAAGAGGATAGAATTTTCCAGTGGTATTCGCTGATGCCCATATTTGGAACTTAATTGTTGACACAGCATGACGGACTGACTGACTGACTGACGAGTCTTGACTGCAATAAGGTCGTGTTTCCCACTAAAAGTGGGACGCCGACCTTAAAAACGACCCTGTTCAGGACACTAAATTTTAAATTGTATACCCTGTTTAAGGCAGAGAACTTGAAAACCATACTGTATACCCTATTCAGAGGAAGGTCCCTGTGTGTGTGTGTGTGTGTGTGTGTGTGTTTGTGTGTGTGTGTGTGTGTGTGTGTGTGTGTGTGTGTGTGTGTGTGTGTGTGTGTGTGTGTGTGTGTGTGTGTGTGTGTGTATGTGGAGGGGGGGGGGGGGGGGGGGGGCTCTCCGAGATAAGCCCTTTTAAGAATTCCTTTTAAGAGACATCCTGCTCGGAACTATCATGAACGAAAAGATTGAAAAAGATATGTGAGAAATTTATTGTTACCTATTTATTGAAACCTATTGTTCTTACGGTAGTTGATGCCTGACTGGTTCGATTTTACTGTAATATTTGATTGTCTGCCATTATTGTCAGGAATGGACGTACCAAGTTTGGCAGAATTAGACGGTGTATCAAAGCAGATCAGCCATTGCTGGATGTCTGTGGGTGCCCAACTTGGTGTGGATCAGGCAGTTATTACAAGAATACTAGCTAACAATGTGCAGTTCCCCGATCCAACCCAGAAAGCGATGCAAATGTTGATCGAATGGCGTAATGGCAACAACTGTCATCGCATGGATCTGGACATGGCACTGAAATATGGTAAGGCTGATTATATTTCTGGTCGAGAACAGATTCAGTTCGTCACGGTAAACTTACTTACACAAATCCTGTATATACGCCGCCTGGTATGAAAAAATCTACTTTCTTATTGTACTTTGCACCTTTACGTTGCATAATACTGAAATATGTCTGAAGGACAGATTTGTGCACCCAGTAAGTGCTGGAATAACCGTTCTTACTAATATTATTGGCTGTCCATATAAGGTAAATATGTACTTGTTTAATAGTATATTTATTTGCTAAGACTGTGATACTTCTTAGTAGGCCGAAACTACCCGCCCGACTATAATGTATTTCCATTGAAACTGCGGAAATTTGTTCTTGACGTTACTTCCTTTGGTCAGCGTTCGTCGCCATTACTGTTTAACGCGGTCTAACTTGAGTTAAAACTTCATCTCGTGTGCAAGCCCTGTTTTTTCTTTTTTCTTTTTGTGCACAACTTACGTCATAGATAATGCGTTGAACTTGTAGTTGACGTTTTCGAGCGAGTCTTGAGGTTCAAGAGCATTTCCCTGAACTACAAAAGCTGCACCTGAATCGACAGTTTTGTGCAATAACCGCTGACTAAAATATGATTTCCGAACTGTCGAAAAACATATTCCGCTGCGTCATTTGCGCTAGAGATCGTAGACTTTTAACAGTTTTGCTCTTGACGGATTTTCTTGCCGCATAGCGCACATTACGAGTGAATGAATATATTCTTATTATTTTCACAGCTTCCTCTTGGACGAGAAAAATACAACACATTCAGAACCTGCCCACAACAGTTCTTCTTGTTGCTGTTCTTTGTTCTTTAGTACTTGGAACAATACTAGGAGGTAACGTCACGAGTGGACGAAACTCTGAAGTTAGTAAGCCAATATTTGCAAACAACGTATCTGGCTTCTGTATACCTACCATTCGTCCGACATATCATCATCATGCTAGGTAGCAGGAATTTGTATTGTCTTGCAGTAGTTCAACTAAGTGTTGCATAATTTTCCCAAATCATTATTTTTACTCCACCTTTCTTTTTAAAAATTAAACAAAATTATAGTGTTAAACGCGGGGGCTCACTTCAAAAGGGGAACCCACGTGCACTTTTTTTTCTTTTTTTATACGCGGACTGAAGAAACTACAGAAGAAACCTTTCTTTTTTGTCGGCACGAACAGAACTGTCAACTATATTAACGCTTTTGCACACCAAATTTAAGTTTACAAGTCGCCGATTGTGCATTCTTTTACGTAGACAGAACAACAGCTTCACCGTGGCGACCTATTTTCACAGCGCGCGAGCCGTTCCCTCCATTCCGTTGGTTTTTGACCGACCTAGGAATACAGTTCTTGCTTGTGGCATTGTAATAGTGGCCTGTAAACAGGGCCTTTCTTGATATTTTCTCTTTAGAGTAGCAATTCATCGCTTGTTAGTAACTTGCTAAACTCAACGTGTGCTCAAATGAACGCATAAATTAGCGAGGAGTTTGACTAGATATAATTTCTAATCATTGTCTTATGTTCTAGCTCGGAAAACACTCAAAGACTGTTTGCATATTTTATAACCGGTACCATTTTGTTCCTGAGGAAAATATCTGTGTAAGCCATTTCATAGTGTGCCCCCCCCCCCCCCCCCCTCCCGTATTAAAGTTAATAGACATCGTACGTTAAGTAAAAAGAACCTCATAGTACACACTGTTGATAGCATTTGATTACAATCGCACTTCGATTGTGATTTCATTTAGTCCTGCAAAATTCTCACGAAGTTTTCACAGGGCGCGAAAACCAATCATTAGCTCTAGATACTGCTAACACTAATAGTGAGTGGGTGGCCGGATCTTTTAAAGGATTTCCTCCGTGTTGGGGAAAGAGTGGACGCTGGCCACTTATAACAATTATCCTACGAGGGCGCGCAGAATATGGATTGATAAATAACCAACGAGGCGCCGATAATTAGGATAATTGAGTAGGATAATTGTTTTATTAAAAACTGGACCACAAAATACTCTCCAAAATGATTTTATTTGACGCAAAGACCGGAAGACGACTCAACTTCCGCTCCACAAATACAATGATCACATGATTACCGCAACTATGACAACGTCTTTGCGAACGGGCTAATAGCTCAATGAATGAAAATCGAGTGGAGAACACATTACCATGGATTTACACCGCATAAACACTCTCAGGAGGAGTTTTCAAAAACATCTTAAGGTGATGTACCAAAATTATTGAAAACTTGGACGTTGGTACAGTTGTAAACATCGCATTACGGAGGGAATCGCTTTCTTTGCTCGCCATGATGTGCGACGTTTGTGATGCTGCTTGAAACTGACAACTGGCTGTGTTGAACGAGAACTGAAGCTGGAGATGCTTGAACATCAGCAAGGAATATTGAAGAAGAAAACTATATTTGCTTCTGTGAGGGCAGAGTCGGTGGTGATGGAAAACTGTTTACATCGCGGAGGCAAACCGAAATAAGCGATCAATCAATGGCTGCTCGTATCGACATGAGCGAAGGTGCCGTCTTGTTCCCTTTGCTGTTGTGTAAAAACACTTGAGGCATGCATTTTTTCCTCTTTGCCCATTCTTAGTGTTGTAAATTTGTCTCACCCGGGACTTGCAAGCCACTCTGAAAAGGTTGTGAAATCTGAAAAAACTTTCTCAACATTACTTCGTGGCTCACGCGTTCATTGACCATATTTGTCCACCTATTGGATATGAGCTGATAACCCATGTCCAAGGAACCAATCAAAAGCCTAGAAATCCAATATCCAATGGTCCAGTTTTTAATAACACCCAATATCTCATGGATTACTATGCAATGAAATATAATTTCAGTGTTTGACTTTCAGGAAGGGCACCCGATCCTACTCTGCCCAAGAATGTGCTGATACTATCAATTATCTCACAAAACGAGACATCAAGTTTGAGTGTCTGGGGCCCCCAGCACATTCCTCCAACTGATCAAGTTGTTTGGTGGCTTTCATTGGTTTCCAGTCCACTGTTTATTTTCATTAACAATGCAGATTATTTGCTAGAAAGAAAACCTCTTTCAGTTTCTTCAAACGAATTTCCGGTTTGGCAAGTCAGCAAAACTCCTCTACACGACGCGGGCATCTGTGATTATTTGCATCGAGTATTCGTTTGAGACTTTTTCAATCAGAATTTTGCCATTGGATGAGTCTTCATCTCGGAGCTTAGTTCGACCTTATCTACCAAATGTTACAGATGACGAATGCGAGACAATTTCAAGAGCCTGTGGAAATGTTCCTCCAACCATCAAACTTTTCGCTTCTGTGATTAGTCATGGACCTCTTTCTTTGACAGATTACCTAAATGAAGTAACCTCCGCATCTTCTAACAAAAGCTTGCCCAAAGCTTACAATTTGCAGTTGCCTGACCTCTCGGAAAACCTCAGTATGCGTAAACTCTTTGAGCACTGTTTTCGGAATCTAACTCCCGAAGAACAGGAGGCATTTGTTAGCCTTGCAGAATTAATTTCATATGTACGTTAGAGGCTTACTAACGTTTTTCATTGTATTTTGAAGCGCGACTGAACACTCTTCAAAATAACAAAGACGTGCAGTATTGTTTCATGTTGTAACAAACTCAGTTTTACTTTCCAAATGTTTCTATACATTTAGGTATTCTGACAGCCCTACCCTATCAGAATCTTGGCTGCTTTAAAGACACCGGTAACCGAGCCATTCCAACCTTGGAAGGTCAGGATGCACTGCTTGATGGGAGTTACAAAGCGCGAGGTGGATGTAAAGTATTTGCTTTCAAAATGGCGGTTGGTGTGCATCTGGTAAAACAGCTGAGCTGACTTATAACAAATACGGAGTGTCGAGCGGTTGTGGGTCTGACGGCGAAGCAGGAGGCTGGGCCAATCAGGTGTACGAAATCCAAGGTACATAGCAGCGATTCTATTTGTATCACACAAAAAATATTAACTAGACTCTATGCAGGCGGTCACTTTATCAAGTTCGACCTTAACATTGTAAACCTCTGACAATTTTTGTGAAAATACAAGTAACGGGCATACGAAGTTATTTTGAAATGTATTCTGAATCGAGAATAACGGGACCAAGTATTTTCCTCTAAAAATTTAAAGTTTGTTAAAAGTTTTGTCATTGTATTTTAAGGTGTTACTAAGCAGCTGGCTCCATAAAGGCTTAAACATACGCTGTATAAAACAACAAGACAGCAGTGGTGGAATGTTCTTGCAAAGTAAATGTTACTTTCCAAGTTTTCGTTACCTTATTCTGACAGCTCTGCCCTATCAGAATCTTGGCTGCTTTCAAGACACCAGTAATCGAGCCATTCCAGGATTGGAGGGCCAGGACGCACTGCTTGTTGGGAGTTACACAACGCGAGTAGATGCCATCGGAAAGTGTTACCAAGCGGCAAAGAAACGTGGATTTAAAGTATTTGCTGTTCAAAATGGCGGTTGGTGTGCATCTTCTGAAACAGCTGAGCTGACTTATAACAAATACGGAGTGTCGAGCGGTTGTGGGTCTGACGGCGAAGGAGGAGGCTGGGCCAATCAGGTGTACGAAATCAAAGGTAAGTTGCAGCGACTTTATTAACATATCAAACTTGGAAAATTTGGTACACTCTGTCTAGCGAAAATTTAAAGAAAAACAAGAAATTTTGTACAAGCACACACACACACTTAAATAACAAACTTTGATCAATGTTATGATCAATACATGGGTAATAGATTACATTAGTTGTTTGGGAATAAATTCTGGGATCGTGGTGTGAAAATAACGGAGCCTAGGCTTCATTCACTGTTAATTTTAAGGAGCTATTTTAACTCCAAAGGAGTTATTCTGTACCTAAAAGTAGGTACAGAATAACTCCCATGGAGTTAAAATAACAGTGTTATTTCATGTGTACATTAGAGACTTGTTAACGTCCTACATTGTATTTTCAAGTGCGACTGAACTCGACACAATTCGAACACTGTCCAAAATAACAAAGGCATGCATTATTGTTACAATGTTTTTCCAAACTCAGTTTTACTTTTCAAATGTTTTTATACATTTAGGTGCTCTGACAGCCCTGCCCTATCAGAGTCTTGGCTGCTTTCAAGACACCAGTAATCGAGCCATTCCAACCTTGGAGGGTCAGGACGCACTGCTTGATGGGAGTTACACAGCACGAGTAAATGCCATCGGAAAGTGTTACCAAGCTGCAAAGAAACGTGGATTTAAAGTATTTGCTGTTCAAGATGGCGGTTGGTGTGCATCTTCTGAAACAGCTGAACTGACTTATAACAAATACGGAGTGTCGAGCGGTTGTGGGTCTGACGGCGAAGGAGGAGGCTGGGCCAATCAGGTGTACGAAATCAAAGGTAAGTAGCAGCGACTTTATTAAATATCAAACTTGGAAAACTTGGTACACTCTGTCTAGCTGATATTTAAACCAGGACAAGACATTTTGCACAAGCACAGACACACTTAATTAACAAACTTTGATCAATGTTATGAATACATGTATAATGGAGGTACATTTAGTTGTTTCGAAAGGAATTGTGGGATACTGATGTGAAAATAACGGAACCCAGGCTTCATTATTTCATGCAGTGTGCATTAGAGGCTTGTCAACGTCTTTCATTGTATTTCCAAGTGCGACTGAACTCGACACAATTTGAACACTGTCCAAAATAACAAAGACATACAGTATTGTTGCAATGCTTTTCCAAACTCGGTTTTATTTTTCAAATGTTTTTGTACATTTAGGTGCTCTGACAGCCCTGCCTTATCAGAGTCTTGGCTGCTTTCAAGACACCGGTAATCGAGCCATTCCAACTTTGGAGGGTCAGGACGCACTGCTTGATGGGAGTTACACAGCACGAGTAAATGCCATCGGAAAGTGCTACCAAGCGGCAAAGAAACGTGGATTTAAAGTATTTGCTGTTCAAAATGGCGGTTGGTGTGCATCTTCTGAGACAGCTGAACTGACTTATAACAAATACGGAGTGTCGAGCGGTTGTGGGTCTGACGGCGAAGGAGGAGGCTGGGCCAATCAGGTGTACGAAATCCAAGGTAAGTAGCAGCGACTTTCTTAAATTGCAAACTTGGAAAATTTAGTACACTCTGTCTAGCTAATACACTGGAAAGTTCTATTCTCTTACATACTGTGTAAATAACGTAAAGAGGTTATGTAAATCATAGTTTATATACAATTTACGCTACGTGTAAACACATTTGTACGTAGTGTAAAATATGTTTTACACATATTTTACATTTTATGCAAATTACACAATTGTAAAATGTGTGTAAATTCTTATAAATAGAATGTTGAAATGAAATATTGTTTTATATACTGTGTAAATGAAGCAAAAAGATATGTAAATCGTTTTTACATATAGCTGCACACTGTGTAAACACAATTACACGCAGTGTAATTATGATGCACACATATTTTACATTATATGTAAACGAAATAGTTATTGTAAATTGAGTGTAATTTTCTTCATTGTTTTACATACTGTGTAAATTGATCAGAAATTTGTGAAATCATGCTGGTCACTGTGTAAACACAATTACACATAGTGTAATTTATAATTTACTGAACAAAAAGTTAAGGAAATCATAACTTACATATCAGTTCACACTGTGTGCAAACACGTACATACGTAGAGTAAATTATAATTTACACGCTTTACAGGGGTCCCACTAGTATTCTATACAATACGCTAAGTGCCCGTCCGTCCGAGTGTCTGTAACGCTCTTTTCCAGGCCTCCTCATAAAGAGTATCCAATATGGCTGCCACATGTGATTAAAATTTTCGGCATTTCCATCGACGAAGCGTGGTTCTGATAGACGTCGGAAATGAGTTCGGAAAGGTAATGTGACGGGCTTAAATCCTGTTGGACATGTAGCAGAAGTGGCCGAGTGTTCAAAATCGAGTTCGAGTATGGATTCGCTGGACTGTTAATTGTTCCACAAGTGGCGAGCAGGGAGCACGTCTCAGCGAAAGGGAAGTTGAAAGACCGCTAAAACTCAGTTCAAGGAATCACTAGGTACAAACGCAGACTGATTTCCTAGTTCCTTTATGCTGCAAGGTAACGTGTTCCGATCCGTGGTTTGTGTTCGAACCGCGGTGACGGTAATTTAATAAGCGATCGTAAACAGTAACGAAAGTGCAGGAATGATATTTTCTCGTTATATAGCCGAATAAAAAAATGAATGAAAGAACAACTTTATTTTAGCAGGGTAGCCCATTCAGCTCGACGGCTGGTATCCAGAGGGGCCCTGCATCTAAAAAACTACATTACATTTTCGCTAAAAGTTAAAAGTCTACTTAATTACAATAGATATAAAAAAGAAAAAAAGATAAACAGTATAAAAAAAGTAACGAGAGCCTAACTAATTATTTACAACGCTTAAGATATTAAAATACAATAAACTATAATATATAAGATACAATAACTAGTAAATTTAACTTGGCAGAAAAAAGTTCTTTGAGGGGCGACAGAACGTTTGTATAGCTTTAGCGTTTGCGAGGTTTACAGGGAGATCATTATACAGTTTGGAAACATTCAACACAAGGTGGTTTCTCTCCAGCCACCCAGATAAACGCTCCAAGTCTTAATTAATGATGCACTATAGCGTCTACAGTAATATAATAATAATAAAGATCTTTTTACAGGGTGCTCACGTCACATTGTGTGATTTTCAGTGAGGCCGTGCATGACAATACTACCAATTTAAAGACAACTAAACTAAGAATATTACAAACAAAACTTAAGATAAAAATTAAATAATGCCACTTAAAAGCTACAAGCTATATATACCTAATTCTAGTTATTTCAAATAAAACATCTAAAAGTTAAGATAATCACACAATTCCTAATATCAATAGGCAAGTCATTCCAGTCATCGGCAGCGGTGTTGGCCCCATAAGTGTCGAGATGAAGGCTTGCATATATTGTTCTTATTGCGAGTATCATATGAATGAATATCCCTAAAGAAACTAAAATTAAAATCCCAATCCACATGTTCATTAATACATTTGTATATTAAAGTTAAGCGATGGAGTCTACGCCTACTAGACATCGCGTTCCAGCCGAGCTCTAATAAGGCTTCAGTGCCTGATGAGTGTTTTGGTTTGTCCAAGATAAGTTTTGCAGCTGAATTCTGAAGAAGTTGGATACTCTTCATTAGTGTGGCATTTGACTTATCTCCCCATACAGTATCAGCGTAGTCGAGAATAGGCATCATCATCGTTTTGAAAAAGAGTTCCCTAGTTCTTCTAGGAAGTAGACGCTTGATCCTTCGCAGCAGGCCCATTTTAAGACACCTTGCCTTTGATGTACTCAATATGATCCGACCAATGTTTCGCTTATTATTATGCCCAAGTACTTATAAGAGTTAGCTTTGTCTAAGTTCTTCTTCTGGATCGTCAGGATAACTTCTTTAAACGAATTCAATTTCTTCGGGCCACCTATCAGGATAAACTTAGACTTCGAAGTTTATGCTTGTGAAGCCATTGCGCCAACCTCTCCAAGTCAGGAGTCCAGGTCACTGTGTAAACACAATTACACATAATGTAATTGATAATTTGGTGAACAAAAAGTTATGTAAAACATAACTTACATACAATTCACGCTGTGTGTAAACACATACATACGTAGAGTAAATTATAATTTACACATTTTACAGGGGTCCCGCTCCGTCCGTGTGTCTGTAGAGCTCTTTGCCAGGCCTCCTCATAAAAGGTATCCAATATGGCTGCCACGTGTGAGTGAAAGAAACGCGTTAAAATTTTCGGCATTTCCATCGACGAAGCGTTCTGATAGACGTCGGAAATGAGTTCGGAAAGGTAATGTGACGAGCTTAAATCCTGTTGGACATGTGGCAGAAGTGGCCGAGTGTTCGAAATCGAGTTCGCTTGACTGTTAATAGTCCCACAAGTGGCGAGCAGGGAGCAAATCGCAGCGAAAGGGAAGATGAAAGACCGCTAAAACTCAGTCCAAGGAATCACTAGGTGCAAACACAGACTGGTTTTCCAGTTCCTTTATGCTCCGAAATCCTCGCTTTCTGAATTTGTAAACAGTGTTTATCGCTTAACATTAAATAGCTTTATCTTGATTTGTATTTCAATATTTTCTTGGTTTAGTCGTGTCAGCATGACGTTTCCCAACTGAGAATACCTGAATAAATTATAAATTGCAAAAACACTTACCCGTATTTTACGGGGGTCCCGCTAGTTTACACAGACTTTACACAATATGTAAAACCTGTTTTGGGGAATTTACACAGCATGTAAATATGAATTTACAGCAATGAAGTGCGAATATTTACATGCATTTTACACAGTATGAAAACCCTGTTTTGGGGATCTTTACATAACACGTAAATTATAATTCACAACTATGAACGGTTATTTACATGAAATTTACACACTATGTAAAATACGTTTTAGGGGGAATTTACATAACTTGTAAATTATGATTTACAAGCAAAAAGGGGTTGTTTACAGACTTTCTACACAGTGTAAGTACGGGTGGAATTAACTGTGGTATTTTTGCTTTTTACATATACTCTACACACAACTTACACACAGTTTACTCAATGTGTAAATTTTGCTTTAAATTTAAAATGTAAATGGTAGACAGCATGTAAATTTCACTTTACAAGCAAGAAATGGGTTGTTTACAGACATTTTACACAATATGTAAGAGGATAGAATTTTCCAGTGCCGGAGGCTTTTGTCGCATACGCCGTAGTGCCTCAGGTTGCAAATCAAGATATCATGGTCGACCGTGTCGAAAGCCTTGGCCAGGTCGATGAACACGGTTCCTGTTACCTGTTAAAATGTCCTCGCTTTTTGAATTTGTGAACAGTGTTTATCGTTTAACATGAAATAGCTTTTCCCTTTGTGTGTATTTCAATATTTTCTTGGTTTAGTCGTGTCTGTATCACCGCTAAATGTAATAACAACGCTAAATGTAATAATCTGACTCACCGTAAATGTAATAACATTTAACCCTAAATGTAATACTGGTGATCCACTAACTGATTGATGCGAGTCATGGCCGAAGTTCGTACCACCAAAACTCAAGTGACACAGCATAAATTAAGTAAAAAGTCCCGGAATTGTAAACATTTTAATTGTCAGTACAAAACGGTATTTTTGAATTCATATTTGAAAAACAAACAGAAAGAAAAACAAACAAACAAACAAACAGGAGTTTGACCTCGAACACTCTTGCAAGTGTTTTGCCTTGTTTTCCCCCCTAGCATATTGCAAGCAAACTAAACGTGTACCTAAAATTCACCCTGTGAGGTCATTGCAGCACTGGGCTTAAAACTGAATAATTTCAGGTGACATTTTTATTTTGGCTGCCGCGCGAGCGACACGACGCAAGGCCGGATGCACGCTACGAAAGTTTAATTAGCCTGGCTGTTGCTCAAACTGAACTTAAAGTGAATGTTTTGTCAATGAAAATTTGTGAGGCAACGCAATTGTTCTTTAAGACCCCAGAAAAAAAGAAGTCTTCACATGTTTGGTTGTTTACAAATTAGGAGCTTTTGTCTTGTGCGCTGTTGATTTACAACTGACTGACACCTGAACCCGGTCGACGGCGATTTATAGCGCAGCTGTAATTTCCCGCTTTACTGCAACTTCGATTCTTTAAGAGTAATGAAGAAAAACAAATTCATTGATTGGTACGCCAGTAGGGGTGTGGGGAAACTGACACGAGAAGACGACAGAAGCTTCAGGTTAATAGTGATTTTAAGTTTGTTCTGCGAAAATTTCCCACGGCAAGTATTTTGCTCGCGGGGGCCTGGGGCCCAAGCGAGCTTAAAAACGCAAATTTTTATTTTATTTATTTTTTCCTTTTTGTGGGTCGAGAATCAGCACACGGTGATTGGTTCATATTATCACGTGCTGGGCGTTGACGTAATTGACTTCGCTAAACAACTCGAGATGTGGCCAGTGAATTGCTCGTTACTTGTGTGTAAAAGTTAACTGCATCCCATCCAAACTCAACACCATTTGGCTCTGTGGAATATACACGGATAAACTGGATTTTCGGGAACGATTTTGGCTCGCGTTCACCGCGGAAGCTTTGAGAATAGCCGTAAACAAATATTTGATGGATACCGCTGTCGCCGATAAATATTTAGTCCCGACGAAACTTCCTGTGGCGACACGAAATACTTTTGGGAAGATAACAGGGCGAAAACAGAAACCAAAGCTACGGTGAGCTTTAGCCGTAAAACAATGACGCTTTATGCTTTACTCTGTACATGACATCTGTTGCCTCATAAAATTCTTCTGCGTATCGTACATTGCCTGTTGAAGTGTTTCTTTCATTCGATCATGTAGCCTTTGTTTCGCAATGTTCATTAAATACCAGAAATGAAAAATACACCGAAATAATTCTGAGGATTGAGTTTGCAGTCACAAATGGACTGAACACACTGTGAACAAAAGCGCAATAATATTGTAAACATCTCTCGTGTGACATTCCTCGCTTTCAATTTTATATTTGTTACAGAGCACGAATACTCGAAAGCCTGATAGAAGAAACGTATTGAGTTAATAAAAGAAAACACATAAGTAGTGAAGCGAAGGCTGGATTAATCGTGGCCTCTGATTAGAAATAAGAGTCAATGTCAAACTGTCATAATCGATTGTGCATAAAAAGATATGTCACGCATTCTCAAGATGCAGGGTCGCTCAACCTTTAAGAAGCAAGTGTATGAATGTTGTAATAATAATTTTTAGTTTAATCAAGGTGTCAAAAGAGCAAGGTGTCAAAAGCCAAGTTCTCTATACTGTGTGATATTTTTATGGTGAGAAATTGGAAGTCTCTCTTGGGAGTTCCGCTCTTGTCCCCTACTTTCCATTTTATATTCTGGTCTCAACCCAACTCACGCCGCGAGCTCACTGGCAAGGCCAGTCTAGTTTAAAACTACCAAGTGAAAGAACAAAAAAAAAAGTTAAATTGCGATCCAAAGTCCAGCTCAGCTTTATAATATGCCCAACTTAGCAAGTCCGAATTAAATTTATCTTGTTGCCATGGTGACCATCGTATTCGGCCACGTGACGTATGCTGTGTCACTTGAGGTTTGGTGATACCAACTTCGGCCATGACTCGCATAACTCAGTTAGTGAGACACTTTTATTACATTTAGGGTTAATTGCTATTACATTTACGGTTGACCATTTATTACATTTAGCGTTAAATTTTATTACATTTACGGTGGGTATTACATTTAGCGTTGTTATTACATTTAGCGGTGATACAGTGTCAACATGACGTGTCCCAACTGAGAAATACCTGAATAAATTACAACTTGCAAAAACACTTACTCGTATTTTACGGGAGTCCCGCTAGTTTACATAGACTTTACACAATATGTAAAACCTATTTTGGGGGAGTTTACACAGCATGTAAATATGAATTTACACCCATGAAGTGCGGATATTTACATGCATTTTACGCAGTATAAAAACCCTGTTTTGGGGATATTTACATAACATGTAAATTATAATTCACAACTATGAACGGTTATTTACATAAAATTTCCACAGTATGCAAAATCTGTTTTAGGGGGAATTTACATAACATGTAAACTATGATTTACAACCAAAAGGGGTTGTTTACAGACTTTCTACACAGTTTGTAAGTACGTGTGGAATTAACTGTGGTATTTTTGCTTTTTACATGCAATCTACACACAACTTACACAGTTTACAGAATGTGCAAATTTTGTTTTAAATTTACATATTGTGTAAATGGGTAAACAGCATGTAAATTTTACCTTAACAAGCAAGAAATGGGTTATTTACAAACATTTTGTACAATATGTAAAAGAATAAAAAATTTACAGTGATATGTAAAGCAGAAAAAAGTTTTGTACAAGCAAACACACACTTAATTAACAAACTTTGATCCATTTTATCAATACATGTGTAATGGACATACATAGTTGTTTGGGATTGCATTGTGGGATCCTGATGTAAAAATAACAGAACCCAGGCTTCAATATTTCATGTGTACATCAGAGGCCTGATAACGTCTTTCATTGTATTTCCAAGTGCGATTGAACTTGACACGATTTCAACACTGTCCAAAATAACAAATGCAGTATTGTTGCAATGTTTTTCCAAACTCAGTTTTACTTTTCAAATGTTTTTATACTTTAGGTACTCTGACAGCCCTCCCTTATCAGAGTCTTGGCTGCTTTCAAGACACCGGTAATCGAGCCATTCCAACCTTGGAGGGTCAGGACGCACTGCTTGATGGGAGTTACACAGCACGAGTAAATGCCATCGGAAAGTGTTACCAAGCGGCAAAGAAACGTGGATTTAAAGTATTTGCTATTCAAAATGGCGGTTGGTGTGCATCTTCTGAAACAGCTGAACTGACTTATAACAAATACGGAGTGTCGAGCGGTTGTGGGTCTGACGGCGAAGGAGGAGGCTGGGCCAATCATGTGTACGAAATCCAAGGTAAGTAGCACTCTGTCTAGCTAATACACTGGAAAGTTCTATCCTCTAACATACTGTGTAAATAACGTAAAAAGGTTATGTAAATCATAGTTAACATACAATTTACGCTACGTGTAAACACATTTGTACGTAGTGAAAATTTTGTACACTCTGTCTAAGCTAAAATATTACCAGAAGAAGAAATTTTATACAAGCACACACACACACACACACACACACACACACACACTCAATTAACAAACTTTGATCAATGTTGTGAATACATGTGTAATGGACGTACATTTAGTTGTTTGGGAATGAATTCTGGGATCCTGATGTGAAAATAACGGAACCAAAGCTTCAGTATTTCATGTGTACATCAGAGGCTTGTTAACGTCTTTTATTGTATTTCCAATTGCTACTGAACTTGACACGATTCGAGCACTGCCCAAAATAACAAAGGCATGCATTATTGTTGCATTGTTTTTCCAAACTCAGTTTTACTTTTCAAATGTGCTTATACATTTAGGTGCTCTGACAGCCCTGCCCTATCAGAGTCTTGGCTGCTTTCAAGACACCGGTAATCGAGCCATTCCAACCTTGGAGGGTCAGGACGCACTGCTTGATGGGAGTTACACAGCACGAGTAAATGCCATCGGAAAGTGTTACCAAGCGGCAAAGAAACGTGGATTTGAAGTATTTGCTGTTCAAGATGGCGGTTGGTGTGCATCTTCTGAAACAGCTGAACTGACTTATAACAAATACGGAGTGTCGAGCGGTTGTGGGTCTGACGGCGAAGGAGGAGGCTTGGCCAATCATGTGTACAAAATCCAAGGTACCTAGCAGCGATTTAAAGTATTTGCTATCCAAATTGGCGGTTGGTGTGCATCTGCTAAAACAGCTGAGCTGACTTATAACAAATACGGAGTGTCCAGCGGTTGTGGGTCTGACGGCGAAGCAGGAGGCTGGGCCAATCATGTGTACAAAATCCAAGGTACCTAGCAGCGATTTAAAGTATTTGCTATCCAAATTGGCGGTTGGTGTGCATCTGCTAAAACAGCTGAGCTGACTTATAACAAATACGGAGTGTCCAGCGGTTGTGGGTCTGACGGCGAAGGAGGAGGCTAGGCCAAACAAGTGTACGAAATTTAAGAGAAGTAGCAGCGATTTTATTTAATATTA
This sequence comes from Plumapathes pennacea, assembly GCA_964036295.1. Taxonomy (NCBI): domain Eukaryota; kingdom Metazoa; phylum Cnidaria; class Anthozoa; order Antipatharia; family Myriopathidae; genus Plumapathes; species Plumapathes pennacea. The sequence continues at coordinate 10,637,072 of OZ038462.1, forward strand.
AAGTTTGGTACATTCTATCTACCTAATATTTAAAGCAGAACAAGGAATTTTGAACAAGCACAGACAACATACTTTGATCACCTTTATGAAAACATGTGTATTGAACATACATAGTTGTTTGGGAATTTATCCTGGGATCCTGATGTGAAAATAGAGGAACCCAGTTTTCATCTGTTTTCGGAATCGTTTTCTAGATGAGCAGGATGCATTTGTTACCCTTGCAGTATTTATCGGATTATTTGATATTGATGCTGCAGTAGCTGTACTGCATAAAGGAAAGCTTGCAGGCAGTAGATTATTAGAAGTACTTGAAAAAGAATTTCTTATAGCACCTGATACGGTCAGAAAATTTTACTCGATTCGTCCATTATTACAGTCTTTTGGTGCGGTCATTGGGATAAATAACATGCGAATCATTTACAAGGATGCCAACGTTCCCTTGTCGAGTTTCTATTTAGGTATTTTGAAAGAACTGAATCAGCAGTTGTCTACTGGAAAGATATTACCAGGATGTGGAGAATTCTCAAGAGCACAGAAAAAGGTACTTCAAGTATTAGAACAAACTTTATCGATGCAAATGAAGTAACAGGGGGAACACCTGGACACCGCAAAGTCGCTTCATAAGATTGGCGTTACACTAAGCAGCTTAGGTGACTACCAGAATGCAGTGAACTACCTAAAACAAGCTTTAACGATACGACAGAAATTTCTGGGGGAACACGTGGACACAGCATGCTATTGGCGTCGCACTGAACATATTTGACGAACGGAATGCTTTGAAGTACCTAAAACAAGCTTCAGTGGTGCGACAAGAATCACTTGGGGAACACGTAGACACAGCAATGCCATTAGATTGTGTTGGCAACACACTACACAGGTTAGGTGACTAGGAAGCACTCAAATCCCAAAAAGAAGCTTTAAAGATGCAAGAGAGATTACTGGGGGAACACGAGGACACAGCAATGACATTCCTACTATCGGCGTCACACAACACAGTTCAGGTGACAATTTGCTAGTTTATGATAGTTGATGATAGTTTATGATAGTGCTATCCTGGCTTTTAACGTCTGAAAATGAGGCTATGATAATGCATGATAGGTCGTGTTCAAACGGGCGTGAGAGTTCGAACTATCATCGAATATCATTGACCACCGTTTGGGATTTTACAATAAGCCAGCTACGCTCTATGCATGACCAAAAACAAATTCACAAACATGACAGTTTATTATATTATTATTTTGAGCTGATCGACACACAAGGAGCAAACACAGCTTGCCAAAATATTTCAAGTGGTTGTGTAAATTTTTGAGGGGTAAACCAGATTTTGACTCCCTATTAGTGTCGTAAAGCACACTCCAGCCAAACAAACTTGTTTCTCGTGTTCTTCGAAAGGTGATGAAAAGGATTCACCGTAATGTTCCCGTCGATTTTTCAGTTATATAATTGACATTCTGCTTCCCTTCGACAGATATCAGCGACAAAACCCGATCGAGCCAATTCTGTAAGCAAACAACTCTGACATACCACAGCTGATCTGCATCCTGCAATTATGTCATGAAATCATGTGTGAACAAACACATCAGAGACCGCAAGAAACTTTAAACTGAATATCCTTTACCTTTGATTAAACACATGTCACGGTCACACCATACAGCTGTGTTCTTTCTTTCGTGAACGGAGCGTATATTCGGTGTTCTTTCTTTTTTGAGTGGAGCGTATAATTGTAAATGTGTCTGAAAATGTTGCTCTAAATGTGAATTTGTGTCGCCTGTCTGCCAGATGCTGCGGCAATATGTAGATCGGGCATAAAAATAACAAACACGTTTTGTCCATCGGTCCGAGTTTTGGGATATTTAGCATGGGCCCTTTCACTCCCAAGACTTCTCAATTTTCCCCTCCAGTCTCTCACTACTGAGATACACCATACAGTATAGAAAATAGCTTGCTCAGATAATAAACTATCAGTTGTCATCTTTTATGCATGTTCTTATTAAATAGTAGAGAGAATCTGTGCTTGAACTTTGGAATCAAAGGGTTAATTGGGAAGCTTAACAATCACGAACTATGGGTTACGAGCAGCTGTATTTACTTGGCCTGCCGAAGGCGGGGCCAAGTTTTAAAATGCAAAAGTTTTACTTGGGGTCGAGAATTGGCACACGCTGATTGGTTGGGGCGCTCGTTAGTGACGTCATTTTCTCTATGAATACTGCCATGAGTTCATGAGTACAAATATGAATGATGTATTGAAATCAGTGAAACATGTAATGGAATTGCACAACTGCATAACTTTGCAATGTACAGAAATGTTGTACGATGAAGGAGCCGCTTCCCAGAACGGTGAGAACGTGAAGACAATCCGAATCTGAACGAAGAGCTGGAGAATCTTGAGTTACGACATGGGGGAAGGAACGTTGCCGCTTGGCCGGATAGGCTTCACAAATTTTGTCCAACCGTTTAACTTGAAGGTATTTTTGTGTTCTTAGTTTTTTACTCCGTATTGTTCGCTTCGATACAATTAAAGAGTTGTACTTTGCTGCGTGTTTCTGTCACCATAGCTTGGCTGACTGCCATGAACTGAAACCACTATTGGAAGAAATAGTGGCGTTGTTGTTTCACAGCTATGGTATTCCTCATGAAGAAGCGGTCTTTGGTACTATCTTGCTTTGAGCAATTTCATTTATCTAGCTCGAGTTACATTTTTCCCTCTGCTATATGGTTCTAAAGGTTCTAAAGGTTTTTATTTCCACTTATTTTTAGGGTATTTGTTTACAGAAACGATAATTCTAAGTCGATGATAAGTGGAGGAAGCATGCTACAACCCATTATGGGTTTTTGGGCGCATGCTCCCTCGTACAAATTTTAATTACTAATGGCGTAGGTTACAAAATGAAATAAATAGGGTAATAAAGGTCTATACAATGAAGTAACACGTATTTAGTAGGTAATAGGATCTGTAAGTTAACAGGACTGAATATGTAGCTTTATAGGTATCGAAGAAATTGTATACATAGGCTATGGATATAGCTCTAGCTCTGCGTTGTCTGAGAGATAATGTGCTTCTTATAAAGACGTTTAAAAACTTTTAGCGAAATACAGTTCTTTAAACCTATTGGAACAGAATTCCATATTTTCGCAGAAGCGTATTTAATGCCAAATTTTCCATAGTTCAAATTTTGAAACGGTAAGTAAAAATTCTTGTTTGATTTGGACCGAGTGCCGTAAGTATGAAGTGAGGTGAGATCCGTAAAATAACTGGAAAAAATGTCGGGCAGCTGATCTGCAGAGTATCGAAAAGCCAATTCTCCAAGTTGGAAATCAACAATTTCATAGATGTTTAGAACTTCTAGTTTCTTAAAAATTGGTTTGCTCGCAGATCTCCTCTCACTGAAAGTATGCCAACACGACGTCTCCCCAGCGCGTTCGCGAAGCATGTTTGTCCGCGTAAATAATGATAATACCTAAAAGTAACCCGGTGACACACGATCGGGCATGGGAAACTTTTCTTCTGAATCATTGAAACTCTACAAGCAGAGTTTGACTTCTTCAATCACTCAGATATCCATGTCGAAGGCTGCTTTTGGAACAGAGGCAAAAAAACAACCGGAAACGCGAGCGGTACGCACTTATTTGTTTTTCAAGAGAAACCAATCCCTTAAAATCCCTGATAAACAGAAGTTCGTGTGGCGCCTTTACTGTTGTGTAAAACACTGCACGTTACTGCATTACTTAGCTCACGGTTTCGTTTCGCGCACCTTCAATTTTTTCTCGTATGTTAGATCTCAAAGCGACACTACCAATATATACCACTCCTTTTTAAGGCATATCCCAACTGTGTCATTGTTTTTGAACACTGACACATTTTTTAAACACATTTTAATTTTAAAAGATGCTTAAAGTTAACCTTCATGACCTCACTCTAGTGCTCGTCTTTGCAACTCAAGCTACTTCATTCGGTTACACACACAACTCCTCAAGGTTGTGGATATCAGATTGTTCGTATATTTCTGTAAAGTTTTGTTCATTAGTTCAGAGGATGAACAAACCAACCCAAGCCAAAACAAGAAATTGACGCACAATTGAAACAGCTCTAGTTCCTGTGTGACGTTTTCTGTTCTCGAATATGATACTGGGCACTAATATCAATTTCACGTGATCCTGTGTGAAACCGAAAACGACGGACAGTTATGAGTCAGTCTTTCCAACTGTACTGGAAGCTTTAGGGGTGAAAAATCAAACAATTTGCTCTGGAATCGCTACAGCGACAAGTAAATACACACAAAAATAAGGTACGTAAGTTTCAGCTTTAATATTTTTGTGAGAGTCGAGTTTCACGATCAACAAAGATCCCCCGTGCATTTCCTTTCTAAAATACGCAACATGCGTGTCGCCCTGTGCCAAACCCACGAAATTTTCCCGCCCCTAATCAGTTCGTGCTTTCTATTCGACGCTATAATCTTAATTTGTGTCGATCTCATAAACAGGTCAGTCCTCTGTCAAGTCAAGGCCATTACAACGCCACAGGGTTTCGCACATCTAGTTCCACTCAGTTCTGGTGTTGAAGTTCTCCACCGCAAAGGTATTGGTTCTTTGGAGTTCTCATCAGTCTATTCTGCCAGTTGTAATCTCAGCGAGCGTGTCGGGTTAAACTGGTTTGTGTATTGCCGTTCTTTTTGTGACAAATTCACGGGAATTCAAGAATATATTACAATAGTACAGTACATTCAAGAATATACTACAAACTGAAGGAATGATGATTTTTGCATGACCTTCCTGTAGATCCTTTCCTGATACACGTCTGATCACGACTAGCAAGCTGTTGTCGCAAGAGCGAATACTGAGAATGATGTAAATAATCACTGCCTTTGCTGAGCGGAAATTCCAAAAATACCAGTCGTGACCCAAACGGCTATAATGACTATTAACTAGTAAAACATATAACACCGACAAGCAAAATATTAAAATAACAGTGCTATAAGCACACTATTCACGAAAATAACTATATCCTTGCTCAAATCCGTGCGAGTCACTACGAAAACTAAATACACTTTTGTATTATCAGAAATAGAAGTGAATAAGATAAGAACTGTAAACGCCTCTCCCCCCCACCCCCCCCCCCCCCCCCCCCTCCCCTCCTCCGATGATACCCTCAAACCCTGACTCTGCTCAAGACACAAATTTTGTAAATTTCACTATCCTGTCTAAAACAAAGTGCTTCAAATTTCGACCCCAAAATGCGGGGTGGGGGGCTCTCGTAGATAAGCCCATTTGAGAATTCTGAGTCACCTTGTTTGGAACTACCATGCACGAAATGATGTTTCAGGTAATCTAGACTTCGAAATTATATTAATGTATGTAGATGATTATTAATCAGTTCCTCACTTGCGACTATCGCTTCTTTTTACTGACCTTCAAAAAGAAAAGGAACAAAACAAGACATGATATATTTTTTTTCCTTCAAGGTGATCATATATTAATCAAAGAAAATGAGCAATGCAGAAGCTGTTCCAAGCATTAAAGACTTCAATAAATTGTCAGTAAAGATAGCTGAATACTGGTATGCGTTGGGCACTGAATTGGGTGTTCCTGGTGACCGCTTAACAAATATCGACATTAACACCCAGCTATACCGTACTCATGAAACACGGGCGTTTCAAATGCTGAAAACTTGGGGAGAGCAAGGAGGTGCTTCATACAGGAAAATGGCAGATGCTCTAAGAGAACTTGATAAAGTCGGGCTTGCAAACAGCATTTGTCCACCAGTGGTAAGCCAACTGCCGTTTAATTAAAAAAAAACATATATTTATTTTATATCTATATTACAAACTTACTACAATATGGTAGACACACTCGATTTTCAACTATATGCATAATTAATTCTCAATTGCTCCTTTCCTGAGCAGGTTTCTAGTTGTAATTTCCTGGGTTTGAAATTTGTTTCAACTGTTTTAATAGAGCTGTAGCTTGACGTTGTAAACTCAAAATCAATTCATGAAAAGGGTGAGGATATACAAACAGTATGGGTGCCAAACTTCAGCAGATAAGAATTGTTTTAATTAATTATTAGCTGTATCGCTCATTTGTTGGCTTTTAGCATACGTTGCAATACTATTGGGTGAACTGTATAACATTCATGTCCTTGATTTCACAATTCTTTGCGCCGTTGTTATTTTTTCAGTTGACTTATAAACACGATATTATTTATATGTTTTAGTGATTGACAAAGTTTATTTTTGTACAATAATCCTTACGACAACAAGGAGGACGACAGCCACACTGATGCAAGAAAGGGTAAGGAGGAAATCATATTCCTTTTATTCTCCACACAAACAAACTACAAGGTTTGGATCAAAGACAACCTAACAAGCTTGTTCTCGATCAAAACATATTAGCAAAAAGTCGTGTAATGTTTTAGGTTTGCGAAGATGCCACTTACCTAATCCACGTTTAGCTTTGTCGGGCTTTGAACTGAACCTGGTCCAGAAATAAAAGTGTGGGAAAACAAGTTCGGATTAAACATCATTGATTAATAGCTATTCAACATTATTTGCCTATTATCAGTCTAGTTCAACGTTTAGTCTGGTAATTTCGACTCAGTTTGCAACCAAACAGTGCTAATCAACTTCTAACAATCCAGGGGCCAATTCAAGAAACATTTACACGTGTACTACAAGTTGGATATTATTCAAACACTCCTAAAGAGATTTCAATCGGACAAAGGTTTGCAAACATTACAGATACAGTCTCAACTGTATACCTGGAACTAATTTGGTCATGGTATTGGATTAAAGTGTGTTTTAACGTGTGGTGAAATTGGCCCAACTTGTAAATGCTTTATTGAATTGGCCCCAGCTGATGGGCCAAGGCAAAATTTGAACCTAGAAAACCCTCTAGAGGTACAGGTAGATCTTTCAATTATGTAGGTTCCTGAGGACCACTTGGTAAGTACGGAATCAACTTTCAACTATACGTGCTGCACTACATATAATTATGCTACACACATTTAGCACATGTGAACTACATTATTGGCAATAAATTATTTTTCGTTTTGATTTCAACAGCTTTTTCTTGGACGAGAAAAATGCCAGACATCTCGTACCCACACATGGCGTTTTCCATCGTTCTTGTCGTTCTGTGTGGATTTTTCTTAAACATATTGGTGGCGCAAAGTAACGACCCTCGCGGAGAAATCACTAAAGCTGGTAAGCAAGCATACTATGTCATCAGCGAATTACCAATGAACTTTACTTGCAATTGCAAGGATACTCAAGCTAGTGCTTTATTCCAAAGACTGTTGACATTTTTTTGTTCTTGTATTTTTTTCCATCAAAAGCCGGCACAAGGACCCAGTCGCACTAGATTGGTTAATTATAAATAAATTAAGCATTCAGAGCAAGACGACGGCTTCTTTGATATTTGGTAGTGACTTTTAGTACTCGTCGGCGACAAAGTTGTAAATGTCGAAACTCTTGGAACTCTATTAATATATGCCTCCAGTTGCCTCGTTTCATTTTATCGCGTAATCAACAATTTACTGTTATCTGACATATATTAGATTGAATAGGTGCGCGTACGTCTGGGCCATTAAAGCTAAAACCGTACGGCTGACTGAAAGTATTGCAGATACAATTTTCTTCTCAGGATAACAAAATTCGCTTTTCTAATCAGAACCGGAGCCAAATACCTGTGATAAACTGGACTGTCAAGAGACTGACAAACGAACCATTCCAACCATAAAAGGTGAGAACAAACTGTTATACGAGTTTTCGAATGGCTTGACTTTGTTGTGATGGATTGATTTTGTTGTCAGGAATGGATCGACTGAGTGACAAAAAATTGGACGACATATCAAGGCAGATCAGCGATTGTTGGCAATCTGTGGGTACACAGCTAGGTGTTGATCAGGAAGTTATAACAAGAATACGTGTCGACAATATACAGTTCCCCGAACAATCTCAGAAAGCAATGCAAATGTTGCTTAAATGGTGTAAACGCGGCAGTTGTGATCGCAAGGATCTGGAAAGGGCAATGAAATATGGTAACGCACCAACTTGATATATTTCTTCCTGAAATTAGCTAATGACTTCTTGATTAACCGACGTAGCAGAACCTTATTTGCTCGGAAAAGTTCCCCGGAATTTAAACTAAGGAAACATTCAAGACTCAATCGTTCGTAACAACGGTCAGAACAGAATATTTTGTAAGTTATAATATCGATTTCTTTGTAGTTTACTAAAGATGTTCATCACTGCAATCCTGCACACAATTCGTCCGGAAATGAAACGGTGTTCAACATTTGAGATGCCATACTTATATAACTGCACGACCTTGTGATTCAGTTGTTTTCAATCTGCCGGGGCAATACAGAAAAATCCGAATTGTTCTGTTCCAATCAGAGCGTAAGTACTATACTGCCATATAATAATACAAAATATTAAACTCTTAGTGTTTGCGTCTTTTAGGGAGAACACAAGATCCTACTCTGCCCAAGTCGTCCCTCCCTCCCAAAGTTCCTCATTTCACAGGACGTGACAAAGAATGTACTGATATTATTGATCATCTCACAAAACGAGACACCAAGTTTGTGAGTGTTTGGGGCTCCCCAGGATTTGGTAAAACGTCCGTGGCAACTGCTGTGGGTCACCAACTTGACTCACAAGGATATATTGTACTGTTCGTATCTTTACGAAACGTTAAGACAGTGAATGAAGCGGCAAAACAAATACTACTCGTGTCGCAGCAAAGTGACATGCTGGAAAATCAACACATTCCTCCAACTGATCAAGTTGTTCGGTGGCTTTCATTGGTTTCCAGTCCACTGTTTATTTTCATTGACAATGCTGATGATTTGTTAGAGACCGAGAAAGACTTTTTCTTGTTTCTTCAAAAGATTTTCCAGTCTTGCAAGTCAACAAAACTCCTCTGCACGACGCGGGCATCTGTGATTATGTCCACTGAGTATTGGTTTGAGACTTTTTCAATCAGAATTTTGCCACTGGATGAGTCTTCATCTCGGAATTTAGTCCGGGCATATCTACCAAATGTTACAGATGACGAATGCGAGACAATTTCAAGGATCTGTGGAAATGTTCCTCTAGCCATCAAACTTTTCGCTTCGGTGATCAGTCATGGTCCTCTTTCTTTGACAGATTTCCTGCATGAAGTTACCTCCACGTCGTCTAACAAAAGCTTGCTCGAAGTTTACGATTTGCAGTTGCCTGACCTCTCCGAAAACCTTAAGATGAGTAAACTCTTTGAGCACTGTTTTCGGAATCTTTCTCCAGATGAGCAAGAGGCATTTGTTAGCCTTTCAGTGTTTATCGAATCATTTGATATTGACGCGGCAGTAGCTGTTCTACATAAAGAAAATCTTGCAAGCAGTGGGTTATTAGGAGTACTTAAAAGAAAATCTCTTATAGAACATGATACGGCCAGAAAATCATACTGGATTCATCCATTATTACAGTCTTTTGGCGCGATCATTGGGACAAATAGCATGCAAACCATTTACAAGGATGCCCACCTTCGCTTGTCGAATTTTTATTTAGAGATTTTGAAAAAACGAAATCAGCAGTTGTCTACTGAAAAGACATTACCAGGATATGAAGAATTCTCAAGATCACAGAAAAATGTACTTCAGGTACTAGAACAAACTTTATCGATGCAACTGAAGCAACAGGGGGAACACCTGGACACAGCAAAGTCACTTCATAATATTGGCGTTACACTAAGCAGCTTAGGTGACTACCAGAATGCAGTGAACTACCTAAAACAAGCTTTAGCGATGCGACAGAAACTGCTAGGGGAACACGTGGACACAGCATGGTCATTGCATGCTATTGGCGTCATACTGGACATATTTGACGGACAGAATGCTCTGAAGTACCTAAAACAAGCTTTAGTGATGCGACAAAAATTACTTGGGGAACACGTAGACACAGCATTATCATTAGATTGTGTTGGCAGCACACTACACAGGTTAGGTGACTACAAGGAAGCACTCAAATCCCAAAAAGAAGCTTTAAAGATGCGAGAGAGATTACTGGGGGAACACGAGGAAACAGCAATGACATTACTATCTATCGGCGTCACACAACACAGTTCAGGTGACTACCATAACGCAATAAGATCCGTAAAACAAGCCTTTCTGATGCAAGAGAAGCTATTGGTGGAACATCATACTGAAGGTGACTCCCAGAATGCACTGAAATATCTAAAACAAAGCTTGGCGAAACGACAGAGACTACTGATGGAACGTTTGCTCAAAGTAATGTTACTAAATTCTATTGGCACCACGCAACACAGTCTACGTGACTACGACAATGCACAAAAATCTATAAAAGAAGCTTTAGCGATGCTTGAAGCTGTAAAATGTGGACAAGGCAATGCTTTTACATGTGATTAAATATTATTATAAGCTATGATTAGTTTAGGCCTTGACAAAACCTACACCGGTTGTTGCACAAAACCGTGGATTCAAATGCTGGTTTTGTAGTCAGTGCAACGCTTGTAAAAGCTCAAGTCTTTCGACTTCTAAAAGTTTTATGAATAAATGTTTATTGTTTGTACACGAAAATTTCTAACAACCATAGTTGATTTACATAGAAGCCGTGTTAGAATAAGAAATATACTTGTAAATTTAAGTTTTGTGATAAAACCCTCTCATTCCATTAGGCATCCAAAAGGTTGATGGCCTTAAGTTTGCTTTTAAATGAATCTAGAGATGTGGCCTTGTGTAAATCAATAGGAAGCTTGTTCCACATTGTCGCACCATTGTAACTAAAGCCTTTTTTTTATAAATTCTGTGTTTGGGTGTGACAAATATTATTTAGTGGATCAGCCCCTAAGATTATACGAATTGGTTTCTACTACAGTTTTGAACAAAGCTGTAAGACAACTTTGTGCACAAGAGTTCCTTACTTTGTACATCATGACAGCCTTTTGTTTTGCTCTTCCTTAATTTCATTCAAGCTTTTCCCAACCCAACTGGTCCAGCAAAGATTTAGACCGTTATTGTAGTTAGCACGAAAATGAGTCTTGCAGCTCTTGTCTGTAATTTTTAAGCTCGCCCCACAAAGTGGGGGCGAGCTTAAAGTTGTCACGGTGTCCTTCCAGGCTTCTGTGTCAACAATGGACTTCCAAATAAGGAATTTCCAAGAAGGAGCTTGTCAATTTCCAAATTTGGGCATGGTCGTGTTACCAGAAGACGTCGAAGCTTCGTGTGGAAGTTGTTTCTGGAATTCATTCTTGTTTGTCATGGTCGTCAAGCATTCGAAGTTTGTTTGGCCATTGAGCCTGGGTGTTTCTACGAATGTAGGGCACTGCTACAGTGACACTGAAATTACATGGTCATTGTGCTGTGATTACGAAAATATACCGACACTAAAATTAATGAAACGACATGGCTGTTATGCTGTGATCATGAAATGCAGACATTGTGCTGTTTTGTAAACAAAGAGCAGCCGTTAAACGAGGGTGCTTCTACAGCTGTGATTGACGCAAGCTATCACGTCGCCAGATTGAATGGCAAGGATTGTGTGGGGGAAGAAACATCTGAACGTGAAATGCTTGACGGACGGTCGCGTTACTATTTTACGTGGAAGGGTAAGATTAATCGGAAGCGAGCGAGAGAATCGTCGCGTATTCCTTTACGCAAAGTTTGAAGGCTTTTGCGAAAGAACAAACACGTGCGGCTAAAGGTACGTCGCTACATAAGTAAATTTGTTCCCAAGTCATTTGCTCTTGCCGATTGCTGTAAAAAGCATGAAACCCGTGTCAATCATTGTCTAACGAGGCACCTAAAGCTTGCAAATAAGACCAAGATTAAGGTTCGCAAACATGTTTATCTGTGTAAGCAGCGGCCAAATACGAAACATAAAAAGGATAGGGTTGTCAGAAGCCACAGTTTTACCAGTGATGCAAACAATAATTTTTACTGCAATAAATATAAGCCGTATATCCAAGTAGCTTTTGGCCTTCACCAGGTGCAAAGCTGAATATTGGATGTCCTTCAGACACATCTGATTCTTGTAAAAGTGTGTCCATGTTTCCAGAAATCTCTCTTAAAGCTCAGTTAATTCTAACTCTGGTGGCTTATGTGGGAGTGTCATTTTATTGGCCTTTGCACAGCTTTGATGTTTTGATGGCAAGCTCTACAAATCCATTCAGAATTGTTCACATTAAGATCTGATGCATTAAGATCTGAGTTGAATGAATGTTCATGACATCTAATTACACCAGCTTTGTACCAAAGTTGATCACAGCAAGTACACACATACTCAGGTCCACATTTAATATTTTCATGAAATTATTTAATAAGACCCTCAATGGTTTTAAATTTGTTTACTCTTTGTTTTTGCTTCATCTGTTTTTCTTTTAGTCTCACTAGTTGTGGATTTTTTTTTTTTTTTTTTTTTTTTTTTTTTGCCTTTATTTTTTTGGCTTGTCTCTTTTCCTTTAACAAGATCTGGGTCCTTTTCCCTTTTTCTTTTTCTGGCCTGTCTGTCTTTTTCTTTCACGTGATCTGGGTTTCCTTCTCTGTATATTTTCTTAGCTTCATTTTCTTTTTGTTTTACTTTGGGATTGCTTTTTCTGTTTAATGTGCATACTCATTAGTTTCTCTTTAGCAAGGTATTGTTGATCCATTCTTTGCTTTCTTTCATAATCTCTCAAATAAGCTTTTTGTTCCTCAAGAGCTGAAGAATCACAATCTTTGTTGTTTGAGCAACTAACTGCACAAACATAACATAACATAACAATGTCATTTTGATTTATATTATTTTGTACTGCACTATTTACAGCATCATGACTGCAATCCTGGCTTCATACACAATTATTTGTCCCAATGGAACAGTAGAAACATAGTGAACCTAAAAGATTCTTCTTTGGAAGTTTCTGGGTTCAACTAGAGTGCTTTCTGCAAAATTTGAGCAGATTCTATGATTCTATGATGTTATATGAATATTGTCTTACTAACTATAAAAGTAAAACAAAATTGTAAACAAAAACCACATGAACCCTATCGACCAACAAGAATGGGCGAGCTTTCAGCGGCAACGCTGCTTTGATTGTAACTTTTCGCTTTTATTAAAGTAAGTTGGACTCTTCAACTAGTTAAAGTCGTATTAAGCCTGAAAATGAACAAAAGTCCATTCGATACCATGTTCGTTGTCCAAATATATGGAAAAAGATGAGCTGTGCTTAAGCAAAAACGTAAAAAACACTGTTATTAGTTTGTTTCAATTGGCAGTGCTGCAGAAGTTGCAAGTGAACACTGCTATTAGAATGTATTCAATAAGTGGTCACGCCTTTAGGTTTTATGTAGCGGTTCAGGAGTTGAAAATAAGCACTGCTGATTTAGAATGCAATCACTGAAAGCTGTAATTTCCTTTGAGTGTTCCTATCTTTATGTTTCAGTAGACGCTTTGGGAGTTGGAGTTATAATGTAAAGTACTCGTACTGACAGTAAAATGCAAAAACTCTCTACATCAAAAAAGGTTTAAGTGACCAGACAAGACCATCTTGACAACCAAGCCCTACCAACTCAGACATCTAGGTATTTTTATCCTGGGACTACCACATCCGCACTAATTGAGCTAAAACAAATCGCGGGGTACTGGAAATAATCCGGAGGAGCTTTGGAAGTAAGAACTCGTCTGCCGTCAAATCTGCTTCTAACGCCCTTGGAAGGCGTATTTTGGAGTATGCTTGCCAAGTAAGCCTGTACTTGGCCAAATACATACAAGCACGTGATAGTGTAAGTTCAGTGGCGCGCCACACGAATTGTCTGTGGCCCCGTGATGAGTCTTACCCGGACCTACTCAACGAACTAAACTGGACAACTTTGGAACTCCGAAGGAAATGCCTGTGCCTTGTCAAGCTCTACAAAAAAAGAACATAAACTACGGTGACATCGGCTAGGCCAAGTATCTGGACTTCGTTGGACCAGCAAGAACAAGAAGTAACCATAAATTTAAACTTTGTCCTAAATCAACCTGTATATCATCTTTTTAAAATATTCGTTGTTTTTTAACCGTTATACAAACTAGACTGACGTTGCCAGTGAGCTCGCGGCGTTAGTTGGGTCGAGAGCAGAATAAACTAAAATAGAAAGCAGTGACAAGAGCGGAACTCCCGAGAGACTTCCAGTTTCTCGCCAGAATTATATCACATAGTATAGAGAACTTGGCTTTTGACACCTTGCTTAAATGAAACCTGATCAACTATAAATTTATCATTACAACACTCATGCACTTGGTTCTTAAAGGTTGAGCGACTCTGCATTTTGAGCTTAGAAGCGAAACGGTTAGCCACCGAGTAAACCTAACCCCGGTCTCAGACTGACCATGGTACCATGGCTTCGCATTGTCAACCATGTTAGACCATGGTCGACAGTGATGTGACCATGATGGCTGACCATGGTCACCAAAAGTACCTGGCCATGGTACACTGACGACCATGGTCAAAAATAGAACCCCAAAAGAAAAATGCCACAAGAACTTGTCTGCTAAAATGCTCACCCAGGAGTGCATTTTCAGTGCCCCAGAAATCAATCTTGATGTTTACTTTCAGTATTTAGCATGAACTCAAATGCTCATGATGAAACATGGAATAACATGTTTGACCATGGTTTACTAACTTGAGAAATATTACATATACAAAAGCCAAGCTTATGAAATACTTGAGTCCTATTTGTGAGTTTGCGTGTATATGTTTAAATTAACAGTGAGATGTAATTGCCAGGTTAAAATTAAATCTTCCCCGTCAATGACTTTGGTTGATCATGGTTAAACATTTCCATAAGTAATTTGCATGCACAGGTACTATTTGATCAATTACAATATCAGAGTCAAGAAATAAATAGTCAACACGAGGCTACTGTGATGAATATGTGAACAGTCCACTCAAATCAGGTACGAAGTTCTGGTCACAGGATTCACAATTCATTGAGGTCGCCTAATTATTTCATCTGGTTTAAAGTCAGTGGTGGCATGTTCATTTATTTCCTTAACTACATATCAGAGAACAGTCTCTAACATAAGTTGCCAATTAGTGAGCAGTATTATTGTAGCGACAAAACACAAGGAAGGCATATCCATATCATATTCTTTGAGAAAGCAGCATTGAATAGAACGTATTAAAGCTGTTATATATAGTCTTCAAGGCACATTTGTTCGGAAGTCCTTTAAACACGTTTAAAAATAACTTGGCATATTTCAAAGTATGAAATTTATGGTAAAGTATCCCTTAATCATGC
The DNA here is from genome assembly GCA_964036295.1 of Plumapathes pennacea. NCBI lineage: Eukaryota > Metazoa > Cnidaria > Anthozoa > Antipatharia > Myriopathidae > Plumapathes > Plumapathes pennacea. The sequence continues at coordinate 10,652,325 of OZ038462.1, forward strand.
TATTCTTGTCATAACTCTCAAATATTAGAATTGACCAAGTACGAAGGTTAACAAATTAGTCAATTTGTAACACAGAAATTATTGAGTCATAATACCTTACGGTAAATAACGGGCAAGTAATATTGTTTGTACTGGTCGAAAAGTCACATTGCTAATATTTTTCAAATTTGTCACAGGTAATTACCACGACCAAATGAAGCTGAAGCCGGACGTAAATCTGAAGCCGGACGTGGTAATTACCACGAGCAAGTGAATCTGAAGCCGAACGTGGTAATTACCACGACCAAATACGTGGCGCACGAGCAAATTCGTGACATTGAATAACAATTAGCCGTAACTTTGCAACTGGATAAACAGTGTTTGGATTATGGTTTAGACTTACATTTAAGGTTAAGGTTAGGGTTAGAGTTAGGGTTAGGTTTAGGGTTAGGATTAGGGTTATGGTCAGGGTTAGGTCGTAATTTTCGTATATGTATATGTATTTCTCACTCGCATCAATTCAATTTACGGCTAATTATTATTCAAGGTTGCGTATTTGCTCATTGGGGCAATACATTTGCTCATCAGGGCCAGGTATTTGCTCGTCCCGTTGTGCCTTAAAAGGAATACGTATTATATATACCTATCGAAATTTCTGGTCCCTCGTTCGTTAGTGTAAATTCGCGAGACTGTCGCGTTTCAATTTTTTCAGCTTAATCGTTCTCATCAACGCAGTCCAAATGTTTAATCTTATTAATATCATTCCGTGTCTGCAAAATATGCAGAAAGATGTTATATTTTCGCCAAGTGTCTAAGGCTCCGGTCGCACTCGTAATTTTACCGTTATTAATATCAACATTTGCATCATTTGAAGTGCAAACAGCGCTTGTCACCAGAAATATATGTCACAAGTTGCTATCAAACATTGAAGATTAAGCCGTCGTATTGCTCTCGATGCTGAGTTATTATCGACTGAACTTCCCAGTGCGACCGGGCCCTATTCGAGTTAGATTTGCATAATTATTTTGCTCTTACGTTAGTCTTTTACATGAAGGGCTGCTGACTGACTGATGAACAATAAATAAATAAATAAATAGATAAATAAATAAATAAATAAATAAATAAATAAATAAATAAATAAATAAAAATAACAGGTAGCGTTTCAATTATCACCCTTGCAGAGCTCGGGAATAAACAGATCGACTGATAGCTCATGATCACGCCGAGAATTAAAAAAAAAAAAAAAGAAATTAAAAGACGCGACGGCGCGTGACATGATCCATGCCCTAATTTGGGAGAACAACTTTCTTGTTTGGAATTTCGTTGTTTACACAAAGAGGGAAACGGCGACAGAGCAACTGCTGTACGTCCGCTTTCCACTGCGTGAAATAGTATGAAATATCATTAACTCTTAGGGTCAATTTTTTAAACGAATCCTAACAGACCTGGTTTGTCGTTAAATTGAAAGTTAGACGGAGTCTGTAAACCAGAGTTTGCCAAAAGCTATAGATTGCATTTCTAGAACCAAGATTGGCGTCGGCTTATAATACCGCGTTATAGCCGTGGTTTAATAAGCATGGCTACTGTTTGGACCTTGTTTAGACCAGGACTATCTTAACCGCGGTCTAAGCCTTAGTTTAAAAAATAGGCCTTAATGTTTGTGTCTTTTAGGGAGAACACAAGATTCTACTCTGCCCAAGTCATCCTTCCCTTCCACAGTTCCTCATTTCACTGGACGCGACAAAGAATGTGTTGATATTATCGATCATCTCACAAAACGAGACACCAAGTTTGTGAGTGTTTGGGGCTCCCCAGGATTTGGTAAAACGTCCGTGGCAACTGCTGTGGGTCACCAACTTGACTCACAGGGATATATTGTCTGTTCGTATCTTTACGAACAGTTGATACAGTGAATGGAATGGCAAGGCAAATACTACTGCTGGCGCCGCAAAGTGACCCCTAAAGTAACATGCTGGAAAATCAACGCATTCCTCCAACTGATCAAGTTGTTCGGCGGCTTTTATTGGTTTCCAGTCCACTGTTTATTTTCATTGACAATGCAGATGATTTATTAAAAACTGAGAAAGAAAATCTTTTCAAGTTTTTTCAAAAGATTCTCAAGTCAACAAGTCTGGCAAGTCAACAAAGCTCCTCTGCACAACGCGGGCATCTTTGATTATGTCCATTGAGTATCTTTTTAAGACTTTTTCAATCAGAATCCAACCAATGGAGGACTCCTCATCTCGGACTTTAATTCGGGTTCACCTACCAAATATTAAAGATCATGGATGCAAGGCAGTTACAAGAGTCTGTGGAAATGTTCCTCTGGCCATTGTCCTTACCGTTTCAGTGGTTAGACATGGAACTCTTTCTTTGACAGATTTCCTGCATGAAATTATCTCCGCGTCATCTGACACAAGCCTGGGGCCAGTTCAATAAAGCATTTACAATTGTATTTTACAAGTTGGACCAGTTTCTCCATACGTTAAAATACACTTTAATCCAATAAAATGGCCAAATACTGTTGCGGTTGTGCACTGGGGACCTGTATCTGTAGTATTGCAAAGACTTTGCTGGACTAGAGTCCGTTTATTGGTGTTTGAATAACAGTCCAACTTGTAAAATACACGTGTAAATGTTTATTGAATTGGCCCCTGTTGGAGGCTTACGACTTGCAGTTACCAGAAAGACTTTAAGATGAGTAAACTCTTTGAGCACTGTTTTCGGAATCTTTCTCCAGATAAGCAGGAGGCATTTGTTAGCCTTTCAGTGTTTGTCGGATCATTTGATGTTGATGCTGCGGTAGCTGTTTTGCATAAAGGAAAACTTGCAAGCAGTGGATTGCTGGGAATACTTGAAAGGATGTCTTTTGTAGAGCATGATACGGCCAGAAAATCATACTCGGTTCATCCATTATTGCAATCTTTCGGCGCAATCATTGGGAGAAATAGCATGCAAAACATCTACAAGGATGCCACGGTTCGCTTTTCGAGTTACTACACAGAGGTCTTAAAAGAGCTGAATGAGCAGTTTTTCACTGGACTGTCTGCATCGGCGTGTTCCGACTTCCAAAGAAAGGAGAAGAACATACTGCAGGCACTCGAGGGAACTAGCGAAGAAGCAATGTATGTGCTACTGCAGACAGATATATTTCTGTCTTCAATTTACCTTCACGAAAGATGTTCCATGAAATATATAATAAGGCAATCACGGTTGCCAAGCAACGATCGCAACAACTGGTCTATTATCAGCTCCTGATTGCCAAAGCTTTTACTTCGCTCGCTTATGAGAGCGGCACGAGTGCGAGGCTGCTGTTAGCAGCAGAAAATGTGCAAACATCACTTGATTCTGTTCCTCCAGAAGTGAAAGGAAAACTGCTGTGCTACCAGGGAATCGATTCAGCAATTCATAAGGACGCGGAAAACGCGATACGTCTGCCGCTTAAAGAAGCGTATTCCCTCCTTGAAAATTCATACCCAAAATTTGAGTGATTGCCAAAATGCACTCAAGTTCATGAAACAAGCTTTGGTGATGTGGCAGAAGCTACTGGGGGAGCACTGGTACACAGCAATGTCATTACATCATGTTGGCGTCATACTGCATAACTTAGGTGAATACAAAAATGCATTGAAGTCCCACAGACAGGCTTTGGCAATGCTCCGGAAATTGCCCTTGGAGGAGCACAGGCACACAGAAAGGTTATTACAAAATATTGGCAACACACTACTCAGTTTACGTGACTACCAGAATGCATTGGAATCCCTACAACAAGCTTTAGGGATGCGGCATAAGCTACCGGGGGAACACGTTGAGACAGCAGAGTCATTACATTCTATTGGCAACACACTACTCAGTTTGGGTGATTACCAGAATGCATTCAAGTTCCTGAAACAAGCTTTGGTGATGCGGCAGAATCTATTGGGGGAACACGTTGAGACAGCAGAGTCATTAAATTCTATTGCTGTCACACTAGGCAGTTCAGGTGACCATCTGAATGCACTCAAGTTCCTGAAACAAGCTTTGGTGATGCGGCAGAAGCTGGGGGAACACGTGGATACAGCAATGCCATTACATCATGTTGGCGTCGCACTGCATACCTTAGGTGAATACAAAAATGCATTGAAGTCCCACAGACAAGCTTTGGCAATGCTTCGGAAATTTCGGGGAGAGCACTTGTACACTGCAAATATATTACATTCTATTGGCTACACACTACACTATTTAGGTGACTATCAGAATGCAGTGACGTTCCTGAAACAAGCTGTGGAGATGCGACGGAAGCTACAAGAGTAACAGAGTACAGCAATATGCTGCAATATTCTGATGGCGTCATTAAAACAAACGGCATTAAGGGTAAGGTTTGTTTCTTATACTCATTGGCCTTTGCTGCTCGTGGTCACATGACCCGAAAGTCACAATCATAACCTTCCCATATACAAATCTCTAACCGAGAGGTTAGATTGCGTTTCTCAAACGCCGATTAGCGCTAACCCAGAGTTAAATCGTGGGTTAAATTTACTCGACCTCGATAGGAATTACTCACTGATCGGGGAATAAAGTTTCACGTCAACAAACAAAATGGCTGATTATTGCTTCGGTTGGTCGTTAAGGACATGGGAGGAAAGCAATTCAGGCTACAATAAATGTCTATTGACAACTCACCAACAAAGAGCTTCGGTGCCGTACCGATTGAGCCGAGATAAATTCAATCGAGGTTGACTGATCTCACTAATAGACGACCTCCCCGAACAACAAGGAACCCTCACTATAATAGGGATAGCTCCGCTCCCCTTATACCGTGACGTCATGCATCATAAATTAAAAAAGGAATGGTTGACATTAGCGAGTAACAAGCCAAACATAAGTATTTAGGTGCAATATATATAAACTCCTAGATGTATTCATGCATCAGTCAAGTCAATTGATGGGTAATTGCGAATAAAAACCATCTGTCCACTTTATTATCATGCATTTTGCAAGATTTTGGCTGTTCACCGATCCAAGCGGGAATTTCGCGCTCGCCAACCGTCACTGTTAAGGTCACTCCGGAGTTTCATCGGGCGCACTTGTCCATGACAAACTTTGGATTATAACTGTTTTGGCTTTTATACGATTCCTATAAAACTTTGAGAAACGATTTAACTGGGGAAAAATATTTTCAGTTATATTATAGCTTAAGTGAACAGCACTTTTTGAACAAAATCGCACCCAGTAAACAATTTTGCTGGTATATTTTTGTCACATTTCTGGAATCAGCTTATATCAACTTAATACATACCTTAGCCAAGTTTCAGCAAAATCGTCGGAGCAGAAGAGCGGAGGTAATAAACCCATGGAGAAATTTTGATGATATTTATGTCCGTAACGGAACGCCATTGTATTACTGCACCAAGGATTTGAAACCGGATGGATGGTTGATCAAAAACATCAACCTTTGAAAAGGTCATCTGGTGTTACTCCTTTGCGAACATCAGAATACTGACAAAGTATGTATTTGATTTAAATCAAGAACAACGATGATAAATAATGGTGTCGTCTTGCACACAATCCTCTGTCAGGAGGAATGCTCAATAGAGGCAGAATGACATCGCCTCTAATTCAATATTGTCTGAATGGTGTTTTGCAATTGGCCATTGATGTATGCTCACTATGAGTCCCAGAGCGAAACCTTTTGTACTGAAAATAGGATTTAATCATACTGACGCATTACTTTTTACGCAAACCAAATTCAGTGAAGTAGTATGATTCATGCACAAATAGTGACCTCTAAAATCAAAGCGTCTCAAGTCATCGGGATTGTAAGTTATTGTGTAAACAGAAAAAAAACTAATCTTTTTTTTTTCAGATTTACTGTAATAAACTTTACAAAGGATGCTGCATTTAAGAATATTGCGCCAGATTGCGATGGCAAAGCAACAAATCCATGAATTTTCTCGACTGAGCATGTGTTAAAATATTCTCCAGGTTTCTCTTGAGTCTTTACACATTACGATACTTCGTACTTTTCCAGTTGCTCCGGGCTTGACGCTCTTTTATGTATCCTGAACATAACGACGCAAAACCTGTTTATCGTTTAACCCTGAAGAAGAAAACACAAAATGATAAAGCGTTTTACAAATGACTTAAATCTAAGTAATAGGTCTTTTGCAGCTAGATATCACATGACCCAATCACGTGACTGAACACGTGACTAAAAATTAATCACGTTAGAGATTTTAGTACCATAAATGGAAAGTTGCTGGTTGGCATGACCTTGCGCTTGCCAACCAGCAGCTTTTCCCACACAACATTGCAGCTGCGGCAATCAACGGATCGACAGCCGAGTAACAGGGTACAGGAAAGGGTGGGTGAGGGGCTATAGAAGAAGAGAGAGTGGGGTGGGTGGAAGAGTTCATATTTGTGAGTAAAGGCGCTCAGCTCACTTACCAAGCAAACTTCTTTCTGGCTTTCTTTTGACCTGGTTTCTTTCTTTCCACTATCCTGTCATCACGCACGAGGAGGCCCGCTAAAACATCAGAGAAACGAATAAACAAGAATTTAGACTTGCACGGGCAAGTCCCATATATCAATTCAAAGTTCAAAGTCTAATAGAAGTTCCTGGAGATCTTTCCGCAAAAAATAAAATAAAATAAATAAATAAATAAATAAATAAATAAACAAATAAATAAATAAACAAATAAATAAATAAATAAATAAATAAATAACGGCAGAAATCTAAAACTCAGATACCCACCATCTTCAAGAAACTGCGCTTGGCATACCGCTACTGCATAACAACACATTTTAACCATAACAAGCTCACTTATCTAAATTTCTGAAAAGTTATGAGTTTTAAAAGTTGTAAAAGCTCCCATAAACGTTCCAAGAAATTCAGGACACACAGCCAATGGCAATCAAGCATATAACTTTCTTTCACGTTGTGTTTCTTACTTTTCACAAAGTTTTTTTTTCGAAATTACGGTAAACACAACCCTTGGCAACGTAAATCGGGTCCAGTCTGCAACATTACTCTAATTTTATTTCTTAGAAAGCTCTAAGACTTGATACAGCAACATTCAGTCAAGCAATCTTACACTCTCAAAAACATTCACAAGGCTAATACCAGTCAAAGACACATTGTTTTAAGATATCTCACTAATATTTACACTCTACGCTGATACTGCTAACATTTTTCTTGAGCTATCCAACGCAAATCAACACTTTATGTACCTTCTTGTAAAGGTTCCAGATGACTTTCTGAGAAATTTAGCAAAGCACGGCTGACGGCGAGTCTGATTGCTCCTGATTGGCCTGTGACACAAATGAGAGTGTTGAGGAGTCATCTGACCATTGAAAAACGCTTTTCTGAACTTCGCTAGTCACAACAATGGATTATGCACATTAGTGTCACACGATCTGTCAGCCTGTGTGACTAACAGGCAGGTTTATATTTGGCGAGTCTTAAGCTAAATTACTTCAGCTCTTATTAAAACTAGGCAAATTACTTCACGAGGTGTCCACGTGATCAGAGTCCAAACGAAGACAAGCTGTGCACGTGATCGCGCGTGCAGTTAACGTCACTGAGGGTTTCTCAATAAACAATATCAAATACTGACTAATACAAATGCGTCTAGTTGCTTTTGCGAACATCGCAACGAAAATATCCATATTAGTCTCAAATTTGGCGTTCAGTAAGGGTAAGGTAGTATACGAATTACCTGATAAGTGTCTCGTAACTTACCGGTGTCTCCTCCTCCCATCACGTGACAAGTGACGTCAAACTGGCCGACTTTCTTGATGACCAGAAATGGGAACATGATTTGCTTCCTAAAAATACAAGCAACCATAAAGGAAACTTAACTAACTGACGTTTTCGGCGGGACGGCGACGTGAGAAACCGATAAAGACTGGCCCGAGTTCTACTGCGCATGCGAATTCCAAACACGCCGCCGTAGACGTTTTGCCGTCGTCGCGACAACATGAGTAACTTTGGCCTTGTTTGTTGCTTTTGTGTACTTTGTTTTTCCATCGAAAAGTCCCACATCAATCTAAGGAAGTTGCAAACATTTAGACCGCTTAGCTTCGTTGTTTGTTGTCCTATTTCAAGTCATGAAATAAAATCCTTGGGAGCTCTTTGATTGTGTTTTTAAAAGTTTATTCACAAATTCTCTGATTAAAGGGGCTCGGTCATGAGCTGTGACGCGCGGTAGCTCAGCTCGCAAAACTTGAAAACGTGAGGCTAACGTTTTCAAGTTTGATTAATGGCCGTTTCTAATCCATTGCCGATTGGAATGTTTTGCTCGTCAAGGGCGCTGCAATGGAAATGATAATTTTCGCAAGTTGCATGAGGAGTGCTCTTTGTTTCGAAATCATTGAAGACGGCAAGTTATGCTAGCCATATCATTGTGTGTATTACTAACTCAGTTTGAATAAAATATAGAAGCCTGTTGTTCTTGTTTATGCTATGGGCCAGTGATTTTTACACGGACCCAGTGAATAATTTTCTGTCGACAGTTCCTCTCAGCAGAATCAGAACTTAATTGCTTAGTCAGGAGACTTGTTTTTTCTTTCACTATTTAAAATTCGTCGGGTTGGAAATCTGTCTATTCGATAAATATGCTGCAATTTGAACCGGCGGTGATTTAAACAATGACAACTGTTGACAAGCCGTTTGAAGTATGGCTAGATTTGAGCGCCGCAGAAGCTAGCGAGGTAAGGTTTGTGTACTTTGAAATAAACCCGTCAGCTTTTGTTTGGTTTTGGTAAAACTTTAACTGTTTTGAGGTTCACATATAAAACAAACTGAATTAGCCGTTGAAGCTCATTAAATATGCGCGCCGTGTTATTTTAAAAAGACGCGCGCGTATTCATGAGCGAGCTCCTTTAAAAACACCCACCCAAGGGTATTGTCATATGATTCGAAATGGGACAAAAAACAACGAGTTGTATTGGCAAGTTGATACGTGAGACTGAGTCAAGTAGTAGTCCACAGTTCATTGTCTGGAAAGTCTACCAACCTGTCCTGAATTCTGCCAAAGTATTCCACCAGGGGAACGTCATTCACTGTTATTTGCCCTGTCCCACGCTTCACCCAGGCCTCCGCGACTGCTCGTTTACGATAACCTGTGGGGGAGGGGAGAGTGGATATTAATAGCTCAGCCAACAATCACTCACAGTTCCTTCTGAAAAAGTGGAAAATTTAAGCAAGTTAAATCAAACATTACCCATCGCGTGGCCTCTTCCTTGTTCGTCCAACTGCAAGAGAACACAAGGCTCTAGTTTTCATACTGCAAAACCTAAGATTTCTCTGGAACAAGATGAGATATTGAGAAATGGAAACTACCATCCTTCTCGTTCCAAAAAGGATTGATTTCTCTTAATTTTCAAAGTAAGAAAGAAAAAAAAAAAAGAAAAAAACCCAACCTCGACACTAAAGGGGTAATTCTGGCTCAAACCAATCCGACAAAACAGCCACATCGTGGGACCAGTTAATAAACATTTAAACCAGTGCATTTTACAGGTTGGACCATTATTCAAGCACCACTAAAAGGACTCTAAGTCTACAAACGTTGCAGATACAGGTCTCAAATGCATAGCTGCAACACTATTTGGCCGTGATATTGGTGTGTTTCAGCATTTGGAAATGTGGTCAACCTATGAAAATACGCTTGTAAATGTTTTATTGAATTATCCTCTGGTGTGCTGTCAGATCGACACACTTTGTTTTGAAAATGTGTTTTCTTGTGGTAAAATATTGTTTTTACAACGAGAAAGTATATTCATTTATTCAAGCTTCCGTGTAATTTTCTTTTTACAGACACAAGTGTTTTACTGGAAAATAGTGGAAAATGACGTCATCGATATCCTCACTAGTGAGAATGTGAAAAATACACCACTCTCTTGTTTCGGATGCACTCTCGTATGAATTTTACAAGTGTTCTATTTTCCAGTAAACACTCCTGTCTATATAATAAAGATTGTTAACTCACCTTGTTTAGGAGCAATATTAAAAAAGACATCAATTTACTTTTAACATTTATGTTTTATATTTTGTTTTACAAGTTAAATCCGTAAGGATTTTACGACTTTATTTGATGTAGACCTTCCCACGTACCTCTTGGTCGACATGTTTCGTGCCCGGCATCCTGATAACGGACAGGAACTGATCAAGGAATTCTTTCGCCAGAGCTGCATTGGGCTGACTAGCAAGCTTCTTCAGTCGGTGAATAATCACTTCATACTGTCGAGAAAAGACACATCTCATCAAACAGTACATTGCAAACAGAAATCATTACTGTAAACGTACTCTGCCTTTCATTCAACCCTTTCACTCCCAAGCTCAAAATGCTGACTCTTCCAGCCTTTTAAAAGTGTAAGAGCGATGTTAGTGAGACCCAATTCTTCGTTTGCATGTGACGTCATGGAGGCCATGCTGAAGGAACTTTAACAAAGATTGCTCATTAGCCTCTTTGTACTTAAAACCAACAGCCTCCACTACAACCACGGTTTCTTTGTATTCTGAGTCTCCAGGTATAAATTGTAAACCAAGAATATATATATGTTTTTAAATCATCTTTCACCTAAGCAAGCTAACAAGAAGCCAAGTTCTCTTGTTTGGTGAAAGGGTTAACATCAGCATGGGCACTCGCCACGCGTGTGCGTGAGCGTGACCGTTACGTGTGCACGTGTTCACACGTGTGTGCAAGTGTCTGAGCGCATTGTGTTCGTGTATTTGAGTGTGGCTGTATCATATGTTTACACGCTTGACTGCGTGTGAGTGCGTGACGTGAATAAGGATATATACTAGATAGTTCAGAAAGTTCGTGGATGCGTGATTAAGCGCGTGAACGAGTCAAGTGTGCGTGATTGCGCGCGTGCGTTCGTGTGATTTTGTCACGTGCGTTTCGCACCTCTTTATCTGTCAAAATGTCCTGCAGCTTCTTTTCCAGTTCGGATTTGTTGATCCACCTCTTGGGCTCAGTTTTGTCGCTGTTGAGAACAGAAATTAAAGGATTTTACAATTACCTCGGAAATACGTTAGTGCAATCACTCTATGTTCGAGTTGTTCATTTGTTACTGTATATTATATGAATGACCTGCCTGATGTTCTTGGTCACTGCAGTGTAATTTCATACGCTGACGGAGTTCTATATTTACATCTATAAAGTTTATCCCTGAAGTTGAACTCTGATCTAATCTGTGTCTGGAGCTGGATGCGTCCTAATCAGTTTACTCTGAACATAAAGAAAACCGAATTTATGAGTCAGCCATCATTGCACAAAAGTGTGGAAGCGACAAAAAATTATAGTGCAGGGGCCAATTCAATTAAACAATTACAAGCGTATTTTACAAGTCGGACCAATTTCTCCACACATTAAAACAAACTTTAATCCAATAGAATGGCCAAATACTGTTGTTTTTGTGCATTGGGGACCTGTATCTGTAATATTGTACAGACTTTGCTGAAGTAGAGTCCATTTAGTGGTGTTTGAATAATGGTCCAACTTGTAAAATACACGTGTAAATGTTTATTGAATTGGCCCCAGTATTCGAAGTTCGTGTAGCGCTTGTAAACTTCAAGACTCAGCTACGAAACAGGTATATATTAGTTCAATATATTTTCTACAACGTAAGTTTTGCGTCAGAAAAATGGGGCTTGCACACGAGGTGAAATTTTACTTCCAGTTAACCAACGAAAGTTACGTCAAGAACGCACTTCCGCGGTGCCCGTCTAAGAAAAAGGCAACGGTTCATCAATTAAGGCCAAGTCCATTCATATTCACTTCCAATTGAAACGGATTTTTCTTTCCGTTTTCAAAAATTTATTTGTCCACGCGACAGCGTTTTTGCCCGTCGATACTAACTCATTTTCGTTCGAAAACATCTTTTCTTCCGTCCCACTATAGCGTTTTCCAATCACGTGATCATCATAATGTCACCGTTTTGAAAAAGTCCTCTTTTCGGGTGTGTAAACGAGTGTATGAAAACGGAGCTTTCGAAATTTTTCACTTTGAAGAGCGTTTTTGAAAAGTTCTGTTTTTTTGATGGTGTGGACGGAAAGTCGAACCGCAAAAAATAAGTGCGTTTTAAAACGGATACGTATGGACGAAAATACACATAATTTTCCTTTAGTATTGATGCTTCCTCTTCTGGTGAAGTAAAATGTTTGAAAACAAGTTCGTCTTTGTGCATGCGCAGCAGTGCCTTGGGATTGTTACCTGGTCTCTGGTGTCTTTTTCTTCAAGTGAGTGAAGATTGTCTCCTCGTTCTCCTCGCCTTGTTCATTTAAGACTTCCGTGCTCGTACTGCTGGCGTCTCTCAGTTTAGCAGACTGTTCATAAATATCCTGCACACACAGATTCAGAGTAAAATAGTTTTCACAATGGGTGAAGTCACACATGTATTGACCAATGCATACACAATTAATATACTAAACATTGAACAATATTTTGACGCTAGAAAAGGAAAGTCCAATTTCAATAAGCTATTTCCGCGATGCATGTTTCCTCTGTTGCAAAGTAAGGCCTAATTGCAAACATTACTTAAGGAAGTTTTACTCGCATATTCATTTTCACGCAAATCAAATTCATTTTCATCTTAAAGGTCTCGCACTAGGTTTTGTGTTGAAACAGAAGTAACATGCATTTCGGAAATAGCCCCTGGGCCACTTTCAGAATCGTAGTTCGTGAAGCAGAGCCATGGCGGGAAGAGTAGAAAACATGCTCCTTTGATCAAAATACAATTCTGTACAAATAACACCAAACTCAGTATAGAGTGCTTTTGCTACTGCCATGTCGACCGCGCAGATGGTTTATTCCAAACTCTAATGTTTTGGTTAAACTTTCGAATTAAAGTGCTTGACATTAGTATCTTTTAAACGAGCGAGAAAGGTGTAGGGTATTTATTTTACATTTAAAACCCTGGCCAAACGGACTCCCTCGCAAAATCAGAAATTGCATGCGGGTGGCCAACGGTACTCCTAAGTTACAAACAAACCATTCAATTGCCATAATAAAATATAATGTCCTCTGCTTTGACTTGACTGGTGGCCAAACGGTGGAAAACTTGGGCTGGCCTGGATGGAAATTATAAGTTCGACGAGCCAAGCCAACCGAAGTAAAACCAGAGTCGAAAACTTGGTTTTAGTTAGGCTCGACTTAAGTTTAGTTGTCACAATATTCCACTGTACTCACATAAATCAAGTCGTGGTAGGCAGCTTTTCCTGTGTAAAATGCAGCGCCAATTGGACGACCGTTGGCATCAAATGAAGTTGCTGCACACAAAAAAATCTCATGAAGTCACATATACTCGTTATACAGTACATTATATGACAATCATACAAGAACGCACAAATATAGGGCTGCCTAAGGCTACGGTCGCACTCGTAACTTTAACGACATAAATATCGACATTTGCATCATTTGAAGTGCAAACAGCGCTTGTCACCAGAAATACATGTCAGCAAGTTGCTACCAAACATTAAAGAAGCCGTCTATTGCTCTCGATGATGAGTAACTATCGACTAAATTTCCCAGTGCGACCGGGCCATAAGTTAGAATTCTCACGTCGCTAAATATCAAGCGTGTAGCCCGGAGACAGTGACGTAAGTAAAGTAAAACAACTTTTTGATTGTTTTTTTTTGACCAAAGAAAAAGTTTCAATGCTACAGTAGAGTGATTTCGTATAACTCTCTCACTGTATACTAACGAGTTCCACTAATTTCTAAAAGCTAGCACACACACACACACACATACAGTATATAGACATAGACAGAGAAAAGAGACTGAGAGACATGGGAATAACACTCTTTTAAAGCGCGAGAATTATATATTAGGTTTTGTTCCACGGTTATTTAGTGTATTTCGGAATGTAAGCCACCTACTCGTGGACGCTCAGTCCTAAAGGCTATGATCGAGCGAATTTCTTACAAGAGGGGTCTTTTGTTTCTTAGTAAAGCTTGCGATACTAAAATAATACTGACGTGAAAGTTAGGTGCATTGTATCCAAATCATATTTTTGTGTATTGCTTCATCTCATTAACTTAGGAGACATTAGCATATAAAGATCGGGTTATACGAAATCACTCTAGTATATCTCAGCTTCAGACACTGTAAATATATCCAAATAGATAGAAAATGAGACACGTGCTGTGAAACATTGTACTGACAAAAGACACCATTCGTATACATACACACACAATTATACACATAAACACAAAGCGACCGTACTGTACCTTGTCGCCTTGCAAACAACTTGTATGGATGCTGTTAAGATTTAAGATAAAACGAATATTACTACTGTAGACATGTACCAGTATGATACTGTACAAACTAAGACTTTACACAACTAATGTGCACCAAATGTACGAAGACTGATGGTAACTATTCAGGTACTATAAGCTGGGGACATGTACGAGTATATTAGAATCTATGTGTACTAAATATGTGTATACAGATATTAAAACTATTCACGTACTATAAGCTGGGGCCGTGCATCCTTGGCGTACAAACTGGACGGCATCAGGTAGCGAATGGCTTCCTGGAAAAGATCAGTCAGCAAAAAAAAAAAACGGTCAACTTTTATACCAGACGTTTAATCAAAATTAGACTTTCAAAAGGTTGCGCACGCATCTGCTGTACACTTGACGAGACAGCATTTGAGAGCCCGTTCTTTTGGGACTACAGTATTTCCGAATAGACGGTATTGTTTTCTTTCGGGAACTTATTCTGAATTCGGAATGACCGCAATAGTATTCCATCAGTTCTGCTCTAGATAACAGAACAAACGGACTAGCGGATTGTTCGAAATAGAAGGAATTTTGGAAATTGATATTCTGTGTATTTCTTATGTCATGTGCATTCTTAGCAGGAATAGGAACAGACAAAATAGTCCAAAAAGCACATACCGTAACGCGCCATATATTACCCGACTTTCAACTACAGTGGAACCCAGTTAATACGGCCATCATCGGGACATAAAAATCTGGCCGTATTAACGGGGTTTTCAGATAAGAAAATGACGGGGCGTTTGTTCCGCGGGACAAAAAATAGTGGCCGTAATAATGAGGTGGCCGCAATAACGGGGTGGCCGTAATAACGGGGTGGCCGTAAGACGGGGTTCCACTGTACTCAATCTTTTTAATCATGACCGGAATTTCCAACACGTTTTCTCGGACCGCATATGTAAATGTAAATGAGACGCCAATCTTAGAACTGTTCTCGATTAACTGTTGCATATAAATGAGATTTCTTTACGCTTTGCATTTGGTGCAAACAAGTTTGGCAGCATTCTTGGCTTGTAAGGAACAAAACCAACGTGGCAAATAAATGCTTTCGCTTCTGATTGGATGAAAGTATTTTCTTACCGCCTCTGTGATTGGCTCTGTAGTTACTTTGGTTTTGTTTTACGAACGTCGCTCGACAACTGTTTCACGCAAACGACACCTCTGCATGACACTATATTGCACATGTACAACTGACAAAGGTCGTCACAAATGGAGTTCATTCCTTAATTTTAGACATACTCGGATTTCTTTTTCTCCAAAATGTTCAGGATCCTCTCCCATGATGACAGCAAGCCAGCGACGACACATTTCATACCTTCTGACCTGTTCTTGTATAAAAGGATCTACAAAACAAACAACTGGATGAGAATGGGGGACACGAGGAAAAGAGAGAGTTGGCTGAGAGATGGAAGCAAAACGCAAACAAGAAATGGGAGCCAAGGTAAGAGAAGAAAGGGGCAGGAAACAAACGATGAAGTAGAAAAAAGAAATTGGAAGAGGCAAGTGATAAAGAGAAAAGGCAGCCAAGAGAAAAGAAGAGTAGTTGAAAGAGCCAAGATTGGAAAAAGGAAAAAAAAAAGAAAAAAAAGTAATAAAGTAACTTCGAGGTTAGAAAGGAATCAATATGGGAGAGGTAACTAGGAAGATAGAGAAAATGAAGAAGGAAGAGAAGACGAAAGAGATGAAGGGAAATAAATAGAAAACACCAGGAAAGGGGGCGGAACTGCTATAAAACAAGGTTCAGCAAACAAGAATGAGAGCCAGAGAAAAAGATGCAAAACAAGGGAAGGAAAACATGAAGAGGGGCAAAAATGGGATTGGGGGAGTTTGAAGGTACGTAAAGGAGATGTGAAAAAAAGGAAGAAAAAGCAGAAGAAAAACTGTAAAGAAAAGTGAGAAATAATGAAAACATTGGGCAAGGGAGACAAAAGACAGAAAAGAGTAGAAGCAAGGAAAGACAAACAGAGAAAACTAAGAAATGTGGTAGGAAAAGGATGACAAGGAATGACAGCAGCTGGCAAGGGGAAAATTGGCTATTGCAGCCTTAGCTGACACACTGCTTAAAACTACATCGCGAAAAGGAGAAAATGCAATTTTAGGGAGACTACAATCCTGGACAAATTTGTTGGGACAACAGACATGATTTGTGCCTGTCACACGACAATAACACTCCCTCTCCCCCCTCTCATTTCAATGTTGAAAAGAGGAGAATCAAGACATGATGTGTGTGCATTGTCAAGTGTATGTCTTCAACATTGTCCAGTGGGGGAGGGGGATACATAGCCATTGAGTCTGTTAGCGAAGAGCCATTCAGGATACTGTGTCCCACACAATTTTGTCTGGGATTATAGATTTCAACATTTTCCAGAGGAGCATACCCAAGGATCCCCTTAGAAGCTTGCACCTCTCAGGTGCTCGTACCCCTGTGCAATTCTGTAAAAACCTTACACCTTGGAATCGAAATATGTACTGTATGTGTATATGTAATAAGAAAGAAGAGGAAAAGTGGACAGTGTACCGTCATCATCCTCTCCCTCAGTTACAGCACTGACTCCTCCTTGTCCTACAGTCCTACCAAGTGTGTTCTCTGTCAGTGAATCCTACAGAAACAAAACAGAAAACATATCAGCAAGTAACATTTCTTAAGATATACAATGAGAGTAATAATGTAAATTAACATAGGGCTATAAAGACTGTGAGACTGTATTCCATACCATATTTGTCTTTACAGAAGATATAACTCCTGCTGCTGAATTTACAGTTGGCCCTGAATTATAAAGTCTCTGTGGTAAATTCTGAAAAAAGAAGAAAAATGTTACACAGCATGAAATGTAATAGAAAACAGATACAACAGTACAGTAAATTTTAAAACTGCTGTAGTTTACAAATATGTTTTAATACATTTAAAACAGTATTCACTAAACTTTAGGTTTACACAAAGGGGCCCATGGTTGAGGAAGGGAAGGGGTTCACTTGGTGCTGATTATTTCTTTCCCATGTGTGGCTGGAATTGATCAATGGATACACCTTATATATACAAAAAGGTGTGTCCTACATGATTGTATGTTTTTCAGGACTGCTACACATGGTAAAGTCAGGACCAGGTGAACATAAATAAAAAATAGTTATACTGTAACGTTTCATAGCCGGGCCCTCAGGCCTGGCTGAGCCTAAAGGCCCAACCGTAGCCGAGCTGACACAATGGACCAACGACGCACACGTGAACCGGGACAAGAAGAGGTTTATTTAAACAATTCATCTGCTTTTATGTAGTTTCGGTTAATAATTTATTAGCAGTATCTGTTTCAAGATCATGGGTTCGTTTGCGTAATGGAAGATTATACAATTATCTCAATGTGGCACACATTAAATACTTTCAGAAATTTGAATGTTGTAGCTTGAAAACTAGAAAAATTAGAGCTACAGTAGTTTTAACTTTTGAAGAGATTTGTAAAGAGAAAGCCAATCAGGCCTTACTAGTTTGTAAATTATACAGTAACATTCAAATTGCACAGGGATGCTATCTGAAATGTGCTTTTTCTTGTAGTATTGGTGGTTCTCCTTTTAAAAAGTCAAAACTTTAAGCTGTTCATTCTCAGTCCTCGCTTGTTGATAACACAATCAGGACCTTCCACCAAGCCCCCTACCCCTCCCACGAGGGGCAACACCTGATTGTCTGGTAGGCGATTTGGGTCAGGGATTGGCCCTACTGGTGGAAGGCCAAAGACGACTTTTTCCAAAAACTAGAAGTCAGTGTTATGGCATATGAGTTATTATTAGGTTCTAATAGCTCTTTAAAGTGGGAGATCGGCATAATTTCAAGGGAGTCACACTTCTTTCTGTGCTCTTCAGTTGTAACATATCAGTCGTGAAATGCGACAGATTGACGTTGCACACGTGTGCCAAATGAATCCGTCCTATGCTACACTCAGCGTTTAGTGATGGACATATCTAGACATAGAACATTGTGCCGAAAATAAATAAAAGATACACATGCATACAGTACTACAAGCATGACAGTCAGATTCTGTGACACTCACAAATTCACTTGGTAGATTAATCCCTCCCAGTAACCTCGTTGAGCTGAGAACGAGTTGTCTAGAAGCAGCAGGACGCCGTAAAACTACCGCAATGCGACGGCACATGGCCATGCAAGGTCGACCGTGGGCCGCCATCTTGAAAACTATAACTGAAACCGCAAGTAGTCAGCGGTCATCACCTTATATGAGACGTAACATAAAGTACCTATCTCGTCAGTTTACGGAGGGGATTTCAGCGACTACGTTGCAACACTCCGACTTTGCGTGCCGATTCCTGTATCTTGTGATGCCTTCATCGTGATATGGAGAGTTCTCAGGGTTCTTATTCTGGAGAAGGTATTGTTTCATTAAGCCAAGCAGCAATCAGAGTTTACAAAGTGAAACTTAGAAGCGATCGAATGACAATTTATGAAACTACATTTTTGGCTACCCGCTGTACTGTAAATTTCCGAGGGCTGGTTGTTACCACATTGAATAGCAGCTCCTTCTTTTGCCTCTTTGTCTCCTATGAGCAGTTTCTTTTGGCATTGCTTCATGTTTCATTGCATCAATATTATTTTCTTTACAGCACTGTCATCAATATTGCTATATCGTGCTGTTTCATAAACACATTACAACTGTAAGTCATAGGCTGATGTTATGTTTTGTCTCTGTAAAATCAAAGGAACGGAAGTCAAGCTATGTGTAGACTGCAAGAAGTCATACAAGTCCTGTGAATGCAAGGTAAAGATAGGTGTAAAACATATCACCTATAGCATTGTCTATTTAACAAATTTCCTCTCTTAATATTTACAATAATCTACATCATCACATATTCAAAATGTTGTGGACTCACAAGGCGCTTTGCCAACTGAGTCCACAACTAAATTTTGACCGTGTGATCCAGATGGCGTAAATCATATAGGTAAATAAGAGTCCACACCATGGCAAACCAGTGGAAATTTGTATTTTACCACTGATAATATTTAGAAGAAAGTTTTCTTATATTTCGTTGCAAAGAGTGACTGCTGGCATCAGCGTTGTTGTCTGGAACTCTTATTTACCACGGTGAATTGAATATAATCAGAGAGCAAAAAACTTAGCTGACTGAGTTGACGTAATAAAAAAATATATATACATATATATATATATATATATATATATTATCCCCGAACGAAGTGAGGGAAATACTCACGACACTAATGCAGTAATATTATACCGCCTACTGGGGGACTCCAAGCCTGTCGCCATCTCGAAATTTAACGTTGTCTGTCAGTCAGTCTGTCTGTCTGGCGTACGACTTTAGGCGCGGTTACCCCGCTAACCAATAACAAAGGTCAGATCGATCACGTGTATCCTGTTGTTTTACTCTGAACGAAGCATTTAGATTTGAACGAAGCAACAATATATCGTAGCTGCGTTCACGAAAATGGAAAACTTAACTGAAAAACTTGAAACACAACAGTCTCACGAAGCTCGTCTTCAAATGAGAAAGGAACAGGCACGAGCAAGGCGAAATCGTGAAACGAGCGAACAACAGCGCATGAATGCCGATCGAAAGCGGCATGAACAGAAGCGGGTAACGCAGACAATTCCGCAAAGAGAACAGTGCTTGAACGCAAATCGGAAACTTCAGGAGAAAAAGCGGGCCGAAGAAAAGACTCCGCAAAGACGACAGCGATGAATGCCGACCAAAAGCGAAATGAACAGAAGCAGGTAACACAGACAACTCCGCAAAGGGAACAGCGCTTGAAAGCAAATCGGGAGCTTCAGACGCCGTTTTGTGTTAAACTCAGATATTTATTTAGAAAGGACAAGCAACAAAGGTTAGTCAGTGGAAATCGAACAATCACCGTGACAAATATATTCTATCCCGTATAGCTTGTAACTCGATCACTTCAAGAATGTATTAAAATCTGTATGCTGATCATTTTCCCTCGAAGTATTGTTTTACTACGCTTCTGTCGCTAGTTTCGGCTACCGTATTCGCTCAGAGCAATCGGAACTTGGAGTCTTGAATGATTTAGTCAGATGTCTTATTTTTCTGTAATCTGGCACGCGGTGATTGCAGCGAGAATCGTTCACAAACCCTTAGAAGTATTACTGGGTCTGAAGCCCGTGTATAATTTGAAGTAAACTGTTCAAGTTTTGCTTTGATTCTGGGAGAAATCTTTCTGTTTTGAGTGGGTTCACATACAAAACAATTCGAGCCTATTAAATATGCATGCCTGAGTCTGGTGCATGCAGTAGTAAAAACAAATCGCACAGGAAGCCTATTTAATTGTACTGCCTATGAATTCAAAATTGGAAAATCAGTGTTCCTTTTTTCCCGTACTACGACGGCCGACCAACTTCAAACTTTGAGTATTAAATTTCGAGAACGTGCTTGGCAGACTGTATGAATTAATTTGACGTGCCGACCGTGGGAAATACGTACTTCGTCACGCAATCGATTCTTTTTTCAACGCAAAAGTATAACACACACCATTCTTTTTCTCCTTCCTTTGCGTGTAGCACTTGAGTTCGAAGAAAAGATTGAGTCAACATTTCGGTAAAACAAAGGCTACTCTTGTTGGGAGTTACCAAAGTAAAAGTCCCATCAATGGCAGAGTGAGGGGGTATATGCGATTATCGTATTTCTAGTATATATATAAGTGATACCTCACTGGGGTTACCTGTATACAGTTATTTCATGTGAGTTGAATAATCAACCAGGTTAATTATGATTCATGAGTTTTTGCTGAGGAACATCAGAACAGAGTAATACTCTGTTAGTATGATATAGTGAATTGTGACGGCTATCCTTGCAGCTGCTTGAGTTGCTTCATAACTGGGAGGATCATTTTTACTATCATTGTTTGTTTGGCAGTTCATATTTATGTGATTGTCATCATGTAAATATCATCATTGTCAGAGTTACTGTTTAGAGTCGTATAAGTATTGTATAATTATTGCTCACGGCTGCAGCGAGCTTAAAAATGGAGTTTTTTCTTTTTCTTTTTCTTTTTCTTTTTCTTTTTCTGGGTTGAGAATCAGCACACGACAATTGGTTCATATTATCACATGATATGCGATGACGTAATTGACTTTGCTAAACAACTCGAGATGTGGCCAGTGAAATGCTCGTTACTTGTGTGTAAAACTAAGGTAACTGCATTCAATCCAAACTCAACACCATTTGGCTCTGTGGAACATGCACAGATAAACTGGATTTTAGGGAATGATTTTGGCTTGCGTTCTTAAGTTCACCGCGGAAGCTTTGAGAATAGCCATAAACAAATGTTTGATGGATACTGCTGGGGGATTGCAAATATCTCTGTCGCTGCTAAATATTTAGTCCCGACGAAACTTTCTGTGGCAACACGAAATACTTCTGGGAAGATAACAGGCCGAAAACAGAAACCAAAGCTACGATGAGCTTAAGCCATAAAACAATGGCGATTTATGCTTTACTCTGTACATGACATCTGTTGCCTCATAAAATTCTTCTGCTTATTATACATTGCCTGTTGAAATGTTTCTTTCATTCGATCTTGTAGCCTTTGTTTTGCAATGGTCATTATATACCAGAAATGAAAAATACACCGAAATAGTCCTGAGCATTGAGTTTGCAGTCACAAATGACTGAACACACTGTGAACAAAACCGCAATAATATTGTAAACATGTCTTGTGTTACATTCCTCGCGTTTGTAACAAATGTGTTACATTTTATATTTGTTACAGAGCATGAATACTCAAAAGCCTGATAGAAGAAACATATTCAGTTAATAAAAGAAAACACATAAGTATTGAAGCAAAGGCTGGATTAATCGCACGCCTCTGATTAGAAATAAGAGTCGAAGTCTAACTGTCAAAATTGATTGTGCATGAAAAGATATGTCACGCATTCTCAAAATGCAGGGTTGCTCAACCTTTAAGAAGCAAGCGTATGAGTGTTGTAATGATAATTTATAGTTTAGTCAGGTTTCATTTGAGCAAGGTGTCAAAAGCAAAGTTCTCTATACTGTGTGATATTTTTCTGGTGAGAAACTTGAAGTCTCTCTCTTGTTCCTACTTTCCATTTTAATATATTCTGGTCTCGACGCAACTCAAGCTGCGAGCTCACTGGCAATGCCAGTCTAGTTATATATTGAAATAATGTAAAACTAAGAATCATAAATTTATTTCTATTGCACTGCAGGCTTGTTCTAAGTGTGGCACTGTTTTTCAAAAGTTTTGGGGCACTTCTATTGTGAAAGGAAGGTATGCATCATCAATGTATACTTACACTACAATATAAGCTCACATACTTGATTGAAGTTGGAATTTAATCTAATTAGCAAAGGGTATATACAGTACTCTAAATTATTACCACAGGTATATATATTAAAATGAGTTAGTTGGTGGGAAGGGGAGGTGGGAGGCTATTAAGGGAATTGTTGAGTGTATCTATACCGTTTAATATGATTTGGTGACTACATGAATACCCTTGAAATGATTATTTTAAAATGTACTAAATAATATATTTTTATGTATTATTTTACTTAAATTTCCAGATCACATTGCAGACTCTGCTATGCTGCAGTGTGTATCACCTGCCATATGATTCTGAATGGAACATTAAAGGTACATGTGTGGAAACTACATTATATTGTACAGTATATAAAGTACACTCAGTGATAATTTACAATGTATACAGTCTATATCACTGGAGGACTACTCTGACTTCCATAACATGTCATTACAATTAAAGATCTCCTAAGCAAAACCACCTCGTGAATTCAAAAAAAGTGGTTGTAACTAGAGCTGGTCGCTTATGAGAATGGGCTCTCACAAGCGACCATGCGTTAAAACAAAATATTTCATATTTAGGTTTTGATTGCTTATTGATCTTTATTATTTTCATCATCCAGATATGTACCAGATGTCACATCAGACAAAAAGAAGAAGAAATAAGCACACAAAAGGCTTTGTCAGCAATTGATAATGCCAAATCTGGGAGATGTAAGTTCTAAGGTTACCATCATCATCATCATCATCATCATCATCATCATCATCATCATCATCATCATCATCATCATCATCATCATCATCATCATCATCATCATCATCATCATCATCATCATCATCATCATCATCATCATCATCATCATCATCATCATCATCATCATCATCATCATCATCATCATCATCATCATCATCATCATCATCATCATCATCATCATCATCATCATCATCATCATCATCATCATCATCATCATCATCATCATCATCATCATCATCATCATCATCATCATCATCATCATCATCATCATCATCATCATCATCATCATCATCATCATCATCATCATCATCATCATCATCATCATCATCATCATCATCATCATCATCATCATCATCATCATCATCATCATCATCATCATCATCATCATCATCATCATCATCATCATCATTGTTATCATCACTGCATTATCATTGTGCTAATCATTTTCATTGATCATTACATATGTGATCATTTGGATCATCTTTAATATTGTCATCAAAATTGTATAATACTTAAGAATACCATTCTGCAAAAGTTTGATGATGAAAAATTAAAACAAAATAATAGCACTATGATTTATCTCCCCCCCCCCCCCCCCCTTCCTCTTCTGAGCAGAGGAAAGCTAGTGTACCTGTATGCCTGACTTGTCCTACAGTATTTGGATGTCTTTTTTCTTATAGCTGACTCAGTGTCCTCAAGGAAGTCAGATAATCAGGCTTACATCAATGTGGCTGGTGCAAGTCGACTTTCACCTGAGCAGAAGAGGGATGCCTTGTTTGAAGCAGCTAAAACAGGCAAGCCTACAGTAGACTATCACTGAACACAATCTTCATTTAAATGTGAATTTTCTTTCTTATTTTTATAGATTGTTTTTCTTATTTTTAGTTTAACTTACTAATATTAATTTGTAATGTGTCAGCATGTTGGTAAAGCTACTCTGCCATACTAGTACAGTATATGTCCCCTATATCAAGGTTCATGTGAATTATTGTGCCAAACATGGTATAAGAGAATGTGTTGGGTGCTAAGATTCCTTAAGTCTTTAGAGCACAGACAGCTAGGAAGGCTGCAATTTTTCTTCCATTTTTTGCCTCTTTCTTTACAAGGGAAACATAAACCAACACAATCCTTGTTTATGGTTTTCAGCATGTGCAGTTGAGCTGAATTGGGTTGAAGAATTTTACTGTTCTCTTCTCTGAAGGACTAGTTCCTCAGGACATTAATTTTATAGCCATAGCATATCAATGTTAACTTTACATTCATGCATTGATATTAACCAGTTTCGTAGTCAGGTCCCTTTTGAATTTAGAGACGACTTCTTGTATACTTTTGTGGAATTTTACAGGTGACCACTACTCTTTGGTGACAATCATTAATGCTGGAGTTGATGTGAACACTAGAGGTGAGTTAACCAAGACAATGTATAAGTTCAAATTATTCCTGAGAGACTGTGAGGTTTAGTAAGTTTCTACACATGTTTTAGGAATTGATACTTTACTTAGAAATTGTGATACAGGTGTAAGAATGACTTATTGTTAGCCTTACTGACCGACCGTTTGTGGGTATTATGGCAGGGTTTGTACAATCTTGAAAAGCCCTTGAATTTCATTGCTTGTTTTGAGAAGTACTTGAATTTGTATGATGCCTCGAAAATACCTTGAATTTAGACATCATCTTGAAGAGCTCATGAATTTCGTAACAATAACCAGACCAAGAAATAGATCGACTGGCAGTTTGACGCTGGTCACCAAGCTATAAATGTCTTTTGAAGAACAGCGTGGGAGAAAGCTGTTGAGTCGAGGCAGTCAGTTGAGGAGAAGTGTAAAGACAAACTAATCTTCAAAGAATGCTAAACAAATTTCTCAGGCCAGCAGGTAATTTTAAGTCCTTAAATAAATGAAAATGACCTTGTAGAAGTCTATAAAAAGTGCTTTGAATCAGTTTTGATTTGAAAAAGCTCGTACGAACCATGTCTAGGCAGTGTGAAGAGTGATGACATTCGTGGTTAATTGTTACCCTTATGTTAATTTCTCAGATGCAGACAAGAATACCCCTCTGTTCTTCGCAGCGGAAGGAGGACACCTGCCTTGTGTTGCTATTCTGATGGTCAGTATAGCTGGTCTTCTTGTTTGTTATTTTTCTTCTCATTCATAAAACAATGATAATGATAAAGCCTTGAAACAAGGAAAAGCGATTTAACTTGATCCTCAGTTCAACGCTTTTCTTTTTTCAGGAGAGAGGAGCAGACGTTGGCGCACTTAATAATGTAAGCTTTTCAACATGTTTGACTAACTGCATGTAAATAGTTACATGATCATTGCATAAAATTAATAAACTATGCAGTGTTTGTTATTTCTGACTTTGTTGTTGTTGTTGTTTCCTTTGCAGAAGTCCTGGGCTTCATTGCACGCCTTAGCTTGGTAAGTGTGACGTCATAGCTGATCGGCTTATAGGGATTTGTATGGGAATCTTTCAAATCAAATTTTACGCCAGAATGTACTGCACGGCTATCAATCTACTCTGACTTAAAAAAAACGTCAGGAATGTCACTGATGTTACAAACCAGTTTGCCTTGAAGCTCACACTAAATAGTCTTGTAAGTATTAAAGGACTCTTTCTACTGAGCTGAACTTTTATTCAGGAAAATATAATTTATACAAATTCATTTACCCGCAAGTATCAAAAGCTAATCGAGGCGGGTTAAACTAGATTAATCTATACATTGTTTCACACGAAAGTAATTAATATGAGAGCGAAGAAAGGGAAGAAAGATAAATAAATAAATATATGTTTCTATTTTAACATGTCTACATAACTGTCTTTATATACTTACATGTATGATAGTTCATATATTGTATTTCAGTATATCTACGTACGTATATTTACATATTCATACAAGGAAGATGTTGTGTATGAAGAAAAGAAAAGGGATATAGTGTAATTTTGTTAGAAATTTCAAGAATTGGATCTATAATAATTATAGAATTAGTTAGTCTTAGACTTATAATAACCGGCAATCTTGTCTATTATCATGGGCACGTCAATATAAGCATTCTCGTCTTTTAGCATGGCAATCAACATTTGGTGCATCTTCTTTCTGTAAACAGCCTTTCTTAAGCTCCTCAGACGGGTTGGTAGATTGTTCCATAATTTTACTCCCTTTAGTATTATATTTATCTTTATCGCCTGAGTGGAACAGTTTGTTTTTGATTTGATTGACGTCCTTATTCCTTTCGTTATCCAAGGTTTGGAAAATTGTTTAGATTTACGCATGGAAATTGTTTTAAACGGCACATGCTTATTTACTACCTTGTTGATTTTATTATAAAAGGAAATAAATAATTGATCGACATTATCTTCTTTACCTTTGAAAATAAGGTTCCAGTCAATTTGTGATAGTTCGTCAGTAAATTTGTATTTGGAGAAGCGAGAATAATCGCGGAGTTTGATTTTATTTGGTTTAGGTTTATCTCTGGCTGAGTGCATGATACAAAACTGTGAGAAGTGATCACTGACATCTAACACAATGTTTCCACTTAAGACTGATTCAGTTAGATTGTTCAAAAATATATTGTCTATAAGAGTAGCTGATTTTTTGTGAACTCGGGAAGGTTTGTCAATTGTTGGAATAAAAGAACAGTTTTGTAAAGAGAGCAAAAAGTTATGGCTATAGTTGCATTTGTCGGATTTTAGAAGGTCTATATTGAAGTCTCCCATGATATAGACAGATTTTCCTCGTAACTAGCTATTCAATAGCTGTATGAAGAGTAATAGTAATTCTCACGTTAAATGCACGACCTGGATATATTCGGGACCTCACAAATTCTTATTACTGATAACGAAACGGTACAGCGTACACCAGTCACATTTTTTTTTTCTTAATTTTGACTTTTCAGGAAAGGATCAACAGACGGGCACGTGGAATGTGCTGAGCTGCTCATTCAAGTAAGGCCTGTTTCAAATGTCCAACTTTACATGCGTCGAATACATTACAAATGAGCAAAAGGTATTATTTTAGTTAGTTTACATTGCATTTGACTCATGTGAAGTTCGACGTTTGAAACAGACCTAAAGGCCCAAGTTCCAACAACGTGCATATAACATGACGGAAAAGAGAGAGTACGAATTTGAACTCAAGGACATTTTAAAGTGGACTTTGACAAAACGAAAGCAATTTCAGTGAAAACCACACACAAAAAAAAAAAAAAAAAAAAAAAAAAAGTCAACCTTGAACCGGAAGCTATTTAGAGGGGTTTTTGAATGAGTTTTCCGCAACAAAAGCTGTAAAATTAAAAGCTTTTAACCCACCAGAAGCCAAAGTAATTTGCAATTGGTTTTACTGAGAAACGTGGACCAGCTAGCACTGCGAAGAAATATTATCGCCACTTACTTGTTAGCGTGCATGAGAAGGTCCCCATCGAGCTAGGATTTTGTTTCTGATTGGCCACGAATTCTGCCAAACTTACTTGAACCAATCAAAAACCGTGTCAAACAATGGCTACACGGTTATTCCGACAGGTATCAAGAATTTCTGGACGCATTTTTATTCCTACAGATGGGTGCTGATGTCTTTGCCTTGACCAACACACAAGAAACTGCGTCGGACCTAGCCGCGCGGTGCGGAGGAAAACTTGAACTTGTTCAATTGTTACGAGCTGCCGAAGGTACTCTACGCTTCTTAAACCTTGCAAATTTGCCTGGGTATGACCACTCGAATGAAAGTTCTCAATTACTGCATTATAAAAGCAATGGTCGCGTTGTTGTCGAGTATATATTTCATTGCTTTTTTTAGTATTTCTGTCTTTCTTTGTTCGTTCTTGTTTTGATGTTGTTTTTGAAGCTATTTGCATATATGCAAATAGCTTCATGTCATCGTCTCGGACAAACTACCGTTCGGCCCATCTCATTAGGTCAATAAAATGTTTCCCCTCTAGGTGGCAAAAACTTCTGAGGGGGGAGGGGCATGAAGTGTTATCCACATAAAAGCCGTCGTGGTGCAGGACCTGAGAGAAAGTTTGTCGTTTATTATCTACTTAACACAAAGAATGCACAGAGAGATTTCCAGTAAAGTGTTTCCGTGCTAATGTTATAACTTGGTGACAGAATGTCAGAAGCTAAATTACCTCTCCAGGGAGGGGTCTTCTAAATATGGCTCTCTCGCACGTGGAGAAGCAAAACACTATTTAATGGCGGTTATGAGTGTTGCCGATTCTTTGGTTGTATGTGGAAATCTGCTCCCTCTTAGCCCCTGGCTGACATATCCGTAGTATCTGGCAAACAGGCGACACAGATTCACGTTTTGAGCGACATTTCTGGACACATTTGCGAATATACGCTCCGCTCACGAACTAAGAAGGAACACAGCTGTATGGTGTGACATGTTTTGGCAAAGGTAAAGCTTATTCCGAGTTTTTTTTTTTTTGCGTTCGCTGATATGTTTGTTGACACATGATTTCACGACATAATTGCAGATGTATAGCATCGACTGTGGTATATCTAAGTTGTTTGTTTATAAAATTGTCTCGAGCGGATTCTGTCGCTAATGAAAAATCGACTGAAACATCGACAGGAAATTTTACTGTGAATCCTTTTCACCACCGTTCGAATAGCACGAGAAACAGGTTTGTTTGGCTGGAGTGTGTTACGTTACGAAACTATTATAACGAGTCAAAATCCGGTTTACCTCGCATATATATATGTTTGTTGACACATGATTTCATGACATAATTATTGCAGATGTAGATCGACTGTGGTATGTCTGAGTTGTTTGTTTATAAAAGTAAAATCGGATTTTGTCGCTAATGAAAAATCGACAGGAAATTTTACTGTGAATGCTTTTCGCCACCGTTCGAAGAGCACGAGAAACAGATTTGTTTGGATGGAGTGTGTTACGTTAATACGAAACTATTATAACGAGTCAAAATCTGGCTTACCTCGCAGAAATTTACAGAACGACTTGAAATATTTTGGCAAGCTATACTTTGCTCCTTTTATGTCGATCAGCTCAAAATAATTATATAATAAACTGTCATGTTTGTGCATTTGTGTTTGGTCATGCATAGTACGTAGTGTAAAATCCCGATCAAACGGTGATAATATTCAATGATAGTTCGAACTCTCACGCCCGTTATAACACGAACTATCATGAACTATCACGCACTATCATAGACGATCATCAACCAGCAAATAGCTTCACGTACGCTTTGCGGACCTATGTTTGTTGTTGTCGTTGTTGTTATTTGCATTTTGTTATTTGTAGTTGATGTAGCCGTACAGGAATTTCAGAAAAAGCTTGTGAGTTCATCAGGTAAAGCCGTGTACCATCAATACGTAATGTATTAGGTATTTGGAAAAATAGTATAAGGCTTGTGTGGGATCACATCACGGATTCTTCTTTTGCACAGATTTTACGTTGTTTTGTAACACTTGCTGTTACTTGCTTGTTACTTGTTACTTGGTCATCATAGCCTTCATTTCTTTCGTCATCATAATCATTTCCATCATTATCAGCAACAGCAGTGGAGCAGTAAGAAGAACAGCAACAAAGTGCTGTCTTCACTCACGTCGCCGTCGTTACCATCATCATCATCATCATCATCATCATCATCAACATCAACATCATCATCAACATCATTAACATCTTCATCATCATTGTCATCATCATAATCGTCATCATAATCATCATCATCAACATCATCAACATCATCATCAGCATCATCATCATAATCATCATCAGCATCATCATCGTCATCATCGTCATCATCATCACCATGATCATCGTTATAAGCATCATCATCATAATCATCATCGTCATTATCATGTAATCATCATCACCATCATAATTATTATCGTCATCATTATCATGATGGTCATTAAAATTGAAAGTCGTGTTATAAACTATCAAATAATCGAAAGAATGAACTCTCAAACTCACCAGGTTTGCTGCTTTCTAACTTATAGGCTTCACTCCAAAGGAGATACGCTGGAAGCTGTTCATTTCCGCTGTTGTGCGACACTTCACGGAAACAGAAAGAGACGGAAACGTGTCGATCGGAAGCCAAGGTTGGTTAGCACAGCGTATGAATCTTTTTCTTCCAGTTATTAAATGAGGATGGTTTCACGTCTACAATCTTGTACAAAGTCCGGGTTGAGGTTTGAATTGCTTCTTTCCTACGGAAGAGAGAAAAAATTGAAGCAGACTGGATGCAGAGTATCAATACGTTGTCCAAGATTTTACGTGATGCATTCTACGGAAAGTGTGGCCTGGTTCAAACGTCGCGCCAGCGTCGTGTCGAACTCAATTGATCCATTAAGTTTGACACTTAGCGCGACTGTAGCTCGACGTTTGAATCAAACGTCGCGCCAGAGTCCCTTTACCCGTCTCTGGCGCGACGTTGATTCAAACGTCGCGCTAGTGTCGTGCTAATTGGGAATTAAGTTCGACATTGGCGCGATGTTTGATTCAAACGTCGTGCTAAATTGGTTTCATAATGTGACCGTGAGCACTATCGCAGCGGCTTCAACTTGAACGCATGCGTAGTGTCCATTTAGAATATGGCGGGGTTCGCAGCCGACTTGTACCCAGTCTCACAATGCGGTTTCCAGAGACGACCGGGTACGAGTCACGAGAGTATTTTACGGCGCGATAGAATTTAGAGCGACGGTTGAATCAGTTGTCGTGCCACAGTCGTGCTGCAGTCGAACTTAATATAGAGTTCGACACGACGCTGGCGCGACGTTTGAACCTGGCCTGTGCCGTAAATTGTCGCGTTTTTCGAACAATGTAGTTAACAAGCGACCAGAAGTTTCATCTCGGTTATTTCAATTCCATTTTCAGCTCAGAGTGTGAGAACCTCCAGTCCAATGACCAGTCCACAACTGAAAACCAAGTCTCTTGACCGGGTAAGGTGACTCACAGTCGGTTCTTTCCTTGGAACTCCCCCGTCCTGTCTTCAATAAACTATACGAGTATAATTAGAAGAATTGATAGGATAACCAGCTTGAACCGAAGAAAGAGATATCACGTGCTATTCTTTTATCTTCTGTTGTCTGCTATTAATCTTCATAGAGCTGACTGTATATTGAACGGCGAAGTTTGACTGATCACTCTTTGGAATAAGCCGCAAGAGTGATCAGAGGCAAACGATTTTCAATTCATAGTCGACTCTGTGTACTTCAATGTTGAGGAAGTTTTGAGTTAGTACCCCTTGTTTGTTGTTAGACTGTAAATTCTCTAAACACTGCTCGTACATTCTGCCCATGGCAGGCTGGGATAGTGAGGGGCAAGATCCGTCTAGAGTTAGAACCAGATTTAGACTATTTTATATTTGTTTATAGAGAACTAAATTATTCAACCCTCTGTATTTTAGAGTCTTTTAAAGAGCGATTCAAGTCACCGCTTCAGAAGCGAGGGAACTGGTGAGTAACGGTTCTTTTTGCTCCTTTTTATCTCCCACTCTCTTGTTTTGGCATGATATTGCATTAATTTTACTTTGTATTATATACAACAATCAAAAATTGAATTTGGTTAAATTCCGATTTCTTTCCGATATATGTAAACCAAAATAAAAAGATCAAACTCTCAAGCTTCCCTTTTCCAACAACTGACCAACGACAGAGACTTTCATTGGAATTCATCCCAATGAAAGTATTTTTCCAAAATAATGAATGTAGTTCAATTTGTGTACAAGTCATTGTGTGTAGTTATAAATGTTGGATATATATATACCTAATGGGCTAGGGGCCGACATCCTTTTGTCGGTCTTCTGGTTTGAATGTTAGTAACTTCCTGACGTTCTTCGCCAGCGATAAAACTGTTCAGCAGCACGCCGTCTTCGAACATTCCTACAGCTGATGTGGAGCCGATAATACGATCAGACCACAACGTGATTATGGCGGCAAATTCTACAAAACTTGAGGTACACTTCATCCTAAAGAGTGACTCCGTTTGTCCTCGTTCCCTGTTTTTCGTTTTTTTAAGGTCGCCCACTCCACGAAGTGGAGAGGCGACCTTTATGGGATTGAGTTGTCCCCCATTCACTCTGCGTCCACAATGGAAATCCATATAAAGATGTGTTCTTTTGTGTTCTATCCAAATTTGGGCATTCCAAAATTGGGCGTGACGAACGTGTTAACTTGTTAACTGATTTATTTATCATGGTGGTCAAACATTTGAAGCTTGTCGTTTGTTCATTGAGCCAGAGTGTTCCTACAGTGGTAGGGCACTCACTGTACTGTGATTACGAAGCATACCGCAATTGAGCGAGAATGTTCGGTCGAACGAAGATGATGAAACTGCATGGCTAATATGCCGTGATCATGAAATGCAGCCATTGTGCCGCTCTTTTAATGTAACTAGGGTGCTTCTACAGCTGTAACGCATATCGAGGTTGACACAGCGAGGCAATTATGCTCGAAACTCAACACCGTTTGGTTCTGTGGAACATGTACGGAGAAACTGGATTTGGCTTGCGTTCTTGTTCACCGCAGAAATTTCGTGGATTCGGTATTTGATGGATACCGCTACGCGATTGCAAATAACTCTGTCGCCGCTAATTATTTAGTCCCGACGAAACTTTCTGTGGCAACACGAAATACTTCTGGGAAGATAACAGGCCGAAAACGGAAACCAAAGCTACGATGAGCTTCAGCCGTAAAACAATAGCGATTTATGCTTTACATTGTACGTGACTTTTGTTGCCTAACAAAAATGCTTCTGCTTATCATATATTACCTGCTGAAATGTTTCTTCCATTCGATCATGTAGCTTTTGTTTCGCAATGGTCAATGTGTACTAGAAATGAACAATACACCGAAATAGTCCAGTGCATTGAGTTTGCAGTCACAGGGACTGAACACGCTGTGAACAAAATCGCAAAATATTGTAAACAAGTACAGTATCGTGTTTCATTCATTCCTCGCTTTCAGTCCCGCGGGCTTTCAGTTTTGTATTTGTTACAGAGCACGAATACTCTAAAGCCTGAGAGAAGAAACGAATTCAGTTAATAAAAGGAATAGATAAGTATTGAAGCGAAGGCAGGATTAATCGTGGCCTCTGGTTAGAATCGATTGTGCATAAAAAGATATGTCACGCGCGCATTACTCAGCTTTTCTTGCCGGCTGACACTTTTGCTCCTTAGCTCAAAATGCAGAGTCGCTCAACCTTCAAGAAGCAAGTGTATGAGTGTTGTAATGATAATTTATAGTTTAGTCAGGTTTCATTTGAGCAAGGTGTCAAAAGCCAAGTTCTCTATACTGTGTGATATTTTTCTGGTGAGAAACTGAAGTCTCTCTTGAGAGTTCCGCTCTTGTCCCTTCTGTCCATTTTAGTATATTCTGGTCTCCACGCAACTCACGCCGCGAGCTCACTGGCAACGCCAAATCGACTGGGTCCCTGCAACTTCATTGTTCTAGAAAGCTCGCCATTTCTGGCTGTTGGTACTTTTCCCAGTCGTCTTAGCACTACAGAGATCTATTTAAAACTAGGGGATTACCCTTGACGGGTTCAACTAGCGATCCAATTCTTAAAACGTCCTCCCAGCCTTCGAGTTTCGTCCACATTGGAGGGTCTGGGTACGAGATTGCTTCCAGCTGGTACGATCCAAAGACAGCGTACCAGCGGAAAGGACACCACACTTTACTGTACTCTACTTCACTGTGAGGCTCATTTTGTGTCAAATATAATTCAGTCAAGCAATTCTATTTGAGTTTCCGATGGTACATTTTACTCTGTATATCCTCGACTGAAGATACAGTTAAAGATAGTCTGGTTATTTCCCGCTGTCCTTCCCGCTGGTACGATCGAACTCCATCGTACCAGCGGGAAGGACACATCACATTTTCCACAGTTTAGTTCGCCTCAGTTGTCTAAATCACCATCAAAGGAAGAGATGCCACTTGATTTTATTGAAGATACACTTACTCTTCACTTAAAATGATCCTCGACTAAAATAGTCGAGTTATTTCACTCTGTCCTTCCTGTTGGTACGACACGATTACACCGTACCAGCGGGAAGGACAAGTCACATTTTCTACAGTTTAGTTCGCCACGAGGTTCAATATGTATTATAATCGTCTGAACTATGATGAAAAAAAGCGATGTTATTTCACTTAACTCGATAAGGCTTGTTCATTTCATCGTTCGATGAAATACACAGAAAACAGCCATCTTGGATTTACCGACATCGTCCGATTCTCGGTCGTGAGGCGATCGGGTCTCTTCCCGTTGGTACGATTTAGGCACAACCGATTTTCTCTTACTTTGGTGCAAAAAATTAATCCCAATCAGGCAGTATAACATATATGGGCGACCTTACAGCGGCCACGCTGCTTTGATCTTTTAGTTTATTTGCATCCATGTATTTTCGGTCATTGCCGTCCTCGACACACACATCCCCCCTCCCTTTCCCCCGCTCTCTGTCTGTCTGTCTTGTGTTGTTGTTTGTTGTCTCTCTATCACTCCCCACTATACTCACTCCGATGCAAACAGTACTAGAGCAATAACCAATGCAATTACACAACAACAACAACAACAACATCATCATCATCATACAAATAACATTAACATGACATGATCCGTTGTGTTAAAAGAATAACTCCTTGTTGCGTTGCAGGAGAAACTGCGGCAATGTCGTGCAGACAAAGACGACTTAGAACAAAGATGTAAACGACTCATGCAGACCATAGCTGCTGCAGCCGAGGTAATGTACATAGAACGACAGTTCTTGTAAGAACTGGTAGAGAACTTAGCAGACTATGACGGCCACGGAAGTGCAAGGAAGCAATGAGAAAGTGCACCCTTTGCCGGTCTTCTTTGTTTAGTTTCTTCCTCCTCAACGATGACAGATATGGGAAAACTGAAGGCTGTAAACAAAAAAACTGTTGGTTTTCATTTTATCCTAGAGATACATCGTTTTGGTTATATTTTCATCTCTTTTCTGATAGGAACATGAAAAAGAATTAACACAACTACAGCACGATCTAGATATTCTACGAGAACAGAAGGAAATTGCTCTCAAACGGGTTTGTAATGTATTTTGATTTTAAAATATAAGACGTGACCATTTAACTTTGTCACTGTTCCGGGAGGGTGGGGGGTTCCGCTGACTCTATAAAACCCTGACCCTATTCAAGATACAAAAATGGAAATTTTACTACCCTGTCTAAGACAAAGTGCTCTAATTTGATACCCTGTTCAAGACTAAGTTTAGATAAGTTAGACTGCGTTGCACGCGTTTCCACTGGAGCATACGAAGGAATCGCGCGAAAATGGCGAAAGCAAAAATGTGGTTGAGGGGGGAGGGGAAGAGGAGAAAATCTTCGGAAAATAATCCTGTTTAAGACACTAAAATGTAAAATTTGATACCCTGTTTAAAACAGAAGACTCTGAAAATGATACCTTATCGGGCGGAACGTCCCTATATAGGAAATATATGGGAGTGCCCCTAACCTCTCCCCCGGGGTCACTGTCATGATTCAGCTGCTTAAAAACGCGACCACTGTTACTAGAATGTAATCATTCAGGCTTCATTTGACAGTTCAGGAGTTGGAAGCGAACACTGTTGTCAGAATGTACTTGTTAACAGCTTGGGGTTTTGCTTGATAGTTCTCTGTGCAGGGTCAAATTCGGAAAAAGTGGACCGCTTTAAATTCGCAAACAAATCACTAGAAATTGACGATTAGTTTAACCCTGTAACTGCAATGTCTATTTTGCTCGCCAAGTGTGAGGCCACGTATCTCAACAAAATGGCGAAGGTGAGACAAGAAACAGAGGCGACGATACACGAGGTACTATGACGACTTCTTTATCTCCACTGTTCTTTTCCTTCTACTCGTTTCTTCTTTGTTTTGTTTTTATCAAACCTAATCCGAGCTTAGCATTTGAGGCACATGCACACTGTGTAAATGCCAATAAAAATAAATTTATTAATCAGTATTTTAACTTTTGATAATGATTTATTGCCGTATACCGATTAATATGGCTATAGCATAACTTTTCTTAAAGATCTTTATTATTTAGACACGAGTGTTTTACTGGAAAATTTACCGTGCGTAAAATCCATACGAAACTACATCCGGGACCCGACTGATGATATCGATGGCATCATTTCCTGCTTTCGCACGATTGTTTTTGCATTTTCTCGTAAAGCACTCGTGTCTATATAATAAAAAGAAAATTACACGGCGGCTTTAAGATATTGATTATATTTTCTCGTGGTAAAAACGCAATTTTTACCACTCGAAAATATAATTTATGTCTTCAAGCCGCCGGTAACATCCTGTATGTACGATGCACAGAACAATGATGTACATTCTTGTCACTCTTTCATTTCACAAGCTGAAGCGGCTCGCCATAAAGATCGGTCGCTCATGTTTTATCTATCACCTATTCTACCATCTGTTTATTGCGTTTGTTTGTGTTGGGGACCAAAATCAGTCGTTTATCTTAATGTTTTTTTTTTTTTTTTTTTTTTTTTTTTTGCACGTTTTTGTTAATGTATAGTTATTTTCCTGCGCAGACAAACAGACGGCTGGAGCAGGCAGAGAGAGACAGAACTGACCTGCTACACTTACAGAACACGTTTAGGCTCACATGGGTACCAGATGACGTAAGCACGAGTTCCTTATCTTGATTTTCGGGCCCGACTGCATTTAATGGGATATTTGATACTAGTAGCTAAGCATGCAAGCCAAGACGCCGGCGTCTTTGACGTTTGCAAGTAGCAGACCTGTTTCAAACGTCGCGCCACTGCCGTGCCTAACGCAATGCAAATGAGCAAAATCAATTGTTTGAGCTAATTTACACTGAGTGAGTTCGGCATTGCAGTGGCGTCACGTTTGAAACTGGCCTAAGGCCCGGATCAAAAAGCCGTACTTCACATTAGCCAAACTCAGTTCAGCGAATTAAGTTTATGTAAAGTTCGGCGCGTGACCCAAAGTACGACTGATTGCACTTGAAGCAGTTGGTTGATCTTCACGACTAGTGCATCCGCAAAGAACGGCTTCAGTTGAGTTCGGCTGAATTACTCGGATTACTCGGCGTTTGACTCAACAGGCGAATATAATTAATTAAACGGGGTCGACCTAAACTGTAATTGAGTGAGTGTGACTCTCCTAGAAGGGCCACCCTTTTCTATTGAAATTCCTTGTTCCGTTTACATGATAGGTAGGGTCACCCAAGGAGGAGGGCTACTTTTTCTCCTTGCTAGGGTAACCCTCCCAGAGGGTTATGTAAAAACGCTCAAGATGGGATTACCCTCCCAGAGGGGCTAAGTTTAGCGGTGCCAGGTTACTACCTCAAATCTCGCGACCGCGCGACGCCTTACAAACTCTTGGCGAGATAAACCCTAGGGATAGCACTTGGCATGTAAAAGGGGGGCTAACTTCTGAACCTTCTAGGAGGGTGTCCCTCCTTCCATATAAACAGGGCCTAAGTACGGCGTTTGACTTGGGCCTTATTTGTCGGTGACAAAGTCTCGTTCACACTTGAAGTTGTTTGTTTCGACATTATTTTTACATTTCACATTTAAGTCAGGCGAACAGGCCCTAATTAAGGAAAGGAATTTAGCAATCTTCTCCATCTGGGCCCAGTTGTTCAAAGAGTGGATAGCACTGTCCACAGGATAAATCCTTATCCAGTTGACTGAATTAAGCTTAATGGTTAATACTATTCACTGGATAGCGATTTATCCGGCGAATAGCGCTATACAATCTTTGAACAACCGGGCCCTGTTGTCTTATTTTTGCTTGACTGTGCTTCCCTACCTTATCCCCCCAAAAAACCGAATACGTACTGTAATGGTTCACGAATGAAACTGTACGTTTTCTTTTTTTGTTATAAAACGAAGTTGACTACGCAAGTTTTCTTTGTAATTATTTTGATGTCTTTCTTTTCAGCTTGTTTCCAACTGTACCAATAACAAGTGTAGGTCGCCGTTTACGCAGGTCAGCTGACAGAACTTACTTGTGTTTAGAGCTTTGTCAATTTATTTGTCATTTATCCATCCTGTTTTATCTCCCTTTCAACTCTTTCACTCCTGGGATTCTCAAAGGATAAAACAGTGAGAACTGGGGCCGTATTCACAAAAAATTTTGTGAGAGTTAATACGAGCAGAAAGTTGCGAATTTCGAAGGAGAGTTTGTAAATGTTCTTTTTCTTGCGTATACGAAGCTAACAAAATGTTGCTGCATCAAGTCCTGTACTTCTCATGAGAACGTGAAAAATGGTCGTATGAACAGTTAGTCAAGAGCAAAGGTACAAACACAGTACAAACAAAAACTATTTGTTAAATGCGGACTTTTGCGATCGTGTGCGCAAGACCCGTTTTAAATTTTTTATGAGCCGAACTCAATGCAAAATCCTCATGAAAAGTTATTTTGATTGTTATCATTGTACTCCTAAATTGCCAGTAGGTCTGTTGCATTTCAGAACTATTATCACAGAGGTTTTGGTAAATTCTCGATTGTTTGACAAGCGTAAGTCAAAGTTGAAAGACCCGTTACAGCTTGGAGCGACTTCGGTTTGTTAAAGTATTTCATTCGTTTGATTATATTTGCTTTGCTTCACTTAATTTTTGCCAGAAATGAAAAATACTGTACACAGCTGGAAGAAGATTTTGAAAATGAATTTGACCAAAACCGCAAGTATATATCAACAAATGTATCAGATTTCACTTAAACCTATTCAACTTGAAACTCAGCCAAAACACGCGGTTCAACGAAGTGGAGGCCCGCAGAAAGGGATGTGAACTTCCACACCTAAAATTGAGCAAATTTTACAATGGGGCATTGAACCAGTTCTATTAAATACCTACTCCCGCAAAAAACACTTTTTACAAAATCTCGAACTTACAGCTGCCTTGCTGCTTTGATTTTAACTGAGTCGCACCTTTGCTCGCCAAGTTCCTGCTGTTGAATCGACGCTGCTGCTAATTTCTTTTAACTTTACTTTTCAGACGAGAAGACGCCATCATTGTCGCTGTTGTGGCCGCGTGTTCTGTCACGTGTGCACAACACAGTGTGTCCCGTATGTACACGAGTATCTAGTATATTTTGTGTCCATATTCACGATATTTCACGATATATTTACTCGCGCACACTTTTCAATAATTCGTGCGCCCAGTTGCTTGATTTAGATCATTCACCGTCCCTTCTTATTTTGTTTTCTATTTTCTTCTAGTATCCCAGCGTTTGGTTATGATGAGCCTGTACGCGTTTGTAATCCTTGCTATGCTCTGGTGGACGAAATGTTCAGCGAAGAACCAACGGCTACATAGGAAGTCGAACCCAGTCCTCCCGCAGCGTACTATAACAATTACCGCCGTTTACAAGCGTATTTTTAAGTTATTTGCTAAAGTAATCCATCAGCGAGGAGTGTGTCAGAAGTAAAGAACAGCCGAGTTTTAAAGCTTCACGTTATGCTCACAAAATGACAGAATAGTATGTTCTGTCAAACCGGGACTCTCAAGTCGACTTAATTTAACGCAAAATTGCAAAACCAGAATTTGTGTACGGACTTGCGATGGGTTGCAAACTGGTTTTGCAAATCGACACGAAAATCGACCCAAATGGCAAGAAAACCAGTTAAACCTGATAAACGAGCGTGTAAATTTGAGCTCGACTAAAGTCAAACCAAGTGGGTGAGAAGACGACACAATTTGAACGCAAGCCAAAAATTTGCGAGTCTGATCTTTAGGAACAAATCCATGGTAGTGATTCCCTTGACCACACTACTGCGTTCATTTCTAGAATTTTTACGACACTAACAAGTAGCAAGTTTCTTTACTGATTTGATTATATCCAATTTTAATTATGCCCGTAGTTTTCTTACCCTTTATTGAAATTCGAAATCACTGAAGCAAGTCAATTTCCAGTTAGAGTAATATATAAATACCTAAAATTACAGCACACGTGGAACCACAAAGGTGAACGCATCTCAACCAAAGTTCTTTGCGCTCCTCTGTTGTTGTTTTCATCCGGGGTCGTTTCATTTTCCCCGGAGGTTCTTTCCTATTCAAATCATCCAAAAGGGTGGATGGTGCAGCGCGCAAGGCATTATGGTTAAGATTATGCGTACCGACACGATGGTAAGGTCAACTCGCATCGACCGTTTATAAAATGCAAACTGAATTTGTGTATATAAATAAATTATACATTAGCAATGTCTGGAGTGTGAATACCGTATTTGTTCGATTAGACGCCGCGGCGTTTATTAAATTTTTCGTGATCCGAGTGCGGCGTTTATTTAAAATCCAATTCATTTCTTACAAACAATAGCAACTGAACGTTTGAATTTTTAAAAGCAGAAACATGTTTCAGTGTTTGTCTGAAATGTCATTTACTTTATCGTTCTCACTTCGCTTTGACAGAATAAAGTTCAATTACTTCTTTGATAGAATAATGTTCAATTACTTCGGGGGTCTTTACAGTCACCTATGCCGCGGAAATTCTGCCCACCCTTTTCCGTTCTGATCTCATCGTGGTTTTGCTATCTACTTAAGTTGTTTACCCAAAAGGAAGTTTGTAACCGCTGTACGTGCTCCCTGAGCATATATAATTGCTGCGCAGCGAGCGAAGCAGCAGCTCATATTTCTTATGGAGGAAAAATTTCGATACGCTTGACTGCGTCCGTTTGCAATTTGACCACACTGCCTCACGCGCTTGCAACCATAATGCTTTGCGACACGACTTAATAACAACACGTTCTGCGCGAGTTTTTCCTTTCCACGTGGGTAACTTGTCGTTTGCTGGTGCCTGTTGAATTTGGTGAGTGTCATCTTCGTCATTCTTTGAGTTTGATTTTCTTGGCGTCATTTTCACATATTCATCACTCCCGTGTATTCACTGATTATAACTACAATCCTGGCCAAAAGTATGTGGGACACTCTGAAAAAATGCTATGTTTTCACCACCACTCCTTGTTGAACATCGAAAGCGGCTCCTGTTTCCGAAACTTAGTCCTCCCCCCTCCCCCCATACAATGTTGCTTAAAGGGAGTGCACTTTGAGCACATTCATTCAACATTGCAAGGGGGGAGGGGGGCGGGAAGAGGGAAAGTGTCATAATTTTTAGATAAAAGGCTAAGTGTCCCACGACTTTTGGCCAGGATTGTACGTCTGAAAACGTTAAAAAATGTTTAAACGCTTTTGGAACTAAGG
This sequence comes from Plumapathes pennacea, assembly GCA_964036295.1. NCBI lineage: Eukaryota > Metazoa > Cnidaria > Anthozoa > Antipatharia > Myriopathidae > Plumapathes > Plumapathes pennacea. The sequence goes on from OZ038462.1 coordinate 10,693,766, forward strand.
GAAAAAGAGCTACAACCACCAAACTCGGGCATGTTTATGAATGCTCTATAGAGAAGATAACTGTGATTTCAGAGTTGATTGAAGTCAATTTACAAACGTGTATAATATTTGACCGTTAAGTGCCGATTGCGTTACTTAAAGCCGTTTTGTCACATTGTGTGCTTAGGAACTGTATTCTGCCTGATATAAGAGCATGCAGTGCAGCAAGCGTGCGATACGTGTTTCAGACCTTGGAGATAACAGTTGTATTCTTTTTATTAGCCGGTGCCATATTCTCGAGTGAAATTTGATTCTTTGTTTGACCTCGTCTGGCCCAGTTTGTCATTACTCCCATCAATACTCCACAGTAAAATGCTAAATAAAAAAAATTCAAGACATTTTCAACAAAACTGTAAACGCGATAGGTTTGAAAAACGTTACGTAAATCTTTCAATGCATTTTTGTACTAATTTCACGACAGCATTTTTTGTGTTTAGAACATTACTCCCTTAAAAGTCAAACAAATAATTTGAATCTAATTATCTTTTTTGTTGTCGTTCAGTGGAGTATTGTTGTTTTTCCTTCTATACGAGGGAAACATTAAGCGGATTATGCACCAATACGGGCTTTAGATATAACTATTCACGGTAATACACTTTTCCAGTTTTTAACTGTTTTAAAACGGCCGAATTTTACAACAAACAACGGAGTATTGTCTGGTGTAATGTTGAACAATCTACGTCTGACGTCACATGAACAGTCGTCGCCGCCATAACACGGCTATTCGCAAACTGTATGAATTATTATTTGATTCATCAAAATATCAGGTGTTATAAGCAAGTCCTATAACAAAAATCCGTGAATGAAACTTGCCGTCACGGCGAATTTCCTCGATATACGTGAATACTGTATTCCCTTTCAAGTAGGAAATTCAACGAGGATCCATTTTCCTTTACACTAAATATGTTTAGCATCTTTTCAATACAGTCAATCGTCTTACTGTAAAATGTAGCTACTCAACAATATATAAATTTCCTGTCACCAGAGCTTTTAACCTTTAGAAGCCTAACGTGGGCCCTATTTTCTGCTAGCGGACAGTTTCTCGTTTCAATTTTTTTATAAACTAGACGTAAAATGATTTCTTGAGACAATATCTGCCAAGGTGTATCAAAATATTTCCCGGAGTAATAAGATGCGTTCGTTGCTGATATTCGAACTGAGCCAAGTTTCTGAGACTGACAGGACATCAATGTTTTTGGCATTGGAAAAATACGAAAGTTCATCAATTTATGGATGAACGATAAGACTATTAACATTGACATGAGCAAAGTTAAGATATTTTTGTGTCTTCGGTGCGGGCAAAGGACTGGGATTTTGATGTACATCGCCGCACAACTGTAGGAGAAAAATTATAAATCGCAACCAGTTCCCGCACCAACTACTGATGCGGCTACGAACAGAAATCTGGATGTACTAGAAATAGCGTGGAAAATTCCAGTCGCAGCCCTATAATAATCCAAGCTGATCACGTCTATCCTACGCCCCTGCTCAATCTGCCATCACGGTCATTAATGTAGCGAAATTTTGTAAGCACGGCCTTAAATAAATTTGGTACTGAAAATGACAAGTTGCACATCTCAGAATACAACATACAGTAAAGCAAAGCATAGCTAACACAGAACAGGGAGTAAGAGCAGTTCAGAGTAAAAGAAAAGGAAAGGTACATAGGTATCGGTAGTGTTCCACAATCAAATGAGTCAAATCTAATACAATACATGGAATGAAGCATAAGTAAAGTAAGACAAAAAATTGGATAAGGATACATTGGTTGGATACACAAGGATACAAGTGTTCCAAAGTAGGGTCTTGCACACGACGTTTAGATGTCCTTCAAATAGGAGATTCTTGCTTTACGGCCGTCAACCGATCTCTTAATAAAGATTTTTCCATCACTGGACCACGCCGAGTGGATAGTATCCTTCTGCCTGGCGGCCTTGAGAAGCTTGAGGTTGTAGCTTGTTAGATCTTCGGAGATGGCTACAATCCCGGACAAATTGTGTTGACACATACTTTAAATGTCGTACTTTTGTCAAAACTAGCATGCTGTGAGTCATCCAGTTCCAAAGAAAACTGCTTCTAATTACCCCCCTCCCCGTATCAATGTTGTAGCTTGAATCTGGAAGAGTTCCGGTGAGACTTTGACGGAAACCGTTGCTAAATAATTAATTTACCAACATTGGAATGGGGGGAGGGGAGAATGTGTCAACACTTTTGTCCAAGATTGTAGGTTAGATGCCTTGAACTTAGCTTTATTCGACCAGGCTTGGTGACGAGCCGCGTACGATGTAAACGTGATAATGACTCCGCGTAGTCTTCCTCCATTGCTCGCTCGACCAATTCTATGCGTACGTTAATAAATTTCTACTGGTTTGCCGTGGTGTGGACTCTTATGTTTACCACGATTTAAGTCATCACATGGTCAAAATGTTGTGGACTCGCCGAGTGAGTCCACAACTAATTTTGACCATGTGATGACGTAAATAGTGGTAAATGAGAGTCCACACAACGGCAAACCAGTGGAAATTTGTTTCTTACCACAATATTTAAAAATATACAGGAAATTTTTGTTGTATTTCGCTGCAAAGCGTGACATACTGGCGTCAGCATCGTTGTCTGGACTCTTATTTACCACGGTTAATTGACCAATCAGAGAGCGAGAAACTAGTGTGTTGTGGTAAAAATCAATATCGACCTCATCCAGTTGTATAGACAGCAAGGTGTTGAGTACAGATACAATGAAAGGACGTAAAATTTCTTTATCTTCAGGGACGGCTCCGAAGAGTCTCAAGCACATTCTTCTAATATTGTTCATTCTCGTTCGCATGCAGAGCTGCTTTCTCCACTTCTATTTGAAGCTCTTGTAACGATGCTTCCGATTGAGCAGTCTGGTTTTGAATGTTGTTCAAATCTTTCACAATGGGTCGTAATGACTCAGCAAGTGTCTGGTTTATCGTTTCTTCCACGATGGGCTTGAGTACTTCGATTAGCGTCGGTTTTAGGGCCTCAGCGGCAAAGTTCGAGCTTGTCAGCTGATTTCTAACTTCATTTTCAATGGCTTCCACTTGTTTCCTGCTTAGACTCAAGTTAAGAAATGTTAAGGGTCATCCAAGGATCACGAAGATGCTAGATTTGTGCTTTACCCAGAGAGCCGATTCAGTGGCGTTCATCCGCAATTAGCTCATTAGCATGAATCAACAATGTAAGTCAACAAGTCCAGAAGCGAGTCCCCCTAAGATCTGCTCCGTAACAATACTACAAACTCACGTTCTCGGGCCCGGACATTTTATGTCACATGCTTTATTTATTTTTATTTATTCATAGGATGACACACAAAGATTTACATGAAGAAGTAAGGCCAAAGCCAGTGGCTTAAATGGCTTGGGGTCAACAGATGAATTAAGTGTTTCATCGGAGAAGTGATGCACTCAGCAAATACAATGTTACAATTACAAATAGCAAATTAAATTAATTAAATTAAATTAAATTAAATATAAACCTAACAGCAACAACAACAACAACAAAACTATCATTCCTATAAAAAGTAGGTCGAACTAAGTATACTGTAAACTACATACCAAATGCATATCAATTCTTATTTTATAGTAAAGTAAATGGAAAGAAAAAAACTACAATCATTTGAAGGCTAAGTCATACTGAATATAAACCTACAAACCTTTTATTACTAAATACGTTAAAGTACAAGTCAAACTGAGTATAAACCTAAATACTATTAATGCATGTCATTCCTTGTGTTTTAGAAGAGTAATTGGAAAAATAATCGGGACGTCACAGTCCTTCATCGTGGAGAAAAAAATATTTTAGTTTGCGTCTATAGTTAGAGACTGTTAGTGAATCTCTGAGAGAAAAAGGAAGACTGTTCCGAATAGAAAGAGCTTGAAAACGCACTGAAAAATGATATTTACGAAATTGTTTATGTAAGTTAAACCTTGCGCGAGTGAAATGGTCATGGCATTCCAGGTTGAACTGGAAGAGAGAAGAGAGAGATGTAGATAGTAAATTATTAATATGAGAAAAAAAAAAACAAGACATTTGGAACTTAAAGAAAGAGTAAATGGACAAAATGTTAATCTTTACGAACAGAGGTTTGGTGTGAGTTTGGAAGTCTAGCAACAGTACTCTTTCAAAATGTCAATTGACAAGTCAACCACGTCCTTGGCTTGTTGCTCTGTTGTGGCATTAAGGTGATACGTCAGAGTCCAGTGCATTCTTCCGTTGATTGTCATAATTGTATGCGTAAACAGACTTCCTACGATGTGCTCCTTTACACACAAGTGGGAACCTGTTACAATGAAAGAGCTTCCTTCGCCAATCTGAAAACGACCCACGTTGGTAAGAACAAACAGCGGCCCAGCTCGTCCTGCATTGTGGTCAGGGTTTGACATCGCCACGTAACGCTCAATGCCAATGCAATGCAGCGGCCTTATCAACTCATAGTGTTTCCCGGCTTTCACGCGACTGTGAACAGCTTCGGTGCTTTCCTGTGCAAATTTCCAGAAGCTTTCTCTTCCGCTTATCGTGGAAGGAACTTTGGTCCCAGGGAGTACATCAAAAGCAACATATGCGCCAAACGCGTCGCTTGGAAGCTCAGGTTGGCAATCTTTCCGGACGCTTAAGGTGTAAATGGTGTCCATGGCAATCGGGGTTTTCAAGTCGCCCTTCTGTTTCATGAGAAGTCGGGCCATGGCCAGATGCGTCGCCGCAACTATGGCTCCGTGCACCGTGCACTTGTTGGCTTTGCTGCCGAGGACTACAGCTCTGGTTTCCTCAAGGGATAAGCTTCGCGGAAGTATGCACGTTCTCTTTGGGACTTGTGGATCGCGATCAATAACAGGGGGAAAAACCGAGAGATAAAGATTCTGAGGCTTCGGCTTTATGACTGCGTCCTTTGCCCTTTTTAGGGCAAAAGCTGGGGGAACAAGTAGCTTCTGTAAAAACACTGGTTTGCCAAGCTGGCCAATCAAATCATCTCTAGAATGTGAGAGAGGCATGCTTTCGACTGCAATGTCCTCCCCTTTGTCAATACTGCACACGTATTCAAGGAGTTGGTTGTTCAGCGACAAAATGGACGTGGCATCCAGGATCACATGATGAGCAGAGAAAATTAGTACATTCATGTACTTCTGTAGGCTTGAGTCAAATACTTCTTTCAGAAGAACAAAGCGCCACAAAGGGCCGTCTTGAACGTTGATCGAGTGAGGTTGGTTTACTTCTTTGTTGAAGGCGGTCACCCAGTCATCATTGGTGATGTCATGTAAAACGCGAAAATTGATGTTGAAGGGGTCGTCCATTTCTTGGAAGATCAGGATCTTGTTCTTCTCTGTGACGCACATTCGCAAGGCGGGATATCGCTTCACAAGCAAGATAAGAGCCTTTTCAACGGTTTCTTGATTCAATTTTATCTTCGACTCGACAAGCAATGCATGTGTAACGCATCCCCAATCGTGAACCTTCTCTCTTTCAATGAACACTCTTTCGAAAAGTCCCAGCGGTCTAGAAAGTTTCTCAATGGAAGATCGAGACTGCATAGTTGTTGACGGAACCACCGATCAACCTACTCTGAGAAGTTTGAGAGCTGAGAGAATACATGAATCTGTTATTCCTTTTGTACACCTTATACAACAATTGAATACCAAATTAAGCTATATTGGCTTCACGTGTATCGCATGCCACAGGGTCACAGAGTAAATTTTTCCAAGATGAAATCAACCAACTAGGGACCCGGTCGGACTAGAAAGCTTAGTCAATAATAACTCAGCATCAAGACCAATACGACGGCTTCTTCAATGTTTGGTAGTAACTTGCTGATATGTATTTCGTGACAAGCGCTGTTTACACTTCAAATGATGCCAATATCGATATTAACGTCATCAAAGATACGAGTGCGACCGGAGCCTAAAACACATTTGTCAAAAATCATGGGTGATTCCAGAGAGGTAGCGAGTCTGTTGTCCATTCCACTGGTTCTTCTTTACCAGCGCTGTTCGCTAGTGTAATTTATATTTAATTAAATATCTGTAATGAAACACTTAATTCATCTGTTGACCCCAAGCCATTTAAGCCACTGGCTTTGGCCTTACTTCTTCATGTAAATCTTTGTGTGTTATCCAATGAATAAATGTATGTATGTATGTAAATAGTCATTACACCTCAACGCCTGAACGCCTCCTTCGGCTCATTGGCGCTAAACGTCTATTGAAACACTGAGCATTTGTGCTTGTGTTTCTTTGTGCCCATGCTTCTAGTTGAATCTCTTTCAATATTTAATTCTAGTGTTTGCAAATGTGTTTGTTTTGTGTTTGTGTTTCGCCTGAAGGATTCTTTTTCCCTTCGAAAAACACTGCTTCGAATCTTATATTTCATACCAAATATCAAAATCTCCGACTCTATTGCAGACCAAAGGCTCAAAATCGATACCCTGTTTCAGACTAAAACGCTGAAAATGATACCCTTTAGGGCGGCACATACCTATATGGTTCATATGGTAGTGCCCCACCCCCCAACCCCCCCCCCCCCCCCCCCCCCCCCCCTCCTGTTCCCCTGTTCCTGTATTCCTGTGTTCCTCTGGTCCTCTGATCCTCTGTTCCTGTGTTCCTCTGATCCTCGGTTCTCTGTTCCTCTGATCCCCTGTTCCTCTGATCCTCTGTTCCTGTTCCTTTGTTCCTCTGTTCCCCTGTTCCCCTGTGTTCATTTGATCCTCTGTTCCTTTGATCCTCTGTTCCTCTGTTCCCCTGTTCCCCTGTTCCCCTGTTCCTCTGTTCCCTGTTCCTCTGTTCCTCTATTCCTCTGATCCCCTGTTCCTCTGTTCCCCTGTTCCCCTGTTCCTCTGTTCCCCTGTTCCTGTTCCTCTGTTACTTAGATCCTCTGTTCCGGCTCATTCTTAGCTAAAGTGGCCAATCAATGTCTCACGACTTTGGTACCGAAAGAATTGTTTTCTGGACATGTTTTTTCAGGTTTCTACTTTCTTAATGAAGCTCAGCACTATAGCGAGTAAATTAGTAAAAGTTGCCGGAGGCAAAACACTAATAATCTTGAACTATGGACCATCAAGTCACCCAGAGTAGGTGAAAAACCCGTCTCACCGACATATTTTTACGGAAACATCGTCAATATCTTTTTTCATTCTGTGAACAGGAGGTACTGTATATTTTCCCTGCCGGGCTCGTATGGCAGTAGTTTGTTTCAAGCTTGAAAATCACCGCTAAATATTTTATTTGCTGAAGCATAGACTGATAAACACGTGTCTCACAATTTTTGTAACGTACGTTACCATCGAAGAGAGACGTCAATATTTTCGCTGTTTGTACTGTCTCCTTTATCCTTCAAGTATATTATACGGTTTATGGTTTACTTAGGTTCATTAAATACCACGACTGGTTCCACTCATTTTTATAGACTTTTTGATATTAGCGATTTTATACGAGGTACTCAAACGTGACACTTTTTTCGTGTAACATACGTTACCATGTTTCTTTCAGATGCTTTAGCCAAAATTTTTAAAAGAACTTGCCTTGACAAAAGGACCCAAGAGGGACACCAAAATGTGTACTACTCTGAAAATCGAAAGGTTAATATTCGACAGAGAGCGCGAACAAGGTGTTAACCTACGTTACCTGTAACATACATTACCAAAAATGAAAATCGTTTTTAACATGTTGAGGACGCGAAAGTTCACAATTCTCCCTGTAGCTTGAGTGGTTTCGATGTTGCAATAGCTCTCCAGTGTTTTGTTTCGCTGCTATCACTGTAACGTGGCTTGTACAAGCTGTTTTGCTGAGAGCGAAAATTTCTTTAAGGAGCTTTATTTTAATGAAAAAAAAATTCTCGAGACCTGTTAAGTGTTTTTTTGGTGTTATTAAATGTGATCCAGTGATAAAAACTAATTTAAATATTAGATTTGCTTTGGAATCGGCGAATTGTAAAAATACCGCTCTCCCCTTCATATATTGTCTACATTTTGTTAGAAAATTATGTTAAACAATTTGCTATCAACGGCAAAGAGCAGTAAAAACAACATTTTGAACGAATTTCGGCAAAATGCGTGATGACCCAATTTTCAATTTTGACGCGCCAATTGGCCACTTTAGCTGAGAATGAGCCTTCCTCTGATCCTCTGTTTCTCTTTTCTTCTGATCCCCTGTTCCTCTGATCCTTCCGTGATAAATAGACCAATTTGATATTCAACATATTCGTGATCCCAGTACATGAAGGACCAGCCAGAACACACTTTAATCTTCCATACATTGTGGATATTGGTACGGAGTCACAGTAAGGAAAAACAAACTCGCGAATTTTGCTTCGCTAATTGAACGGAACGCGCTGAAATCGCTACAGTGGCAATAGAATACACACAGGAACAAGATACGTAAGTTTCAGCTTTATTATTGCCGTAAAACCCGAGTTCGCGAACGACAAAAATCTCCCATACAAATCCTTATAAAATCCAACCGTCTTGAAAAATGCGCAACGCAGCGGGCATCACATATTACACGACACGCTCCAATAGCTTGGACTACCTGTGGCCTAACAAGACAACTTATGCGACCAGTCTCTCTGGATCTTGTTTAGCGACGGATGTTTTTCGCCTCAAAGATAAGCCATTTCTTTTCATGAATTTCTGTAACCAACCTCTTGAGGCTTTAAAATCTTCATCCACGTTGTTGTCTCCGGTCAAATCACGATAAGCTATTTCAGCTTTCTTCACGGTAAGCTTGCTCTAAACTCTTAAACCGCAAGCCCGCCTGCTGTCAATCCATTCTAATAAGATTTGTTCCAGTTCTGCGTTCCAGGGTTTTCTGCCACCTTCCACTCAATCTGCTTCTTTCTTTCCTTTTCTTAGTTGCGATCAAACCTTCGATGTCGGCCTTGTTTGCGCGCCATTCTCGTACCCTCTTTTTATGGACTTGAAATCGGCGAGAAGCGGGTCCATTTCCGTGTCTTTCTGCATAAGTAATAACTTCCTTCTTGACTGCAAGAATGTACTTCTGCCTTTTTTTTCCCCTATGGGAAATCGCATCTTTATTCGGGTCCGCCACTGTCGACTCGATAGCCCGGGGGGGAGGGGGGTGTGCCGCTGACGCTATCAAACCCTGACCCTATCCAAGAGACGAAACTGTAAAACGGTACCCTATCTAAGACAACTCACATGAATTTGTGACCCTATTCAAGACGGATTGGCTTTCTTTGTCAAGTTGCAAATGGTGTGAATTTTTACACGTTCTTGAAATATTTTCCATTATGTTCTTGATTAAACGGAAAAATCAATGAAAAACAAATATCACGTTCATGGTTTATTTCTCGTGACAGCGCGCAATGCTTTTGAAGTCACGTAAAAAAAATTGTCCTCTGAACAAGTGGCTACATTTTCATGCACTTTTTTTTACCCACATTTTGCTTTTAAAAACGTATCTCCGTGTACCGCGCGGCCCGAATAAGTCCTGGAGTCTGGGGACGAACTGGAGAATGGATGTTCAGGCTACCGCGCGGACAGTACATCTTCAAGACGCGCGATTGCGTTGCGATTAATATCCGCGCAAGGCTTGGGGATGAAACAAAAGCCTCGACAAAGATGGCCCAGCACTAAAAAAAAAGTGAAACAATTTAAATCACACGAAGTTGTTTCTCTTTATTGGACACAACGCGCTCCGAGTTCTGCGGAACAACACTTCCTCTTTGTCAAGAGAATCTGCCAAAGAGGATTCTAGTCTTCGTCGTCATCGCGGTTTCCTCCTCCTCTGGGTTTCGGTCCACCCGCTGGCTTGGCCATGATGATCTTGAGAAGAAGAAGAAGAAGAAGAAGAAGAAGAAGAAGGAGAAAAAAAAACGCAAACGCAAACATTCAGCAACTATTTTAACCCTTGTACAAGTGTTTCTCTCCCAATGATGATAAAATGATGATGATGATAGTAAACTGGTAATCACGACCGTAAGCGAAGTGCTGCTGATGTACAACTCATCCCTATTCGGTCCTTACGCACGCATGTATTCGAACAGTAAACTATTTTCCCTTTCCAAAAAAACAAAAACATATTTTGCAATGGACGAAATGTTCTACTTTCAGCCGATTTCATATACCGCACCAATATTGAAATTAGCACTTAAAAGAAGTGTTTGTGTACGTAAGACCCCACGCGCGCTAGAATTGAAGCTGATTGGCGAGTACTTGTATCATTCGCGTGTATAGAATGTGTGCACGGCGGCCATGTTGGAGGAGAGAAACAATGAAATATTTTTGCAAAACAAAAGCTATTTCCCCGAGAGGAATACAATTATATTGTTCTCTCCTCCAGCATGGCCGCCGAGCGCACGCTCTATACAGAAATCCGTACATGGATTTTTGCGTGCGCGTGTCCACGCGTATGTCCAGGAGTATGCGTGTGTTGGAGTCTCGCGCTCCTTACCTGGTCTACACGGAGTACAGTCATGGCGGCATTGGTGGCAAACTTGATGGCCCAGTGTTTAACGAGATACAAGTCCAAGATGCCCGCCGCTACCACGTCTTTCACGGCGGCGCCTCCGCCCTGCAGAGTAAATTATTCGACATGATGTAACTCATAATTATAGACGATTTAAAAGCCACGATACAATACCTGAAGAACGAAAGTGAACTCTTTGAAAAAGTTTCTCAAGCTCGATCTTTTGTGCCGTTTTCCATCCAACTACAATAAGATTCGTTTCATTCTGAAAGTATCATTTGCCAGCTTTATCATTGATTTGTCTCTGCCAGCTTCCGATACCTTGCGCATTCCCGGTTGAAAATAACCCCCCCCCCCCCCCCCCCCCCCCAACCTTTCACTCCCGAGCTTAAAACATAAATTTTCCCAACCAATCAAGAAGAAAATGTACGAGTGATGTACCGAGTTTTGACTGTTCAATCAGCAAGGGTCAAGTTCTCCTAAGCGTATGATACTGTATACTTCTGTTGAAGGACTGAAAAGAGAAATCCGAAGTTGATCACTCTAATCTACAGATACGGCTCTTCAGGTTTGCTACAACAGTACACAGGTGAGTTGTTGTACCTCGTTGTCAAAGCCGCAGTTCTTCTCCCCGGCTTGGTGTGCGGCGTACAGATTGGAAATTAGCTCCGTGGCGTTTACCCCAGCATTCTCCGCCAGAGCTCTGGGAATGACCTCCAGACACTCGGCGAATGACTGAATAGCATACTGCTCCAGACCTGCGCATGTCTAAAACAAGAAAAACAAACAAATCAACAAACAAACAAACAAACAAACAAAAGCAATTGCTTCATATAGATGTCGGTTACCATAGCTACGACCACTGAAAAGGGATGTATTACCTGGCCTGCAATACACATCATATACACGAAAAGACGCACATGGAATTACGAACACATACACAATACATGCACAAAGTCTCGTATTTGGTGCTTTGTGGGAACGTTTCATCGGTTAAAAATAGTGGCACGGCACCCCAAAAACTCTGTACCGTGCCGATTTCCTTTTTATTGTTTTGTGTAAACGGGACAGACCAAACTTTGCTAAAGCACTGGTGCCTGAAATTTCCGGGCTACCTAGAGTACCTAAAGAGGTGCAACTATTTTAGCGTGTGTTAATGGGGTTTTTGTGCCCCTTCAACCTAAATTAATGTTTTGCTTAAGTTCCCATAACGTTGCCCAAACACAAAACTAAGTACAGTAAAACCTCGATGTAACGGGATTTCCTTAGAGCGAAGTCCCGCCTTCATACATTTTACTGCGACTGGGCTGTAACAGGCTGAAGAATATCGTTCGCCCGGGGGTGCTCCCTTATATGAGCCACATAGGTATGTGCCGCCCCAAAGGGTATCATTTTCAGCATTTTAATCTGTTTTTGGGTATTGGTTTTAACCTTTGGTCTGTAATAAGGTCGGAGATTTTGATATTTGGTCTAAAGTAGGGTCGAAAATTGAACATTTTGGTCTGAAATAGGGTCGAAAATCGCAAATTTTGGTCTAAAATAGGGTAAGGGTTTTCAGTCCCGGGAGGCAAACTCCTACCCAAAATTTTGAGGAGTACTTTTGAGGATCGCTCGTTATATCGAGGTTTCACTGTAAACCTAATTTTTGTTTAGAGACGTATGATAAATCGAGCAAAAAATGACGTTTGTTATTCGCTGACGTATCAAGCTTTAGCCCTTCGCTGGCGCAAGAACTCTACTTACCAACGCTCTAAACGCGTATTGTTTATTTGAACCCGAATTGCGTCAAGATTGAACTGACCGAACCGTGAAATCATTTTCATTTTGTAATTGTAATATAATTTGTTTGGAATTACTCACAAGCACTAATACGCTGCCCTCAAGCGAGTATACCAAAAAAGGCCCTGTTTACAGGCCATTACAGCGCCACAAGAAACAAGAAATGCATCCGTCGGTCGGTCAGAACCAAGGTAAATGGAGGGAATGGCGGGCGATATAAATATACGCCGCCACGCTGAATCTGTTGCTCTGCTTATTGCTGACAAACACAACATGAAAACGCACAATTGGCAACTTGTTAACGTAAATCGTGCTGCGTATAAAACCGTTTATTTACTTGACAGTTCTGTTCGTTCCGATAAAATCGAGAGGCTTCTTGTTTGCTCTCTTCATTCCGCCATTTTGTATTTAATATAAAAACAGATCCTAAAAGGGGGTCCCCTTTTATAGCGCGCCTCCGCGTTTAAGGTCCCCGTATTACACCAAATGAACACACGGACACATATACACAGTGAAAGGTAAATCTATATCGCACAAACATTCAAGAATAAAGTTTGAATGTAAATTCGGATTTTCAGTATTGAAAAGAAAATAAAAATAATAAAAAGCTGTAAGAAGCTGTAAAAAAAAAAAAAAAAAAAAAAAGAAAAAGAAAAAAAATCCGAGTTTGTATTCAAATTTTCAGTATACTCAACAGCTCGTTACCTTTCCAAAACTGGAAATCTGTTTGGCCAGTTCTATTTCCGTTGCGCCAGCTCCAGGCACAAACCGAGCATCTCTCGTCAACGCCTTGAAAGAGTTAACACCGTCGTCTACGGCTCGTTCTACGTCGTCCATAATGTTCTGCGTAGAACCGCGGATCACAACTGTAGCCACCGCCGACTCTTCTCGCTCTGAAAAAATAATAGGCAGTTTAAGATTATCGTATACTGCAGACCACAAACCACAACAAGTCACATGATCTAGTTAACACGTCCTGTTTGCTACAGGTAGCAAATTCTTAAGCAACAGGAGCTTATTTCTGCGTTATTAGACTTGTCTTAGGAATGCTTTCTGGTGTTAAAAACATAACAGAAATACGGCAGACGTGACGTGTGACTTCTTGCGGTTTGAGGTTTAAGGTTTGAGGGCTGCGGGCTGAGGAATACGGCAATTTCTCAAATGAAACCCCACAAATCCAAAGTTCGTTGGAGTCAACCGTAAAGTCCCGCTTATGAGACCTGGGTTTATACAGTAGGAGGGGCTTCTACCTATGTCTTCAGGATAGGTGTGCTCTTTACTATTCTGCAAGCAAAGAACAATAGAGAACTTCAAGGAAACCAGGACGGCGATGGCAACGCTAGGAACCGAAAGAATGTTGTCTCCATTATTGATTGTCTTTGTTCAGTAACTTGCTTATTTTCAGGTTGCTCAATTTATTCCGACGTTCTATTGCGCTCATCGTCTCCCACAAAGAAGAACGACTGTCTTAAGTTCTCGAATGTCCTAAACGTCCTGATAACCCCTGAGTGAACGAGCGAGTAAGGGACGGAGGGGGAGCAGTGAGTGAGTGAGATCATCAGAGAGTGAGTTAGCAAAACTTAGGAGGCACAGAGAAGGGAGGAAAAGAGTGACTTGATGAGTGTGAAAGTATGACAGCTTCAGTTCGAGACAGCTGAAATCAATACGCTTGACATGTTCAACACACCTTGCTTGAAGATAGTCACAGATGTGTCTCCAATCTCAGACACTTTGACCTCGTCACAATGACCAAGTTCCTCAAGGGTCGGCGTTGTCTGAAGTGTTGCAAAATAATAAGTAATATTCTCAACCGACGTACGACTAATAATAACTTGAAACTCTCCCAACCATTCAAGAGCAAACTGTATGAGTGATGTAGTGAGAATTGAAAGTTTGATCGGCTTTCTTGTAAGCAAGCTATTTTCCTCGAGCTCGGCGAGGGTAATAATCACGGCGCTAAAAGTGTAGTATCGGGCTGTTTGGAGATTCCAAGCGAGTCGCCATCTCGAAATTCGTCAAACGCTTGATGTATTTTTTCTGTCAAAGATTCAAAATTCGTCAAACAAAAAGTTGTTGAGTTCAAAACCGAATCCGTGCCAAAATTCACATATTTCCGAGACAACCATACACTTACATGGTTAGGATGCAGCGTTGGCTGGAGCAATCGCGGCTTTTCTAAAATTCATAAAAATTTTTGGTGCCGAAGATCGACTTTGCTGACTGTGCATAACTGATTGAGTCATGAATCATTGCGCCTTTCTTGGTTTGCAAGTCTCGGAGTGCTCTGTAGTTGCGTGTAAAAGTTGTCTCAGCGAATTTTAGAGTTCAGCTAGTGTCCACGAAAACTTGAAAACACATCACAGTGCACGTTGTCTGAACTATAAAACCAGACTGCCGTGCGACAAAGATCTTTTTAGCGGCCGAATGGTTACGTCGCTATACAACAATGGTTTGTAAAACAATTTTAAACAATCTCCCAGCGTATTAAAATAGACAAGAATCTCGCTTCCCGAAAACTCCTGCAGGGCGAGGGGACATCTACAATACAAGTATTATTTTAATACAACTTTTTAAAATTTAAAACTGCCAAGTTCTCCGAACCGTATAATATACCTGGAGTAAAAGTGTCATTGTATGTCCACTCGCAGCAGGTTTTTAGTATTTTCCCCATGTGTTTAAAAAGTCTTTTCACAACTACGTCTAGCATGGTATGACGCACGCATGCGCGAAGCAAGTAAAAAAATAGAGGAAGGAAGAAAGGTGGTACGGACTTACAATTTTTGGCAGAGCTGTGGCACCAATTGAACGACATAATCTTCGCAGTTCCCACTTGGATGTCAGTCTGTACGACGTCAATAAATTAGAGATAATACTAAATTATGATATTCTTGGTTTGCAATCAATCCCTGGTAACTCAGAATACAAAGAAACCGCGGCCATGTTGGGAGTTGTTGGTTTCAAGTACAAGAGGCTAATGAGCAATCTTTTGTTAAAGTTCCTCCAACATGGCCGGCATGACGACACATGCAAACGAAGAATTGATGTGTAACAAAATCATAATGTACAACAATAAAGATGATGAAGATGACGATTATGATGACGACGACGATAATAATACTGACGATGAGATGACGATGGTGATGATGAATCTGACAATAATGCTGCGGATGATGATGGGATCAGATGACAAAGAGGAAAATCGCAACTATGACAACGACAATGACGATAAGTAATAAATATAAAGGCCAGTTGACACAGGCAATTTTTTATGCAATTTGTGAAGCGATGTTCGATGCAATTTCAAATTGCGCGTGTAAACTACCGGCAATAAATCGTCTGACTGCTTCGAACCAGTTCAAAACGCAAATGAAAACCGTCCTACGAGTACCGTGCTGTGAATCACAAAGTAAAAACAAACGAGCGGTAACGACGATGCAATTATGTTATCTCCAGAGTGAAGTTTATTTTTAACTCACATGAACACTTCCACATGAATGATCAAATGCAAACGCTTCAAAAAATTAACACATGTTTCACATTTTACAAACTCTGCCGACTGATGAAGAAAATAAACACTGACAATGTTTTACTTGTCACGAATTCGTGCACTTCATTCTAACTGGGGAGAAATTATTGGTCTGCACATTGCTCTGTGCTCACCGCCTGGGCAATTCTCTGTTCAAGTTTTCGGCTACGATCTGAAAACAGTTCTACACAGAATGTGTTCGGTTCTTTCTCGGTTTGTGTGATGAATATTTTGACAAGTCCAAGGAATGAGAGCGGGAGGCACAAGGAGCTGTAGGGTCTGGCCAGGTCATTTGATTTTTCTTGTGCGAAGAACCGATACAAACTTTGCTGTCCCTTCGTTGTCCTCTTGACCTTTCAACTCTGTTCATCGTAAAGTCTGCATTTATTTGAGAAGGTTGAAAATTGAAGAGTTCTCTGAATGCCCTTCTAAACTCCTGTGTCCTAACGCAGTAAATTAGTGGATTGATTAACGAGTTAAAATATATAAATATGTCCAGAATATACATTAATCCGAAAACAATTGGTAGACTTTCCCCATTTTGAGCTACCACTTCATAAAATACTACCGAGGGAGCAAAACATAGGCACAGAGCGCCAACGATAATCGTCGTAGTTCTGGCCGCTTTATCTTTCTTCAGTAATTCTTTGCTGGGTCCAGACACCTGATGAGCCATGATGTGTTTACGGTGCCGTTTATTTTCAAGAAATACAGCAAACTGACAGTACGAAACCGCACATACACCGCTAAAAAGGACCGAAAGCGCCACTCTGCCCCTCAAATAATCTGCGAGTACGCTTTCACCCGCCAGATCGAAAACGAGTAAAACTAAAGTCAAGATAACTGGAACAGCCCATGCCGCAGCGACAGTTGTAGTCAGTCGACGCGTCGTGACAAGAGATTTGTATCGCAAGGCGTACTTGATGGCGATGTACCGTTCACCGCTGATTATCACCAAATGACAGAACGAAGCGGCACACACAGTATACATAATTTCAGTTGCAATTTCATCCACGAGACACATGGATCCCACTCCTAGGATGCGCAGTACGTGGGTCGCGATGAAAAGGGGCAGAGCGACTGCGCCAACGACGAGATCTGTTGCTGCCAGACAAGCCAGGAGAAACTTGGATTTTTGTTTTCGCAGGTAACGCTTTCGCTTGACTACCAAAATTACCAGCGCATTCAGCAGGATTGTAAAGGGACAAATCAGTGCTTCAACAGAGGCGGCAAAAACCAACATGATGAAAGACGTTGGCGATAGATATTCTTCTCGCCAGGCAAGTACTCCCATTAGAGCGCACACAGACGACAAACCAGGCTGCGTCGAGTCAAACACATGGTCTGTTGAGTTGGTGGCCATTTCATACGCTGTGTTCTGTTGACTATTGTTTCTTACTGACTTTCTCAAAACTTCTGCACGAAAATGGTCTAAAGTTCAATTTCCTCGAAAATGGCACAAAGCTCGTGTGGCTCTGTTTATCTATCGAAGAGACGTCGATAAAACTGCACGGCACTGGTCAAAACATTATTGACAGTTTTCATGTTATGACACAAATTCATTTCTATATTCTCACTATGAGTGTCAGGCTTGTTACGAAATCGAGACAAAGTTCCGATTTCTTTGCAAAAATGCGCCATCCGGCTACAAGTTGGAAACCGCCACAGCATTCACATAAAAGACCCTACATTAATGTCGAACAAGTGTGTAAAGAGCGCATCCTGTTTTTCTCTAAGCAACCTCAAGTGTCCGCTTGCGCTTGTCGACCATTTAACTTCACGAGGATTGTTCAATAAATTTACGATACTGTTTTCTCGAATCATGCATGATCTTCCTTGCAGCCGGTATTGTTAACCAAATGTGTTTAGTTTCATAAAACAAAATAAAGTTTTCAGAGTGAAGGATACGATAATTTAAAACCTTTAAAAGAAAAACAGGCTGAAAAACGATGTGATTTTGTTGCAAGACCTTTTGATAATTGTAATGCACATTTTTCACATAACCTTTACCGCTGCACTTCGGGTTTTTTGCTTTTTGTTGATGTTGTTTTTTATTTTTTTTTCTATTGAATGTTTTCCTCAGTAAGTGTATCGATGTTATTCACCCGGCTACGAGTTGGAAACCGCCACAGCATTCACTTAAAAATACCTACTTTAATGGCAAACAACAAGTAAATATGTAGAGGTCATATCCTGTCTTTCTCTAAGCAAGCTCGAGCCGGTCTCCGCTTGTGCTTGCCAACACTACTTCGCGAGGTTTGTTTGATATAAAGTTTACGGTGCTGTTTTCCCCAATTGTGTACTTCCTTGTCAGCCGGTATTATTAACCAGATAAGTTGAGTTTCATAAAACAAAATAAAGTATTGAGAGTGAAAGATACAAGAACTCAAGACCGCGTGATGCTATTCATCTTGCTAAGCAAACTTCCTTTTTTATCCAAAACAACTAGAGCACATTGGTGTATAAATGTTCGCTCAGCGCGGGTTCCACTATTATTTCTCACAATAAAAGTGTACGATGCCATAATTCCCGATGGAATACGAGGTAAAAACCAAAAACACTGGAAAAATATGATTCATTTGGTAGAGCTAAAAGCGCGACCAGATCGAGAAGAAAAAATTCTGACACCTTCATTGTTTCTCTCTAATATATTGCCTCCCACCAAGTATATTACTGTGTATTTATACATTATCGACATAATTTCCATTCAAAGTTCGCAAAATATTAAGATATTAAACGAGAAAAGCAGGATATATACAATCATCGCAAGATATCTTCCATTCAAAGTTCACGAAATATATACTTCTTATTGACCGCGGTCTGTACGGAGAAAATGTCGCCCGAGGTTTTGACCGTACGGACCGAGCCGCTTCGGACGACGTACGGACCGACATAAAGTGAAATTTTTCTTCCCTAACCGAATAACGTGGGAAAACATTCAGCAATCTTCGCATTTGAACTTAAATATATTTCTATAGTGATATAATGTTCTGATTATTGCGGATTTGTGTGCATTTTAAAAACAATACCTTCCCATAATGCACTTCTTTTCAATTTTTTTTTCATCTTATTAGTACTATTGTCTCCTCGTTGTACATTTTTATATTCAAATTCACTTATCTTATCAAGTCATATCTTTACGATTTCCACGTTCATTAGAAATGTAACTTTCCTTGTGGTACAGTGTAAGTATTTTTCTTCCTCATGGTTCAAGAACTAGGAATACCTTTCTTTCTAAACAACATGTATGTACAACTTGCGTTTTGATGGGAAATATAAACAAGCCAGAGCCTATTCAAAAAGACGCAGACATTTCTAAAGTCAGTTTTCAGTCATCTAAGACCTAGCAGTTTTTAGAGACATCCGGCTAGTGTCGCAAAGGTTCGTTGTATTTGTTACTGACACAATCCAATGTTTCACTTGCCACAAATTTGTGCAGCGCCTAGCATTTCATTCTAACTGGGGAGAAATTATTGGTCTGCACATTGCTCTGTGCTCACCGCCAAGGCAACTCTCTGTTCAAGTTTTCGGCTACGATCTGAAAACAGTTTCTACACAGAATTTGTTCGGTTCTCTCTCGGTTTGTGTGATAAATCGTTTGACAAGTCCAAGGAACGACAACGGGAGCCACGAGGGGGTGTAGGGTCTGGCCAGGCCATTAGATTTTTCTTGTGCGAAGAACTGATACAAACTTTGCTGTCCCTTCGTTGTCCTCTTGACCTTCCTACTCTGTTCATCGCAAATTCTGCATTTATTCGAGAAGCTTCAAGACAGAAGAGTTCTCTGAATGCCGTTCTAAACTCCTGTGTCCTAGCGCAGTAAATTAGTGGATTGATTAACGAGTTAGAAAATAAAAAAATTTCTAGCACATATATCAACTCGAAAACAATCGGTACCTTTTCCTCGTTCAGAAGTACTTCATAAAATACTGCCGAGGGAGCAAAACATAGGCACAGAGCGCCAACGATAATCGTCGTAGTTCTGGCCGCTTTATCTTTCTTCAGTAGTTCTTTAGCGCTGGGTCCAGACACTGATGAACCATGATGTGTTTACGGTGCCGTTTGTTTTCTAGAAATACAGCAACCTGACAGTCCGAGACCGCACGTACACCGCCAAAAAGGACCAAAAGCTCCACTCTGCCCCTCAAATGATCTGCGAGTACGCTTTCACCCGCCAGATCAAGAACGAGAAAACTTAAGTTCAAGATAACTGGAACAGCCCATGCCGCAGCGACAGTTGTAGTCAGTCGACGCGTCGTGACAAGAGATTTGTAGCGCAAGGCGTACATGATGGCAATGTACCGTTCACCGCTGATTATCACCAGATGGAAGAACGAAGCGCCACACACAGTATGCATAATTTGAATTGCTATTTCATCCATAAGGCAGATGGGTCCCACTCCTAGGACGCGCAGAACGTGGGTCGCGATGATAATGGCAGCGCCACTGCGCCAACGACGAGGTCTGTTGCTGCTAGACAAGCCAGGAGAAACTTGGATTTCTGCTTTCGCAGATAACGCTTTCGCTCGACTACCAAAATTACCAGCGCATTCAACAGGATTGTAAAGGGACAAATCAAAGCGTCAACAGAGGCGGCAAAAACCAACATGATGAAAGTCATTGGCGTTAGATACTGTTGTTGCCAGGCGAACATTCCCATTTGAGAGCACACAAACAAGAAAGCAGGCTGCGCCGAGTCTAAGACATGGTTTGTTGTGTTGGTTACTGGCTCTGTTGGCTACTGTTTCTTAACTGGCTTCCTCTAAACCTCTGTACAAGACGGATATAAAACTATACTTCCTTGAAACAGGTAAAAAGCCCGTTGACCTGCGGTTCGGTCGGGCGTTCTAACGTTTTCTGGTTATCAAATTGAAGAGACGTCGATTAAACTGCACGGCACTGATCAAAAAATTATTGACATTTCTCATGTCATGCACAAACTCATTCATATATTCTCATCATGAGTGGAAGGCTTGTTACGAAATCGAGACAAAGTTCCGATTTCTTTGCAAAAATGCGCCATCCGGCTACGACTTGGAAACCGCCATAGAAAAAAAAAAAAACACATTAGTGGTGAATAACAAGTAAATATGTAAAGAGCACATCCTGTCTTTCTCTAAGCAAGCTGGAGTTCCGCTTGAGCTTGCCGACCACTTCACGAGAATTGTTCGATAAGTTTACGATGATGTTTTCCCCAATCAAGAACTTCTTTGCCAGCCGTTATTGTTAAGCAAATGTGTTTAGTTTCATAAAACAAAATAAAGTATTGAGAGTGACGGATACAAGAACTCAAGAAAGTGTCTTCAAGAGAAAAATATCAGGGAAAAAGTCTAGCGGTGTGATTTTGTTGTAAGACTTTTTGGTAATTGTAACGCACTTTTTTTTTCGTCGCATAACCTTCAACGCTACATTTTTTATTTATTTATTTATTCATTCATTCATTTATTTATATATATTTTTAATTTTCCGTTTATTGCTGATCTTGCTCAGCTTCACTTTGTAACTAACATCTGGTTGTAAACTTAATTTTTCATCCAAAAGGAGTCAAGCTTGATGTTGATCTTCGATCGGCACCGATTCTGCTTATTTTTACCGCAATAAAATTGTACGTGATGTCTTAAAAGACTGTGTAATACCATAATTCCCGGTGGAATAAGAGACAAAAAAACACTGGATTTTTTTTATTCACACGGGATAGTATAAGAGAGCGACCAAATCAAGAGGAACACATTATAATGTTGGTTCTCTTCTGTTGCGTCCACCAGGTACAGTATATAGATACCTGCAATACTCGCCAGATTTCTTCCATTCAAATTTCACGAAATATTAAGGTCTAAACTAGAAAAGCTATAGATATCTACAATCCTTGCTAATTTATCGGTCAGACATATCCGGTTATTCCTAATGTATTTGGTGTCTTAACAAAAACGCCCATATGTTTTTTTTTTTTATACTTAGTCAACTTATTTATGTGATTTCCAAATTATTTAATTCTTGATAAGCTCTTATATGCAAATTAATAAATTATATACCGCCGTCGAGACAAGACATATATATTTAAATATTGTCGATTTCTTTTTTAACTTTCTACTCCTTCTCTGTCAAAATTAATCTTATAACGTGAAGACTGCTGATAGAATGTCCTCACTGAGAGCTTTCATTCCTCCGAGTGATCAAACCTTTAAGTTTGAGTTAAGCCAGGGACTTCTTCTCTTCCCAGTTGCTTATGACAAATTTCACATCCGTTGCAGGGAAAGGTTTCCTTTGAATTGGCTTTTAAATGTGCCATGTTATAACAGCACAATGCGTCCTGCCTCGCTGTCTGTACACGCTGCAAATCGCAACTAAATCGCCGGTGCATGTAGTTTACAAGTGCGACTTGAAATTGCGCCAAAATTGCCTGTGAAAATGGGCCTTCACGAATCTGATCCCGGTGAAGATGAAGATGATCATTGAAGACTATAATAATTAATGACCATGAAGGTGACAAAGCCAATGAAGGAGATAAAGACGAAGTTGAAGATGAACGTGGCGACAATGAGTGAATCTGAACAAACACAGAAGAGCTTGTGCCTTAGAAAGGAAAAGCTACATACCTGACTACCATGACATTGTACTTGTTGCAGAAATGAATTGCCATCTCCGCCACTTTTCCGCCCGTGACGATGCAGTTGACGCCTTTGTCTACAATGGATTTGATCATCTGAGGGAGAGAGTACAGCACGAGTTTGCACACGGCACGAAAGTTCGCTAGAATTTCAGACATTAAGGGCGCGTTTTTTTACGGATTATTCCGTCTATTGCTATTCCGGAATAGACGGTAATCGTACTTTTTTGGGACCTATTCTGATTCGGGAATGAACGGATTAGTATAACGTATTTCATTTATTCTGCTCTTGGTAGCAGATTTGACAAAATGGCGGTTTCTTCGGACTGGACAGAATAACCGGTAATCGTTGTTTGTTTTTTTTTTGTTTTTTTTTTTTTTTGTTGTTGTTTTTGTTTTTGTCTATGTTTTTGCCGTATTCTGTCACGACAGCTATAATTCTGTTTTCGCAAAAATAGCAAAGAGCGCAAAGTCTGTTCTTTTGGGAGCTGGCATTCTGTGTATTCTGTTATTCCTATTCCGAAATAGCAACAGACGGAATAGTCC
Source organism: Plumapathes pennacea (assembly GCA_964036295.1). Lineage (NCBI taxonomy): Eukaryota > Metazoa > Cnidaria > Anthozoa > Antipatharia > Myriopathidae > Plumapathes > Plumapathes pennacea. Next base: position 10,716,695 of record OZ038462.1, read on the forward strand.
CCAAAGAATGCACCCTAGCATTCCAGGAAATATACAAACCTTTTCAAGCATTTCTTCTTCTCCTTTACTAAAATTTTTAAGTTCTTCTGCGTTTCGGATGAGAACAGTTCCCTGAAAAATATACGTCAATCAAGTAAAAACCTGAGACACATCTAATACAAGTCATCATTCCATGCAGTATGTCACATATTTACAAATTGCCTTTCTCACTCAAGATCATCAAAACTTTGCTGTGTGATCTTCATGTATCTTACCTTTGTTTCAGTTTGCATAGAATCCAGCGGGCACGAGTAGACAGCCACTTTTGCATCTTTAACGCTGTTGCGATCTCCTTCCACCTCTCTTCTGAACACCATACCCTTGAGAACTTGTGAACTCAGAATACCACAGCCCTGCAGAAAATACACAACCTGGCTCAATACACTGAGTACAAATACTGTCTGTCACTCGTGATTGGTGCAACCATATCACGTGACCCAACAACCCCCACAGCGTATCATGTGACAGCTCCATTCACCAAACAGTCTCCTCCAACCATAACGTTTGCAAACCGGTACGACAAAGCAATAGTAAATTGTCTCAACATTCCCTGTGTCTTCATAACCTTCCTCTTCTTTGGTCGTGTGCTGTATTTTATTTTTGGTTCAGTTACAGCATGTTTATCATCTCATACCAAGCAAAAAACACTGTTCATGTTGTCCAGGTTATGACAAAGAACCACTTATCAAAGCAGTTGAAGTTGCACCCCGAGAGAACGATGGCACACCTCACACATATACGTGCGCCCTTTGCGCTTCCCGAGTCTTGAGCTGTTAAATGAACTGTGTCCAGTCAAATGAAAGATCTCAATGAGTACACTATAACATCAGTATTGACTCCCAATTACTAAGCTGTCAAATAAATTGTGTGTCCAGTCAAATGAAAGCCCTAAACGAGTGCCTTCTAACTTTCATGGAAAAATGACAACGAAGAAATTTGCACTGGATTGTGTTTAAGCCACATTCATCATGTCTTATCACAAACACACTCACCAAGATTTTGGCCACCCTTATGTTATCCACATTGAATGGTGTTTTCTCGGGCAGAACAGAAACTAAAGAAGAAGGGAGAAAATGGCAGGTGAAAAACTGGATACATGTAAAACTGCAACAACCCCTGAGCCATGCAAGGGTACTAACAACAACACTGTGCCAGCGCTCGACATTAACGGTTGCCCGCTTGCCCGGGGCAACCAAAACTTTTGGTCAGGCAGGTAAATTCTGGGCCAGGCAATCAGAAATTATGAAACTTTCTATTGCTTGAAGTCAATCTACAGTCCGAAGGGCAACCAACCTAAAACCTTAATGTTGAGCACTGTGTGCTGTATCTCATTTCATGAATGTCTGGTGTGACCTCATTCGTGGACTGTTGGAAGGTCAACATTTCCCTGTACTGAAGGTCTTCTGGTAACATCTTGCCCAACAAGATGCAATTGAATCATATTAAAAATAACTGGAAATGCAACAGTTTCAGGGAAAGGACCAAACTTATCTTTAAAATGAAGACAACATGAGAAACACTTCAGATTCGGCTGACAGAATGAGGGAAATCTGCACATAATTGTATTTTTAACACTTCCAGCAACCATTTCACTCTGACATTTTCTCCCTCAAATCTTTCACCAGAGATAGAGTACACAAATCTTGGCATTTCAAAACCCAGATTGAGGAAAATAATTAAACAGTACTTCTCACTACATACATGTAGTTCAATATAATCACTTTCTTCTTGAATCACAAGTTTAGGCAAAAGATGTGTGAGATACATGTATTCAGAACTAGACATGTACATGTATCCATGCCCAATTAAAAATGCCTATATTTTATTCATTCCCCAATTTTTAAAGGATAACATCATTTTATTTTAGCTTATCCCACTGGAACATACTTAACTTTTAGCTACTTGTTCAGATGCAAGATGTGGGTTTTAGCTCATGCAAGTTTTGATATTTTCATTAATACAAGGAGCCCACTTCAAAGTACATTTCAAGCATACCAAGTTCTGCTCTACACATTCTTATACTTACTACAAGCTTGTGTTACTAGATCTGAAAGGAAGTCTTCATTTCCATACTGTGGGGGGAAACAGATGAACGTAAATGTATACTTTTGTGTTTTTGAGATGCATGCACTGTACAGTGTACAAAAACAAATTTTATTGAATCCAGCAGTCAAACAAGGTACAGTACTTGAAACTCAGGAAGGATGATTCAAATATGAAATTCTCATTGCATCAATTATATATTTTCTTCTGAAATGGTTGGGAGAATATGTATTTTGAGTACCCTCACCTGTTTGCTTGCTACTGATGTCTTGATTGCCTTGCATACTTCGTTTGCATCTCTCAGGTTCGTTGCCGAGGAGCAAGTGAGGTCTGTAATAAGAAAATGATCAAGACTCCACTAACAGTAATAACTATGGTCACACTGTATGCAAACCTCAACTACATGCAGCTTGAGTGTGTTCTCATTCTCTCATAGTTAGTTAGGGTCAGCTCCCCAAGAGTGATCAACTTCAATTTTCGCTTTTCAGCCTCTCACCAGACATGTTATATAATAAAGAGAACTTAGCATTTGTGATAGTTTTCTCTGATAAATGCTGATTGAAATATCAATTCCCATTTGATCACTTGTACATTTTTTTTTTTCTTATTTAATGGATTGGAGAATTTGTATTCCAAGTTTGGGGTGAAAGGGTTACAGTAAATTGGAAAGCACTAGTCCCCCTGAGAACTAGGTTTGGCCTGTACATGATCAACTTTAGTATTCTCCTTCAGTTTCCCACCAGAAACATATCATGCAGTTAGGAGAACTTGGGTTTTGATATCTCACTCAGATGAACACTAGTTTTAAACTATATAGTGTATCAATATTCTCACTACATCAGCTACTGTATACATTTCTTTAAACTGTTTGGAGAATCTGCAGCTTGGCTGTGAAAGAGTTAAAATACCTGGTAATATTTCCAAAGCTTTTTCATAAGCTTTCTTGTAACCTTCAATGACCTCAGGTGGCGATAACCCCTGCAGAACGAGCACCAAGGTTATAAAACTTTATTAAATGAAGATATTCCCAGACAGCAAATGGGAATATGGCTGTCACTTTGGCACTAAACATACTTTCATCCATGACTCGATAAGCACATGCTGTAGCACACACCAGCAAAAAAATTGCCAAAATTTCCTAACAGTACTGTAAATGCAATACCTGATAAAAACACAATAGAACCAAGTTTGAGTGATTTACTTATTTTTTTGCCAAACCAGTAAACACAATGCATCTGATTCACAACATTCCAAAAAAGATGTTTAAGTGAAGACAAGGACTAATTATTGTACTCACCATCCTCAACAGCTCCTCTGCTGCATCTAGCAGAGCACCCGAAAACACCAGGACAAAGTTTGTACCATCACCAACCTACCAACAGACACAGAGATGGCTAAGCACATGAACTTATTATAAGATACATTGTACAGTACCAAGCACTGCAGTTTCAAGCCAGCATAAACAACAACAACAACAAAACCCTCTGGTATTCAGAATTTCACTCTATGCCACAGATCTGGCATACAATTTTGTTTCTTGTAGCAGATTTTTCAGACTCTACTGTCAAACCTACAGTATCTGTGCCATAAATGATTGGTCAAATTGATTATTATTTCATATAAATCCAATTCATGGATGTAAAATATTCCAGTGCTCCCACCAGAGGCTGACCTATTCAATCATAAATATCGCGTTAGAGAGATTGATGAAGGAACACAGTGTGGACGATATACAAGTAAAAGAATCCCGCATACATAACCCCAACTCTTAATATACCCCACCTACATACAGAGGGCAAGCCATAGCCATGACTCCCTAGCCCAGATGCATGTACTGTACTGTAGGTCAAACAACTTTCTTCTGAGTTTAGAAGTTGGGAAATCTAAAACCAGGAAAGTCTACATGGCAGACACAGCTTTTGTTGCCTCCTGGTCTACAGTGTGCGATCATGTGTTGGGATACTTCTCTCATCACCACACGGAACATTCATTCAGTACCTCTTGTTCTTGCATCTGTGAAGCCAATGTGAGCATTTTGGCTGCTGGATGCTGAACCTTTAAAATATAAACCAGAAAACAAAAATTGACCCAAACTAACACTAATACAGTGCTTGAAATTAAAAAAAAAAAAAAAAAAAAAAAAAAAAAAAAAAAAAAAAAAAAAAAAAAAAAACAGGGGCCAATTCAATAAACATTTACACGTGTATTTTACAAGTTGGACCATTATTCAAATACCACTAAACGGACTCTAATCAAGCAAAGGTCTGCAAAAAAATTTCAGATACCGATCTCACATGCTTAGCAGTAACAGATTTTGGCCATGTTGTTGGATTAAAGTGTGTCTTAACCAGTATTGTATCCAGAACGCGTCATTGCATCCTGGGATACAAAAATCTCAATTTGGACGCAAAAAACTCCAGCAAGTGCGTCCGCTTGGACGCACTCGAAAAATACTTTTAGCCGAAAACCTCCTCGAAAGAGAACAAAATGTGGCAGGAACATAAAAAATGTCCTATCGGCTTGTTATTTGTTTGGTACAAAAATAAGCAATGTGAATAATGACTTGCCATGAATATTAAAAATGAATATTAATTAGTTGGACCCCACAAAATTCTTCTTGGACCCCTAAATTTTGGAAGAGGGGGTCCTTTGGACCCCCAGTTTTAAAATCCTGGATACAACACTGCTTAACGTGTAGAGGAATTAGTCCAACTTGTAAAATACACTTTTACAAGTTGGATGACCAAGCTCGAGAAATTGGTTGCCTGGATTGCTTTATTGTCCAGAAAAATACAGAAAGTATGAAAAATACCGGCACCTTTGGCTGATTTTTTTTTTTTTTTTTTTTTTGCTTTGTTGCGGGAGGTTGAGCTCCCACACTACATCACCATTACGCACCTACAACGACTTTGAATGAAACCCGCACGCACGCAGTAATCCTGATTGTTTTTAAAATTGTCTGAACAGCGTGGGAATATAGTATATGCACCAGACCTATTTTGTTTTATTTACATACTAATGCTAAAAGTGACTTAACGTTGATTTACATGTTATTCCAACGAATACGCGAAGATGCAAGTAACATTTCTCAGGGATTTTTTAAGTTGCCTGGTACTATCAATTTGGCAGAAAATCAGTCATCCAAGCGAACTTTTGGTCATCTTGGACGACCGCTAATTTCGAGCACTGCTAATACTGTAAGGTTAGTATACAATGTATATGAGAGTGTGTGGCTAACAAATTATGGGAAACATGGTTACTGTATAAAAGAATACGCCCCAAGATGAAACTATAATATTCAATACACATATTTGGAACTACATGACTCTAGAGTATATATCATGCATTGGTTATAAAAAAATCCTACAGTTCAGCAGTTTCTGTGATCCAGTTGAACCAACCTCAAGTTCCTTTATTATTGTTGCAGCATCATTGGTGACAAACAACTTTTCCAGGTGATTCACAACCATTTTGTTCATTCCTGCAAGTCAAAATTATTGGTGAAACCATAAGTTACATAGTTGCTCAAAGCTGTTGGAACTCAATGACCTTCCAAAGATTGTGCACAATATGACTTTGCGCACTATATGTTTGGGCAGCATTTGTTGTTGCGGTTACCCTGCCACTGTGTCCATTTTCCTTGTCTGTTGCTGGTATACCCTTAATTTATGTTTGATGTTGATATTGATTGATTTGGTTGTTCCATGATGATGTTTATTTTGCATGTAGTATGACGGCAAAGCTAACAAAACAAAACAGAATGTGTACCATGCTCATGCTCATAATGTGTACAGTACCATGCTGAAATGACACATTTGACACAGCCAAAACCCAACCATCGCATGGCAAAAGGAAAATGTGTACAGCAGCAACAACCATCAACAATAACAGTCATTACCTGTCATGTTTCTACAGTTCCACTACTTTACACAGTAGCCATCTAAATGACAGTTGTTAACAAGGCCCTATTTTGCAAAACTCTTAAAAAAGCAAACATTAATAGACTACAAAACAATCCCTTCTTTCACTAGGATCAATTGATTGAGCAATTGCAAAGTGAATGTGCACAGTCTGGAAATAGCAAGCATCATGTTAATAAAATGGGTCTGCAAGGAAGGGACTGTTTTGCTGTCTAAAATATTTTGATGATACTTTCCAAGAAAGGAATGTAGATGAAAAGACAACAAACATTATGTCATCCTCCACTTACCATTTGGTCCTAAGGATGATCGGGTTATTCGGGTTAGCTGTCTGCAAGCATCAATATTTCTGTACACAGCCTCATCAAGACCAGAATAGTGCTGCAAATGTTGAGATAGAGTAAAAACACAGGAAATCAGGAAAATGTGCCCATCAACTTAATTAATCATCTTTGTACAATATTGTACCCTGTGGTAGCAAATAGTAATTGCATACTACTGTGTGGCATGATATTTTCACGGATTTTCCGACCATTCGGGAAAATTAAATCTCGCAAAAATAAAGTCAAGCGAAAAAAAAAAAAAAAAACCCACAAAAATTTACTCCATTATATATTTAGATTATTGAATTTCACTGTAAATTGACTGTAAACAATATCACGGCCTTATTCTTTGCAATTGAAACAAAATGAACAATGTCTGCGCCACAGCTGTAACAGTGTTGCTACATGTATGTACCAGTGCCGAACATGAAATACCAGACAGAAACTTGCCTGAGATCCACGAAAATTTGTTCCCAACAGTAAAATCGGAAATATAAATTCGCTAAAATTTCTTCCCACGAAATGCAAAAAATCAGCAACCCACAAAATTAAACTCCAGTGAAAATTTCATGCCACACATTAGTACATATACTCCCCCACGCTGCCACACCTACAGTAATGTATACACCATCCTCTCCTCTCCACCATACAAATTGCCCCATCTTCAACAGCATATCATATCTCAACAGTTCCTCTTGTTACAACAGAATTTTTACACTACTGTGTACTAAAGCTACAAATGTCTAATCGTTCAAATATTCCTGTACAATCCTGCAAAATCCGACCTGTTGTCCTAGGTCCACGATATGTCCAGAACTTACACAAAATTTATGTGGAACCCATCCCGCACGACGAGCACCTCTCCAAAGCGACCACCTTACTCAAAACGATCACTCTGGTCGTCAAGTTACGGTTTATGTATTTGAGAGCAATTGCAATTCACGCCCAAAATTCGTTGAAACGACATGAGTATACGCTGTAGCCAGATTACTGGTTCAAAGTTTTCAAGCCAGAAAACTCTACACTTTTGCGAACAAAATGAGTAAAAGGTCCCAAAAAAATTGCAAAAACGACAGCTTTGTGAAGTTTGACACTGCAGAGCACGTGCACCGATCATGTCAATTTCAAACGGATTCGCCGGTATGATTCTAGCCCCGGTGGTGCTGGAACTAACTTCGAAGGCACGATGAAGGTAATTTATGACATAGACATATAAAAGGTGAGCATCCAAACCTTTGCACCATCCTTCAGCATGTGTTGGAAACTCGTTCTGGGAACGTGCATCGCCATCTTGAGATCTTCTTGCCGACTGGCTGCACAATGGTTTCTGGGTACTTTTGGGCCCAGTCCTACTCCTTCCAAAACTTCCGGCGCTTCAAATTAATTCTCCCAGTTTAGTCAACCCTTGTTTTATCGCTTAAAGTACCAAAATAATTTTTTTGTTCTGAATATTGAATGCGTTAGCCGTCAAACGCACCTTGGCTACAACAAAAGTTGCAAAATTTTAAAAAGTTTATCAGATTTTATTAACCTAGGGTTGAAAAAAAAAAAAAAAAAAAATTGTAAGGTTCGCTTTATCGAGTTAATAGGGCCAGCAGGCCGGCTGACGCGTCACGCAGCCAGTGATTTGCCAAGGTTTACGTGGCAAAGTTGATGTCAATACCGGTTAAGATAATTTTCACTAGTGGCCGGAATTGAAATCTGGAACTTTTTGTCTTTTATGAATTTTTTATACGAATTCAGTGAGCGTTTTCTGATTTTGCTGCACCCACGAAGTTACAGGCAGAAACAGCTGCTCCAGGCGCGGTGGGAGTCAAAGAACCTTTAGTAATCACCTCCTTTTGAACTCAGTTACTTGGCCACGTTGATTTGAATGACTTGTCAAATTTGCATTGGAGATTTTTTATATTATTTTTCCCTTTCTTACCTTTAATCAAAACATCTCTCTACAAAACCAGAGGGATAATACGTGCACAAATAAATAGAAATGCGGGGCTCGCGAATAAATTGTAAAGTGTCTCCTTCCGGTTCAGTTGCTGCATATGGAAATTACTTATTGTTTGTGAAAACAATGAGGAAAAAATAGAAAGCAGAACTTTCTATACTTCGTTGTATGATAATATAATCTGAAAATTCTGTGCAGGAGCGTTTTTACGGGGGCATAAACCTTTTTTTCTTTCCTTCTTTTTTACTTTTTTTATTATTATTCTTTTTTTCTTTCCCCACCTTCCAATTTTCGAAAATACAACACTTCCGAGTTCTTTGTCACGATTCACATCCGGGACTTTCTTATTGTATGCACAGCTCGGAAGCCATTCAAATGTTGTCACATACGCGACCACACCCACTGTCACGAAAGCAGAGTAAATATAAAGTTCGTATTAATGAGTATGCAAGGAGGAGACGTGGAAGGCTGCTAAAAGAAGAGCTGATCTCATTGTTTTGTTGTAGGTACCTTGAAGCGACATTATGCCTCACTCGAAAACGCACAAACAGCGACCTAAGGGTGCGGCAGCCATGAATGGCGACGCGCACAATTTCGACCACGAAGAGGTGAAAGATGAGAGCCTCGCGTGTTGTCTTCCGAAAGGCTGTCCATTGAAGAGATCGGTGAAATTATCGGATTCGGTTCATCTCATTTGCAACAGCGAGCACTGTAAGCAGAGTGGTTATATGCACAGCGAATGTTTTGAGACGTTCGAAGACGATATTTTGACATTTCTGCGAGGGACCGGCCGTGCAAGGAGCTGGTCGGAAAAACAACGCCGTCAGAATATATGGACAAAGAAAGGATACGATTTAGCATACAAAAGCTGCGCTTGTCTTTGTGGCAAAGGGCATTTAAGGAAAGACCTTGAATTTCTACCACCGCCAGATGAAGAGGATGAACAACAAGGCGGGCAGACGCAAGCGCAAGCGAAAACGAAACGCAGGAAGAAAACCAAATCAAACGAGAAGCCCATGGTTGGTGTGGCAGCAAGGCCGAGACGAAGTTCGCAGTCGTCAAACTGTGAATCACCACCCGACCGTTCGCCGATATCTCCACAGCCGAAGACTCCAGTGAAGAAAGTCAAGTCTAACCAGGACAACTGTCACTTCTTCGGCGATGGCTTCGCATGTTTAGCGTCGGTCGCGAACAGCTGCGTGAGTTTGGCGACAAAATTCCTGAAAAGATCCGATTTTAGCTCGTTCCTGGATGTTCTACCCAAGCATAAAGTTAACCCTTATCACATAAAAATGGAAGACGAGGGTTCTGACACACAGGCACGTCATTTTGTGCTGTCAAACCTTTCTACACGAATGGCGAGCACGGTTTGCTGTGTGTTGTGCAACCGCCAGTTGCCTGTGTTCGATAAGTATCCTCTAATCGACGGTACTTTTTTCTTGACACCCCGCCAGCTAACCCCGGTGTGTCTTGACGTTTCTCAGGGAGGGCGCGCACAGTACTTGAGCGCCGTTTGCTTGTACTGTTTAGAAGGGTCGCCCGATTCTGTCAAATGCAAGTTGTGCAAAAAATCATGGGATGGCTCGAACCACCAGTTGGGAACAATGTATACCTATGACATATTTGCTGCTTCTCCTTGCTGTCAACAAAGAGTGGCCTGTCAATCATGCGGTAAACCCGTTGTTGATCTGAAGTCTGGGATGCATTATTTCTCAGAGTACTCTCAGTCCATCAAATGTCCCCACTGTGGTATTTCAGGATATCATTGCATAAAGTCGGTAACATCATGTTTTGAGGTTCCTATATGTTAGTGTTTTAGTGTGCCTCCACCCCCCTTAAATAATACATTGGTCAGCTGATTTGGAACGTTTGATCATGCAATGTAGCAAAAATGTAATGTGTGCAAGTATGCCTACTATTTGTAAATCAAGCAAAATTTCCTGATCTTGTCATGCCAAGTTAGCTGGCTGGGATGATTAACAATAACTAAGCATTCAAAGAAGAAAGATGGCTTCTTTGAATAGTGGAAGCAATTAATTCACCAATGTATTTGTCGGAGATAAAGTGCCGTTTGCACTTGAAAAGTTTTAGAGTGCAACCAGGGCCTTAGCAAAGCTGTCTTGCAACAAACTACAGTAGAATGTCCTGCCATCTCGAACTCTCAAGGAAGTGAGAAGTAAGAAATAGTGTGAGATAGCAGGGAATCGAGATAATGGGAAGACTTCTACCAAGGGAAATTTCTACCAAGTTCATTTCCAAGGGAAATCAGATTCTGTTCGAGATAGCGGGAAGTTCGAGATAACTGAGTTTGAGATAAACAAGCTTCTACCGTACTGTACTGTATGTACACATTGCAGCACTGTTCATTTGAATGATCAGAAAAACAACTTTCACCAAAAAGAACAGAGCAAAAATTGACATGTGAAAGTGAACAAATATTTATGTAATGTCACGGAACATCCACCAAGGCAGTTTTGTTACTTGCTTGCTTCGCAAACCAATACATCAATTGAATTTGGAATGCTGATGTTTCCATGCATCACTACAAGTGACCTATTTTAAACAAGGAAAGCTTTTAGATGTAAACATGTCAGAAGATGATTGTATAGACAGGGTTCATACCCTTTTGGGCTTTTGAAATTCCATGACTTTCCATTATCTTTTCCATGACCTTTTAAGTTCTCCTAAATTGATGTTGATCAGTTTTCAAAAATTAACAAAAACTGTTTGTTTCCTGACTCATTTTCACTTTTTTCATTCACAAGAAATATATTTTGTACAATGGACATCATTTCCATGACCCACACTTAAATTCTACGACTTTCCAGGCCTGGAAAATGAAATTCGAAAATTCCATGACTTCCCAGGTTTTCTACGACCCATACGAACCGTGGTTGTAGAGGATTTCTCTGCATTTCTTGGAATACCGTTGTATATAAAGTTTCTTTGCAATATCATTGGAGAACACTACAAAATGTGCATTACAGTTGAAATGTCATTATGCTTCTCCAACTAAATGTTGGTGTTTCACTTTGGCAAATTTCCTTTTTGAGGCAATTATTTTGAATAATACGTGTACATTTTCTCTTTTTCTTTAATTATTGCATGACTATTTTTATGCATTTTTGCTTTGTTGATTTTATAATTCTGCTTTTGGTATTTATAAGCTTTTGTCTATAATTTTACAGCACTGTTTTGTAATAGCTGGTCAGATTTTCTTTCTAGTGATGATTGCACAATTTTTTGTCTTCATAATTATGGTAACTGTTTCCATGCATAAGAAGTCATTTCTTTCCAAAAATTATTTGAGTGTTACATTTAACATGTGTACAAAACAAAATCATGCAAAGATCCTGTCCCAGGGTTGTGTGATAAAGAAATAATTATCATGTATTATAAATTTATATTTATGCAGCACTTGAAGTGTATGTGATTTCTCAGTCTGTAATTTTGCTATCACAAGTGCTGAATACTGTGTAAATATCCAGGCAATAATAAAATGTTTATAATGGGATATCGCTGGATGTGCAAACTTATCAAACTACACAGCAGACTCAGGCAAAAGTACTGTACGATTGTGTAATAATAATTATCATTATTATTGCTGTGGTTTTGCATTAGCTACACTTTCTGGTTGGTCCAACATTTTCAGCCCAAAAGAAAAACCTGATTGCAAAGTTTTCACACAAGCAATTAAGTGGCAATATTGAATTTCCTTCCACTGCTGATGGGTTTCTTTAAAGTAAAACACTTTTGGCTTCTGATTTGTTGAAAGTGTTTCTTACAGCCTCTGTGATTGGTAGTGTCTTGGCTTTGGTATTACAAAATTAAATCCTAGCATTACTTAAATATTATACTGTATGTTAGACTTGAGTGTACCAACAACTTTAAATTTAGTTGCTGTTTCTCAGTAAAAAGTTAAAATACAGCAACTGCTGTAATATTTATGAGCCATCATACTTTCCAAATCAGTATCAAAAACAGAAATGTGGGGAGAATAAGCTTGGCCAGTTGATTTACACAATGCTTAACACTACTGTATAATTAATATTGCCAAGACTCTTGATTAAAATATATATTAATGAATGTCAGTTTTACTGTTCTTGTTGCTATGGTGTAAATTAAATAATCAGACACAAAATCTAAGGGGAGACGTCAATATTACCAGTACAAATAATGGCATACCTAAAAACACCATTATCTTTGCCACTAAACAGCTCTTTTCTGGCATGGTTTTGTGCTGTTTTGGCCAAACAATAGTTTGCTCTTTTCCACGTGATTAACGGTGGTCATCAAATTCAATCCTGTTCACTGTATCCTTTTGTTTGTACAGTATACTGTCTGAATCTGAGTTGCATTTGAAAACATAATGGTTAGACAATGTCAACAAAAATGGCAACAGCATAGATCTTGGCCAGCAGCAAATCATGTGAATTCACCCCAAAAGTCTGTTGAGTCTAAGGTTAGGCAAAATACTTATAAAATTGTAGACAATCCTTTCCCCTTGCACCACTTGCACCCTTACACCTGTTTTCCATTTTGACTTTGCTGCATCACTTTGTATTTACACCAACATGACTGTTACACTGTTTTCCATTTTGACTTTGCTGTACTGCATGAAACTGTGTGTCCTACATAAAATATTTGTTACATTATTGTGTAGACATCTTAGTATTGGCACTATTACAAATTCAACATGACTAACTGAAGATTGTCTGTATTCTACTAACAGCAGTTGTTTTTTCATAATTCTGATATTTCTATGTTACTCCTCTGCTTCAAGCATGTCTTCTATCTCCTTCTCCCAAGCAGAGTTATCTTCTCCATCAACAACTTCAAAGCCCTGCAACAACATACAGGAAACAAATAATCCCCACTGTCAAATCAAATCCTCAGAAAGGGGGAGGAGGGCTGGGAAGTACAGGCCTCACCCAAACTTCATATCATTCAAGGGTCAATCAATCACAGTATATCTCCTTTAAAAAATTACCATTAGCACTGGAGTGGGGGTCCCTGCCCAGATTAGCAAACCCTTTGAAACCATCCAAAGGTCAATAAACAGAGGCCGGCCATATTATATCAACCTACGCGTTAGATGCATAAACGTGCACTTTTTACACTTATTTTTTCTTGAAAACACATTTTTAATGACGTGATGCATTTGCTTATGCATTTTTACTGGCAATTCAAAGTTCAAGGTGTCAAGAATAAACTGGGATGCTTTCTGCTTTTGAAAGTTACTCGGACGAAATTCGTGCGACACGTCGCGAAAACAGTGTCACACACGGATCTCTCTGTAAGTATATTTGACAACACGTAAATTAGCGAATCATGGCCTTTTATGCGGTCACATAGATTCATATCGATTGCTGAACGTTCACGTTTGACCGACAAGCATGTGGACAATCCAATGTTGATTGCAATGGAAGGGTGACAGCAGCGGTATCGCTAACCGTACGTGTGAAGTTCGCAAAGTTCGGAATTTTTCTTTAGAGTGGACGGTATTCCAACTGTGATCCGTTGTTTACAATAATTGTGTAATTATTACAGTCGGCACCTTGTCGCGGATCGAAATGTTTGCACTGTGCTGGGCATGCTGCCAGCATTGATCTTGTATCAGCTTTGAAGATTCTCTTTGCGTTATTGCATCGGCCACACAAGAAAAACCACTGCATTTTAATTATGCAAGTTAAGTTTTCAGAGAAAGTTTTTAAGTGATTAAAAAACAACAATGAGAAACACTACAAATTTGAGACTTGCATGTTTACGCTGTGTTTGGCGCTTCGAAGGAATTGTAAATCAGAGTCGATTACGTGGGCCACACTTCTAATCACTCATCCTCTGCCACTATTCTGAAACTATTACCGTTAATATCTTGTGGCTCAACTATTAGTGCCAGTAAAAAAAAAAAAAGAATAATTGTGGCCTGGGGGAGTAAAACGAAAAAATACTTTGTGGAATGGCACCTAAATTAGAGTAAATATGGTAATACATATTTTTCAGACCGTCATACGCATTTTTACGGCAGGTCTGCGTTTTTCAATGCATTTCTCAAAAACCTAGCCTGAAGGCTGTATGCCTTCCTAATCTACAAGAGCATGGAACAACTTGAAAAATAATGTGACCTCAGCCAAGGCAGAAGTAAAGTATTCCTTAAAATATCAATATGACATTACTCCCAAGTTGTGCCTTTTTCCCATGTTCTTTATATAAATGAAGGGAGATACATGTATGTAACAAAGGGACCACCTTTGAGCAGAGCTTCCTCACACAGAATTGTAGGGAGTATCATCTCCACCACCTGCCCCCTTCACATGACACTCAGATAGTGCAGACCAGATGTTAGCAAATCATGGGGAATTTACCTCTAATTCTTCTTGCAGCTCCTTTTCCCATTCAGGGATATCTTCCTTTGGAGAATCGTCTAGAGATCAGGAAAGAAAAACATCCCTTTTAAAAACAGCTCATAAGACATAAACAAGGTCTCCCATAGCTTTTACAAAGAAAATCAGATGATAATCAGTCATAACACTCTATGCAAAATTCTGTGTATTTAGTGTATTTTTATCGCTGCCTACGCATTTTTACTGAACGTCTACATATGCGTACACGTACGCATTCTGAAACATCATAATGGACGCTTCTTATTGTGTATACAGATTATGATCAACACTGGAATCTACTTTTGCCTGTGTTGTGTGGCTGTAAGATTAAACTATAAAATGTGAAATGTGCAACGCGTGAGAAAATTTTAACTGCCAAATTACCACATTCAGTCAATTGGCGTCTGCCAAGTTCCAGACAAATGTCTCGGTGTTTATTCTCGCTTAGCAGCAATGCGATGCAACAGTTTTAGGAGCAAGCTTCTTAGTTTTACAAGTAAGCCAAATTCACATCGATCTTTCGAGTCAAAGGTCACAAACCCAAAACAAATTGAGTCTGTCATGCCTAACCTGTGTTGCATCCAAACTGGTGTGTAGCTCGGATGTGACGCATGCTAATCATGTTCTATGTTAAAGGCTTCACAATTGGAATGCTTGAGATGATTATCTGGCTACTCTTGATCTGACGGCCTGACGTTGACAAACGCAATAAATAATATACAGAACATTACACAATTGGATGCACTTTTCCGCGGACGTAGCGACCATTTTAGCATACATGTACACCTATTCAGTGCTTTGCTACGGCTTGATTTATGGGGAAACTGGTCTTCTGAAAAACATAGGGAAGGTATTTCTGGGTCACTGAATTTAAAGATTTTCCAAGCGGCAGGCGCCTTCGGTGCTTGCATGAAATTATGTTCGTACGTACACCATGAAAAGTGCTCGCTATGCTCACCCCCTGTTTTTGTTTCAAAATTTATATCCTCTTTTTTGTGTAAAATATACGGTTACACTGTATGCATTTTACATTCTTGTTACGCATTTTTGGGTTACACTAATGCACAGAATGCAGCGTGATGACTGGTCATGTGAATTTTACAAAGTGCAGATTTACCTGATACAGTTTCCTTGGGGTCAGCCTTTTTTCCAGCTACCCCTTGGTCGGTTGCCTCTTGTGATGCCTGCTTTCTTTCCACTCCAATCTGTTGGAGATCTTCATGGCTAAGTTCTAAAGATCAAGACAAGGGACTTACAATCTGTCCAGTGGAGTTCCATTACTGTCCTAATCATGTTTTATTATGACAACATTGCCATACCCTCTTGCTGAGCAAAAGCATCACTGACAAACTCATGTTGAGTGGGACTGTCTGGGAGATCTTCCACCAAATGCTCATCAGACTAAACAGAAAAAAAAAAGGAAATTAAAGTAAAAATATTAAATCAACAGTACGTGGTCCCTAACTACAAAACATCTTTAGTTGCTGTTCATGGCTATATTCTTATTTCTTAATCAAAATCTGCCAATGGGAACAGGAGATTGTGTTCACCAACCTTAGGGTTTGTCTTTTTATTTGGAATGTCCTGAGGGTTGCTTTGACTAGAATCTGAAGAAAAGCAAAGAAAAATTACATTATACTTGCAAAAGAAAGCACCATGGAGTATCAATGCTGTAACAATATAACAGTATAAAAATGCACTACAAATATAATATTTTCAGATTGAGAATGACTGGGACATACACGTATGTATATTAAGTAGAGTGTGCAAAAATATCGATAATGTGGTCAACAAAAGAGATTCATCGTACAAAATGGATTGCTACAATAAGTCCCTGTGAGAGAACTATTATAAATAGTTTTGATCTGCATATACAGTGGAACCCCACCTTCTGGCCACCTCATTATGGCCACTTTGATATTATGGCCACTTTTTTTTTGTCCCATGGATCAGATGCCCAGTCATTTTCTTATCTGAAAACCACATTAATAAACTCCACCCCTCCGTTAATACACCCATATTTTTACGTCAGGATGGTGGTCATATTAATGGGGCTCCACTGTATAATGGCATATACACTGTGTTAATTTAACATAGCTATGAATTCCATAATATTAGTACTATTTAAGAATGTGCTGGCTCAGTGTTTTGAGAACAAATTAAATTAGGATCAGGCCTTCATCAGAGTACAGGGGTTTCTTTTTGCTTATTCTTCAATTTTCAGTATTCAGCACATTCTGAATCACTGTAAGGTCTTCACCACATGTTGTTTAAAGAGGCCCTTTAGAGACCCGTAGATGCTTTGCGCACCCATGTTTCTATTTACATCCGAAGCTCGACTTCCCAGAGGCTCCAACTGTCGCTGCTTGCTGTATTCAATACACTTTGACTTTTGTGCTGATTTATCTTTTAAAACTTAGGAAAACATGAGAATCTGCCATTTTTGTATGATACAAAAATGGCCACCATCAGTCACTGGGCGCACAAAGCATCTGTGATGAGAGGGTCTCTTTAACTGTGTTGGAAAGAAAGGTTGGTCATTCTTGAGGCATTATACTAACCATGTTCTGGTGTCCCATCTTTTTCTGCTGTCTGTTTTGAGTCTGAAGTTGTACTACTACCTGTAATGAGATGCAGCAGCATATAAACTGACTAGATATTAATATATAACTGCAAGTTAATAGAGACATTTTCACATGACTGTTTTTGTGTTTGCTATGCTTCCCAATTGGTCCTACAACAAGACGTTTAGCAACATTCTTGTCCAATCAAGAGCAAAAGTAAAACCTTGGTTGCAATATTCCCATGCAAGAAAGTAACATGGCGATGGTATATTCCAGCACTGCTGATTGGTTAAGTACAACCAATGGCAATTACAGTCAACTGTTGTTATTGTGGACACTCTGGGGACTGTGATTTGGTATTTGTAATAGCGAGAGTCCGTAACAGACTTGTTTATTGAGACATCAATGGTGCACTTTACTATGCTTTTTACTAAATGTTGTTTACCAATCCAAATTTATTCATATTAAATAAACAATTTTCAATATTGCAAATTAACAACAGCTACAATGTTATGACAGCGGTAGCAGAAAAGACAACTATTTAGCAGTTTGAGAGAAATTCTGATTAATGTTACATTTTTATTATGCCTGGAGTGTCCGCTGTAACGAGAGTCAAAACAATAAAACCACTGCATTGGGACCACTATAGGTGTCCGTAATTCCACAACATCAGCTACTAAAATAATAATTATTTAATATATATTTAATAAATAAATACTGAATATTTGAGATATATGTTAACTATTTCAGTACACTGAAATCTAACCTGAGGATGTCATGGATGTTAGCTGGGCAGACTGTTTAATCAGCGAGACTCTGTAGAAGTAATTCCTCCAAAAGTTCTCCTCTGATACTCTAAGGAAATCAGATTGTTATCAATTTATATTAACACTTGACCTGTTCACTTCAACCTAAACTCAAAACAGTCAGTATATCAGAGATGCCAACCCCCAGAACCTTTCAGGCAGGAGATTTTGACCAGGGGCTAGGGCCCACTCAGTCAAAATGGTGTAGCCATGTGACGGTGGGGGTTTCGAGAGGGCCGGATTATTTTAAAAATTGACTTTGTGGAGGGGGGAGCCTTATGACAGCATTTATGGTAATAATGCATGTGCCGCACAACAGAGAACTGAAACATGTACTGTGTACCTCTTAGGAACAAGTTGAAATCTCATTCCTGACAACTTTTCGTCTTCCTTGAGCATTGTCAGAGCAACAGGTGACATTATGTCATACTCAAAGTGGAACTGCACACCAGAAGGAGGATCTCTCAAGAAATTGCGCTCATCCTAAAATTTTGGAAGCAAGAAATGGATGTGAATGTTCAAAAATTCTACTGTCAAACATTATTTTTTACATTATTTTGCTATTGATCTATTTTGTTTTTTCCTGCTGGGAACCAAATTTAGCCTTGTTTTTTGCTTTGTTTGTTTTTTAATTGTTTTCATGTTTCCACATGTAAACAGTAAACATTGGATTGACCTTGTATGTTAGCGAAATTATGGTTTGACTATTAAAAGAACTAAAATTGTTTTAAAAATGTTTATTGAATTGGTCACTGATACCACAGGTATATATCTCAACAATAACACTTTATATAATTATTTATTTCCTTTATTTTGAAATCATAGGTTCAAAAATTCAGAAGTTAGTGCCCTTTTCATAATTTATTTTTCAAACAAACAACAATGTGCATTGCCAAATGCTTAAAAATAGAGGTTGCCAAGGAAACCAATTCAATACCAGGAGAATTTATTGCAAATAGAATACTTCTTGACTTTTATGTAAGTCTTGTGTAATTCAATCATGGAAAATCTGGGGGTTTGATACAGTCAGAATCTAAGCTAACGTCTTTGAGAAACTCACAGTGGACAGAGCTAAGATCTGAGACTTCATAGCATCCTCTTCATTATATCCAACCCAAGGAGGAATTGCAGCCTCTGCATAAAACAAATCAAAAGATATTTTTACTAAATGAATAATTATTGTGAGTCTCAGCTATCAGATACGGTGGAACCTCCCTGAGTGACCACCTCCCATAAGGAATGACCTCTCTTAAGCAACCACTTACCAAATAACCAATATTGGTCCCTCAGTCAAATTGCTATTAGTGAAAACTCTCATAAGTGTCCACCTTTGATGCTCACCATTTGAGTTTTTCTATTGTTTTTTTTTTTACCTCCCATAAGCGACCAATCTATACTACGGGAGAGCAATTTTCTGAGCAAGGACTGACTTCCTTGCAAAAACCAGACCCAACAAAACACTAACATGTGTAGTGTAATGTGCAACAGGACACAAGGTTGATTTCTTAAAACTCAAGGTGCTATTATTCACTCACTAAAACTGCATTTTTTGACACTGGTTGTGGCTCAAAGCTGGATCTCACCTAGACCTCCCATGGTGAGAAATTCCCATAAGCAACCGAATGAAGGGTAGTCGCTTATGGGAAGTTCCACTGTAATAATTAACAGAAAATAAATGAACTCCTATGTCTGATTAGCCTTGCTAAGACATTCTGGACCATCCCCTATGTACCAAATAATTTTATCTCACCTCAGAAGCTTTTACTGACCTGTTCGTTTTTGCTTCTCCTTCACAAATTTTTCTTGTTCCTTGTTAAAATCTCCTAAAAATGTCTTGAAACAAAGTCCAGGCATTTAGCTGGTTCATAGGGGTCAGGAATAATATAAACTAGCAGGACCCCCGTAAAATACGGAGATCGGGTGATCGAATTTCTTTTTTCCTAATATTTTTTGTCTTTTTTTTCCTTTTTGAATTCCATTTTGAGCATCTCGAACTCAATTTCAACCGTATTCGACTGTTTACCGCGTCAAAGTACAAACGTCCCTGTAGCGCATGTACCACTCGACCGTACTCGACTCGTCGTACCACCAATCGTCCGACATCCAAATCTTCCCGTTTTTCAAACATGCGGCAGCATCACCCCGCCATCCAGTCAGCTGACACTCTGAAATTCTTCTTCTAAACTCAAACGGAATTCTCACCTTCAGTAATCGCGTCCCGTGGGCTTGGTTGAAAGGCAGCGGTCGAGAAGATTTCTGGCCTGCTTTTCCCGGCAATTCAATTCGAATTGACGATACAGTAATTATGACTAACGATCGTACGCGAGCATTGGTTGCGTCAGAAATTCAAACCACGCATTATCTAATTACCGGTTTAATTTGTTACGTCACCAATCGAAATTATATCAATTTGTTACACACACACACACACACACACACACACATGAGCCGCGGTCAGCGGTTGCTTAGCGTATTATTATATAGAGATGAGGGGCACTGATTCTTGCATAACATTTTTATTGTGATGTCTATAATGATTGAATGTAATGTCAGCCATTGATCCCCCCTCTCCCAGCCCCTCTTGGGGGGAGGGGGGGGTATTTTATGTTGCCACATATCTGTGCATAACTTTGGAACTGCATGTCAATAATAATAATAATCGTCTCATACATTCGCAGTACACTTTTGAATAACAAGAACGGGAACTAAAGTATACAGTAGCTGAGTTTTCACGATACCTTGTTTTCTACAGTATCCTTGACTGACTCCGTGACTTTGAAAGCAGTGCTGGTAGCAGCACTCGCGAAGCTAAACAAATAGCCTGAAAATGATGAAAACCAAAAGCCCTCAAATCGCGTGCTAATATACACAAACCCCTACTTCTGGCAACTTACACATCTATTCCCTCAAGACTTCAATCATCCCAGAAAAAGACGGTAAAACGATCCCCCCTGGAAACATGTTAGACGTACAAATATCACGCACAAGTATACAGTTTAGGTACAATATAAACAATCCCATACATACATCTGCAGCAAAGAAAAACAAACCGTAATCACACAGCACACTGATGCAGTGGGCACAACTAGATTCTTACTTCCAACATTTTTCGCCATATCCTTGGCATAATCGATCTCCGAAGTGGTCCGTTCCTTGCCTACTTGTGCCCCTTTAGTTGCAGTCGCGTCTTCATCGCCTTCTTTCGGTGCGTTTTCTTTGTTTTCCTGCGTCTCTGTGCTTCCCCACCAGTTGAACATTGTCTTTGGCTTGTTTTCAGACCAACCAAAATGATTTAAAAGATTTAAATCAAGGTGATAAAAAGCATGCTGCTACTGCACTCATTTTCTCCGCAAAACGGCGGTCATCTTATTATGAATGACGTCACATAATTATGAGCCCACGAAATAGAGCAACTGAAAGGAAGCATGCGCAATGGCCATCACAACTAACGTCATACCAGGGACGAAGAAGAGGTTGCTAAAGCGTTGTCAAATCTTACCAAAGCATTTCAATCCTAACTCAACCTCTTTATTGAAAGACTCGAAGCCCTCTGTATGAACCTGAACATGTAGAAAATGAGCTTTTTTGCTTTCTCCAAGTTTCGCCATCCCAACCTCGTTCCGAAGCTCTGGTTAACGTGCCCGCACTCTACATGACCAGCGTTAAGATTATGCCCAGGGCCTTCGCATGAGCGTTCCAATTCAAAATGGCGGACGAACTATCAAAATCTTCTCTTTCGAGTTTTTGTCTGTGGATAATCGCCCAGCTTGCTGTTTAGTGTATAAGCCATATAGACCACCCTTCAAAATGCTCGCTTGGTTCCCAGAGGGATTATTTTGATCCTTTTCTGCCTTAACACAGCAGAATAACTCTGAAATCCTGCAAATTTACCACCAGCGTACTACCCGCAAAAGCCATGAATGATTTAATGGTTCCGTCATCCATGACTTGTAACGTCTTTGAATGGCTCCGAAAAAGTGATAGCGGCCCCGTCGGACGAGAACATGGGGTATGGGGCAGTCCTCTCAAGGCGGGGATTTTGGGGACTAATTTTTATTTGTGTGTGTCTCGTGTCTGTACAAGCGCGGCCAGCAAGAATTTTCTTTAACTCGACTAGAGACTGGAAGAGGGAACTGGCCGATAAAGAAGGCTACTTCACGAATACGTGGGCCGTGGAGATCAACCCAGCCGAGACACATGTAGTGTCGCAAATAGCGAAGAGACATGGTTTTTCTGTTATAGGAAAGGTTAGTCCTTCACGTGTGTGTGTGTGTGTGTTTTTTTAAGGAGATACGGAGAGAAAATTGCAACAAGAAGTTATGAATGTATCAATAATTACAAACATTTGCTGGTGAACTTGGCCGGTTCTTGTTTGAAGATTGGACAATTGGAATTACATATCATGAAAGAAGATCTTTTTTCTCAGATGAGGAACGTCCTTGTGTTGGGTCGTGAGCTTTATTAAAGTGGAGTAGGAGTCAACATTTTGGAAATCATGGTGTACAATAACAACACCAGAAGTAAAACAAAAATAATTATAAAATCGAAAGTCAATCAGTCAATCACAGCTTTTTTAGCCATTTCTATTATAAGTATTAACTATTACTTGTGATTGATTGGTTGATTTTTGGTTTCATAATTATTATTTTGCTACAGTGTGGCTTTCCTAAAAATAATGATATAGAATATTAACCTATTCAGAGTGCTAGTTAATTACCCAGCAGTTGAAACTACCAGTGGAATTGGGATCACCATATTTTCCCAAACCTCTTTAAACAAAATATACCAGTTGAGCATTTGGAGAACTGCTAGATTGACCAAGCAAGAAATTTATGTTGTCAAACTGAACTTTCATAAAATACAGTTTAATACTTAGTACTTAGATATTGAAAGGAGCTGAAGTTTGACATTTCTTATCACTGGATATCATATTCTCTGCAATGGCTGTATTCTCAAGCTTTGCCCTTCATCAGTCGAGAGCAAATTGAATGTCCTGAGGTATGGTATCCAATCTGGAAACGTACAGTATTTAATCAGAAAATTATGTTTGCAAATAAAATACGGTTTCTAGAATCAGTGCTACTACTGTGTACTTTTATTTAGTTAATATTTTACAGTAAAACAAGTGAGGGAAAACTTTATTGCTAAAAGTAGAACTTAATTAACAATAATTTTTGTAACCACAAGTCAGATAAACAAGCTAGTTACAGTAAGTTAATAAATTAATATATTTATATCTATTGAAGTTGAGGTTTTAAGTATTTCTTCATGTAGAATATAAAATACATTTTATAAAAAAAATACAAAGTAATAACCAGTCAAAGATTATTGTACAGTAGCTGTTTGCAGAAATGTTATATAATGTTTCAGGTAATTCCTATCATTTTCAATCTGAAACAGTATAAATTAAGTTATTGCAATTTTTTTTATTTCCAGATAGGAGAATTGAAAGGACATTATCATCTGAGACATGATGATGTTGATGAACTAAATAAAGAACACAACAGAGAGAAAACAGACAGACTTCTGCTAGAAAATGAGGTACAGTAAGCAAATTCTCCCAACCATGCAGTGATAATTAGCTTTCATCTGCGTAAAGCAGTGTTAAAAGCCAAAATCTCCTAACTGTAACAGTATGATATACAGTCAACCACTGCTATTTCGAACTTGGTTAATTCAAAATCCCCATTATTTTCAAGTCAAGCCAAATCCCCTTTGATTTACCATCATTTTTTCAGTCATTTACTGTCGGCTATTTTGAACTTGGTTATTTTGAACTCCCAGCTATTTCAAACTGATCCTTGTTTCTCTTGACCTAAATTCAACCCTGATATTTCCAGCTTTATGTCAACTTTTATGGGCAAACAACAGAAGACATCAGAGCACAGCTGGAATTATTGAATTTTAACTGAACTTGTACTGATTTAGTAGTGGATGACATAATATTGCTTGACAACTTGCAGTGTCCCATCGTTTGTATCTTCATATAAAGCTTGTTTTAACGTGCTTACATACAGTTGTGGATCAGCCTTTATTCACATACTGTACATGTAATCAATACAAGTACAAGTTAACTCTTTTTATTTGATGCTTATAGCTAGCTTTGGCTATTTTGAAACCCCGCTATTTTGAATTTTTTTTCATGTCCAGTGGGACTTCAAGATAGTGGGGTTCAACCGTATATCAGAAAGAAAAACGAACTTGAGCACTGGAATATACAAGTCTCTTTTTTGTTAAGTGATGGAATAAATTTCTTTTGGTATGCCAGACTGCTGGATTAATTATCTATCAAACAAGAATCTTTATACAGTACATGGTACCTCTACTTTGGGACACCTCCATTAAATTAAGGGAACACCTCTTTTAAGGGAGCACTTTGATCTCCCTGCCCCCCCCCCCCCCCCCCCAAAAAAAAAATGCTCATATAATCCTTTTATTGATTACATACCTTCATTTAAGGGACACCTCCATTTAGGGACATTTTTTCTCCCCCAAGGGTGTCCTCTTAAATTGGAGGTTCCACTGTATCACAAATACAGCTATAGCTGTATATTTCACCACAAGGTTTTGTCTGGTTATATATTTGTCATTTTGTCTCACAACTCAGTATTGAATGATGTACGTGTAATGAGTCGGTTTTTGTATATTGAATAACTTATAGTGGAGATCTTAATTTTGTAGCTCATTGTTGTTTGTTTTCTTCTGTTGTTGCTTTTTGTTGTTTTGATTGTCAGGTAAAATGGGCAGAACAGCAAAAGATTCTTCACAGATTTAAGCGTGATGAATTGCCAGTGGATCCAAAATTTAGTCAAATGTGGTATTTGGTGAGTGTCATAAACAGATCTCCTTGTATGAAGGAATGTAACAGTTGCCATAACTTATTAAAGTGTCAGTAAGTCTTTTGACATCACTAAGTACTAATATTATTAGGGGCAGGGATGCTCCACCCCAAAGAATATCATTTTTAGTGTTTTTTCCTCTTCATTGGTTAGTTCCTTCATCCATTGTCTTGGCATTCTGAAGGAACAACTTGCAATGTTTTGATTTTTTTCATCAAACCAGCTCAATACAGGTCAAACTGGTGGACCAGTTGGTGTCGATATCAATGTCACCCCAGTCTGGAAGAAAGGTATCACTGGGAAAGGAATTGTAGTTTCCATTCTGGATGATGGTGAGTTTATTCTAAAAATTTAGTTCTATTGATGACTGATCGAAAGCTTATAGTAAAGCAGCAATCAATTACGCTTGATTCATAACTGATTGTGAATAAAATGAATAAATTATTGTGAGAAAAATAGAATAACACAATTAACACCCAAGACTGGTGTGTCTTGTCTTCAATACAATACAATAACTTGTATTTAACACTTGTATTTAACATGATAGGAGTTTTAAGCATTGTCGCTCAGGGCTCTAAACAAATGAACATGAAACAACGACCACCACAGCAAAACTAAAACCAATGAACAAATGTTCATCACAAGCTCATTCCCAGGTTCCCCTCTCACTGTTGCCTTGTTTACGTGTTGCTTACATGAACTTCATGGCGGCGGCTGAGGTCGAACGGGAAATCATAAATTATCCTGGATGTAAAGCAAGGTTCATCTGATTATAATTGACAGTGTTGGTTGATTGGAACAATCTGATTATTTCCAATGATTGAATATGAAATCACAACTGATTCCAACACTAGTGTTTTTGACCCCAACCCTTTTGACCTTACTGTCCTATCTCTTTTAACCAAACCCTTAAATCATACTGTTTCATAACCCTACCTGTTTTCAGTTCCACTTTTTTCCAACTGTTTTTGCCCTCCCCCTTTTAACCACACCATTAACATCTTGTCCCTTTTACTGCACCCTCCATGTTTTCGACCCTGCTTCTTTTGACCTCCTTTTTGACCCAACCCCATTAATAACCACACTCTTCCCACCCCCTTTGCTGCTCCCATTGTTTTCAGCTCCATTTCTAACCCAATTACCTCTTTTTGTCATATTTTGTCCCCAGCTTCTTACCCTCCCTTTTCACCTTTCTCCTCTATTGTACCATTTCTAAACCAACCTCTTTTCACCTCCCCACATTTACCCCACCATTTTAGCCCCACCTTTTTCACCTCTACAATGCACTTACCCTGCTCCCACTGTTTTCAACCCCACCCCTTTTTTAAACCACACTGATTTCACCCATTCCCCTTCCTCCCCATCCATCTTAGGTCCACCTTTTTCACCAATCTTATGTCTTAGCTACCAATAGCCAAACGGCTTACATGACCCAGTGAACTTGTCAAAACATGGACAAAACATAGTTTTACCGACAAGGCAATCTTGAACATTAAAGATTGTTTACTGCGGTGATTTTGCTAAGCACATGTGTTCATTCTGCTTCTTAGGCGTGGACTACCACCATCCTGATTTACGGCTGAATTATGTAAGTAAGAATCATAAATAACAACAGCAAGGTTTCGCACTGGGCCTCGATTTGAAACTGAGGTAACAAGCATCTTGTAATTGGAAATGGCCTTTTGAGCAAGCCAAGAAAATGCATTACAAAGCTATAAGAAATATGGAGACAGGTTTTTCTTTGTTCCTCCCGTCGTCATCACCGTTTACTTTAGCTCTCTACGTCTCCGCGGACGACATTGGAGACAGAATTTGACGGGAAACAAATTCTAGAAATATGGGATTCTGAGTATGACAAAACCACTCTGTCTAAAGCTAATAATCCTTTGTCTGAATTAAAGTTAGAAATACCAAAACATACTCTGCTAAAGTTGAATTTACCTAAAATAGTTATGGATACGAACGAGCCAGCGCGCGATGCCTCATGAATGAGAAATTCTTCTGTATCTTTTACCAGGATCCTAAAGCTAGTCATGATTTTAATGACAACGATCCAGACCCGATGCCAAGAGATGCTGATTTGGATAACTGGTAGGTCCTCACTTTGCCTAGAGAGATGTGCGTATCTTCTCTAGGAAAGAGAATACATGTGTGCTGTAAGGGTTTTTGTGCTATTGTACACGATTTCATAGGATTCTGTAATTTTGTGCAAGTGTACGAGCTCACATAAGTGCGTGCGAGTGTGTAAAATTTTGCGCGAGTCTACGTGAGTTTGCACAAGATCACATGCAAGTGTACGTGAGCGTTTGAACAAGTGTCACTGTGGGTGCGAGTGCATAATTTCGCGTGAGCGTGGGTGCGTGCGTTTCGATGAAAGTGTGTAATTTCGTGCGCGTGTACGTGAGTAGACGTGAACACAGTGCAGTGCAGCGTCTGTAACTAATTGTCTTGTTTGTCAGCCATGGGACCCGGTGCGCCGGTGAAATCGCAGCCGTCGCCAACAACAGCATATGCGGAGTAGGCGTGGCATATAACGCAAAAATTGGAGGTTCGTCTGTTTTCTGTTGTTTTTATTGTTGTTGTCGTTTATACTGTGCATGCCGTTTTTCTGCTTGTTCTTCTGTATGACCTTGTGTATTGTTTGTGTGTGCTTCTTTCTGTATATTTTCGACGAATCAGGAGCAAAAGCAAGAATTTGTTGGCTGACGTTTCAAACGATAGCCCTTTCTCAGGGCAAATTTGTGAAGCTCTCAAACTTAGCCAGGGAATCTCTATATAATATACATACGGGACTCGCACATCGTCACATACAACACCTTGGTGAATGGTAATGGCCGCTTACCAACGGAAGTGACGTCTAACGTATTTCCGCTCGGCAGGTGTTCGGATGCTGGACGGAAAAGCCACGGACGCCCTGGAGGCCTCGTCGCTCGGTTTCATGCCCCAATACGTCGATGTGTACAGCAACTGCTGGGGACCTAAGGATGATGGGAAGACCTTTGGTAAACCCGGACCGCTGGCCGCCAAAGCTCTGAAAAACGGCGCAGACACAGTAATTACGTCACGCTGCTTCTGGTTCGGGGAGAATTTTGTACAGGAGGTTTAAGTTTAAAGGCGAAATGCAATGATCTGCAAAGCGCACGCTTGATTAAAGGCGCTGCTACACTATGCAATTTTCTTACCAACTTGTCTCGCAACGGTCAAAACGGGATTAGGTCGAAACTTTGTTATTTTAAGCCCGAAAACGAGGTTTTCTCCTTGTTGTATTTTGAGCAGAAAAAGCTTTTTAGTTGTTTTTTGATCGAAGCCCTGACGTTTGAAAAAGAATTATGTTAACCTTCGGTTAGCAACAACCGGGCCCTGGTCAGGAAACATTTAATAGCATAAAACTAGAAAAGAGCATGCGACAACGCAAGATTCACACGCTTTGTTTTTAGTCAAACACGTGACCTCTTATGTGTATTTGTCACCAGGGTCGGGGTGGTAAGGGCAGCATTTTTGTCTGGGCAACGGGGAACGGCGGCTTGACTGATGACGACTGCAACTGCGACGGCTACACGACGAGTATTTACACCATTTCGCTGGGCTGCATCGGAGACCACGGATTGTCAGCGTACTACACCGAGTTGTGTTCCTCCACGCTGGCTGTCACTTTCAACGGCGGAGCGCATCGTGAGCGAGAGGAGAATAAGATGGTAGGTTGTTCTTGTTACTTTCGCGTCTTGGAATCGAGTTTCTTTTTTTCGGAGTTATGCAAGGGCGCGTTCGTTTTGGGACTATTCTGGAACAATAATACATTCCGAATTATTCCAGAATAGACAGCTTCTCATTTCCCAAACGAACGGTTATTCTGGCGAGCTTGCGGTCTTTAACTTTAAACTTTGCAATTAGGAACAGAGTACCGACCCTGTCCCAAGAAAATCCCTTCTTTTCCTCTGGTTCGTTCATGTCCGAAAACGCCGCCATCTTTGTTTTCATGATGCAATCACGTCATTATCTTATGCTGGAGTCTCTTACGCAGCCAGGTCACGAACTCGTGGACTCCGAACGCATCGCGCGAAAGAGGTCCGAATGGCTGCCTAGGAGACGAAAGCTAAATTATCTTAGATTAGTGCATTTTGTAATGCGCATTTGAACACATCTGTAAAATTGCGCAATAGAAGGTCTGCATGGCAGCCGTGTTGGATGACAGGAACAACAAAATATTTTTTGCACAACACTTGCTTTTCTTTCCCAGAGGAATTTCCAACATGGCCACCCTATATTGTTATTATTTTTATAATTTGTTGTTATTGTTGATATTATTATTATTATTATTATTATTATTATTATTATTATTATTATTATTATTATTATTATTATTATTATTATTATTATTATTATTATTATTATTATTATTATTATTGTTATTATTGTTGTTATTATTATTATTATTATTGTCATTGTCATTATTAGTGTTTGGAATAGCTCCCAAGCGAACGCGCCCTTAAACGACAGAATAGTCAGCCCAAGCATTTGCCCTGAGTTAAAAACTTCACTTAAGAAGAATTTGCGATCACTCTCGGCTGTTTTGTTTCAGATAACAACTGATCTCCATGATCAGTGTACAGAGCAGTTCAAGGGCACCTCATCAGCCGCTCCTCTGGCTGCGGGAATGATCGCACTCATGTTAGAAGCCAAGTAAGTCAGGGGATTTCCACAATAAATGTTTAACAATTATGCTACAAGGGCGCGCCGAATATGGAATGATAAAAACCAACGACGCGCTGTCTTATTAATAAGTGGATCACAATTTACTCTTTCATGTACTGATTATATTTGACGTAAAAAGGACCGGAAGACAACACAACTTACTTCGTCGCTCACGTGTTCATTGACCATGTGTGTCACAGTTAAGTTATATACATCCTATATGGTAAAACTACGTCACAGTCATATAATAATAGCCCATATTGCCCGTGTCCAATGAACCAATCAAAAATCTAGAAATCCAATAACCATGATCCAGTTTGTACTAAAACGCGGTTCCTGTACGGTAAGTTATGGACCGAGTTCTTTCTTCGCCTTCGGGCCCAAGCTCGAAACTACTGTAAGTCCCATAATTTAGAGTAAGGACCAAGCAAACGAGGTTCATCAGATATTTATATTGTGGTATATTCCACGAAGAACGTGCGTACTACGTGTGCCATAGAATAATTATTCTACGAGGACGCGCCGAATATGGATTGATAAATTACTAACGAGACCCCGCTCCTAAAATGATGCATTTAAAAGATGGCACGGTCTTCGAGAATCCCTTATAACTTAAAGGAATGACCAGTGATACCTTCCTTCAATTCTGTCATATTAAAACTCTAGTCATATCATTTAAGGGAGGGCCCACTTGAATATAATCTGTGCTCTCAAATTTACCAAAGTTTGTCAGTGTTAGTTTCCTGTAAAGTGTATACTAGATGCCATCAAACTCTTCGTATTTTCTGCACGGCGCCAACTTGGATCTTGTGGTTCACACCGCTGCCCGAAGACACGGCCTAGTCTGTAGAAAAGTGTCGTGTTTTCCAAGAAAACAAAATCATTTTCATAAAAAGTTTGTAAGATTCGATTTGTCGGCTCCCTAGTCATAACCTGACATGACGCAGTGTTAAGTACAAGATTGTGTGGAAACGGCCTGGTCTGCAGAAACGTATCGTATTTTCCAAGAAAGCAAAGTCATTTCATAGCAAATTTGTAAGGTTCGATTTCTCGGCTCCGTAGTCCCATGACGCGGTGTTAAGCTCAAGGTTGTGTGGAATTGGCCTGGTGTGTAGAAAACTATCATGTCTTCCAAGAAAACAAAATCATTTCGTAGAAAGTTTGTAAGGTTCGATTTCTCGGCTCCGTAGTCCTAACCTGACATGGCGCGATGCGCAACACATAGTCGTTCGGACCGCCAAACTGACGAGTCCGGTTGATGATGGTTGGCGGACCAATGGAGCTGGACTTCACTTCAACCACAAGTTTGGATTCGGTCGGCTGGACGCAGATGCTATGGTAACAATGGCGCAAAACTGGCAGCCTGTGCGACCACAAAGACAGTGCACTGGGGCGGCGAGCATGCAAGAAAGGTAAGCAGCGGTCTCCCTATAATTTTTCTTTTTTTGGGGGGGGGGGGGGGGGTGAGGGGGGTACTGTGTAATCATCATCTTCTTCTTCTCCTTTATCATAGCCTGACCTCAAGCATTTGTTTTCTACTAGGGACATTCCATCTGGCGGATCAATCGATATTCAAGTTCCCACAAAAGCCTGCGAGGGGAGTACAGCGGGAATTAAGAAACTCGAGCACGTGTTGCTCACGATCAGTTTCATCCATCGACGACGCGGTGACGTCAGCATCTTGCTGACGTCACCATCCGGCACCAAAAACGAGATGTTGTCGACGCGTCACTATGACGACTCCAAGGAGGGTTTAGATAACTGGGGATTTATGACAGTGCACTGCTGGGGTAAGAGCCTGCGAACAAGGTGGAGTGCGGATTTCTCTTACTGTTAGGTTGCCGTTAATTTGCTTTTTTTTTCTTTCTTTCTTTCTTTCTTTCTCCTTATTTTGGATACGAGACTTTTTTTTTAGTCTTTCACCAACGAAGTTATGACCGAGCGTGAAGAAGGAAAGAACCTCTGGTGGCAATTGGTTTCATACTTTGTAAAACCGGTTTGCCAATTAATTCACGTGACATGATCCGACCAATCGTGTACGGCTGTGACAGGTTTAAAAATAGAAAACCAATCGGTGGCAAGATATCAAAATTAGTGCCTGTCCTGATTCGAGATAAAGATATGCTTTTGTCCCTTTTGTCCCAACCAGGTGTTCAGTGGTCCGAGCGATTAATGCTTCTAACCCTTTCACTCCCAAGAGTGATCCTCTCACCGGAAATACATTATATAGTAGGGAGAAGCTTACACAGAAGAAAGCAGATTAGCCCATCAATTCTCACTACATCACTCACATTTTTCTTCTTGAATGGTTGGGAGAATCTGCATTATGAACGTTTGAGTGAAAGGTTTAATGGACAACGTCAGGGCCTGTTCATGTACGATGCAGGAACTAATTTTCAACGTTTAAAGCAAAATTAATTCGCCTGTTTTGCAGGAGAAAATCCTCATGGAATGTGGCAACTAAAAGTGATTGACAACCCTATCAACGAAATCGGCGAGCGACTCTTGAATGGCTTTGGAACTCTTCACATGGACACAAGTAAACAGGATACAGACGTGGAAGATCTGGAGGAGCAAGTGATTGATGATCAAACCAAGCAACAACAGACACACGTGCAACAACTTAAACAACAGGTTAGTTACAGGAATTACTGGATGGAGAGACGAATGTGTAGATGATCGAACAACAACAACAGACACACGTGCAACAAATTAAACAACAGGTTACTCACAGGAATTACTGGATAGAGAGACGAATGTGTAGATGATCGAACAACAACAACAACAACAACAGACACGTACAACAAATTAAACAACAGGTTACTTACAGGAATTACTGGATGGAAAGACGAATGTGTAAGATGATCGAACAACAGCAACAACAATCTTAACAAAGAGGTCTTAAAAAAAGCACTTGTTTTTCCTTTCTCCCTAACTTGCACTATTCTCAACAATTCCAACTTTTTTGTTTTTAGAATTCCCAGTTCGACTTCCCGTACCCTCCAGGAGTTCGTCGGGACGAGGTGAACCACGTAGATGACTCGTACTCAACTGCGAGCGAAGAAAGCGTTATCGATGATCTAAAAAACTTAACTGAAAGTGACGAGGCGAGTACCACCGAATATATTTATGATCGGAGCCGGATAGAAGAACCAGAATTTTCTGGGGATAGCAACGATGGAGGCAGCAGTGGTAGCATTCAAAAGAAGACCCGTTGGTCGAAGAAGAAAAAATTGAAGGCAACCAATGACCTCGGCAAGTCTTCAGAAAGGTCTACTGTAGATTCTCATATACCTCGTGTTAAGAAGGACTCGACTAAGAAAGTTCAAGTGGCGACAGAAGAAACTGGCCAACAACGAGTTCAAGTGAATGCCGGTTATGAAAACCCCGAAATTCCTTGCCTACAACAAGGGTGTTCCGGGGTCTTATTAAAGTGGGTCCTTACCTTTTTCGGAACGGACAGTTAATTCCTAGAAATTTGTAAGAATTGAATATTTAGGTATTTATCATTGCAAGAAAATTATACTTCAAAACCAAGACAGTCGGCACAGCTGTGAAATACTTTGTCAAACATTCACAGTCTGGTATGTCACGCATCTGTCACGTACTCCAAAACGAAGTGTGAAGAGCAAGGGCCACTTTAAAATCCTGAATTAAATTCCCATTTTTTTTTGGAAATGGAGTTAGTAACTGCCTGGCTTAACTTATCTTCATACTCATATAGTTCGAATTGGGCAGCAAATAGTTAATGAACAAAATCCATAATCCTGAATTCTCGTATCCACTCTTATACACATTGTGAGAATTGATAGGTCTGTCAGGTTTTGCCCACAATAGACAACGAATTAGATGGCGTGTACCCCGCGCTTTATTTCATAAATATGGCCTTAGTTTGAAAGATTACTCAGATTGATCACATATTAGAAGGTTAACCCTTTCACTCCCAAGACGGATCAACTTCTCTTTTCAGTCTTTCACTGGAAATATATCATACAGTACCGAGAACTTGGCATTCGATACCTTACTCAGATAGAAGCTGATTAAGATATCAGTTCTCATTTTATTATTCATACATTATATTATTTTATTGTTGGGAGAATTTGTATTCTAAGCTTGGGAATGGAAGGGTTAAGAGTGGAGGTACTGAATATGTCTGCAGTTGAGCTGAAGACGGAGGAGGGAATTACGATATTGCATGCCATGAGGCTATTACCGTTAAAATAACTTTCTAAGAAATGAGGAAATTCCTAGAACTCTTATTGTAATCATAGTCACCTCTGATTTATTTGTTCATTTAGAGTGCTTTTCGGATGACTGCCGAAAACCAAAACCAAAGCAATCACAGAGCCAATCAATGAGGCGAGCAAAAACACATCAAACCAAGTAGAAGTACGAGCAAAACCAAAACCAAGACCAAGTAATTGCGATTGGTTTAGCAAACCAATCAGCAGTGCGAGAACACGTCATCGCAACTTGCTTTCTTGCGTGAGAACATCGTAACCAGGTTTTGCTTTTGCTCTTGATTGGCCAAGAATGTTGCTAAACTTGTTAGGACCAATCGGAAAGCGTAGCAAACGCAAAACTAAAGCAAACACACCATTACTTTCGACAGTCATCCGAAAACGGCTCTATTCGTAACAGTTTAAAGTCTATCTTATCTTATACTCTTCTCCACACAGGTATCTCTTCTTTGTTTTTCTCCCTCTATTCCCCGAAATATTTCCAGGGATTGGTCATAGATTTCTATCAAATGTCGGCTATAGAAACAGAGTAAGCAATAATATAGTCCGATAGATGTTCTCAAAACGATTTAGAATTTACTTTAATTTTATTTTTGAGAAACTGTCGACGTTGTCACATTTAATTCTAGGAAATATGTCAACATAGTTTGCCTTGAAAATCTATTTAACTCTAGAGACGAAACGCCAGCCAACACATTCTTTCAGCAAATCGTTAGAGATCCACATCATTGGTAGATTCTTAGAGGGGCCCCCTCACGCACAGTCCTTTGCGCGCCGAAATCCTTAATCCGCATTTTAAGGCCCCCGAAAGTCGAAAGAAGAAAAGCAATCTACTTCCATCCGACTCGTTTGAACAGAATATTAGTTTTCTTTTGACCTAAAAGTGCTACTTGTTTATTTTTCTTTTGATCTATTACGTTATTTCGTATTGGAAACCAAATTCAGCCAGATTTTTGAAATACAGTTCTAGATGTAAACAAAAACAATGAATTGGCTGAAATGCATTCAGACTAATTTTCTGCAGACACTTTTCTTTCCTTGCTTTCCTGAGACAGACTTCATTTCATAATAAACGCTTTGACAACAATTCGTCTGGTTTCTTACGTTGCTGTCTAATCCATGTCTGTTATATTCTTTCAGCAAATTAAATGTCTGGCAAAGCTTACAATCTGTCTGTTGTCTTGGCAACTTAACACGTAGGTTTTTTGTCTGTTTTCTTGGTAACTAAACCTACAGCCACTCAGGGAGAAAAGAGGTACGTGCTGAAAAGATTAAATCAGCAATGAGTGCAGCAATAATTTAAAATAGATGAAAATTAATAATACAGCTGCTTCAAGTTGCACTGCAAGCGATAAAATTAAATGCAGATGAAGTTTATACTTCCAAACACTGCGTATATTTGCAGAAGCTCGAAAATCAGAGTACTATATTGCTTTCATGAAAGACAGAAGATAAAGGAGGACAAGCTGAAGGATTATCGTTATGGTAAAAACCATGACGGCGATGATTGTGATAACAATACCCTAACACACAATATATATAGGGTGACGATATATATATATATAGGGTGACGATCATGACGATGATAGTAATAATGAAGATGGTGATGTTTATAGTGATGATGATGACGGTGGTGATGATCATGATGATTAATTGATGAAGATGGTGATGGTGGTGATGATGATGATGGTGTTGATATTGATGATGATGACGATGATTGTAATTGAGGTGATTATGAAGACTTTTTGGTGGGGTTGCGTCTCACGACAGGCAGCATTCCTTTCCCATAACATCCACCCTGTCACAAGAAAAAATGCATAAAACTATCTCAGTATCTTGCAGAGATTACAGAGACGGAACAAAACTGCTGATTGTTCTCTTTGCAAATTATCGCGGCCATTCTTAAAGTGCATGGCGATAGCTAATGGTTGCTCAAGCTTTTGTCTTCACAATGTCTTGACGATGTCTTAGCCACCATGTTTTCCGTACTGCAATGATTATATTTGAGTGAATAGAGAAAATAATACCTTGATCAGAATAAATAAAAGACCTTGCATCGATATGAACTAACGAACGGTTAATGAGTCTTTGGTCTTCCCCGCCAAAACAGGAAGGATACACAGTGGAGAAGCTACGTCATCACGCCTGTGTCCGATCAAACAGAAGAGTCCTTTGATGTCAAAGTGTTCCACCGCCCGATCCAATCACACACTGGTCGGAAGAATACCTTGAATTTGTTTATAACCCGATAGTGGCCAAGGTCTAACACAAAACGCGAGACAAACTGAATTATAGCAAGAGAAACTCAAATCCGTTAAAGGTTTTCGTGTAAAGCGGCCGCGTGACATGTCTACCAAATCTAGAAGAGTCTTCCACTTTGGAACATGACGTATTATAGTCGATGTGATTGATAGATTTGACTAGTGTAACAAAATACAAGAAAACTGTATCATGTTCTCTGGTTCTTCCACGCGTGGCCGCCCAAAACGCATAAGTCAACGAAGCGTTTGATACGAGTCTATTGGATACCTGTTCTCCAAAATAAACACTTGCCGAGATCAGACTCCATAAGTAGGTCTCGGAGCAATGCATTAATTTAACGAAAAATTTTCACTCACGAAAATACCCTTTAGATGTAGAAAATGAACACTTTGAGATGGTTTCTTTACCCATGTTTTGTATTCCTCGTATTTGAAGTGATCCCCTCGCAAGGAAGACCTTCTAGGGTTGGAAAAAGGGCAAAGAAGTTCAGAGGAGCGAAAACATCAAAACAACCACACTTAACCAAGAAAGAATGGGAGGATTTGCACAAGTTCGAAGACGCTCTCAAAAGTGAAGATGGCGGGCTTATGTACACCAATTCCTGGGCCGTGCAACTTGATTCTGCTGAGCTGGAAGCTGCCGATAGAATTGCCACGAAGCATGGTTTTGTAAACCTGGGACAGGTGAGTCAGATACCAGCTCATAGAAATAAACTGTTGTTTTCGTGGAACTCGTCAACATTTAACAAACAATGTCAAGGTGAATTCCCTGACTCACGGTGATGAACGAACGTTGACTAAACAAATCTATAGCTGTTAAATTGCCTTGCCAATTTCAATTTCTGTTGAAATCCGCCATAACTATAACTGAAAAAAATTAAAATGGTACTTAACGCATCTGGCATAGTTAAATACAAGCAGCAACTAAAAACAGGTTATAGCACGAGAATCTAGTTCTTAACTGAATTAGTATTAATTATAACCACTTTACAAGTAAGTTTTTGTTTAGTTTCATGTTTGCAAATTTCCCTTATCACAAAATCAATTAGATTCAACAGCGAATTTCGCATCAGGGTAAGTTCATTGTGCAATAGAAATCAGCTAGCACTGAGAACATTAAGTATAGCAGACAGAAAGACAGGCACAGAGGTTGGATCATCGTAGGTAGAAAACACAGTGGAGCCTTTTGAGGTAAACAACACTAAAATCTCGGTTTTGTAGCTTTGAACCACAGACAATATCAAATGCCGCCATTTTTTCTTGTTGTTCTTCTTGTTTATCTGCTATAAAAACATTTAATCGAAAGAAGTCAACGTTCAATTTGAATGAAGCCTCTCAATTTCGCAAAATAGTAGTTTGATAGTTACTTTTTTGGGAAATGTACATGAAATTGGTTTTATGCGGCCATTTTTCCAAAGCAGGAACATCACCCGCAGTCCTTTTTTAGTTATTTTCGTATAGTTTCATTGCGCAAACCAATAAAATGAACCGCCATTGTTCTATTTTTATTCATATTGCTTGGTCTTTTAGAGGTGTTATTGTGTTGATAAAAATGCTGTTTTTTTATTAGGTTGGTTCCCTAAAAGGATATTATCATTTTAAACATTTTGGAACCAGGCAGAGATCAAAACGAAGCATTCATCATCATGAGAAGACAAGACTCCTACTCGCCGAACAAGAGGTAACACGTTATATGTATATGAGTATGCGTCCATCTACGAGAATATAATATGTATGACTGCATGTTTGTGTTTGTGTATTTGTATTTTGTATGTGCATGCAACACCATCAAACACTTGCCTGTATCATTTTTGTGTACGTGAATGTATTAGTGTTCATACCGGCTAATTTGATTTGCAGCTGTACTTAAGAAATATATAACGCGTTCCCGTGTAATATAGCCTCTTAGTATATAGACACGAGTGTTTTACTGGAAAATATACCGTGCGTAAAATCCATACGAAACTACATCCGGGACCCGAGTGGCGTATTTTCCATATCCTCACTAGTGAGGATATCGTCTGCGTCATTTCCCGCTTTTGCACGGTTGTTTGTGCAATTTCTCGTAAAACACTCGTGTCTAATATAATAAAAAGAAAATTACACGGCGGCTTGAAGATATGGATTTTATTTTCTTGTAGTAAAAACAATATTTTACTCACTCGCGAAGCGCTCGTTCGTAAAATACTGTTTTTACCACTCGAAAATAAAATTAATATCTTCGCGCCGCCGTGTAATATCCCATATATATATATATATATATATATATATATATATATATATATATATATATATATATATATATATATATATATATAGTCATTCCCGAAAAGGTTGTCCAGTTGAAATATATATTTAGGCAATATCTATCACGTGACCACTGAGAAAAACCGTATAACTATAAAGAAATACATTAAGTCAGCATGTTTATATAATTTTATACATCTAAACACGCCGGAAGTTGGTAGAACACGAGAGTAACGTAGGGAAACCACGAGGCCATAAAACACATCACGTATCACGTCAGCGTGTAGTACACTCTCAGTCTTACACGGTTATTTAATTTAGCCTGCTTATTTTATAACTGTAGCTGCAGTTGTATGCGCATGTTTATTGCCGGACGAATGTGCAAAGCTGTGTTTGTGATTGTGCGGTCTTGTGTGAGGTGGAGGTACTGTCAATGGTTGGATAGTGATGTCGGAGAGAAAGAGCGGATGTGTGTGTGTGTGTGGTAGGTTGGCAGGTTTGTATATTTGGTGTCTGTACGTGTTTAATGTCCAGTCTGCGTTTGATGTGTGTTTGGAGCTTTGTAAACGTTATTATCATATGTACTAAAAAAGAAACATATTCAGAACGGAAGATAACTGGTCTTCCCTGCAGGTTCTTTGGGCGGAGCAGCAGCACGTTTTATCAAGAAACAGAAAGGATGGCCTTCCTCAAGACCCGAAGTTCCAGGACCAATGGTACCTGGTAAGGCAACACTAACCTCTGACAGTAACGCAACTTTTATAAATGCTAATCAGTTGTTAATGTTATGACTTAATGTTCTACATGTGGATAAGCTACATGGAGACTTTCAGCAAGTTTCAGCAAGTGTGAGAGCCCGAATGAAACAATTTCACATATTTTCTACGACTGCTGCAAAGTCAGTGCGTTATGGAAACTAGTTATCCAATGGTGGAGCAAAAAGCGATTGGAGAACATGAACCCAAAACCGAAATGAAATACTTTACGGCTACAAGCCAGAATACCCACACTATTACGCGTTTAACCACTTCCTGCTGATAGCGAAATATTACATACTCCTTGCGCCAATCAAGTCTGAACTTTTGAATATAAACGTTTTCCCCGCACTACTTCAAAACAAGATTCAATCAGAAAAAGAAATCGCCGTCAGAAATAATGCCTACGAAACTTACAAAAATAAATGGACCACGCTTTCAAATTGCGACTTTTAGACTGTTCCCAGCTTTTCTACCTGCACACTAGACTTAGTTTGCGCCTGCTGCTGTACTTTTGTAATACTATGTACCTCTCTCAAGAGGAATTTATCCTCTGAGTTATTGAGCGTCAATGTCTGTCACTGTAGTTTCAATCAATGTGAAATGTTTTGTGTGAAGTCCTTGTTTTGCAAGTATTATTATACATAGATTGTTATGAGAGCCTTTTCGCTTCTTAGAAGCTTGTTAGAAACATTGTAATAACGTTAGCTGTACTTTAAAGAACAAACTTAAATATAAAAAATGTATTTTAACTATGTAGGTATGTAGTAAATCTGTAAGTAAGTATGTAAATATGTATGTCTGTTAGTAAATAAAAAAATCCTAAAAAACAAAAAGCAAGTTTTCTACCACAGAGCTTAAAGAATGCATATAAAAACACAGCTAAAAACTCCAAACTATCAACGAAAATGCAGGCACTTATTCAGATTGAATTTGAGTGGTCACATTTTTACGTTTCATCGGACAGTTTTTGACGTTGTCTGTGCGAAGTTCATACAGCCGTTTTCGGATGACTGTCGAAATAACAATGTCATTATATTGGTTGTGTGTTTGTGGCGCTTTTCGATTGGTCCGAACGAGTTCTTTTACATTCTCGACCAATCAAGAACAAAAGCCCGGTTGCAATCTTCTAGTGCAAGAAAGTGACGATGGCATTTTCTAGCACTGCTCACTGGTCTGTCACTCAAAGTAAAACCAGTTGCAAATTACTTTGGCTTCTGGTTGGCTGAAAGTGTTCTACTACAGCAGCCTTTACAGTAATTATTACTATTATTACTTTGATTTAGGAAAACAGCTCTAATGATAAAATAAGCAAGCTTTCGTCAACTGTCAGGGAGGCTTTATCAGTGACTTGTGTTGAGAATCAAATTAAGTTAACTCAGACAGTCTTAATACCGCAATTTAATGTACCCTCCTGCCCCTCTTCTCCCCCGAGGTCAACAATGGTCAATCCACAGGCCCCGCGGGGGTGGACATAGATGTGGCGTCAGTGTGGAAAGACGGCATCACAGGCAAGGGTGTGGTTGTCAGCGTGTTGGACGATGGAGTAGACCACACCCACCCCGATCTCAAGGATAATTTTGTAAGTTGAAGGCAGAGGACAAAATCCTACAGCTATTTTAAATTCTCGGTTAAAGCCAAAAATATACAGTTCGAGATAGATGGACTCTACCAAGAGAAATTTTTACAAAGTAACGATTCTGTTTAAATAGCGGATTTGCGAGATAACCGAGTACGAGATAACGGGGCTGTATTATATCTAGAAAAACAAGATAGAGGCGTTTTGTGTGTGTGTGTGTGTGTGTGTGTGTGTGTGTTGGAGAGGGGAGGGGTAATTATTTAAATAACATCGTTTCAAATACAGCGAAGCGACCACTCCAGGTTTCAGGCTTAGGAGGTCTATTAACCTTTTCACTTCCAAACTCAAAATACAGATTCTCCCAACCTTTTAAGGAGGAAATATATGAGTGATGTAGTAATAGCAAGGTGTCCATGTTATTTACATTGTATGATACACGCACCTCTAGTGAGAAACCAAAGGAGAAAATTCAACCTTCATGTTCAACTTTCCCTTCCCCATTTTCTCCTGCCTCCCCCTCCCCTCCACAGCTTTTGCCTCGCCCCATTCCTACTCCCGAACGAACATTTCGCCGGGAACATTCGTAAGGAATGAACGGGAATGTCTACATATTCCAGGTTAACTGGTAGTCGATTTGCCATTTGTAAAAATGTGCTAATTTTTAACTGTTTATGTTCTAAAGGACCAAAAAGCAAGTTACGACTTCAATGACATGGATGCGGACCCGATGCCCAGAGATACTGATCCAGATAACTGGTAAATACTTTACATGTGTTGTACAAAGTCGTTTATTGTTATAAAGTTGTTTATTGTTTATTACATATCTTGTACAAAGTCGTTTATCGTAATAAATTCTTGTAATTGTTACAAAGTCGTTTATCTTTTATTACATGTGTTGTAGAAAGTCGTCTATTTATGACTGTATGTATGTATGCATGTATGCAACTATGCGTTATAAATGTACTTAACTATGAATGATCGTCAGTAATCGACTACAGTGGAACCCCGTTAATACGACTACCAACTGGCCATAAAATTCTGGTCGCGTTAGCGGGGTGATCGCAATAACAGGGTAGGGTCAACTTTTATAGCTGGTCTCTTTCAAATGACATCTGTTTTTGAGCATCCTATAAAGGAGGAATATAACTGGTTCCAAAATAAATGACCGTCATATTACTCGGGTGTTATTTTATTTGATCGTGTATCGGTCCTTAAGTAGATGTATTTTGTTTAGTGGTCATGACAACAGGGTGAATTATATTTAGATAAAAGCCCGCGGGATTTAAAGCAAGTGGTCGTTGGTCGGGGAATTTAGATTTCGACTTCCTGAGTGGAGATCATCTTTAGTCACGTGATTACTCAGGTGGTCGAAACTCTCTACTCATAATTCGTCTCTCTGACGATCACAGTTAACGAACAAATGTAATAATCCTAACCTTTTTTAGTCATGGCACGAGATGTGCAGGCGAAGTTGCTGCAGTAGCCAATAACAGCATGTGCGGAGTGGGCGTGGCTTATGACGCGAACATTGGAGGTGAGCAGTCAAATAAATATCTACGGGGAGGCCCAGCCCAGCCTTTCAATCCTTTACCCCATTAACATATCGTTCTGTGGTAGAAATGGTGTCCCTTTTTATACATCTAGTATAGCTTTGCCCCCTTTTTCATACCTCTGAATATACTAGAAGACACTACGGAAAAAACGGCAAACGATGTTGTCAAAAACCCAGGCTCGAGTTTTAGAAGGTCTATAAAATACCAATACGACTTTTCCGCAATCTAACCTTTTTTATTGACTTTTTAAAATAATCATCGTTTCTTTTTACCGTATTTTATACCTAAAAGCATAAAAGGAACTCCCCTTTCCTTGTACAGCCGTCGTCCTGTAAACCTCAACCCTTCTTAGGAGTTTTAGGAACTGATGTAAATTCTAAATGTTAATAAGCGTCTAGTCTAACTTTTATAAAGCACCTTACAAGAAACTCGAAACAGGTAAATCGACTCTCAGGAGCCAATCGAGGAGAATGCGCCATTTTTATAACGGGCTGTGTGGAAAATCATCTTTTCAGGAGTCAGAATGTTGGATGGGCAGGCTACCGATGTGTTAGAAGGCAGCTCGCTCAGTTTCCAGTCGGAATACATTGATCTTTACAGCAACTGCTGGGGGCCAAAAGATGACGGAAAGACGTTTGGCAAACCTGGAAAACTTGCACAAGAAGCACTTATGCAGGGAGCTCTAAAGGTGAAACACTAAAGGCAGCTTGAGCTGCCATTACGTTATACTCAGTCTCAAAATTATGAAATACGAAACCGTTAAACCGAGTTTCGCTTATTCGAAAGTTCTTCACGTCAAATTCCCAAGTTAATTTTCCCTGTGTAGTCACACGTGACATAGCATGTTCAAAAATAGTATAGTAGTAACTCATTTCAATTTGTTTAATAAGCTGTAATGCTTTTTATAACATTAGCCAGGATATGGTGACTAGCCACGATCAAATTTTATTCGTTTTTTTTAATTTGTTTTATTGTTGTCTTCGCTAAGTTATCATCAGCTTTATATTATAAAAGAAATACAACGTACTATGGTGAGTTGTAGAAGCACTTTAAAAATTGCAAAAAAGAACACTTTTTGCGGGAAATTTGAAAGAAAACTCGGAAAGTGTGGACAATTCGCTTGTACTCTTTTAAATTTGTATGTCATTACTTCAAAATAGATAACATAACTTCAAAAATACGTTAAAAGTTTTACGATGCTGTCGTTTAAAAGGGCCGTGGAGGTAAAGGCAACATCTACGTTTGGGCAACCGGTAATGGCGGCTTGACTGACGACGACTGCAACTGTGACGGCTACACGACAAGCATTTACACCATTTCTGTGGGATGCATCGGCAATAAAGGACTCTCCGCGTACTACACGGAACTTTGCTCTTCCACATTGGGGGTCACATTCAACGGAGGCTCTCACAGAGAATCAGAAGAAAACAAAATGGTGAGAGATAGAGAAGGCAGGATAGTAGGGTTGACATTGTCATTGAATCAGCCTAGGAAACAACCAAAGCTCTCAATGGGTCACTCTAATAGCGGAAGTGTT
Source organism: Plumapathes pennacea (assembly GCA_964036295.1). Classification (NCBI taxonomy): domain Eukaryota; kingdom Metazoa; phylum Cnidaria; class Anthozoa; order Antipatharia; family Myriopathidae; genus Plumapathes; species Plumapathes pennacea. Next base: position 10,760,422 of record OZ038462.1, read on the forward strand.
CACTTCAAACTCCTAGACTGTCAAATGAAACTTAAAGGTGTGACCACTCGAATTATTCACTCAGTAAGTGCATTCTAATAGCAGTGCTCACTTCCAATTCCTGGACTGTCAAATGAAACCTAAAGGTGTGAGCACTCAACTGAACTTTCTTAGTAAGTACATTCTAATAGCAGTGTTCATTTCAAACTCCTGGGCCCGGTTTTTCAAAGCACGATCAGGCTAATCCTGGATTAGGTCCAAACTTTCTTGTCATTTATAAGCCTGAAAATGTGAAGATTTTGTCCTGCAACGATTTCCTTGATACGTTTTCAGCTAAAACAAGCTTTTTAATCCATATTTGAACAAAACCCTGCATTTTATCGGCAGAGAGGTCGTCAGAAAGAATCTCGTTAATCCTGGACTAGCTTAATCGGCTTTTGAAAAACCGGGCCTTGAACTGTTCAAATACGCGCAGCACACACGCATGCACGCTTGTTGTCTCATAATTTCTCTTTTACACGCGAACTGCACACTCAGAGATAGAAATCGAAAGCATCTATGACGACTCCAGCAGTACGTTCCAACCTAATACACTAACCGAGGTGTGGTTACTCATGTTTTCTGTCACGTGTGCTCTCTCCAGGTCACCACGGATTTGCACCATAAGTGCACTGATGAATTCAAAGGGACTTCTTCGGCGGCTCCTCTGGCGGCGGGAATGTTCGCACTCGTGTTACAAGCCAAGTACGTATGTGAAATTACTCGACAACTTGGTTGTGTGGCCGATGGAGTAGCCTCTCCTTAGGCTCACCTTCTCCGTCCCGGGACTCATAAAAATCTTCCATCATTGAGCCGTTCTTGTTCAAAATGTACAGTGATGGGCGAAAAAAAAAAATAGAAAAGCAAAGGTTGACTGTCGCTGTGAAAGTTTTGTGGTTACAACGAATTCGAGATGCAGAATTGCCTGGTCTTGCATTTGAGTTGATAAATATAATTGTATGAATATAATTGTATTGAAACCCTGCTGAGCTGCTAGATTATTAAAAAAAAGATCCATTGATATGCTTAAAATTTGAAAGAGGAAGTCATGCAGTTTAACCACTTCAGTCCCAAGTTCAAATTGCAGGTTCTCCTAACATTTTAAAAAGGAAATGTACGGGTGATGTAGTGAGAATTGATAGTTTAATCACCTAAGCAAGTTATCAAAGACCATGCTCTCCATACTGTGTATCTCTGGTGAGAAACTGAAAGAGGAAAGTGAGCCTGGAGTAGAATACCCCTGTCGTACGCTACAATTAAGGGAGTCAACCCCTTCCCCATCCCGAGCCACACGCACTGATGGATCTTTGAATCGTTTGTAGTCCTAGCCTGAGCTGGCGCGACATGCAACACTTGGTAGTCGAGACTGCGCAGGTCACAAGTCCAGTGGACGAGGGTTGGATGAAGAATGGCGCTGGTTTTCACTTCAACCACAAGTTTGGTTTTGGACGGATAGACGCCGGCGCAATGGTGAAAAAAGCTAAAGTATGGACCAACGTCCCGGCACAGAGAACGTGCCGCGGACCATCCAGTCAGACTCAACAGTAAGTAAACTGATCCCAGGGAGAGGGGGTGAAAGGAAGGTAGTGAGCTAACTAATGCCAAAAAGAGGGAGTGAATCAAAAGCAGTAAACAAACGGATTGCCAGGGAGAGGAGGTGAAAAGAAACGCAGTGAAGAAACAAATCCTGATAGGCGAGATGGGAAGCAAAAACAAAATCTGAGGGTTTAAGAAGGAGGGTGTGTGTGGGGAGGGGGCAGGAACGGTGAATACAAATTTATGAAAAATAATCCCGACAGAGGAAAAGGGAGGGCAAATAAGGATTCCCTTAGAGAGGAAGTGAAACACAGCAATGACTCAACTAATTCCTGACGGGAAAGAACCGAAACAATAGTTAGCTCGCAAACTGAGGAAAAGGAATAGCATTGATAAAACTAATCCATTTGGGAGGGGGGAAAGACCGAGTAAATATATCGAGGGAAGTGTGGAAGAGGACTCCTGAGGGGTGTGGGTTGGTTCTAATGGAAATGTCTACTTTAGCAAATTAGCTATCACTACTACTTCTTGACTTTCATTTTTTGCAGAGAAATTCCCGCTGGCGGGACGCTGTCTATTACAATAGATACTATCGCTTGCAAAGGCACGGACAAAGAAATCAGCAAGCTTGAGCACGTGACCTTGACCGTTAGTTTCCAGCACCGACGTCGTGGTGACGTCAGCATTGACCTGTTCTCACCGCCGGGGACCAGAAACGAAATGTTATCGACGCGTCGCTATGACGACTCGAAGAATGGCCTTCATGATTGGACGTTCATGACCGTGCATTGTTGGGGTGAGAATCCTAGCGGGATATGGGTCATGAACGTGACGGATAACATTGCTTCGTTGAATAAAGGTGTTGATCCGAATGGGTATCTTCAACATGACACGAGCAAGCAGGAAGCTGATGTTGAAGATTTAGAAGAAGAGGTCAGTTAAAGTCTCCCTACTATATTTAAGTGTCTGAATTATTTAGCTTTGACAAACTAATAAAGACACTATATCATCCACGAGGAGCCCCAGAGCCTGCATTCCGGTCACAACAGGGTTTCCTACCAGGCGTTGGGTTGCTACGTCCATGGCGTTAATTAGATTGCACCTAATAGTCATGGTGGTTTTCGGTCCCGCGAAATGTCTGTCAGCAATGTTATTGTTTTGACGTCTTGAAAGCCAAATATAGAGAAGAGCAAGTACAGTGCCTGTAGAATCAAATTCCAAACCATTTTGAGTTCATTCGGCGGGCGCGCGTTATTACGACGTGGCTGATTGTTCTTTATTGTGGAATTGGCTCGGCATAAACACTGGAAACACTGGTGCGCGCTGAATGCAGTTCTTCTGTCGCGAGATATATGTGTCCAAATGACGGGAGACAGGTTCTGTTCCGAGAGCTGGCAATGGATTTGTTCTTCGCCATACTTGATATGTAAAGAGAGTGGCCAACAAATGACAGCTGCGCAACAATCAATGTATCAACTTCACCAATCGGCGCATTGTTGATACACTGATAGACGGAAAGGGGTTCAAAGCGAAGGTAATACAAACTAATATGCCACTTTGGAAACACGAGCATCAGCGTGTCATCATATCAGCGTGTCGACACACAACGAGTATAAGCGCAGGTAACAAGCCTAAGAGAAAGCCGAATTGTAGTTAGGAATGAAGATAAATGTTCTGAACATGTTATTCAATGTTTATGTGCGAACTGCCTCGGCAAAAACCGAAAACCCGTCAAAAGTTGAATAACCCGCCAAAATCGGGTTGAAAGCCCGCCATCCCGCCAAATGCAATCCGAACCACTGCTCAAAAGGCCAGATCAAATCAGGGGATACTGGGTATGTAATATTTTCCTTTTGGTCTGGGAGAAGAACATGTAATTATGTTTTATCAAGCAAGAGTATTGGTGGAACGTATAAATACGTATGTTTTTCCTCTCCTATTTGAGCAGCACGCCTGCAGCAAAAAATATTTGTCTGATCTCGTGATGTTCGGGGAGCAAAAACGAACTGTGCACCTATAAATTTTTAATTCTAACAGCGAAATTAATCCTAAATAAGTATGGTTTTCCCTCCTGTTTTGGGCGGCACGCCTGGAGCAGAAACGAATTATTGGGTGACACGCCTGAGATTCTGTGGGTAAAAACATACTCCGCGCCTATAATTTATCAATTCTAACAGCAAACCTAAGTTATGGTTTTCCCTTCTGTTTTGGGCGGCACGCCTGAAGCAGAAACGAATTATTGGGTGACACGCCTGAGATTCTGTGGGTAAAAACATACTCCGCGCCCACAATTTCTCAATTATAACAGCAAACCTAATTTATGGTTTTCCCTTCTGTTTTGGGCGGCACGCCTGGAGCAGAAACGAATTATTGGGTGACACGCCTGAAATTCTGTGGGTATAAACATACTCCGCGCCTATAATTTCTCGATTCTAACAACAAACCTAAGTTATGGTTTTTCCCTCCTGTTTTGGGCGGCACGCCTGGAGCAGAAACGAATTATTGGGTGACACGCCTGAGATTCTGTGGGTAAAAACATACTCCGCGCCAATAATTTCTCGATTTTAACAGCAAACCTAAGTTATGGTTTTTCCCTCCTGTTTTGGGCGGCACGCCTGGAGCAGAAACGAGTTATTGGGTGACACGCCTGAGATTCTGTGGGTAAAAACATACTCCGCGCCGATAATTTCTCGATTCTAACAGTAAACCTAAGTTATGGTTTCCCCTTCTGTTTTGGGCGGCACGCCTGGAGCAGAAACGAATTATTGGGTGACACGCCTGAAATTCTGTGGGTATAAACATTCTCTGCGCGACTAATTTTCATTGCTAACAAAAAAAAAGAGGTTTCCCCTTGGGTGACATGTCTGAAGCAGAATAATATTCCTGCGAATTTAAAAAAAATGGTCTGTAAAAAGAAGTCATAAAAATTGATGCCGACTGATGTTATTTTCATCAATTTTCAGTTTAGCAGCACAGGAAATTGTATAGATGCGACATGGTTTGCAGCGGTTGATATGTTCCTTGCAGAGTAGTCACATAAACACAGTGCTGTATTTGAGAAAATCAAGCGTCAATTTTCCTGGCCTTTGACTAAATCCGTACTTCAGAGGCTTTCCAGAGCTGAGGCCGGCCGCCCGATAAAAAATTTCCACAAACAATTTTGAGCGGACAGATGAAACGTGCCGGAATCTGTTCGATAAAGCGCCCTTGAGTTCCGTCTGCACGCACGTTATTGAAGAAACGAAAATGTTTATCAGTCTATTTTTTAAACCTTGCGAGGGAACCAGACCGATCAAAATAAATCAGCAGGTGATGAAACACACACGGCACCCACTGTTTTGAAAAAGTGATAATCTTGCATTCCCCAAATATTTCATCACACTTTTCTTTTCATTAATACGCGTCCTGTGGTGATTTTGCGAGTCCATTTTGGCCTCGCAAAACCGGAATGTGGGTCTCGGGGCTCCTCATGAACCTAGTCTGACTAATGTATTGAAATGCTAAAGTTACAACATATTAAAATGCTAAAATACAAGTGTGTAAACGATACTAAGATACAATATATTAAAATGCTGAAAATACGAGTATTAAAATACTAAAGTGCAATAAATTAAAATGCTAAAAATCAATATATAAATAGAATATATGCTTTTATGTCATCATCTTCTGCTTCTTCTTTTCCTTCTTTTTTCATTCTCTTTCCCTTTCTCTCGTTCGTTAGGTTATCGACGATGAAAAGAAAACGCAAGAACTTGAAGCTAAAAGCCACGGCGAGAAAGAAGACATTTCTGGAAATGTGGACGTGCCATATCCTGAAGGAGTCAAGAAGAAAGATAAAGTGCACAAGCCAGGTATAAACAAAGATGCGCCTCAAGCGAACACAAACTCCTTTGAAGGTGAGCTTGTTTTTTCAAAAACAGTAAGCTGCCGTTTATCCGTCGTTCATTTGAAGCACTTTGAGGAAATGTTGATCCTGTTGACTCACGGTAACCATAAACTGTTGCGCGCGTATTAAATTTTATCTTGCAGTTAGAGCACTACCAATGTATGCGAGTTTCGATACAAATCGTAGTGTCCCTTGTGACACCCATTTACTTATTTATTTATTTATTTATTTATTTACTTACTTATTTATTTATTTATTTATTTATTTATTTATTTATTTATTTATTTATTTATTTATTTGATACACTAAAATTGATCTGTGAAGATAACGTCCATCTTAACCTAAAATAGCCGAAAAATCTTCATTAATTAATCTGCGAAGCGCGCAAATATTGGCTTTTTAGTGCGGGCTGTTCTTCTTGGGAGCTGATACGGATGTAGAGAACGAATATTTGTCGCAATCACTGAAATGCGCAACCTTTCATACGCAATTTCCCACAGCAAAATATGGGCTGAGATGGTCGATATTTCGATATTCAGCCCTTCCATGCTTCTATTTCTACACAAAACTTTAAAAACTAGCTCAGCACAACGACAGCATGATCACACAAAGTGTAGTGAGGTACATAAAAACGCTTGGAAAATTATTGCAGTTTCGAAAGAAAATTATAAGTCGCATCATTTGCTGTATTTGCTCTTAATCTGTTGGATTCTCCAAAACATTTAAAAAGAAAAGGCATCGCTTGTAGCGCAATATGACCTTTTTCTAGTCCCTCACATTTTTATTACCCCATTCGTATCCTACACAGTGTATGCTGAGCCGGAGCCGGCAAACCACTACGACCAAACAATGTACGATCCCATGCTTCCAGGTGAAATGGACACTGGTCCCAACCCCTACGCGTATTACTCACCTTACAGAGCACCATACACGATGGAAGCTCCGGAAACTTCCGAAGACTTCACGAACCCTGTAATGGTAGCACGAGACTCGATCTTAGGCAACGATGACATCTCAACGGATGTGTACGGATACGATCGGTACGCGCTCGGGCGTAATTCGGTTGGAGAATTTCCGCAGGAAAACAAGCGCGCAGATACAGATTTACAAGGTCAAAGAGTTCAAGTGACGACAGAGGAGACTGGGTCCCAGCGTGTGCAGGTGAACAACGGGTTTCAGGAAGAGTTTGTTCCAGGTCTTAACCCCGAGTCAGGACGAATCAGCTCGGGTGTACTTTTAGAATGGAAATTAACGTTTTTCGGCACAGGACCTGAAGACAGTGTTTCGGGGGAAGCTGACGACGATATTGGAGATGATGAGATTTCTTCTGATACAGACTTAGATTTATAGGCAGGAATAATAATTAGCTTACACTGGAAACAATTTGCCACTTTAGAAATAAAAAGGAGATTGGGCCGAGTTTAAGTCTTGCAAAGATTTCTGGGATCGTTACAGAGGACGCGGGAACAGATCAGAATCGTCCTTCTGCTGCTGTTGTTGTTCTTGTAATTAAAGTAATATTCTACGTTCGGTGGAAGGCAAAATGGAACACAGCGGTATTTCTATTTCTGTCAAACACGTTCAAAATATACTCCGCGTCCTGGGAACGATCTTAGAACTCTTTGCAAAAGGCAATTCGGACCCAACTCCTTCACAGTTCTAAAGTCGCGAATGGAAATGAAAATTCCCATCAATTTGCAAAATGCAACCACCTAGGCGAACAAATTATCAGATATATTTCCAAAATAAACTGTTGATATTTTGACACAATAGAATTCGACGAATATGCCATCTCAGATATGCTTTCTGTCTCTGTTTCAAACCAAGGCCTAGTGCAAAACCCCTGAGTTTTTGACTCACTGGTCCATTTTCATTCAACAAATCAGACTCATTTTCATGTGAAAAGGCTTGATTTTGAGTGGCAGGCACAAGGTAACTCGAAATTGGGCAATTGGCTTTTAACTGTATTCCATACTAGGATTTCCCACTTATTTCTATACTACGGGAATGTTACAGCTGCCACTCACCTTCAATAAAAGTCGAGTTTTTTTTTTATGAATGAAATGCAGCTAACTTGTTAAACCAAAGTCTTGCACCTAACGACCAAGACACTTCACTACCCTCTACCCACTTAGGCCCCGTCCACACTAATCCGGATAAATTTGAAAACGGATATTTATTTATCCGTTTTGGCCTCCCGTCCACACTAAGACGCGTTTTCGGTGACCGAAAACAGATATTTTCGAAAACGCTCTCCAGAGTGGATATTTTCGAAAACTCCGGTTTCATGTTGTAGTGTGGACGGCGAAAACGGAGCTTTTCGAAAACGCATGACGTTATGATGTCAGTGATCTCTGTGTGCATGCTCAATTCGGGCATTTAGCGTTTTTGGTCAGTCCAGCGTATTAGCGTGGACAGCGAAAACGATCCGAAAACGATAGTGTGGACGGAAAACTTTCGATGCGCTTTTCGTCTGAAAACTCCGTTTTCAAATTTATCCGGATTAGTGTGGACGGGGCCTTAAACCTAAATAACACATTAACTGCTATTGACATTTGAAAATCTGGATTTGAGGTTCAATTAAAGAAAGGGAGAAGGAAAGAAATTGCTGAAAAAAGAAACGATTATGACGTTTCCGAAATGATGTTGCCTCCGTATCAGAACGAGGGGTGAGTGCGAAACTTTATAGATATTAGCTCTCTTAGCTTTACTCGCTTGTTCATTTTCATGCAACAGACATCAGAAATGGCCTACTTATTTATGTATTTGATGTCTCAGGTTTCGTGCACTCTTGTAGCGCTAGTTTGCTTTGCTGTACCCGAGCAATACAATATTCATCAAACCGTTTAACTCAGTGGTCGTTAAAGAGGCATATTACACCCTATATCACTCAACAAGCCAATGCGTTTTAATAAATAATCAAATATGCCTACTGGACGCAGCTTGACTGAAGAGTGATTTATTCTTTTACATCCTGCCGGGGAGGGGGGGAGGGGGTTCTCTTAAAATTTTGGGTGGGAGTGTGCCGTCCGGGACTGAAAACCCCACCCTATTTCAGACGTAAGTTTGCGACTTTCAACCCTATTACCCTATTTTACGATTGTCTTATGCTAATTAAAAGGTTACCCAAGACTTGCAAAACTTTCCTCGTTTTCTGAGCCGCTGCTGCTTAAAAATACTGTAGTTTCCGGAAACGTATCTGAGCTGACGAAAGCACGTTTGAAACCAACACAATAACCAAGAAAATTGGCCTGACAAAAGATTTCTCACGAGTAACCACGAGTAACCACACCGATAATAACAAATACTCTGTTACTGTTTAATCACAGCGGTTGCTCGTGGTATCTCTGTACATTCACAGCAAATTGTTTTCATTGTGAGCACAAATGGTGTGTCTTGCGAAGCTTTTCAATCGACTAAGCTATTAACTCTGTTCTTGCTCGGAATTTTGCGTATTAAAGTGAAATATGGCCAGCACACGTAATTCACGGGTAACCACAGAGGTCTCACGTTTCTCTGGCTCAGTCTCCTTGCTTTTGTCGGTGTAATTTGAAACTGCAGAAGGAGCACAATCTCGCATAAAATCTTCGATCAGACTCCAATTCAAAAGGTTCAATAAAATCTACGTCTAATACTTTACGTCCGCTTCACCCTTGTGAATCATTCAAACCGCGCAAAGTGACGGTTGGCTTTTGGACGTACATGTTTATAAATCATTAAATCAGAAACCAAACCGCGAACTCTTTATAAAGGGACCATATAATAATATGCGGTATCCTATCTTGTCGGATTTAGCAAAAGAGTGCAAGTCTCTCCCGGCTAAAACTTATAGATTACAAATAAACTGATACACGTAGTCTCAGACCATTAGTGACACTTTCAAAAACTGGTGTATCTCAGACACAAGTCATTGCGTACTGGAAGGCGTGAAACCATTTTTCTCCCCCCTTCCCTCTGTACAATGTTGCGTGTGTTTGGGAAAACAAGTTCAGGCCACTTCAACATTGAATGGGGGGGGGGGGGGGGGGAGGGGGGTTGTCTTTCAAAACAGTAAAGAAATTACTGAACCTGTGTGAGTACCCAAGACTTTCGTCACTGATTATAGTTGAGTTTTGGCCAAAGTGTAACTCTTTTAAAATCTCAAGATTTAGCCAAGAAGCTCAGTTGCTCTGATATTGGCCCGAGAGGGTACACCAAGGCTAATTGAAATTTCGTAATAGGATTTCGAGTACAATTTGAAATAAATGAGCACTCGTTCTATTCTAAGCAAATATATCTATAACTGCAATTCCTTTTGAATTTGCTTATAAGAAATCATATTCGACTAAAACAACTGGAGTCAAAGGAAATTATTTCACAACAGCGATACAGCTTTTCCAAGTTAGCCGTGCGAAACAACACGTAATCTAAATTGAGGTGGAATTAAAAGTCAGTCAGTTCCGCATGGGTGATTATAATTACCATATGTCACCATTACCTACAAGACCCAGCGGAGTGTGCTACTTGCAAGAATTCACCATGATGATAAGTCAGTTTAAAAGCCTTCTCGCGACACTGTTCGGAAATATTCTCCTGCTGCACCAAACTCACACTTTAAGGATTAATTGCTCCTCTTCACGCGACTGTGACTTTGGCAAGGAATGTTGCAAACACCTCTACGTCAATAAGACAAGCTGCCTAGGCCAATATTGCAAAGTTCAGTCGGACTGTTCCACGACAGAAAGTTGCTGCAACGCCCAAATGCGTTTCTGGAGCTAGAAGTTGTCTGGGAGTTCACTGTGAGACATCCCTGACTTGTTTGAGCGGTGAATACTGCTGTAACGGCACGTGTCAAGAGGAATGTCATGATTCCCTTTGCTCTAATTCACGGGACTGTGGTGGTGATACTCAATCATGTTGCCAAGGCATGTGTATTAATGGCACGACTAGTTGCTATCCGTACTGCGTTCTCCAGTCAGACTGTGCCAAGACAGAAGTTTGTTATCACAATAAATGCCGTTCTGTTGCCAGTTGCCGGGAAATTACAGACTGCATGGACCATTCAAACTGTCATAGCAGCGATCACTGCTGTAACGGCGTCTGTCAAGCGGAAAAAATAGTATGTCGCACCTCCGGCCATAGACCAATATTTGCTCCTGCCTTGTACTCCGGCTTCGGTGTTTTGTTGTTCGTTTTGATTATTGCGGTGGTTTTTCGAGTCAGACGGCAACGAAGACAACTGGAACTTCCTATAGCAGGTGCTCAGATCCACGCACAACCAGAACTGGATCGTGCTGTTCGCCCACCCTACCCTACGCACACTGAACAACCCCCTCCTTATTCCGAGCAAGTAACCAGGACATCCGGGCACTTCCAGCGGCGAGTAGTATCAGTACACTCTTTGTTAGGCACTGACAAGTTTACACTTATTTTACTAAAGCTGCACATAACCTGAACACAAACTGACTCTCGTCATCTGTAGACATTCCGAGTTGGCAAGAGCTCTCTCTTGTAAAAATATATTGCGACAAATATTAATCGAAATTGAAGCTTAGAGTGGAAGTTGATGACAAACCTGAAATGTTGTTTGTCGCTGTTGCCCAGTCGTGTAGCTAACGCGCGGATAGCACCAGTCATGATTACGACGTTATACAATACCAAGTATATGTTCCAGATGAAAAAGACAAATTCATTACGTACCCTAGGCCAGACCAAAGAGAAATGTCAAGTAGTCATGTTGTGTTGTATAATTCAACTGAAAGCCGAACCTTTAATTTTGCAGTTCAAACACAGCGTTTAAGTCAAAAGCATTGACATACTTTCTAGTAAAAGAATTGAGCTGCACTCTTTCTTCTTATCCAATATTATCTTATAACCAAGTACAATGAGAGACAATCGCTGTTTTCAATCTTGTGCTATATACGGGCAGAGTCTAGTTAACATAGTCATCTTGTCGATATTTGTTGTTGCCAGCAATAACTGACATTGTAAATAATACAGATTATTCAAAAGTAACATTGTAAATGTTTTTATAAAAAAATATCCGTTGTTCCTTGTCCGAAATTCTCAACGTAAAAGAAAAGTAATAAACCGACAATAGCCGTTTGCATTTGTGAAATTGACACCCCCCTCCTGGTTTCAATTTTTAGAACATGCTCTCCCCTTCATCCCTCAAATCCACCCCCCTCCCCCTCCACCCATCCCTGGCTTCCATTTTAAAGTGAATCGGTCAAGGCCTCTGAGACTGTACAGGCGGCCACGATCATACCCATTTGCACTACAGCCTGATGGGTTTGTGAACGCTTTTTGCGCCTGCCTTTGAATCGCCTTAACGAAAAACCCTTTTGGGCAGGGGCTTGCGCAGGCTGCGTGTTGGGCAGTCTCTTTGTGTTTTTCACTCGCGTTTCCCCTTCTCTTCGCGTGGCCTCCGTTTAATGCTGTCTAGCATTTGTTTCGCCTTGGCTCAAAGTCCCCCGTTAGGTGGCGGAACTTCAATGGTTTCATCTCGACCAGAAGCCTCAAAAGTGGTTAGTTCACTTTCAGGGACAATCTGAAAAAATATACACAGGGAATCATTTGACTACTTGGACGAGCACAATGCATGAATTGAAATGAATAATCAGGTTCACGATACGCTGCATTAAATCAGTTAATGAGCTCCCCCAAACATACACCTTACCAAAGCGTAAAACATTTGGATTGTGATCTCTTTCGTTTTAAATATGACTCAATATACATAAATCTAAAAGACACTATGACAGTGAGAGGAATAAGCATAAAAAAGTATAATTTTTCAACTGGGCAGAGAAGCGGGAGAAGTAGCAAAGATTAGCTCTATCACTTCAGTTACTATAAGAAGGCGTACAAACCAAAAGAACTACTATGTAGGTTGGCCTTTGTTTGTCCATACAAACAAGTAACAGTGACAAATGCCGAGGTAGCGTACACGTGACCCAGTGTACGCCGCCTCCAACTGACAAACAAGGAACAGTAACAAAAGCCAAGGTACAAACACACGCGGCGTACTTAGGGTCACATGTACCTCGGTTTTTGTTGCTGTTCCTTTTCTTTAGCTGGACTTGGCGTGCCTAGGGTCTCGTGTTCCGACTGTGGTTTTGGCTTTTCAGATTAACTGCGTTCTTTCCTAATACGTACCATGCATGACGCATGTTGTCTATATCTCAGAGATTTGACTTGGGTTGTGTCATCCACTGTCTTTAGAACGTGTTGTGGTGTCCTGTTATTGTACCCAGCATTCCCAGTACACGATATTTCCCGCATCCCATCTTTTCCTTTGCGAAAGTCGTCCTGTGTCTTTCTCGTCTCTGACACTCCACATTCTTCACAATTGCTTTCCGTTTAATGTGGTTCATCCCCCATTGTCCTCAAGGTTGCCTCCACTGTATCAGAAGATGATAATTTAGGTCGTGTATGCGCGGCATCTTCCTTGTTTTGTAGTCTCAGATATCTTGGAGGTTTGACTTGGGCTGTCTTTAAAAAGTGCCGTGGTGCCGTGTTATCGTGCCCAGCATTCCCAGTACACAATTTTTCCATTCCATTTTCTCCTTTATGAGGTTTTAAGCGGATTAATGGGGGCGCAAGTCTTGTGTGCCGTTAATAATAATGTTTTCAAGAGCAGGAGGCTCCTTGCCATTCGCATGAAAAGATTGCCTTTTTCCATCCACGATCACTACATAACAAGGATCGAGGCTTAGGATTTGTGGGATTGCGTCGATTGGATGGATACTTGGTCCGGTTGTGCCTTCGGGCGGTAATGCTTGTTGCAAGTTAGGCGCCAGAGTGCTTTTCTGAGCAATAATCCACTTTGGTGTTCTTGTAGGCGCTTCGACTGTGGTTGACTGAGCGACATGTGTCGTGGTGTTGTCGGCTTCCGCAGTTTGCGCAGTGTATGTAATTTGCTGCCCATTCGGCGTTGGTGTTACACAAGTAGTTTGCCTTCGACTATCTGCTATTTTCTTTCCCATCGGCCTTCGTTTTCTTCGTTTTTAATTGAAGTGGGGGACCCATCCAAGTGGGTTGGTCACAGGTGGAAATGTCACCTCCAGGTTTAGTTTGTTCCACGTGTTTTTCAAGCCAGAGTCCTGGGTGTGGTTCTGCACACTAATAGTAGTCCTTGTTTGTTCCGGCAGCTTTGTAGGTTGATGTGTGCTGTCTTCAGGTCGGTTCAACTGGTGGCTTCCTTCCTCTTCCTTGGCGTTTTGGTTCAAATTTGGTGGAATGATAACTTTGATCGTTGTGCTGGCCTTTTTGGCCTGTCTTTCTGATGTTGAAACATTTTGATAGTTCTGTGTTCCGCTTGTTGTCACTTCAGGATTGTTGGCTGCCCTTTCCTTTTTGCGCCAATTTCTCTAGAGATTCTTGGTTTTTTCCTTAAAAGAATCATTCTTGGTGTTGTTCTCCGAACTGATATCCTTTCGCGGTGGTTTCCTCGACATTGTAAGTCTATATTTGTCATTTTCAAGTGTATTCCAACTTTGTCCATAATTCTTGGATTTCCGTGAGTCAAAAATGTGTGGAATGACATCGTTGATCTATGTGGTGGCATTTTCATCCTGCTTGCTCGCAGCTGGTGCCAAGCAGGTTGATTACAAAGTTACTTAACTCGTTAAAAGTTCCGTTCCATTTGAACTGATCTTTGACCTCAATGAATACCAAACGTTCAGAGACATTCTCAATAGATGCAGGCTCACATTGAGCGCAAAGTTCACGCCCGACATTCAAGAAGTCACGTGAGAGGGAGAGAAGAAGAACAAGAAACTTTATTTGACTACGGAAATTCATCAATCTTTACAGATTGCTTTCCATGAAAGCCGTACTACATACTAATAAATTTATATATAACTTCAATAATTACAATTCAATATAAATATGAATAAACTTCCCATACAAGATAAAAGTTATCTACAATTAAAAATTGCATCACAATGGTGATCAAGCAACCTTTTGAACGATGCCATAGAGTGAGCTGATCTGATATGGAAGGGTAAGTTATTCCACAGAGCAGCCCCACTATATACAAAACTGTTTTTGAGGGCATCTGTACGAGGCTTTGGGAGGATAAGTTTTAATTCACTATTTCTTAGACTGTACACGTTACCCACAGTATTCATTTCAAATTGACTTTGGAGGTATTCCGGATAGATCTTATGTATAATCTTATACAGAATAATGGCTTTATGTTTATATCTTCTTTGGGATAGGTTTATCCAATTCAATTGCTTTAGTATATCTGTTGAAAAAACATCGTAATCATAACACTTGCTGGTAATTACTCTGGCCGCTCCTTGGTACGGTCTCAGTAATGTCAGACTGCCTAGATCTTGTGTAGTAATTGGTAACTACAGTGACAGAGAAATAAACCTCGAAAGCAAGCGCATGCTCAGGGGTGAACAGAATTCGATTTTCAACTGCGTCACGGATCGGATAGGATCTTTCGTCAATGTCGTGTTTTGTCACTGCGTCACGGATCGGATCTTTCGTGCTTTTCCCAAGACAAGTGAAACTGATTTTTTCGAACCATCGATAGGAACATGATGCGAAGCTGTTTATCAGAATATCCGGCAGAACGCTGTGTAGTGCCGTGTTTGCCAAGAAACAGACGTTGCAATCCTCCCAGAGCTGTGATGTATAAATCAGCTGTTTTACTAACTATATGTATGCATGTAGATATGCCTTTGATAATTATATGCATGTAATAATGTACTGTATAATATATGCTTGTGTATTAGACCAATAATTTATGAATGTGCATAGCACATCTCTTTTTTTTTTTTTTTTTTTTTTTTTTTATATGTATGTATTTTTTTTTTTTATTTCTCTGTTAATGTTATTTGATTTGTCAGTCAATATGCCTATGCAATATAAGCCTCTGGCTTTGGCTATTAATTTCAAATATGTAAAAATCATAAAACAATAAAGGCAAATTATTATTATTATTATTATTATTATTATTTTCCACAGGAGATACAACTTCTCTCTGCATTCAGAGTTTGCCACCGTATTCCCTTTGGCGATTGGACACGAATGCGGATCATTTTATTTTGCTGAGCTATGAAGCTCAGCAATACGAGTTTCTGACCTTGTCTATAGTATGTAGGTGGTCAGAGTAGAATGGCACATAAACATTGTCATGCATTGTCATATTAATGTACTGTTTTCCAGTGTTCTGTTTTGTTAGTTTACAGACCTTGAATTGTTATCCAAGAGATTGTTCAACATTACTTGGTAGCATTGCAGTGCAACAGTCACATGACATTGCCAACAACTTTCGTCTTTTTGTTGCCATGATTAATATCATGGCCATGTCAGTGGAGTTTAACAATAACTATAAAACAAATGAGCAATCCAAGTAGAATGCTTGCAAATGAGCAATCCAACTAGAACCCCATAATTCAGTAGCACGAACGCACTGTAATCCCTGATTTATATCTAGTTTCTACTATACAATGACCATTGCGAAACAAAGGCTACATGATCGGATGGAAGAAACATTTCAACAGGCAATGTACGATAAGCAGAAGCATTTATGTCATGTACAGCGTAAAGCATAGATCCCTTTGTTTTATACGGCAAAGGCTCATTGTAGCTTTGGTTTTCGGCCTGTAGTTATCTTCCCAGAATTATTCGTGTTGCCACAGAAAGTTTCGTCGGGGCTAATAATTAGCGGCGACAGAGTTATTTGCAATCCCGTAGCGGTATCCATCAAATAATCAAATCCATCACATTTCCGCGGTGAACTTAGCAACTCAACCAAATCCAGTTTATCCGTACATGTTCCACAGAGCCAAACGGTGTTGAGTTTGGATGGGATGCTGCGACAGTTTGACATTTAGCAGTTCAATTACAACAATAGCCGTTTAGTATCGTATCGTATTCGCAACATAATCCTATCGTGATATTTAGGATGATAAGCATGCCATGAACAGACTACAATAACCGACACATCAGTCAACTGTATGTACTCGGCAGATGAACATTAAAAAGACAGTTCTTGTTCAATATACGTTGTTGTGTGTGCCTCTACGTAAAGCTTGAGCAACACAGATAACGTAACACATGCAATTAACTTTCACACACAAGTAACGAGCAATTCAATAGACCAACTCTCAAGTTGTTTGCGAAGTCAATTTACGTCGTTGCATATCACGTGACAATATAAACCAATCACCGTGTGCTGATTCTCGACCCAGAAAAAAAAGAAACTCCATTTTTAAGTTCGCCGCAGCTGTGATTATAATTATCTGTGAAGTAATTAATATAATACCACTTGTTTTTGTGTGATTAGTTTGTTAAGCATTGCCTCCTACTGTTTCCAGAGTTTAATTATTATAAAATGCAGCCCCTTGAAACAGCTATTAGAGCAAAATAATGTTGCTATTTCTCGTAAAATTCAGTAATGTCTTTGCTCATATTCCATACTCAGCCCACAAATTATATTATTTAGTGATGGATAGAGAACATTAAAAGTTTGATCTTTTGGATTAAATGAAATAATTTAGATGTGGCTTCTTGGGTGTTTTTTTCTTTCTTTGTTTGTTACATCATTTTAATTTATATTTCACTTCGTCACTCCATCACTCAATTAACCTCATATAACTCATACACCATTAATCTTAATAAAATAGCAAGGGGGTCAAAATACCCGCGGCACAATTCAAACTATGTTCTGATTTACCGGGGGAAAGAGCGATCCTAACCAAGGATCCCCTTGTGTCTATTATTTCACAACACCCCGTCCCCGCTTACTTATTACTTCACATTTCCGTTCCAATTACATCTTAATGTTTACCGTAACGTCATTTTAATCCAATTATACAATTTATGCAGCACGAGCGACCCACCCAAGCTTCGCTCTTAGGCAAATGTTTGCTTCTTGGAACAGATAATATCCTCATACAACTATCTGTGCATATTTTTTTGCAAAAAGTAGTTTACTGTTTCTATATAGCCATCATAAAAGCTTAGTTTATTTATCGATCACAAATATTCCCTTTTGTTTTTGTAAAAAGGTATCAATATAGAGGAAAATCAGGCTTGTTATCTGATGTGACTGATGCTTTACACATCAAGGGTGTCTCGCTATTACTGCAGTATGGTATATAGAGATTACAGCACCTTGTTGCAATCTGGTGAGTTGTGCTGTCTGTATATTACGCCACAGATGATGTTTGTCTTCGTTTGGAAAGTAATTTCAACCCAAAGTGCCTGGAATGCTTCATTAGAACTCTTTTCTATTTTCATTGTATTCCTGAATTGCCAGTAGATCTGTTGCACTTCAGAACCATTATCACAGAGGTTTTGGTAAATTTTCGGTTGTTTGACAAGTATAAGTCAAAGTTGAAAGACCCGTAACCACTGACAGCCCTGAGCAACTTCAGCTTGTCGAAATATTTCTATCGTTTGATTATATTTGCTTTGCTTCGCGTAGTTTTCGCCAGCAATGAAAAATACTGTACAGAACTGGAAGAAGAAGAATTCGAAAATGTATTTGACCAAAACCGCCAGTAATGTCAACAAGTGTATCAGATTTCACTTAAACGTATTCGACTTGAAACTCAGCCAAAAAAAGAAAGGCGTATTTTCTTAAGCACTTATTTAGTTTAAATGCAACCCAGGCTGGAGTATCATGGCATCTGATGAATATGTAGATGTTGAACATAAGCTCTGTATGATAGGAGTAATGAAGTCACGGATAGACTTTTTTCTTTGCTACTCCGGAAAGTCTCCTTCCGGTTCAAAGATTTAGCACTCAGTGAAGAATTTTAAATTCTCCCGTTTCCAGCGCCTAAGTTTTATAATTTTCACCCTCTGCCGCCTTGAAAATGAGGGTTTTCAAAACTGAGACTAAATCGAATGCGCGGTTCAGCAAAGGTGAAGGCCCGCGTAAACGGATGCAAACTACCACATACCTAAAATGGAGCAATTTTTACGAGCCAGTTCTATTAAATACCCACTCCCGCAAAAGTACTTTTTACTAATTTGCGAGCTTACAGCTGCCTTGCTGCTTTGATTAATTCATATTACTTGTTCTTTTAGAGGTGCTACTGTTTTGATAAAATTGCTTTTTTTGTTAGGTTGGTTCTCTACAAGGATATTATCATTTTAAACATTTTGTAACCGAGCAGAGATCAAAACGAAGCATTCATCACCATGAGAAGACAAGACTCCTACTCGCCGAACAAGAGATAACACGTTATATGTATATGAGTATGCGTCCATCCACGAAAACATAATATGTATGACTGCATGTTCGTGTATGTGTACTTGTTTTTTAGATGTACATGCAACACCATCAAACACATGCCTGTATTTTTTTTTTGTCTACGTGAATGTATTAGTGTTCATACCGGCTAATTTGATTTGCAGTTGTACTTAAGAAATATATAACGCGTTTCCGTGTAATATAGCCTTATCTAAACACGCCGGAAGTTGGGAGAACACGAGAGTAACGTAGGGAAAGCACGAGACCACCTTTTATAAAATAAGTAGTTTACAAAACACATCACGTATCACGTCAGCATGTAATACACTCTTACACGGTCTTACACGGTTATTCAATTTTGAGTGTGTGTTTGTGTGTGTGTGTGTGTGTGGTAGGTTGCCAGGTTTATATATTTGGTGTCTGTACGTTTTTAATGTCAATCTGCGTTTGATGTGTGTTTTGTAGCTATTGTAAACGTTATTGCTTTAAATTTGCAAATTTTTTTGTTTTTGTTTTTTTTTTCCGTGTTTTTCTTTTCTGGGTGGAGAATCAGCACACGCTGATTGGTTCACATTGTCACATGACAAAAGCTGTACAGCCTGAACACAAACTGACTCTCGTCATCTGCAGACATTCCGAGTTGGCAAGAGCTCTCTCTTGCAAAAATATATTGCTACAAATATTAATCGAAATTGATAGTCGTGTAGCTAACGCACGGATAGGACCCATCATGATTACGACGTTATACAATACCAAACCTGTCACGCTAAAATCTGTTAAACTATTCCAGATGAAAGAGACAAATTCACCACGTACCCTAGGCCAGGCCAAAGAGACATGTCAAGTAATCATGTTGTGTTGTATAATTCAACTGAAAGCCGAACCTTTAATTTTGCAGTTTAACACGGCATTTAAGTATTAAAAAACATGCATTAACGTGCTTTCTAGTAAAAAAAAATGGACAGCAATCTTTCTACTTATAACCAAGTACAATAAGAGAAAATCGCCGTTTTCAATCTTGTTATATACGAGCACAGTCTAGTTAACATAGTCACCTTTTCGATATTTGTTGTTGCCAGCCTTAACTGATATTGTACAAATACACTAACATTGTAAATGTTTTTATAAAAAAATATCCGTTGTTCCTTGTCTGAAATTCTCAACGTAAAAGAAAAGTAATAAACCGACAATAGCCGTTTACAATTGTGAAATTGACACCCGCCTCCTGGTTTCAATTTTTAGAACATGCTCTCCCCTTCATCCCTCAAATTCACCCCCCTTCCCCCCGCCCATCTCCGTGTTTCCATCTTAAAGTGAATCTGTCAAGGCCTCTGAGACTGTACAGGCGGCCATGATCATACCCATTTGCACCACAGCCTGATTGGTATGTAAACGCTCTTTGCGCCTGCCTTTAAAACGACCCCGCAAAAAGCGTTCTTGGGGAAGGGCTTGGACAGGCTGCGTGTCGGGCGTTTTGACTTGCGCCTCCCTTTCTCTTGTGCGTGGCCTCCGTTTAATGCTGTCTAGCATTTTTTTCGCCTTGGCCCGAAGTCCCCCGTTAGGTGGCGGAACGTCAATGCTTTTATCTGGTCCAGCAGCCTCAAAACTGAGTTCACTTTCAGGGACAATCTGAAAAAATATACACAGGGAATCATTTAACTACTTGGACGAGCACAATGCATCAATTGAAATGAATAATCAGGTTCACGATAAACTGCATTAAGTCAGTTAATGAGCTCTCCCAAACATACACTTTACCACAGTGTAAAAAACTTGGATTGTGATCTCTTTCGCTTTAAATGACTCAATATACATCAATCTAAGAGACACTATGACAGTGAGAGGAATCAACATACAAAACGTATAATTTTTCAACTGGGTAGAGAGGCGAGAGAAATAGCAAAGACTAGCTCTATCACTTCAGTTACTATAAGGTCTACAAACCCGCTGACAAACAAGGAACAGCAACAAAAGCCAAAGTACACGCGACCCAACAAACGCGGCGTACTTAGGGTCACCTGTACCTCGGTTTTTGTTGCTGTTCCTTTTCTTTAGCTGGACTTGGCGTGCCTTGGGTCTCGTGTTCCGACTGTGGTTTTGGCTTTTCAGATGAACTGCGTTCTTTAAAAATACGTACCATGCATGACGCATGTTGTCTATATCTTAGAGATTTGACTTGGGTTGTGTCATCAACTGTCTTTAGAACGTGTTGTGCTGCAGTGTTATCGTTCCCAGCTTTCCCAGTAAACGTTTTTTCAATTCCATCTTCTCCTTGTCGGACGTCGCCCTGTTTCTTTCTCGTCTCTGAAACTTCATGTTCTTCATAATTGGTTTCCATTTGCTGTGGTTCATCCCCGATTGTCCCCAAGGTTGCCTCCCCTGTATCAGAGAATGATGATTTAAGCCGTGTGTCCGATGCATCCTCGTTGCATTCAGATCTCCGATACCTTGGGAGTTTTACTTGAGTTGTGTCATCTACTTTCTTTAGAGCTTGTTGTGGGATCGTGTTATCGTGCCCAGAGTTCCCAGTACGCGTTTTCTCAATTCCATCTTCTCCTTGTCGGGCGTCGTCCTGTGTCTTTCTCGTCTCTGAAACTTCATGTTCTTCATAATTGGTTTCCGTTTGTTGTGGTTCATATCCCATTGTCCTTATGGTTGCCTCCGCTGTATCAGAAGATGACGATTTAGGCCGTGTCTCCCCGGGATCCTCCTTCTTTTCAAATCTCGGATATCTTGGAGATTTGACTTGGGTTCCATCACTCACTGTCTTTGGGATGTGTGGTGGTGCCGTGCTATTGATTACAGTTTTTCCAGTACTCGATTTTTCAATTGCATCTTCTACTTGTCGAACGTCGTCCTGTGTCTTTCTCGGCTCTGATACTCCACGTTCTTCATAGCTGATTTCCGTTTGCTGTGGTTCATCCTTTGTTGTCTTCAAACTCACTTGCGCTGTATCATAGGACAATGAATAAGGCGGTATCTGCATGGCATCCTCCTTGTCTTCAACTTTCATATATCTTGGGTGTTTGACTTCGGTTGTGTCATCCACTCTCTTTAGAGGTTGTTGTGGGGTCGTGTTATCGTGTCCAGCTTTCCCAGTACCCGTTTTCTCAATTCCATTTTCTACTTGTCGGACGTCGTCCTGTGTCTTTCTCGTTTCTGATACTCCACGTTCTTCAAAATAGATTTCCGTTTGCTGTGGCTCATCCACCGTCGTCTTCAAACTCGCTTCCGTTGTATCATAAAACAATGAATTAGACGGTATGTGCACGCCATCCTCCTTGTTATCCAATTGCAGATATCGGGGGGATTGGACTTGGGTTCCATCACTGACTCTTCTTACAAGGTGTCGTGGTGCCGTGTTATTGATTACAGTTTTATCAGTACACGATTTTTCAATTCCATCTTCTCCTTGTCGGACGTCGTTCTGTGTCTTTCTCGTCTCTGATACTCCACATTCTTCATTATTGGTTTCCGTTTGCTGTGATCCATCCCCCATTGTCCTCAAGGTTGCCTCCGCTGTGTCAGAGGATAATAATTTAGGCCCTGTCTGCGCGAAATCCTCCTTGTTTTGAGATTTCAGATATCTTGGGCATTTGACTTGGGTTCCATTACTCGCTGTCTTTAGATAGTGTTGTGGTGGCGTGTTATCGTGCCCAGCTTTCTCAGTACCCGTTTTTTCAATTACATCTTCTACTTGTCGAACGTCGTCCTTTGTCTTTCTCGTCTCTGATACTCCACGTTCTTCATAGCTGATTTCCGTTTGCTGTGGTTCATCCCTTGTTGCCTTCAAACTCGCTTGCACTGTATCATAGGACAATGAATAAGGCGGTATCTGCACGGCATCCTCCTTGTTCTTAAATATCATATATCTTGGGTGTTTGACTTTGGTTGTGTCATCCACTGTCTTTGGTGCGTGTTGTGGGGTCGTGTTATCGTGTCCAGCTTTCCCAGTACCCGTTTTTTCAATTCCATTTTCTTCTTTTCGGACGTCGTCCTGCGTCTTTCTCGTCTCTGATACTCCACGTTCTTCACAATTGGCTTCCGTTTGCTGTGGTTCATCCACCGTTGTCTTCAAACTCGCTTCCGCTGTATCACAAAAAAACAATGAATTAGGCTGTATCTGCACGGCATGCTCCTTATCAAATCTTATATGTTTTGGGGATTTGACTTGGGTTCCATCACTCCCTGTCTTTACAAAGTGTAGGGATGCCGTGTTATTGATGACAGTTTCCCCAGTACACGTTTTTTCAATTCCATCCTCTTGTCGAACGTCGCTCTGTGTCTTACTTGTCTCTGATACTTCACATTCTTCACAAATGCTTTCCGTTTTTTCCAGTTCATCTTCCAGTTCATCCTCCATTTCTCTTAAGATCTCTACCACTTTATCAAGATGGTATAATTCGAGCAACGTCTGCGCTCCATCCTTCTTGATCTCAGCAGATGAGGTTTGAAGCGGCTTAATAGGAGCGTAATTGCCATCTTGTATGCCGTTGATAATTATTTCTTCAAGAGCGGGAGGCTCCTTGCCATCAGCATAAAAGGATTGCCTTTTTCCATCCACAATCACCACATAAGTGGGATCAAGGCTTAGGTTCTGGGGGATTACGTCTAGAGGATAGATACTTGGTCCGGTTGTGTCTTCATTCATGTTAGACATCCGAGTGCTACTCTGCGCAATGTTCCGTTTTGGTGTTCTTGTGGGCGCTTCGACTGTGGCTGAATGCGCGACATGTGTCGTGGTGTTGTCGGCTTCCGCAGTTTGCGCAGTGTATGTAATTTGCTGCCCGTTCGGCGTTAGTGTTGGACAAGTACTTTGCTTTCGACTATCTTTTCCATTTTCTTTCCCATCGGCTTTGGTTTTGTTTGTTTTCACTGGCAGTGGAGGAACCCATCCAAGTGGGTTGGTCACAGGTGGAAATGTCACCTCCAGGTTTAGTTTGTTCCACGTGTTTTTCACGCCAGAGACCTGGGTGTGGTTCTGCACACTAATAGTTGTCCGTGTTTGTTCCGGCAACTTCGTAGGTTGATGTGTGCTGTCTTCAGGTCGGTTCAACTTGCTGTGGCTTCCTTCCTCTTCCTTGGCGTTTTGGTTCAAATTCGGTGGAATAATAACTTTGATCGTTGTGTCGGCCTTTTTGGCCAGTCTTTCTGATGTTGAACCATTTTGATAGTTCTGCGTTCCGCTTCTTGTTACTTCAGGATTGTTGGCTGCCCTTTCCTTTTTGCGCCATTTTCTCCAGAGATTCTTGGTTTTCTCCTTAAAAGAATCATTCTTGGTGTTGTTCTGTTCACTGACATCCTTTCGGGGTTGTTTCCTTGACATTGTAAGTCTGTTTTGGTCATTTTCGAGTGTATTCCAACTTTGTTCATAATTCTTGGATTTCCGTGATTTAGAAAAGTGTGGAATTACATCGTTCATATGTGGGGTGGCATTTTCGTCCTGCTTGCTTGAAGTAGAACCACGGTAATGTAGGTTATATTTACTGCTTGTTACTTCAGGAATTTGGGATGCAGCCTTATTCTCACGCCTATTCCACTCGTTGTTGATGTTCTCCTTGTAGTAAAATTGTTTTTTTACGGCAAAAGTGCCGTTTTCTTTTTGCTTCTTTTTCCTCCAGTGCTTCCACCGGCCCTTTTTTTCAATTTTCCTGGATTTTCCTAAAAAATAAATGAATAAATGAATAAATGAATAAGAAAAATATTAAAGGAGAAAGAGGGTAAGAACTGAAGTGTTCTCTAGGAACCTTTTATTTGTTATAATATAAATGTAGGCTTTAAATCGGTACACAGCAGTGCTCACTAGTTTCATTCAAAACTTCATAATTTCCCCAAGTAAGTGTGCCAATCAAATGGAACTTTTTATTTTTACTAAATCCAAATAATATTGACAAGTTGTTCCTACATAGGCGAAAAAATTTTCAAGTCTATTTTAGATGAACAAACGAGGGTTGCATGCGTAACTAAATTGTTTGTAATATTATCTCACCTTTTATTTTCATCAGTGCTGGGGTTCGCTGTGCTCATGCGTAGCGCATTAACCAAATCAACACCGTTCATTCCAAATTCTCCTGATGTAAAAAAAATCAAATAAATAACAGCAGAGATATCATACAGTTTGAAGTACTCGGCTTTTGGTAACTTGCTTAGATGAAAACTGATTACATTATCCATTTTCACTGTATTACTCATACACTGCTTCTACTTGAGAGCTTGGGAAAATGTGTGTCGAGCTTGGGAGTGGTTTAAAAACCTTATCGAAGTCACCTTTTGCCTCTTATTTGCAAGAAAACATGTAGAATATGAAGTTAGGATGAAAGATACGGGCAACATTGTTGAAGGAATATTTTGTGTCTTTGCGATTTTTTATGGAAACAGGTTTAAGAAAAATTTCCGTGTCTTTGCACTTAGTTTTACAGTATTTTTTAATAATTTCAAACCAATCAAAGTTTTCTCGGGTGCGTATTATCAGTTATTTTATTATATTATTTTATTGTAGTTACTTTTATTCAAGTCATACCTGCAGTAATACACTCTATGCAGCAGACAATAAAAATAGTCAAAAACTGCTTTGTGTACGTTTGCTTTGAGGCATGTGCTTTTAAAGTTGAAATGGCGTTGTTTCTAGTCAAATGTCAACCTGCTTGTGGTCTGTTCTAACTTGGTTTGCTTATGGGAAAACTATGTATTTCATTCGGTACAATTTTATTCACAAGAAAGTATTTTCTTGTGCCAAATTATTATAGAAAATGTGGATGTGGAGCCATGCAGGTTATTTTATGATCCACGGAGCCCGAGGTCCTTTCTCCGAAAACATCACAATCATGCGGTCTTCTGCTGCGCCATCATACGATATTTTATAGATTTGGACTCATTTTGTTTTTCTCTTTTTCTCTCTTTTTGACTGCGGAAGTCAATTCAGAATATTTCCTAGAGTCGCTTCAAACTACTCACAAACTTTGGCTCAGTGACAGTATTCTCCAGGAAATTCTTTTCGCGCTCCGTCGCTATATTAGCTGACACACTCGACCACAGAATACGCCAGGAAGTATTACTCACCATGTGCCAGAAAGGGCAATGTAGCAATCTCGAACAGCGACCAAAAGTAATCGTCACTCATGAGTAAAACGCCATCCATGTTGATAGACGGGCTGTCTTTACTCAATTAAAGTGGCTTCACTGTTCTAATCGTTTGTGACGTACACTGTTCTAATCGTTTGTGACGTGCTTATTTATGTAAAAGTAGTAATCTTCAAATTGCGAGTTTCTGATGATTAATTTTCATTTGTGCGCCTTAACTATTTAAAAAAGAAAACCGACAGGTAGCTCAACTTTAGAAATAACAAACGCTTTGAGTATGCCAGCCGCGCATTTTCGAGGCCGCGCATGCACAATACGTGCCGAGAGTTTGAATCATGTGGAGGAGCCGAAAATATCCGACCGGCTGAGTTTGCGAACACAGGCAGTCGGCCGAAAGTTTCTTGAAGTATCAATTCTCACTTCATCACTTTGTGTGTTTTCTGGAGAATCTGCATTATGAACTTGCCACACTCTCATTGCCTAACTTTGTCGCGACTATATACCTGTAGACTGAGTTTGTATACGAATGTATTTTCACCTGCCAATCGAGAATAAATAGGCGACAGTCGAAAAGGTAGTAAGTAAGTAAGTTTATTTGACTCGAGGTACAAGTTATTTATACAGATTAGGGCCAAGAGGGCCTAGTACAAGAGATTATCGACTGATAACAATATTAGAAACACATATAATAGATAGACGAGAAAAATATAAAAAATACAAGACTAAAATTAGAATGATTTACATAGTTTTCGAGAACGGGACATCACTTATAGCATAAGCTAATCGAGAGGATGCCCCAAATTACATATTTTGCATTTTGAAGCTATTTACATAATTGTCAATATATCAAAAGAAATCTGTACAGTATGTAGCATTTGCATAAATAAATAAATAAATACATAAGTAAATAAATTAATATATAATATATAATATAATATATATATATATATACACACACATAATTAAGTACATAAATAAGTGTATAGGATTCATAAATAAGTTAATAAATATCTGAGGAATACTTGTTTATTGTTTCAGTCAATATATGTTTACGAAAAGAAGAAAGAGACAGTAGCTGTTTAGCCTGAGCCGGCAAAGAGTTCCAGAGGGTTGAGCCGATGTACTGAATAGAACGTAAACCTTATTGGGTTGTGTTGACAGATTTGATATAGAGATTTTTATTCTGAGCTTGTCGAGTTTGATAAAGATGTTTATCAGATACAAGTATAAAATAGTCACTGAAGTTTCCAGGAGTTAACACATGGAGCCACTGATAAACAAAAGTGAGTATTTGAAGATTAATTACATCAATAAATTTGAGTAGCTTGAGGTATTTGAAGATTGGTTCTGAGTGTGACCTTTGATGAGAAAAAGTTATGAGTCGTACTAATTTCTTCTGGAGTATGGAAATTAGTTTTAAGTAACTAGGATAAGTGAGTCCCCAAACTTGCACACCATAGGAATAGGAAAAAGGAATATATAAGAGAATAATAAAGCATAATAAGAATATTCAGGGTTACAAAATATCTGACCTTAGATAGAATGCCAATTGTTTTTGAAATTTTCTTGCACAATTCACTAATGTGGGGCTTCCAGGTAAGGTTAGAATCAAATAGAACTCCAAGATATTTTACAGAATTTACTTGCTGGATATTCTTATTGTTTATTTTTAGATGGATTGGTTTATAAGGTAGTTAAACGCGGATCACTTTCACAGCGCTTCGATCAATTTCTTTTTTGGGTGTGTTAAAGAATGAAACCTGGTAAACTGAGGGTGGACAACCGGACGGACCTCGGTTGATTGTCAGTCTTTTTTTGTTTTTGTTTTTCTTTTTTTCACTGAAGATCAAAATAAAATGACAGTCAAGAAGGTTGATACCCTGATAGCAATGGGTTCCTTCAACTGTATTTTAGCTGTCGTATTTTATACATGCATTGTAATTTACGATGTTTTAATATCAATCACAATATTCAGAGGCATGAAATCTTGAGGCATCAAGTTTCGATTTTGATATTTTGGGCAATTAATAGCTTTCCGCGAAGTGTTGCTTTCAAGATGACAGTTCAAAATGTAATTGACTGGGTTGATGTCGAATTTTACAGTACAGTATGTGTTCGCACTTCCTGTGTGTCCTCAATATTTGTTTTATAATCGTTCAAAATGTTTTTTGTTCACCGTGTGCTTAAAGAAACTGAACTTTGTCATATATTATAAAGCTCTAATGCCACCTGAATCTTTGTTGCAATTTTAAAAGTGCCTTCAAATTGTTTAAAGAAATTCAAGAAGCATTATATCCAGAACAGTGTAGTCGTATCCAAGCTGCTAGTGTAGGTACTCGCTGGCATATATCTGTAAATTGACGATATAGTAGAAAACAAAAAGTCAGAGAGAGAAAGAAAAAAAAACCATCACTACAGTGTATGTTTGGCATTTTTTCTTGTGCTGTGAATATTAACACCACAGTCTATACTGTTTAATGCATTTTTCGCCTTGTGCTGAATGTGCATGACTCTTCTGTCTCAGATATTTTTGATTAAAATCAGAAACTAGACTGGGGTTGCCAGTGAGCTCGCGGCGTTAGTTGGGTCGAGAGCAGAATAAACTAAAATAGAAAGCAGGGACAAGAGCGGAACTCCCGAGAGACTTCCAGTTTCTTACCAGAAATATATCACACAGTATAGAGAACTTGGCTTTTGACACCTTGCTTTAATGAAACCAGGTTAAACTATAAACTTATCATTACAACACTCATAAACTTGGTTCTTAAAGGTTGAGCGACTCTGCATTTTCAGCTTAGAAGCGAAACGGTTGGCCACCGAGTAAACCTGAATAATTCATGACTTGTCTTTTTATGCACAATCGATTTTGACAGTTTGACTTCGAACACCTAATTCTAATCAGAGGCCACAGTTAATCCAGCCTTTGCGTCAATACTAGTCTGCCTTCTTTTTTAACTGAATGCGTTTCACTTCTATCAGGCTTTCGAGTAATCGTGCTTTGTAGCAAACATAAAATTGAAAGCGAGGAATGTAACACGAGCCCAACACGAGACTTGTTTACAATATTATTGCGGTTTTGTTCACAGCGTGTTCAGTCTACTTGTGACTGCAAACTCAATGCTAGGACTATTTCTGCGTATTTTTTATTGCTTCGACGAAGGAGAACGCAGTCTAATCGCGTCATTTCCGGTCTGGATGCCATGCGATTTTAGGGTTTTGGGCGCCATCTCGGTAGGTTCTCAGGAATGTCAGATTGCCTCGATCTCATGTAGTAATTTCAGGGTTTGGGCGCCATCTTGGTACTGTCTCAGGAATGTCAGATTGCCTAGATCTTGTGTAGTAATTGGTAACTACAGTGACAGAGAAATAAACCTCGAAAGCAAGCGCATGCTCAGGGGTGAAAAGAATTCGATTTTCAACTGAGTCACGGATCGGATCGGATCTTTCGTCAATGTCGTGTTTTGTCACTGCGTCACGGATCGGATCTTTCGTGTTTTTGCCAAGACAAGTGAAACTGTGTGGATTTTTTTCGATCCGGCAGAAAACTGTGAGGTGCCGTGTTTGCCAAGAAACAGACGTTGCAATCCTCCCAGAGCTGTGATGTATCAATCAGCTGTTTTCCACAGGAGATACAACTTCTCTCTGCATTCAGAGTTTGCCACCGTATTCCCTTTGGCGATTGGACACGAATGCGGATCATTTTATTTTGCTGAGCTATGAAGCTCAACAATACGAGTTTCTGACCTTGTCTATAGTACGTAGGTGGTCAGAGTTAATGGCACATAAACATTGTCATGCATTGTCATATTAATGTACTGTTTTCCAGTGTTCTATTTTGTTAGTTTACAGACCTTGAATTGTTATCCAAGAGATCGTTCAACATTACTTGGTAGCACTGCAGCGCAACAGTCACATGACATTGCCAACAACTTTCGTCTTTTCGTTGCAATGATTAAAATCATGGCCATGTCAGTGGAGTTTAACAATAACTATAAAACAAATGAGCAATCCAAGTAGAATGCTTGCAAATGAGAAATCCAACTAGAACCCCACAATTCAGTAGCACGAACGCACTGTAATCCCTGATTATATCTACAATCCTGGCCAAAAGTCGTGGGACACCTAGCCTTTTATCTAAAAATTATAACACTTTCCCTCTTATATCACTGAAAACTCGCGCTAAACTAATTATTTCTCAGTAAATATATCAAAAATACATGCACAGCGTTTATAAAATGTCCTCATCCAAATTTGGCTACAATGCATCAAATCCTCTAGAAGTTATGGACATTTTTAATTAATTCGCGTCATAGAGACAGTAGTTTTTACTATACAATGACCATTGCGAAACAAAGGCTACATGATCGAATGGAAGAAACATTTCAACAGGCAATGTACGATAAGCAGAAGCATTTATGTCATGTACAGCGTAAAACATAGATTGCATTTGTTTTATACGGCAAGGGCTCATTGTAGCTGTGGTTTTCGGCCTGTAGTTATCTTCCCAGAAGTGTTCGTGTCTCCACAGAAAGTTTCGTCGGGACTAATAATTAGCGGCGACAGAGTTATTTGCAATCCCGTAGCGGTATCCATCAAATAATCAAATCCATCACATTTCCGCGGTGAACTTAGCAACGCAACCAAATCCAGTTTATCCGTACATGTTCCACAGTGCCAAACGGTGTTGAGTTTGGATGGGATGCTGCGACAGTTTGACATTTAGCAGTTCAATTACAACAATAGCCGTTTAGTATCGTATCGTATTCGCAACATAGTCCTGTCGTGATATTTAGAATGATCAGCATGCCATGAACAGACTACAATAACCGACACATCAGTCAACTGTATGTACTGGGCAGATGAACATTAAAAAGACAGTTCTTGTTCAATACACGTTGTTGTGTATGCCTCTACGTAAAGCTTGAGCAACACAGATAACGTAACACATGCAGTTAAGTTTCACACACAAGTAACGAGCAATTCAATAGCCCAACTCTCAAGTTGTTTGCGAAGTCAATTTACGTCGTTGCATATCACGTGAGAATATGAACCAATCACCGTGTGCTGATTCTCGACCCAGAAAAAAAAAGAAACTCTATTTTTAAGCTCGCCGCAGCTGTGCTTATAATTATCTGTGAAGTAATTAATATAATACCACTTGTTTTTGTGTGATTAGTTTGTTAAGCATTGCCTCCTACTGTTTCCAGAGTTTAATTATCATAAAATGCAGCCCCTTGAAACAGCTATTAGAGCAAAATAATGTTGCTATTTCTCGTAAAATTCAGTAATGTCTTTGCTCATATTCCATACTCAACCCACAAATTATATTATTTAGTGATGGATGGAGAACATTAAAAGTATGATCTTTTGGATTAAATGAAATAATTTAGATGTGGCTTCTTGGGTGTTTTTTTCTTTCTTTATTTGTTCTATTCTTTTTTTCGAGCTTCGCTCTTGGGCAACTGTTTGCTTCTTGGAACAGATAATATCCTCAGACAACTATCTGTGAATATTTTTTCGCAAAAAGTAGTTTACTGTTTCTATATAACCATCATAAAAGCTTAGTTTGTTTATCGATCACAAATATTCCCTTTGGTTTTTGTAAAAAGGTATCAATATAGAAGAAAATCAGGCTTGTTATCTGATGTGACTGATGCTTTACACATCAAGGGTGTCTCGCTATTACTGCAGTATGGTATATAGAGATTACAGCACCTTGTTGCAATCTGGTGAGTTGTGCTGTCTGTATATTACGCCACAGATGATGTTTGTCTTCGTTTGGAAAGTAATTTCAACCCAAAGTGCCTGGAATGCTTCATTAGAATTCTTTTCTATTTTCATTGTATTCTTGAATTGACAGTAGATCTTTTGCACTTCAGAACCATTATCACAGAGGTTTTGGTAAATTTTCGGTTGTTTGACAAGTATAAGTCAAAGTTGAAAGACCCGTGACCACTGACAGCCCTGAGCAACTTCAGCTAGTCGAAATATTTCTATCGTTTGATTATATTTGCTTTGCTTCGCGTAGTTTTCGCCAGCAATGAAAAATACTGTACAGAACTGGAAGAAGAAGAATTCGAAAATGTATTTGACCAAAACCGCCAGTAATTTCAACAAGTGTATCAGATTTCACTTAAACGTATTCAACTTGAAACTCAGCCAAAAAAAGAAAGGCGTGTTTTCTTAGGCACTTATTTAGTTTAAATGCAACCCAGGCTGGAGTATCATGGCATCTAATGAATATGTAGATGTTGAACATAAGCTCTGTATATATGATATGAGTAATGAAGTCACGGATAGACTTTTTTCTTTGTTACTCCGGAAGGTCTCCATCCGGTTCAAAGATTTAGTACTCAGTGAAGAATTTTAAATTCTCCCGTTTCGAGCGCCTAAGTTTTATAATCTTCCCCCCTTTGCCGCCTTGAAAATGAGGGTTTTCAAAACTGAGACTAAATCGAATACGCGGTTCAGCAAAAGTGAAGGCCCGCGGAAACGGATGCAAACTACCACATACCTAAAATGGAGCAATTTTTACGAGCCAGTTCTATTAAATACCCACTCCCGCAAAAGTACTTTTTACTAATTCGCGAGCTTACAGCTGCCTTGCTGCTTTGATTAATTCATATTGCTTGGTCTTTTAGAGGTGCTACTGTTTTGAAAAAATTGCTTTTTTTACTAGATTGGTTCTCTACAAGGATATTATCATTTCAAACATTTTGTAACCGAGCAGAGATCAAAACGAAGCATTCATCACCATGAGAAGACAAGACTCCTACTCGCCGAACAAGGGATAACACGTTATATTTATATGAGTATGCGTCCATCTACGAGAATATAATATGTATGACTGCATGTTCGTGTATGTGTACTTGTATTTTAGATGTGCATGCAACACCATCAAACACATGCCTGTATTTTTTTTGTCTACGTGAATGTATTAGTGTTCATACCGGCTAATTTGATTTGCAGTTGTACTTAAGAAATATATAACGCGTTTCCGTGTAATATAGCCTTATCTAAACACGCCGGAAGTTGGGAGAACACGAAAGTAACGTAGGGAAAGCACGAGGCCGCCTTTTATAAAATAAGTAGTCAACAAAACACATCACGTATCACGTCAGCATGTAATACACTCTAAGTCTAACACGGTTATATAATTTTGCGTGTGTGTGTGTGTGTGTGTGTGTGTGTGTGTGTGTGTGGTAGGCTGGCAGGTTTATATATTTGGTGTCTGTACGTTTTTAATGTCAATCTGCGTTTGATGTGTGTTTTGTAGCTATTGTAAACGTTATTGCTTTAAATTTGCAAATTCTTTTTTTTTTTGTTTTTGTTTTTTTTTTCCGTGTTTTTCTTTTCTGGGTGGAGAATCAGCACACGGTGATTGGTTCACATTGTCACATGACAAAAGCTGT
The DNA here is from genome assembly GCA_964036295.1 of Plumapathes pennacea. Lineage (NCBI taxonomy): Eukaryota > Metazoa > Cnidaria > Anthozoa > Antipatharia > Myriopathidae > Plumapathes > Plumapathes pennacea. Next base: position 10,793,555 of record OZ038462.1, read on the forward strand.
ACAGCCTGAACACAAACTGACTCTCGTCATCTGCAGACATTCCGAGTTTGCAAGAGATCTCTCTTGCAAAAATATATTGCTACAAATATTAATCGAAATTGATAGTCGTGTAGCTAACGCACGGATAGGACCCATCATGATTACGACGTTATACAATACCAAACCTGTCACGCTAAAATCTGTTAAACTATTCCAGATGAAAGAGACAAATTCACCACGTACCCTAGGCCAGGCCAAAGAGACATGTCAAGTAATCATGTTGTGTTGTATAATTCAACTGAAAGCCGAACCTTTAATTTTGCAGTTTAACACGGCATTTAAGTAAAAAACATGCATTAACGTGCTTTCTAGAAAAAATTGAACAGCAATCTTTCTACTTATAACCTAGTACAATAAGAGACAATCGCCGTTTTCAATCTTGTTATATACGAGCACAGTCTAGTAAACACAATCACCTTTTCGATATTTCTTGTTGCCAGCATTAACTGATATTGTACAAATACACTAACATTGTAAATGTTTTTATAAAAAAATATCCGTTGTTCCTTGTCTGAAATTCTCAACGTAAAAGAAAAGTAATAAACCGACAATGGCCGTTTACAATTGTGAAATTGACACCCCCCTCCTGGTTTCAATTTTTAGAACATGCTCTCCCCTTCATCCCTCAATTCACCCCCCTTCCCCCCGCCCATCTCCGTGTTTCCATCTTAAAGTGAATCTGTCAAGGCCTCTGAGACTGTACAGGCGGCCATGATCATACCCATTTGCACCACAGCCTGATGGGTATGTAAACGCTCTTTGCGCCTGCCTTTAAAACGACCCCGCAAAAAGCGTTCTTGGGGAAGGGCTTGGACAGGCTGCGTGTCGGGCGTTTTGACTTGCGCCTCCCTTTCTCTTGTGCGTGGCCTCCGTTTAATGCTGTCTAGCATTTTTTTCGCCTTGGCCCGAAGTCCCCCGTTAGGTGGCGGAACGTCAATGCTTTTATCTGGTCCAGCAGCCTCAAAACTGAGTTCACTTTCAGGGACAATCTGAAAAAATATACACAGGGAATCATTTAACTACTTGGACGAGCACAATGCATCAATTGAAATGAATAATCAGGTTCACGATAAACTGCATTAAGTCAGTTAATGAGCTCTCCCAAACATTCACTTTACCACAGTGTAAAAAACTTGGATTGTGATCTCTTTCGCTTTAAATGACTCAATATACATCAATCTAAAAGAAACTATGACAGTGAGAGGAATCAACATACAAAACGTATAATTTTTCAACTGGGTAGAGAGGCGAGAGAAGTAGCAAAGACTAGCTCTATCACTTCAGTTACTGTAAGGTGTACAAACCAGCTGACAAACAAGGAACAGCAACAAAAGCCAAAGTACACGCGACCCAACAAACGCGGCGTACTTAGGGTCACCTGTACCTCGGTTTTTGTTGCTGTTCCTTTTCTTTAGCTGGACTTGGCGTGCCTTGGGTCTCGTGTTCCGACTGTGGTTTTGGCTTTTCAGATGAACTGCGTTCTTTAAAAATACGTACCATGCATGACGCATGTTGTCTATATCTTAGAGATTTGACTTGGGTTGTGTCATCAACTGTCTTTAGAACGTGTTGTGCTGCAGTGTTATCGTTCCCAGCTTTCCCAGTAAACGTTTTTTCAATTCCATCTTCTCCTTGTTGGACGTCGCCCTGTTTCTTTCTCGTCTCTGACACTGTACGTTCTTCATAATTGGTTTCCATTTGCTGTGGTTCATCCCCGATTGTCCCCAAGGTTGCCTCCCCTGTATCAGAGAATGATGATTTAAGCCGTGTGTCCGATGCATCCTCGTTGCATTCAGATCTCCGATACCTTGGGAGTTTTACTTGAGTTGTGTCATCTACTTTCTTTAGAGCTTGTTGTGGGGTCGTGTTATCGTGCCCAGAGTTCCCAGTACGCGTTTTCTCAATTCCATCTTCTCCTTGTCGGGCGTCGTCCTGTGTCTTTCTCGTCTCTGAAACTTCATGTTCTTCATAATTGGTTTCCGTTTGTTGTGGTTCATATCCCATTGTCCTTATGGTTGCCTCCGCTGTATCAGAAGATGACGATTTAGGCCGTGTCTCCCCGGGATCCTCCTTCTTTTCAAATCTCGGATATCTTGGAGATTTGACTTGGGTTCCATCACTCACTGTCTTTGGGATGTGTGGTGGTGCCGTGCTATTGATTACAGTTTTTCCAGTACTCGATTTTTCAATTGCATCTTCTACTTGTCGAACGTCGTCCTGTGTCTTTCTCGGCTCTGATACTCCACGTTCTTCATAGCTGATTTCCGTTTGCTGTGGTTCATCCTTTGTTGTCTTCAAACTCACTTGCGCTGTATCATAGGACAATGAATAAGGCGGTATCTGCATGGCATCCTCCTTGTCTTCAACTTTCATATATCTTGGGTGTTTGACTTCGGTTGTGTCATCCACTCTCTTTAGAGGTTGTTGTGGGGTCGTGTTATCGTGTCCAGCTTTCCCAGCACCCGTTTTCTCAATTCCAATTTCTACTTGTCGGACGTCATCCTGTGTCTTTCTCGTTTCTGATACTCCACGTTTTTCAAAATAGATTTCCGTTTCCTGTGGTTCATCCACCGTCGTCTTCAAACTCGCTTCCGTTGTATCATAAAACAATGAATTAGACGGTATGTGCACGCCATCCTCCTTGTTATCCAATTGCAGATATCGGGGGGATTGGACTTCGGCTCCATCACTGACTCTTCTTGCAAGGTGTCGTGGTGCCGTGTTATTGATTACAGTTTTATCAGTACACGATTTTTCAATTCCATCTTCTCCTTGTCGGACGTCGTTCTGTGTCTTTCTCGTCTCTGATACTCCACATTCTTCATTATTGGTTTCCGTTTGCTGTGATCCATCCCCCATTGTCCTCAAGGTTGCCTCCGCTGTGTCAGAAGATAATAATTTAGGCCCTGTCTGCGCGAAATCCTCCTTGTTTTGAGATTTCAGATATCTTGGGCATTTGACTTGGGTTCCATTACTCGCTGTCTTTAGATAGTGTTGTGGTGGCGTGATATCGTGCCCAGCTTTCCCAGTACCCGTTTTTTCAATTACATCTTCTACTTGTCGAACGTCGTCCTTTGTCTTTCTCGTCTCTGATACTCCACGTTCTTCATAGCTGATTTCCGTTTGCTGTGGTTCATCCCTCGTTTCCTTCAAACTCGCTTGCACTGTATCATACGACAATGAATAAGGCGGTATCTGCACGGCATCCTCCTTGTTCTTAAATATCATATATCTTGGGTGTTTGACTTTGGTTGTGTCATCCACTGTCTTTGGTGCGTGTTGTGGGGTCGTGTTATCGTGTCCAGCTTTCCCAGTACCCGTTTTTTCAATTCCATTTTCTTCTTTTCGGACGTCGTCCTGCGTCTTTCTCGTCTCTGATACTCCACGTTCTTCATAGCTGATTTCCGTTTGCTGTGGTTCATCCCTCGTTTCCTTCAAACTCGCTTGCACTGTATCATAGGACAATGAATAAGGCGGTATCTGCACGGCATCCTCCTTGTTCTTAAATATCATATATCTTGGGTGTTTGACTTTGGTTGTGTCATCCACTGTCTTTGGTGCGTGTTGTGGGGTCGTGTTATCGTGTCCAGCTTTCCCAGTACCCGTTTTTTCAATTCCATTTTCTTCTTTTCGGACGTCGTCCTGCGTCTTTCTCGTCTCTGATACTCCACGTTCTTCACAGTTGACTTCCGTTTGCTGTGGTTCATCCACCGTTGTCTTCAAACTCGCTTCCGCTGTATCACAAAAAAACAATGAATTAGGCTGTATCTGCACGGCATGCTCCTTATCAAATCTTATATGTTTTGGGGATTTGACTTGGGTTCCATCACTCCCTGTCTTTACAAAGTGTAGTGATGCCGTGTTATTGATGACAGTTTTCCCAGTACAAGTTTTTTCAATTCCATCCTCTTGTCGAACGTCGCTCTGTGTCTTACTTGTCTCTGATACTTCACATTCTTCACAAATGCTTTCCGTTTTTTCCAGTTCATCTTCCAGTTCATCCTCCATTTCTCTTAAGATCTCTACCACTTTATCAAGATGGTATAATTCGAGCAACGTCTGCGCTCCATCCTTCTTGATCTCAGTAGATGAGGTTTGAAGCGGCTTAATAGGAGCGTAATTGCCATCTTGTATGCCGTTAATAATTATTTCTTCAAGAGCGGGAGGCTCCTTGCCATCAGCATAAAAGGATTGCCTTTTTCCATCCACAATCACCACATAAGTGGGATCAAGGCTTAGGTTCTGGGGGATTACGTCTATAGGATAGATACTTGGTCCGGTTGTGTCTTCATTCATGTTAGACATCCGAGTGCTACTCTGCGCAATGTTCCGTTTTGGTGTTCTTGCGGGCGCTTCGACTGTGGCTGAATGCGCGACATGTGTCGTGGTGTTTTCGGCTTCCGCAGTTTGCGCAGTGTATGTAATTTGCTGCCCGTTCGGCGTTAGTGTTGGACAAGTACTTTTCTTTCGACTATCTTTTCCATTTTCTTTCCCATCGGCTTTGGTTTTGTTTGTTTTCACTGGCAGTGGAGGAACCCATCCAAGTGGGTTGGTCACAGGTGGAAATGTCACCTCCAGGTTTAGTTTGTTCCACGTGTTTTTCACGCCAGAGACCTGGGTGTGGTTCTGCACACTAATAGTTGTCCGTGTTTGTTCCGGCAACTTTGTAGGTTGATGTGTGCTGTCTTCAGGTCGGTTCAACTTGCTGTGGCTTCCTTCCTCTTCCTTGGCGCTTTGGTTCAAATTCGGTGGAATAATAACTTTGATCGTTGTGTCGGCCTTTTTGGCCAGTCTTTCTGATGTTGAACCATTTTGATAGTTCTGCGTTCCGCTTCTTGTTACTTCAGGATTGTTGGCTGCCCTTTCCTTTTTGCGCCATTTTCTCCAGAGATTCTTGGTTTTCTCCTTAAAAGAATCATTCTTGGTGTTGTTCTGTTCACTGACATCCTTTCGGGGTTGTTTCCTTGACATTGTAAGTCTGTTTTGGTCATTTTCGAGTGTATTCCAACTTTGTTCATAATTCTTGGATTTCCGTGATTTAGAAAAGTGTGGAATTACATCGTTCATCTGTGGGGTGGCATTTTCGTCCTGCTTGCTTGAAGTAGAACCACGGTAATGTAGGTTATATTTACTGCTTGTTACTTCAGGAATTTGGGATGCAGCCTTATTCTCACGCCTATTCCACTCGTTGTTGATGTTCTCCTTGTAGTAAAATTGTTTCTTTACGGCAAAAGTGCCGTTTTCTTTTTGCTTCTTTTTCCTCCAGTGCTTCCACCGGCCCTTTTTTTCAATTTTCCTGGATTTTCGTAAAAAATAATTGAATAAGAAAAATATTAAAGGAGAAAGAGGGTAAGAACTGAAGTGTTCTCTAGGAACCTTTTATTTGTTATAATATAAATATAGGCTTTAAGTCGGTACACAGCAGTGCTCACTAGTTTCATTCAAAACTTCATAATTTCCCCAAGTAAGTGTGCCAATCAAATGGAACTTTTTATTTTTACTAAATCCAAATAATATTGACAAGTTGTTCCTACATAGGCGAAAAAAATTTCAAGTCTATTTTAGATGAACAAACGAGAGTTGCATGCATAACTAAATTGTTTGTAATATTACCTCACCTTTTATTTTCATCAGTGCTGGGGTTCGCTGTGCTTATGCGTAGCGCATTAACCAAATCAACACCGTTCATTCCAAATTCTCCTGATGTAAAAAAAATCAAATAAATAACAGCAGGCATGTGCTTTTAAAGTTGAAATGGCGTTGTTTCTAGTCAAATGTTAACCTGCTTGTGGTCTGTTCTAACTTTGTTTGCTTATGGGAAAACTATGTATTTCATTCGATACAATTTTATTCACAAGAAAGTATTTTCTTGTGCCAAATTATTATAGAAAATGTGGATGTGGAGCTATGCAGGTTATTTTATGATCCACGGAGCCCGAGGTCCTTTCTCCGAAAACATCACAATCATGCGGTCTTCTGCTGCGCCATCATACGATATTTTATAGATTTGGACTCATTTTTTTTTTCTCTTTTTCTTTCTTTTTGACTGCGGAAGTCAATTCAGAATATTTCCTAGAGTCGCTTCAAACTACTCACAAACTTTGGCTCAGTGACAGTATTCTCCAGGAAATTCTTTCCGCGCTCCGGCGCTATATTAGCTGACACACTCAACCACAGAATACGCCAGGATGTATTACTCACCATGTGCCAGAAAGGGCAATGTAGCAATCTCGAACAGCGACCAAAAGTAATCGTCGCTCATGAGTAAAACGCCATCCATATTGATAGACGGGCTGTCTTTACTCAATTAAAGTGGCTTCACTGTTCTAATCGTTTGTGACGTACACTGTTTTAATCGTTTGTGACGTGCTTATTTATGTAAAAGTAGTGATCTTCAAATAATTGCGAGTTTCTGATGATTAATTTTCATTTGTGCGCCTTAACTATTTAAAAAAGAAAACCGACAGGTAGCTCAACTTTAGAAATAACAAACGCTTTGAGTATGCCAGGAGCGCATTTGGAGGCCGCGCATGCACAATACGTTTGCCGAGAGTTTGAATCATGTCGAGGAGCCGAAAATATCTGACTGGCTGTGTTTGCGAACACTGGCAGTCGGCCGAAAGTTTCTTGAAGTATCAATTCTCACTTCATCACTTTGTGTGTTTTCTGGAGAATCTTCATTATGAACTTACTACACTGTCATTGTCTAACTTTGTCGCGACTATGAACCTGTAGACTGAGTTTGTATACGAATGCATTTTCACCTGCCAATCGAGAATAAATAGGCGACAGTCGAAAAAGTAGTTAAACGCGGATCACTTTCAGAGCGCTTCGATCAATTTCTTTTTTGGGTGTCTTAAAGAATGAAAGTTGGTAAACTGAGGGTGGACAACGGATCCGGACGGACCTCGGTTGATCGTCAGTTTTTTTTTTTTTTTTTTTTTTTTTCACTGAAGATCACAATAAAATGACAGTCAAGAAGGTTGACACCCTGATAGCAATGGGTTCTTTACTGGATTTCTTCTCGGAAGACCGATCGAAGAGATAGCAAGAACTCATTTACGCTAATGTCGGTTTTTGAGGTCAGCGGAGTCGCACACAAGTCCAGCCGGTGCAACAGTGAAGCGTGGACAACGACTTCACTGTTGAGTATTTTTAATGTGTGAATTTCCGCTTTTGCCAGTTCTCTTGCTTTTGGCCCGTATACAGAAGATTTCTTTAACTCCTGGGGCTGTCATTTCATGCCTGGAGGCAGGAAATTTACCAGTCTAAAGGCCAATACGTCGAGTGTTCGAAATCTTCCGAGCATCGGACGAACCTGCAGGTCGTATCAATTTTAATGGCCCATAGTTAACGCTACTGATATTGTTCTTAGTGTTTCATAGAAAACGAAAATGTATCGGGGATATTCATCGTTACCACAAATCAACAGTCAACGTGCGTGGCCGAATGTTCAACACTGAATACTTGAGTTCCGTGTATTGCAGTTGTGGTTGATATTTTTGCTAAGCGCTTGTTTTACAGTATGTCAATTAAAAGGTTTATCTTAGGTATTTTTTATTCACAGGAACGGATCTACGCCACTGAACGTGGGAAGTCATCCCATTTCTTCTCTCGTAACTGCTCGTCCGCTGTTTCATTACCCACACCCGAATTTGCCTGTCTTTGGCGCCATGGGTTTCGAGTCCTTATTTTTGAGTTATTTGTTGTGTGCTCTCGCCCTGCAATATGTGATTATCTACAAAGTGGTAAGTGCGAAGAAAATAGCTCCAGACGAATAATTCGTACCAATGAAACCAGGGCACTTTGACAGAAATCATAAACTCGAACAGCTCTTCAACTGTATTTTAGCTGTCGTATTTTATACATGAATTGTAATTTACGATGTTTTAATATTAATCACAATATTCAGAGGCTTGAAATCTTGAGGCATCAGGTTTCGATTTTGATATTTTGGGCATTTAATTGCATTCCGCGAAGTGTTGCTATCAAGATGACAGTTCAAAATGTAATTGGCTGAGTTGATGTCGAATTTTACAGTACAGTATGTGTTCGCACTTCCTGTGTGTCCTCAATATTTTTTTTTATAATCGTTCAAAATGTTTTTGTTCACACTGTGCTTAAAGGAACTGAAGTTTGTCATATATTATAAAGCTTTAATGCCACCTGACTCTTTATTGCAATTTTAATACTGCCTTCAAATTGTTTAAAGAAATTCAAGAAGCATTATATCCAGAAAAAAAAAAAAAAAAAAAAAGGAGAGAGAGAGAGAGAAAGAAGAAGAAGAAAAAACCATCACTACAGTGTATTTTTGGCATTTTTTTCTTGTTCTGTGAATATTAACACCACAGTCTTTACTGTTTACTGCATTTTTCGCCTTGTGCTGAATGTGCATGACTCTTCTGTCTCAGATATTAATCAGAAATTAGCATAATTATCTTTGAAGTAATGTGTATAATACCACTTGTTTTTGTGTGATTAGTTTGTTAAGCATTGTCTCCTACTGTTTCTAGAGTTTAATTATTGTAAAATGCAGCCCCTTGAAACAGCTATTATAGCAAAATAATGTTGCTATTTCTCGTAAAATTCAGTAATGTCTTTGCTCATATTCCATACTAAACCCACAAATTATATTATTTAGTGATGGATGGAGAACATTAAAAGTTTGATCTTTTGGATTAAATGAAATAATTTAAATATGGCTTCTAAGGTGTTTCTTTTTTTTTTTTTTTTTTTGTTTGTTTTTGTTCGAGCTATGCTCTTGGGCAACTGTTTGCTTCTTGGAACAGATAATATCCTCAGACAACTATCTGTGCATATTTTTTTGCAAAAAGTAGTTTAGTGTTTATTTATAACCATCATAAAAGCTTAGTTTATTTATAGATCACAAATATTCCCTTTTGTTTTTGTAAAAAGGTATCAATATAGAAGAAAATCAGGCTTGTTATCTGATGTGACTGATGCTTTACACATCAAGGGTGTCTCGCTATTACTGCAGTATGGTATATAGAGATTACAGCAACCTTGTTGTTTATTCCCTCAGAACATTCATATGATTGATGTTCATCTTGTGGTGTTTGTCATTGTCTCTCTGAGTAGAAGAATGGCCTGGAATGTTTTAAAGAAGGTATGCTTAATAATAGACCATTTTCTCAAATTATACTGTGCATACATCAGAGAAGCCTGATGGGTCACAACTTTATATTCAAACTGTTCCTGTATTTTTCCTTGATTAATAGTTTGTATTTATGTGTAGACACGAAATTGAAGATTATCTTGAGTTTTAAAGCAATTTTCTGCATCATGCATGCATGTTTGAGTTCTCACCAAACAATACTCTTATTGAACATTTATTGTAGCTGGTCAAGCTTTGATGTACTTGCAAAACCTCAAGAAACTGGTCTTAAGGTGATTCCCTAGAAAAAGAATCTGTCATAGATTTGTAATGAAACTTGGCACAATTGTACAACAACTCAAGTAGGCCACAATGATGCAATAAAAACAAGGGTTCACCATGCTTGTTTGTACAGTATAAGCTGACAAATATGGTGTTCTAACGTCTGTTGTGCACACCCTGATAATGGGAAATAAGGTCAATGATTTTAAATGAAATCTGAAATATCACCAAACCCTCAAATTTATTCTATAAATTATTCACCTATGTCACAGAAAAATATATGTGAATAGCTCCATATTTATTGTAACACCAAAAATTGGTGGGAAGTTGATGTGCTGTCTTGAGCTGGAAGTGGCCCAATCCGTAACATTTCTTTCAACTGCGTAAAATCTGCCCATAGATTTCTGCCTATTTTTTCCTGTTTTACTGGGAATGCTGTTATTAATAAAGTTATGGAATAAAAAATGGGAGTCACCATGCTCATTTTTGTGCATTTGTCAGGAAAGTGTGAATATTCACTTCAAAATATGTCTTCCTGAGAGGGGACTGGGACCAGTTTCAACTTTCAAGGTGGCTATTCCTACAAGGAACGACAAAAAATAGAATTTATTTGCGTAAAGGGTATAAAGAACTTTTGATCTTGAAATTTTGGTGGTTCTTAATGTCCACCATGTTATGCACACTAAAGATGCGTAATTCAAAACTAGGGAATCACCTTAATAGTATATAATTGATATGGAATTAATTAATTTTTTAAAACTGCTTTCTTGTAGGAACTAACACTGGAGGTGCTTTACACAGTGAAGCATTTTCTGCTCACATTCCTTAAGGGTATTGTCCTCTTGTCAATGCTGGTCACATTTGTTTGGTTGCTATGGAAACTCTTCCAGCAGAACTCTGGGCAAAATTGCCTGTTCCTCTGCTACCCGTAAGTGATCAAGTTTCTCAGGCCCACCAGAGATCAATATCATATACATAGAGGAAGTTACACTGGCGTGAAGATATGTATTTTATTCTCCAGTAATAAAAACAATAATAAAATCCATATCCTTAAGCCACTGTGTAATTTTCTTTTTATTATGTAGACACAGGTATTTTATGGGAAAATGTACAAACTGTCAACCATTCAAAAGTGGGAAATGATGCCATCCCATCAATATCCTCACTAGTGAGGATATGGAATCACAGGAGGCCCGCATGTAGTTTCGTATAGGTTTTATGCTTGGCATATTTTCCAATGAAACATTTAAGATTTAACCTTTAAAAATGCAGACAATTCTTCTGAGATTTAAGAAGAAAATGTATGAGTGATTTAGTAAGAACTGAGATGTAATTATTAAGCAAGCTACAGTATCAAAAATCAAGGTTTTTGTACTGTGATAGTTTATACACTGTAAAGTTATGTACATGTACCTCAGTCTATGATGACAAACTGAAGGAAACAAATTGAAGTTGATCACTTAAGTGAGTATGTAAAAGTGTTAAGAAAGTTGTACAGGTGTGCATTTATTATGTCATGTGACTTTTGGCTGCACGGCAGCACGCCATTTTCCTAGACCCAGTTCTGTACAGTATGCTGTCACTCTTGTAATTGATCAACTGCATTTTTTCTCATCAAAGATAGATAATGAGCCATGGATAATGCAATAAGGAGAATTTTCAATCTGATAACTTGTAGGCTTGTACAGGTAGATTTTCCTGAGAACTTGCATGCTCTGTCTGGAGTGAGTCATGGATGATAATTATTTGCCCTTGGCTAGCTGCCAATTCTTTTTGTCATTACATTTGATTTTTGGTTAGGAAAATTTTGTCGGTATGTGTAAACTCTCTCTCTATTGCAGACTTGTGATATATTTATTTACCTTTGGCCTGACGTTGGACCCACAAGGAAGCAAAGTTATCTTGAAGCTCAGCTCACATCAAGAACTCAGTACGATGTCGCAGATACGGCTGCTACAGGGGCAGACTCAAGATAAGCAAGCGGTAGCTAATGGTACACTCAAGCAGGATCCAGTGATAATGCAGCAGTGCTCATTACCACCAGATGCCGTGCGGTATGAAGCAGAATGCCTCAGAACAGATTTCAATATGAGAGTGAAGCAAGTGCTGTTTCAGTCTCTTTTTTGTGCTTATTACGTTGGTTTTATTCCCATGATATTTGCTGAGGTGAGTTTAGTGCATTTTTTGGTGATTCTTCAACTGTTCCAGTTCGTACCATTTTTTTTGCTGGAATTTTCAAAGGTTACACTTGGCAAGAAGTTGCTCAAGTCCACAAACTTGTGTTTGATTTTCCACATGTACCTCACACAATATTAGTTCAAAATATTTATGTACCGACAGTATTTAGTAGCTATTTTGTCTACCTACAAAAAAAGGTGATATTCCAGGGGGGTGGGAGGGGGTAAGGGAGGGTGGGGGAGGGGGTTTTAGTCAAATGAACTTTTACTGTATGGGTCTTAAGTAAATTGAAGGCATCAAAACTGTAAATTCTTGGCATGCTTTTCTTGGTACCCTTCAGCAGTCAAATTAAGTTGGAGTCATGCCCATTTTATTACCTCTTAGGGGCCAAAACGAAAATTCCCGATGAGCATCCCCATCCTTTTTATGTGGGAGTCCCCCCTGGGTTGTATTACCCTTCCTGAAAATGTGTTGAGGATGGCAACTCTGTATAAATTATATTAATTTATTGTCTTTCAAAATAATGTAGTTCTAAAGTAATGCACCCTTAATTCAGTTTTTGAAAATATGGACCCCTCTGTTTGATAAAATAAATGAGCTGAACACTTTTCCTTCACTGCCTGTCTGCAGCAACATCATATTTACTATGACCTCTGGTGGGCTTGTCAACACATTTTATTTGTCTGGCTGAGTTCCATGCTCATGCTTGGTATGTTCCTGTTACCGCTGAGTTACTGTGATGCATTACACAAGTGTGCAATGCACCTTGGCAGCTGGGAGAGATGTCACCCTGGTCACCGGGAAACTCCTCATGTGTGAGTATTGGAATCTTTGAAATCCTTGTTTCATCTCTGTAAAATGCATCTCTGCTAAGAGCCATTTTTGGATGACTGTCAAAATAAATAATAATCAAGTACACTGCCAATCACAAGGGCCGTGAAGAAACACTTTCATCCAATCAGAAGCCATTTAAAGTAGTCCATGTTTGAGTTTACTGTGAAGAAGAAACCAATTGGAAAGTGAGGAAGTGCCATCACCATTAATTTTTGTTTTCTTGCAGAAGAAAAAATATAATTATATAATTGTTATTATATTATGATAATATTATAATAATAATGTATTATATGTGGAGCCACAATATAACTCTTCAGCCGAAGTTACTAACAGTAAAATGTATGGAACAGAACCCCGGTATAGCTATAACCCTGGTATAATAAAATTCATGTTATATCGAAGTCCATGTTAAAACAAACACAATTCTAGAAGCCAAAACTCAAACCTACCTTCACAGAATCTTGGATCCACTCCATTAACCAAACACATGTAAAATGTACAGTACATTTGAACTAAACTATTTTGTGATCTGCTTCCCCTTTACAGTTGGTCAGCACTCACAGTCTGGCCTCAGGGTGTACTTGTACGGCATGGCAAAGCCCTCTACAAGGCCTTAGGAGTTCACAATGTTGCCTTACCAGGAGATCTACATCATGTGAGATTTTTTGTAAGTATGCAGAGTTGAGTTAGTAATAATTATGACCTATCAAATATTTCCTTCCACGCGTGATTGGTAGAATCGTGGCACGTTACCAAATGACGTTATCAGTGAATAACCCCCGCCTGGCTAACTATTGCTGTTTATTGACAATATCCAAATACAGTTCTATTTATTTAGTCACAAAAATCATTACAAGATGACTACTGAGGAGGACATCAATTTATTGGTCAAAAGAGCAGTTCCAGAAAGCACTAAAAGCTTCACAGTTTCCACGCCGTTATTTGTGCTGTGAGAGGAAATATTTGAAGGATAATAAAGACAATATACTACTTTTGGCTTCGGAAATATGCACAGATAATATTGTCCTTGGACATTATCTGTTCCTCGAAGCTCACAGTTGCCCTCAAGAGCGAACTGTTCACTTCTTGGAACAGATAATATCCTCGGACAATATTATCCATGCATATTTCCTCACCAAAAGTAATTTATTGTTTATTTAGTCAGAGAAGTGAGTCAATCTTTTTAATTTGTATCTTTGCAATATTGTCCAAATTATAAAGTAAAGATGAGTGCATGTACAGTATTGAACGACAGTAGGAGGGCTAGCACTGCTGTTAGTTTTATTCAGTTGAAGTAAGTGCATGGTTGCATGAAAGGCTAATGCCCAGGACTACAGTAGACTTTTTTTATAGTAGTGTCTAACAATGAAAATGAAGTTATCCCTACAAGACATGTGTATTGTTATACAGTCAACCTTATCTAAGGCAGACTCCCTGACCACAGAGAGAGTCCAGTTACAGTCCAGTAATAAAATGTTTATTATACGACGAACGAAGTGGGGCAACCGTTTTCGCTGCGCGCAAAATGGAACAAAAAATGACACATTCATAAACTTTGCTTGCGAAAAAAGATCACGTAAGCTAATAAACCAGTTGATCTGGTTGCTGACGAGTGCAATATGCTCCCATCTTTGCACTCGTTTTGGCCTGTATTTTTTTGCACTCAAAAATGTGAAGTCGTGTAATAAAAATCCTTAATATGCTGAAGAATAATTTTGGTCCTCCACAGTTTATGTTTGAGTCACCCTTGCGGCTGATCAACTGGATGGCATGCGTCTTGCTTGTGTTGGTCTTGTATCAGCTGTTCCTTCTCATCAGATGTTACTACTGGCATCAGGTGCTGTCAATTACAGGAATGCTAGCCTTCAACTATGTTGTCCTTTATAGAATATTCCGTGATCGCTGGGCAATGCAGGCAGTTTTGAAAGAGCGTGGTGACACGTAAACCATATGTGGTAGCAACACATCTGAAGATATATAGAGTGTAGAACTTACAGTATGGTAGACCCCCAGGAAAAGATGTGCAGTAAGCCTGTGAATATAACCACCTATGTGTCTCTGAGAGAAGCTGGAAACTTCTGTTCTAGTGATGCCAATATACTAATAAGAGTTCAGGCATCACTTTGTGCAGGTGAAAACAATATTCTTGACATCAAAGGAAACGGTTGAACAATAGATGGATTGAAAGTTCACAATACTCAACTGACCAACCACTCAAACATTATTTTGACTTTTTACAACCAATCACATTGTGAATATACTGGCCAATCACATTGTGACCAAACTGAGCAACCACAGCATCAACTAGAGGCTTTTCTAAATAATATTTCTCTGAAGACAATCACTGCTCAGGTTGTCAAAACTTCCTTCGTCTTCAACAGTCTGATAACCCGAACAAAAACATATTGCGATAATCATAGTGGTGTCAAGGTCTCTTCTGACAAAGTTATGGATAGATTAGCAATGACAACTTCACCTGTGTGAAGTGATGCCTATTTTGGGCTGATTGATATACAAGTAATCAGTATGGATTTTTTTGCCTCAAACATTGTAGACACATACTATACTCTTATCTTGGTGACTGAGGCTAGTGTTAGGTGAGTGTATTCACAGGCCAGGAAAGCTACACTCTGCTTTTAAATCTGCTTTTGAGGTGATTTTTGTAACACTTAGTACCTCTCTGTGAGGCAAACCTTTTTATAGGGTACTGTAAATGCTCTAATAATTAAACCTAAATTAAATTGCCCTTGCCAATACTAAGACCATCTACAAAGTCAATCGGTCAATCCTTGAAAGAAGCCCCCTTCCCTTCCCATCTCCAATTTCTATTTTCATTTTCACTTTGAGCACCAAATTAGTAGAGAAACAAGACAAATGACGTGCATTGGATGCTTGTGTGGTATATTTTTGAATTTTACATTTCCCACATCAAACTTCATATACCCCCCCATGGGCTTATTAGAGCATTTACGGTACATTGGCTGTATTTTTTTTTTTTTTTTTCTGGCATTTCTGAAGTGTTTTTATAGAATGGATTGATAGCTGGGAAGCTGTTTGACATTAATTACCACCATGTCTAGTACAAGACAGCAGTAAAGAGGGCTATTGATACATGGAAAAACTGCATTCTGTAGCAAACTGTTGAAGGGTCCTTGTTGATTAAGAAAGATGCAGGCTGTTGGACATTTTGTAATATGCAGCTACACTACAGCACATGTATGTACTGTATGTGTGATACAGAACTTAGGTACAATATGACCTTTATTATATACTGCAATACATCATTTTTTCTGTCTCAAAAATGTGCACTTGGGGGAATTTCATGAGCACCTTGCTAGACAAACATTCCAAGAAGGGAACCTCTGCATACAGTACGACCATTTGATTCTTGGATGAGCTACTGATTTCACAAGTTTAGTTTAAAGACTCATACCACTGGTTGTTTGAGTCAGCTAATCACATCCACTGGTTTGTTGGTCTTGTGCATGTTCAATAAGAACTGAAATGATTGCATGTGGGTTCCTTTCTACTTGGAACCTTTGTCTGGTATTTTATGGAATTAACAGAACCAACAGCCATATAGAGACATCATCATCAATCCCGTCTCTTTATTATTATATTTTGCATGTTTTCCAAAAAGACCTTATCATAACACACCTTCAAATATACAGTAGATACAAAGCAGAGTCTAGTGAGGTAGATTAAGGGTGCATGTTCCAATTTTGTGGGCTAACTAAAGTAATTTATAGATTATTTGTTAATAGCATAAACTGTCACAGTGCTGTACCTGGTACAAGTAATAAAATAACCTGAATAACTGAAATGCTGTAGGCCCTCTGCATCAGACTGGTCACATGACCAAAATCCACTGAATGAATAAAGATTCATCACCTCAGGCTTTTTGAGTGCCAGAAATAGAAAGAGTGAGAAAAAATATGTAGGACTACAATATTTCAGGCTCACATCATTTATAGATGGAATTTTTCAGCATTTTTGAAGTTCAGAAATATTAAGAAGATTTGTATGGGAAACGTTGCTGGGATGCAAAGGCTTCATTGCCCTTTGGACTGTAGATTGACTTTAAGCAATATTGGATGATTTATAATTTCTGGTTGCCTAGCTCTGAATTTACCTGCCTGACCAAAGTTTTTAGTAATGCCCTGGGCAATGTGGGCAATTGTTCGTGTCAAGCACTGTCATTAATTATACACCGTGTCCAGCCCTGAACTATATTTGGGTCATGCAGAGCAGTGAAATGCACTGACTATAGCGTATATAAATATATACACATATCAGTGGAACCAGCCCAAAATGGTACTGTATGTCTAACTCACGGAACCCACTGACCCTTAACCCTAAACTCAGAGTTAGGGTTAGTGTTCCATTGGTTCCGTTGGTTCTGTAAATTAGACATGCCAATCCCACAATACATAAAGCTACAGAACAGTACTGTATTCAGGAAAAATTGACTTTAGTGGTTCCACTGAGATTCATGTACAGTATGTGCTGTCAAAACAATTAATTCATTGTTAAAATAATATCTCGATATAAAGAAAGATCAATACTGCTAAGCATACAGTATGAAATTGCATATTCTATGAAATTGCACTTAAAGGCTAACTGCAGCCATTAAGAATATTGGGTGTTTTTGAAGAATGTTTACTGTACATTCTCCCCTTTTTGTTATCACATACAATATTGTCCATACTAATTCTGCATCCTACCTAAAGATACTAAAATTGCATATTATGACAAATTTCAATTGAGCAATGATTGTTATTGATCTTGGTGCTCTTGTTTCTTTTCATACTCTTGTTCTAGTGAGGAAGGCTCTTGTTGTTGCTCTTGTTGTTGTTGTTGTTCATTTTCGTCCTGCTGTTGAGCTGTTTGTTTTTGTTCAAATTCTTGCTCAAGAGATGATTGTTGCTGTTGTTGCTGGTCCTCACTGGGTTCCCCTTGTCCTTCTTGTTGTTTGTCTAAGTCTGTCATGAGCGAGTTCACATCGCTTTTCATGAGCTCAAAAAAGTCAATATACCCATCCTCATTCTTGTCATGTTTTTCTAAAAGCTCATCCACGATGGCTTCTGCTTCATGTTGCAGAAAGATCTTTCCACCTTCTTTAAAACTATCCTGCTCACTCTCGTCTTTGTGATAGTCAGTTAAAGCTGCCAACCATTCCAGACCATCCAGTTTCTTGTTGTTGTCAAAATCATGGAGTCGGAAGAAGTAGAATATACCTGAAAAATAGTTTCATCAGTACACTGTACATTGTAACCAAAATGTTGAGGATGTTGAGAGATTCTGAGGTGACAAACAGGCAACACAGCTGACCATGACCACTTAATCTGAGACCACAAATAAACAAACTTCTAACCATTTACATAAGAAGAGATCATTACGAGTGGATGTACAGTACATGTACATACAGTGAAAATTGAGCTACAGTTACAGTGTAGTGTATCAACTAATGTCAAGGTAAGATTCATGACCAACACATGCAGTGACACATCTGCTTGGGGGGTCAAACCAAAGTACACTGAGTATCACATTCCTTACCTTTAGCATTGTTTCCCCCTTTAATGTCTTGGACATCGCTTGTGTCGACTTTGTCTCCAGCAACTTCTTGTAAATGCTTCTTGATATGTCTATGAAGTTGATACAAAGTTTTTCTAGAACAAATTGTTTACAGGAAAAAATGTATTGTATACTAAGGTGTACTAGCTGTGCACTATATCTTGTAGCCAGTGGATGCAAAGCCCTTTTTTGGGTTTGAAATTAATGATAGAGCCATTTTTTGGGTTACTTTGAAACTAGCCATTTTGGAGCTATTTTTTGGGAGAAACTTTTGCAGGAACCTTTTTAGCCTTAGGGAACCATAGCATTCTTGATTTTATATCAAACAATGGTGTCAATATACATTTTACAAGCTTATCAATGTTTTTTTGTTGCTGTCAGTACCTTAAACCTTCTCCATCTAAATCCATCCTGTCAGCCAAATGTTGCAACAAATGCCTAAAAGAAACAGATCACAGTAAGTGTGTGATCACAGCATATGAATTGTTGTGTTGAGGCAGGTACAATTTTGCTTTATTATTCCATTGTTAATCATCAGAATGCAATACAAAAACAAGGATAATTGAATGGAATAGATGATGATAAATAATAATAATAATTATAACAATAATAATAATACTAATAATAATAATAATGATAATAATAATATAATAATAATAATATTAATATTAATAATAATAAAACAATTTGCATTTAGTGTGTATACATGTAAACAGCCACCGCATTCAAAGGAATCTGCCCAAATGTTTACAACAGATTACTTGTTTGTTTATTTATGGATTAAGGTATTTTAATTTTGCACCAAGACCATTACACTCATTCGAGGTATACTGCGATTGTCGCGCATGCACCGTTTTACGACACGCCTGGAGCACAAAAAAATGTTACATTTTTATAGTCAGAATAGAATGGAAGTGACAGTGGATTGGTGCATGCACGCGACAGATGTGAGGGTTTATCTGAGTTCCCGAGAACTACATAATTATGTTCTGTCGCGTTCAACACGTGCAGTCATCCCTAAAGTAATTCAATACCTCCAATATTCCGGAAGCCGATTGTTTTAACAAAATATGCACCGGTTTCTGACTATAAATAAGAATTGAAGTGCGTTTTTACTTGAAGCTGTCTGTTAGCTACACTTGTATTTACCAAAACATAAACTAGCGAACACGAAACCAGAAATGCAGCAATAAATAAATATAATATGGTCGTGCATGAAATATTAAACAGCTGCGTTGATATAGCTGCTTTGAGGTACTGACATGGAATCAAGCATCCGCGGGTAACATAACTTTTTCGATCAACCTGTTGTTTAAATACTCACACTCGTTCATTCGCATTTTCGTTGTGATACTGTGTATCATCCTGGTTTTGTGCGCTTTCTTGACAGCTCACCCCGGCCATGCACAGGAAAGCGAAACAAACTACAAACAGACTTCCCATGGCTGAATTTTCTTCACTCGTCGACTATTCCAACGAACTGCAGATGCGCGTCAAATCTGTCGACGTGGCCAATTGTAAAGAATCTAAATAGTTTTGGTTTCTAATAGAGGCCGTTGTCTGTTCTTTTGACTGGCTCCGAAAGTTTACGAACTTTTCCGACAGTTGTCCGAAAGTTACCGACGGCCAGCGAACGTAGTTTCGTGCCCAGTTTCTCCCAGCCAAAGTCAGCGCCTTGTACATTTTGACAAGTTGTGTTTTTGTGGCGCGGAGAAACACGAGATGAAAGATGAATTGAGCATGCTAGACTTTGCTTCTGCTCATTTTCATTGGAAGAGCTGTAAATCAGTTGTATGAGCATACCGCTGGCTTGATTTCTGCCTTAACTACGAAAATCGCCTTCTGACAAATGTCTGACGAGAGCTCACGTGTCGCGGGAATATGCACCAATCTTCGATCGGATAAAGTGACAGTGCGGAAGGTAACGTGGGCAATCTATATTTGTTATGCTTAGTGCGTGTTGTTGGCTTAGCTGCAGAACACCTTGTTACGTGAAAGTTCTTGGCTACGCGGCTGTGCGATGATTCGCGGTAAATTGAATTCGTGCAATGCATGTGGTTTCCCGATCACTGCCGTAGTGCGTAGTAGCTAATTCTGTGCCAGACTTACTGTATTCATTTTGCTAGAAGTACGATATTTAACAATTATTTTACTCTGGCTTGCCGAATAAGGAATGATAAATAACCAATGAGGCACCGCTCCAAAAATGGCTCAACGGTTTCAACAGCGAATTCAATTTGTTTTGTATCTGGACCTCAAAACTTGTTAAAATAATCCCAAAATCAAAGCAAACACTGACAGGTTTACAGTACTTCAATGGACCTTACCTCGCTAGCTTCTGTGGTGCTCAAATCTAGCAATACTTCAAATGGCTTGTCAACAGTATAAATTGTATAATTAACTCATTGTATAAATTGCTGCTGGCTCAAATCACAGCATATTTGTCGAATAGACACAGTGGTTGGGTTAACGCAAATTTCTGTGCACAGTACGCAAAAAAAAATCCAGGTGTATGCAATATCATTAAAGCAGTGCATACGGCACACGCAATCTGTGGGTGACTCGAGAGAAGTTTCATGTTATGAGGCACGAACAAAATTATTATGAAGACTGTGTAAATTGAAATAGAAAGTTGCCCCCTTGGCATGGGAAAATATCCTTGGTAATGAAAATTGAGTATCTAAGACTAACTAGAATTAAAAAGATTATGAAGTCCAGTTTGCATGTCAGTTCAGTCTGTCATCAGGTTGGAGCCTTTCACTCTGAGCTTGCTCAATCACCTGGTTGATTCAATTGCCCAGCGTGAGGTGACTGCATTTGCAAACTACAATCAGGCAAGTTTCCCAATGCAGATATTGCTTTTCTTCTCTTGTATTACATCTCAATCTGAGAAATGAAGCTGAAATGAAGAAGAAACAGACCATGATAGTGCCATCGTAGAATATGCCGATGAAAATTCACCAAGTTATGTAAATTAGTGGCCGAGCAGTTGTTTATGTTTGACAAAAAGCTTAGATGCTTTGCCTTTGAACTACCACTAAACTCCAAGCTTCTTAATTTCCCAATTTCTTTCCAATAACGTTCCCATGTTAGTTGTTTTGTTCACTTACTATAAATTATGTCTGTTGCAGTTCTGTCACGCATGGCAAAATTGAATTTACGTGAACTCCCAGCAATCTTTTCAATTATATTGAATGCTTTTAGCCTACTTCTGGCTTTTTATAATGTATTACTGGCAATAAGATTGTGTTGTTACCTACCTTTTTGAGCACAGCAATAAAAACTTGCCATCTTCAAATGATTTGAAAACAAACAGCAGTCCTCATGCAACTTGTGATCAAATTATGATTTCCATTGCAGCACCGGTGATGAGCAAAACATTTCGGCAATTTCATTTAGAAATGGTGAAATTTTGCCTTAATAACTTTGTTTTTCCTTCCTGATAATGTATCTCAGTCTTGAGAAAAACTATGTGGCATAATTTGTACTTTGTTTGCTTCATCTGCCATCAATTAAACTTGAAAATGTCAGCCGTTAAAAACTACCCCTAGTGTTGCTGCACTTCTGACATTTTTCTCCAAAGTTTAGGGGCTGCCAGCCTCAAGTTCTATCCCCAAGAGTTACAAGCCGTCTTACATTTTGGTGAATTTAAAGGGCCCTCTCAGCCTTTTCAATGTTTTTGTTTACATCTGAAAAATCCAAGGCTGAATTTGGTTCCCAACACAAAAGAACATACAGTAATTAATCAAAAGAAAAATAGGTTAGTGGATTTTATTCATCTTTCAACTTTCAGCTTTTGGGGGCCCCAAAATGGTGAAACCAAGGATTTCGGCATGCAAAGGACTGTACATGTAGTTGAGAGGGCCCTTTTAAGCAATAGTTTCTTTTGGACCTAAAACTATATTTTGAGGAGCACTTAGTACTAATTTTATCACTAATGTAAGAAGGTGCTAAGCTATGAAGAGCTTTAATATGTAATTAATAAGATTTTAAAAATGATGCACTCTTTGACTGGTAACCAGTGGAACTGGATTAAAAAAGGAGCAAAGTGACACAATCTAGAGGCAGTAATAATTTATAGGTCTGGCAGCTGCATTTGGTACTCTATGAAGCTTACTAAACTGGCACATGGCAAGCTATATAGGAAACTGTTACAATAGTCAACTCGGCTGGTAATAAAAGCTTGGATAAGGGTTTCAGTAGATTCCTAAGACACATATTTACTGAAACACCTAATGTTATGCAGGTCATATAATGCTGAGCAGCAGGTTTTAGTTATGTGGGTAGCTATATAGACAGCCCGGGATCGAGCCATGCACCCAGATCTCTAACAATGGGCGCAGGTTCAATGTTCATACCTGAAAATGTATGTTGGGGCAGGCCTGGGAATGCTCGTGAATTAAGGTTAAAATGGAATGTGGCAATCCAGTCAATACATTACGAATCGGGAAAACAGGATTACCTTTTCAAACAATCTGTTTATTTCGGGAATTTTCCGGTCGGTGAAACCCAAAGTTGTTCTTCACTTATGTTCCAACCAAAATTTTGACTTCTATTTTAATGCTACAGTATCTATGGTAACTGTTAAATATCCTTACTGTAACATGGAGTTCTGCATCAGTGAATAATACTGTGCACATGTTTTTAACTATATTTACAATATTATACAATATACATTAGTTAAATGCTCCAACTAATCATAACACAAATGTGAGGAACAGTAATTCAAAAAATAGTAAAATTCAGAGCTAGAATTAAAGCATAAACTACTGTACTACATGGGTGGAAACTGATTGAAGTTTTTTGGTTTGACAGGTTTATTGACAATTTGATTACAAAATGTTTTTATTCTAAATGGGGACTCAGGAAAACTTTCCAGGTTTTTACAGGGAGTCCTACAACTAGAAATACAATACTGTGACTGATTATATATCCAAACCATAAGGCATCAAGTATGTATTTATCATCAATCTTTGTCTTGGAACAGGAAAAGTCAAAAATAACAAAATGAAATCAACAATAGTGAATAAGTTGATCAGGAAGTAATATGAAAAAAATTGACAGTGTTATGTTTGATACAGACAAAAATTGTAACTTTCTAGGAATCATTGGGATGCAAAAACTTGCTGCATTGTTACGGCTGTACTGGTTTGACCTGCTTTACATGTACAGTGCATAAGCTACAGTAGCCTAAATCTGACATAGGGTGAGCTGACTATACTGTAATATCCAAAGATAAACTGTCTCACAGGTTCAGTATAGTTATTTACTGTAATTAAATTATCTGTATTATGAAGGAAGTGCATGCTGCAATAAAGATGCTGGTGATGTGCCTTGCCCTTCTCAAAATGAACTTCGAAGTTCTTTGTTGCTACAGTACATGTATCTGATTCCTTATTAATTTTAGTAAATGAAAATTCTATCAAGTGCTGAGAACTTAGTATATACTATAATACTAACTTCAATGTTACAAAATGCCAGTTATATTGCATTTGTTCTGTACTTATATTTACGTCGATTTGTACTATTAAAATCATGTGGCAGGCAAATTGCAAGGGAAGTTTAAATGACCGCTAAAAAGAACCCATTGAAATCCCCAAGAAAATTATGTAAAAACAGGTTATATGACATTGAGGTTTGGGTAAACAGGATAATTGTAAATGTTTGCATACTGTAGGCGCCCACATCCAAGACGCTTACACCACTCACTTAAAAAAAAAAAAAAAAGTTTATTCGCACAATAAAACAGTGAGAGAAGGAAAAACAACAAAAAAAGCTAGGTCTCCCATGTAGTCAAGCCCATCCTGAGCGGGTGTCTAAAAAAACATTGGAATTTACGGCCTTAGCCCATGCAGTAGTTTTACTTTAGACCACGCGGTGGAGTTGCTTCCGCATGTACCTTAGCCTTGCGAACTAATAAACAAACTAATGCAGACTAAAGTCACTGGACGGAACGGGACAGTAACCCAAAGTACATGTACTCAAGCCTGGGCCGCCTGTTGTCTCCCTGTTTCACAGTCTCAGAATTGTCAGGATAAGTCCGTATCACTGTCTTCAGAAAGACCAAAATGTGAAACGCGTAAACGCCTCCTTTCTTCATTATTGCAGGGTTCCAATCCTAAAGCATCGAAGTACAGCCGGTACATATTCACTTTCTGATCATCTGGCACTAAGAACCACTCGGTTCCGCCACCTTTTTTCACATGCCATCCTTTCTTCTTGAACTCCTCTATCACGTCTTTTTCACCTTGGACCATGTCAGTCACCTGCTTACACCACTTAAGAATCAGTTTATGTGGATTGCCAGCTCTGAGGTTGTGGTCTCTGGCCTTTGGATTTTTACTGAAGCCCACTTTGTAATAATGTGCAGCTACATGTACTTCTTCGTCTGTACCTTTCCATATGTCCTTCCGTATTTCCTTCCTTGTTTCCTGAGAATCTTGTTGAAACAAGTACACGTAACAATCTGGCTCAAACGGAAATATAGCTTCAGTATAGCATTCTGCCTTTTTATGTACTCTGGCTTCCAGGTTGGTAATATGGATTGTCTGCCTCCCAAAGTTTGTTTCCATAAAACTTCACTTATCACTTGGATTTCGATCACACGTTACACATCGCTCGCTCACTTCTCTGTCGCGCACTGTTCCGTCTCTAACCTCGTGGTTGTAGATGCCTTATTGTTGCATTTCTTGCTTTCTTATTGGCTATTGATAATCGGTTGTCAATCACAGATAACATTCTTAAATCACCGTTAAACTTAAACTAATTATAAATTCGTGAGCCCCAGTCCCCGACAGCGGAGTTGATTCAGTCCTACCGGCAGAGGTTTTCCGGATCATGTATCACATAGGTGACATCGGTGGATTGTCGGTAGACTTTCGGTCGACGTTCGGTCGGCGCGTCGGTCGACTGTCGACCGACCGTCGATCTAATGTCGGTTGACTGTCGACCGTTCGTCGACCGACGATCAGTCGACAGTCGGTCGACATTAGATCAGTGGTCGGTGAAGTGTCGTCGAGTGTCGGTCGACAGTGGCATGGCGACCAACTCCACACCAATCGACTGTTGGCCGATTCTCGACCAAGCGTCGACCAATCGTCGATGATTAAGTCGTTAGTCTGCGATTTTATTGTTATGTTTAAGATACTGAAGTCATACAGTAGTTCTAAACAAATTTTTCCGTTACACTTCGCTGCGGTATACGTAACTTTTCTGAACAAATGTTTGTTCCACTTTGAGTCCACTTCACTTTATTTCAGGTTTTGGAGACATCACTGTGGTACTTTTCCGCCATTAGACCGCTACTTTCGGGGTTGGGGGGAGGAACCGTTGCTTGCAGAAGAGCCGTTACTTTATCTGCTTTCCATACATGTCACATAATTTTTTTAACATAAGACTTATCAAGAAGGTTCTTTTCAGACGTTAAAACAATGAAATAATCAAAAGAACAACTTTCGATTGTAGCTGAACAATCAATTATTACTAGTGACCGTCACTTAGTCCTTGACATATATGATAGCAGTTACATCCGGCGCTTTTTTGAAAGGTTTAAGTCGGCCAATCGTCCGCCAACGGTCGGCCGACAGTCAAATATATCCTGTTCATCGACGGTCGACTGACCATCACTGACAGTCGACTAACAGTCGCTGGTTGAACGGTCAACCGACACCAGATCGACGGTCGGTCGATGATCGGCCGACTGTCGCCTGACGCGTCGACCGACCGTCGGCCGACAATCCACCGATGTCACCTATATGATACATGATCCCGGGAGCCAATCGAATAACGCGAATATACCCGAAGTCACATTGTACCTGGTGTAATTCGTGTAAAACAAACTCATTTGCGTAGAATGGTTTCACACAAGGCTTCGTTTTGAAATAAAAGCCCGGAAAATTTATCAGTTACGAACGTCGAATGACAATCTTTTTTGGCGTGCTTCAAACATACTATCTGTAATAGGTTATACAAAATACAAAAACAGGTTACCCAATGGGCAAGCACTTCATAGTGTGCACAGGTCGATTTTTGCGCCATCACGCCAAGAGCAACTAGATACGTTATAAATCTTACCACCAGATTAGTAAATAACTATATATATTTGATAACATCGGTCATAACCGACCTGATATAGTTTTGAACAACTGAAGGCTGTTTTTTTAAATTTTTGTGGAATTTTGAAAACCATTTCATGCCAGCACAGAAAAAGGGTATGATCTTGTAGTGCGCCCCATTGTAGGTCATAAGCTACTTTTCATTTGGTTTGTTTCCCCTTCTGTAGCAAAAAAAAAAAAAGAAAAAAAAAAAAGAAAAAAAGAAATGGCGTTTGAAAATAAACACCATTTTGAGCGACGCCATTTGGATGACGTAATCGACCCCAAGCAGAGCCCGTAATGGTCACAACTGCCAAAGTAGACGTACTTTATGCTGTAGAATTCACGTAACAATTTATCAGGCTACGTAATGAAGGCAAAAGAAATTCAAACCATCAATACAACGAAAACTCTGGGGAAGGGCTCCATCCACTCCCCTCCCCCCCCCACCCCTTCCCCCATGTACCGTGGTGGGGTATGACTTTGCATGACGTATTAAAGGCAGTGATAATAATTTATTGAAACAAGTATTGGCAAACTTGCTAAAGTTAAGCCCGGTAGGCCGGGGTATGTATGGGGGAATTTACACGCTTGCTGATGGACTCTAGAAGTGCCTTTGTAGCAAATTTGTAAGCTTGAAGCGAGTATGTGGCTGAAAGCACGAAGGGATGTGTAATAATGAGGTTTGGCCATGAAAAGAGAATTTGTGTTGTCAGGTGACTGGATGTCAGGCTGATGCTGCCGCATGTTCGAAAAACGGGGAAATTTTCATGTTGATGGATCGGCAATTAGTCGAGTGGTACGGTTGACGGGTACACGCACCACAGCGAAGTTTGTACTTTGACACTGTAAACTGCATTCCAGATGCTCGAAATGGACTTCAAAAAGGGAAAAAGAAAGAAAGAAAGAAAGAAAAAATCCGATCACCGGGGGCCCCGCTAGTTAACCTATATTTGTATACGATGCCTGTGGAATCGTTTACATAGATTATACCTTGTACATGAATATTCGCGACACGTTAATTTCGCAGTTTTGGGGGTGCATATTCCGCGAACTTTAATTTCACGATTTTCGAATATATTTTTAAAATTTTGTCCAAAACTTTGCGATTTAAGAGCATTCGTTATTGATAATTTATTTCAAATGTAGGTGAATCCGGACAACAGCCAACATTTTTCCCTTTTTTCCCATTATCCCCGAACGAAGTGAGGGAAATAATCACGACGCTAATGCATTAATTTGAAGACTCCAAGCGTGTCGCCATCTCGAAATTTAATGTTCGTGTGTGTGTGGGTGTGTGTGTGTGTGTGCGATGCGACCTTTTTAGGCCAGGTGCCTAAGGCAATGTCCTAATAAGGCAATTACGTATTCATTGTCGATTATCGACCAGCGTCTCCGCCAGTATTTTTAAGAAAGATTTGAACGAAGCAACAATTGTACGTAACTGCGTTCACGAAAATGAATTTGAAAACTAGAAAACTTGAAAGAGAACGGTCTCGCGAAGCTTGTCTTCAAAAGAGAAGGGAACAGGCACGGGCAAGGCGAAATCGTGAAACGATCGAACAGCGCAAAATACGTCTAGAGAAAGGACGACAATAACGTGCCGGCGAAAAGACTCCACAAAGAGAACAACACTTGAAAGCAAAACGGGAGCTTCAGAAGCAAAAGCGGGCCGAAGAAAAGACTCCACAAATAGAACAACGCTTGAAAGCAAAACGGGAGCTTCAGAAGCAAAAGCGGGCCGAAGAAAAGACTCCACAAAGAGAACAACGCTTGAAAGCAAATCGGAAGCTTCAGAAGCAAAAGCGGGCCGAAGAAAAGACTCCACAAATAGAACAACGCTTGAAAGCAAAACGGGAGCTTCAGAAGCAAAAGCGGGTCGAAGAAAAGACTCCACAAAGAGAACAACGCTTGAAAGCAAATCGGGAACTTCAGAAACAAAGGCGGGCCAAGCAGAAAACTCCGCAAAGAGAATCCAATCGCCAGCGAGTAGCTTCTCGACGTGCCAATGAATCGTCTGAACAGAATACCCGCAGGCTTCAAGCTCAAAATGGAGCCAACACTCGACGCCGACAACAACTTGCTGCAGTTGTCGAAGAACGTCGCAGACAGAAACAACAATATTTGCATAACCATGGGTGGGCAAATCCAGAAACTCCTCCATTTCACGAACAAGAGTGGGTACAAGAGGAACTCACTGCCTTTCACCGCTTTGAGGAAAATCTCCGACACTTACGACATGGCCGATCACCGACCAAAGTATGTCCGAGCAGAACTACACCTGCACCAGGTGGAAGCGCGACAAAAAGACTTCGTGTCGATTGTTCTCGGATGACAACGACAGGGATCCTGGAACAGTGCCTGCAAAACTACAGGACCTCACCGAAGTGGAGGAAATGTTGATCGCCAGAGCTTTCCCCATCATGTGTGTTTACCGGAAACACGGCGGCCAGCGTGGGTACAAAGGTCATGTCCTCAACTTGCCACAGGGATTTCTCACCACTCTTCCAGCCAATGTGTGTGAACTGCCCGTTCTTATCATCAGGAAGCAAGGGGTAGGTAAGAATTGAAAACTATTCTGTATGGCTTTTATGGTTGTGTTTACATTTTTGACCTCTGTGCATTGATGGCCAAATTTGAACAATATTATGCATTAATAGCAATACGGCCATTCGTTATCATTGTTTATTTTCAACGAATAACAGCTGAACAAGGGATGCATGGTGAAATTTTGTTTTTTCTGAATTTTTGTTGTACAATCTCTTTATCACACATTCTTCAACTAAATATTGCTATTACCTATAGTGTACTGTGAAACACTTTACAATGTACTCAAGAATTTAGGACCTATTCATGTTAACATTCCCGGACAACAAGTATTTATTTACAGTGCGCCAGATCCTTTGCAGCATACTTTCAAGATTTATGTCAATTTTGGATGAATAGTACAGGTTAGCTATGAAAGTGCATTGTAATGTGTACATCATTGTGAATTATCTCATCATCCTCTTGAAAATTTGGTGTCTTTCTGATTTTTTGTAGGAGCAAACAGAGAGGTTCCTTGGCTAAACTTACACTTCAGTCCAAGTGGAAGTTCAATTTCTGTGTTGTTTATAGGTAAGTACTGTACAATAAATTGCAACAATATGTAGTGAAGACAAAAACCTGAATATGTGTTTCCATCTCCAAAAAGATCATGGTAAAGGAAATGTTCAAGTGAAGAAATCAGGCTGAGAAGTCAACTCCTGTGCAGTTAAAGGATTCTCGTATACCAAGTCACTGACATCATGAAGTGTAAGATTGTCAGGAGCCAAAAATGAACTTGATGGTGATGTCTCTAACAAGAATGCCAAAGGAAATGTTCTCAAGGACACTGGCCTGTATACTCTGTCAAGTAACCCCAAGAAAAATTATATCTGGGTGTTTTCTTAAAATTTAGAGTGGTACTGTATTGCGCTCAAGTGGACGACATGCTCAGAGCCAAGTATTTTTTCTGTGTTCCCTTCTGACACAAGGTTTTGTTAGTTAGTTACTTATTTGTTAGAGGCTGTTTGGTTTTTATGAAGGAAAACTTCAGTTCAGTTAATATGTAATATAAGTGGCAATAACATGTGAGTAAGACCAGCACCAAGGTAGACAGTAACAAATATTGTAACAACAAGTTTAAACCCTTTCACACCCAAGAGTGATCAAATTCAATTTTCTCCTTCAGTTGGAAATGTACTGTATTGTACAGTAAAGAGAATACAGCTTTTTATACCATGTTGGTTAGATGAATGCTGACTGAACTGTCACTTCTCACTACATATTTTATATAATATCAATTTATATAATTTCTTTTGAAATTAAAGCTGAAAGATTCTGCATTTTAAACTTGGGAATGAAAGGGTTGTTTACCTGTATTAAGTTCATGATAGTTGTTATACCCTTATCCTCCAAGGGATTGTGTAGCAAAAGTGTTAATTTTTTTTTAACATGCTTGCCCCATCAACTACAAAAAGTTGGTAACATTAAGGCCTCATAAATAGACACAAACTGTCGTGTTTACGTGTTTTTTTTTTGTTTTTTTGTTTTTTTGTTTTTTGTTTTTTGCGTCGAAACTTTAGAAAAAGGCAGAGCAAAAGGCTGCTGTTGTTGAGCTACCAAAGCAATATATGCCAGCTGCCAGAGTGAGGGGATATCTGCGATTATCGTATTTCTAGTAATAGGGTATAATGAATCCCTCGAAACAACGTTTCCCAGCTTTGATTTGCGACTGAGTTTTTTTTTCATTTTATTGCCTAATAACTTTCGACATTTATTTTGTGTGACACGTCAATTTCGCGATTTTTTCAAAGTGTGTCGCGAAAATTTCATGTCATAAGGCATTTCTCTCGTCTGAAATATTCTTTATCCTTTTTTGTCCTCGATGTAGGAAGCCACAAAGCAGTTGGAAATAAATTTGAGCAAAAATAATGTCATCCGAATGCTGGACGAAAACACAGATGCAAAAAGGAAGAACTTGGTAACATGGGACTATATTTTTCAAAGTGCTGTTGTATTTTCCAAGTTGGAGCTGGGTCTTGATGTGTCAAAATACACAGTGGGTTACCAGGATCGAAAAAAGCAGGTATGGTAATTCCTATTGCATGCAAGTTGCAATTCATTAGACTCATCTGTTATTTGTGTTTACGACCCCACAAGCTGTAGCTTTAAGCTATTATCGTGAATAAATAAAGAATAGTTTACGAGTTAAAAACATAATTTATTATGCAGATAGTGACAGGAGAAAGCAAGAGGACTTTCGTCCCAATTGAAACCTCTCACTTGAGGTTGATTGGTTGATTGATTGGTGTCTAAGGAGTTTTTTTAGCTTTTGCCTTTAAATTATGGTCCCTCAGTATTTCGCCAAGTAGTAGGGAAATGTTCCTTTTGGAACACACCCCACCCACCTTTTGCTAGCACACTTCATTTTACAAATGAAGTATGACGTATCCACAAAAACGGTAAACCCCCGTCGTAATAAAAAATGATTTTGAATAATAATGGCTTAAAGAGATTAAGAAAACAAAGAAAAGATGCCGAATCTAGACGAACTAAAATATGGAAGAGGTAAATAGCTTAAGATAAAAGGCAGATGGAAGATGAACAGAGAAACTCTTGAAAAAGCTATAAGGAAAGCTGAAGGCGTAGGACAAGAGGAGCTAACTTTTTCACCAAGAAGTGTTAAATATGACTGTGATCATGGTGTTAGTAAGAATTCATGCAAAATTTGTAAGCCTTCAATTGTTTGTGAACACAACAGGAAAATGATATCTTGTAAGAATTGTAGATTCATTAATTTTTATGATGACTTTGTTAAGGCTATGAATAACATAAGAAAGAAGAGAGGAGAGGAAGAAATTGAAGTGAATGATCCATCGTTGAGAGAAGAATTTCACGAAGTAGGGAATAATTTGAAGATTAGAGGTTATGGTTTTAAGGAGAGAAAATAAGATTAGTTGCGTTACTAAATAATTCATAACGAATGACGTTATGAATTTCTGTAAACAGTAAGTCAACTGCACTTATGTTCTCCCCAACGTATTTTTCCAAACCATCCAACATGGCGACTGATGCAAGAATATCTCTTTTTCTCAATATTTCAATTTGTACCTCTGGATCTATTTCAGGTTCTTCTTTCTTCTGTCTTGCTCTTGGTTTTCTTTTTGGTTTCGGTTTTTGTTCTTCTTTTGGTTGATTCTCTTCAAGATTGACATAATCATTCACAGTTTCCATTTTATTTGAGAAAAACGAAATCTTAAGTGTTTGTGGATTTTCGACATGATATGAAAATGGATGACGAAGAGAAAAACAAATTCTTGGGTGTTTCTCATTTTTTAAAATTTCACAAATAATTTTCTTTACATTATTATAAATTCCAGAACCAAACATTTTGAAAAGTAAATCCGTTCCATCAGATTCTGGATTATGAAACGCAATCACACATCCAAGATTCTCTCTGAATGGTTTCGCGATGCTAGTTAATTGTTGTGTCAAAATCCAAACATAAATCCCAATATGTCTTCCACTAAACGCGAGATCGATTAGTTTACTGCTTCGCTTCTTCACATCTGCACTCACTGCACAATCATCAAGAATTACTACAACTTTGGTTTGTCTTTGTAGATCATCCATTTTGTTGTCGTGAAACAAGTCAGCACAAATTTCCAAACACTCTTCAACACCTTCGGATTCATTTGCGTTTGGCATCATGACGAAGAAACACTTGTCAAGATTAGCAAACCCCTCATAAGTTTTGTTTGTTGCAAAAGTTGGACAAATCAAGGCGATAAAGTCAAAGACATGTCTAAAAGGCCCTCTTAAAAGATCAACCAAGTATTTTACCTTTCCACAATTAGTCGGCCCAGTGATCAAGCAATGAAATGGTACTTTGGATTTCATATTTTCCATTTTTGAATATGAAATCACATATTTTTAAGTCTTGGAAATCTCAAGAGGATGGTTGAATTTTTACATCTTTTACCACTCCGTCAGATACTAAAACTGCTGCATTAGACACAACAATAACGTGACAATCAACAGTTGTAGAAGTAATACCTGCCACGTCAACAACTAATCTAACACCATCCTGAGACCTTCCTACCACAATTCCGTCTCCATGAAGATTGTTATCTGGTGTGGATCTCAAATCAACCCACAATGCGAATTTGTCGTTATGAAAATCGATCTCCTTGAAATGATCCTCAATGTAATAAAATCTTTTCAAAATCATTGGCCAAACATCCTCTCGTAAAATTCCGTCTGAAAATAACTTGTGTGGAACACCATTGATAAATACTTTGACAGAATTAACGTAAGGATTAACAAACTCCTCGGCTTCCCTTTCGCCCGAAGAACATTTTGCAAAAAGAACAGCATTATTCCTTTCATATAACTTCTTGGAGTATTAATATGAAGATTCATCGTGTTTCCAGTCGAAATGTTAACTGAAGGAAGTGTCATGAAGTGATGAACATCCTCAAAATAAAAAGTTCTACCGCTTTGATAAACGTTACTAGCTTGAAACGCTAAATTTTGATCCTCGATGGTTGCGTATTCTAATTCTATATCTGTTAACTCATAACCATGACCTTTGGTGTTGTCTGACGTCTTAACTATTGCAGACGCTGGAGATAGCTTTACCTTAAATCTTAGGTTTGATTTCAAACCACTTTGATAATACACTCCGTGATCATCTAACACCGGGTGAGATAAAGGAATGTGATATCTCTTAGCGTAGGTCGAACTCGTTTGTTTCATGATCCAGTTCCTTTCGCCATAGCCTTTCTTTTGTCCTCATTCATTATCCATCTTTTTGTGTCTTCCTCACATGTTAGCATGTCATGGTACCCATGAAAAATGTCGTATCTGTCTGTATCACAAATAGTTTTTCCTCCAAAGAAAATCTTCATGTGGTTCACTAAGTTTCTTGATACATTTTGAACAAGATGATTATCAGCCTCTCCCTTTTCTGTCTTGATTTTAGACCTCAAAAACATACTCTTTGGGACGAACAGCATGTTTTCACCTAATCTCGGCACGTCAACATAAAGCGTTTCCCCAGGCTTGGCAGAAGATGGATTAAAAGTCGTTCTATGAACTGTTCTCTCTGCCTTCATTGCCTTCGACAATTTTGGTTTTCAAGTTGGATTAAGTATTTCTGCAAACGACATATTTATTTTAAAAACGTAAGATCAAATCTTTAAATGAAAAAGATGGAAAAGATTTATTACTCATCAAAAGGATATTGGAAAGGACAATCATCAATTAAAAAACTTTCTTTAGAAGCAAAAGTTAGTGTTGAAGAAGCAAAAAGGTGGCTATCAAAACAGGCACTTTGGCAAATTTATCTTCCTCCACCAAATGATGTTCCAAGACCACACTGGATTATTTCAGAACCAAATGAGATTCATCAAGCTGATTTGTTATTTCTTCCATACGACAAAGTTGGAAGAAAAACCTATAAATATGCTTTGGTTGTTATCGATATTGCTTCAAGATATGTTGATTCAGAAGCTTTGACAAGTAAATCAAGTGATGAAGTAACAAACGCTTTCAAAAAAAGTTATTCAAGAAAATTAAAATGGCCAAAAACTTTGATTGTGGATCCAGGAAGAGAATTCATGGGATCCGTAACAACTTTGATGAACGAAAAGAAAGTCGTTATCAAACGATCAGAAGCTGGTAATCATAGAGCTCAAGCTTTTGTTGAGAGAGCAAACAAAACATTGGGAGAAAAAATATTTAGTCAACAATATGTCGATGAAATGTTAACCGAAGGCAGATCAACAAAGTAGGTGAATAGATTATGAAATATCGTGAAAACTATCAACAACCATGTCACTCGATTGACTGGTAAAAAAGCAATTAATGCTTATCGTGAGAAAAATGTTGAACAACCTCGACCTGTAGGATTTGATGAAAAAAGGCTTGATCCTGGTGAAAAAGTGAGATATCTCCTTTCTCCTGGTGAGGAAGAAGGAGGAAGTGTGAGGAGAGCTACAGATCCCATATGGAGTACAAAAGTTTTTGAGTTAAAGAAAACTTTAATCTCCAAAAATCAACCAGTTTTGTACTATTTGGACGATGGGCCAAAAAGTGGATTCGTCAGAGAAGAATTACAAATTGTGCCAGAAGACACCGAGTTACCGCCAAAATTCGTCTTGAAACAATAATCGCATATTAAAAATAATATAAGATTTACCTTAGTTCCATAAGTTCACTCAATATTAAAATGGCCAATAGTTAAGGTATGAATGTTATCTTCTAAAACAAACCTCTTATCATCATTTGCAGAAAGTGCCACCTTATCACCCTTTGCGTTTTTACGTCATGGTTATAAGATCGAATTACGCCCATCTCCCTCATTTGCACCCCATTCGAGAATAGCACATCTTTCAAATCATTCACTCCAATAGACTTCCTAACCACGCTCTTGTTAATCCCCTTACACTTAACACTGTCTGTTTTTTCCTCAAAACCTATCCCATGCAACTTTGACCTCAAACCAACAAATTCTAAAATCTCCACCCCATTTGTCTCATCCTTAAACTTGCCCAAAACTTTCTTATTTAAGCCAATTGGAATTCCGCTCTTATGTTCCTTTATGGCGCTAGTGTCGAAATGTCTCTTTACGTTAGGAGAAATATCTTTATAAAAGTCTTTTGTCTCAATTTCATAACAAATTGAATCTGTATCTGTAAATAAGAGCCTTGCTTTGTCTTTATATTTTTTCTTGATACAGCCATAGTGAAACTTGTACATAATAAGCTTACTAAGATCTAAAATAGCCATACCAAGGTAAATAGGCTTGTTGAAATAAGTTTTCGTCTTACCCATGTGAGCGGCCACTAATCGATCACAAAAAACCTTGCGGCCCCTATAATTCGACTTCTTAGCTAATCTTAAAAAAATTTCTTCACAAGTAACCAGCTTAATGTCAACCCTATTTCTAACATTTTCCATCGTTTTTCCAAAAAGAGAGTTTAATTTATAAAATTCCTTCTCAAATTCTGTTTTGCTCGCCATCCTCATTTTTGTGTTAAAGCTAATATACTCCCTCATAAAATCTCTTTCATCAAAAGTAATGGCTTTGTGAACTTTAGTTACTTTCAGACCCATCTTTAGATAATACTTTAACAGCTCGTGATGAGCTACGTAATTCTTCTTTTCACAAAAAGTCGCGACTAATTTCGTCACCTTGTTTATTTTTTTCTTCTCTGATGCCAAAGGATAATCATTGTGTAAGTCGTGTAACTCACTTGGATATGATAAATTGACTTCAATAATTGAGGGCGGCAGTTTCGCCAACCTTTTTTCATCCAAAAAAATTCTTTCAATTTCTGCAATTTCAGATATAGACGCCCACTTAAAACTTGAGTAGGGCATCTTCATAGACATGGCCGTGCCGTAAAGATTATTAGCATCTAAATACTTGATAAAAGTTGACGGCAAGTTTTCTTTAAAGTCCTTCATGTATTCGTTATTGCTCGCGGGGGCCTGGGGCCCAAGCGAGCTTAAAAACGCAAATTTTTATTTATTTATTTTTCCTTTTTGTGGGTCGAGAATCAGCACACGGTGATTGGTTCATAATTGACGTAATTGACTTCGCTAAACAACTCGAGATGTGGCCAGTGAATTGCTCGTTACTTGTGTGTAAAAGTTAACCGCATCCCATCCAAACTCAACACCATTTGGCTCTGTGGAATATGCACGGATAAACTGGATTTTCGGGAACGATTTTGGCTCGCGTTCACCGCGGAAGCTTTGAGAATAGCCGTAAACAAATATTTGATGGATACCGCTGTCGCCGATAAATATTTAGTCCCGACGAAACTCTCTGTGGCGACACGAAATACTTTTGGGAAGATAACAGGGCGAAAGCAGAAACCAAAGCTACGGTGAGCTTTAGCCGTAAAACAAGGACGCTTTATGCTTTACTCTGTACATGACATCTGTTGCCTCATAAAATTCTTCTGCGTATCGTACATTGCCTGTTGAAGTGTTTCTTTCATTCGATCATGTAGCCTTTGTTTCGCAATGGTCACTGAATACCAGAAATGAAAAATACACCGAAATAATTCTGAGGATTGAGTTTGCAGTCACAAATGGACTGAACACACTGTGAACAAAACCGCAATAAAATTGTAAACATCTCTCGTGTGACATTCCTCGCTTTCAATTTTATATTTGTTACAGAGCACGAATACTCGAAAACCTGATAGAAGAAACGTATTGAGTTAATAAAAGAAAACACATAAGTAGTGAAGCGAAGGCTGGATTAATCGTGGCCTCTGATTAGAAATAAGAGTCAAGGTCAAACTGTCATAATCGATTGTGCATAAAAAGATATGTCACGCATTCTCAAGATGCAGGGTCGCTCAACCTTTAAGAAGCAAGTGTATGAGTATTGTAATAATAATTTTTAGTTTAATCAAGGTGTCAAAAGCCAAGTTCTCTATGCTGTGTGATATTTTTATGGTGAGAAATTGGAAGTCTCTCTTGGAAGTTCCGCTCTTGTCCCCAACTTTCCATTTTATATTCTGGTCTCGACCCAACTCACGCCGCGAGCTCACTGGCAAGGCCAGTCTAGTTTGCTCTAGAATACCTCTTAGCAATTATCGAAATCCCGCCCCTAATGCCTCTCTCGAACATCATATACATATCATAATCCGTTAATAACTCCGGCTCTGCCTTACTTCTCTTAAAAAAAGCATCCCAAGTAAGGCCTTGCGACGTATAATAATGGCAAGGATCAAGCCCATAAGCACCTAAACACACACTCCTAAACTTTTCAAAAACGTCGGCCAACAGTAACACGTCAGACCTATTGTAAAGATCGTGATAATCTCTAAAAGTTTTCATCTCAAAAACCTTCCAAACCTCCTTAGCGTGCCTGTAGTCCTCTTCTGAAATTCCGCTCTCGCTCAATAAAGAATAAAACATTTCAATGGGCGGTAACTTTTCCTCACCAATCTTATCAAAAGAGTTAAACCAATCATAAGGAAACACGCCTTTTCTCTTCACAAGTCTTAGTTTATCACTATCAAAAAACTGAGACGTTATTTTAAACTCTTCGTCTCCTAACGTCTCCGCCATCTTGTCAAGGCTTTTTAAAAGAAACTTATTTTAGAAACTATCTATAAACCTCGCCTGAATATTAATAGGATTCATCTTCACCTCTCCATCATCATTCATTAAAACATTTCCTTTCTTGTCCATTGCCTCTTTCTCATCTACCTTAATAGACTTCGCAAAAGAAATGTACTTTTCCTCGTTAAGAGGAATACAGTCTACATTTTCTCCTTTTTGTGCTATCTCTTTCACGAACAAGTGCGCGTCATAATTTTGCAAATTATGAAAAATAATTGGAACAAAATTTAGCACTCTTGCTTTCAAATTACACTCCGAATGGGCTGCTCCTCTAAACTTTCCACTAATATGACAGTGATCTCTAACCTTTTCATGACAACAGTCTGACTATGATAAGACTTTTTGTCATCTTCACCCCAAATCATCTCCTTTGGTTTCTTTTCAAGAACTCATCATAAATCCATTGAACCTCTTCGTCCAGCATAGAAATAAACTTTCTGGCCAAGTTTTCTTCAGAGCACTTCCTAGTATAAGACACTTGTTTTGTCTTCATCACGTCTTCATCAAAACAAACAACTGTATAAGAAAATCCGCTTGTTATGTGCTCTTGTATATTTGTTGTAAAAGACGTTTTGCTCTCTTTTGATTTAAAATTCTCCTCCAAATCCTTTGGTTTAAGTTTCATTAATCTTTTTTTAACATCCTCACTCATTCTTGAATTACTATCTGCTATTACTTTAGTAATGCACTCAAAGTCAGCATAAATAACAAAAGGAACTTTCAAACTCTTGAAATGGCTTTTAAACTTACACTTTGGTTCTATCCACACGAAGCCATCATCGCATTTTTCACAACCGTCACACCCATCACAAGCCCCCTTCTTAGCTTGCGGCATTATGGCTGTTAACCCTTTGTTTGAAAAACAAACAATCTTATGTTCCTCGAAATATTTGTCAT
The DNA here is from genome assembly GCA_964036295.1 of Plumapathes pennacea. Taxonomy (NCBI): domain Eukaryota; kingdom Metazoa; phylum Cnidaria; class Anthozoa; order Antipatharia; family Myriopathidae; genus Plumapathes; species Plumapathes pennacea. The sequence continues at coordinate 10,832,240 of OZ038462.1, forward strand.
AAAATTGATTAAAACAATTCCTACAAACATTTACCTTATTTCGATTTTCATATACTGGCTCTTCAATAATCTTGACAATGAATTTACAACGTCCTTCATAAAAATAATGTCCTTCATAAAGTAATAAATCCACCACTTCGCACTCTGATCCGTCCTTAACTGGCCTTAAAGGAAAAAATCCTCCTCTCTCTCGTTGTCTATCATCATACCCCACTATACAAATCTTATATCCTGAATTATTTTTTTCAAAAATCGATGGTCCTTAATATCAACTGGAAAATTAATACCTTCCCAATTGAATTTTTAACTTTCTCTCTTAAAAATGAATCTATTCTATGAGGATTATCTTCCTTTGGATTAAGTGCTCTCAAAATAGACCACTTGAAACATTCGTTATCATTGTTTTTTATATTCGTTACTGCCTTCTTATTCATTATTCTTGTTGGAAGTTCTGTGTAAGTTCCTCCAGACGTTGGTGTAAATTCATCAACTTTAATAGTCAAATATTCAACCCTCTCAAAAACCAACCAGATCCTAAATTAACAAATTCGTCTGACTTTTCCAACAAAGATACGTCACACTTCATTTGTAAAATGAAGTGTGCTAGCAAAAGGTGGGTTGGGGTGATGTGGGGTGGGGTGTGTTCCAGAAGGAACATTTCCCTACTACTCGCCAATTAGAACGCAACTAATATAATAATATTAATATTAATATAATAATAATAATAATAATAATTATAATAATTATAATTATAATTATAATTATAATAATAATTATAATAATAATAATTATAATAATAATAATAATAATAATAATAATAATAATAATAATAATAATAATAATAATAATATAATAATATTTACAGAGGGAACCACACTCATCGGCAATGATGATTTTCAGGAGGGCCCTCAAAAAAGCTTACCAGCTATTCTTTTACATAACTAATGTCAAAAAAAGGACTAATAGGAGTCTTCAAATTCTTGTCTCAGATCTTTTGCTTAACTTTTGATGTTTTAATAAGACACCTTTTTTGTAGACTCTACTGTCTTTTTCATATGCCCTTGGATTTGCAAACTTGTGTTGACTTGTACCGAAGTTTTGAAATGTAGCTTATCGTAAAGATGTGTTTTGCTGATCAACGGTTATCACAAGTACGTGAACAGCCGTTAATGTATACTTAATAGTGATACAGTAAATTTAACTAAGATCAACAAAAAGGAACAATCAGCCGACATTTATATGTAAGTAATATTAATTTTTTCTCTACTCACTGAATTCTTGTTGTTTTGCCCAGGGTCTTCTCAATCTGATAAGGCTTGTCATAGAGAAAGCTGATGGACGTAAGTGTCTATTCTCATTTTGTCGTGTACCATCTGTGCTTGACATTAAAGTCCAGGTTGTCTTTATGCCACATGTTGGACAACCAAACCCAAGAAATTGGTTGTCTTTATCGATTCCTAGTTGCCCTATGTTGTTTTTCCACCATACAGCTTAAGAAGAATTGTATGTTTTTGGGACAACTGTTACATGTAGTTGTTGAGATGGCTGGTCATCCACTAATTTCAAGCAATTTAACACTTTACAGTGTAAAACACTGCATGACTGACTGAACTATTATTTTGTTTCTCAATTTTGTATTTTATTTTGTAGTAGTATATTTGGGCTTTGTGGAAGAATGGCAGTTATCAGTTTTTCTTTCAAATACAAAATAAAATACAAAATTGAGAAACAAAATAATAGTTCAGTCAGTCATGCAGTGTTTCAGAAATGCCACAGAAATATTCAGTAAATTCAGTCAAAACAGTCATTTCAAGTTTTTTACCGTTTTTGGTCACCCAACTCAAGTTACGCCACGTCACACGCAAGCTGATTGCATTAGCTTTTGTTCTAGAAACTGATTGGTTTTCTTGCGACTTATGCCCTGGCCAAACGAGAGTTTGATTCAAGTTAAACTTGCATCGACTTGTGAAAGGGCAACCAAACGCTTCGCAAGTCGATGCAAAGTTCAAAGTTTCGTGGAAGGGTTTTATTTTGACGTCCTTTTATGATCACAAAGTGCAACAAATGATGGCCGGTAAGCAAACGTTTCCTTAACAACAGAAAAACGTTCGTCGACTTGCATGAAAATCTGAACATGTTCAAATTTGATGCAAGCCGCGCAAGTTTGAAAACTGCGTCGACTTGCAACCCGTTTGGCCAGGTTGACATGGGTGAACTGGTGAGTCGTTGGGCCATGTTTGTCTTTGGCTTCAAGGTTTACATTGAACTAGCTTTCTTTGTTATCCCAATTATTGGTAATTTTTAAAATTAATTGTGCTTTTAGGTGGCCCACGTCTGAAGGGGCAGGAACTTGTGCACCATATACTGTCGATTTTTAGGGACCCCTCTCTGAGTAGCAAGGTGGGACTGGACTACTGCAGGATGCTGCTGAAGTGTGTTCTTTGTGTACCAACTCACAGTAACTGCATCACACAAGAAATATGGCAAGGTGAAGAAGACACATTTTCTTCCATTAGTGATTTATTGTTTCCTTTAACTTACAATGTTGAACTTTTCTTCAGCGGCCACCCCGAGGACGATTTTACTGTCGTAGAACGGTTTAAATAGGTGTCGCGAGGTTGTAGAGAGGTTTAGGAAGTCTAATGAACTATTTCATATGACGTAGGTATATATTTGTAATAGGACCTTATCAGGTCTAATTCTGTGAAAATTTAAGCATGCTGTTAAAATGTACTAGGTCTAAAATTTTCAACCACACAATTCCGTCAGCTCAATTTCCTTATTTTTTTTTTTTTCTCCACAGAACTCTTGGACATGTTCATGGACTTCATTTCTACCCCTCCCCCCTGGCTTCGGAAGGATTGTGCCGTGCTGGCTGTGCAGACTTTGCAAATGCTGATTTCTGGCGCCTCTGCTCTCTACACTGTAAAGGACAGAAAAATGTTCAAGTTCTTCACAAGCATCGCTTGGTAAATATAGCCGGTGTTACACTGGTCGATTTGCAACGCCGATTTTCTACGAATTTACGCAACGGTGTTGCAAGTTTTTGAATCGCTTTCGAAAACTTGCAACGCGTTGCAGCACTGCAAACATCGCGAAAAATTGTTGGCAAGGGGGTGTTACACCTGAACAATTTTTAGCGCAACATCGTATCGTTGCAAATCGTCGTTGCAAATCGACCAGTGTAACACCACCTTAAAGCGGTATTTTTAGGAATTTTCAAGAACTAAAACGGACTTGCAAGTTGACCCAACTCAGTGCACGTTTTCTACTTGCCTTCCTGGCTCGAGTTGCGTTGATTGACTTTGGTGAACCTCAAATTTGCATAAACGTCAATTCAAATTTTTCGTCATTTACTTTGGGGATTTTGTCTTTAGGTTTTACTAAAAGAATGGTCACGAGAAAACTCTGTTGTATGCAGAACCAAAAGCAATTACACGACTACTTTCGAGATTCATCGGGATACAGCCTTGGTCAAACTAGATGCAAGTTCGACATGACAGTAGACTTGCATCGACTTGCACAAGTGTAGCCAAACGAGACGCAAGCAGATGCAAGCTCATGCAAGTTTTGTAAAAACTATTCTTTTTTACGGTTCTGAGCCAGAATCCGAATCAGATGTCTCGCTTGAGCTGGAACTTACTGAGCAGTCTTTTACTTTTGATTTTTTCGGTGTATACTTGCCTTTGCTAACGCGCTCTTCGCTGTTTTAGGTGAAAAACTTGCGTCGACTTGCACGAAAATTTAAACGAAGTCATGTTCAAATTCGATGCTAGTCGATGCAAGTCCGTGCAAGTTGATGGCCAAACGAAACGCAAGTCCACGCAAGTTTGAAAACGTGCATCGACTTGCAACCTTGTTTGGCTAGGGCTTAAGGTCACTCCGGAGTTTCATCGGGCGCACGCGTCCATGGCAAACTTTGGATCGTAACTTTTTTGGCTTTTATGCGATTCCTCGTCAGGGCAGAAGAGGTAATAAGAGGTAATAAAACCATCAAAATTTCGCCATGGTTTTATTACCTTCGCTCTTCTGCTGCGATGATTTTCCTGAAACTTGGTTAAATATGTATTAAGTCAATATAAGCTGATTGCAAAAATTTTACAAAAATATATCAGCACATTTTTCACTGGGTGCGATTTTGTTCAAAAAGTGCTGTCCACGTAAGCTATAATATCACTGAAAATAGTTTCCCAAGTTAAATCGAATTCTATCATATTATTGCTGAATAATAACTGCAATGTTCCTCGAAGTTTCATAGAAATCGCATAAAAGCCAAAAAAGGTTATGATCCAAAGTTTGTCACGGGCAAGCCTCCTTTTTTAGCTCGCGAATTCCACTTTGTGGGATTTGCGAGGTATAGTAATCACTTTCCTTCCCTACTTCCCTACCTCCCTACTTCCCTACTTCCCTACTTCCCTATTCCCTCTGTTGTCAACAATGGATTTCCAAATAAAGCAGTTGCGGTTTTCCAAATTTGGGCATGATGAAGGTCGCGCAACAGGGTGTGTCGAACAACGCAGTTTAAAAGCAAGAGGTTGTCGTAGTTGTTGCGACCATCTTTTTGTTCGGAACGTGTTCTCATTTTGAAGGTTTGTCATGCGTTCGAAGTTTGTTTGGCCATTGAGCTTGGTTGTGTTTCACTCTACTGTGTTTTGCGTTGTTATTGTGACATTTTGGCGCGGTGCCATGAAGGTCAAACAATCAGTGGCACCGATGGCGTTAATATATCGCAAACAAATCTGAAGCCGTTGGTTTAGTATCCGCCAAAATTTCTGTAGTGACAGTAAATACGGCTTAGAAGATACTAGGCCGAAAAGATATTTAATCTCGGCCAAAAATATCCATTTCCGGTGAATGTTTACAAGTTCATACAGTATGCAAATTATCAGGTGTTTCAATTCTTGGTTTGCATGTCACGTCATAAAAAGCCATCTCAAAAGTAACGTATCCTATAAGTCTAATACACTGATATGTTCAGGACTATCATGCCTTAAGACTTAAAGCAAAATTCTGAGTCGATACAAAATATCTATCGGGAGCTATGGACGTTTGAATACCGTGACAACAAAGCCGTGTACACGCGCGCGGCCGACTAAAATCGGTCCTTCACGCAACATTTTAAAATTAGCACTGCGAAAGATGTGAAGTAACTAAACATCAAGCTGAGTCACAGATCAACTTCATTTTGTGTTCCGAGTTCGACTAACATGGCGGCCGCATACAAACTCTTATCAAATCTCCAAAAAACAAATTGCCCCTGCTTCGCCAAAATGAAGCCTAGACAATCCAAAATGGTCGTGACTAAACTGGATACTCCAAAATCAGGTTTCCGAGTGAAGACTGGGACCAAAACAACGAGTTATCGGCGAAGTCGTCCGGAGCCGTTTACGAACATTGTGGACAAAAAAACGACCTCGGTTCGTCTGAAGCATCTAACACCGGAAGACAGTCAAATAAAATTCGGCACTGGAAAGGTTTTAGAAGGAAAAAATTAGCTCGGGGAGAAAATACTAAAGAAGAAAGGCTTGTTATGGCTGATCTGGCACAGATGAATATTGACACCGAAGATAAAAAAATCCCACCGCGTGAACTGTTCCGGAGAGCGATTGAAACGGCTTGTGTACGATCCTGTTTCTTGATCAGTCTAAACTCCAGAAGACGAACGCATTCACGATAAGACATGCTATGATAAGACATTTAAGCATTTAAGATTTAAGCATTCGAAGGTGCGAAATGTCAAAAATCACCACAGGGATGATAAGTAAATAGGAACAAAAATGAAGCCCATAGAAGCCAACAGTTATAGACGGATCAAATTTCCAACGTATCCTAAATTTATCCGTATTTACTGTATTAGGATGCTTATATAGATAAGTTATTTTCATCCAAAACCACTGTGTTCTCGAGCAAATGGCCGGCTGACCCGAAATTTTACAAATAAACAGTAATATTGTCCTTTTCACGTTCACGACTACAATGCTTCTTGTGTATATCTGTTGACTGGTTACAGTTTCGATCCATGTCTTGAGCCGCTTCAGGTTTATTTGGAGTTGACCTCCACGTCCGCGTAAAAGGAACACAGGCGGCGCGACGCGGCCAGCCGAACGGACTTGCTAATGCACGCCAAGAACTTTCAAAACATCAACGTCACTGTCGTACTGTTTTCGGAACACGGTCCGAGCTGACGAAAATTTAATTTTTGATTCGGTCCCAGTTTCCTCTCGGAAACCTGATTTTGGAGTATCCAGTTTAGTCACAACCAATCCAAAATTGGCATCTGGACTATTTCAGGCATGCTCTTTTTAGTTCTAGAGTCAAAAAGGTACAATCTGTTATTTTGAAGGGTGCTGCGATCGCGTGACCCGTGAAAACCGCGTCGATAAATCTTTTCTCTCAATTATTATATAACACTTTTTTAAGCCCGCGTTCACCACGAAGTGGTGAATTGAGCCAGTTCTATTAAATAGCTACTTCCGCAAAATGAAGTCCTTTTACAAATTCGCGAGCTTACAGCTGCCTTGCTGCTTTGATTCTTGGTCGGCTTTTCTTGGAATTTTCAACGCAATGCCAATTCGCGTGTGATCGCCCATCTTTGCAACAGAACGATCTACTGGTTTCCATATGATCGCTTCCATCGGTGACTGCATTGGTACAAGATCGAAGCGATCACATGGAAACCAGGCTTTTGTTTGCAAGAATACTGGAATACAGTCAAACTAGTATTAAGCGGATACCCTGTATTTGACTGTACTCCATTTCGGATTTTAAGACTTGGTGAGATTACTCCATTGTTTTCTATTTAGTCCTAGGTTTTTATCAAAGAAACGCGGCCTTGCGGCTTGTTCACACGTAAGGATAAGCAAAAAAAAAGAACAAGCACTCGAGACGTTACCAGAGACGACACAATCTCCAACATAATAAGAAGGAACGTTCCTTTGCTACTGCATTTGCGCTTGTTCGTCGTGAACCGGACGACGTAGTCACAATCAATTTTAGAATGTAGTAATTCCAATTCTTCGTCTGTCATCCTGAGATCAATTCTTGTTCCCGGATTGCGGGCTAATAATGAGCGAAGAACTGCGCCTACCGTTTGCGTTGTACTTGTTCTTCGTAAGCTCTCTGACTCACACCTCTTTCTTTTATTGCAAGGAACGAGACAAGTTCTGGGTGCCTGGAGTTTTTCATTTCGTCGTTAAACGCTTTTGTGACGTCTGCAGCAGAGGATTGTCGAGGTCAAGTCTGTCGCCTTGGAGAAGATCTCTTCCCTGTTCTGATTCAAATCTGGAGAAAATCTCAACAAACAGTGAAGGTTGGAGGAGTGAACCTTGTCTGCTTACACATTTTACTGTCACCTTTTGATAATTTTACTGATTATACTTTCAGTGTTAGAGCTGTTTTCAGGTGACTGTCGATTGTGATCGTGCGATTGCTTTGGCTTTGCGTTTGCTACTCGTTCGGATTGGCAGTTGGCAGTAGAAGCGAAACCCGATTGCGGGCTGCTCACGCAAGCAAAACAAGTGGCGATGACGTTTTCTTCCAATAGATTGCTTCCTCAAAGTAAAACCAATCGCAAAATAACTATAGTAGTTTTGATTCTGGTTGGCTGGAAGTGCATTACTTTCAGCTGTGATCGCTGGCACTGTGGTGACTTTGGTTTTGGTTTTCAACAGTTGTTTCAACAAAGTGGATTTATGCGAATAAAACTAATCTACATCAGGCATCTCGGGAATGACCTACTGGCTTCTTGAGATAATCGCTGTACACATTTGTTCTGTGTTCTTTGTTGACAGGATCAGCTTATTCAGTTCATGAGTCTACAGATGTGTGCACATCATCCATTTGGGACTCGCACTGATTCCGAGGGGGCGTGGTGCACTAGCGTCAATCACTGGAAGGTCAGTGGGTAACCTCGGCTACCAGAATTTTTGTTAATGACATCACAACAAAACACAGCACAGCACAGCACGAAACGATACAAAACAAAACACAAAACAGGACAAGACGGCACTTCACAACAGCATAACATAAGAGAACAACGACAGCAGTACGACAGTACGTATTAAAAAAGCCGAGCAAAATGATGTAACACAGCACAGTATGAAGCAACAGGGAACACGAAAACGATGTAACGTAAGCGCAATACGACCCAAGGCACTGCACAAGGTAGCACAGTACGCTTAATGCAGCCTTTTATATTGCATCTAATGTACAACGCCATTACGCCATTAAATTACGTCACATCGCACCGCATCAAGTCTTCACGTCACACATACATCACGCAACGTCACATGACAAATTGCGTCGCCTTACACCACGTCGCATCACATAACTAAACAACTCTGCTCGCATCGTAGCAGGAGTCTGCATTGCGAGGACTTCATTACAATGCAATACAGTGGGTCGAGTAATATTTCTTTTTACTGTACATGTTCTTACCGATGCATTAACGGTGGAAAAATTTTTTTTTCTTGTCCAGAAATGTCTCCAAAAACTGTACGAAGCCATTCTCAATGACATTCAGCAAAGTGGAGTGAGAGTAAGAACAGCCAGGTAAACAATGCGTTACTTGAACGGATTTAAAGTAAGGAAGAAAGTACATGGACGTAATATGAACAAAACAGGGTAGATTTATAGACAAGCAATGAAATCTATATATCTTATTGACCTATCACAATCAGTCTAGGGGATTCAACTCTCAAGTGATCAACTTTCTGCTACAGTATTTTTGCCAGAAATAGTCGTACAGTTTGGAGAATTTGACTTATGATTTGCTTAGATGAAAGCTGATTGAAATGTCAAATCTCACTCGCACTCATATATATATATATATATATATATATATATATATATATATATATATATATATATATATATATATATATATATATATATATATATATATATATATATATATATATATATATATATATATATATATATATATATATATATATATATATATATATATATATATATATATATATATATATATATATATATATATATATATATATACATACGGCTCGGCGGTCCGAATTGCCAAGTCAGTGCACTTTTGCTTCAACTTTTCAACCAGCCCGTCTGTTGTATTTTCCCGTAGAACTTTGGACTTCAAGTACGTGAAATCATACAGTCGGCTAGTGCATAAAATGCAAATTTAAAGGGCATCAACAAACGCTCCAACGGCCGACTCGAAAATTGTGTGAATGAAAACTTACCGATTTCTTGACTCTACCTCGTAGTACAATCATTTGAAGTCCGTCCGAAAGTTCTTCAATCAATTTTTTTTTCCAGTCACATCGTCGGAAATTCTTTCTCTTGCATTACTACAAATACGTCTGCTCGTGTCTTCGCCGTTCCACAGGCAGCCCATGCTCCGGGGGTCTGTCTGTCTGTCACAGCTCTGAGTGCGATTTTGCTGATATCTACGATAAAATAAAATTACGAAAAATATCACGCTTTTACGTCTAGTAATTGTGTCCTGGATCTCTTTCGAACGCTTTGGAGCCGTTTTAGAGCTAATATAAAGAGGTTTTAAATTATGCTCCCTCGCCCCCCTACACAAAAAACGACAAGGCTGGAAAGCAATTTCGACCTTACCTGACATTTCGCATTACATTTCGTGATAAGAAATGTAACTTCGGTCCACAGTGCCAAGCTGGATTCTGGTTTCAAAGCGGAATTTATCGAGCTGGCTGCAGATGTCATACATCAGGTGAGGGGGTGTGGGGTGGGGATTAATGAGTAAGATTTATTGTGAGAATGTTTTGTACTAATATCACACTGCTTGATACAGTACATCGCTTTTAGTGTGAATTAAGACTTAGTCCAGCTTTTGTTACTGTTTTAGGGAGTGTTTATACTTGACTGTTTTTTATTATTATTCAGGTTTACTGGAGTCAGTCGTACTGCGCAGTTGATGTAGGAACAGACTCATTGACAGAAGGTTTGGCTGCGGGAAAAACCGCTGTCTTCCTTATAAGCCTGATATCATCATCATCATCATCATCATCATGACATCAGTATCGATTTCTATGCCAGCATCATGTTACCACCATCGTCATCACCTTCCATTTCATCGTCACAATATATGCCATCATCATACTTACCACATCACCATCACCATCGTCATCGTTACCAGCTTTAATGTTATCGTCATAATCTGTCACCATAATCAGCATCATCGTCATCATTATGAAATCATCACGTCGTCATCAGCTTTAATGCTATTTTCATAATCTGTCATTATTCATTATGATCGCTATCACCATCTTTAACATCAACATCGTCACTTCATCCTCCTTCACTTTAATGTTATTGTCATAAACTATACCATCATGTAAATCATTATCATGTTCATGATCATCTAATCCCTATCTATTCTCCAAAAATGCCTCCTTCACACTTATCAGCGTTATTAGCGTTGTCAATGTTATTGATTATTTAGACGAAGGTAGTGCTGATGCTGGTGATAGTATAGGTGACTATGATCACTTCGACGTCTAATCACACTGTTCCTGCTTTGTTAAATATCAGGCAGTAGCGCCAAACGTCGCAAGATGGGCGTGGGCTGGCATGTGGCAAGAGCGGTCCTGGAAGCGAGTCCTGAAGGACCAGTGCTACTTGTTTGGTGAGTAAATACCGACTGTGTTGAATCTTGGTTACTATATTTTTAATGAACTAAAACGCGGTGCTTATAACAACTTATTGTTATTGTGCATTTGTATGTTCTGTTCTGTTCAGTCTGGTTTGATATTTGTGTATTTTTGTTTTCTGTTCTGTTTCGTTTTCTGTTCTGTCGCGTTTCGCGTGTAAGTTATGTTATGTTGTCTTTTTTGTTGCCCTGTACTTTGCTTCTCTGTTGTTCTCTGGGGTTAGGGTTCTTACGATAAAAACAAACAAACAAACAACAACAACAACAACAACAACAACAACCATAAAAACAAAACATTTATTCGAAGGCCAGGAAAACGCCAGGGAACTTATTTTTATTTTCAGGTTACTTCAGGTTTTAATTACTGCTGTTTTGAACATGTTCTTTTAAAAACTCCATTAATCAACTGCACTATAGAAACCTTGCGGGGTTTTTGCGTTCTGTTTTGCTCAGTTGCTTCCTGTCACCAAAACTTTATTATTATCTGTTACAATTCACCCTCGAGCAACCCGGGAGAGTCAACTAATAACTATCTTCTGTATTTCCCATTTTCCAGGCTACAGATTTTGTCGTCACTTTTCTCGAGGCACCCCTCCAGTCTCCCAGCGGACGATTTTTTGCCTGTACTGACCACTTTATTGCAAAGAGAAATGAACAGCAAAAGGTAACTACACAAACCGCCTTTACGCGCATTTTTGTTACCACAAACCTGTTATTTTTCAGAAATAAACGCCATGAGAACCACACAAGCTGACGTTTCGATCGTGAGGCCGTTGTTGATCCCTTCTTTCTCCTTGTTCTCATCAGCTTTGGTCTTTCCTTGCTTTGATTGTGCTTCCTTGCTTGCTTGCCGACTTCCGTCTGTTTAGGCCGCGTCTAGACGGATGCGTTTTTGTTTTAAAACGCAAACATTTTGTTGCCGTCAACACGAATACGATGAAAACGGTGCATCGAATTCACCGAAAACGCAAACTTTTGAAAACGGCCTCCAATGTGGACAGATTTGAAAACGCAACCCTATTGTATTCGTGTGGATGAAAGCGCAAACTTTTCAAACACCCGCCAGATTCGTTTTTGTGTGGACGGTCAATTTCACTAAAAACGCAAACCTTTGAAAACGGTTGTTCACCTGAAAACGATAGGGACCTTAAGGTGGTGTTACACTGGTCGATTTGCAACGACGATTTGCAACGATACGATGTTGCACTAAAAATCGTTCAGGTGTAACACCCCATTGCGAACGATTTTTCGCGATGTTTGCAGTGCTGCAACGCGTTGCAAGTTTTTGAAAGCGATTCAAAAACTTGCAACACCCCTGCGTGAATTTGAAGCGAATCGGCGTTGCAAATCGTCGTTGCAAATCGACCAGTGTAACACCAGCTTTAAGCACGAGGACGTGAGAGGACGACGGCAACGTCTGTGAAACAATAAAACTCATTGCAGAAGACAAAAGGCGCACGTAAATATGTGAAATTGACATGATCTCGGGGTCGTCGTGCTCTCGCGTGCGACTTCAAATGCTTGCTTTTTAGGTTGTTTTCAGGGCGTGGACGACATTTCGAGAAATTACGCCGTCGTTAGTCTCAGTAAGAGACGCCTAACGGCAATGGACCGTCGGCAAAAACCGAACTAATTAGGCAACCTAGAGAATAGCCAAAGTTACAAAGCATAGGAATCTGGAAACAATATTTCCGGGTTTCTCGCGTTGCCGTCGCCGTCCTAGTTCTGCTTAAGGTCCCTGATGTCGTAGTGTGGACGCGATACTCAGTGAAATGAAAACATAAACTTTTGAAAACACATCCGGGTGGACGGGACCTCAGTATCTTTTGTTTTCTTCCCTTGCCTGTGCTATTACGTTATTTTTCAAACGTCGTTATTTTTTAAACATTCTCAATCCTATCAGACCAGAAACCTCTGCACTAGTGCTCAAATGCTTGGAAGCGTTCGCCGGCTGCTTCGCCTCAAGGAAGAAGACGGTCAATGATGCTGTTGTGGAGTCAGTCGCGAGTCTTCTCAAGAAAGTTTGGTTTTCCACACTGAGAAATATCAGTGCTAAACGTCAGATAGATGCCGGTTACTCACTTCTCACTACGCTACTGAAGGTTTGTTGTTTGTATGATTACAGTGGTTTTCAGGTGATGTTCGTAAAACTAAAGCCAAAGCAATTACAGCGCAAATCATAGCTTGCGAAAACAGACGGGCTCAACAGCCTCCGTGTATGGCGTAGCCTGCGACTACAGAAGGATTTCCCGCCATTGCTTTGCGAGGCCGAAAAATACCGTCTGCGAAAGCGAGCCGACAAACGACTTCCATGACGTCATAGGCTATCTCAAGAGCGACCAATCAGAAATCACGAAAAATGGTCTTTTCATTGTTGGTTTAGCAGACGGTATTTTTCGGCCTCGCAAAGCAACGGGCGGAAAATCCTACTGTTTTCGCAGGCTACGCGAATCGTCCAGGCTGTTAAAAAAAAGAAAAGATTTCGACCAACAAGAACCTGTAGTAATTTGCGTTTTTGGTCGAAAGTATAATCGTGAGATTTCTTTGCTTTTGCGTTTGCTACGCTTTCGGATACCAAATAAGTTTAGCAGCATTATTGGCCAATCAATAAGCAAAAGCAAAACTAAGGGCGCGTTTGATTGAGTCTATTCCGGAATAAGAATAGCTAAACTGACCGAAAGTGCTGGTTGTTGCGGGAGAAATTTTGTTCGAAATTGTTTTGAAAACTTTCACACTGGCATTTCGAACACTCAGCTCCCGCTGCATTTCTATCCAAGTCAAAGAATTCTACTGATCAGCATCGCTATTCCTATTCAGAAATAGGCTCAATCAAACGCGCCCTAAATTGCGAACTTCTCAAGAAAGTGACGATGCGTTTTCCCGCACTGGGTATTGGTCTAACAAAACACACGCAAATTAAAACCTCTTACTCCTAAAACCGGAACCCCTAAAACACCTTTTTCTGACGAAGGGCAAACGCTCGAAACGCTAGGGCAGATTTCTTTATGGCGACCAGTTTTCATACTTTGACCCCAAGTCGCTTCACATACGAAACCCAATTTGGCTTTTGATTGGTTGCAAGTGTTTACTTACAGCTACTTTGATTAACGATGTACTTTCTTTGGTTTTAGTTTTTTAAAAGTCATTCGAAAACCGCTTTGTACCCTCCCACAAACTTGGATTGCATCATTCTGTGGAACCCAGTTGCTTTATTGCCCTATCTTATAAATACCAAACGTTTGTTTGTTTGAATGGACAGAGGAGGTTAGTGGAGCCAGACGTTGAAGTTTGGAAAGTCCTTTGCACCGGCAACGTTCCCCCAAGCAGGTAATATACCTCTACTGTTATTCAATTCATTGCGGCACTGCGAAAATACTTTCCTGACGTCACTTCCGTTGGTCAGCGTTCGTATCCATTATTATTTAACTCGAGTTAATATTTCACTTCGTTTCTGCCTTTCCAAAGTCTTTCATTTTCCCAGAGCGTGCGTTGTAAGAAGTTAAAAGGCTGGCACGATATTACATGCATTGCTGTTTCTATTTGTGTATCTACATTTATAAAATAACTATGATACTACGCGCGTTTTGATTGGCTAAATAACCGCGTAAGACGAGAGTATGTATCACGCTGGCGCGATACGTGATGTATTTTATTGACTAATACTACCACTAATTAATAAAAGGAATATATAACGTTCTTAAATATAGGACCAAGATATTCAAGTACATTTATGTTGGCCCCATTTACTAATTTGCATTTTCTACCAATTCTACAGAAGTTCCCTTGAGTTTGTGGCAGTGTTCCTTCAGCTCTATTCTTTACCTGAGAACCTGCAGCTGTCCAGCTGTCTGTTTCCTTCTGCGTTCCCTAAGAACTCCTATCCCCTCAGACGTCAGCTGATTGAGTGGCAGCTGCCAATCAACGAGACTAATGAAGATCCTGCTGGAGTTGCTGCGCTTTTCGGGAGTAAGACTCCCAGCAGGTTAGCTGTTTGCAGGGCTTAGTTTACAAACATCAACTTTATTTGATGGCATCTGCAGTTTCATGACACACCATGCAATCAACAAAGCTGCTGTTAGAACAAAGTGCAAAATTTCAACTTGCTAGTAATAAGTGAGTTCCAGATGGGCCCATACTAACCTCTGTTATTTAGCATCAGTCCCTACTCAAAACTGAACCTAAATAAGAGAGATGTAGGTAATCAAACTTCAGAAGCTGAGCTGTTCAATGAGCTAAAAGTTACATTTTTGTGTGAATATGGAAAGTGCACTTGCTCCGTCGAAACACTAACGCTCTAAACGTCAGCTTGATCTTCTTTAACGGCACTCAGCCTTATCACATCAACTTTTAGCTGATCTATCGTACGTCTTGTTTTTGTAGATTGCCCAGTATGGAAGTGATGGCTGGTGTACTCGTGTCTCTGACTCAGCGAGCTTGTCAAACAGTTCAGATATCGATTCCACGCTCTGCCAGGCCTGACGACCCACTACACGAAATGGGAGAATTATTTTTGAGGTCCTCGTTTGATGAGGTAGGTTTCGTTGCGAGTTTAGCTTTGTCCTCAGTAGCGCATAAGCATAAACACAAACATAAGCTTAAGAAATAGAGAGACACAATGGCGACATAAGCATAAGCATGCATAATGATCGAACACGTCCGTTCCAAGCTTATGCTTATGTCGCCACTGTCGCTCTCTTGTCCTTTATGTTTATGCTTGTGCTTATGCTTATGCGCTAGTGAGGACCAGGCTTTACAGGAAGGAGGTTGGGGGTTAAGGGTGGATACTAGGTGTTGAAAACTACTCGTATACATTGACTATTTAAAGTAGCGCGTGCTATACTTGTTTATTGGTTGAAGCAGGTTTTAGTCGATTAGATGCAAAAACAAAACCAGTTGTGATCTAGTTTAGCCGGTTGATAATGAAAGCTACAGTACAGTACATGTAGCAAGCGTTGTCTAGTTGCTCGCACTGCTGATTGGGCTCTTCCTGAAAGTGTTTCTTACGGCTTTTGTGATGGTCAAAATCTCTTTGCTGTAGTCGATCATTAACTGGATTTTCTTGACTTGGAGTGCATTCTTTTAGGACTATTCCGAAATGACCATAAACGGAATAATAATAATAGTAGGGTAATGTTATCAGTTAATATAACGAGTAATCAGCTGGGAACGGTTTTATTTGTGAGAAAAGTATGCCTGAGAACTACCGAGAGTGTGCCAAAAGTAACGAAAGAATCCTTTATGCAACCAAAAGAACACATTTATGAAACATTCCGTTCCACCGTGAGTGATTCTGTCTCTTCCACCCTGGGAGACGGAACCAGTGACAGAATAGTATTCCGTTCATTCCTCATGCAATAAAAGCATCACCCTAAAAACAGCTCTTGCGTCTCTTTAGTGCAGTATCATTCCGGAGTAGTCCCAAAGGAATCCACCCTCAGTCCCTCTTCCATAATATAGAAGAGGTCTAAATTTTCAGTAATACTTAGTTTAGATAAAAACATTTAATGTATTATTTGTCTCCAGAGAAACATTCCGTGCCCAGATGCAGTAGAGTGGCAGGTATCTTCTGAAATATCTGCCCATAACGTTACGGTCGAGTCCCTGGTGGACTTGGTGTTGCACAGGTTGACGAAGACCGCCGATCAACTGAGCGAACCTGTTGAATTGGAATCCAAACTGGATTTTAAACAGGTATCACGGGCAAGCGGATGAGTAGATAGGTTGATAAAATGAGGGAGAATTAGAAGACAGAACAGGCCAGCAACTTTTCCCATATAGATCCTCTTGTAATATTTCTGAACTTTACAGTATACATGTTGTTTTCCATTTCTGGCACTCAAAATGTATGAAGTGGTGAGTTTCAGTCCCGTGGTGAATTTTGTGTCACATGACTTCTAGTTGCAAAAGGCCTGATAATCTGTACCAAACTTTCTGGGATATCTTAGCTAAGCGTATACCACACAAGTGAATAGTGCTTTTCGCGCGTTCTGATTGGCTACTCAATCTCGGAATAGTTAACAATTATTCGCCGAAGTGGAGGTGAATAGCGGTGGGTATTTACCGAGTCGTTTCGGCGAGGTAAATATCCACCGCTATTCACCGACACTGAGGCGAATAATTGTTTTAGTATATACCACACAAGTTTAATAGCCAACTCCCAAATAGCTATTTTATTTCCGACAAAAATGAGCAAAAATTGGGCTCGCGCGCCATTTTGTTTTACCGGAAGCCGCCGGGAGGTGAATAGTACTTGATATTCCGAGATTGAGGAGCCAGTCAGAGCGCGCGAAAAGCACTATTCACTTGTGTGGTATATACTAACAAAAACTATTCATCTCCTGGCGGTTTCCGGTAAAACAAAATGGTGCGCGAACCTGATTTGTGCCCATTTTTGTCAGCCACTTGGGAGCTGGCTATTAAACTTGTTTTGTGTATACTAAAACAATTATTCCTCTAAAGTCGGTCCTAGCTAAACGCGAGAAACCGTAGGGTAAATTAAATTAAATTTTCTTGAGATTGAAAGTGTTATTGACAGATGACTGTCCACTCTGTTCTCTTCACGTCAGCTGACAGGCAGCTCCACGAGGGACCACGTGCAGTCTCTGGGGGGTAGGCTGGAGTGTCTGACCCGATATTGTAGTCTGGTGTCCCATGTGTTGATTCTCCTGTTAAAGTGTGGCTCACTTGCTCGGGAGTCGCTCAGACGTTTGCCTGTGGTGGAGAAAGTGGGGGTAAGAGTATATCCATGACAACCATAACAACAACAACAACAACAACAACAACAACAACAACAGTAATGACAATATGCACATCAAATATTAAATTTGTCGGATTTAAAGACGCGAAACACAAAGCCCCAAGTGATTTCACTTATTGTATAGGTCTCCATCAGATTGAAGTCCCTTTAGTGTAGTTAGAATAATGGTCCGACTTGTAAAATACAGCTGTATGTGAATACCGAATTAGCACCTGGGGCTGATTTAATAAAACATTAACAACCTTATTTCACAAGTCGGGCTGGTTTTTCTTCACTGTAAAATGCACTTTAATCCAACACCATAGCCAAATGCATTTGATTCTGTATTTGCAACGTTTGCAAACTTTTGTCAGATTGGAGTCCTTTTAGTAGTGTTAAAATAATGCATGGTTCAACTTGTAAAATACGCGTGTTAATGTTTAATGAATTGGCCCCTGATCTTCATTTTAGGGCATGTATTAACCTTGAGATTTCTGATGCCAGAGTTTCGTTATTTACATTTTTTTGTTGCAGGCAATAATGAAGAAGATCGCGAATGGAATGAACGAAATAACAGTAATGCACGGGACTGATTTGAGTGTTAGAGTGGATGTTATGCTCGGACTGCTCAAAGAACTGGAGAAGCTTTTCGCGTCTGTCACTGTAAGTGCCTATCAATTTAATCCTTTCACTTCCGAGCTCATAATACAAGGTTTCCGAAGAAATCGACAAGAACATGTTCGAGTGATGCACTAAGACTATTGAGTACTAAATCAGTTCTTATCTGAGAAAGCTATTAAAAGTTTTCAATACGTTATTATGATTCGTGTGAGAGACTGAAAGAGGAAATTAAAGTTGATCATAAGTGCATGAAAGGGTTCTACATTCAGACCCCTTTTAAGCGCTCAGCCACTGTGTTGGGCTATACTGGTTGCGTAGTTTCACTTATAATGATTCAGACATCGCGTTTCATGCTCAATTCTATGCAGATTCTTCCAACCTTTATAGACTCAAATAATTATATGCCTGGGTGATGTGGTGAGAATTTATAGTTTCATCAGCCTCCATACATGCATGATATATTTCTGGTGAGAAACTGAAGGGGATTGAAGTTGATCATACTTGAGAATTTTAGAAGCTGCTCAACATTTCTCACGAACAAAATCAGTTACGTTGGATTTTATATAAATTAATTAATTCTGCAATTTTTTTGTTTTCTTTGCGTATTTTGGTAATGATTCGCATGAGCCTATGGACCACATCAATCAGTGCAGTTTCTGTAACGGGGTATATTTGGGCACGAAGTCTGATTAAATAAATCATGTTTTTGATGGACTTTGTCTCATAAGGGTTGTAAGGAGGAAGCGGCCGAGACTGTAAGGGATCTCCTCAGAGATAACACACCCAGCAGGCTTCTGGATGATGTTCTTGCGATTTACAATGGCAAGGTGCGTTAGCGGGATTTTTATGGTGTGCAATGAAACAATTAAATCCACTCGACACCTCTTATCCTCACCTTTTCCATATATTCGTTTCCTCCTTTCCTACCTTCCATCCCCTCCCCTCTTTCCGTCCAGCTCTTCCTTTTTCTTTGTCCTTCTCTTCCTTTCGCTCCCTCTCCCTCTCGCCAATTCTTTTCCTAAAGTTTTTTTTCGCTGTTTTCGACCTCTGTTGCCGGTTGAGAGTATCCCTTCCATGTGTCGGCTCAGGTACAACTTTGTATCTCGTTGCCAAGGGGCTTACACTGCTGGTTAAATATCGTCGTACATTGGCACGTGCGGTCAGTCTAATGTTTGAGTTAGCGGTCATTATACAAAACTGCAGATTTTTAGTTCATTGATGCTCTTCAAAAAACTTCAAACCAAGAAACCTAATACTAGAACTCGGTATTCAACTATAAGTTAGTTCATTGCATTTTTGCTTGCATACGAGGTAAAATTTTACTTTGAGGTAGACCGAGTTATATTGTAATGGCGACGAACGCTGACCAGCGGAAGTGACGTCAAGAATGTGTTTTCGTGGCGTTTCGTACATGACTCCAATCGCAAACTGGTGTAACAAGTGTGAGACCAAGACATCCAAGTGTGATTCTCAACTGACGCCACCAAAGGTTCTTTCATACATGTCAGCCTTAAAGCCCGGGCACACCTTCGGTGCTCACTGGCAAGAAGCTTTTTTACCAGATGCTGCGTTGTCTTTGTCTTTTCAGTGGGGTCAGTCGTTGTCAAACAGTCGGCTGGACGCAACAGGAGCTAGTTTTATCAGTCAGAACTGTAGCCTGGTAGCGTCTGATGAACTCGACGGGTTTGATGATTTTGAATCTGACAGCACGGCGGGTGATGAAAGCCTGATTGTTGGAGCGCAATCCCAGTCAAAGACCAATCAAAGCAAGACCGGTAAGTTTGGTTCATTCTAGAAATGCACCGCGGAAATACGTCACGCGGTCACTGTGCAGTAAAATCAAACAAACAAAAGCGCATACGAATTCAATTTTTGTAGTGCGAGACAACAACATCAAGCTTATTTGCACTCATTAATTGCACAAATGAAAGAAAGTAAGAGGCACTTAGGGTGACGTTTAGGCTAATTAGGTTCAGCGGCTTCAGACGCAGCCAGGAAACACAAAAGCCAAGTATAAGTTTGGTTAAATGCCGTAAAATCCCGGTTTGGGCCATGGAGTTATACGACTTCGTTTTACGGTGGCATGTCTGTTTATAACGGAATTTGCGCACAACAAATTGGGCTTGCACTCAAAATGAAGCGAACTAACGTGTTTCATTGTTTCTTTTCTTCGTTACAGCTTACTCGTCTCTAAGGAAGGCTAGTGCCCAGTTCCTGTGCAGTTGGTGTTCTCGAGATGACGATATCGGGATTCTGGGTCAAGTGCCCCCAGCGGAGGTCAGAGAGAAGATCATGGACGTCTTCCGGTCTGAGGTGAGGGTCATCTCCCAGAGAAAACCGTTCGAGTTTAAACTTTGGGTCCAGTTGTTTTACATTTTGAGTCCCGAGAGTGGCTTTCTAAAACTGAGATACGTTATGACGTCTGACACATAGGCAATCCATGTCTGACTATTTAAATCAAAGTTTATGTCGGAAGTATTTTTTGTAGAGTGTTGTATTAAAAGGATTTCATTTTTTCTCTTTTAGGATTTTAAGATCAGCAAGGAAGAAGAATTGCAGTTGGTGTGTGTTAAACTTAGAAGAAGGTTTCACTGTTTCCATACATAAATAACTTTTCATTTTTTCTCTGATTCAAACAATCAATTTACTTTGCAGTCGTACTTGCTGGATATTCCTCCACGCAGCGTTTTCCCCCACTGGCTAGTAGTAAATTGCAAAACCCAAAATGACGCATATGCTTATCTCTTATCGGAGATAATCCTATCATCAGATACTTGGTTTAGTCTGGTTTAGAGTTGTAGGCGAGTTTTTGCTTATGTGTTTCTGTAGTTTGTTAAGCTGCGTCTTCTTCTAACGCGGTTTAAGGTCCAGAAGTTACAACTTTAGGTGTAGATGTCTTGCTTTTTAATCCCCCCCATTTTTTATTCCTTCGTTTCGTTTCGTTTCATTTTTTTTTTTTTTTTTCACTTTTACTCCTCAGTTCTTCACCGTTGCTTCCAGTTTGGCTGCAAGTCAAATCAACTTCCCTTCGTGTCATCTGGAAGTTCTCATGGACGTTTTTAGGTAAAAGTATCTGCCAATAGTACAGCGGTCTTCGGATGACTGTCCAAATTAATTTTTTTTGGTTGCTTTGGTTTTGCGTTTAGTGCACACGATTGGTCCAAACACGGATTCTTAGTCCATCAGGAACAAAACAAAACTCGATTACGCAAGCAAGAAAGTGGGAATGGCGTTGTATCGCACTGTTGATTGGTTTATTTTTAAACGTAAACCAATCGCAAATTACTCTGGCTTCTGGTTGTTTAAAAGTCTTTTCTCATAGTCTTTGCATTTAAATTGGTCTATGGGTTCCCAGACATCGTTTACAATAAGCACAGCTTTGCGTCTTTAAAGAATTTTGATATACATGAACTTTGTCATTTAAGGACCAAAGAATACGAATCTGCACTACATTACGTCAACCTCATTCCCAGGTATTTTCCATCACGTTTGTCACCATTGTGACTTGTTGTTGACGTCATCAGGGAAGCCATGTCTGTGTACCGGAAGGACCAAAGTGTCTGTGAACAAGGCTTGCAGCTTTTGACAGAACTTGCTCCATGGTTCATTTCCACTGAAGACCCGGATACAGGTCTGCAAAAAGCAAGAGACATTGCCATCCACATCATGCGAGCATTTTGGTGAGTTTTAGAATTTTTTGCCTTACTCTGCAGTCTTTCATTTTTGTCTAGTTAACCAGGTCCAAGAGAGGATGAGCCAGGTTTTGATATTGTTCAAAGAGTAGCAGGTTCTAATTCTGTGTGTTTGTCGTCCCGGCTGTCTATTTTGTTTCGCTGACGGACTGAACTCTACTCTACAGGAGCTTACGAAACTCCCAGTACAACTGTCGGGTTAAACTCCAACTGGCCAAGTGCATGGAAGCTTTTGTAAAGGTATGCAATATTAGCATAAATTATGCTGTATCAATCATTAACCTGGACCCGGTTGTTCAAAGCTCGATTTGGAACTGTTGGAAGTGTATTCTCTCTTGGCCAACGACTGCAAGATTTTGATCAAATACAAACTGATAGCTTGTTCTGGCTCAAAAGGTTTTTGAAGTTGTGCTGTTAGCGAAAGCTTCCTATTTCTAGGCTTGCAGACGATGGAAAAGTCACATGGTAATGGAAAGTCATTGAAATTTGTAATCTAGGCCTGGAAAAGTCATGGAATTTGGGGAAATATCTTCAGGCCATGGGAATAAAGAACTTTTGGAAACATTTGGCTGCCAGCTTTACGTGTTAGAACGTTTGTAACTAGCTTTCAATTTTTGAGGTACTGAACTTATTTCAAAGTCAGGAAAACGTCCAGGAAAACGTCTAGAAAATTTATCGCCCATGTGTCTGTGTGAACCCTGGTTATCCTAATCGTGCTTACCTCTGCTTTTAACAACTGGGTCTTGCATGAGGCTAATTGCTAAGTTTGCGCACTCAGTAGAAGTATTTTTTTAGCAGCCTGAATGCAAGCTACGCAAAAGTGTAGGAATTGTTATGGAAACAAAGCAGAGGTGGTTTTATATCTCATCAAATTTCAAATTACATAAAGTACTTTGTTTTTTCGGCAGAAAGCGGCGGGAAGCTACACATCCTCGGAGACCCAGGGGCAGGGGCCCCACGATCTGCTCCTGGGTCTCCAAGGATGGAAGCTACAGAACTGCGGCGGTAATCTTACGTATTTTTGTTTTTCTTCAGGTGGATCCAGAGGGAATGTGGTCGAACATGAAACAAGTAAAGAAAGGCACAGGAGGTAAGGGTTTGTTTGATGAAAAATAATCGAAGATGTGCAAGTGAACGCATTACTGGAAGTGTTACGAGCCTACAATCCCGGCCAAAAGTATGTGGGACACTCTGCAAAAATGCTATTTTTTCACCACCACTCTTGTTCAGCAACAAAAGCGGCTCCCCCTTCCCCTATACAATGTTGCTTAAAGAGTGTGCACTTTGAGCACACTCAGTCAACATTGTAAGGGGGGAGGGGGGGCGGGAAGTGTGAAAGTGTGAAAGTGTCATCATTTTCAGATAAAAAGCTAAGTGTCCCATGACTTTTGGCCAGGATTATAGCTTGCTATTCCAATAATGCGCGACACAGCGCAAAAACTCGAACTTAGGCAACGGTCGCACTAGCGACTTTGACTACAATAATGTCGACATCTAAAAAGTGCAAACAGCGTTTTAGGTGAGTTGCTTTAAAACTTCTGAGAAGCCGTCATTGTTCTCTAGATGCTTGCTATGAAATAAACGGTCTGGTGGAACCGGTATGACTTGCTATTTGTTTTACTATGTAATGAGTGGTTGAGGCTTCAAACCGGTATGACTTGCTATTTGTTTTACTGTTGGGTAGAAGACACTTTCGCACTGTGTAGTGGTTGAGGCTGAGATATTTCAACAGGAAACTTGACGTCAAAAATTGGTGGCTAAAGTGGAGAACTGAGCTGAGTTGGTCGTAATACGATTATGCAGAACCAAAACCAGACTGAGTAGAGAAATTTACTTCACAGCCACTCATGTAAACACGAAGTAAAACAAAAGTACTTACAGAGTGGTGTAGTATGGCCTGTTTAACTCATCTAGTTGCAGCGTCGCCAAGTCCTTCACTTGCAGTCATCCGAGGAAGGTTTAAGATGTAACATACATTGGCTGCTCCAAGAGTAGGCCATTTACGAGCTGTCTCTGTTTCAAAACGAGACCAAGTTTAATCCTTTGATGCGATTTTTATTTTTTTTATTTTTTGCAAATTATACTGATTTTTATGTGGCATATTTTGTAGCAGATATCGGTTTGAAACGGAGGTAAAAGAAAACTTGGAAATGACGTTTAGGCCACTATGTGCAGTTCGCAAACCTGATATTTTTTGGCGGGCCACATGGTGATAAACTTTGCAGACAGAATGAAAAACTATTTCTTTGGTCATAATGCAACTATTTAGAAGAGAGATTTACTCAGCAGAGATTGACAGACATTCGTTAAAACGGTCAGCAAAAGGTACGATTTGCTACCTTACATGATCCTGTGATAAGTGGCTTATTGGTTTTCATTCCCATTGGCTAACTACCGAATACGTCACCAGTGAGTATTTTCGCTCTTTTCATTTCCAGCGTCAGTATCCCAGCCGATATTCAAGGTGTTTCCTGAACTTTTGGCTGACTGTAGCCATACCGTGCGCATGTACGCGGCTCGTGCTATTGGCACTATATTTGTCAGATTCAGCGTCGACTGTTCAGTGATGTCTGCACCTAAATCACACCAGTATGCTGCGTTTGAGCTGGTCTCTCAAATGCTGGTCCAGTCACTCATTGTCCAGGTAGGTAGGAGAGATTCTCAGAGAACTTTCTCAGCGTCACATTACAGCACAAAGAATTTTCACTTGCTGAGCTCCACATAAATACAACATTTTACAAATTGTTTCAAACAAAACCACAAAAGAGCAACTTCTAAGGGCTCTTTCAAGCACAGTCCTCTGCGAGCCAAAATCCTTGATCCGTCATTTTTAGAGCCCCCGAAAGTCGAACGAAGAATTAGCAATCTATTTCCATCCGACTCGTTTGGGAAGAATGCTAGTTTCTTTTTATCTAGAAGTGCTAGTTACCAATTTTTCTATTGATTTATTACGTTTTTTCGCGTTGGGAACCAAATTCAGCTTTGGAATTTTTACCTATATTTCTTGATGTAAACAAAAACATTGAATTGGCTGAGAGGGATTCTTTAAGTATCTGTCCACCACATAATGTTTAGTCTAATATCAAATTGTTTTGTTGTTGTTGTTTGCAGCCTAATCTAAGTGAGGAAGAGAGTGAAGATGAGGGAGTTAACCGGTCCTGTTCCATGCTTGCTTGCCTCAAGCACATCAGCTTGATCAGTCCGGTCTGTGAGAAGCGAGCCGTGGCCCTGTTGTTCCAGGCGGTTAAAGAGCAGTTCCTGGATCGAGATCTTGTGACGAAGGTGCGGGAGCGACAGTGAACTTACTGTCTCTTGCCAACAATGCATCCTTTGCTTAAGGTCTGCAGAGGAAATGTTATAGAAGCAGTACTGCTGACCTTCCTATGGGAGATTTCATTTTCCAGCCAAAAAAAACGTAATTGTTTCACAAGGAATGCTTGCATTTAATGGCATACTCACTTTGAAAATGCGTAACCTCTCAACCCATGGTTTACAAACGAAGAATTGTCGTACACATATACTCATGCACATTTATGTACATATCTGCATAAACGTAAACATACAAGGACACATGACATATTATTGCAGCAACTTGTGATAAGCCGTTTTCATAATTATGAAACCCGTTTAACTTTTCACTGACCAAGAGTGACCAACTTCAATTTTCTCATCAGAATTAAATTATCATGCAGTAAGGAGAACTTGGTTTCTGATACCTTGCTCAGATAAAAGCTGGTTAAATTACAAATCCTGACTGCATCAATCGTACGTTTTCTTCCTAGAATATTGGGAGAATATATACTTTTAGCATGGGAGTGAAAGGGTTAAGTGTCCCTCCTTCCACAGGTGCTCGGGCAGCTGGCGGAGGAACTTGGCTATTCGACTCGACCAGCTTATGTTGAGACTCACTTGGGTTTTATTGTGGATAATTGGCTCAACCTCGACTTCAAGATCACGGACTTTCCTTATCAGCTGCTGGCTTTTAGTTCCGTGGGCGATTTTTTACGGTTAGTCAGGCGGAAAATCTGCAGCACATGTGTTGATTAGTAATAAGTTTAACATGTTCAATTTTCTTTCGCATTTCTCGGCCCAAACTGTTCCGTCTGACTCTATTCCATTCTATGCTATCCCATTCCGTTCCATGTCATCCTGCTGATCTCTTTCATTCCATTTTATTCTATTCTCTTTTGTCCAATTCCATTTCATTCTATTCCTTTTAACCTATCCACTATTCCATTCTATCCAATCCGCATCTGTTTCGTTCCTATCTATTGAAATGCATTTGTGGAACGTTGTGTTCTCGTCCTCAGACGTCACCATGCTGTAGTCCTGGCTCACGTGATCTCTAGACCAGACACAGCACGGCAGTCAATGGAGATCTTCGCCAAAGCCATTGGCTCCCGTGGGGATTGCAAGGAATTTCTAAAAGAAAGCTTCTGTACAATAATCGCTTGTCTGGTCCCATGGTTCGCTGTTCAGAGTAGAAACCGAGATGACGATCATTTCTCAACGTCACAAGAGGTGGAGAGGCAAGCCCGCAGCGAGCAAGCTTCTCGCAGTCACGAATATTTATTGGACGCTCTAAAACCAGAGGTAGGAAGAGCCAAGGTTTGATAGGCTCATGCAGTTCCTAGGGGGAGGATCGCGTGTGCGGAAACGCCGACGGATGTAGTTGAACCTAAGGCCATGTCCACTTTTATTTGTAAACAGAGTTCTTTCTTCGCGGTTCGGCCTTCCGTCTGTACGTGAACGGTGAAAACGGTGATCGTAAATGGATTTTTTTTTTTTGAAAACGGGTTAGTGTGGACGAGTAAAAACGAATTTAAAACGCTATTGTTGTGGAAGGAGAAAAAGAAATTCGTCTTCGAACAAAAACGGAGAATTGTGAACAGAGCCTCATCGGAATCCCATATCAAAACTGATGTGTGGGAATAGACCAAGCTAATGTTACACAGGTCGATTAGTAGCGACGATTTTTCGTAATACGATGTTGCGTAAATAATTGTTCTAAGTGTAACACGATTTTTTAGTGAATTTGTACTGCCACTGAAAATGCTTTTCCTCCTAGAAAACCGATAAAATCATGGCCAAGAAATTTGACGAGTTGGTCGTGGAACTTTTGCTGAGAATGTATGAACCTCCGGCGGAGGGTTCTGACGTGGCTCAGTTTACCAAGTAAGTACTGAACTTGATTTCCCAAACGCGCATGTGCAACTGTAACTCCTGCAGCCCTACTGTCGACGGAGGTTGCAGCTGTTTAGATATTTCTCTTTAAGGTCTCGATAAAGGTTCGCGCTCCCCATTCTTGAAAAAATAATTGTAGCGTTACAATTTAACATACATACACGTATTATATATCGTTGTAAATGTCTTTGACGGGAGATTACAGATCTGGTGTAGGTTATTGTTTTCAGGCACATTAAAGGTGAATTGCAATTGAGTTTAATTTGAAAAAGGAAACGGGAAACAAAACTTTTGTCGGTTTTATTTGAAAATGCTAGAACACCTTTTTTCTGATACTCAATGAAGTTGACTAAAGTAAAGTTTCAGCGACTTTTGATCCGTTTTGTTTTAAGGATTTTATTCTCTTTTAAAATGGAGGGAGCGTTTTAAAACCCGTTTCTTGTACAAACTATTTAATATAAAATGAACGAAACAAAAATTCAAAAATCGCTGACACGGTATTGGACAAGAATATGTTGCCTACAGCTCACGAAAATTTGAGCAATATTGACCAAAACGCTCGAAGTTTTGTTTCCCGAAAGACCTTACTTTTCGCGAAAATCTTTCATTGATCTGACCTAGATCGCACTCTACCTTTAACGTGTATGAATAATCCATTCCATTTGTTATCCCATTCCATTTCATCCCACCACACTTTATCTCATTCCTGTCCATCCCATTCTATTCATGTGACTTGTATGCCTCAAAACGAGTAGCTTACAGTCCTCCAGGCTAGTGTAAATCTGCTCCTTTCTACTTAATTATTAGTGTATAATACCATTATAGTTTTTCTTATTCTATTTTAGTATAAAGGGGTTAAGTTGCAATTGGGACGCAAGTTCTGTTCTTTTCCCCAGTCACACCCTTAATTTCTTTGTTCCATGTGCTTGTAAATTGTGTGCCTTTATACGTTATTCTACTTGTAATTTGTAAAAGGTGGCGAATTCATTAAACTAAACTAAACTATGTGTCATTTTCTTTGTAATCCTTATTCCAGGGAGTCTGACCCAGAGCCCAACCCGCCATTCTTCACCTCGTTTGCCATCAAGGCCACGTTGGATTATTTGACCAGGTGCCACGGAGGCGGCTCTCTAGTCTCCGTCTTGTGCAAGAATAAGGTGTGTTCTATAAAGCTGCATGTCTAACTTAAGAGCTACCATGGTAGAGTGATATGATTATCGATTGACCGAGCAAATGGGACAATGGGACTTGTGACATCAAAGGAGGCATTAAAGGGCAATAGACTGGTAACACATTCATGTGTCTTAGAAGGTTGCAAATGTCACTGTTGTTGATAGGTGATCCATCGATGTTATTGCTGCAACGCACATAATCTATTATTCTTAGATATACCAGATTTTTCACTCTCAATCAGATAATCGCCCAGAAATACCCAAATGAGTGAGCAAACGTCTGGCAAATACCATTTCATTGTTATTTTGAGATGTTATTTTGGCGTGTTGTCCCATTTCAGGTCACGTGACACACGTATTGTGTTCCTACAGGACTGTAATTCCTATATGGTAATCAGTTTTTGACCTGTATATTGTCCGCTGAGAATTTTCTTATCTCATATTTCACAGGACAACATCCAAAAGATCCTGCTCTCGTTGTCTTCACACATCGCCCAGACGCACCTCGTCCACGAGAAGAGGCGTGTTCTTTCTATGTACAGACTCTTCGTCCTGCTCGTGTTGAAAGAACTCTCCTCAGGACTCAATAACACGTGGGCTTTCTTTCTCCGCGACGTCATATATTCTCTGACTAGGATAATTGATGAAGGTCGTGGGAAGAGGAAACCCACTAAGAGGCATACGCTGGGCGTTATAGAGGAGATGGATTTGTTTTTGCCGTGCTGCAATTTGCTGTATTACGTTTGCGAGACTGCCTTGCAGTGTTGTAATCAGGTAGTGTCTGTACTTTGTGAACGTACGAGCAAGTAATGTAGAAAACGGATTTGAAACTCGATCTATAGTTATCCGAACACCAGTACGTGCGTCGAATGGTCAGTAATCTGCCTTCTTTGGATATTCTAGGAAGTGACTTCGTCATAGTTTCCTGCATTTTTCGAAATTTCTAGGAATGTGTCTCTTTTTAAGTGGCCCCGTTGTAAGGATGTTTTTATAGATTTCTTGATTTTTTTTTAATTTCTGGGAAGATGTACCCTTTAAATGACTCCTGTTATAAGGATGTTTTCATATTATTCTGCATTCTTCGAATTTTGTAGGAGCTCGGTAACCATCTGCAAGTAATCGTGAGCTATTTAGTACCATACGCTGCAGGAAACGGGGAAAATGCGACGAAGGTCAGTTTGTGATTATGTGCAATGTTCCGCAATGTTGTTTTGCTGGAAACATAGTAGAATTGAGAATTATACAATATTTTGGCTAGAATTGCAGATAGAACCAAGCTTTTTACTCAAACAACTTTCGTTCAAACAAAAAGTATGCACACTGTATCTCCTGAGTCTAAAGCAAAAGTTAGTAACTTTGTGAACTGTTCTCTACAGGCAGTTACGTATGCCTATGGCTATTTGTTGCCTTTGTATGCATGGTCAGTGATTCTTGACAGCTATTTGTCGTCGTCTTAAAACGCAGGCTATGTTAGCAGCACTTACAAATTCTTCGTTACTTTATAATCGCACGAACGTCTTCACGAGAGCTTCATAAGTGTATTCCCAGAGTTCCTTTTAATGTTTCACTGCTGAAGCCTTACTGTATTCGTTCTCCAGGCATTAAAGTTGTTGCAGTACCTGGTCGTGGAGAACCAAGGCTATTTAAAGGTAGCAATAGCTGGACTGGACCCTTTTCCAGAGACATCAAAGTTTAGAGCTCTCAACAATTCCTACGATGAGCGGAAGCAAGAGCAAGGGCAGCTTTTTCTCAATCAGGTGCGCTTTGCGTGTTCTGTATTCACACACAATCCCTATACCTTGCGTATTTTGAAGTCTGTTTCAAGAAATCTTTCTCAATCATGATGCTTTGTGTGCTCGTCTATTCCCGCCATTTTTTTTAGAAACTTTGAATCTTCAACTCCGGACACATTATTTTTTAATCTTGGCCGGCTGTGTGCTTTTTCCCAGTGAATCTAAATAGTGGATGTTTAGTTATGTTATGACTCCAATTGTGTTTGTTGTAAGGCGTTTTTTTTTCCGAATTACAAGAATACTACAGCGCAGAGCGTTTACAGTTTGAGGACGTTTCCTTCAGGCTTGGCTAAACAACATTACTTATCTGTACTTTGGCTTCCTAAAGACATTTGTAGCTTATCTTAATTTTACTTACGCAAATCTAAAACTTAAAGAAATTTTAGTAAGCATTAGCAAAAAATTGTTCGTCGGGTTTTAGAGTCAAGGAATGGATTAAATCAAATGGTGTTTAATTTAATTTACTAATCTTTGTGAGAACCGGGGAAAAGTGTCTGAAGCTAGCCTTTACGAAGTCCCAATAAGTGTTCCCTGACAATCTTCAAGGGAGATTTTCTGCAACGTGTTTTGGCTAAAAGTTGAGTGGGTGTGCGTTGTAAGAGTTGGAGAACATATGATGTGTTAAAAGTGAGCTCTTCGTCCAGGTATTCCTGGACACGGTTTTATGTTTATATTTTATTATCTGTAAAAGTTCACTGAGCTAACGTCACAAAAATTGGGCTTAAGATGATGTTTCAAATGTTAACCCAAGAAGCTAACTTCTATTCTAAGGCTACTGAGGAGTTTCTGTATTCAAAGTATTTCCTTCTATTTTCAGGAAATTGAGCACTTCCTTTCTGTGGGTTCTACTTCCCCTCCGTTGAGCAGACTGGAAGGACTTAGGCAATTGAGGCGCCAGTTAATAAAACATAAACACAAACTGATGGACGTGTTTCAGAAACCTTCAGGTGGGTCCGGAGCAAAAATTTTAAATCGAGATAAAGTTAACCCCGGATGTGGTATGAAATGTTTATAGTGAACTCCCTCAAAGGAGGACAACCTCGGGACCAGTGTCGGCTTTACTGCTCTAATAACATGCATACAAAAATGTCTGCACACTGATTGGTTGAGCGCATGTCAACTTAAGCTACACAGTGCAGAAATGTGGAATAAAGAGTGCAGAAATTGAAAATTAAGATTTGCTGACAGTTGGCACTCATATTAAGTTGTAAAGTCAAACAAAACAAAGCGTATTTTCATTCCTCAGATTCCGATTCTGATTACGAGAAAACAAAGTTCTTAGAGACAGTGTGAATTGTAACGAAACTGAAAAAAAAAAAATCCCGTCGCAAATTATTCTATGCATGTTATTAACAAGTAATCACATGAATTCTCATGCAATTTTGGAATACATAAGCACTCGTAAGTTTTTCAGGGACCACAAATTGCAGAAGCGCGGCGCTCGTGCCAATTTGTTAGTCTCTGAAAAATTTACTCGTGATCATTTATTCCAAATTGCACTCGAAATCATGCGATTACCTATACAAGCAGTATAGGTTAATACGGTGAATCGTTATTTCAGGCAGTTTAAGTGTGAAATAGATGAAGCTGTTCCGTTCAAATTCTATTTACCTTGATAATCTTGAAAGTATAGTGATGAGAATGAAGTGAGCAGAAGGGAGAGGGAGGATTGGCCTATAGCAAATATTACTAATTCATTCAGTCAAAACATGTGTTATACACGTACCATGTATCATGAAAATCATAGTGCAGTATTTTTGAAAGATATTTGTTTGTCTAACTGCAGACGACTCAACTCGTCCGAATCTCGTAAGGAGACTTGTGCACGAACTTGTGTGCCTTGCGGAATCCCTGTCTCCTATTGGTGGAGAATCCGCCAAATATGTAAAATGTGAGATTGCCAACTGTCTTGGTGAGATTGGCGCCGTCGATTTGTCCACTGTCGCCCTTGATGACAAGAGAAAGAAAGAAGGTTTGTTCATTATGTAAAATCGTGTAGAGCAAGGTCCAACCAGTGTTGTTACTGATCTTTCTTTTTCAATGCATTGCTATTATTAATTATTGGTAGCGACTTACACAATATTTGTTGACTACAAAGTGCCGTTTACTTTTGAAAATTTGTTGACATCATTTTCGTTCAGTAAAACGCGAAGGGATTAAAATCCGATTCCGTTGGCAAAATATACGTATAGAAGAAAAATAGACACAAAAACCTTCTCAAATAGTACTGCAAATATTTTTTACATCAATGATTGCACTTTCAGTTTTATTTCCGAAAAAAACAACGGTAAGAAGTTCTAAAAAGTTTTGTTTGAATAACGCATTTCCAAAATTTGCTATATTCGAAGCGAGGCCTAGTGCGAATGTTTTCTAGATAAAATTGATGAAAACTTTTAAAAACATTTTAACGTTGTAATGCTCCTACAAAATGAAAAAGACGTGCTGTGATGACGCTGTTTTCGTTTTCTTTTTCTGTTAAATTTTGCTCTCTTTTTTTCTCACAGAAATTTTTCCTGGGGCATTTGACATATTGGAAAGCGATCCCGTTCTGTCCAGGAATTCAACCATTGTCGGGCACTTGAACACTTATTTAACGGATAAGAGGTACTGTAGGATTATTTGTGAAGATTAAGGTTAGGAGCCTAAACAAAGAGTATTCCAGTTTTAATTTCAACGCGGACACCCTTGGGGAAATGGCAAGTGGCCGCTTAAGAGGGGTTGGCCGCTTATTAGGGGTTCGTCAGAATGATTTCGAACTGTTATCTGTTATCACTTTTTTTCGAAACAAAGCCAAACTGCGTGTACAGTTAAACCTCGATAAAACGAACATTGGTATAATGAAAACCCAGATATAATGAACGATATTCTTCAGCCCATTACAGCCCAGGGCCCGGGTTTTCAAAGCACGATTAGGCTAATCCTGGATTAGGTATAAACTTTCTGGCCTTATGTAAGCCTGAAAACGTGAAAGTTTCGTCCACAACGACTTTCTTGGTAACGTTTTAAGCTGGAACGAGCTTTTTAATCCATCTTTGAACAAAACTCTGCAGTTTATTGGGAGAGAGGTCGAGAGAAAGAATTTCGTTAATCCTGGATTAGCTTAATCGACTTTCGAAAAACCGGGCCCATAAGTGGCCGCTTTAAGTAGGGTGTTTGTTTACAGTATTACACTAACATTAGTTTCAGGACTTTGATAACTGGCCGCTTAATAGGGAGTGGCTGCCTAATGGGTGGCCGCTTAGAAGGAGTTCGACTGTGCTCACTGTACTCAAGTTGTTTTATATATGCGAAGATCACTTTCACTAGCTTATCCTTTCAGCAGGTCACTTATCAGCTATGCCATATATATGAATACATCCTTTTACAAGTACTGAGAGGCTTGACGGTGTTTGAATTGGTGAACGTGGCACAGCCTGCAACCGACAGGCTTTCTATATTGTAATGCTTTAAATGAAGTGTCACTTTCTCCTGTTAGTCCGTAGTTTAACGCTTGTATTAATTATTACCGTCGAACCCCTACGGCCATTTGCCCGAGGGCGGTTGGACTGTAGTTAAATAAGGCGCTCTTCTTTACTGAAAAATCACACTTGCTTACAAAAGTATATTCATCTTGACGAATGTCTGCAATAATAGGCATCTTCATTCTAGAACGTTCCCCTGCTTACAACTTTTCTTTTAATTGTATATTTTTGTTTTAGTGTTGATGTCGTGGCTGCTTCAGCATCTTGTCTGAAGAAACTTCTGTGCACCGAATCTGGTTGGAACCTTTTGAAAATGTACGAGGAACACAATGCCGATCAACTCGTCTGGTATTTGGAGCCATTTCGACCATCAAAAAGAAAGAAGGTATTTAGACATTGATTAAGAAAACTGACACACTTGCCCGACCGTTGGGAAATGGCTCTGTATAATTTTATTCCGTAATCTTCTGTAAATATCTCCCTCTCTCCCCCATCAAAAATCCCTCCGATAATTACCCCAGGCTCATATTGGGGTTTAGCATTTGAATACGAGTGGGCCTTATGAGCCAGTGGGGCCATTATTTTAGTTTTCAGCAGAAGGGTCCATAGCGAAGGCTTCAGAAGAGGATTTCTTAGCAAAGGTCGGGAACCCTCAGCTGTGGGTGCCGGGAGCAGGTGGGCTGGAATATTCCCACGAACATTGGATCACAAGATTAACAGATACCCTTATCAGCGGCGAAGCTGTTGCGGATGGCATTCTTCAACTGCTGGGCCCTGTGTGTGCAGTCAAGGTCAGTATGTTTTTAACCCTTTCGTTCCCAAACTCAAAATGCAAATTCTTAACCAAAGAGGAGGCATGGTCACAAAGTACATTAGAATTAAGGACACAATGTTTATTGCGTCCTGGCGTTACCATCGTTGTTACGCTCATTCGAGTTTGCTTGAGTTCTTTATTGAAATGATGCTAGTAAAAGTTAATCAAGAATTGATTTTAAAATCCATGTCCTCACCATATATTTGCTTTTCTTTATCTTACAGGTTGAGTTTGCTGAGCTTGTTTTCCCGTTCCTTGTTCACGACATCCTTGCAACAGACAGTGAGCGCTACAGAGCAGTGCTGTCTGAGCAGATTCGCGCTTTCTTTAGCCACTGCAATACCGCTTCTGTTGTGCAAAGCAGAGCGAGTTCTCCACTATCTGCTGTTGGAATGGGCCCTTTGTCCAATCATGGTAAGTGGTTGGCAAACTTTTGTTTTATTCACAATGTCACATCGCAAAATGTATTGCGGGAATAAAACAATGTGCATCTATGACGTCTACCTTCTCAGAATTTCTTTATTTTATTTTTATGTAATCTTGCACTTATTACGAATCGACCTTTAGTAGGTTGGGTGTGATCGTCGCAGTGAGAGTAGTCTTCAGGAAGACCAGCCAGCAATGTAGCCATGTGTCAGACTGTGACAAAAATCAGACGAAGGGGGTGGGGGTGGGGGAGAGGAGAGTTACTGTTATTGGCGTCTCTAGTCATTGTTGGCCTGTTTTGTCGTGATACAGCATTCAACATTCCCCGATTTGTTTCTGCTAAGGGCAGTGGTCATAATTTAACTTCATGAGGAGGGTACAAAACTTGTCAAAAAATGTAATTGAATCTAATTGCAACCATTGTGCAAAGCGTCAGATATTCATTGATACTTCATATTTTTGCTGAACTAACGCAGAAGGAATTTAAGATTGTCCGCCCTGCTGCTCGTTCACAGCACCAGTAAGAAAACATTTTCAACCAAACGGAAGGCAATGCAAATTTTTCTTTGAAGAAGAGAATAGCAGCAGTGCGAGAAAACGCCAGCGCCACGTGTTCGTTTGCTTGAGCAGATCGAAATTGGGTTTTCGCTTTTCCTCCTGATTGGCCAATAATGCTGTCAAACCTGTTTGAACCAATCCAAAAGCGTAGCAAACCCAAAATCCAAAGCAATCGCGCAATCACGTTTGAGAGTCTAAAACGACCTAAAACACAGTGTTGCCCATTACATATTCTATATTCTGGTCTTCCCTGGCACAAACATAGTATTGCTGTTGTTGTTGTTGTTGTTGTTGTTGTCTTTCAGTAAGTAAACGGAGCATCCAGACCATGCTGAGTGTGGTCACTTACCTGCGCACGCAGACGCGTCCAAGCAAAGGGCGTGTACA
The DNA here is from genome assembly GCA_964036295.1 of Plumapathes pennacea. Classification (NCBI taxonomy): domain Eukaryota; kingdom Metazoa; phylum Cnidaria; class Anthozoa; order Antipatharia; family Myriopathidae; genus Plumapathes; species Plumapathes pennacea. The sequence goes on from OZ038462.1 coordinate 10,867,738, forward strand.
GGGCACCCCGTGGGACAACAACTTCTGGTTGGATCTGGATTACCTTGAAGTCGCCGCTGCAGCGCAGAAGTGTTCAGCACACTTCACTACTCTGTTGTACACTGAAATATGGGCGGACATTCAGAAGTAAGTTTATGGGACGGACTGTCATAGGCCACAAATAAAGAATCTTTGATGCCTTCACTTACGACTCACGAGGTTTTACATTTTCTTTTATGTTGTACGGGTACTTACTGTTGTACCATGTTTTACATTATCATTGTTGTCATTTATGTTATTGTTTTAATTCCCACGCCCTGCGTGGGTACTAATCTGAACACCATGTCGTTTTTTAATGTTTTTCGTTCACGGGCGACCTCCCCGCGCAGCGGGGTTTGCTGGGAAAAACATCGGAAGAGAATCACTTCCCCGCGTAGCGGGGCCTGCTGGGTAGAAACTCGGAACAGAATCACGCGCGGGGTTTGCTGGGTAGAACACTCTAACCTCGTTCCCAGGCTCTTTCCTCTCGCGAGCTCGAATCTCGTGTTTTAATGTTTTTCGTTCACGGGCGACCTTCCCGCACCGCGGTGTCTGCTGGGTTGATCACGTGGTGTTCTGCTGGTCCGTTGCGAAGCAACGGACACTGGCAAGTATGAATCAAGCGAAGAATCAAACCGAACACTCTCAAGAGAAGAAACAAGTTTGTCTTCAAAGACGAAGAGAACAAGCGAGACTAAGACGAATCCGTAAGACAAGGCAGGAGCGGTGTATCCGTGTCGAGCGCAGACGGCAAACAGACAGTGCTGTCGCTGCCAAAAAAGCGAAGCAACGGTATGACCGAGAGCATTATCAGCAGAAACGAGCTCAGGAGACAACCCAGGAAAGATAGCAGCTGATCGGGAGCATCATAGGCAGAAGCTGGCCCAAGAAACAACTCAGGCAAAAGAACAGCGCGTGAAAGCCGCTCGACAACGAGCTGTTTCCCGACGCCACAATGAAACGATTGCACAAGAGGCCCGCAGGCTTAAGGCTCAAAATGAGGCAACTTCCAGAGGCAACAATATCTGCATAGCCGTGGATGGGCTAACCCTGACAACCCGGCTCTGCACGAACAGCAGGAGGACAGAAAATAAGCTAAAATAGTGCTTGAAGGCCAGCCGATAGCTCCAAGGGGCAGGTAATACACGTCTATTTACTTTCTTCACTCAACTCGTCCGTTATGCATTGCTTCGAGCTTATCGGACATTTTGTGGCCGCGATAAAGCTTTGTTGTTGTGATGCTATAAATTTTCACGACAGAAAACTGTTTTGACCGTTTGAGTCTTGACAGTTAAATTAACTTCCAGTGTCATACAGTGCAGAGGTTAATTTGCCACTTAACAAGTAACTTGCTTTATAGACAAAATCACAACATATATCACTCACACAGAAGAAGTTGGAGTTTCTGTGCATTTGATTAGAGAGAACTGTGTTTATTAAAATTGCAGCAGTAGAAACCATGATTTCAGTTTATCAGAAAAACAGATCAAAATATTTGTCCTCTGTGAAATTATACAGTGCAAAAACTTGTGAGTTCTGGTTTAAGTAGGCAGTTTTGTTTTAACTGCTCAGCTGTTTTTATCATGTACTGTATAACACTGTATAAGTACTATAAATCAAATGTTATTTGAACTGTACTTTTTATGTTGGGCTAAACTTTCCAAAACCCGGCCACTACTTTCCATATACAGTCTTTGTTTGTGTTTACTTCTTTGTCTTACTAAGCCCCCCTTCCCTTTGCTATAAATCATAGTACATAAAATTATACTAATATAAAATGTATATATAAATAAACAGAAATGATGTTTAGTAAACTAGAAATTGTTATGAATGATTATTTTGTCAATTTGGCACCAGGAAAAGAATGTAATTTATTGCTGCATTTCCTTTTGCATTTTTGAATTAGCAGTTTAGCTGCACTTTATACATTACTGTGTATAAAGTAATGTTCAGAAGAGATTTACTGTGTTAGTAGCTGGTGTGGGCAGAAAAAAATTGCCATGATCTAAACAAGTCCAATTAGATAATGCCCTGACAGGTCAATGCCTTCAGTAGACTGAAAGTCAAAAATCCATTTGCAAAGATACATATTAATTATAAGCCAAACAAGTCATTTCCATTTACCACAGTTTCATTTCACTTCAGCCAGCTCTTTACTAGCATTAATTTCTTTCTTTTCCTAGATAGAATTAGTGATATAGTTTAATAAGTTTTCTTCTTAACAAGTTTTTTTTCCATGCACCTGCATGACATCTGGTGAGATATTGTCTAAACTGTTACCCCACCAACACATAGTATCTCAAGCCACAGAACACACTTTTTAAATTATAGACTTTGATGCTTGTTTTGTTTTTCATAGGTCCCTAAATATCAAGACAAGCATGAAGTTCACTAAGTCCAACTGGAAAAAGTATCTCTGTGATTAGGAAGAGGTAGTTTATACCCACATGACATGGGAAATGAGACTTTTTTAAGATAAGAATTTCAATACAGTACTAAACTGATGCTCTTCTCATGTCTCACAGCATCTTACAGTTGTGGATAATGTGCAAACCTGACTCTCATTTGTCTAATATTCTGTAAAATTATTGAATATTTATAATTCATTTTTCCATTTTTACTCACAGGAGAGTATAGGGTTAGGGCTATATTTCTCTGGCATGGGATTTTGTGTGTTTGTACATGTACTGGGCAACACATGCATATCAATTTGCTTCTGAGAAGTATAATGTAACCTACAGGTACTTGAGAAGTATGTAATATACAGTCTTTCACCAATGAATGTAGTGCAAAGACTGACTATGTATACTTTCTTATGAGACAGAATAAATTACTGTGAAATGGACATGGCATGATGAATAATATCATAAGAACTTCCTTCTTTTAAGACCACCCTACATATTATATAATAAAATTACTGTACTCTTCAAACAGCAGTGGGATCCCAGGGAGGGGAGGGGGGAGTACTATGCCATATAGGTATGTGCCGTCCCAAAGGGTATCGTTTTCAAACATTTTTAGTCTGAAATAGGGTATAGATTTTGCCTTTTGGCCTGGGATAGGGTATGATTTTAATAGAAATGTGTCACAGCGGACAATGCACAGCAAATGGAAAAAAACACAGGGCAGAAATTGATGCAAAAGAAATAAATCTCTAAAATAGGTCTGAAATATGGTATTACATTTTGGAGTCAGGTCTGAAATAGGGTATATATTTATGGAGTCAGGTCTAAAATGGGTATAGTAAGTCACATATTTTGGTCTGAAATAGGGTAAGGGGTTTTCAGGTACAGGCGGCACACCCCCACCCAAAATTATGATGAGTACTCTCCGGAATGGGACACATGTCACTATCATGTAAATGCTAATATAGTGTCATCCGCCTTTAATTACATTAATATATAATATTGAGATGTGTAGTGAAAGCATACAGTACATGAGAGCTCTAAGCAGTGTCATACATAATCGATTACTTGGGCGTGGGACCTCTGCGAATATCGTATTTCTAGTAATATTATAATCTTATCATCATCATCGTCATCATCATGATCAATATCGTCATATCCATCGTCATCGTCATCATTATCATTTTGATCATCATCATCATCATCATCATCATCATCATCATCATCATCGTCATCATTATCATTATCATCTTCACCATCATCATAATCGTCATCACTATCGTCATCGCCATCCTCATTATTATCATCATCATCATCACTATCGTCATCATCATCGTCATTATTATCATTATCATATTCACCATCATTATCATCATCATCATTAACGTCGTCTCATCATTGTCATTACCATCATCGTTGTCATTCATCATCAACATTAGAATCTTCAGCATCAAAATCGTAATCATAATCATCATCATTATCGTTATTATCGTCGCCTTTATCAATACCGTCTTGGCCTTCTGCATCATCAGCAATATCATCATCATCATCAAACCTTTTTTAACAACACACATGACAACTTCTTCACTTGACTCTGAAGATGACTACCGCTCAGTTGGTCGAAACATCCGTCACCAAGAGCAGTCTTTTCTAAAGACTGCTCTCATTCGGACGGTCACGTCCAACATACAACCACGCTTACGTAATGCACAACTTCGTCACCAGGTCCAACCCAGTGTCCAGTGCCACGATAATCCTCCCGTCACACAGTCAAGATGTCGCCATGGAGATTGTCAGTGAAAACGGCGAGCATGGTACAGTCACTACTTACCAGTCTCTGCTGCTGGAAGCGTACAGCTGCATCGGGGAGCCTGACTGTGTGTATGGAGTTGGAGCGGGAAGACTGGCGGACACAGAGTCAAGAATAAAGACTTATGAACACGAGCAGGCCTGGGACAAGGCTTTGAGTATGTTGAGAATTTTACAATAACACGTCAGTTTCTCGCTTTGTGATTGGCTAATTTTCATTATCAATAAGAGGACAGACACATAAAATCGAGTGCTGACGACAGTGATTTGGACGAAGAAGGTGAATTCAGCTTCAAATTTACCTCAGTTCTTGCAAAAGCGACATTCGGCATTTGAAGTAGAGAACCAGAAGTGTTCAGAGGCGAATTTCCTTGAGCTTTGTCTTGAAATTGTCGAGAAAACCGCAGCAGAAAAGCGTCTAGTTTCATTTCTTTCCAACTTCTTTGACAAAATTTTATTTTGAACGCGCGAAATGCTTACGTCAAGCTGTCACTTTTTGGCCAATGAAATGTCTTGAATTTCGACCTCGACCAATTAGAAAGCGGGAAAAGTTGTTGACAACATTTCGGTCAAATCGAACAAAATCCAGTTTTCTTGCGTGTTTTCCCCGCGTCGTCGTTTGAGTTTTGTTATTGTAAAAAACAAATTGACGTCAGTTTTTTATGTGTCTGTCCTCTTATTGATCATGAAACGCGTCATAACATTGTCAAAAAGTTGCGGATCCACTCGGCGAAGCGCCTCGTGGATCCACAACTTTTTGACAATGTTATGACGCGTTTCATGATCAATAAGAGGACAGACACATAAAAAACTGACGTCAATTTGTTAATTAAAATATTAAGGCCGATTTTTTAAACAAGGTCTAAACCGCGGTTAAGGAAGCCCTGGTCTACAATGTTTAAACAATACTCCATGCTTATCGGACCACTGCTAAATGTGGTCTTGTTCATAAACCGACGCCAATCCGTGTTATAACAATGCAATTAAATGACAATTTCGCTGACTTCTTGACGCTTTTTTTCGTCTGCGTTTGTGCCACACAGGAGCTTATGATCGTCAAATGGAAGAATCCTCCTCTTGTTCTCAAGCAGGGCTGTTAAAGGTACAGTTTGTAGGGTCACCTAGTTGAGACTTTCATAAGGCGTGAGACAGTGAGACAATAATAATAATAATAATAATAATAATTATAATAATAATAATAATAATAATAATAATGATAATACTAATAATAATAATAATAATAATAATAATAATAATAATAATAATAATAATAATAATAATAATAATAATGATAATATTTATGTTATTATTTTGCCAGGTGCACATCTACAAAGAAATCATATTGATGGTCTTTTACAGTGTGTTTTATATTTATTTAGTTACTGGTACTCGCGTCAAAATCCTAACCTACACCTTACTGTACCTCCTAAACAATACATTTCGTCATAGATTAGATTGGAGTGAACATTTCTTTCCCAATTCCAGCCGTGTTTTCTGGATAAAGGCCACGTCAATTTATTATAGTTTTACTTTACAAGTGAAAGCGATTCTCGTAGTTGTGAAGTAACTTACTTAGCTTCAAGGAACCCAGATAAATTCTGAGGCTACTTCTCAATGTAGAAAATCACTGGTGTCTTATACTTTATCAGCAGTTCATATGTACATGGGATCCACGTCGTTTACACATAATCCATTATTATATGCCTTTATTTGTAGGCCTTGAAAAACTTCGGTCTTGACCACGTGATGCGAGGCTATTTGACAAGCCTGTCAGCGGAGAGTTTGCACAGTGAAGTGAGTGTCAGAGTTTGGCTAGTTTGGTCATATCTGAAGTTCCCTTTGCTTCAATTTTTTTTTTTTTCAACTCTTTCCCTCGTAAGCTCAGATGCAGATCCCTGTAGTGAAAATCCATAGTTTATTCAGTTTCATCTGAGCAGGCTATCAAGAATCGTGTTCTCCATACTGTATGACATTCTAATTAAGAACTGGAAGAAATCACTCTTGGGAATAAAATGACCTTATTTTGGTCAGTTTTACTTCCTCGGCACCCAGGCACACAGTTTAGGCCTTATAGTGTGAGGGTGTCGAGCAATCGGCGAGCTCAGACCTTCTTCAGTCTCTCCAGAGATATCTTATACAGTAGGGAAAGTCTCGCTTGTGATGACTTGATAAGATGACAGCTGATTGAACTATCAACTCGCGCTTCATCGTTCATATATTTCCTTTGTGAGAGGTTTGGAGAATTTTTGTTGTGATTACAGAGGAAGAGTACACGTTCATGTGTGAAACGGAGCTGAAGTTTGTGTGCTGCTTTTTCCTTTTTTTCTGTCTCAGGTTGCTGAGCTGCAATATGAAGCAGCCTGGAGAAACTGTGTGTGGGATTTAGACACAAACCCAAGGTATCTTCCACTGAACAATATATTAATAGGCCATTTCCGAGATGCTTGCTGGCTCTGTTTCAAAACGAGGTATAATGCGAAACCTTTGCTTTCGCACTAGACCTCGGTTTGAAACAGAGGTAGCAAGCATCCCAGAAAATGGACAACAGTATTCTGTTAAGGAGAGGGTGATGAAAAAAAGTATTGATAATCAGGATGGTGATAATGAAGTTGGCAGTATGGTACGGAAATGGAGTGGTTTGGTGGTTTGAAAGTTGTTGTACAGTAACCATGGTGGTAATTGTAGTAGTAAGTAATGTCGTGACATTACAAACAAATATGCCTAAGATTCCAGTGTTTGAAATTGGACAAACATATGCTGAATTAGACCTTTAAATATGTTCTTTAAATTATTTTTACAATGTAGAAGAGTTCGGTCGAAAAAGTATATATTACATTAAAGTTCTATTTTTCCTTTTCCCAGCCACAGCAGTGAACTCGGTGGAGGATTTCATCAGTCGATACACAGCTGTTTATGTGCACTGCGAGACAAAGAACATGATATGTTTCAGGCGATGCTGGACTCCGCCAGGTGAGAGGAGGCTTTCTTTTTATCCTTTTATTTCTTGCCAAGTTTCTCCAGAGCTTTGCGTTGGATAGTTTGCGTAGATGTCAGCAGCTTTAGCTATCAATTCTCCCTGCATCACCCGAGAATTTGCCTCCTTCCCTTTTGCCTAATGCGACATTACGTGTTTGCCAGCTTCATGTTCGTCTTTTGGACCTACAATACTGTGGAACTAAAATTTAGCTCCGCATTTTTTCTTCGTTTTCAATCAAATCGAGTTCAATCCTAAGAAACTGCTCTCCCTCTTGTTTCACTGTTGGGTTTGTAACATTGTGTGGCATATTTTAGGGTTCAAACAGCATTGCGGTCAGGGTAAGGGAGAAAAGGAGACATCTATTGCGTAAGATTATATTATATTGGTGCAAACAGTGTGTTATTCTTTGCTTAGATTGCAGATGATTGATGAGGTCGCGCATGTCAGCGTTGAAAGTGTCCGCAGTGTGTACCCTTCTCTTGTACGATTGCAGTGCACTGTGGAACTGGAGCAGTTTGCAAATATTTTAAACGGGTAGGCTTCCCTGCCATTATTTGTGTCTGAAAGGAAACTAGGGCCCGGATTCACCAAATTTTCGTACGCACGGAACCTTCGTAGTTATGGTTTACTGATAACTGATATCTGGCACAAGATATTACGCGTAAGTCGAACATACGAACATTTTCGTAGGCACAAAAGTTTGGTAGAGAAAAAAAAAGTAAAGTATCTTTATTTATACACGGTAAGTAATTCAGCAGAGCTGGTGGGGCCGTGTTTTAAACTCAGCGTAAATCTGTTAAAAATCCCAACTGGTCGAAGGCAAACCAGTTGGCTATTTACATAACGTGGCCGAGAATTTGAACTCGGGGCTACCGTATTACAAATTCAGTTAGTGTTCAGAGCGGGACTTGAACCTGGGACCTCCGGATTTCAAGTCCGGCGCCCTAACCACTCGGCCACGCCGCCTCCTCAAGGAAGAGAGCTTTCCCCTTGAGCAAACCTCAGTAGTACCTATTTTGGTAGCAACATCTGTGTCACAAGATTTGTTACATAACTTCAGATTTAGCGGAGGTTTTGATCATATTCTATCTGTTTTCTTGTCACTTCCCCACCCGCAATCCAATTTCAAGCCAGTTTTACAAGTATGAGGTGAGATATGGAGGTGAGATTTCCAGAGGTTACGTAGGCTACGTTTACACTTTACCAGATAGCTTTCCATAGCGTCGCGGGAACATCCCGGTTACGCTTTTTACGCTCGCTCACCCAACCCTACTCAACTAGAGATTGCAGCAAAACCCTGTGGTAATTATGGACGCATGGGCCGATGCTAACTTCGCTTCCGTTCCGTTGTGTTCTGTTCCTTGCAGAACTTGTGACCAGGAATGTGAGATGGTCCCATATTGGAAAGAAAGATTTCCTCTTCCCGACAATGATTTTGAATTCCTGGAACCAGTACTTGCCCTTCGAACAACAATGTTACAGACTTTAGTAGGAATTTGTCAAGAGAAAAAAGACAAGAGTCCGGAGACCATAAACTGGACTGCGAGGGCTTTCAAGGACCTTGTCACGCATTTAGAAATTCAAGCAAAGATTGCTCGCCAGGCAAACAGTGCACAGGTACAAAGAACGTTTATAAATGGAAAGTTGAGATTAAAGGGGCAGTGTTATGAGATACGCATGCGTGCGCGTTTGGTCGAATCTCAAAAACATTTGCCCAATGTTTTCAAGTTTGAAATCCAAGATGGCGTCCACACCGGCGGCGAGCGATCGAGCGGCCGATCCACCGCCGTTGTGGACTTCTCTTCCTGCGAACATGAGTAATGTTTATACGCGAAGAGTTTTCGTAAATTAGCGAACAAATCATATGTAAACTTATTTTGCGTTCGTGTGAAAGTTATGCGAAGACCCGAGGTACTGTATTCGGACTGACATTTTGACCACATTGACTTCACAGGTCGCAGAGAAGTCAATCTCTGCCATCCGCCATCTCCAGAGTGAAATCTCCGACATTCAGTCTAAAGGGGGCGTGAACCTCGGAGTGTCCTGGTCCTGGAAAGTGGAGGAGGCAAAGTTACAGTGGGCCCTAGGGGAGCAAGATACAGCCATGCATTTGCTGAAGATGCTCAACAATCAGCTGGAAAGGGTCAGTTTTAGCCCCATCTAGATTTGATGCTGTGCTAGTTATAAACTCGTAAATGTGAAAGTTATAGCAGTTGGGGGAAATTTCACTTGCTCGGTCGCTCGATGGGCTGTAAATTTTTTTGTTAATTCCGCTGACCACTGCATATGGCTTGCGCATGCCGCCACATAGTAAATAAAATGACGGCCTTCGCGGATGAGAATACTCAACCGCCGAAACTTGAATACAGTGAGAATCTTAAAGGCGATTAACTGATTACTTTCGCGTATAGAGTCTTTCAATTCTTAAGGCACAAGTTCTCCACAATAAAAACCGCTACCGTACTGTAAATGAATTGTTGATTTAATACAGTACGATAAATTTTCTAATGCATGTATACAGAGCGAATAATGTAAACACAATGCACTGACCCCGGAATCTAGAGCGGAGCCCTCAACTATATATGTTTACCAACTGAAACTGTGGCTTTTCTGGGCTAGAAGTATGATGTAAATATGCTTAACTAACCAGGTTCAAGACCCTAGCACCGAGGCAACAACACTGCATCCCCAGACCCTTGGCTTGTACGGGATATGGCTTGCAGAAACAAGATCGGAGAACCCTAGCAACATTATCACCAATTACCTGGAAAAGGCAAGTCTTGACCTGCATAATTGTTTTTTCCCTCTTTTCTTTTTGCCCGGGTTGTTTTGTTCTTTACTCGTGCTTTTTCCTCATTTATTCCTTCCTCCTCCGCCACCCCCTCCCCGCCCTTTCTCCCACCATTTTTCCATCCACCTATTTATCTGTTTCATCCTGTCCTGCCTTTCCTACTTTTCTACCTTTTTATTATTCAGTCCTCGTCTCTTCTCTAATCATTTTATGTTATGGCGTGATCATTTTTAAGGTCTGTTGCATTAGACTAAACCCGTCTGATGTCCCTTGCAGGCAGCTTACCTTCTCGAATTTATGGATGATGAAGGCCAAACGTCGCGAATTGAGGTAGCTTAACGTGTACTCTCGTTTTCCTTGTTTGTTTGTTTATGTATTTGACGATAATTCCAGACAAACACAGTAATAGCCAATCAGAAAAACTAACCAAATCTGGGTAATGCTACGTCATCAGTGTGGAATTTTTCGGCTCGAGTCTCACGGGTTCAGTTTGGAGAACGCGTTGAGAGATTAACTCACGAAAGTTCATGTTTAGGAATGCGCACCTTTTCAAATTGCCAAATTTTACGAAGTTTTGTATGCCTGTGGAGCAAAGCTTGCTTTTATTGTCTTTTTTCATTTGAGGCATTATATGTTTTTGCGTAAATGTTGTAAATTATGTATTTATTCATAACAGTACTCCACAGAAAGCCTTGAATGCAGGATTTTCTTTAGATTGTTATTGTATATTGTTCTTGATTGATTGATTGATTGATTGTTTGTTTGTTTGCTAGGCATTCTTGTCCCTTGCTCGATTTGCGGACACGCAGTATCAAAACAGCGTGGACTACATGAATTCGAGCACATACGAAAGCAAACAAGCGTTGATGAAGAAAGCAAAGGTGAGCTTCCTTTCACTCGACGCAGAGGCTTGACAAAAAGGGTAAAATTCTTTGGTTTGGAGATATGACTTTAGAGATGTATATCCTTAAGGTTTTCAAAACAACTTCGAACAAAAATTCCACTGGGACAAGCAACACGTTGGGCCATTTTAGCATGAGAAACCACAGCTTTTATCGGGGGGGCAATGCGACCCTGGGGGAGGGACACCTATTCGTGTAGACGGTTCTGCTCCGATTTATAGGGAAATGTGTGAATACCGTAGTTGGCGTGCCCAGGCTGACGCGGGAAGGAGGTGATTCGAGTCCCAAGACAATTTTTTCCATACAAATAGGGCCTTATTATATACTCATTCATTCGTGTTTATTTATACATTCAGACATTGACTTTCTCATTTGTAACCTTATCTATTCAGTTTATGCATTCACATCTGCCTCTTTTTATTCCATCACATTATTCATTGTATTTAGCCCCTTCTTCTGATCTGGGTGTTTTTTCTCGTCTCTTTTCGCACAGGATGAGTATCAGAGACTTGAAAAACATTTCGACAGCGTGAAAGACAGGTACGTACGCGCCCTGAACCTGCAGATCCAGATGGATGAGGAGGAGGTGCGACAGAAGACCAGGGACCAGGAAAAGTTCCTACAGATTGCCCTGGAGAACTACGTAAAAGCCTTACAGGCTGGGGTCAGTGCCGTACTCATTCACTCAATCTCTCCATTCGTTCACACAAATTGGTTGGTTAGTTGGTTGGCAGTTAGTTTTTTACCACAACTCAGTAGTTTCTCGCTCTCTGATTGGTCGATTGACCGTGGTAAATAAGAGTCCAGACAACGATGCTGACGCCAGCATGTTAAATATTGTGGTATCCTGGTTGACTCTTATTTACCGAAGCGCTTCGTGAATCCACAACATTTTGACCATGTGATGACGTAAATCGTGGTAAAAAAGAGACCACACGACGGCAAACCAGTGGAAATTTGTTAATATTACAGTTAAAAACTAGTGCGTTGGAGAACGTAGTTTTTGACTACGTCGGCGTCGATAAAAACGTATTATGAATCCAGTGAGGGTCGATGTGTGAAAGCTGGATGCCGTTAAGAAATTTGAGGTGACGCTTCCAGCGTTAGGCCTTTGTTGGAGGAAGTAAATTTGCCTGGTTTTGTTGGTTGGTTGGTAGGTTGGAAATTAGGTATGCGGGATGGTATGGGTAGATAAGTTAACTGTGTAGGTTAACTGCCAAGGTTAGCTGCTAAAAAGAGGTTATTACACGGGAAGGAGTGCAATACGGCGAAGTATTTTTACGAGTCGGTTTTATTTTTTCGAGCCTGCTTCAGGCGAGAAAAAGTAAAACTGACGAGTAAAAATACAGCCGTATTGCACGAATTTTCGTGTATTAAATTGTTTATTACACGACAAACGAAGCAGGGCAAACATTCTCGCCGCGCGCAAAATGGAACAAAAAATGACGCGTTCGCAAATTTTGCTTGCGAAAACTGATCACGTAAGCTAATAAACCAGTTGATCTGGTTCCTGACGAGTGCAATACGCTCCCATCTTTGCACTCGTTTTGGCCCGTATTTGCACTCGAAAATGTGAAGTCGTGTAGTAATAGAGAGGTTATTACACGGGAAGGAGTGCAATACGGCGGAATATTTTTACTGCACCTGCTTCAGGCGAGAAAAAATATATAAACTGATGAGTCTAAATACAACCGTATTACACGACGTTTCTATCCGCGCGCAAAATGGATAAAAAAATGACGCGTTCGTAAACTTTGCTTACGAAAATTAAAATCACGTAAGCTATTAAACCAGTTGATCTGGTTCCTGACGAGTGCAGTACGCTGCCATATTTGCACTCGTTTTGGCCTTTATTTGTGCCCTAAAATGTGAAGTCGTGTAATAATAGAGCGCTTTTCGGATGACTGTCGAAAACCAAAACCAAAGCAATCACAGAGCCAATCAATGAGGCGAGAAAAAACAAGTCCGACCAGTTAGACTAGAAGTCGATCAGAACCAAAACCAAAACTAAGTCATTTGAATCGGTTTTACAAACCAATCTGCAGTGCGAGAACACGCCATCGCGACTTGCTTTCTTGCGTGAGAATATCGCAACCAGGTTTTGCTTTTGCTCTTGATTGGCCAAGAATGTTGCTAAAGTTGTTAGGACCAATCGGAAAGCGTAGCAAACACAAAACCAAAGCAATCACACGATTATTTTTGACAGTCATCCGAAAACGGCTCTATTAGCTATACTGAGTAAGTTAGTCGAATGTTGGTCAACTAGTTAGTTTATAAAACCAACATTATTGACAAAGACACCATTTCTAAATGCGTTTTGCGGATTCTTAGTATAGACATTTTGCTGATTTATGTGTGGCCTTTATTTGCTGTTTCAGGACAAATACGATCTACGGGTCTTCCGGTTGTGCTCTCTTTGGTTTGACAACGCCAATAAGGATTTTGTCAACAGAATGATTAAGGTATGTTGTTGCTTTCCCTATAGTTGTGGCCAGGTGTGGGGTTAGACTCACAGTACTTATGCAATTATGTGCGCCATCCTGACCTCATTTAAACTGCAACGACACTGCGAAAAATGCGCTCTTGACGTCACTGCTTTGGTCAGCTTTCGTCCCCATTACTATCTAACTTCTAATTCAGAATCGTGTGCAAGCGCTTTTCGCTTTTCTTATACACAACCTATGCTATAGAAAATGCATTGAACTAATTCATAGTTGAGTATCGGGCCCTAGTATTGTGTTTCTTTGCTAAGTTTTGAGGTAGTTTTACAAGTGTACTGGACCCTTGAATCTACAGTTTTCGATCAATGTTTTTCCGTCTTTTTTTGTTTTGTAGGACAGTCTGTTCAAGATCCAGTCCAGGAAGTTTCTTCCCCTTATGTATCAGCTGGCGGCCAGATTGGGCACGAGGTCGCACCAGAACGAGCTGTTCCAGGCCACACTGAACGAGGTAGAATAAATTTTCATCTGAGCAAGCTTTCAAATGCCAAGTTCCCCATACTTTATTGCTTTATTTTCATTTTAGAAGCTATTAAAGGAGACAATTGAAGTTTATCAACTCCGGGAATTGTTTGTCATTTCTATTTATTTGATATTTCTTCATTTGTGTTGTTGTTTATACAATGCAGTAATGACGCTGTGACGAGATGCTCAAGAACACTACATTTTTCACAGTGCATTTATTCTGGTCATCGTTGTGCTTATTTATAGATCATAGAGAGGACAGCGGTAGATCATCCACACCACACTATGTTTATTTTACTGGCTTTGGCCAATGCTGAGAAGGACGAAAAGTTCCTAAGCGGGAGTAGGAGGGGTGTACCGAGACTGACACGCATTCCATCCAAAGGAGTCGTGGATATGGTGAGCTGGGATAACAATGTGATTCATGTCTGTGTGTGTTTATTTGTTTCTTATTTTCTCTTGTTCTTGCTCTTGCTCTTGCTCTTGTTCTTGCTCTTGCTCTTGCTCTTGCTCTTGCTCTTGCTCTTGCTCTTGCTCTTGCTCTTGCTCTTGCTCTTGCTCTTGCTCTTGCTCTTGCTCTTGCTCTTGCTCTTGCTCTTGCTCTTGCTCTTACTCTTGTTCTTGCTCTTTGCTCTTTGTTCTCTGTTCTTTGTTCGCTGTTCTTTGTTCTTGTTCTTGCTCTTGTCCTTGTTCTTGATTTTGGTTAGTCAGCTATGTTTCAGTTCATTTATATCTATTGTTTCCCCTCATCAGGCTCGAATTCAAGCCGCTCGAAATTTGATCGACACCATCGCGAAACACCGCGGAAAACTGGTGCGGTCGATGGAGCAACTTTGTGAAGCGTACATCGAACTGGCCAACGAGAACGTCACTCAACATAAGAACCAGAGAGGTGCTCGTTCCTTTATCTCGTTTTGAAAGTCATTTTACCGAAAGGGGTTTGGTTCTGATTGAGGTAACAGTTGTGGGGCCCTCCGATTGAGTATTTCGAAAGTGGATGTGGTTGATAGGCCCCTAAACATTTATTCAAACGATCCAAACCCTAAATAGAAGGGGTGGTAATGTACTCATTATGATGATTTACACGGTAAGGCTCCTTCCAAGAAAGGGTTCCTGTGGAGAAACTTTGCCAAGCTGGGGGTCAATAAAAATGGCTCCACAGGGGAAAGTCATTAGGGCTATCACGTGATCAAGTTGTCGCATATTCTATTTCTGGAATTACATTACATCCTAAAGTAGATTTGAACAAGGGTAGTATATTTCACGTTACCTTGAAAGTTGCGTTTTCAAAAAATTCCTTTTATTTTGGCCAAACTGTGGAGTGTTAAAGGGTAACTAATAGGGACTTTAAGATGCAGGACGCGAGAGGACGACGGCGACGTCGGTGAAACAATAAAACTAATCACAGAAGACAAAAGAAGCACGTGAATATCTGAAATTGACATGTTCTCGGGGTCGCCGTGCTCTCGCGTGCGACTTCAAATGCTTCTTTTTTACGTTGTTGTCAGGACGTGGACGACAGTTCGATAAAATAACGGCAGTCGTTCTTCTTAGTAGAAATCAATAGAACTAGGCAAAAAAGGAACAAATTGAGCAACCTAAGAATAGGCAAACAGAGATACTATTTTTTGTTTCCTCGCGTTGCCGTCGCCGTCCTAGGTTTCTTAAACTCCCTAATATCCCGTTGACACGAACGCTCAAACCTGTTTTAACATTGTTTAAAGCTTGTCTAGCTACGTCAGCAGTTCACAATGCGCGCGGTAAAATTAAACTTGTTTAAAACCCGTGTAATAACCTGCGCGAGATGAAGCCGTTTTAATTAACGCAAAACTAAAACAGGTTTACAGAGTGCATAATCAGAATACTGCACAATGTGTTACGATACGACAGCTGTTACGACTTTACAGAGTGCAGTCTAGTTAAACTTGGTGTAATTAACCACGTCTTTTAGCTGGTGTGAATGGGGTATAAGGGGTTGAAAGTATGGGCGCAGCTTTCTCGTACAGAATTTTTAAGTAGACTCCCTTCCTCATCGGGTAACTGCTAGGCTAGCTCAATCTTTAGATCACTAGATTGGTACCTTGGCAGAAAGCTTACTGACTTCCAATCTACACTTGCAGGACCGTTCAGCCTTCCCGATAAACTCATGATTAAGAAGATAACGAACCTCAAAGAAGTTCCTGTGGCTACGGCCGACATCAAAGTGAGTTTCACGTCAGTGTAGTCAGTATCTATTTTTTCACTTTTACGTTTTCTGAAATTGAATCAACACTATCCACGAGACATTCCTAAGTTATTAGTCGCCAGTCTGAAGTCTCGTATCTTATCTCTCGCGTTTGCAAAGTGGCTTATGCTGGGCTCAACTCTGTAGCAGCCTGCAAAGTGCCGTATTCGATGTTCTCAGTCAAATTTTCTGTGGTTGCAGGTTGATCCTTTGTGCCGTTATGAGGACATTGTGTACGTGTCCAGTTTCAAGACAAACTTTTGCTTGGCCGGCGGGGTGAATTTACCAAAGATCATCAAATGCATCGGATCAGACGGAGTCAAGAGGCGGCAACTGGTCAAGGTACTGCGCATCTTCATTTTTTTTTTTTTTTTTTTTTTTTTGGTAGCCATAGCTTATGTTGATTTCACGTGCATTACGCATTTATGGCCCTCACATATTGTTCCAACTGCCAAGAGTGGTTCTGCTACAATTACCACTACTACAAGTTCCAACTTGTCTCGCAAAAACAGAAATTTGCTTTGCTTGCTTACAAGTTGCCAGTATAAGGAAGGCGGATTTGCAATTCCAATCTACTTAAGGATAGTAAGTCGATGCTGAGGTGTCCACATTTTCTCTAGAATATTCCATCAGATCAATAAGCTTGTTTCTGTGAGTTTTGTGGTGAGATCTACTAAGCATGTAAATGCGAGAAACATAATTAGCCGTGCGGTTTTATTGAGATTACTCTTTTATACTATTAACTACTGCTACTGCTGCTGCTGTACCACTACGATGACCGTGGTGACGACAACGACAATGACAATGACAGACAATCATGTGTTGATGGTAATTGATTGGTCACGCCTTGTGTTCGTTATTGCAAGTTAGTGATGTTTGCTGCCGTGTAAAAGGTTGTGCTAATATTTTATCATTTTGATGTGTTCAGGGAAGAGATGACCTTCGACAAGACGCTGTGATGGAACAGGTGTTTGGAATGGTGAATCAACTCCTCCTGAAGAATGCGGGCACCCGAAAAAGAAAACTAAAGATAAGAACTTACAAGGTAAACATGCAGGGTAAACCTTGGGTAGTGAAATACCGTAATTACGAATAACCGCTTATGTAATTGTGAGAACTGGAGGGACCCCCTTAATTCCTTAATTAATTTTCAACATCTTTATTTTAAATAGGAACAGTGTAGTATAACACTTTAACAATAAACTGTAACAAGAATAAAAACTTCAACATTAAACTGCACCTCGGTCTACGTGTCGTCCGTATGTGATAAGAGTTTACTCGATACCAATGAGTTCATCGTCACTCAAATGTACAAGCGCAGCATCTGGCGCGGTATCTTCCATGTCAGAGAATCTGATACCATCAAATGGATCACTCTCTCGCTTGGGTGTAGGGGAGGGGGGCGCTTAATAGAGACAGGGTGCTTATTGGAAAAAAAAGCGCTCAACCCGGGCGCTTATTGGAATCATTACGGTAGTTCTGAGTCGCGGCATATTGTATAGTTACCATCATCGACTTTGACACATTTACCTTTTTGCCTTTAAATGTTTCCCCAGGTGATCCCCCTGTCACAGCGGAGTGGGATTGTGGAGTGGTGTGAGGGCACAGTGCCTCTTGGTGAATATTTGGTCGGCCGCCCGGGGGGAGCGGGTGGAGCACATAAGCGGTACCACCCAAACGACTGGACTTCAACGGACTGCCGGGGGAAGATAGCCGTAAGTTTTGTCTTGTTTTATAGAACTCCGATATTGACCGAGAGCAAGAGAGTATAGAAGTAAGAGAGGTAATCCCCCGTATTGGTCTTGTTCCAAGGTAATCCCTTCCAAATTTGATTTTAGAAGGTACCCAGTTCCCTGCGAATATATTACCTCGCGCGTAACAGCGGAAACGCGCGTTTGGTCACCGAAACACGTTGTGTGGATGTTTCGTGGAGGATAAAAATGACCAAAATCGTTCTCGCGTTTCTCGCTGTTACGCGTGAGGTAACATATCCGCGGGGAACTGGGTACCTTCTAAAAATAACTTTAGGGGGGATTACCTTGGAATAAGACCTATACGAGGGATTACCACAAGAGTGAACACTTGCTTGAGTTGAAATTTGCTATACTATTCTCCAGGATCCACTTGTTCAAAGCACGGTTTTACTAAGTCCCTGATTATGTGTCTTAACTTTCACTTCCAAGAGTGATCAACTTCAATTTTCTCCTTCAATTTCTCACCAGAAATATACAACACAGTAAGGAGAACTCGGTTTATGATACCTTGCTCCTGAAAGCTGACTAAGCTACTAATCATCACTACATCTCTCACAACTTTTAAAAGGTTGGGAGATTTCTATATTGAGCTTTTGCGTGAAAGGCTTAATGTCCGGATACTAAAATAATTTTATCTAACAAAGTATGCTTGAAGATTTTTAAGCTAAAACAAGCTATTCTGTTGGCGTTTGGAAAAGACGTGGCATTTTATTAACCAAGAGATTGAGATTA
Source organism: Plumapathes pennacea (assembly GCA_964036295.1). Classification (NCBI taxonomy): domain Eukaryota; kingdom Metazoa; phylum Cnidaria; class Anthozoa; order Antipatharia; family Myriopathidae; genus Plumapathes; species Plumapathes pennacea. Next base: position 10,886,313 of record OZ038462.1, read on the forward strand.
CTTTAATGGAGCTTTGAACAAGTGGGCCCCCCCAAAAAAACTATCATAACGAACCTAAATTTGTTTCTTGTTTCGTTTTCCCTCGAATTCCTTAATCTTTCTTCGTTTCTGTTTCTTCCTTGGCTATCTGACTTTATTACTGTAGTTCTTACAGCTATCTCAGACAGCTCAAACTGATAAATAATAGTCGCGCATATCTTTTGTACATTCTGTTCTCTCTGGTTCTTTTCATTGTTGTTGTTGGTGTTGTTTTCTTTCTTCTGCCATATTTGCAACATTTAGCACGGGGACCAGAATCGACTGCCGCGATTTGAAGTTTACCAGGTTGGTAAAAACAAACAAACAAACAAAAAAAGTACGCTTGAACTTGAAAAAGAATAGAAGGGCGTGAGTGAAGGTAGACAACTTCTTATTTGTCCAGTTTTTAATGTAATGGTTTTGACAATTTATAACCGAGTATTGTCCGGACTTCTCGGTGTCTGTTCCGCCGTACTCCCATTTTTTTCCAAACCTCCTCTGCCAAGCATTTTATTACTGTGGCCAGAGGCAATAATTCTTGATTTTACTGAGAAACAGACAGCAATCAAAGTGTCCTTTAATGATGAGTACCTTTGCCGAGAAGGTACTACCACTAATTCATGAGGACCATAATCATGAGGAATATTGGAGCTACAATATTGGACAAAGTCTGGGAAAACTACTTTACTGCCTACCCGCCCCATCCCCTCCCCAATTAATATTATTTCAAGTTCCAGCAGTTTTGTCAACATTTTGAGAGGGAAGGGGGAAAATGGGTCGCCAATTTTGTTCAAGATTTTAGCAACGTTGGCCGAAGTGAAAGAAAACTGGGCCTGTTCGAGGATAACACCATTACTGACAAAGAAAAAGGTTGCCACTGAAATCCGCGGCGAAAGACTCAAAACTTTTTTGGAAACTCTGTTTATTGATCCAAGCTGTTTTTCACAACGACACTTGCCCTTGATCTTGTGTATCTATTTTTTTCTAGTAGTCATATTCATTAGATTAAGAAACGTGACTTGGATGTATACTTATATCCTTCGTGTCAATTGTATTGAGTGGTTTTATTTATTTTTTCTCTTGTAAGGAAATCATGACGCACTTCCGCCCGGTGTTTCGTCACTTCTTTCTGGAAAAGTTTCCAGATCCTTCCGTTTGGTTTGAGAGAAGATTGGCGTACATCAGGAGTGCTGCTACATCATCCATAGGTAAGTTATTTCTTAGAAACAGTGTACTTATGTCTTGCAAAGATGTTTATGAGAATAGAGTAGTTTTCGGATGACTTCCATAAAACCAGAGTCAAAATAATTACAGCGACTTTCACAATTCTGTAAGAAAACACTTACAACCAACCAGAGGCCAAAGGAATTTTCGGTTGGTTTTACTTTGAATAAGAGACCAGTCAATCTTATGTGAGCAGATCACAATCGAATTTTGCTGTTGTTTCGGATTGGCCAAGAATGTTGCTAACCTTCTTTCGACCAGTCCAAAGCCGTAGCAAGCGCAAAGCCAAAGCAGTCACGTGATTATTTTCGACGGTCAACCGGAAATATCAGAATGATACTCGAGACCTACAAGAAAGTAGTTCTTAGGAAAATGCAAAAGAAGTGGTGATGAGATGAAAACAATGGCTAGTAATGGCAAAGAGGAAAACTGACTAAGATTTAAAGAATTTTGTGGATTTCTTGGACCAATAGTCACATACTTAATCCGGGTTCGTTCAACCTTGAAAAACCCTTGAATTTGACTTCTCGCCTTGAAAAGTCATTAAATTCGTACGATGCCTTGAAAAGTCCTTGAATTTAGACAGCAGAAAAGTTTGTGAATTTCTAGTTAAAACATCAATCAGAACAGCTTGGATTAACCCAGAAATGAATCGACTGGCAATGTGACCCAGCGGTCGGCAAGTCAATTGCCTTTCAAGGGATAGCACGGGGGAAAACTGTTCAGATGCAGTCAGTTGAGGACAAGCTTAAAAACTGAAGTTCTTCAAAGAATGCTAAACATTTTTTGGACCAACAAGTAATTTTAAGTCCTTAAAAAAATAAAGTTGAAAAGTCCTTGACAAGTCCTTTAATTTTGATTTGAAAGTGTACGAACCTTGTTATATATTTTACAATACAACTCTAGTCCCCGTTAGAGCTAGTATTATTCTGCATCGGATTAGTGGTAATACTGTAGAATGTATCAACGTAAACTTGATGTGAGTATGAATGCAGTTACGAATAAGTTGACGTTTCAAGCGTTATACCCTATATCAGAGCAAAATAGTGCAGTGCAGCACTCTATCGCCTTTCTAAAATGTACTAAAGTGTTTAGAGAAATATGTTACTTTTCTTAGTTTAAATAGTTTCACATACATGATATAGCAGGCCAAGCGAGTTTCCAGTATATCACTTACATGTATATAGCGGGTCAAACGAGTTTCCAGTATATCACTTACATGCATATAGCAGGTCAAACGAGTTTCCAGTATACCACTTACATGTATATAGCGGGTCAAACGAGTTTCCAGTATATCACTTACATGCATATAGCAGGTCAAACGAGTTTCCAGTATACCACTTACATGTATATAGCGGGTCAAACGAGTTTCCAGTATATCACTTACATGTATATAGCGGGTCAAACGAGTTTCCAGTATATCACTTACATGCATATAGCAGGTCAAACGAGTTTCCAGTATACCACTTACATGCATATAGCAGGTCAAACGAGTTTCCAGTATATCACTTACATGCATATAGCAGGTCAAACGAGTTTCCAGTATATCACTTACATGCATATAGCAGGTCAAACGAGTTTCCAGTATACCACTTACATGCATATAGCAGGTCAAACGAGTTTCCAGTATACCACTTACATGTATATAGGTCAAACGAGTTTCAGGTATATCACATGTATATAGCAGGTCAAACGAGTTTCCAGTATATCACTTACATGCATATAGCTGGTCAAACGAGTTTCCAGTATATCACTTACATGCATATAGCAGGTCAAACGAGTTTCCAGTATATCACTTACATGCATATAGCAGGTCAAACGAGTTTCCAGTATATCACTTACATGCATATAGCAGGTCAAACGAGTTTCCAGTATACCACTTACATGCATATAGCAGGTCAAACGAGTTTCCAGTATACCACTTACATGCATATAGCAGGTCAAACGAGTTTCTAACACGTGATATAGAGGCCATACAAGTTTAGTTATGAGTATAACGATGTTTATTTGTTTTCTCGTTTCAGTTGGCTATGTAGTGGGATTGGGGGACCGACACGTTCAAAACATTCTTGTTGACTGCAACACCGCTGAACTGGTGCACATCGACTTAGGTAACAAGAGAGGAGAGCCGATTCACGTGACTCTTTCAAAATCTGTTTTTAGATTTCTTAAGGTTTTGGTACCAGACACTGCACGGCCAAGTGACAGTGCAATCGATAGTTCTTTTAATTGAACCCTTGTATTCCATGCATTGCTTTCGTATATTTTATTTTTTCTGTCCTAATTAAGCCTAGGGATAAAAAAACCACAACATATCGTGTTATTAGAATGTACTCACACTGAGTGCTTTCATTTGAATAATCTCACCTTTAGGTTTCATTTGTCAGTTCAGGAATTAGAAGAGAACACTGCTATTAGAATGTACTTATTGAGAGTTTGTATTTGATTGGTCACAACTTCAGGTTTCATTTGAGAGTTTAGGAGTTGGAAATCAAGTGAATATTACTGGGATGTACTCCTGTACTCCTGTTTTATGGGGATCTTAAAGTATATTTTGAAATATTCCGTCCATCCTCTCTTGCTAAAGTATAACTTCCTTTTCGTTCTGGTTTATTCAGGCGTTGCATTTGAGCAAGGAAAGATTTTACCGACCCCGGAGACGGTTCCATTCCGTTTAACGCGAGACCTTGTGGACGGCATGGGTTTGACAGGAGTGGAAGGCGTCTATCGAAGATGCTGCAAGAAAACCATGGAAGTGATGCGAACTTCGCAAGAGGCTCTCATGACTATAATAGAGGTAGGGCACTGATTGAACCACACAAGACGTTACAGATTTGTTTGACGTGTTATTGAAGAGACCCTCTCACCGTAGATGCTTTGTGCGCCCATGTTTATATTTACATCCGGAGCTCGACTGTCGTGAGGCGCCCTCTTTATGACTGATCGATCTGATTGTCGCTTTTTGCCGTATTAAATACACTTTATAACTTCTGTTGATTTATTTTGCGATAAAACGTAGAAAAACATGAGAATCCGCCATTTTCGTATGATACGAAAATGGCCGCCGTCTGTCACTGGGCGCGCAAAGCATCTACGCTGAGTTGGATGACAAGCTTTCACATTAAGGTTGTTCACAAGTACAACACCAGTTCGAGCACAGACACTTGACTCTTGATGACGCTTGATTGCACTATCGTGAACTTTCTCTAAAGCGGAACCCTCGGAACCTGGTCAACTGGAACAATTAAGTGAAATTAGGCCGGCTTGGGCCAACAAACCCTGTCCTACTTATAATGTCCGTCTTATTCAGGTGTCCGTTTTGAGAGAGTTGTCTGTTTAACAAATTTCCACTGATTTGCCGAGTGAGTTCACAACAAATTTTGACCATGTCATGTAAATCGTGGTAAATAAGAGTCTACACCACGGCGAACTAGTGGAAATTTGTTTTTACAGCAATATTTAGAAAACGTACAAGAAATGTTCGTTGTATTTTGTTGCAAAGCGTGACTGCTGGCGTCAGCATCGTTGTCTGGACTCTTATTTTCCACTGTAAATCGACCAATCAGAGAGCGAGAAACTAGTGAGCTGTGGTAAAAATCCGCACTGCTTACTACATCATCCACTTATGATTTTTTTAATGGAGACACTGCGCTTCTTCTACATTACAGGTTCTCCTTTATGATCCACTCCACTCCTGGACCTTAAATAACGAGAAAATTAAGACGCTACAGAGGATAGCGGGACAAGAAGTCTCAGACATATCGGTCAGCGGTGACATGCAGGACTCAGTTTCCGGGACGACGGAGGGGAACTTTGCTGAAAGTCACGTGAACAAGATGGCGGAGCGCGTTCTGCTGAGAGTGAAACAGAAATTGGACGGAGTAGAGGAAGGAGTTCACTTGAGTGTGTCAGGACAAGTCAACCTTCTTATTCACCAGGCGACAGACGTCAACAACTTGTGCCGACTGTTTCCTGGTTGGCAACCTTGGGTGTAAAGACTTCTGTGGATGAAACTGAGACGTAATGTGTGCTCGTTAATGCTCCACACTAATCCCTGAATTCTGTTGGTTCATTAGTTTCATGTACGGCCCCGTCCACACGTAAACGGTGAAACTGTCGTCGATAACGGAACGTTCGAAAACGCTCTCCAAAGTGGAAATTTTCGAATTACAATCGTTTAAACACCCAAAAGCGGAACTTTTCGAAAACGCTGACGTCACGATTATTACGTTGTTCGAAAACGCTGTACCTTGGGCGGGTAAATTTTCTGAAACGAGAAAAAATAATCGCGCTTTTTAACCGGCCAAAACGGATTAGTGTGGACGGGCAAAAACGAATCGAAAACTTTATCGTGTGGACGGACAAATTCTTGAAAGCGGAAAAAAATAACGTTTTCAATCGAAAACGGCTGCGTGTGGACATGGCGTAAGTTGTTGAACTATTGCATGTTGTTCTAGCCCGTGTTTGCGAAGAGCATGGAACACCGTATACCGGGCTTTGTTAACCACAATGCTGCAGAAAGCCTTGCCACTTGTAAACGTACGTTCCTTTATCAAAGCTGGGGGCCAGTCTGCGCTGGAAATGATGGAATCCTTTCGCGAGCCAGGAGTCGACGGCTGCTTGATGGTTCGTCAAACTTGCAACTGAATCTTTGTGGATTATTAGAGCGGTTTTTGGATGGCTGTCGAAAGTAATCTTGTGATTGCTTTGATTTTGCGATTGCTACGGTTTGGATTGAGCATTAATAACCAATCAGGAAACCAAATGGAAAATCCGAGCACGTGGCGATGGCGTTTTGTCACACTGCTGATTGGTCTCTTCAAAATTAACCAATCACAATTTACGTTAGTAATTACGACGCATGGCGCTGTGAAAGTCGTCTGAAGATCGCTCTTGTGTTATTTGTGTTGGAAATGATCGATGACCGACTCCATATATTTTGATAGAAACAAGAAATAATCGTGAACTGCCTCTCGGTTTGTTGATCTTGTACATGGATCGTTAATATTGACGGCAAGTGGAAGGCTACATCTCACAGCATTGTTACATTTCCATAACAGTGGAATATATCTGAAACTGTCTCATTGAACTGATAAAGTAGAATACGTTAATGAGTAGTTCTCAGTGTATTTCGGAACATTTCTTGCTGAAGTGAAACATTGACATTGAAGATCAAATATCTAACGAGTTTATTTAGTTGTTTTATAGAAGATCTTGTGTAAAAGACGGCGTACATCTATATTTTATAGAAAAGAGTATAGTATATTATGAAGGCAAATCTTGGCCACTTGAAAATGAAAACCGCTTTTACACTAAGCGAAATTTAATATGAAGATGTTTAGATCTGTAGATCGCTAACAATAGATGAAGCTAGCATTGTTTGTCCGTATTGTTGCACAACATCAGACTCCTTGTTCACACCAATGCTTAAACCTGTTTAAAAGGTGTTTAATAAAACTTGTTTAGTTAGGTCACTGGTTTGAAACCCGTCCAACTAAACAACCTGTGCGAGGTGGTGTAAAATGTTGTGTAATTAACACAAAATCAAAACAGGTTTTAGAAAACGCAGTCTAGTAAACTTGGTTTAATTAAACAGGTTTAGTTGGTGTGAATAGTGTTTGCCGACAAGACGGACAACCTTATGACGTCATAAGGTACGTGAAAGGCCGCTATATAGATTTATTTGTTACTAAATTTTGGCTCATTCCAGTCTCCCTCAGGGGCAAGCTGACATCGCTCGGTGACATTTAACAATATTTTCAAACTTCGTCCCCCAGGACACTGGAACGAGCCAAAAGACTCGAAGAGTTCTTCTCGGGCCAAAAGTTGAAAACTTTCCAAACTTTCAGGAACCTTTCAGAATCGCATACAATTTTCAGGAAACGTTCCTGGGACAATAACGACGATTTTGATATAAGATTGTTGATATTTTATTAAAGGCGCCCTGAGAAATTAGAACAAATCTTCGACTAAATATCGTGTGAAAAAAAAAAGGCAAAATATACAGGATTTTCTATTTTTCCGATATTAGTGTGTGCTTTGCATCAAGCCCAAAACTTAACTTATGCTTGCTTTACACGTAAGGCAAAACTTCAAAGAACCGATGCGCATTCCCGCAGCGGAAGTGGCAAGGCCGAAACTAATTTTATCGTGAGTGACGTGCAGTTACATCATGACGCGCATCCTCGTTCCTTGGCAGTTTTCCCTCTCCTCGGAGGGGCAGGGAGAACCTGGGAATGAGAATTCCTGTTTTTAAGAAGACTGGAACTCCCCCTTGTACTCGGGCCTACTGAATTTTCTCGGACAATTGCATAAATGATCGCTATAGACTAGTGGAACAAATGTTGGTGCCATTAGTAAGGCTCTCCTGCTTCAAAGTGGTCTCTCTTTTCTTTTCTTGGAGTCGAGAAATTTATTGGCGCATTCCTAATAATCATGTGCGTATTTTCTACTTTTACTGTGCTCAGTTTACTGTCAAACGAGTGGCCTAGAAGAACTCGGCTTTATCGGCTGTTTCTATGACCGCAAGAGAACATAAGGGGACAGTGTCCCCACATTGTCTCTTGACGACCGCTAAAAATCACTCAAATGTCTTGCCGTTAACCCTATCTAAAATAGATCTTGCGATTGAGGTTTTGCTTCTGTAACTCCTCCACAGACAAATCGCCTATGAATCTTTGGGCGAGCAGTAGCCATTCTAACGTAGTATTGCCCTTTAGGCTGCGTGCCAGCGCTGACGCGTCGGTGAAAGGGTTATACTGTAGATACAACACTTTCAAAGTGCTGTTCTTCTCCATTGATTGTGCCAGCCAAGTAACATCTTCTATCTTGTTGTCATGCAAGTACAACTGCTTCAGTGGCCGGTCTTCGCTCAATGCTTTACACACAATCTTAAACTCCACGTCACACTCACTTACATCCCGCCTCCATAGGTCGAGTGTCTCCCACGTGAAATTGTTCACAATTGCGGTGCACAGTTCTTGTTTCAACTCGTCGTTGTCTACACACTCACGTACCACATCACAGACGTACACGAAACTATCGTGGTGATCACCATTGGACACAGACTCTGTGAGAGATGACACTAAACGCACACAAGGCTGTTTGCCCGCGTTGACTTCTTGACTCAGAAGGCCGACGACAAACAGAGTGATTTGCCTGTACTTACTCTGAGCCAGGTAACTAAGACAACCATAGTTACCTGAGAGAAGCTGCTTGCTTAAGCTTATTGCGGCAAAAAATTCCTGCATCGTTTTATGCAGGAATTGATATGAACAGCAGGGCCTGATTCTTGAAGCGCTTGCTTCCTCTGAAAAGAGACCGAACTCGAGGATGTTGGTGTTGCGGGCCTCAGCAAGAAATTCTCCCTTCTGAAAGTGAAGTCGGTCATTTTCAATTCCCTTTAAAGCTAAACGACCGAGAGCAGCAAGGTCGTCTTTGTGAGTCTCCACTGGATCCTCGGGAAGCTCTTGTTCTGTTCTCGTGTAGTATCTTGTCAATACACAAAACAGCAGCTCCTGGTAGAGCTGAGTGGTGCGAGAGGGAAGCCGGCCATTGTCTTCAACCACAGCACACAGAAGGGCAGTGTTGAGCGGACTGGAAATGAGCTCTTTAAAGAAAAGGCCCTGTTTTTTTGGCGGGCTTTGGCGATCGTCCGGATTTCTACACGTGCTGGGGATTCTGTCAGTGAGGATTCGGGCCTTTTCGGAATTTTCCCCAAAGTATTTCAAAATGAACTCTTCCGCATGCTCTGGAGTGAAGCCGATTATTTGAAAAAGAGCATCGCAGTGCTGCCTTAACTTGGGATGGTCTCGGCTTGTTAAGAGAACGCGACAGCGAGGAAGAAGTTTGCCCTTAATCAGGGGAATAAGATCAATGTCCTCTTTCAATTCATCCAAACCGTCCAGCACTAGCAGCACTTCAGATTGCGTAGTTTGAATCCGCTGGAATAAGGCTGCTTGTACTTCCTGTGTCAAGTCTAAAGGCAGCAGCTGATCAAAGATAGCTTGCTCAATGTCTGCACTCTCGAGATCGCGACACTTGAGCTTCAATAAAATCTTGCAATCTTCCAGGAAACCGATCGTCTTACCCACTGACCAATCAAATGTTACTTTCTGACAAGACACAGTCTTGCCCATCCCGGGTTTTCCCTCCAAGAGAACAACTCTGGGACTTTCACATTCTGGGCGTTGTGTGAATATGTCATACAGACAACAGCGCTCGCTAGTCAGTTGGGATTTTTCTTTCTTCCTACTGACTATTCTGACTTCGGTATATATTGTTTCTAAGGAGAGCTGGAAGTCTTCACACCATGGAAAGGGATGGATGAAAGCTTCTCGCTTCTTGTAATTCTGCTGCATATTGTCTAACAACACTGAAAAGAGGAGAAAAAAATTAAAGAGGCACTTTTACCAATGATGCTTTGCGCGCCGGTGTTTATGTCATTATTGTTAGGAAACTTTGCCACTTTTCGGTAACTCACGATGCGGTATTTTAGTCTGCATGATTCTTACTGCATGCCACGTGAAATAAACTCCTTTGAACTCAAGCCAAATTGTACGTACAAAACATAACTAGAAACGAATATAATATTGATAGCCGCCATTAGTTTCGAATGATACAAAAATAACACTTCTGGTGCTGGGCGCGCAATGCATTAACGGCGAGAGTGTGGATTACGGATTCTGAAGAAGTTGCTGGATTTTAGATTCCAGGACAGATTGGGCTGAGATCAAATTAAAGCGACTGTTGCGTTATTGTCTTCATTTCTTGACTTCCCCTCGAACTAAATACTGTAACTCTACGTTAGGGCCAGCTCCTCAGACGTGGACCCTCGTGACATCCGAATCTTCCAAACCGTATGTCTTTAAATGACATATCCATAAAGCTAAGCTGTACCAAGTAATGAGTTTTTATCTAAGCATGGTAGTTGATTTATATACACTCCTAAACGTTTTAGGGAAATAACAGTGAAGCATAACTGGGAATAAAACACAGCAGTGTATACTTACAGTCAACTTCCTTCACAAGTTGTCGCTTTGAAACGGTTGTTTGACTTGTGGCGTCCTGAGGACCTACAAAAGCTAAAGATAAAAATGTCCCCACTGAAAACCCATACGTCACTTGTGCAGCATTCATTTGGGTGATCACATCTTTATTTTTTATTTGATAGTTCAGGAGTTGAAAGTGAACACTGTTATTAGAATGTACTCATTTAGAGCTTTCATTCGGGTAGTCACACCTTTAGGCTTCATTTGGAGGCGGTTTGGGGAGTTGGAGCCGGTTTTTCAAAGACTAACCTTCGGAAGATCCTCCTGAAGCTCGAAGCAGCTTTACTCCCTCGTGCAGCTCTTTCACCTTTTTAACATCTGTCTTTACTTCTTCAAGCTTATGAGCAACTTCCTGAACTGTTCTGCTCACTTCTCTGATACACCTGTGAGCATCAGCGTCCATACATGAATTCTTCAATTCATCGATGTCCGCTGCCTGAGCTCCCAGTCGAAGTAACGCATCCCCAACCTTTGTCCAGATGTCGGCAAAGTGGGCATCCGTCAACGAGGCTTTGGAAGCATGAGCGTACACTTTATTCCGGTAAAACTTGATTCTGGCGATATCGTCCTGCACACTTGTATCCGTTGAAGGGGGCAGGTCATCCCAGCCTTTAACTGGGGTTGGCAGGTTGCAAATGTTCCTCAGCAAAACCACCAAGAGGCTGATGTCAAACGTGGAGGAGTCCGGACTGGAGGGAAGAGTGGGAAACAGCAAATCCCACTGGGAATTATTGAGGATTTTGTTCGTTTTCAGTCTGTCCAGTGTGGGGCGATGGTTGGCAAGGACAGCTTGAAGTGAAGCGGCTGGATGAATGGTATCGAACACGTTTCGTAGTGCCAAAGTACCACCATCAACCAGCAAGCGGGAAATACGGGCAAAGTTAGTGGTCTCTTTCGTTGTGCTCAATGCCATATTTATAGGGACCCGGCATCTGCATGCAAATAGAATGAGCCGTCACTGCCACACAATCCAAAACATATCAAACAAATCAAAACATATTTGGCTTTACGACTGAGTAAGCCTTTTTTGCCAAACGGACTTGCAAATCGACCTTAGTAAGCGTAAGTTTTTAACTTTCATATTGTTTGATCGCACCAGTTGTTGCGATGGCTTTCTTGCAAGTTGTACGAACTTGCAAATATACGAATCTGTTAGGCCACCGGCAATGCATTCCATACGTAACTTTGGCTGACTTGCGTCGACCGTCGAATCCGTTCGGCCAGGGCTTGGCAAGAGTTAAACCAAAGCAGCTCAGTTTCATTTGAAGTTCTCTCATTAATCCTAAATACTCTTATCTCTAAAATCAGTTGTACATCAAATAGAGTTAGCCAGGGGATCAAACATAACAATACAGTGACTTCGTGCATGGCGTGAGTGGGGTCGAGACCAGAATAAACTAAAATGGAAAGTGGAGACACCAGGGTCCCGGGTGAGGAACTTTTGTCGTACGTTAATATCTTTGCATTCGAAAGAAGTGACGTAGGGCTTCATGCTATAGGCAGTGAAATAATGACACTCAGACAAATTGCGGTTAAATGTGGAAGCTCACTAGCCAAAGGCGCAGGGGATGAGCCAACTAGTGAAGTCCTCGTACAATACTAGGCGCGCGGGATGAGCAGCATGGATAAGGTATGCAAACTTCAGGCATGAAGGGGTCACAGGCCCACATTCACCAGGGAGTGATGTAGCACTGGCAGGTGAAAACTCGGGGCCAGTCAACATATGGGGATATGGGTGCAGGGGCGGATCCAGGAGATTGAGAAAGGGCGGGGGGCTAGCGCTGGTAGGCGCTAGCCGCTAGGGGGGTCCGGGGGCATGCCCCCCCCCCCCGAAAAGTTTGAAATCTTAACCTTCTAAAACAGTGATTTCCTGCATTTTTAGACCATTAAGCTTTTGGAAGGAAATTTATCTTTCAGGTACTGCCAGTAAATTCGGCGCCGCATCGAACGCGTAATTAAACACTTTGCTGCCTAACGCACACCCCCAATTGGCCAAACGACAGATAAATCTGTTGCAGCGCGCTAATAGTATAGGAGCCAACAAACTAGGGTCATCCTATTGCAATCATCAATCCCATGCAGATGATATAAGTAAGAGTCACATCATGGGATTGATGAATGTCATCCTTCTCTGGTTACACGTGGCATAGTCGTCAACACTGTAATCCAAAGGTATATCCTTGTGAACAAGGAGAGAATGTTCGTTCTCAACAAACCCATTTTCTCTCATTGGCTCTAGGGCTCTTTTCAGACGGATTAATTTTGCAACACAATTACACAAGTACGCCTGGGCCGGATCCCGGGCCGGATGAGTGTCAGAGTGTTGTTCGCACACAGCACGTCATTCCACATTGCTGCTTGTTTCTCAATTTTCTTTATAATAATTACTGGTAACGAAACTGAAGAAAAGTTCTGAATTGATTGATATAAACAACAACAAAAGACGAAAAACAAAGCCCGTGTACGATTGTATAGGTGTACGTTGTCTGAAAAAATCCGAGACCCAGACAAAAGGGGGGCCGCGGCCCCCTCGCCCCCCCCCCCCCCCCCCCCTAAATCCGCCACTGCGGTGGGATGGTACTATAACTGTACTAAAAATATAAGTGTGCGGGTATAGCAACACAAGCTGCACTAAAAATGTTAATGCATGGGTGACACAATGTGTGCTCTCTTCTAAAAGAATTCCAACATGTGCTGCAGAGATAAAGCTATCAAGTTGTCAATTACATATTGATAAATGTCAAAGGTGTATAGCTAAACAATTAGCAGTTACTTGAACACGATACAGATAGGCTGGCTATAAAGCTATGAATCAACGCTAACAATACACAGGACAAGTAGGTGTAACGCAAGATCTAACTCAAGCTTACACTGAGTGTAAACTTCCATTTATAATACGCAATTTCGGTTGAACAGAAATTTAAAAAAGTGTTTATCGACAGGACAAAACTCAAAAACAAAATAACATGAAATGCCTACCTAATTTGCAAGCTGTATGACGCGCACCCACGAATCACGTAACCCCCCCTCCCCCCCCCCCCCCCCCCCCCCCCCTCCAAAATAAGACCAAAAACGATTTGCAAGCTTAAGCTCGTGCGCATTGTTTTGACCTATTTAGGAACAGGTATAGCAAGGCAATTATAAGGAATATTTTACTTTCGTTTCAGGTCTATCATGGTACTGCGATTCATTAAAGTGTTTGGCAAAGCCATTCAAAATAATCTAGGATAAAACTGACCTTAAAGCAAGCAACCTTAGACTATTCTTCTGAATTTAAACTCCCAAAGGAACTTGCCCTCTTTGTTGAGACAACGTATTCTACGCGACCAAGTAAAAAGGAAGCAAGCTCTGAATAACCAATATTCAGCACACACTCGGCCAAGTTCCACAAAAACTTATCCGATATTCATCGGGGCCCAGCTGTTCACAGCACATGTTATACACTGCAAACTTTTTTGATATCTTTAAGCCTCCAGGTGGGAAAATGCGTCCACAACACAACTCTCTTGAGCTAGAACAAACTGTTTGATTTGTCTTTATGAAAAACCCGCGAGTATATTAGAACATACCGCGCCGGATAATTAAGTCTTGCATGTCCACTCATTATAATCTGCATATATTAGCATGATCACCCGACATGCTAATTATTTACACTACCCCAAACAAACACAAACTGTTTGACTGATCAAAGATATTCATTCATTTAGTTACAACATACGCAAACTACTAGGCGGTACACTACTCTCATCGAGAGTTTAGATTTGAGTGGATCACACCTAACTGTTTTCACTGACGAGTTGAAAAATTGCGAAAACATCTACTCCACTCAACAACAATGACTTCCTTTTTCTTTCGATTTCATTTGAGTGGGTCACATGCATCTTCAGGCCATTTTGACAGTTCAGGAGTTGGTGGTTTTCTTGGTTGAGTCAAATGTGGCTGCCAGAGGGTTTTAAATTACAAGTTTCACATCGTTGCTATACTAGCTAGTAAACATGAATTGCGTTTGAACGAGTTTCATTGAAGCTCCTAAGTGTAACGTGGTTAAATTGTATAATTGTATTGTATTTTATAAAATAACTATGATACTACGCGCGCCCTGATTGACTAAATAACCGTGTTAGATGAGAGTATATTACACGCTGACGCGATACGGCGACGTTTTTTACTTGGCTAATTATTTATAAAAGAAATATATAACGTGTTCCCGTGTAATATAGCCTCATCTAAACACTTGGGAAGTTGGGAGAACACTCAAGTAGCGCCGAAAACCACTCGGCGGCCTCGTGGTTTCCTTAAGGTGGTGTTACACTGGTCGATTTGCAGCGACGATTTGCAAAGATACGATGTTACACTAAAAATCGTTCAGGTGTAACAGCCCATTGCGAACAATTTTTCGCGATGTTTGCAGTGCTGCAACGCGTTGCAAGTTTTTGAAAGCGATTCAAAAACTTGCAACACCGCTGCGTGAATTTGAAGTGAATCGGCGTTGCAAATCGTCGTTGCAAATCGACCAGTGCAACACCAGCTTTACGCTACTCTCGTGTTCTCCCAACTTCCCGCGTGTTTAGATGAGGCTATATTACACGGTGACGCGTTATATATTTCTTTAGTATGAATGTTCGAAAGACAGAACCAGTCAACGTACAATGATAAATCACTGAGCAGTGAAACGCATACTCGATGCCATGGCAAGCGTGTTTACTTATTGTTTCACTCACTAACCTGCGTTGAAGAAATAATCTCACATGACGAAAGCAAGTTGTATACAGCTCAAGGCAAATATACTCATCCGAACGAACTGAAATTCCGTCACCTCAATTCGCAGAACTCTCGGGTAATTCCCTGCTACTACGTCATATTGAACCAACCAGACTCGAGTCTAGTAAGAGCCAGATGACTAATACAATCACTTCCTAAAAATACATTAAAACTTCCCGTTGTTCCTGTGTTTCTTTCTTTTACCACAGCTTAGGGTTCTTAGTGTCCCCAATTAGCTCTACAGCTAAATACACTTAACACTGAAATATAGTTTGTGTATGTATGTATGTATGTACAGGGGCATTAAAAGAAAGCCAACAAAACTTAAAACTGACACTAAATTAACAGTTGAGTGACCAAGATGATGTCATCCAATTATGATGTGTTCTGCTTGTTTTGCTAAATTATAATACAAATTCGTTCAAGATCACGTTTTCTAATATCCCTTTGTTTCTCCGTTCAATATTTGAGTTGTATCAAGCATATCCAAGACAAAAATAAGACACGCCACTGGAAAGAGCGCCGCAAATTTCAACATTCAATATAAGGTTTTGTATAGCCGACTCGCTGACTCACTTCACAAAAGTTTATAAAATTTACAGTTTTGCTATAGCAGCGCTTCGCGACATTTTGGTGTATAACTCCAAAACGTCGTGCATTCATTTAAGGCCATGTCTATAAGGAGATATGGTTATCCTAGCACTAGGGTAAACCGGGTACCCGGGTCAACTTTTGTTTACATCGTTTCGAGACTTAATTTTTTTGTATTCTGTCTTTGTCTTTCTCGGCCAAATTCTGGTTGTCGGTTTCAGCAAGGTTTGGAGCTACAAAGTCATCTTGATATAAAAGTAAACAAGTCGAAATATAAGAAGTCCTGTGGCGGCATAGCCCGGACACAAGGGATTAGCCTTCAGCTCAGGTTATTCTAACTAGCGATAGGGTTATGCGGGTACCCGCGCTATGTCGCCCCGCCCGCTTGTAAACACGCTGATTAAAAAAAACAAAAAACAAAACAAAACAAACAAGCAAACAAAAACAAACAAAAACAAAAAACAAAACAAAAACAAAAACAAAAACAGGAAACTAAAGCGCTGGGTCTCTCTCCTTGTAAACAGGCCCTAATTCCAGTGGTGTGTTTTATCAGTTATGTTTGGTCAAGCTATTTACCGTGACAAGGTCTATTGGCAAGTTTACATTAAGAAGGCTGATTTGGCAGATCTAAGTATGCTCAAAATTGATTATATTCTAATACCAAAGTTCACTTCAACTCCTGAACTGTTAAATGAAACCTAACGGTGAAACCGATCAAATTGAAGCTCCCGATGGGTAGATTTCTAGTGTTCAGTTCAACTCCTGAACTGTCAAATGAAATCTAAAGGTGTGAACAATTTAGATGACTACATTCCAATCTCGGTGATCACTCCTGACTCCAGAATTATCAAATAAAACCTAAAAGCGTCACCTTGAAGTTGAGTGCAGTTCGTACTTTGTAAAATAAATTTGAACACAGAAACTTGGCGGGTCAATAACCCAACGTGTAGGGATCTTTCTTGAAAAAGCGCGCGCACAGCTCCTTGTGCTTCTGGATGATGTCTTCACGGCTGTCTCCAAAAAGGATCGCGTTCGCCAACATGGTACCCGTGTGACACACGACCTTGATTTCCGCCTTCAGGTCCACACCAAGCGTCATATACTCAATCGTCTTCGGCACTTCTACGTCTATGATGTCGGAAACTTTGCCTGACTCCAGGGTGGAAAGGTAGACGTAAGAAGAATGCTTTCCGGTGAATTCCGTTGCTTTTGGTTGTTTACCCTGTAGGATCTCGAGTAGAGCTTCCACGGGACCTGGCTTCAACACGTGGAGAAAACTTGCGACCTGGATGGCGGCCATTCGACAGTTAATCTCCATCAGACGTATATCTCCATCTGCGCACAGGAAGAACTCCATGTTCAGAAATTGGTTATCGTATCCATACTGGATCAGCCTCTGAGCGATGGCGTCATACTTCTGCCAGATTTTCTGTTGAAGTTCCTCGGGAAAGGCTGACGGCAAGAAGAGCTGTTGAGGAAGTTCCGGCTTATTGGGCCAGTAGGACCAGTCTGTCATAGCCCAGTGGGTCACTTTGCCTTGAAATACATATCTGCAACAAACGCACGTACACATTAACCTGTTTAACTAATGATTTTAATAAGTGCCCGCTTCCAATAACCGCCCCGGGTCGAGTATCTTAATGTAAAATAAGCGCCCTGTATCCAACAAGCGCCCGGGACATAAAAATCTGGCCGTATTAACAGGGTTTTCAGATAAGAAAATGACTGGGCATTTGTTCCGCGGGACAAAGAAGAGTGGCCGTAATAACGAGGTGGCCGTAAGGCGGGGTTCCGCTGTATTATGAGTTGTGTCTTATGACAAGCACAGAATATCCAGAGTCTGTCAAGTTCTGAGATTCTTTGATGAACAAATTTAGCAAGAAATATCATTGTGGAGCCGAGCTTAAAAATGGCCAGGCTCGTCTTTAAAAATAGGTACCTGTGAGGTGCATGTGTCTACTGCATTTGTTCTTCTATTTTTTTGTATGAAGAAATGGCATTTGCCACAGGCACCCCTCTTGTACCACAAGATGATTTGTGACGTATTTCCGTTAGCTTGAATCAGCTGGCCCGCTGCCAAAATGTCGCGTCGCATCTGTGTTTATGCTAAACTGTTCTATAGGGAATGATTCTTTTCTGGGAAACTGAGAAAATTTAAGAATTGGGAAAACGCACACACTTAATGCAGGAACAGAGATACTGAAGGCATTTCACAGATTAAAACTCGGATCAGTGCAAAGAAGCACTTGCGTTTATACCTCGACTCCAAGAGCGTCGCGAGGCGAAACTGAATTATTGGAGAAATATAGGTTCCCCGAGATGAAAATGGGAAATTAGCCTGCATTGCAGGCGTTCCCGTTCGTTTTCAGGCAACATTCTTTCGGGAGTAGAACTGGGGTGTAGCAAAAGCTGCGGAGGGGGAAGGGGATGCGGGAGGAAAATGGGGAGAGGGGAGGCGGAGGGAACGCCTGCCGCCAAGGCCTGTTATTTTGCGAAACTCCGTTCGTGTTGTTGATTGGCGCGGCATGGTCGAACGTCACTAACACTTGTCAATCAAAAGGATGGCCGGATATCAAATGACAACTCATGATAAGGCCAATCTTTACTTCGAAAGCGCTCTAAACCATGTTTTGTTTGGCCTCACTGAAACCGGATTTGTGGTCTTTACGAAGAGAGCAACAAGCTATCAGAAAGAAACCTTTGTGTGCTTTCGTCGTTTGTCCTCTCAAAAGTGTAGTGCAAGACCAAATTTCAGAGGCCGTGTCGATAGGAACGGATTGACCGCTGTCTGCGCGCTTCCCACTTGCATCGTTTGATTTTTTGGCGTACCAATGTTTACAGCTGATCTGCGGCTTACAAACTCGTTTCAAGCAAGTTGTGTAAGTTACGAAACCTTCGGCCACAAGGGTTGCACACGCTTTAGCAGCTTGGCAAAGATAAGAGAGAATAACTACCCGACAATCTTT
Source organism: Plumapathes pennacea (assembly GCA_964036295.1). NCBI lineage: Eukaryota > Metazoa > Cnidaria > Anthozoa > Antipatharia > Myriopathidae > Plumapathes > Plumapathes pennacea. The sequence continues at coordinate 10,904,923 of OZ038462.1, forward strand.
TCTGTTTGAAAGCTTGAATAGGTTTTCCGAAGAAAGATAGCTTTGTTTCCCGGGTTCAAAAATGTTCCCAAATTTGACTCAGTCTACAAATTTTGCTTGCATTTCGGTTTTCCGACATTGCACATACTGTATGGCCGCGTAGTTTGTTTTGACAATTGGTGGTTTGCACGATCGGGCGTCGGAAAATTATCTTCTAAATCATTGATCTCAAACATAGTTTGATGTCTCGAATCGATAGATATGTTTAAAATACATCACTAGGCAACATTATAGAGAAATTGCACACTGCGGTGTGAGCTTATCGAGACTTGATCTCCGACGAAATTCAATAAGGCTTTGTATGGAGTCCTCATGTTGGTGTACAGCTTCTGTACACCAACATGGCGACCTTTTTCTTGCGTCACGAACTAAAGCTGATTTGATTACTAATTTGATTCTGTATTGCTTGGAATTATTTCCCATCCACTTTTTAAATGATTCCAGAGCTAAAACATTGAAATTCGCACACAAACATAACGATTTTCGCAGCGGAAAGCGTGACACACGGCCTTGTTGTCACGATTTTAAAACATCAATAATTCTTGACAGAAACTTCGTATCTTCCCAGAACTTTGCATGGAGGCTTAACTTATGGTATTCTAGAAAATACCAACGTGTTGGTTTTGTAGAATGCATAACTTCCGAGATAATTTTTATGACGTCACATGCAAACCACTAATTGGAAGTGAATCTAAAAAACACGTTGTTCTGATTGGTTTATTTTGACAGGCGAGATGTCAACGTAAGCGTGACTAGGCGGCAGGCGTTCCCTCCCCCACTTCCGCCCCCCGAAAGTGAAATGAAAATAAATGCTGTTTTCAAAGTAAAATGAAACGAGAACCGATTTCGAAAATGAAAATGAAAGCCAATTTCAAAGTAAAAGTAAAATGAAAATGAAAACCGATTGCAAAGTAAAAGTAAAATGAAAATGAAAACCGATTGCAAAGTAAAAGTAAAATCAAAAACCGATTCCAAAGTTAAAGTAAAGTGAAAACCGATTTCAAAGTAAAGTAAATTAAAAACCGATTTCAAAGTAAAACGAAAACCGATTTTAAAGTAAAAGTAAAATCAAAAACCGATTTCAAAGTTAAAGTAAAGTGAAAACCGATTTTAAAGTAAAGTAAAATAAAAACATATTTTAAGGTAAAAGTAAAATGAAAACCGATTTCAAATTAAAAGTAAAATGAAAATTTGCTTAGCCTATGACTGCAACAGTATACCAGCATGCCTTGCACTTCTCGTTGATTTCCCCTGTGACCTCTGCGCAGCATGATCATCAGTTGTCAACACTTATAGCGCTCCCGTGATATGTTTATCCTCATGGCGGCCAATTTACGAAATGATGCTTGGAAGCATGACTTAGTGCTAAAAGACGATATGACTTGATACGTAAAACAAAGTTTGAAACGCGAGGAAATGTTGAGCTTTTAAAAACGAGATTTCCCAAAGTACCGATAGAGTGTTCGCACCCTTGGCAGACGGCTTCGTAGTTTCAACATATTTTATACCGATCAGAATGTATCGGTGGATGAAGTAAAGGAGGCCGTAGCGAAAGAGTTAGATGGACCAAGTAAACTCCTCGGGTACCGGGCGATGCACAAGAAAGTTCGACAGGAACACAATTTGAATGTGCCGAGAGATTTAGTACGCGCTGTGATATACGATCTGGATCCAGAAGGATTGGAAGCTCGCGCAGTTGGGACGAAGAAAGCCAGACAGAAAGAATTTTTGTGCTTTGCCTGAGACTTCGGAACTCAGGCGCTGCACTGTCACCTCCTCCTTCTCCAAGATAGTGTTCGAGCTTCTTTTCTTTTTACCTGCTCTCTTGTCTTTCATGTTAGCCTGAAAGTTTCTCCAGGCAGCAGCCATGTTTCATAAAAAAAAATCGAGGTTTTTAGCGTTGAGGATTTATCAGTCGCTACTAAAGAGCTGAAATCACAGCTGTCAACTCTGACAACTGTTGCCTCATTATCTTCAAGCCTTGCACAATCAGTATTACACTCACTCGTAAAAATAACTCACCGAACAATTGAGCAATGTTTGTATGCCAAAGATTTTTTGTGAAAGCTTTAATCAAAACCGCCTGCTTGCGAGCCTCCTGGCGCAGCGTTACAAAGAAGCAATGGTTTTATTGCAAGCGAGTTTTCAAGTTTAAATCGACTACATTTACACTCTGTTGCGCTCTGATAGTACTATACGCGAGTGATGAACACATTGCGGGAGTGACTTAAGTGTTGACAGCTGATGATCATGTTGCGCAGAGGTCACAGGGGAAATCCACGAGAAGTGCAAGGCATGCTGGTATACTGTGGCAGTCATAGGCTAAGCAAATTTTCATTTTACTTTTAATTTGAAATCGGTTTTCATTTTACTTTTACCTTAAAATATGTTTTTATTTTACTTTACTTTAAAATCGGTTTTCACTTTACTTTAACTTTGAAATCGGTTTTTGATTTTACTTTTACCTTGAAATAGATTTTTATTTTACTTTACTTTGAAATCGGTTTCACTTTACTTTAACTTTGGAATCGGTTTTTAATTTTACTTTTACTTTGCAATCGGTTTTCATTTTCATTTTACTTTTACTTTGAAATCGGCTTTCATTTTCATTTTCGAAATCGGTTTTCATTTCATTTTACTTTGAAAAGAGCATTTATTTTCCTTTCACTTCGACATAAATTATCTTTTTTATTGAATTATCAGGAAAAATTCAAGTGGCAGTCATAGGCCACCATAGAAAACTATATCAAAGCGGAAACGGAAGTCAAAAAGCTGTCAGCAATCAGCTGTCATAATTTGATGTAAGGCGAGTTTGTACAAAGCCGCCAATTTCATTCATGAATTGTCACAACGAGCCGCTGAGCGGCTTTGAGTTTTTCCTCCGTTTTTCAGTCGTTGAACAGTGAATAATCTAACCAGAACCTGAATGCGATGGGAAATATTGCACTGAAAGAAATCTTGGACGTCCAACTCAGTTTACGGACGACATTGAGGACAAACTCGAGAATTAGCTAGAATTCAAATCGCATCGTGATGAGGAAACCTAAAAGTTGTATGGAAAAGTATTGCTCCGAATTAATTGTTTTACAATGGAAGTACTACATGTCTGGCCTGAGAAACACTACCAGCCGGATTCGTGAAAGAGTGTAATTTTTACGGTGAGTCATTTGTGAGACTTTGGACTGAAGTACGCCCGTGCACGATGAAAGCAATATGACAGCGGGAAAAATACACAATATTCATCAGTGGACGTTCAGGTATGCCTGATTTTTCTTATCCAGTGTTTACTATTTTTCATCGTTTCATCATTTGTGGCTTCCTACCGAATTACAGTCGCAAAGTGAAGTTTATGCAATCGAGTTCACGTTCAGCTGTGTTATTGTGCTCTTGACTCGTTTCTTGTCACTACTGTCAACACTGTAAGTCAAGAAATTGAAGGAAAAAAAAGATTTTTTTACCGGGCTTGGTCGGTCCATATAGGGTAAAACTGTGCTATCGGCATTGATACGGACCGAGGCAACAACTATTCGGGCACAATTTTCCTCTATTACGGACCTCCTGCCCGGTAAATAACCTATATTTCTCGAAGGTGGAAAGGGTTTCTTGTGTTTGCCAGGTATTTGCCGGTCGCACATGTCCCTTGTGTGATCGATGTGTCTTTCGGAGTCGGATTCTTGATGTGCAAGACGAGTGGGCCAAGATGAAATTTCGACTTACTCAGTGTTTCGCGCGTCCAAAAAACTATTTCGAGCTACTTTAACTCGAATGTTAATTTACTCTCCAAAACTGGATAGAGAATCGTGACAGGATCAGAAACCGTAAAGTTCGAGCGTTGACAGAAAATAACTTTGCCTTATCCTGTTGCCACAACCGACATCGACGCCCAGTGTATCCCGCTTGGAAACATTCAGAAGAGCAGTTCAATACTCATCCCCACTGAAAGGGTGAGTGAACCCCGTGAACTGTGTTCGCAGGCTAAATACTGCCATCCAACGACTTTTGGCCGCGTTCTTATAAATATTTACACAACAACAAAGGTGTCAATGAAAAAAAAAAAAAAAACTATTGTTATCCGCATATCAAAAGGCCGCAACACCCTGTTTATATGAAAGCTGTCCCGGGGACCCGAGTCACCCGCCCGGAGGCGCGCCAACTGTTCATAAATCGAAGAAGGTCGGTTATCGCAGCTTTTCTGCATTATGAACTCTTTGACTCGGGGGAAGGGGGGTGGAGGGAAACTCGGGTTACGCAAGGTTCAAAAGCAAACTTGCATCATAAACATAAGGGTAAAAAATTCAAAGATACAACAATCTTTCTTCGATCCGCCGTCAGGAGAGAGCTAACTTTGAACCGGTGTCTCACCCGGGACACCATTTTCCCACAGTATATAAACGCTCGGTATAAAGTTAGCTCGAGGAGGAGTGACACCCCAGTACTCACCCGTCAACAGAAGCTTTCTGAGGGACATCCATGTACTTCTCTAGCATGAGGCCTTCCTTCAAAGCCAGTGGGAACTTCTTGACATCGAGATGGTTGGCAAAGAACGGGCTGTAATCATGAAAGAGGTTGCCGTAATGGATCCGAGCGTTTTCCACGGCCTTGGCGAGTTCCTCGCGCGAGTTCACCCTCTGGCCAAGAGCCGAATTCGTTCCGTAGTACGGCTTGAGAAATGCTGGAAATCCAACAGCAGCAGCTTTGGCGTCTAACTCGTCTTCCGTCAGCGCGTGATCCAGTTCGATGCTGCAGAATGGAATCGGGTTTGGGTCCAACAGCTCGCGCGTGTAGAACTTGTGCACGGACATAACGGAGGACTCGAGCGAAGAACCGCGGAACTTTTGCGGGAACTTCTTGGACAGCACGCCTTGTAGCAGAGTCATCTCGTCTGCAAGTGGAAGGACGATGTCGATTTTGTTTTCCTCCACGAATGCGATGATTCTATCGCACACCGCGCCCATGTCGAGGCGCCCCTCCTTGCGGCACTTTTCCATGTCAGGTTTAAAATCGTAAAACTCATAGAGATCTGACTTGAACACCGGATCACGGAGACAAGCCTCCTCGACTCGTAAAGAACCATAGAGGGGCAGAACACGAAGTTTTCCGGCTTCCGCGGCACTCATGATTCACAAGCGGGGTCAAGAAGACGACTGATGTTTCACACAAGATTCAAGCAAAATCAAACAATGAAAACTTATGCAATCCTATCTCATATTGACACATTTCAAACCACAAGTCTTCGCTGGTAGGCTGCTATTTTCAGCTGCAAGTGTCAATTTAACAAAGGGCCACTGATACTTACATTGTAATTTTACACCGAGAAAGTGAACAAAAGACAAATGAGAATATCAAGAGATAAATCAAAGCTCAAACGTCAGTTGTTATCATATAAACTTATCATGCAGTTATTGATCCCTTGCTCAGATGAAAGCTGATTGAATTATTAATTCTCGTTACATCATTCATACATTTCCTGCTGAACAGTTGGGAGAATCTGAATTTTGAGTTTGAGGAGAGGTGTCCAAACGTGTTGCAAGGGCAAAAGAGGATGGAACGTGCCGGCCGTCTCTTCCCCTCGTGAGACAAAGAAAACAAAGAAAACGCATTACAAGTCTTTTGTACTGGCTTGTGCAACCTTTGTCTGCACGCGATCATTTGAAGACTTTGAAGTTACGCAATTGCTAATGACAGGCGTGGTGATTTTAAAATCTTAAAAAAAAAATTCTTGCCCTGTGGAACCACGGGAAGTGCAGCAAGCTTGCTGTTCAAACCAAGGTCAAATATCACTCGATTGAACGTACTTTGCGACTCATTCGGTTTACCAATTTCCAAAGAACGCAATTCTACGATCGACTACAATCTCCCATACATTTCTTTATAGTCTCACATATCATCGAGTGACAAGGCCGCCAGTGGTGAAACTTCAGCCAGTTGTGCCGTATTCCCTGTGTACGTCGCCTACATTCCGCTTATGAGAAATGCGAAACGCCGGCAAAGAAATGCCGCAGTTAGAGTCTATAGTTGGCTTTGCAAAGTGTGACGTCCAATTAACTTGCTTTTCTATAAATATTAGCTTGTCAATCAGATGGCATCATCCTGAAGATGGTTCGATTCCTCTCTTCCAATGAGATACTCGGCGGAAAAACCTGTGAAAACAGATATCCGAATGTCGGCGGCACGGATGTTCGTATAGAATTTTGCTGTGAGCCATATAGGTATGTGCCGCCCCAAAGGGTATCATTTTCAGCATTTTAGTCTGAAATAGGGTATTGATTTTTGCATTTTAGTCTGAAGTAGGGTCGGAGATTTTCATATTTGGTCTGAAATAGGGTCAAAAATTGCGCATTTTGGTCTGAAATAGGGTTAAAAATCACAAATTTTGGTTTGAAATAGGGTAAGGGTTTTCAGTCCCGGGCGGCACACCCCACCCAAAATTTTGAGGAGTACTCCCCCCCCCTTACCCCCGGGCGCCCATTTTATATTTCTCGTGATTCATCCTGCTTCGCACCGCTTTAGTACTCGATTTTCTTTCCAAACTATTAATCCGACTGCTTTCCTTTTGGGAGTTAAATATAAATTGCAATCTACAAAATACTGCAGTCAGTATTTTTTATAATAGCTAATCATACACTACAACTTATTTTATTGCAGAAGAGCAAACGTCAAAGCTCTAGAGCAACTTCGGATTCGGCCACAAAACACCGGCAACGTGATGTGCATTTTGTTACAACATTTCCCTCGTGGAACTAAAGATAGCATTACACCAGGGGTCAGCTCGTCATATCATGTTCATGTGCTGATCACTGGGCAACTGAGATCGCCGTCATTTTTCGAACGTGAATATCATCAGATTCATATCGTTTTGTCTGTTTCCCCAGTATCCCAGTATATGTATATATATATAATTAGACAACATCTCACAGTAAAGAACTATATTTCCTGTAGAACTTTGGACTACAAGTACATGAAATCATACAGTCGGCTAGTTCATAAAATGCAAATTTGAAGGGAATCAACAAATGCTCCCCCGGCGGCCGACTCAAAAATTGTGTGAATGAAAACTTGCCGATTTCTTGACTCTACCTCGTAGTACAATCATTTGAAGTCCGTCCGAAAATTCTTCAATCTTTTTTTCAGTCACATCGTCGGAAATTCTTTCTCTTGCATCACTACAAACACGTCTGTTCGTCTGTCTTCGCCGTTCATGTTCAGTGATTGCTCACGGCTGATCTTCTTCAACTGAATGATTTGCTCTCTCCTTCCTTGTTGAAGCATTCAACTTCATTCAAAAAACTCACTGATGTAATTGTGACTCCCAAATATGCTGTACTTAGGGACAGTGCTTAATCCGAGTCGCTTTCCACGACGCTGACAAGAAACTTACCGTTCTTCGACATAGATTTTCCCTCTCCAAACTGTTGAAGTGCTTTTTGATGAGGTCACGTTCTTTACCGATTCACGGTGAACCGTACTAGCCGGTGCCTTCACTTAAAGCCAAATTTTATCTCGAAGTTGGGCATTGGTGACTCCATTCTCGCATTATTTTCTCTTTTTTGCCAGAGGATGACGTAAGCGTGGTTTATAACTTATAAACCACGGGTAAGTGTGGTTTATACTCTGGCAAATATATAGGGTTATATATATATATAGAGAGAGAGAGGATATTACACGGCGGCACAAAGATATGAATTTTATTTTCTCTATTTCTATTCTCTCTATATATATAGAGAGAGAGAGGATATTACACGGCGGCACAAAGATATGAATTTTATTTTCGAGTGGTAAAATATTGTTTTTACCACGAGAAAATAAAATCCATATCTTCAAGCCGCCGTGTAATTTTCTTTTTATTATATTAGACACGAGTGTTTTACGAGAAATTGCACAAACAACCGTGCAAAAGCGGGAAATGGTGCCAACGATATCCTCACTAGTGAGGATATGGAAAATACGCCACTCGGGTCCCGGATGTAGTTTATGATTATGTCGTATGGATTTTACGCACGGTATATTTTTCAGTAAAACACTCGTGTCTATATATATATATATATATATATATATATATATATATATATATATATATATATATATATATATATATATATATATATATATATATATATATATATATATATATATATATATATATATTCAGACACAAAGCGTTAATTTACAGTGTTCCCGTATTAACCTTACTGATTACAAGTGACCTGTAAAAGCAGTATGACAATAAATACCTTGGAATGTGTGCAATTGTAAAACTACTGGGAGTTGTCCGCACAGTAAAAGAACTGGAGTCAGTAAAAATACTAAGCAATATAACTGACGTTACTAAATAACATTAAAACTACAGACTTTGACTATAAATAAAGGCCTATTTTAGGGTTGTTGATCTGTTGGGTACGAGAGTGTACAGAAGGTACGAAGAAATGAAGTGTAACTGATCGGAGATCGTCATTAAGCAAGTTGAAACTGAGTCCTTTGTTGCGAGACTAGTGGCGATTGGAAGCTTTCAGCGCGAACTAAGAGCAAGGCAAAACGAGGACACATTGTGGCGTCAATTTGTGCCCTTCGATGTGTTCCAGGTGGCCAAAGTGAGGCAACATTGTTGCGCTCAGTGCGGACACAAAATGTGTGCTTCGCGCGTGGGGGTCGGGGAAACATTTTTGCCGAAGTGTGCTCTAGCAATGTTGACGCCACAATGTCCAGTTTTGACATATCTGATTTATTCCCAGAATTTCACTCACGATATGGCATCAATTATCAATATGCGTGTTAGCGAAATTTATATATAGCACTTACAATTCGTCAGGAACGTACGACGTTGAAAGGTTCGTAAGATTCTTGGTTGGTGACTCACCGCAATTAATTCCTTTAGCTGGCAAGCCCATTTAGAACACAAAACACATTTGGTGTGTTTACTGAATTTTTCAGCACCTATTTGCTCGCGACGCGGGCTGCGGCGAGCTTTAAAATGGAGTTGTTTTTTTTTTTTTTTTTTTGTTCTTTTTCTGGGTCGAGAATCAGCACATGGTGATTGGTTCATATTGTCACGTGATATGCAATGACGTAAATTGACTTCGCAAAGAACTTGAGAGTTGGGCTAGTTACTTGTGTGTGAAAGTTAACTGCATCTGTTACGTTATCTGTGTTGCTCAAGTTTTACGTAGAGGCACACACAACAACGTGTATTGAACAAGAACTGTCTTTTTAATGTTCATCTGCCGAGTACATACAGTTGACTGATGTATCGGTTATTGTAGTCTGTTCATGGCATGCTGATCATTCTAAATATCACGATAGGATTATGTTGCGAATACGATACGATACGATGAGTTTGACTAATGGTCGTGGGTCGTGGGTACAAAGTCGTGGGTGTGGGTATAAAGTCGTGGGTGTGGGTATGAAGTCGTGGGTGTGGGTATGAAGTCGTGGGTGTGGGTATGAAGTCGTGGGTGTAGAAATAGGTCGTGGGTACCTAAAGACTGTAAAAGTATGTTAATCAATAATATTTATTTATTTATTGGCAGCCAAAATAAGTTTAAACAAAAAAAATTCGCAAAATTAATTCTGTCTGTCTGTCTTAGAAGGCTATTTCTCTGGAATTACCCCCCCCCCCCCCCCCCCCCGGGGACCGGATAAGAGAAACTCCCGCACACACGCAACCGGGCCTAGTTGTGTATTTACTGGCTGGTTGTGCACGTGGATCAGTTCACACAAATTCACGCATATAAAAATGTCCATTATAATGATTCAGTCAATGATAATCAAATCAACAGGGTTGATTTATTTTATTCTGGCTTGTGTTTTACAAACGAAACTGCAATCTACATAACAGTGAAACGCCTTACATTGGTACCGAACATGTAAAATAACCGTGCTGGCTATATAAGAATGACGTTTAAATCGCATGAATCAACAACATGCCTCTGTTCTGCTGTCGTTAAACATATTGACCGAAGACTTATGCGGCGAGATGAGCATACTGGTCAGTTTCAGTATAGTGCTGATTTCAGCAACACATATTATCATCTCAACTCTGCCCATATTTGCCGTAAAAACCCATTGTTCACTGGCGAGGTCTACATTGCTTCTGCACTATACCTGTCCCTGACAGGGGGGCGGGGATGATTGAAATTGATTAAAATATATCGGGGTAATTCCAGAGAAATAGCCTTCTAAGACAGACAGACAGAATTAATTTTGCGAATTTTTTTTGTTTAAACTTATTTTGGCTGCCAATTAATAAATAATATTATCAATTAACATACTTTTACAGTCTTTAGGTACCCACGACCTATTTCTACACCCACGACTTCATACCCACACCCACGACTTCATACCCACACCCACGACTTCATACCCACACCCACGACTTTGTACCCACACCCACGACTTTGTACCCACGACCCACGACCCACGACCATTAGTCAAACTCCGATACGATACTAAACGGCTATTGTTGTAATTGAACTGTTAAATGTCAAACTGTCACAGCATCCCATCCAAACTCAACACCGTTTGGCTCTGTGGAACATGTACGGATAAACTGGATTTGGTTGCGTTGCTAAGTTCACCGCGGAAATGTGATGGATTCGATTATTTGATGGATACCGCTACGGGATTGCAAATAACTCTGTCGCCGCTAATTATTTAGTCCCGACGAAACTTTCTGTGGCGACACGAATACTTCTGGGAAGATAACAGGCCGAAAACCAAAGCTACAATGAGCTTTTGCTGTAAACAAAAGCGATCTATGCTTTACAATGTACATGACATAAATGCTTTTTGCCTGTTGAAATGTTTCTTCCATTCGATCATGTAGCCTTTGTTTCGCAATGGTCATTGTATACCAGATATGAAAAATACACCGAAATAGTCCTGAGCATTGAGTTTGCAGTCACAAATGGACTGAACACGCTGTGAACAAAACCGCAATATATTGTAAACTTGTCTCGTGTTACATTCCTCGCTTTTAATTTTACATTTGTTACAAAGCACGAATACTCGAAAGCCTGATAGAAGTGAAACGCATTCAGTTAAAAAACAAGACAGACTAGTATTGAAGCGAAGGCTGGATTAATCGTGGCCTCTGATTAGAATTAAGTGTTCGAAGTCAAACTGTCAAAATCGATTGTGCATAAAAAGACAAGTCGCGCATTACTCAGGTTTACTCGGTGGCCAACCGTTTCGCTTCTAAGCTCAAAATGCAGAGTCGCTCAACCTTTAAGAACCAAGTGTATGAGTGTTGTAATGATAAATTTATAGTTTAATCAGGTTTCATTTAAGCAAAGTGTCAAAAGCCAAGTTCTCTATACTGTGTGATATATTTCTGGTGAGAAAATGGAAGTCTCTCGGGAGTTCCGCTCTTGTCCCTGCTTTCTATTTTCCCCGAACGAAGTGAGGGAAATAATCACAATGCTAATGCAGTAGTATCGCATCCTTCAAAGACTCGAAGCGTGTGGCCATCTCGAAATTTAATGTTCGTCTGTCAGTCTGTCGTGCGACCTCGTCCCCAGTTCCTATCACTGCTTAACCAATAACAAAGGCCGGATCGATTACGTGTGGCCCTGTAGTTTTACTCGCAGTAAGAGAAATTAGATACAGTATACCATCGTAGCTGTGTTTACGAAAATGGAAAACTGGAAAATTTGAAACACAACAGTCTCGCGAAGCTCGTCTTCAAAAGAGAAGGAAACAGGCACGGGCAAGGCGAAATCGTGAAACGATCGAACAGCGCCAAATCCGTCTAGAGAAAAGACGACAAACATGTTATAACGGACAGCATCATGAACGGGAAGCGTGCCGAAGAAACGGCTCCGCAAAGGGAACAGCGCTTGAAAGCAAATCGGGAGCTTCAGACGCCGTTTTGTGTTAAACTGAGATACTTATTTAGAAAGGACAAGCAACAAAGGTTAGTCAGTGGAAATCGAACAATCACCGTGACAAATATATGAACATGGCCTTTTGTTTCGTGAAGGGGCAGCGGTTAAACATGAATACATTGTCCTTCCTAGCCTGCAAAGCAGGCGTTCCCGTTCGTTTTCAGGCAAAATTCTTTTGGGAGTAGGACTGGGGTGTAGCAAAACCTGCGGAGGGGGAAGGGGATGCGGGAGTAAAATGGGGAGGGGGAGGGGGAGGGAGGCCCCCGCCCCCCTCCCCTCCGCAGCTTTTTCCTCGCCCCGATCCCACTCCGAACGAATTTTACCAGAAAACGAACCGGAACGCCTGCATTGCAGGCTATGTCCTGCCTTGTCCATCTGCCCGCAACAAGGACTCAAGGCTGAAATGCGTTGTGAGTGCGTTGTACGGACATTGTATCGCATTTGCTCACAGGGAGTCATCATACTCACTGACATCTATTTGAACAGCGCTCACCTTTGGTATGTTTGGTTTGATAGGCAGTAGTGTCACGACTGCTCGGTGTACTAACATTTATATCAGCAACCTGTAGTGTTAATATGAAAAAATAAATGCCATTTTTAAATCAATTTCGTACGGGAACTACTGGATATAAAAACACAATCAAAAGATAGTCAAGAACGAGAGAAAGTGTTGTGTTATTTTGATATCCTGAGTTGCAGTGAGTGCGACGCTTTGTAAGCCTGGTCCTCACAAGCGCATAGTAAATTATACCGTAAATGATCTAATAAGCCCCCGGGGGGTGACTTATTTAAAAAATTACCTTGTAGAGGTCTCATCCCCAATATCATTTTGCATGGGATTTTGCTTTACGCCAGTAAAACTTAAGAATGTTGATCTATATGCGCTCTTTTAAATTATGCCCGGTATAGAAGGTGTATTGAATCAACATATACTTGAATAAGGAGTCATGGTTTGAGTTTTCTGGCAAAGGCGTTGCACAAACTACGACTAAACTGCACTTGTATTTGCTGTCAATTTTTGTGCAATGACCGCTGTATCAAAAATGAGGTGATCGCGCGGTCGAAAGACGTATTTGCGCGGTGCGACACTAACTGATTTCCACAACTTGCCAAACTTTCAGCCCTTCAGAGATGATAAGTTCAACCACTATATTGATGGCAGCACGGGCACAGAAAACTGGATGAAATTTGTCAACTGCGCAAGAAGACATTACAACGAAAAGAACCTTCAAGTTGTTCAGGACGGTGAGCAGATATTCTGCGAAGTTTGCCGGGATATTCTGAAGGGAGAAGAGCTTCTTGTATGGTATGGCAGCTCACATGGCTTATGCAAGGCGAGTACCCATACCCAAGGAAATAAAAACATCCGTGACACCATAAAGCAGTCGATGGAGGAAGAGAAAGGCAAGTGCTTTTTGCTTGATCATACTATTATTATTATTATTATTATTATTATTATTATTATTATTATTATTATTATTATTATTATTATTATTATTATTATTATTATTATTATTATTATTATTATTATTATTATTATTATTATTATTATTATTATTACTATTAATGGTGGTTAACAGATCTCGGACCAATAAGAACCAAAGTTCAAAACAATCTGTACCTAAATCCTGAAAGGCTAGACCCGTCACTGCCGTACGCGTTTGGGCGAAGCCTGTCATGTGATTTCACTTTAATCGCAATAGAACATATTCATTTAGAAGTCAATAGCCATTTCCGAGCTACCTGTTGCCTGTTTCAAAACGAGTTCAAGTCTACAATCCTCGACATAATTAGTTGAGACATTCTCGGAAGTTTGTATATTCAGCGGCAGCTGCAGTTACTAGGCCTCCTCCCTCCCAAACCAACACTGGGGGCGGGAAAGTGCAAAGTGTCCCAACAATTATGTCAAAGATTGTAGGTGTTCCATGTCGACCACGTGCTTTTTCTGGAACGTTCTACAAGACGCTATAAATAGTGCCAAGTTGAAGTGCACTCAAGACATTGCCAGACTCAAGCTCAACTTACCCATAGAATATTGAGTTCACGAAAAGAGCATTTCGAGTTCAACATTCTTCGTTTGCGCTAACCACGCGGTTTTCACGGTCACGCGACCGCAGCACAAAATAACAGATTGTACCTTTTTGACTCCATAACTGAAAAGAGCACACCAATTTTGAATTGTCTAGGCTTAATTCTGGCGAAATAGCGGCAATTTGTTTTTTGGAGATTTGATAAGAGTTTGTCCGCCATGTTAGTGGATCAAGGATGTGACTCAGTTTAATTCTATGTTACTTCACATCTTTCGCAGTGCCACGAGCGTGTCACACGGCTATAGTATCCGATAGATATTTTGTATCGACCCAGAATTTTGCATTAAGTCTTAGGCATAACACTCTTGAACATTATAGTGAATCGCCCTTGTAGGATGCGTAACTTCTGAGATGGCTTTTTACAAACAATACTCAGTTTTCATCGTTCGGCATGGCTGGTTCGGAATTTTAAACGTAGAACCACTCTGATTCAAACCTGACACTATCTAGCAGTATGACGTACTGATCTTCCTGTTAAAATACCAACGTCTGATCAAGGCTATTAGCTGCAGTCTGCGACACGTTGGTGGGAGGTCAAAGAGACGGCTGCCTAGCAACCGTTGAGAAGAAGAGAAGGGTTATAAGACCTCACATGCCAACAAACTGTAAAACGCTGTTGTAGTCTCCTGGTTTAAAGTTGACATACTGTGCATACTATTTCAAACGTCGAACTTCTTGTGAGCAATTTCTATATAAAAGGTTGTTGACGTCAACTTTCGTTTTCGCGGGCATTTCATGCGCTATTGAAACGTCAAGTAATCTTAATTCAAAAGAATACATGGGTCGAGCCCTGAGCCAATTCATAAGCTAGGCTCAATAAAATTCATAAGAAATTTCGACATACCTATTCCTCTAAAACACTATGGTATATGCAGATCATGATTATAATTCATATGGCCAAATATTCGCTTTAATACCTCTAATTGGATATGACAGGGCGGATTAGATAGTGGAAAGCGATTACTTTAATCTCCCGGATTATATGTTAAATGCAAGCAACCGTGTTGACACTGGGTAACATCAGCTAACATCTCATCGAAAGTATAAGACGAATGCACGTGTGTCGTATGTGCTCCCAGTTTTAAAGTTGTTCAAATCTTCTTTAATCTACACAGCCGACTATTTTTAATCTCGCCAACTTGCTCGAGGGCATCAATTTAATGAACGGACCCCCAAAGGGTTGCTTATACAAGGTATGAAATGTATCCACATGTATTTTTCATCAGTTTATTGAGACTGTATATCTTTTGAAGTTTGCGACCAATTTGTGAAGTTTTACTCGTTTGAACTGAGTTTTGTTATGCCTGGAATAAAAAGACTCTCGCAATGACTCAAGTCTAACGCTCCAGTAAAATTATATTCCCATATATTGCGGGTTTCGAAAAGTTCGAAATGATTTCGAAAACTGATTTCGAAAAGTTCGAAATGGTTTCGAAAGATCCGAAATGATTTCGGAAATTGGTTATTTCGGAACGTAATGAATATCGGAATTTTTTTACGAATGGCGGGCCATATGCGGGCACCTTTGTTCAGAAGAACCCATACTCTGTGCCCGCAAAGGCCGTGTTACATACAACGTTCGGTAGAGTTTGCTTTACGATGACGTAACAGTAGTCCAGTTTGAAACCACAAGCCTGTCAGTTATTTGTACCTTTACTGTAAGTGCTTTTTAGCACGGAAAGTCAGTACAGCGCGCGTCGTTTGAGCAGTACACGGAAAAAACAATACAAGGATCGGAAGGCATGCGTGTTATTCAAGAAGCTTCTTTTTGTCACCGCTCATCACCGACGACAGCTGGTTGAAAAATAGAATTGTTTATTCCCATCATCAACTTCACAGGGTGCAAGACAGCAAGACAGGTTTAAATTATGCAATGCTCGCCAGTCACTGATTATGATTTCAGGTTAATGAAAGATTGACCTATTCGGAAATAGAATCGATTCTCGTGACCAATAGACAATGAAATTTCCTTCTTTTGGCGGTCAGATATTTTCTTTGGAGATAGTTCTATTCCAGAATGTTCTGTAGACTCTCATGCATGATTGAGTGTATAAATGTAAACATTTCGAAACAGTGTGTGCTTTTCTGTTCTCACGTTCGGTGCTTTTTAGCGCAAGCGACAAACAAAGTTCAGGTAAGTGAAATGGCTTTTTAAACTATTGTTTTCCAAGCCTCAAGTCCCACAGATGTACAAGATATGACATGCATCACTGTGGCTTGTGTGATTGCTCCGTCACGCTAATAGCTCAAAGTCCTGTCGGCTTCGTCGCGGCAACCACTTTCAACACAATTCTCTCGATTTTTTCGGGCCTGCCACTGTCCTCGATAAAGCGTCTTTTTGGACGCAGGCGGGAGGGGGTGGGGTAGAATATACGTTGTGCTTTTGGTTGCCTAATGACAGCAACATTCCCCTTGCACTCTTGATGCATTTTTGTACCCGAAATCAAGTGAAACACTGGAAACATTGCGAAACTGAGTTCACAATAGACAATATTTAACCGCCAATTTTCGGCAACTGGACTGATTATCATTGAATATTAGTCCCCAGCGAGAACCATATCTGCAAACTTTCAGCTTCTTTTAGTTACCTTTGAAGTTACGAAACATAAAGCTTCAGTTCTTTGCATCTGATGCCCGCTTTGATGCTATTCTATCATCCCGTTTTGGCGAGAACCTTATCTTCCAGCTTTTTGCAACTGGGTTTCGAACAGATCAAACCGGAAAAAGAGACGATTTGTGAACTTGGACATTAAATGGAATTTCTCTTTCATTTTAACTGTTGATCTTTTAAACCGCATACTAAAACTTCATTTTATACTGACAAGATATAATAAGTATTTTCTGGAATGCCGAGATCACAAGAATCGTCTTCAAAAAAACGTGTCTCATTTACGGCAAAACTTGAAAAAGTTGACGGGACCTCCAGTTCAGCAAAAACCCTAACTATAATTCCTTCTCTGGCTGCTGTTCTTCTGTTCTACCAATACACTAATCATTATCTTAGGAAATCCTCAGTTTTTAAAAGCTGAGGAATATTGAATACCCAGTTGAACATGCCTCAGCACAAGCTGAGTATTCTGTATGATGAAATAAAGCCTCTTCCAGTGTACTGAAATACGTTCAGATATGGCAAAATACTTTGCATTTCTGACTTTGAAGTACCACCAAGA
The DNA here is from genome assembly GCA_964036295.1 of Plumapathes pennacea. NCBI lineage: Eukaryota > Metazoa > Cnidaria > Anthozoa > Antipatharia > Myriopathidae > Plumapathes > Plumapathes pennacea. The sequence continues at coordinate 10,922,101 of OZ038462.1, forward strand.
GTTGTAGCGAGAGAACTCGATTTTTAACGAAAATCAAGTACCCTCACTAGGCCAAACTAATTTTAAGAAACCTTTTATCCTGCCTCAGCTATTTTCTGATTGCTAAACTGCACTTTCGTACATGCATGGACATTTCAGGGGGGATCGCACAAGTTGTCACGCTTTTGTTTGATCAGAAAAGCTTGGAAACGTTAGCGCATTCATCTATCGACCCTTAGGACTGTTTGCAAACGTAGAACTTCACATGCGTCAAATACAATGTAATTCAGCTGAAACAGTAGATTTTGCTCATTTGCATTGTTTCGACGCATGTAAGTTCGACGCATCATATACGTTCTTCTCCACGCCGACGCAGTTAAAAACTAGTACTCCCAATTACTACATTTCCAATGTACCAGTATAATAAATTCAGTTGGTTATTCAAGAACTCTTTTATTTGGCCACTTTGGAACCATATGTAATTGCAGTTGACCGACAAAAAATGATACAATCTGCCATAACCATGACCTCTGGCCGGTTGGCATCAGCAACTCTGTATACTAATTTAATAAGATCAAAAGCTGGGCTTACAGAATGTTGTGGAAGGAATGAGCTCAGCTATAATCTCGGCAGTTATACATTATTATTTCCGCTTCGGCTTTCAGCTGGCACGTTCCGGCCAACGAAGATTCTCTTTTCACTTTTTACTTCCTTCTGTCTAGCCAACAGAAACGCATAAATTTCGTTTTCGAAACAACCGTATGACAGCTGAGCACTTACTCTGATTGTTATATTCCTGAGAAGTTCAAACGTGTGAAACCCATCAAATCGGAAAATATTATAAAAATAATATTAGAAATAGCTTTAAAATATACACCAAATATTCGTGACTTCACAAGCGCTCTGGACAATATTTTAGTTTTCATCTAAATCAACACGTCCTTTCAACTTCTCTTCCAGCTGAGCAAGTAAAGTGCGAATTGCTTCTAAAGACATGTTTTTGGCCATTTCAAGCCAGCGCACTCCCGCAGAATCGATGCGATTGAGCTGAGCTACACACGACATAAGAAGGCCTCGCAAAATGACAAATTCTTGATAACTTGATTCTTCTGAAAGCTGTTCCACGCGAGCCTGAATATTTTTCGTTCGATCAGAAATCGTAGCGAGAGCACTGATAGAACTGGCACTGCCCATTACCGACTGTACTGAAGGAAAACTGCTTGAACTCGCAGGTTCCACTGTGGGACTTGCATTTTCATTCACTCGCGGTGGAGTCGGTGAACTGTCTTCCTTCGGTTTGACTTCAGGTAAATCGGACAGTAAAAGTACTTTCCTGTTACCCGATGTTGGTTTTTTCTCTGATTTTTCTGGAGATACCTGCTGAGCTTCAAGGTCTATCTCTGTCTCGGTCGTGTTCAGTGGAATATTCAAAATGTCCGCGGTATTGTTTATAACTTGTGGCGTAAAGGCAGTTTCTAAATCGTCCTCACAGCCCGCGCAGTTACAGTTGACATCGTGACCTCGAGAATTGTATTTGCTTTGGTTTTTCGGGCCTTCACTTGCAACACACTGGTACCAAGGTTTGCTCCACGGAACTTGCCAAGAGGGAATTTCATAATGCGATGAAGTAAATTGAGGTCTCCTCTCGCTCCCTCCACTCGCCATACCAGCTTCGCTGTTTACTCCAAAAAAAGCCGCTTGGTTCAGAAATCAGAACAAAAGAAGCACGAAAATCCGAGTTCGATTTTTCTCGCGAAGAAACCTTCTCCCTCGCCGAACAGCGAATATAAACACAGAATATTCCGGAACGCAAGCTCGGCTTTTTTCGAATACATTACAAAGTAACAAGGGAGGGGTGGGTAATATATTTTCCGCTTGATCGATAATATTCAATTTTACGACTGTCATATAATGTTTTAGCAAATTTATCGAACTCCTATGCTTCTAAAAAGTATCAGAGAAAAAAGTTGCTTCAGTGTTTTACGTCATCTCTTGTCTTATATCACTGTACGTGATCTGTCTCTCCCCCCTACCCCGCAGAGTATGAAGGCATGGTAACGAACTCGGTCAAAGATTTTTCCAGAACTTTCTTCTGATTATTTTTGTCAGCGTGGATATACGAAACATCATAGCAGGGGATCCTTTTCAGCCACCATCTATTGCCATTTTCAGATCTTCGGGTTGACTGTGAAAGGCACAAACGCCAACTGCGAAGACGAGGAAAATGAACCAAGATTACTACGCTGTTCTCGGCGTACCGCGAAACGCGACCTCGGACGATATCAAGAAAGCGTACAGGAGACAGGCTCTTCTCTTTCATCCCGACAAAAACAAAAACCCCGAAGCAGAAGCGAGGTTTAAAGAAATTTCAGAGGCTTACAAAGTCTTAACCGATCCACAGAAACGGCAGATATTCGATCAGTACGGCGAAGCAGGACTTCGTAGCGGTGGCAGGCCTGGTTTTGGGATTTTCGCCGAAGACCCGCGAAAAGTGTTCACCGAAGTGTTTGGCGACGAGAACCCGTTTAGAGGTATACAAAAAACTAAACTATAAAACCCCCTACCAAAATTATTATCGCTTTTATATATGATAGAAAGTGAAGTCGAGAGCGTGTGTGTTGGGATTTCGGCTTTCTGTTTTGGTTACGTTCGCAACACCGGAGGGCTACTGAAGAGGTGTAATGACGGATTTCTACTGACAAAGCATTTAACAAACAGAAAAATCTGTGTGATCTGGGTGAACACTTCCTGGTGCACGTGAAGCAAGCTTGCGGTCGTCGTATTGCATTTTTAGCATGCCCAATGTTACGGATGTGACTCATATTAGTTTGGCAGTACATTATACTATCTGCCAACGAGAACCGGTTTGATTTCCAAGTTTTCCCATTTATAACTAGCCGGCTTAGACAACAAATGGGTTTGTTTATGTCGGGAGTACATATATCAACTGTTACAATCGTACAGTAGAAAATCGTGCAATTCACTTATGTGTTAGTTCTTGATGGCGTGGACTCGTCTGACGGACGTTTTGCGAATTTGACAGTCTCTTGTAAGACCCTAAACGTTAAAAAACAGATGGACTTTCTACAGTGAAAAGTAATCACTAACAGATTTTATGCTAGGGTGAGCTCACTAATTGCAGAGTACAGCTCTTAAGGGTGCTTTCTCCATCATGCCAATAATTCATTTTTATGGTCAAACAAAGCTAGAGTATAGAATTAGTACTTTGGCTTGTCAGCCCTTATGCACCATAGCAAGGCAAGTACAAAAGGGATGAATATTTCCATGTCTTAGATATCATTGTTGTCATGTGACATGAGACCAATCATGAATGACAGCTAATCAAAAATATTGAACTGAGATTCCCACCCTTTATTCTAAAAGGTCCCTTCTGCTACTTGGCAAAGAGCCTTTGGCAACTATATTTACACAGTACCTTACTTGCAGTTAACTTTGTTTCTTTTTTTACATCAGACTTCATGGATGGATTTGGAGATGAATTTGAGAGGCTTTTCAAGACCAGTTGTAGTACCTCTGCATCAAAAGGATGGACACATTTTGGAGCTGATTTTGATTTCAGCGGTGGCCCAGATCCATTCAAGAAACAACAACAACAAGACCCTGCAATTGAAAAAGCCATTGAAGTAAGCTTGGAAGAATTTTATACTGGTACAACAAAGAAACTAAAAATTCAGCGTCAAATTATAACAGCACAGGGAGGCTTCGATCGAGAGGAAAAAATTCTCCAGATCGAAGTGAAACCAGGATGGAAAGCTGGTACAAGGATAACTTTTCCTCATCATGGAGATCAAAAACCTGGCATCCTTGCAGCAGACATCATCTTCATAATTCAAGAGAAACCCCACCAATATTTTAAAAGAGACACTGAGAACAACTTGTTGTACACAGCAAAAGTTCCATTACGCGAAGCTCTTGTTGGTTGTATTATTCAAATCCCTGCAATAGAAGGGGGCTTCATACCAGTCCAAGTAAATGAGGTCATTCAACCAGGAACACAAAGACGGATTCCCGGGCAAGGACTTCCAGACCCTAAATGTCCAGGGAAGAGGGCAGATCTAATCGTGGTATTTGACGTTCAATTTCCCACTAATCTGACTGCAGAGCAGAGGCAATTTCTTGCCGCACATTTTTAGTGTCTGGGACATAGCATGGTTAAATGTACACTATAAATAAGCTCTAAAACTAATATTATTTATCACAAATTAAGTGGCTGCCTGTTTTTTTCTGCTGAAAGAATATTGGTGGTTGCAAAACAAAGATGGAAAAGAAAGAGAGGTGTCAAAAGAGGACAATATAATGTCCTGCTGAAAACTAGGTACTGTGTGACTGGTAATGTTTGCAGAAATTGTTTTTATTCTTGTTATTGTTAAAAAAATGTGTAATTTTGCATCTGAAATGGTCTTTCAATGTTTGATTTTTGCAAAGGTCCTATTTGTGATTGAAAGTGATATGTAATATTGTTATTTTTGAACAACTTTCTTAGCCTTTATCATCTAAGGGTGAAGCTTCAAATGCTTATTTTCCATAACTTCATCCTGGATTTATTTAGAAATACTGTAACACAGTATTTTTATTTTCAAATAATTTACCTATTAGCTATTAATTAACCTATATTGTAACATATTTATTTTTGCCAATCATCATCACATTTAATGTGGACTTAACATTATTTTGTGGAAACAGTGACAAAGGAAAAATGTTTCTGAAAAAAAAAATTGCAAAAAGATTGCCAGCCACAGAGTATCTTCCAAAGCATGCAAGGATAATATTTTAGGATGAACTGCAGGGAACTATTATTCACACAAAAATCAATTATTGTCTTGAATAGGCATATCTGAATAACCACATAAGCACACATTCTAAACCACATTCTAAAGTCATGGTTACATAATACAACATCACTTGTGTGCAACAGCGAAGATGGGAAAGTTTTACAATGGGTGATGCAGTGGTCCCATGTTTTCTGTTGCTGCCCTATGGCTACTATGATTATGATTGCCTGGGAGTGAGTAAAAAGCAGTCCCACTTTTCACAAAACTGTCACAACAAAACTGCAAACAACATAAATTAAGAGAATCATTATTCTATATTATGAATACATGTACTTGTCAGTTTCATGAGTTATCTAGCAATATCACATGAGGAAATTTTTCTTGCAACTTGCAGTGCAGAAGAAATGCTGCTTGTAATTATTGTGAGACAAGTTGCAAAGAAAGTTGAACAGCCTATATCATGCAACATTGCATGGTGTTGTTGCACCATGACATGTAATTTGCAACTTGACAGTAGACAAATTACAAGGAAAATTGCCTCAAGTTACATGGCCTTTAGGGTTTTGCATCATTCAGTATTGTTAAGTGAAGTTCATTTTGCTTGTTTATTCTTTTGAACTTTAATTTAAAAATTAAGCTTTTTAAGTTCAATAATTATTTAGACTAGGGTGATAGTGAAAAGATAAAGTGTAGGTAGTCACGTTTAATTGTTTTGCGGACTCGAGGGAAAAGAAGTGCAGCAAGCACCACATGTGGGATGTTTGGCCGATAAGCATAAATTATTATTAGGTAATAGAAAAGGGGATGGTATTGCATCTGTGCATGGTGGAAAATTATTTTTAGAGACTGAAAATATTATTCAAAGTCTTGATTTTATAGTGTGTCAGTCACTCCCAAGGTCATAGTATATATTCATCCAACTATTCGAGAAGAAAATGTATGAGCAATGTAGCAATAACGTAGCTGAGTTAGCTTTTACCCAAACAATCAAATTAATACCAAGTTCTCTGTAATATGTGATATATATATATATATATATATTTTTTTTTTTTTTTTTTTTTTTGTAGGAGAATGTAAAGGACAATCACTGGGTTTTGAAGTTGATGTGCACTTATTGAAACTGTATGAATACTAAATACATATGTAGATACAGATGTGGTTCCAATATAAATGTACACCTCAGAATTAATTCATCTTTGATTTGTCATTCTTACTGTGTGACTGGAATCCAGAGTAGGTTTGCCTTTGATCACTCAGGGAATAATAATAATAATAATAATAATAATAAAATAATAATAATAATAAATAATAAATAATAATATCAAAATAATAATCATTATTATTATTATTAATTATTATTATACAAGGTTAGCATCTGGAATGGGCTGATTCATCAACTCCCTCTAAGATGGACACCTTCGGGATCAGCTTCAACTATCTGTTTTAGATGGATGTCTGTCTTAAAGAGGGTTCAGTAGAGTATATGACTGAACTAACGGCAGAGACCGCTCCTACCAGGTGTCCGCCTTAGGGGTGTCCGTTAATAGGGAGTTGGTGCTCATTGGAAATTCAGGAAGAAAATTTATCCCTTCCATTTGGTATACCACGACCAGCCCGGGAATGCCTGGAGGAAACTCTACCCCAATTTATGTGTCACCCTTCATGAACCTCCTAAACTATAATTCCCTCCTTGCTCACAGCTTATGCACCAGTCAATTGTAACCCCCACCCCCCCCCCCCCACCTCGGGGAATAGTGGGGACATGGATTTTCTTTGTTGCAATAATCGACTATTCCCCCACCCCATGGGACATGTGCTGACAAATCCCCCACATTGTGGGGCCAAACATTTGGCAAAATCTTACAAGAGGCTTTGCACAGAAACTTCTCTCACGAACGAACCGCTTGGTCGAACTGGACGAGGCCACACTGCATCATATTTTTGGTCAAATCTCCCACCTTGAGCCCCACCTCCGCAGGTCGGGAATCATGAAGAGAAAATCCCCCACCCCTTCGGGCTTAAACACCTTTCAAATACGAAAAAATGCCCCACATTGCCCCACCATTCCCCGAGGCGGGGGGGGGGGGGGTGGGGGTTACAATTGACTGGTGCATTACACTATCTTTCACATTAAACATATCTACATCTTGACACATTTTTGGGGTAGCAATTTGCTTGTGAGTACCGTTTGAGGTTCCGTGTACAAAGTGTCAACCCCTTACTGCTACATGTATGTACCATCCACACACGTGGTTAGATGTGCAAACGAGGGCTTCAGTTATTTGTTTGTATGTTTGTTTTGTCCGGTGTTCTCTTCAACACAGCTGGTTCAATTTCAACCAAATTTTCTGTAGTGATTAAAGTTATCCCAAGGACTCCAAGATCAGAAAGTATTGACTAAAGTACAATAGAAAAGAGCGAAAAATGTGTATTTTTGCAGAGACAGTTTCATGAACATTTAATGTGTACACACTTCAGTCGGGAGTCCAGCACAAAAAAAGGGTGTGTAATAATATGCTCCTGAAAATTGCAAGCGTAGCAGGGTCGTAGTGAGCATTTTTCGCGGTGTACGCGCGAAAATTTGTACGATGCGACCTGCTACCCCGGCAAAGGTTTTAACTTAGGGGCTTGGAAGTGCGGCATTTTCTGCGTTTACAAGGGGACATTTCCCATAAAAAATTCTGCCTTTTTTTCCCCCGCCGTTATTAACTTCACTTTCTTTGTGCGTGTTTCTGATCAAAGTGACGTTAATCACACAGGATCACAAATAAAAATAGGGATTTTGAAGACAGCGATGAAAATCGTCACATTGGCCGTTTTTAGCAGAACGGTCTTCAACTATTAAATATTTGTAATTCATTATAAATATTTGTATTCATTATAAATTTTATAATGGAAAGAGAGTCAAGGTAAAAAAGAAGGTCGAATTAACAAGTACGCACGTACGTATGCGTCAATAAGTGCGTATTATAAAGGATTCCGAAGCTACACCCCTATACGTAACTGCAATGGGTCATGCCTCCAAAAACAGTCTGAAAAAAGAACATGTGACAACTTTACACAAGCCAAGGTATAGACGTTTTAACACCCTTTTAAAACACCAAAACCACTTTCCTCACTTCGACCTGTTCTTGTTTACCCTTTCACACGGGGGACCGTAACAATGGAACCACTCGCACACTGCAACTACAACCACATATTGCCTTTGGTGTAAAATTTATTCTTGAAAAATTGATATTGTTTTCATTTTCAAGTTAAGATATGCAATTTCCTTGACTAATTTTTTGGCCCAAACATTTTCGTATCTCAGGGCCTCTTAAAATTCCGTCTGATTTGCACTGTGCAGTCAGCCGTGCACCGCCATCATTATTCCCGTCTGTGGTTAAAACTATTCAAATTATCAATTATGAACAGTACTAGGAAAAAGAAAGACCGACAATTACGAATTGGACCTGATGATATAAGAAGGCGATAATTCTCTGAAAGAACTGAACATACGTAAACAGGACATACGTCATGTAAAAACGGAGCCAGTACGCCTCTGTCTTTCCGACGCCACAATATAAAGACTCACTTTTATTGCCTGAAGCTAAAGTAATGCTGTTTCTCGACCCTTCGCCCACACCTTCCACTTGTCGAAATGCTTGATATGATTTCGCTATTTCTGAGCTTATTTCAGGGGTACAGCAGAGCTTACTACGTCAACTTTGCACACGTATCCCCAAAGGGCGCGCATCCGCATGCGTGAAGAAATGAAGGAATGACGTCAGAAGGCTTAACTGTCAACCTTGTTGACATCAGTGAAACTCCCTGAGGGCTTGATCGCACTGTTTGCCCCAATCTTCAATGCTTTTGTCAAACATTTCTATTCATGTCGCGCTAAGCTGCTTACTGAAAGCACGCTTGTTTGAAAAAGCGGTTTCTCCGACTTAGTGTCAATCTCTTGGGCAATCACTTCAAATCGATAAATGTCGCCTCTCCACATTTTTACAATCTTACACCTACGAAATGTTCATGTGCTTACTAAAAGCTCTGGGAATAGAGCATGGCCGATATCAACGCCTAAATTCAGATTTAGAGTCTAGTTCCAGTAGGATCTCTATTTCTCCGACTTGCGGCCGGATCAATGATTCAGTGTCAACCACTTCAAATAGATAAAATCATCGCCTCCTGACCACACGTACGAAATATTAACGCTTGCCTTCTGAAAACTCTGCGAATTGGGGAGTAGAAACGATCAGATTTTAAATTTTAATGCATAGTTTCCAGTGGAATCTTTCAGACTGCAACATTAGACCTCAAGCTGTTCCGAAACACAATTTTGCCCTTTTGTTTTTCTCCTCCGCTTTCTCTCCTTCTCTCCTTTTCCCCTCTTATTTTTGCAATGTGTATACTTCGTTTCTTGTTCCCCCCCCCCCCCCCCTTTTTTTTTGCAATTTTGTACTCTTCTTGTGATTTTCTGCCCCACGTCTTGAGAAACATGACACCTGTCACCCCTGATTTGCTTCGACGGTTGCTTTAGAAAATTCTAGCCCATCACAACTAAAATTAAATGTTCAACAAGTTTTGCGCGCTGAAAGTCGCAAAGAAGTTAATGGTTCGAGTAAAGCACACAATATTCGACTACGGACTGAATATCGCAATCACAACATTCAAGAAAATTCGAAACCCAAGAGATTATATTGTAAACTTCCTTGGTCATTATCGTCTATTCATTTCTATATACATAATTAACAATTTCTCTAGAAACTTCGACGGCACGCGTTTTATGTTTCACAATAGCTGGTTTCATTAGCACACAAACGTTTTAAACTCAATTCGCTTTTTAGTATAGTATGAGCATAGACGTCTCAAAAAAGTATATGTTCCGTTACAAAATAGCTCGGAGTGCCTGTCTTTGAGCGGGCGACAGCACATCAGGGAAAACAATGTCAAATTTTACTAACAAATTTCCCCTCTTCTCGAGGTTCTCACTAGACAACGGTAGTCCTTCCTCGGCGATAATTTTGACGCAGTTTGGATGCACAATTTCGTTCAGTTCCATTGCGATTGTTTGTCCACCCAAAGTTGGGATTTCCACCAAGCCGCCCGTTAACGCATCTCGTAGGGAAATTTTGGCTGAGTAAATCAGATTGTTATTGCTGTCTCTGGTGAATTTGGGATGAGGTTTGTCTCTTATTGTAAAAACAACGTCTGCTGGTATTACTCCTGGTTTAACGTCGCCTTCGCGCTCGAATGTAACTTTCGTCCCAGCCTTCCAGCCCCGTCTCACGTTCACAGTCAAAATGCTGTCTTCGATTCTTGTACTTCCATCCATTGGATTGTGGACTTTTTTTGAAATCTTCATTTTTTTCGTACAGCCGTACATCAAGTCTTCCAAACTGATGTAAAGATCCCTCTCCAGCGGTGAGTCTTTAACTAATGTCTTTTGCTTCTTGCTCGATGGTCCATCCTCGAAGTGGTCATAATCAAAATCGCGCGGTCTTCGGGGAGACCTTGGAGTGTGCATCCCGAAAAAGTTCGCTCCTTCAAACCCTCTCACAAAATCCGAAAACGCATCTTCGCCAAATGCACTGGCAAATGTGTCGTTTAAATTACTACTAGTGAAGTCGTATGGTCTACTCGATCCTGAAAACGCCGGCGATTCTTTCAACCCAGCCTCTCCAACTTTGTCGTAGATCGATCGTTTCAGAGGATCGATTAATACTTCGTATGCTTCTGTTAACTCTCTAAATTTCTCTTCAGCTTCGGGACTTTTGTTCTTGTCCGGGTGAAACTTTAAAGCCAGTTTTCTGTAGGCTCTCTTGAGGTCCTCTGCCGATGCGGACTTGTTGGGCACGTTCAGAACGGAATAATAATTCTTTCCCATTTCGGACTCTTTCTGCGGCCAAATGACAGCCCTAAATGCTGATCTTTTGTTTAGAGTATTCTTTTTGAAATACATCTGACCCTCAGTTTCCCCTTCTGGAATATTCCGCCGGATGGAAGCAACTAGAATAGGCAGGTGTTGCGTGACAATGTAGCGGACCACGCGACAGTTTTCCGGTCACGGCGCCGCAAATTGCCCTGATTTACCTGAAATTTGGTCCCATCGCGAGATCCTTCTCGGGTTTTTCTACAACGACAGCTTGACGTTATTCAAATTCTGCGGAGATTCTAGAAAGCGGGAATTTTCCCATGTAAAAACAACATCCTTTTTTAATTTGTAATTCACCCGATCCACCGGCACTGCGTATTTGGATAAAAACAACATCAGACTCCAGAGAGTTCTGTCAACGTGTTGTATCAACGTGGACGTTTGGAGCAAGATAGGAGAAGACATAAAACAATAGAATCGGATTAAGTCAAAATTGGCCTCTCGATGCATGACAATATATTACAACCTGTCGATCACATGTCGCTCAGCTTTGTTTCGACACTTTAGCAGTGGCGGGATGTTGCCGCGGATAAAAAGTGTACAATGTTAAATGGTGTGTACATAGTATATATGCTTCGCAAAAGGCGTGGCAAAATGACTGGCACATCGCTGCCGTCTAAAAGCGGTTTCGACCCAAGTGCATTCTTCAAACGTTTCTTTTTGCCGACGTCGCGTGAACCCAGAGAAGAGACTATTCCATTGAGAAGTTTCTCGGTCTAAACTAAAACCTTTAAAAAATTCAAACAACAAATTCTACTCAGCAACAACTCGAGCACTGCAATTAGAACACGTTCGTTGAGTGCATTGAGTGGTTACAGCTTTAGTTTCGTTTGACAGTTCAGGATTTGGAAGTGAACACTGTCACACTGGGTGCACGGTGTAATGTTTCAACACGTCATACGTCACGCTTACGACAACGTGTGGGCTTTTGAAATGTTTTTTTAAAAAAACCTTACGGCAGCCACACGTATTGTACATCGCCTGACTAAAACCTATAACTAATCTGGAGGTTCAAATTCAGCTGCAGATTTCAAGAGAGTCGCGAAGCTTCGACTGGGTTAACATCAAAGTTTGCGTGCAATATTCGTAACAATGGTCAATTCAACAAAAGCCTGCGTGCCAAGGTATTTTCTACTTAGGAAGAAAGAAAAATATTTTGTAAACAACGAGCTCTTAATCCGTATTTCGTAAGCAGGACTTATTTAAAACATCTGCACGGACCGTAAAATGCGAGATGTTTCTTGGACCCCTTCCTGTGCGGTCTACAAATTCTAAACTGGAGGTAGATATCAGAAATATATTACAACTCACGGTGCAGCGGGGCAATCGAGGAGCGATAGTGCAAGAGAGCACTTACAGTCGTTTTTAGATGATGTGTGTAATTTAGCAACGATTCCAAATTAGCGGCACTCAAGCCTCTCAACCAATCACATGCAAAACAACGCTTGCGGTTTGGTTCAACCAGGCTGGTCACGGGAGTAATCTCCGACTTCCGGTTTCATTTTGCGCGGCCTCTTTTTAGTACAGCTGTTCTGAGATAAAACGCTGGAAAGAGTAAAACAAGCTTAGTGGGACAATATTCAGAGTCATAGACTGAAGTACCGTGAAGTGTAATTACTTTTGATTTGATGTTTTTCTTTAACCTCGTCCACATTTGAAATGTATATTCTGCCGAATGAGAATTGAAAGTGTGCCAGATATTTTTGTCAGAAAATATAACATAACACTTTGAAAGTCTGTAAAGTCTATAAATGTTTTTGAAATTCCATCGTAAATTATCGATGCTTCGAGATACTCTGGAAGATTCAGTCTAACAAGAGCCTGGCGGGCAATTCTTGTTCGTTCATTATATACAGAACCTTCAATGTTCAAAGCGATGGTACTTTACCGCAGTGTGCTTTGGTTTATGGCCTTGAACACTGGCCCACTTATCAAAACTTGGTTTATCTCCCCAGCACTTGCTTTCCTTTTGTGTGATATCAATTTTAGCATAGCAGATATACCGTTGGTTGCCTTGATTTTGGTGAGTCAAATATCAACATTCTCAAAGCTTCTAAACTGTTCTCTGGCAAGCAGTCACTTAGTTGAAAATTTAAAGTATGTTTCACTGGATTTTAACCAATAGGCCTGAAACTTGGCAAGTTAGTAAATCAGTATATAAGCTAAAGAGTGTGTATCTCATTCTTAATTAAGGTTTTCGCTCTAAAGATGTTGCCTTTTGTATTGCGTTCAGACAAAAATATAGTTGCCCTGGTTGGAAGTCAATATAACACCCACCCGTTTTTAATATCAACAAATCTGAGTGATATTAGGCTAAAAAAAAGCATCACTATACCAACTGCTCGATATATCTACCGAGCGTTCAACATCCACAGATCAAGAAAAGTAACGCGGTTGAGTCGTTCTCGCATTACATGTTTGTCAAAAACGCCTATGAACGTCCATTGACTGTAGAGTAGCCAAGAACCCCGACAGAGAAGGGTTCGGGGAACGTTGCTGACAAGAAAGCAAAAGTTTGTCGTTGCAAGTACCAACCATTACGAATCGCCAAAGGGAATCCCCCACCGGAAGTGAAAGCTAAAAACTTGGTTCGTTTCCGGTTTGCAAAGGAACTGGTTCTTTCGTCATAAGAGTTTCCGGTAATTTTCGGAACTTCATAACTTCCGCGACAGATGCTGACGTGAAAGTGTAGTTTCCGCAAAATGGGCCTCAGTTCGCTGAATTCGCTGTAATAACTGGCTCGTCAGCTGCTAAGCAATCATCATGATCATAAGAGATAAAAACCAAGTTGGTTTTTATCTCTCCCAGTTTTGTCGCTTTTCGTCATGTTTTTATTTTAGAAACGTGCACGTTAACATCTCACGACCTGAAAAAGGCTGAAGGATTAAAAAAACTAAAATATAACTAATACAGTTGCTATGTCAGTAAATATCTTGAAAAGGTGAGTCGATTTGTTTTGGATTTTAGTGAGTGCATTGGTTTTGCACTAAAATATGTACTGTCTGAGATCTGAATTGTTTGAAGAGGTCGCTCGATGATTATTTCAGCTGGGTACTGGGCAACGGATCATTTACGTCATCGCTGACACGTGTCAACCAGCCCTAGTGTCCGTCGTCTACTATAAGAGCAACACATAATATTATGAATTGCCTTCTTTGAGAAAATAGCCCTCGTAGGCCTCGATGATCCTGTTCAAAATGCCTAACATGGGCTTGGGCCTTGCGTTGTTTGGGTCCTTAAATGGCACTGCAATTGACCAACATTTTGGCTGATTTTCTTTGTGCCAGTTGCCACGCTTTGTAATAGCCACAGGTTGATCCTAGAAAGAGAGTGTTCCTAGTGCTAGGATGACCCTCCCATCATGTAAACAGGCCCTAAGAATAAACTTCATTTACCACCTACAGCTATAGAATCACAGTGGTATTGTAAAACAAGTTTGGTGGCATTCTTGGCAGATCTGATAATAACAATAATAATAATAATAATAATAATAATAATAATAATAATAATAATAACAATAATAATAATAAAGAGGCTTTAATAAAACTGCACGGAAACTGGCACGAGCTTCAAAACAAGGCTGACCTGGCAAAACTCAGAATGTTAACTTGATTTGTGCATGCAAACTCCCCAAATGAAACATGTGCATCTCCTCTGAGGACGTCTTGGTGCTTTAGAGCGACAGGAAACTCTCTTGTTCCATCTCCTCACGCAAGCAAGCGGCGATGGCATTTTCTTGTAAGATTGGTCTCTTTTTCAAAGTAACACCGATTGCAAACTACAATAGAATGGTAGTACTTGTGAGAACTAGTTCTATACTGGAACTTAGAAAAAGTCGTGAACTGACCAGGAACTTGAAAATTGGGAGATCGGAACGTGGAAGATTAGAACACTTGGACATAATCGAAGTCTTTCAATTTTCGCGCCGACCTGGCAAAATGCGGACACATTTAGGGCCGTTTATGCGAAAGAAAATAAGCCGCAGCCTACATAAGACGTAAACACCTCGTAAAAATGGCACGAAATCCACGTTCACGGCTTGCACAATCCGCGGCTAACACAAGCCGCAGCTCATCCTGGCCTGGGTCTTTTGACCTGTTCTTATCTAAGCCGCGGCTTACCTTGGACGTGAAACAGCGAACCATTTATACGTGCAGTTCGCGTCTTGTGTAAGCCGTACTCGTATAAATGGATCTGTTCACGTCTTGTGTAAGCCGCGGCCTATTTTCTCTCGTATAAACGGCCCTATTGTAGCGGCAACATTGCTAGCGCGAGCATGTTTCCCAAATGTTGTCACGAGTAAAACATTTGTTGCGGACACAAAAATTGTTTCTGAAAAACTTTAGAAGCATTTGTTGTGTCCGCACTGGGCGCAACAATGTTGCCGCATGTTTTGCCACCCTGGAAACATCGAAGGACACAATGTTGCCGACACAATAAGTTTCAGATAAAATGCTAAGTGTCCCATGACTTTTGACCAGGATTGTAGCTTTGTAGCGATTTGAACTTTTCTTATTCAGTTTAGTCCGGCAAACAATAAGGACATAGGGTTTTAATTTTGTTTGATGCACGTCAAATTTTCGGGTTAGAAATTAGGTCACTTTTGTAAGTTTTATTGTTGTAAATTAGTAAATATAATTAAGAGTTTTATTTGCAGTTTATACAAGGTTGTGTCAAGCTTATGTTTTATATCTCGGACCAAATATTCAAGCGTTAGACTCAAAACACTATTATCCTAACTTTTCGGTACGCATTCACAATGAGGATAGTCCAAAGTCCGTGAGTCCAAAATTACCATTCCAAATCCTCTTGAACTCAGAACATTAAAAATAGGCAGTGCAAAACTTGGTTGTGGAATATCGTTACTCAAAGATGGATTCGACGAGAGATTGGTGCTTGGAAGATCGGAGTATACAGAGAATAAGAACTGAAAAAAATGGAAGAATTGAAGATTGAATTGATTGAAACTTGGAAGATCCAAATCTTGGCTATGAAGGACTTGGAAATATGGAAGATCGGAATCTACATTGGTGAATAAATACATGAAAAATCGAATCAGACTAGAAGATAGGATTCCCACTGTGGATCTGGATTCAACTGTGGAAGATGAAACTTCAATTGACCTTCAATTGACCTTGGAATATCAGAGAGTTCGGTAGTGTGGAGCTTGAAACTGAAACTTGGGTGTTCAGAGGATAAAAAGAAGCTAATGGGCATTGGAAGATCGTAATAGCTGAAGGTCAAAACTTCAAAAGCTTAGAAGAATGGAGCTCTGAAGATTAGAACTTGAAAAAGGAACCCTGGAAGATCAGACCTTGGAAGACAACATATTCTGGGGTGAGCAAGCCAGGCATATTACACCTGCATCCATAGGGGAATACAGCACTCTGCATAATATTCGAAAAAATTCCTTCTGATAGAATGTGTGTTTTAATGCAAAAGTGTCCTTCTATATATTGTGCGGGACGGAAGCAAAACATTCACAATGTGTGCACGGAAGCGAAATGTTTTGCTCCACCCGTACAATATATAGAAGGACACCATTCACATCAAAACACACATATTCTATTAGAAGGAATTATTTTGCGTATTCTGCAAAACCCTAAGTCCCACATCCATGGGACAGAAAAGATGCCCTACCTAACAAGAAGATCTACAATCATGGTCAAAAGTGGTTGGGATGCTCCCCTTTCGCACATCCAGTCAGCACAATGTAAATCCATACAACTTAGGGGTCTTATATTTCTTGTTTTCAGGTCCTTCCCTCTCCCCTCCATTAAATGTTGGCCTGTGATGCAGCTATAAACCAAACCACGCTCCACTACCCAACACTGAACGGGGAGGGGGAACTTGAAATCCTCCTAACAATTTCGACCATGACTGTAACAAACATTTTCCAGAAAAGGTCAACAAGACATGGTCATGTATTTTACTGGATAAATGGTGACTTTCAGTTTGGTGCATCATAAATTATGCTGGATTTGTTCAGTTGGTTTCCTTTGAAGTTGAAAAAAAGATGGGAAAATGAGTGAATTAAAGTAGTACATTCACAGGTGCAAATACATGCCTGCAGTTCCTGCGATGTACAAGGAAATAGGGGGAGATTGGGAAGTTGTGAACTCGACCAACAAAAAAAGGTTGTTTGGGGGTCAGATGCACAATTTTTGTGAAAAACAAAACTAAAATTGTTATTGGGGCCCTCATGGCACCTACCTTGACACAGGGCCGATCTATACTATCAGCCTTCCTCCTTTTAACTAAACTCTCAACATTCAGTCAGCTACCATCCAAGCAAAGCTATCAATCATAGCTGTGTGAGATGTCTGCTGAGAGACTGAAAGAGAAAATTGAAATTTATCACTCTCAGCGAGGGCAAGGTGGGAGGGATTCCAGATGAAAGCCATATGTCACAGGTATGTACTGCCCTAAAGGGTATCATTTTGCATGTTTTGGTCTGAAATATGGTGTATATATATGTTGTCTTTCTAGTCTGGGATAGGGTGACATGAGAAAACTTTGAAATAGGGCCCAGGGTTTGAGAACTGTGTTTGCATATCCCCATCCAAATCTCTGATGAGTACAGATCCCAAAAGGGTATGGGAAATTATATATTTTGGTGATAAGCATAAGCACAAGCCCAAAGATGCATGTCCACATAAGCACAAGGCAACATACCATAAATGCTCCAATAAGCCCCCCTCTCCATTAAGCCCCACATCTTCAAGGTCAAACTTTGAAATGAGCCCCCTGTCTCTAATAAGCCTTTCCCCTCCCCCCATTTTCATTTTGTTAACTTTGAGCACCAAATTTAGGTAGAGAAACAAGACAAATGATACGCCTTATAGATTCTTGGTGATATATTTTTGGACTTTACATATCCCACACCTAACTTCACATAGTATTCTGTCAACCAAGAATAGAGTACCTCTTGTTGACATCTCATCTTAATAACCCCCCCCCCCCCCCCCCCTCTCTCTCTCTCTCTCTCTCTCTCTCTCTGTCTAACAAGCCCTCCTCTCTAATAAAAGCCCCCCGTCTACAAGGTCATTTTTTAAATATGCCCCCCCCCCCTTCCCTGGGGGGCTTATTAGAGCATTTACCATAAGCATGTGCAGTGCATTCACATTGTGATCAACATTGCATGATGGGAGTCTGCAGAGTGAGTCTGAAGACTGTCTTTGTGTGTTTCTGCTGACAACAAAACAATATTTAATTGTTTATGCTTATGCTTATGTCGCCTGGCTCACCATAAGCATAAGCTAAGAGATTTATGTCATGGCGGTTTATACATACTTTGTCTTATGCTTGTGCTAGTGCTTAATGCCGACATTGTACGTGCAAACAAAAGTCCAGTCCTCTCTTCACTCACTCATTAGTTTTGCTTAAAAGCAACCTTCAGGGAGACCCTACTCAAACCCCTTCACAGAATCCTGGTTCTGCCTCAGAAAGGGTATCATTTTCAGGCCAATTTTGCCTCGTTGGCATGAAATTAGGGAGCAAATTTTGTTTTTTTACTTAAGGTATTTGGTCTGAAATAGGGTGCGAATTTTGGTAGGCCAGAATTGGGTCGAAATTTGGGGTATTACTCCCCTTTCACACACCATCACTGAAGCCAATTTGAAGAGCAGAAAAACAAAAAATATCTTTTCTGGGAATCGATCTACAGTATCTTTATGTAAAAATAATTTTACTGTTCTGTCCAAGGCAACAATTCAAAGTAAAACAGACCGAGACAAAGATAAACAACTGGCCCTGTTGTTATGAAAAGTAGTGGCTATTATTCGCTACATATATTATATATACTTGCGTGGTTTCTTTTTTTGTTTTCTAGTTTAAAGAACTCAATCTATGGGCGTTTCTACCTCAACAGTTAATTCTAAAATTATTATGTGATGTTTGTAATTTCTTGTTACTCCAACTTTGAGAACATCGAGTACTATGTGCGTGATGTAATTCTTAATGCATGAGGATGAACGAGGAGGACACGTGCAGGTAGTCTTTATTGCAACATTTCCCTCGTGGAGCTATAGATAGGTACACATTAGTACTAATACGGGCTGGTTGCAACAGAGTTACCTTTGGACAGTGATCACCCGATCATATCATATTCAAGGGAAGGGCATATATAGCAGGTCCTCACTAGCAGCCAGGTCACAAGCAGTAGCGTCGGCACACATCGGCACAGCAATTCGCGATCCACTACTTTAGTTCAGGCTGCTGCCTATGCTGCCTATGCTGGCCACTCCTTTCGGCGAGGGGGGGCATCCTTTGCCTACCAATCAGGGGTTCCTCTCGAGCTTATCAAAGTCTTAGGGGACTGGCGATCCAATGCAATACTCCTTTATCTCACCATCCCACTCAACATAAGGTTACAATCAGCAAATATACTATGTAAAGCAGTTCTCTCTACCAACCACACTACTCCATTACACAACTAGGGGTTTGGGAGCTTTTATCAATATTGTATAGGTAATCAGTATATATTATATATGTGTATTTATCAAGCAAGGAATCAAGTTGTAATAAAGACTGCAGGTGCCCAAATTGTGAGTCTTACTGGGTTAAGGAGAACATCGAGTACTATGTGCGTGATGTAATTCTTAATGCATGAGGATGAACGAGGAGGACACGTGCAGGTAGTCTTTATTGCAACATTTCCCTCGTGGAGCTATAGATAGGTACACATTAGTACTAAGATGGGCTGGTTGCAACAGAGTTACCTTTGGACAGTGATCACCCGATCATATCATATTCAAGGGAAGGGCATAAATAGCAGGTCCTCACTAGCAGCCAGGTCACAAGCAGTAGCGTCGGCACACATCGGCACAGCAATTCGCGATCCGCTACTTTAGTTCCCTACCCACCCACCCATGAGCAGTCTATGATTATAGTACTTACATATGTTAGTGTCAAATATTATATCTATTTTGTATGTTTGTTACTTAATTTGTGTTATGACCAGTTGGAGCTTTTATCAATATTGTATAGGTAATCAGTATATATTATATATGTGTATTTATCAAGCAAGGAATCAAGTTGTAATAAAGACTGCAGGTGCCCAAATTGTGAGTCTTACTGGGTTAAGTGGAAGCTTAATAAATAAATTAAATAAATAAATAAACTTTAGCCGTATTTGATTTATCGTCGTCAACGTTCAATATGGCGTAGTTGGACGCCGATAGCACAAGCTAGAGCATGCGCGAACTTCGTACAAAACGACTGTTTGCAACTCGTTCGTTGAGAAATTCCCGGCTGAGTGACCACGACGCTATACCTGTTTAAATATTTACATATCACCTCTTGACATACCTTCAAAGCTGATTGGCAGGCCAGGAATTAAGTGAAGAAAACCGTCGGAAACCACCGAACTTCAGAACGAGAGGCCGGCCATTTTACAAACCTTGCCAGCCGCGCGACAAAAACCCCGCCAAAATGTCGCAGCGCAAGTGCTCGCCGATGGGCCTGGGTCTCAACGTGCGTGCCAAATGTCCCGGATTAGGTTGTGCCTCGCGTTTGAATGGGTTGTTTGTTGTTTGTTGTTTGTTGCTTTTGTTGTTGTTTTTTGTTTTTCGTCTGGGTAGGGTATGAGACTACAAATAAAGGCCATGACCTTTTTCTTATTTTATGGTTGGGAGAATTTGTAGGAGTATCCAGCTTGGGCACTTCGTCAGGCCTCCTGCCAAGCATCCACCCAAGGTTCCAGTCTCTTTTCTGCACCTGTGAAAGTCTGAGAATGAGGGTGCCAAGCACCGCAGGCGCAAATAAGGAAACAACGATACACGGAAGTTGAAGGTAGAATGTGTGAGTAATTAGGTCCCTAAAGAAATGCTATGTACATCGTTTGACTGCCTTTTTGGAACTTTGTAAAGATGTTCGAGACTCCAGTCTATAGTTTTCAAATTCGTGCGTGCCCCTACGTTTTTCCCTCTCTGACGTTTAACTCCCATTCCACAAGGATCGTGGAAAATTGTTCGCGGGGTTTCTGAGTTCTTTCTTCTGTTTGGCAAGGGGGTGGGTGGGAGGTGCCAGGCGGCTATTTGCTCAAGCAGAAAAATGCTGATTGTTTTTCTGAATATTAGCTGGAGTATTATGGTGCAGTTTTGTCCACATTTACTTTGAAATATACCACTTGAAAATTTCATGTCAAGGTACGTAGTATTCCCAAATTCACTAACGGGAAGTTGAATGTCAGCTGTAGAAATACTCCGAGAATGCTCGGATAATTTTTTGTTATTTCGGTTCAAGATCGCGCGACGTAAACTGAAGCTTATCAACGTCATCCCTTTCCAGATATCTAACCACAGTTATGCGAATCGTGCAAATAAAGAAAGTCTTGGATGACACAGTCGGACTCAGCTGTCATTTCTCACACAGTTTGAGAGAGTCTGTGAATAAGGATTTTGAGGAAATAAAGTTAAAAAATCCCGGCCTTGGATCCTTTCACTGTGCACATTGGCTTAGTGAAGGATCAATTCCGGTGACGCACTATATGATTCGAGCAACTACATAAATGTTTGCAGTTTTGGTTATTTTTGAAGCGGAACAAAGACTTGTTTTTTTACCATTGTGGGCTGACACTGGGTCACGACTGCTGATTCTGAATCTCTAATGCGGAAGTTATGTTCCTTAAATTGTTTTGCAGGGCCAAGAAAGACTCAAGAAGTCATGGGAACCACAAAGAACGATAAAAAATGCGGTTGTTGATATCGCAGAAGCGTGATTTCCATAGCGGAAGTTGCTGTCAATCAAACTCAGAAAGCGGACATTGCTTCGCGTTGACTTCACTTTTTGTCCTTTGGTCTGTTTTGTCCCGTTTTGTCTGAACCCGCGACCCAGGCATCAGTTTCGGAGTATTTTAAAAATACACTCTACTTCAATATTTCCGAATCAGCAACGGGAACATAATTTAACCTTCTTACCGCCAAAGAGAATTGGCGAAACGCTTGAACTATTCCAGTTCGGTTGTCGTTCTCGAGAAAGTGAAATTTTAAACTTAGTAGCAAAAAAAATCGCTTTCAAGATTTTAGTTTATTTTCTTCTGCCATTTGGTTTCGAGATAGAACGATAACGAATAACGCGTACTGCTATATAAGACCTGTATATGCACAAGGAAGTGGAGCCTACGACTACAAGTCTAATACTACCTCGAGTGCAATACAATAAGATTAGTCGAATTTTTATACAGGAAGCACATTAAAATTTATTCCATTGAATTTATTTTTCAACAGGAAAGTTTAAGAACTGTCAACTTCAGCTATTCCCGTCGTTAGCGTTCGAATTTCTCGCAAAAACCCCAACTTTGTTCAATTGCTGTTTTCGCCTTTGGTTCTGCTCTTTTTTGGTAGTGTCCACAACTGGGTAAACAACTTGAAGCGGATGCGGTGGGGTGACTGAAGACCCCCCTGCCCCCTGTGTCGGATGTTCTGGCGACTGCGAAAAGTTATTGGTCAAACCTGACGCTCCAGATACATGGAATAATACGAATTCCTTTTCTCTTCTCTCCTTCTCGTACGCGCTTTTGTACATGTCTACCTCGTATGTAAGAGTTGAAATTAGCTCCTGATAATCTTTCACAGTATCCTCGAGAGTGACGACTCGGCCTTCCGCCGCAAGTTTTTCTCCTTTCTCTTTCTTAAAATCCTCTTCGTAGATCTGAAGCTGCTCCTTCAACAGTCCTTCCCCCCAATCCGGGGCCACGGTTGCGGATTTGTCGAGTGATTCGGCCAGTCGCATGACTTCAGCCTCCAAGACCACTTTGTGGTTCTCAAGTTCCCTGATTTCGGCCCGAGCCTTGCGAACATCCTGTTCAGAAGTACTAATTCTCTTTAACAGTGTAACATTTTCTTTCTGGCATTCGAGATGTGGCTTTGAAGGTGAGTCGATCGGTGGAACATCGAATCTTTCGAGGGATGAATCAGCACTACGTGAACGGCAGGAAATGCTCTCCAATTCTCCGACCTGTCTGTGTAATTCTTTACACTCAAGCTCGCGTTTTCGTAACGTCTTCCGTTCCTTTTGTAAACCGAGGAGCAACGCTCGCTTGTCCTTTAGAAGAGACAAGGCTAATTCTTTCGTCCTTCTCAATTCATCCGCCAAACCTTTTTCATCGGAAGAACCGCAAGCCATTGTGATGCTGTGCTTAGGCGATCGTTCGACTTCTATTTGTTACTACGACCTTTCATCAATATATAATAATCTTACCGGAAATAGAGATCTATTTTAATCGCTGAGCAATTCCCACAATGCTTTCGCGCACGGCGGGAAGTCTATATTTGCCAATTTTAGTGGCGTGTTTTACTTCGAGCGTATACTTTAACAATTGTCTTATCAGTTATATATTGTATGCATTCACCCAGTACCGTGATCGGATACATATATTTTCTTTGCTTCGTTCTCGTTGTCATTGCCAATTGCTGTGTCAAGAACCTACATGCAAATGAGACAGCAATATTTAGCTGTATTGATCACGGTCTATCGTAGCGATTGCTGCAGTCAGTGCTCTAGTCTTATACAGTTGAAATTTCCAGAAAGCCGAACTGTGAAACCGTCCGGTCGGCCTCGATGTGATATTAAGTGCGTTGTATCAAAAATGACACATGTCGACCTGACTTGAATATTTAATTCATACTACATGCAAATAAAAGACCTTATATCATCACTACAAGCGCTTTCTTTGAATATGTTTATAGTTTGGTCACGTTCTCTACATTATTAATTATCGGCCGGAAGCGAGTTAGATCGGGGACTGAAAACTTGCTCGAAACTGCTCAGAACAGTTCCTGGAATCAATAATTCAGAGCTGTCGACTGCTGTAGTAAACTCAGTGTTGGTCCGAATACGGCAGTGCTTCCGCTCAGAATACGACTTCTGCCAATATATGTATTTTTTGCGAGGTCGAGAGAGAATTCAATGCTAATCATAAGTTGAAGTTACAAGTACATGATTTACGACCGAGCCGAATTTGACTGACCTAGACCTTGCATGATTCAGGGAAGAGAAACAGCTCATACGAAAAAAGGAAACCTTTAAGAACCTTTGCTTCATATGACACGATAAAACAGTTACATTATTCGTAAACCTAATTTTGAAATTGTACGTGAGGCGTTATAAGGTTGCCAAAGTTGCTAAAGCAAAACCCTTGTGGGCAGGCTTAAGTATCCTTACTAGTCAAAATACTACTTCACTTCTTTCGCAAGTTACAAATACTTAGAAAAGTGTGCACGCATCAAAATATTTATATATAACAACTTAGGAAAGTTTGATGGAAATACGCAGAACATCTCAACCAAATTCCCCCAACCAAACAGCTCGTATAAAGACATTTTGGGGGA
Source organism: Plumapathes pennacea (assembly GCA_964036295.1). Classification (NCBI taxonomy): domain Eukaryota; kingdom Metazoa; phylum Cnidaria; class Anthozoa; order Antipatharia; family Myriopathidae; genus Plumapathes; species Plumapathes pennacea. The sequence goes on from OZ038462.1 coordinate 10,946,121, forward strand.
TTATACCTATAAGCTTACATGCATTTTTCAGAGTTTTCAAGGAAGTTCCGCCGAGAAGTTCGCGTTGACGCGGATGTGCTTTCGTGCTCCTGTTTAATTATACGAAAACGATCGAATTTCGGCGGTAAAATTCGACGTTCATGAAACAGCTGACAATTCTTCGGCTATACATCCGCTGGCCGGTTCTACTCGTGAATCGCAATCAAGTTATGGTGGTCAAAGAAATCTAGTTTACACGTAAGACCGTGGGCATTTATTAAGCCCACAATTAAAATCCACTGAGAGTTTGGACGCGGGAATTTGTGAACTAAAACGACACTGAGTTCGTAGTAGCGCAGAGTAAATATATCAAGAGTTTGAGGCCGACTTTTCCTGGGCCTGGTTTTTCGAAAACCGATTAAGCTAATCCAGGATCAACGAAATTCTTTCTCTCGACCCCGCTGCCAATAAACTGCAGAGTTTTGTTCGAAGATGGATTAAAAAGCTTGTTCCAGCTTAAAAACGCATAAAGGAAGCTGTTGTGGACAAAACCTTCGCATTTTCAGGCATATAAATGACATAAAAGTTTAGACCTAATCCAGGATTAGCCTAATCGTGCTTTGAAAACCGGGCCCTGAACTGTAAGAAATAGGACGAATTTCCTGTATGGCAATTTGTGGGGAACAGAAAAAGCACGATCGCACAATCAGAGTACGCCACTTGAAGCATTAATACAACCTTAGTAGCCAGTCGAACATGACGGCAGTGACAGTGAAACAGGTGAAACTTAGAGCTGCACCTAAATGCTTTCCCAGCAACTCCCACGTTATAAAAATACTGCTAAATATACACCGTAAAAAACGTCGGTAGCATGTCATTACTTTACACTCTCTCAGGGATATGTTGACGGCAGCATGCACCGCCAGATTAATCATTTATAATGTCAAAGCCAAGCCACAAATTTGCACATGAAATTATTTTATTCACATCCGAAAACATGGCAGCTCACACGACTCACAAGAATGTTGGTCATTTTACCGCATGATATCGGACGTATAAATAATAAGTTTGTACGTGTGCGATTTGTAACTATTTGTATTAGGTGCACCGCCAAAGTGCTCATGCAGTTACTGCATGATTCTCGGTTGGGCAGCTACTTCCTGTTCCGCCCAAGTGCGCTGGTTCAATTCACCGAACGAAGTCTTTTACTGAACTGAAACCTTAATAACTCAGTCCATAGGTTTCTTTTCAAGTTTCGAAGTTTGCTTTTCTTTTTAAGGTATTTCACAACGTTGTAAACTGATAAAGTGTCAAAACGACCGCATACAACTGCTTTGACGAGATATAATATTCCTGTATAGGACAACGTTCACAGATGGCTCTGTTGTGAGCGTACGACTTTTTACAAGATCAAAACTCGATCAGGAAAAATTTCACCACGTGCAAGGCCCGGTTCAGTCTTGTGCAGAGCTTGTGTTGTAGCCAAATGCATCGATCTAACTCACAGTTAAGAATCGAACCCTAGCATTGCGTTTTTTGGTAAAGCCCTGAGGTTTTAGGAGCGTCATACTGAACTACAAAATCTGCACTTTAAACCAGAGTCTTGCTGTACAATGACCACTGACTCAAAAGTAAGGTGACTGTACGGGCAAAATTTGTATTTTTGTCTTTTTGTACGGTAACGTTTACACAGCTATCTTACACATTTTTACACCCTAATTTGTGGGCTTGAGGATTTTGGACACTCTCCAACTAGAACGACTTGGAAAAACGTAATTTTCATTGCGTTTGTGGAATTAGCATCCTGTCGAAAGTTCGCCAAAATATTTAGCCTCAGAATACGCTGTAGAAGTGCTACTGAAAAACTGTAAACAATTTTTTGAATCTACCTGTGCGATTTTCCAATCCTTATTTTAACAGTGTGATTAGCATCGCATTTCAAGAACTCACACCCAGATGACATCAGTGACTAAGATATGTATTTCAGAGTCTTGTTTTCAGTCGAAAAGATATTGGTACAAAACGTAAATTATAATTGTTGAATGATTGTATTGTACTATACACCTATGTTGTCTTTTCAAAATAGACTGGCTAACACATTCAATCGTGTTGACTACAATCAACCGACAAACTACAATTTCCTCTGTACCACTATCCTGTTGAGTCCGCCGGTCAATGCCGAACACCCTGCCGTTGCCTAAAAATGAAAAGAGCGTTGTATTGAGTTAACAACAGCAGACAGGTCTCGATATTACTAATTCCTTCAAAACTAATAAGTATTACACTAACAGTAAAAAGCAGGGCTCAAAAACTAAAACCGATCATCATGAAACGTTAAAGGAAAACCGAAGCCATGGCGGCTGGGCGTCGCGGATGTCCCGGGGCGGATGTTCAAACTTTTGCCGATCTCCGTTTTGAAAACCACTTCTGAAACCGCTTAGTTGCTAAAATTTGTGAAATGGGAAGTTATATAACTACATTGGTTATCAGTGTACGACAGGAACGTTCAGTGCATAAGTGTGAAGCTCCCTTGTTGCCATCAGTACGAGACAATCTCGATGTGAAGTATCTTTCAGTTGTTATTGAACTGGGACTAAAGGCGAGGGTACAGAAAATAGAAGAAACACTAAGCCTCTTGTTGTTTCATAAAACTGCAAACACATACATGTATCTCAGATCGAATATTATTTGAAAAAAAGGCCACTACAGTCGAACCTCGCTATTTCGAACTCGGTTAATTCGAAGTCCCCGTAATTTCGAAGTCAAGCCGAATCCCCTTGGATTTATTTTTTCAGTCATTTACTATCGGCTATTTCGAAACCCCGCTATTTCAAACCTTTTTTCATGTCCCGTGCGACTTCGAAATAGCGGGTTCGACTGTATTTTCATGTTTAGCACTTTTCACTTTTATGATGCTAATCTACAAAGGCAGCATTTCACTTCCATTATGAACTCCTAGCCGAGTAGCAAATAAATCAGAGGGTAAAGTTCAATTGAGACAGAGAAACAATGGCTATGCACCGTTTAAATTCAGTTGCAGTTTGTGTCGTTCCCTCACAGGCTCTTTGCATCGGCCGTATACAGCGCAGCCACAAACATTCTTCGTTTCACGGCATGATAACTCTATTTTATAGAGCAGAACGATGTGTTTACTTATAGAAGGTTCGTAGTTTCATGCAATGATTCCACATTAATAGTCTGGCTTTGCCGTGCAGCGTGAGCACATCTGAGTCGGAAAATGCAAAGCAAAATGACAGCTACAGCTACAGCTAAACCCCGAGATCTTGTTCGACATGAATTGAAACAGCCGTTCATGTGGGTTGGACATTGTGTTCGAAGTCATCGATCGGCTAAATCAAACACATTGTCAGTAGCATTCATGGCTTTCCTACTTTCAACTTACCATGAAAATCCTTCTGTCCAAAAGTGAAAGCTGTAGTGTACATGGAAGTTGCAGGGAACGCAGGCGGAAATTAAACACGAAAATTCCGTAATGTGCTTCAGTCCCTCGACACGGCCAAACATATTGCGTTTGCATACAGTTTGAGCCTGTACACCGGATGTTATGTTGATCCATCACTTTTCTTTAACGGCTTCCGGTAATAATAAGCTTTAAGCATAACAAATTGAAAACTTCCTGTGGCCGAGAAAAACTTCCGCCCTCTTCCTGTTTACAACTTGAACCTTGGGCTACAGAAGCAGAAACGACGCCGCACAAAGACAGGATGAAGTTTCACTGACATTAACGCAGGAGCATTTTCATCTTAATTCAGAGCTGCAGCGACAAATATCTTGAGGGACACTTTGCCCTGATAACGAAATACTAGCCAGGTGTTCAGCGGAGTTGCATGCATAAATTTAGTCGGCTTCCGGTATAGGACTTCCGCTCGGTCATCAATCTTACAGATGTTACGAGAGGGGCTAAACGTTTCAGACTCAGCTTAGCAACATCATTAGAGTGATTTCTGAACAGCTAACTTTATAAACAAAGCTAAAGTAATTAAGAAAGTTAGCCAGAGGTATTTACAGCGCTTGTGTTGACGTTCAGTCAGGCGTCCACGGATGTTGGCTCATTTGATTTCAATGAATTAGAAGCCTAATCATTCACTCAAAACAAGGCCAAAATAATTTGTAAAGTATGGCCAATGACAATAATCCGGTTTACAGATATTTCAAAGGCTGAAGCAATTTCTGTAATAACGTTGATGTGAGAGGATCTTGATACACAGACAGGTGTGTTTCACCTTCGATGCTGGACTTGATGATCCCATTGATGTCAACAAAATATTTCAATGTGTGCAGCATATGCTCTCCTGCAAGTATCTATTTTTTAAATTAATAATATAAATATTTCAATCCTTGGAAGTGACTAAGAGGGCCTAGATGAGGGAGGGGGGGGGGGGGGGGCGTCTGCATAACACTTAACAGTAAAACATTTAGGCCCATAACACTTAACAGTAAACCCCATCTAGGCCTCTTGTATTGTTTTATTAAATATCTAGTCTTCTAACAAGTAACTGTAATTTTATATAACACTTAACATAAATTTTTTTTGGCATCATATTAACAGTAAAAAATTCGGGCCCATAACACTTAACAGTAAACCTCATCTAGGCCCTCGACTAAGAAAACTAAATGGCTATCATGGAAAACTAAAGCCACTCATTAATTTCCATCTTGGAATTAAACATTAAAACTACCTTTTTGGGTTAAAGTTATTCAGCTGTTTGTGAAATTGCAGTTCAAATCGTGCAAGACATTCATTATAGTGCTGTCAGACTGTCAGTTTTAAAATTTTATGTCCATTACAGTTATACCTGTTAGTGCCCCTTTGATTTTTGTAACCACTTCACTACTATGAACTTAAATATGAACATTGGCGTTACTTCGTTCAACACTAAGTAGAATACTGCTATTAGAATGTACCCATTAATAGCTTTTATTTTAGCAATGGTCACACCTTTAGGTTTTATTTGACATTTCAGGAGTTGGAAGTGAACACTGCCATTAAAATGTACTCATTGAAAGCTTTTACTTGAGTAGTTACACCATTAGGTTTCATATGACAGTTCGGGAGTTGGAAGTGAACACTGCTGTTATAATGTACTCAGCATGTGAGAGCGTTCATTTGAGTGGTCACAAGTTCACTAAGGTTTCGTGTGACAGTTCAGGAGTTGGGAGTGAGCGGCATTGCTATCAGAATTCACTCATCGAGAGCTTTCGTTTCTTCACTAAGGTTTCATTTGAGTCCAGGATTTGGGGGAAGTCTTCTTCACATATTTATGTGAACAAAATAGTCAACTCAAAATTGATCTCTGGCTTGAAATTGTCATTTCAAAGCAATTATAAAACAGCAAAATAATGCGGGAAGGTTGAAAACTTATAATGACTAGCTTTTATTCACTTTATCTAAGGAGTATTGCTATTTCGTACATCATATCTGTATGGAGGAGCGAAACTGTTATTTATTTCAACGGTTCGTGCATTTTTAACACTTGTTGGTATTCCTTTCTTGCATGACGAGGAAGCTGGAATTTATTATGACTTCAGTTGGGTCAAAAGGCAAGAAGACCAATAAGGTTATATATGGACAAGGAAATGAGGAACTGCGAGAAGTTGTACGTCTGAACTAAATTTAGTCTACATACAGCTTATATTCCACAAAGTACTAAAGAACAACAGAGTCTGGCCGTCAGGCTAAAAGCACAGAGCTGTTTCCCTTTGTGCATAACAAACGGTCCAATGAAACAGCAGTCAGGACCAGCCAGCGTGCGCTGTACAGCCTGACGGGCCCTGATGTGTCACAGTTTTGCCTTCAGGCATCTTTTTCTCCAATTTAGCACCAAATGAAGTCATTATACTGCAGATGACCAAAAATAAAAAAATAAAGCTCTATATTTGTTCTTCGTTGCTACACGTCAACTAGATGGCTGTCAGGTATCATCAGACAGCACTGAATTATTGTTCTTTCTACATTACGTATAGCGATCTAGTCCCTCTGATAGCATTTCTTATAGTCATATTTTTCGTCTCTCTAATATATAGAACGGTGATATAGTATGTACCGATCGTGTAAATATGAATTGTCTTGAATTGTATTTGCACAATCATGCAGTCATCGATCTCAGAGTTGAGTTTATCCAACAATAATATAGTTATTGTGCTAGTGAATTCGAATCTTCACACGTTTCAGATATTAAGAATGCCTTCCACAAGTTTTGTATAGGCTATCAACTATAGGCCTATCCTTTAACTTCGATTCGGTCTTTCTTTGGAAAGTGCTTGCTGTCTATTTTGAGAGCTTCACAAGCAATTGAACATGATATGATCACACTAGAATTGAGGAAAAGAAAACTCACAAAGATTGAAAGGCTCAAACTTTTGATATTCTGAAGACTTCACCTTTATTCAAGTTAACACATTAGGTCTACTGTTGGCCACAGTCAAACAAATTATCTTCTCCTGGACCGGATGTCTTGGTTTCGCATCTTTGCTGAGTTGATCTTCATGCATGCACGGTAACCGACGGCCCAATCTTCGCGTCGCCTGAGAAAGAAGGAGTCAAATCAATATTTTTGATGACGATACCAATGTGATTTACAAATGATCCTTGAAACTGCTTAAATAAGTGCGATGGTCACTTTCACCATCATTCCATGTTCCCCAGTTCACATATATGCGATTCATCATGTACAGTATATCATCATATCATGACTCACAACTATATTATCACTTCATTCACAATAAGTGCTAGGCTACAGTATGTAGAAGCGGGACTCGGAAAATAATAAAACTGATCATGAAATATGGATTATAAGCACATCATGGTTGCCATCAGCTATGCCCGGAAGTTCTAATTTGTCTTACTGAACACCTTTTTACTAAAACAGTTATTTCTAGTCAACCAACAGCAGACAGGCAAAAAAATCTGATTCATTCAAGATAAGTAACACGCTTAATAGACTACAGCCAGTAGTATACTGCAATATACAACATTTATTTACTCAAATGGAAAAACCATAAGAAGCCACCTGGTGGCCAGTTGATTATAGTCTACTTCTTCATATGGATGCTAAAAAATTATCGTTTATTGGTAAAGTATAACAGCTGCTCTTGGCCTAGCTGCCGAGTATTTACGAAATGGTGACTTGCAAAAAATGATTTACCTGACAACATGCAGAGTATTCTATAGAAGTCAGCATCATGCGATTATGTGTTAGTTCTCTCGGTGCAAAATGTCTCCATGGTACTATAGTGTTCTAGAAATTGCATGTGATCATATGTTCCCTTGGTACAAAACGTCTTGAGGCCACACATTTTCAGCAGCATACCGATCATGTAAACTGTTTGACAAATCAAAGCCTGCATGCACATATTTGAATCATGCTTCTGAGGGTGGCCAAATCAAAGAGAAATCATTGATGTCGAGAGAACAGTTCCTCTGAAAAAATAATATGGCTGCAATCTTATCAAATGTGTGCTGTAATGTTCTTTAATCCAGCACTTTTGTTTCTTATTTCACTTGGGTTGAACGTCATAAACATACAGGTTGAAATTCATCTGTGCTTAAACTCAAACAACTAGTCTTGGAAACTGCGGCCAAGATGTGCGGAAATAGACTTTGTCTTGGGGCAAAATTGTGTCCGTTTTATATCGAGAAGTTCGTTAACACTGCAATACACGGTTCAGTGGAATTATTACAAGAACCCTTGATCCCAAAAACTGGGGAAACTCAAATAAACTAATGTCAGGCAAAGCTTCGAGAACTGAAGAGGAGGAGTGGAACCAAACAAAACTAAATAACAAAATGTGAGGAGATCGAGGCTACGAGCAAGAGCGTATTTGAAAATTATTAAAATCACACCGAATCCACTATGGCTTAATTACGATATTAAACATTCGTTTAAACTTACCAGAGTAATAGTTCCGCAGGCGAAGGCTAAAAGTAGAGTTTAGCTTGCAATGAAGTCAGGCACACAAGCAGCAGAAGCAGGAATATTGCTTGGAAGCTTTACTCATGTCCATGTTTACATGATAGACTTCACTTATCCAGTTTTTTTTCCAGAATATTTTTCATTGAAGCTTCAGTATGAACTTCCTGTTATAGCAACAAAAGACACATTCACTTCCTGTCTAGTCCCAGGTCTCACTCACGAGGCAGAGGCAAAAACCTTCTATTTCCTGTTTACAATATTGTTTGAACTCATGAGAAAAAAAAAAAAGAAAAAAGAAAACTTCTTATAATGTAAAGAACAATCAGGAGCACACTAAACTCCTCCAGCTTCCGGTGTGCCACAATTTGTTTGAGTTTTATATGTTTGTGTGTCCAGTCGCGAAGGGGCTAGGCCTCAGACGACAGGGACAAAGTTTGATTACTTACTTTAGAAGTTTCTATTTAGCCTGCGAACGTACGACAAATGATGTTCATCCGGTTTCTAGAATGTTCCTTCCTTTATTAGAACACCTCTTTATCACAGTGAAACATCCAAAGCGAACATGTTTGCAGCAGGAGTAGTTGAGTAGTTACTCGGCTGTTTAATCTCGTGAAAAATAGAACGCGCATGTGCATAAATTAGTCGGCTTGATATGGTGGGCTTGAAATGAATTAAATAGTAGTCAGCGTCTTCAGAGAGCTGTTTTATTGGATTAACTAGATCTTAAATTAATAGGCTTAAAAACTGGATTTAATAGATTTTTAACAGGATGCCCATTTCTGGCAGAGAGTATTGCCACGTGGTGTGAAAGCTTTTACTTCTTCAGTCTTATGAAATTATGAAATTTCAAAAGTTATATCAGCCAAGTTGATGCATGATCATTTTAAGACCCTGTGCATCTACAACAGTCAATTTGACCTTTGCAGTTCAGTGTTGGAGAGAACATCGAAAATTCGTGCATGTGATCTCGGACATGCATTTGCTTGATTTTACCAGACCGGCCGAATGTGTGTGTTAGCCGGAGTCACTTTCAGTCAAAAGAAGTCGAATATTGCTGGAAAACAAAACTTCTTTTATTACAAAACCATTACACATTCAAGCATTATCAGTCTCAACTCTGGCATCTTTTTCCTGTATCCCATACCACTAATGCACTTTGATAATTATATATTCAAAGTTGTTTACAAAGAATATTGGCCACTGGCTGACCTAAGTGAGCAAGACACCCGAGCTGATCACTCTTGGGAATGAAAGGGTTAAATAAACACGTAGTCCCATATACTCCGCTATAATGTCCGTTACTACCATAACCAGAGAACGTGCAGTCTATATGGTATGACCTCGGCTACTAAAAGTCCATTTATGCTTTGCTTGTTTAATTCAATCAATTCCATTTCCACACCTGAATGATCTACGGTATGGCTATAAGTATATCATCTATTAACAAAAATTTATCACTCTAATGTTCATGCCGCTAACTTTTCTGCATACAAAACTAATCGTAGTATAATCTTTGGTACTCTTTGATATAAACATGTTGGAACACAGAAATGAACCTCTCGTGAAAATACATAGTTAACTAGGTTCCCATATATATTCCACTGTCAAAGTCCGCTGCTTGTTAAGGGGGCACTTCCACATTTTTTCAAATCCTTTCCCTAATAACACCCATGCCATGGACTATGCAGGATGTCCGCTCTATGACGATGAAATGATATACTTCTCTAAATTGTGTTTAACTATAAAAATAAACAAAGAAAACATGAAGTTCGATGAACACTCTGCAGTGAGTGGGCACGACCATTGACGGTTTTTTTTTTTTCGAGTATAAACACACACAAGTTTCTGTGTCAAAGTCGCCTTTGGCGCAGATCATTGTCAGTTTCCCTGATATCCGTGTGTTTGTGGCTATTACTTCTGGCACAAGAATTTACCCATACACAACATTATCTCCTTTTCTGTTTACACTGGGCTCCTGCTTGTTCAACTGGGAATAGTTATGTTAATTCTTATGACGGTTTCTACTTGTGCTCAAAAGTAAGCTAATTGGCTCGAACGCTTTTTCTTCACACCTACTCACGAACTTCGTTATGACTGAATTGATCTGTTTATACTTCATCTAAGAGGATGTTGCTGCTTCTTACATTATATGCACTCAAAGAACATTTATTTACACTGTTATTTTCAGGGAGTTAAAATAACTCCCTGAAAATAACAATGTAGCTGTTTACAACGTTTCGACAAATATCTAAACTTAAACAAATCAAATAGCTGGAAGATGTGAAAGAGATAGTACTAAGAGCTAGTGGTTTCTACATGTGCTGCTGCCCTTTGACAGTCTCGTTTATCCAAATAAAGTGACTGCTATAGGCCATCATTCACCGCCATTAGCTCAGTGTAACCCGTTCATTACACAATCAGCTCAGAAAACTTCGGCTATATCACAACACAGAATCTGAATTGCACTTATGTTGTAAACTGGTGCAAACAACTTTGGACATTATATCAGTAAACATATAACATATATATACTGAGATATGAGAAGAGCAATCTAGTAATACAATAAACTACTAACTTTTGATATTCTGGAGACTTCACCTCTGTTATTATTTCTCGGCTACAGTAAAACAATAATCAAGCCATTTCTTCTCCTACTGCAGATAGGATATGGCTTTTCTGGCTTTGTACTGAGTTGAACTGGGCCATTGAAATTGCGTCTCCTGACAAAAATTAAACAGATATAATTAATACTTTCGATAACCAAACTGTGGACATGCATTTACATTGATTCACCAAAATAAATGCTACAAGTAGATGTGCAGCAGCAGAACTGATCAGAAACAAAAACAGAACCGGCATAATCAAATGTGAAAGCAGAGGCCATCATATGTCGGGCTACGCTATGAGCGGATGTTCTATTAAATCTTAATTCCTGGTCCCTCTTTTACTACAACAACTGTTCCTAGCTTATCAGCAGATGTTTTACAATTATGGAATGTCTACTAAAGAAACAGTTTGATGCTATTTTTGCACTTTTCTCTGTTAAGAACTTGGAATTGTTCACAATGAGTACAGATCAATGAGTAGAAAATATCCCTCCACAGCTCACATTTCCAAAGGTTTCGTTTAAAGGTAACACGTATGAAGCAAAGTTCATTTCATGTCAGTACGGACTCGGAGAATTTTCTGTTCCAAAACTAACAAGGTTCTTATTGATATGCTCACTCCGCAAAATAAATGACTTGCGCTAGATAAGCAACAGGACAGAAAGTATAACAGATCCGTTGTTCAAATATAAATAAAAGAAGAATAAGAAACGCTGTTGACCGATGCTAAGCCACCGTCAGCCGTAGCTATGCCCAGAAGTCCTAACTGAAATTTCGAACCGCCAAATTTTTGTTACTTGCAAAATGGTGATAAAAAGGAATTGCAGCCTCAAAATGGAATCCGCAAAATTTATGCTTATACAAAGTATATAGGATAGTACGAAGATATAATTGGACCTCCTATATCAGCACAGAAATCTGACAATCGGAGTATACAGAAAAATAGTACAACAGAGTTCAACAGCCGAACAGCGATTTCCTCAGTTGAGAAAAGTGTCAGCAATTCGGCACGAGAATCTGTCGACTCAGCCGGAAATGTGAGGAAAACACAAATTTCGATCAAAGCTGCAGCAAGTGAGCAGTTCTAGTATAGAATGAGTTCTCACTGGGAGCTTTCATTTGGGTGATCACAACTTTAGATTTCATTTCATTTCCCAATTGAACTATTTTTTAATTTTGTGTGCTTTCAAGCAGAGGAAAAGGGCAATTATGCATTCAAAGTGATCACGATCAATCCTTCGTTCAGTTTTTTTAGTTTCTCGTCTAGCAGAATAATTCTGTTAGTCTTGTTAGTAACGTGTAAGTCGTATTGACCACACACAAACGGACAAACTTTGATTCTTCCAACGCTGTCAGGCAAGACAACAGTTTCTCAATTCAGTATTGCATGCGGTCTGGTCGTGGGCGTAAATTGAAATGGGTTAGTTATTGTACCCTGTAAACTGCAACGGAGTCTTGTGGAATTAGTATAATTTCAGAACCTCGGTGCCGTTTAATAAACTGACCAAAATAAAAGGCAAAGTTAAAAGAAATCAGCTATGGAAACCGAAAACCGGTTCTGTTAATTAGACGTATTTGCAGCGGATAAATCCGCCAAACTATGCAATCCATTCATGATTGTCTGCATAATAAAAGGAAACAATTGTTTTAAACCTACCATGAATCACTTTGCAGCCCAAGCTTGAAGCGTGATAAAGATTGGTCGGAACTTCAGGTGCCGAAATGGCGAGAAAATTACTCGTGCAGTCACACATCGCGGGTTGGGTAACGCATCCAGTTCAGGGCCGGTTTGAACAATGGAACATTTGAATAGCTTCCTGTGTCCGCTCCCGGCTTTCCAGAACTTTTTCGACTTAATTTTGCATGAATAGGAACAGCTAGCAAAAGTGTTAATAAAAAATTGTAATCCGTAGATTAAAGTCGAAAATTGAATTAAACTAAGCTAAATATTTTATTAGGGCGCGTCAATTATATCTATTTTTGTCGAATCGGTTAATAAATAGTCGTTATCCTAAACTTTATAAATAGATAATGAGAGCTGAGTGAACAAAGCCAAGGGTGTCTGTAAAACACGGATACGGAATACGGATTACGATTTACGGAATACGGATTTACGGAATGTGGAATACGGAATACGGAATACGGATTTATGGAATACGGATTTGCGGAATACGGAATACGGATTACGGATTTAAGAAAATGAAAAGAACAATTAATCTATTATTTGCCTGTTTGTCTGTTTGTCTATTTCAATAGTTCTATAGTAGTTCTACAGTTCTATAGTCTATAGTCTCAAATTAGCTGTTGCGATGCCGCATTTCAAAGTAACACCGGCGAGGGAGAGCATAGCCAGCAGCAAGAGCCCATTTTCCACAAACGAGTTTACCTTTTGGTCGAGGGTGCTATGAGGAGGGTCGAGGGTAATAAAATAAAAATTAAAATTAAAAAAATGGCTATTATTATTATTTATTATTTCAAAGAGAAGAGAAAAAAAGAGAAGTCTTTGATCCAAAGTGTTTGCAGCGGCCTTTCTTACCGTCATGGTTGTAGGCACATCGTCTACATCACCGGCGCCGGCCGAGTTGCTCGCCTCGTCTGTTTAATGACACGATAAGAGTTAAAATAACATCACTACCTAACGCCCCACCCCCATAAGAAGTAATAGCGGAACGGTACAGATCCCACGCAACTTCACGACTCGTTGTTTGTTTCTCGGCGCTCTCCAATCATTATACAACTGGTCAAAGTTACAATTGATCCTCAAGTACAGTAACCGTTACATATAAAAAGAAAACCTGGTTGCTTAATTACAGGTAAATTGAGGAATAACAAGCCGCCGAGCCATTCTGGTGATACGGATTCACAAACATAATCAATCACTTTACGACGAATCATAAACATAATTTAGGCATACTCGCCTGCGCAAACCTCCATGTGTGCACGTTTGAAAGTGGACTGCTCGATTGTTTTCTCGGTGTAAACCACGCTGGAAAACCGCTGGAAAATAAAGTGTTCACAGGAGATTCCTGTGCTCATTGTGAATTGTTTGTGGGAGTTTGACAGTAAGAGATAATTAGATCAATATGTTTCCTGTATTTATTGACAGCAGCAATTCAGCATTTACATTTCTCTTTTTTCTCGTCTCTCTGAAATAATAATAAATAATAATAATAATAATAATAATAATAATAATAATAATAATAATAATAATAATAATGATAATGATAATAATAATAATAATAATAATAATAATAATAATAATAATAATAATAATAATAATAATAATAATAATAATAATAATAATAATAATAATAATAATAATAATAATAATAATAATAATAATAATAATAATAATAATAATAATAATAATAATAATAATAATAATAATAAGCATTTCATTTTTTTTTCGACCAAAAGGTAAACTCGCTTGTGGAAAATGGGCTCTTGCTGCTGGGTATGCTCTCCCTCGTCGGTGTTCTTTGCAACGCGGCATCCTGTGTTGACATCGCAACAGCTAATTTGAATCCCCTTGAGACTATAGACTTTAGTCTGGCTGTGGTCAGACTAGAAAGCTAAATCATGATTTCGCACGGGTGTTACTAAAACGCGAAACAGCGAAACAGCGAAACAACGAAACAACAAAACAGCGAAACAGCTAATTATTAACTAAAATTAACGGTAATAACTAATACCGAGATTATTACAGGGAAACAACTAAAATTTACTGCAATAGCTAATACCTATATACGAAGGATGATTATTGACCTATTGCTCAAATAAACAAGCCCGTTGTCGTGTTGCGTCAAGTTGGCATCAATCTGTCTTTGAGCAACGGTATTTCCGGTATTTCCGGAGTGTTGTAACGCGCTATTTTTTTAAAAAGTAACAGCATCAAAGAACAGATTTCCAATCACACACACCGAATACTCTAATGGTAAAATAGCTTAAACTTTTGACGAACACTAGAATGAAGTGACTATATTTAATTGAGTCATTTCCAAGTGGGATCATACCATCACGCCCCACAGTGATATCTGAAAAACAGAGTTTAATTATCAGCAACGGTTGCGGTTCCGTGGGCTAGGGGTTTCAGTACGCCGTGGCCAAGAATGTTCAAATCCCTTAGTTTCACGACAAGATCCCAGATGGATTTGACTCATACAACAATACCTGGGGTTGGATTGAGTTTCTCTGGAGCTTTTTTATCATTAGAGTATTCTGTTCTTTGATACATTTTGATACAACACTCCGGAAATACCGGAAATACCAGAACTCAAAGACAGATGACAACGGGCTTGTTTATTTGACCAATAGGTTCAATAATCATCCTTCTACAACGGGCTTGTTTATTTGACCAATAGGTTCAATAATCATCCTTCATATAAAGGTATTTATAGTTATTGCAGTAAATTTTAGTTAAGAATTCGTTGTTCCCCGTAATAATCTCGGTATTAGTTATTACCGTTAATTTTAGTTAATAATTAGCTGTTTCGTTGTTTCGTTGTTTCGTTGCTTCGTTGTTTCGCTGTTTCGTTGTTTCGCGTTTTAGTAACACCCATTTTGCACCCTAAATCTTGATTAAGGAAACCGCAAGATAAATCGTGATTTAGAAGAGGCGGCATTCGTGCTCTCTTGAATGTATCAAAGATGACAGCTAACTTCATAATCCGATTAGATAAATGAAATAGAACACGTTCTGAAAGGGCAGCATCTCAACTTTGGAGTTGTAAAAACTTTGGCCTTTGCAAACGTTATCATCGGTCTCTTTGCCTTGTTTTGCTAAGAAAATTAATATGGAAAGCCCGATCCAGACGACTGAAAAGAATCAGGATGTTCATGCTCCAGAGGGAACGGAGGAGAAGGCTGGTTGTTGGCTTGCACATCATAGTGCTTTCCGAATTTGCTGGAACGTTAAAGTTAAACGGAGGTCGATCGGACATCTTAAGAGAAGTTGCGAAAAAAGTGCGGGAACTGATAAAAGTGAGTTATGGTGCATGATTACGATCAATACGGGGGCAGACGTCGGCAATTCGATGAAGCGCACGATTGGTTCATGGAACAAGAGTTAGATAAATCACCTTTTAAATCATATTTTGAGATGATTTAGAACGAGAGTTATTTCTTTTAACTAAGCCGCTTTCGATATCACTTTACAACATTAATCAGTGCGGTTTCCACTGGGCAGTTTTTACGGTCACACACAGATTTTGGCTAAATCGCAATTAAGCACTGCTAAATCGTGATTTAACTTTCTAGTGTGACCACAGCCACTTTCACCTGAACTATTGAAATAGACAAACAGACAAACAGGCAAATAACAGGACATTATATCAGTAAACATATAACATATATATATACTGAGATATGAGAAGAGCAATCTAGTAATACAGTAAACTACTAACTTTTGATATTCTGGAGACTTCACCTCTGTTATTATTTGTCGGCTACGGTAAAACAATAATCAAGCCATTTCTTCTCCTACTGCAGATAGGATATGGCTTTTCTGGCTTTGTACTGAGTTGAACTGGGCCATTGAAATTGCGTCTCCTGACAAAAATTAAACAGATATAATTAATACTTTCGATATCCAAACTATGGACATGCATTTACATTGATTCACCAAAATAAATGCTACAAGTAGATGTACAGCAGCAGAACTGATCAGAAACAAAAACAGAACCGGCATAATCAAATGTGAAAGCAGAGGCCATCATATGTCGGGCTGTAACGCTATGAGCGGATGTTCTATTAAATCTTAATGCAAATTCCTGGTCCCTCTTTTACTACAACAACTGTTCCTAGCTTATCTGCAGATGTTTTACAATTATGGAATGTCTACTAAGAAACAGTTCGATGCTATTATTGCACTTTTCTCTGTTAAGAACTTGGAATTGTTCACAATGAGTACAGAACAATGAGTACAATGAGTAGAAAATATCCCTCCACAGCTCACATTTCCAAAGGTTTCGTTTAAAGGTAACACGTATGAAGCAAAGTTCATTTCATGTCAGTACGGACTCGGAGGCTATTTTCTGTTCCAAAACTAACAAGGTTCTTATTGATATACTCACTCCGCAAAATAAATGACTTGCGCTAGATAAGCAACAGGACAGAAAGTATAACAGATCCGTTGTTCAAATATAAACAAAAGAAGAATAAGAAACGCTGTTGGCCGATGGTAAGCCACCGTCAGCCGTAGCTATGCCCAGAAGTCCTAACTGAAATTTCCACGCCCAAACCCCTAAATTTTTGTTACTTGCAAAATGGTGATAAAACTAAAGCAATTGCAGCCTCAAAATTTATACTTATACAAAGTATATAGGATAGTACGAAGATATAATTCGACTTCCTATATCAGCACAGAAATCTGACAATCGGAGTATACAGAAGAATAGTACAACAAAGTTCAACAGCCGAACAGCGATTTCATCAGTTGAGAAAAGTGTCAGCAATTCGGCACGAGAATCTGTCGACTCAGTCGGAAATGTGAGGAAAACACGAATTTCGATCAACGCTGCAGCAAGTAGGCAGTGCTAGTATAGAATGAGTTCTCACTGGGAGCTTTCATTTGAGTGATCACAACTTTAGATTTCATTTCATTTCCCAATTGAACTATTTTTTAATTTTGTGTGCTGTCAAGCAGAGGAAAAGGCCGGGCAATGCATTCAAAGTGATCACGATCAATCCTTCGTTCAGTTTTTTTAGTTTCTCGTCTAGCAGAATAATTCTGTTAGTCTTGTTAGTAACGTGTAAGTCGTACTTACCACACACAAACGGACAAACTTTGATTCTTCCAACGCTGTCAGGCAAGACAGAACAGTTTCTCAATTCAGTATTGCATGTCTGGTCGTGGGCGTAAATTGAAATGGGTTAGTTATTGTACCCAGTGGTAAACTGCAACGGAGTCTTGTGGAATAATTAGTATAATTTCAGAACCTCGGTGCCGTTTAATAAACTGACCAAAATAAAAGGCAAAGTTAAAAGAAATCAGCTATGGAAACTGGAAACCGGTTCTGTTAATTAGACGTATTTGCAGCGGATAAATCCGCCAAACTCTGCAATCCATTCATGATTGTCTGCATAATAAAAGGAAACATTCGTTTAAAACTTACCATGAATCACTTTGCAGCCCAAGCTTGAAGTGTGATAAAGATTGATCGGAACTTCAGGTGCCGAAATGGCGAGAAAATTACTCGTGCAGTCACACATGGCGGGTTGCGTAACGCATCCGGTTCAAGGCCGGTTTGAACAGTGGAACATTTGAATAGCTTCCTGTATCCGCTCCCGGCTTTCCAGAACTTTCTCGACTTTAATTTTGCATGAATAGGAACAGCTAGCAAAAGTGCTAACTGTAATCCGTAGATTAAAGTCGAAAATTGAATTAAACTAAGCTAAATATTTTATTAGGGCGCGTCAACTATATCTATTTTTGTCGAATCGGTTAGTGAATAGTCGTTAATCATAAACTTTATAAATAGATAATGAAAGCTGAGTGGACAACGCCAAGGGTGTCTGTAAAACACGGATACGGAATACGGAATACGGATTACGATTACGGAATAGAGAATACGGAATACATATTTACGGAATACGGAATACGGATTACGGATTTACGAAAATGAAAAGAACAATTAATCTATTATTTACCTGTTTGTCTGTTTGTCTATTTCAATAGTTCTACAGTATAGTAGTTCTACAGTTCTATAGTCTATAGTCTCAAATTAGCTGTTGCGATGCCGCGTTTCAAAGTAACACCGGCGAGGGAGAGCATAGCCAGCAGCAAGAGCCCATTTTCCACAAACGAGTTTACCTTTTGGTCGAAGGTACTATGAGGAGGGTCGAGGGTAAAAAAAATGAAAAAATAAAAAAATTGAAAATGCCTATTATTATTATTTAAAAATAAAAAATAAAAAAAATGGCTATTATTATTATTTATTATTTCAAAGAGAAGAGAAAAAAAGAGAAGTCTTCGATCCAAAGTGTTTGCAGCGGCCTTTCTTACCGTCATGGTTGTAGGCACATCGTCTACATCACCAGCGCCGGCCGAGTTGCTCGCCTCGTCTGTTTAATGACACGATAAGAGTTAAAATAACATCACTACCTAACGCCCCACCCCCATAAGAAGTAATAGCGGAACGGTACAGATCCCACGCAACTTCACGACTCGTTGTTTGTTTCCCGGCGCTCTCCGATCATAATACAACTGGTCAAAGTTACAATTGATCTTCAAGTACAGTAACCGTTACATATAAAAGAAAATGCTGGTTGTTTAAATACAGGTAAATTGAGGAATAACAAGCCGCCGAGCCATTTCGGTAATACCGATTCACAAACATAATGAATCACTTTACGACGAATCATAAACATAATTTAGGCATACTCGCCTGCGCAAACCCCCATGTCGCGTTCCCAGCACCACTGACACGGGGTGTAGCGTGCCGAAGTTCGCCAGTTTAACCAATGCGTACAGGTAGTAGACGGACAGCGAGATTTAAGCGGTTTAATTCAGGCTGGGCCGACTTCACAAGTACACAGATACGGTAAAAACTATAAAACAAATAATTACAGGAGTTTAAGGAACGGAAAATACGCTTCTTACAAATCCGAAAGGATCAGAGGTCGACAGGTTATCACTCACGTTTGGTCTTGACTCCTGAACTACGAAACTCCAAAGAAAGCTCCTAAACTTCAGTAAAACTCCGATAGAACTCCAATGACTCCTGATAGTTGTGTGTTCTAACTCCGACTGAATTGACTAAGGCTTTGTTCTAAATAACACACCTAAATTCCTAAAATTGTGCGGCCAGCAAACGGATATGACGTAATCAATTGAATCAATGCTCTCTTTTAACAAAACAATCAGTCTCTATATATAAACGGTTCCTTTGTCTGTAATCATGACACTCCATGTGTGCACGTTTGAAAGTGGACTGCTCGATTGTTTTCTCGGTGTAAACCACGCTGGAAAGCCGCTGGAAAATAAAGTGTTCACAGGAGATTCCTGTGCGTATTGTGAATTGTTTGTGGGAGTTTGATAGTAAGAGATAGTTAGATCAATATGTTTCCTGTGTTTATTGACAGCAGCAATTCAGCATTTACACTTCTATTTTTTCTCGTCTCTCTGAAATAATAATAATAAATAATAATAATAATAATAATAATAATAATAATAATAATAATAATAATAAGCATTTCAGTTTTTTTTTCGAACAAAAGGTAAACTCGCTTGTGGAAAATGGGCTCTTGCTGCTGGCTATGCTCTCCCTCGCCGGTGTTTCTTTGCAACGCGGCATCGTGTGTTGACATCGCAACAGCTAATTTGATTCCCCTTGGGACTATAGACTTTAGACTTTCACCTCAACTATTGAAATAGACAAACAGACAAACAGGCAAATAACACATTAATTTTTCTTTTCATTTTTTCGTAAATCCCTATTCCGTATTCCGTAATCCGTATTCCGTATTCCGTATCCGTGTTTTACAGACACCCCAACGCCAATTACACAGCAACTAATGTCCGGAAGTTCCATCTTTTTCCCGCATCCTCAAAATAACTGTTCCCAAACTGCTATTTATAATGGTAATAGGACTGAGTGGAGTCCGATTCGGTCTGTAATCATACGAGTGATTACGAAATCGGACGACCGCGCTTCGCGGGAGTCTGATTTCGTAATCACGAGTATGATTACAGACCGACATCGGACGACACGAAGTCCTCTTACCAATTAATCATAAATATTACAATTTCTGAGAATGAAATGATCATATAGCTTCAGCGTCTTCTCCTGTACTATACATAAAAACAAAGCATCAAGAAGTACTTCATCGCCGATCTATTTTAACACGCGCGTACACACGGTTCGGCGTTTGTAAACACGCCGCTTGTTCGTAGTTATCTAGCTCTCAGTTATATCAACTTAAAATACTTGAGAGAAAGAAGAAGCTAATTTACCCAATGATTTGAGTTGAATGCGGATTTTTGAAGTAAAAGTAAAAAATGTGTAAGTTCTTTACACTCAGTAAAAATCAGTAAACCCATCACGAACTCACAAATTGAAAGACAGTTTATTTCGACTTTTCAGGTTTACATTTTTTAACATAACAGGTACTTTGAAACTCAGAATACTAGTTTATTTTTTTCACAGAAGTTTACTCCAAAGCATTCAAAGGAAATATTCAAGACTGAAAAAATCTGTATCTTAGCGGGTCGGCACAGCAATTACAAACTTACCGATTTCTTGACGGCTTAATTTTCTAGGAGCGTTTGTCCATCACAGTCCATCACAACAAAGTTAAGTTTCTTCCATGATTTTGAAATGAATTAACGACGTTCATTGACATTGGCCGAGCCGTAAGTTTCAGAGTGTCTATAGCACAGCATGCTGGCGATGTCGTGAACTAAACAAACGCGCCCGACCGGCGAAAATTTCCTGTCTTCTTTCGTTACATAGTGACTGTTCACGTTCTTTGATTGACCACAAACTGTTCCTTGCATGTTAAGTTGTCCAAGAATTAACAAAATTCGCCTTTCGAGAAGCCACAAACTCACACCGGCAATCGAGTTTTCCACTGAAAATCAATGTAACGCTGATTGGTGCATTTAAATTTCACTCTTGCTTATGATTGGTCAAGCCAACTGTCCGATTACAGAACAAAGAAGTATCCGATTACAGAACAATAGGTGTCCAATTAATGATTAATCGGGGGGTTTATGAACCAATCACATTCGAGGAAATTGTAATATTTATGATTAGATAATTAATTGCCTCCGACAGAACCTTTACCACCTGGTTCTACTAGAAATACGATAATCGCAGATATCCCCTCGCTCAGTAGTGGGTTTTCGGAAAGCGGGATTCTTGTTTATTTTCGGTTCGGAGATTATTTAAAATTTTTTTTGCAAACCACGGCTGTGTAGCGACGTCACCAGTCGGCCGCTAAAAAAAATCTTTTTCGCACGGCAGTCTGGTTTAGTTCAGACAACGTGCACAGTCTGCAATTTTCGTAGACACTAAGCTGAACTTCAAAATTCGCTGAGACAACATTTACACGCAACTACAGAATACTCCCGAGGCTTGAAAGCCAAGCAAAGTCGATCTTGGACACCGAATTTTTTTGTTTTTTTTTTTCTTTACTTTATAAGTTTAATACGCTTCTTCGAGTGTGACAAAATTTAGAGCCGTCAAAGCGAGTCGCTTGTTTACACGCTTTCGAAGTCTCGGGACCGTGTGAATTTTGGCAGGTATTCAATTTTGAACATAACAACTTTTCAAACTGCGTTTGACGATTTTAAAATCTTTGACAGAAAAAAGAAATCAAGTCACTAAATAATACAAGGTCCGATTGTATTGAGCGAGCAAACCCGGTCACTAAATAATACAAAGTTCGATTGTGTTGAGCGAGTATCTTACGGGGTCCCGCTAGTAGACAATAATATACAATAGACTGTAATTGTTTAATTTGGAAAGCAGTTGCCGGATATTTTCTACTTTAATAGCCTTCAAAAAGCAAAAGCATTTTAACCCGGTTACATTTTATCCTTGAATACAGTGTGCCAACAAACGCGGCGACAAACCTTCACAGCATGTGTGAGACTGTCAGTGAAATTATGCAAATATGTCAGGAATCGGATGACACAATCTTGCACGAAGGCACTCTGAAATAGCTTTGAAAACTAGCGAAAAGATCACAGTATAATCCTACTTGGCCTTCATCACAGTTCCCGGGGCATCAAACGACAAAATATACGGCAATTGTTGAAATACCATAATGATAACACGACCGTCATTTAACAAAAGCGTTGTACGTTAATTGATGTAAATTTTCAAAACTCACCGGTTCCTGAAAGCCATAGCTTTAGCTCTTTTCCAGCAAAGGAAACAAAACCCAAAACACCATTGTTTACGTCTTCAATGATTTCAAAGTACGCTGTATAGAGCAGTCCTTATACAGTACGAAAATTCCACTTTCCATTGTATTGTGTCGTCATCTTGTCAAACTTGGATTCTGAAAACTACATTCCTGTTATTGTAAAAGGTGAAATTTGCCACGATGATTGTTCGATTTCCACCAACTGTATTTTGCTATTTCTTTCTGAAGAAGTGTCTGCGTTTTAACACAGTACTGGCGTCTGGGATTGTGTTCAGGTCGACCAGTTGTGCCTTTAAGAATCCGTTTCACGGCTAGTAAGCTTGTTGCCTCCCATACACCGGCAAAATATCCGGGCAAATTACAGCCGTCCGTCGAACTGCTTGGCCTTGTATCTGCATCTTATTGTACAAAATCACTTCCGTTCGTACTCTTACAGCTACCGCATGTCACTAAGAAAATGGAGGTTTACAGTTAAGCTGCCGATGTAACCTCGCAGTGGTCGCTCGACGCGGATGGCCCTGGGGACGAGTCGTACCCCCCACACACACACACACACACACACGAACATTAAATTTCGAGATGGCGACACGCTTGGAGTCTTCAAATGATACGATTTTGCTGCATTAGCGTCGTGATTATTTCCCTCACTTCGTTCGGGGATTAGGAAGTCTAGTTTCTGGTGGGGGTCGGAAACGGACGAGCCGCTAAACGGAAAAAGGTCAAGTTGTTAAAACAGAAACTAAAGAAGCGCGAGGTGGAGGGCAACATGGGTCGTGCCATTATGCACAACTGTTCCAAGTTGTCAGTTGATTAAATCAGGAATTATGGATGAAACGTACAGCGGAAACATCCCGATTTTTCGAACCTCCCGATTATTCGACCCAAAACTCGTTTCCCTTGGACCTGTTACACTGTAATTTTACCCCCGATTTCTCGAACTTCTGATAACTCGAACCAATTTTCGTTTCCTTGAAGAACAAAAAAAAAAAAAAAAAAAAAAAAAACGGGATTCCACTGTAGTGCACTCATCTCAAACTTTTATACCATGAACCCTACTGCAGTCCAAATGTTGTAATGGAGATCTCGGAAGAAGACTGTGCAAGCAGATCAGCTTGACCGGAACTTCAGATGCTGAAGCGAAGCCGAAGTCACGAAATGATATCCGACTCAAGTATTCCGATTATGCATATCCGCTGTATCTTTATCTGAAAGAGAAGAACATTCCTGTCTCGTACCTGATGTTTCTTTGGCTGATTTCTGATCCCTTGAAACGAAATATAAGTTTTAGTAAAGTCGAAGAAGAAGACAAGTCAGGAAATGTCGGTTTCATCGGATGCCATAAATTTGCATTAATTCGACATCCGGTCGGAATACTGAAGCGCCACGGTGAAGCTGGGACACATACATGGCACACTATTGCGCGCAATGTTGCATGCACATGCAATCAATTAGGTGAACCCCACGGGTCATTAAATCGCTCGGTGCCGCCAGTTTGAATTCAAAACGAGGCTAAAGCACCATTCGAGGAGTTACATGCACAAATTTGCGCGGTGTGAAGGCCTTGGGCCTCACTGAGCATTACTCGGAGGGGGGAAGAAATGAGGCACGTCCGAAATCTACAAAATTGCTTCAATAAGCTGAGATGATTGTAGCACTTACTCTATATTCTTGGATAGCCCTCTCAACTTGGTTCGACTCCCTGCAAAACCGCTTTTGCAGGAGGTTTCTCACTCTTAGTTTCATTTTCTGGACACCTCATTCACGTCCGCCATTTTGTTAAAAAAAGGATGGGGGGATACCACGCGGTCGGGTGGGGGGAGAGACGGGGAAGAGAGCCTGCGTACAAAATCCCTTTGGTTGATTTTCGAAGACATCGACTGCGTCAATCTGGCGGATTGTGCAGATAACAAGTTCAGTAATTGCGGAACAGTTGTCGAACACAGTGGAATCGGGTAAGGAAAGAGTCTGGAAATGAGAACGGATTGTTTGTGTGACACAGTACACGTCACACGGAGCGGGATACGCCACTTTAGCGCGCGACTTTTGACTACACATGATCCTACTCCGTCACTCTAAAAGGTTTTATCCGTTTCTGGAATTGAATAAAGTTGAACATGTCCTCAAACGCGATGGGTCAGTCTGTTGTAGTTGCCAACGTTAAACCAATCTCGTACCCAGACCTTCGCTGCCTTACGGCGAAACATGCGCCGTGAGACAGCGAAGGGTATGGGTACTAAATTATGATGTAAAGGACGAAGAAAACTCTGTATTCAGAATATGTACAATCCTTTATTATACCTTAAACTTTACTCTTCATTTGAATAAATGATTAATTTACGGATTACACTACCTTTCCAGGGCCCAATTCAATAACATTTACACTTAGGTTGCGTTTGATTGGATCTATTCCGGACTAGGAATAGCTAAAATGACCCAACGTTTTGCTTGTTCTGGGGCAGATTTTGAAATTTCGAAATTGTTTTAAAAACCTCCATGTTTGCATTTTAAACAACTCAGTATACATCCTAACCGTAATGAGCTCCAAATCAAATAATTTTACCGATCAGCAGCGCTTTTCCTATTCCGAAATAGGCCCAATCGAACGCGCCATATCGGACCATACTTCCAACACTAAAAAAACGAGCTCTAATCTTTTGAAAGCCTGCACAAGGTTACGGATGCGACATAACAGTAGTAGAGAAATTGGTCCAACTTCTGATACATGCTTGCAAATGTTTCATTGATTAATTTGGCTCCACACTGCGCTATTGAAACCGTTAAGACCTTGGTTTGGTTTAAAACCAAATCAATATATAAATAACATGCACATGTTTACTGTAATCTTTGTTACTCCCTACAGTTGCCAAGATTTCCATTCAAACTTCCAAAGTTTTGCGCTCTTAGTGAAAGAGGTATCTGTTCAGGAGATAAATTGAGCTGAAAACGCGAGCTGATCAAGAGCCTGAAAATTCCTACTCGTATTTATTTAAACCAAGAAACGTGCACATTATTTGTGATAACCTACTAACTATGAAGTAAAGAACCTTGGTTGGGATTTCCCGCTTTTTTGCAAGGCTCTCGCGCGCATGTGATTGGCTGAAGTTGTATTTTTTTTCTGACCGCAGTAAGCGGGCTGGGAAGCGTTAAGTTTTTTCTTAGTAACACAAAGACACGAACTTTGGGATTTTTCCCCCAGAGACGCAATGACTGTATCGCTTGCTAAGTACGTTATTTCCTCACTGCGGTTAAGAAAGCCCTAGTCTAACAAAATTTAACTAAACGTGGTCTTCACAAACCGACGCCGATGCTCTAAAAATGCAATTTAACCTTTGACTAACCCAGGTTTACGGAGTCTGTCTGAACTTCAATTTAGCGATAAACCACTTCTAAACTAGACTTTGTTAAAAAAAAAAAAAAAATCGGCCAGACAGGCTTATAAATGAACTTGACGGTCCTCGAACAACAGAAATTATTCCCATATTTATCATTTTGCAATAGTTAGGAATTACTAACGTACTTATAAGTCCCAATGACACGTAATCGAGTAGTAAAAACCTAATGAAATAAATGTTCGTTACAACAGCAGTTCCCACTATTTCGAGCAATGTTTAAAAAGCCCTCTCGTTGCTATGCTTTGCGCGCCCATGTCTATATTTACATTCGGTAGCTCGCCTTAATTTCTGAGGCATCCACGTTGTGTATCGACTTTCTTAAACTCATTAATAATTCAAGATTTATTATTAGCCAAACAGTGCATCGCATTTGGTCAGGTGGACGGGTTTTGATATGGTGTTTAACACTGGTTCGATTTCCAACTCTGGGGGTTAAACCTCCAAACAATAATCGCATTCAACCGAAGCGGCTTCGTGCTATCATTGTTTTCGGTGTTTGGAACCTCTCATCAAACACTCGTACTCATTTTGAAACAACGTCGCCACTGGCCATATTCAATGCCCTGTCTGAGTTTATGCTGAATTTTTCCAAAATAAAAATGGCTGCCGACAGTTATTGGGCGCGCAAAGCATTATCGGGGCTTCTTTACTACAGATAAATGAATACAAATCTTGCTTCAAGAAAATGGACACTAAGTGGGGATTATTTCATCACCTTTTGCAAGATCACTGCAAGAGCAAACAACCATAAAAAAAGGATGAATGTTCTTATCAATTTTTGTATGCTGCTAATTAGACTCTCAGCCAAACCACTGGAAATCGGTAAGAAACGAAGATTGGTTTTAGTTCCTAAACACAAAAACAACGCAACAGTTTGATGGCGAAATAGATTAATGTCAGTTTTAGGCCAGATGAAGCTAATATTCTTCTCAAACGAGTCGAGGAAACGAATTGCGAATTTTTGCTTTCGATTTTCGGGGGGCCCTGAAAATGGCTGCTCGAGGATTCTGGCGCGCAAAGGACTGTGGTCTCGAGGGCCTCTTCAAGTAAAACGAGTAAGAGTCTGTACCAATCAGAACAAAACAACAACACTTCGTTCGCAACGTCTTTACGGAACTGGTGTAATCTTTGACAACGGTTCATCACGTGATATCAAAGCTGGATATTTCGGTATAAATTCTCTCGCAAAAGTACTAACACATAAAAGTGAACATGATATTCGTTTAGGCTGGTGAGCTGTTGTGGAACAAAGGAGTGCTGTTTCTTTCAGAAAAAAAGGTTAAAACCATAACAGTTACGAAGTCATATCTATGAAACTGGTGAAAAACACTCGAACACAATTCAAAGTGTTGTCAGCGTTCGAGGCATTCAACACAAACGTCTTGGAAACATCTCAGTTAACACCTACACATTGCTTGTGTTATGTTTTTAGCAGTTCTGCACAGATCGCTGCACATTTTGAAGTGGGAAAACCGACACTAAGAACTTGAAATCTCTGTTTGAGTTTCAAATAGTTTTCTCTGCAACAAATGAATAATAATGAATAAGAATAAGACTGTTGACTGTTCCCGCTACACTGATAAACTACGACCAGATAGTCCAGTCGTCTTTCTAATAAATATGTTATACATTTTACACGAAACAAGTCAACCAAAACCTGGACGTGTAAAATAAGCTTCAGTAGCCATCTTCATCACTACTGCTGAAGGAGGACTTTTGAGGCTTGGAGCTACAGGAAAGGAAACAAATATGCGATTTATATAAGGATTGTGTATCACGTAACTTGTGAGATATGTGTAATCAGTTGAATGTAATATGTGATGTAATGTGTTCCCTTGATGTTATTGATTGTACATAATTTTGTAAAAGGCGTTAGTGAATAAGCAAATAATCCAGAGCTCTCTTCATTAAAATGAACACACCATCGCGTAATTGAATGTTCCAAAGTATAAATGAAAGTTCTATTTCTGGTAAGGGCAAAACTGGGTGAAATAAATTAGCTATCCTCAATTAAGGTGGCTCGAAACAGTTTTTTGACGCGCAAATACTGAGTAAATCGAAATTTCATCAGCTTGGCCTACTCGTCTTCCACATCGAAAACCTGACTCCGAAAGACACATTGATAAGACAAGGGACATGTGCGACGCAAATACCTGGCAAACACAGGAAACTTTTCCCACCTTCGCTAATTTGTATTAGGTAAGTAGTTGACCAGTAAAACATTTCATGGTTGAATGTCGTGCCTATGAGTTAATACGGCTAATAACGTGACGCCAACGCAGGCATCATTTATCATACAAAAACTTGTTGGTGGAGATAACTGACCCTTTATACACATCTATGTTAAATCTAAAAAGGAATATAACTGATTTTATCAATTATTTTTTCTGAATCTGAAAACAAGGAGGAAAATTTAACAGGAAATTCCTCGGTAGATGTCTGGTTATTAGCATATTCGTAACACAGTCGAACCCCGCTACTTCGAAGTCTCACGGGACGTGAAAAGAAATTCAAAATAGCAGGGTTTCGAAATAACAAAGCTGGCATCAAATTACAAGAGTTTGTATTTGTATTGTATATTTGAAGAAGGGCTGATCCATAACTGTATGTAAGCATGCTAAGACAAACTCCCAAGCTTTCACAACAAAGCAGATGTGACACTGCAAGTTGTCAAGCAATATTACGTCACCGAATGATAAATCAATACGAGTTCATTAAACTTCGATATTCCAGCTGTGCTCTGGTGTCTCCTGTTGTTTGTCCATAAAAGTTGACATAGAGTTCGAAATAACGGGGTCGAATTTAGGCCAAGGGGACCAAGGATCAGTTCGAAATAGCTGGGAGTTCAAAATAACCGACTTCGAAATAGCCGATAGTAAATGACTGAAAAAATGACGGTAAGTCCAGGGGGATTTGGCCTGACTTCGAAATAACGGGGACTTCGAATTAACCAAGTTCGAAATAGCGGGATTCGACTGTATAAAACTTTATAGCACATATGCGTGACACTCAAAGTAACCAAGAAATACTGTACATATATATGCTAAGTCGATTTTAACGATAAATGTTCTAGCATTAAAGCCACGTTGCTAAATTGTTTCTTCTTTTGCCCCAGAAAGAAACTTTCATTTATAATTTGGAACACACAATAACGCCATAGCACTTGAAGGTAACCCCTCAAACGTTCGTTTTAAGCTCCTCCTCCTCTATTCATGGTTAATTTCTGTTTTGCTTTGCGCACATGCTCAAATATGGACTAGGAAGATTCCTTATTTGGAAGTCCATTGTTTACACCACCGGGAAACATTCTGGTGAGACTGAATACATAAGGCTCGTCCCCCACCTCGTGGATAATAGCAATTTGGAATAGGTACTGGCTTACTTGTAAAGCATGTTATCCTCTTCATCAGAGTCATTCAACATTGAAAATGTCGACTGATCTTTGATATTTGATTCTGCAAAACGAGAAATACCACTTTAATAGATATAATCAAAGTCTAAAGTAGTTGCGGGGAGGGTTAACACTACCAAACCTTTATGAGACAAAAACTTACCATAAAATGCATTTTTGGACAGCGAGTACACGAACGCCATTGTGTACAGGTAAAAGTTGAGAAGACCGTATAGAGTCAAGAATTCTGCAGGTACTGAATGTCAAGGAAGATGTTTGTTTGCACATCGAACAACCTCTCTTTTTCGAGGTAAATCACAACTACAGAAGCTCAGGACACAAACGATATCTGTCGAGTCCAGAATAAGACAGAACACAAGAAATTAAAGTAGCAAGGCCGCTGAAAGCTCGCCCATCCAGTCACGCTATCTCTAGCTTCGTTACGTAAACAATTTAAATGCAGTGAGTCAGTTAAATACTAACTTTCATCAATTACTCAGTATAATTTGAAGTAAAGGAAATTATTGGTTTGTGTGAGCTAATATTTCATACTATTAGAAAACAGTGGACACTTTAAACAAATAGAAACAAAATAAGGATAAAGCATCGCCGACAAGGAGAAGCATTGGTGAACTCAACAACAGTAACGAGACGCTTCCACCACTAACACAAACGTCCTCCGCAATCGTCAACGAACACAAACAACCGCCCACATTCTGCCCACGTACCGACCACTACCGACCAGTCACACTTGTTCACAATTACCAATCCATTTTACACCTCAAAAATTAGGCATTATGACTAATTAACTTGACAAACTCTTCCCTTTGGTCTGTTTGACCTAGAGTTGCTTGCTTGCATGGCTAACTATCAATGCTCCTTCACGTGATGGGGTTCATTGTTGTTTGACGAAATTCAGTATGTTTCTGTTCTGACGAAGGTTTAACGTTCGAAACGTCATCCAACACGTTCTTTACAGCGTTGAGCATATCCACATCAACCTACGAAAATAAAGTATGAACTAAAATGTCAGCAGAAAAGGATATAGTTTTGATAACGTATCGCCAGGTCTGCAACGAAGTTGTCTTCCAGGGCTGTTGTGCCGAACCTCAGCGCAGTTATTACCAAACTGTGTACGGACGAGAAATGTGTCAGTCAAGATACCACGTGGCTTCCGCTAGTACCCAGAGGTCGCACTTCAAACTTTCCCCAACCCAAACTCAAAGAAATCTCCAATTTTATCACTTTACATTCACGTGATCGGATATCGTTTCCTCAGCCAATAAGCGCGCGGAAAGTACAATCAGGAATAAGAAGCCCATATAATATAATCTATATATGGAATAAATCTCTGCGTGCGTCGTATCGACTGTCGGCCATGTTGGATTAGAACAGACTTCCTTAATTTCTCCATTAAATCATTTTTAACTCAGAAGAACCTCTCGTCTCGATGGATCATTTAAGAAAATGGTGATCCGTATAGAAACCCGTACGCACAGAGCGCTGTTTCACTTCAAGATATTTTGCGCACTCAACCGATCAACCAACAAGTCAACATGATCCAAGTTCCCGATTGCCTCTTTTGTTGTAAATTTTAACATACAGCGGGAATTCCAATGTGTTGCAATACAGTAAAACCCCGCTATCTCGAACTCTCTAGGGAAGCGAGAAATAGTTCGAGATAGCAGGGTTCCACTAAAGGAAATTTCTACCAAGTTCATTCAAGGGAAATCGACGAATTCTGTTCGAGATAGCGGGAAGTTCGACACAACCGAGTTCGAGTTCTACTGTACGTCATAATAAATATCCGCCAACACCCGAATTCTGAGCTGCGGTGTTGGCGCCTCAAATTGACCAGAAAACAATTTAAAAAAAATCGGACAGCGCAGCATGCACAAAATAACTAGGAAATCGATAATTTATACTTGAAGAATTCATATAAAAATATTAATTTTTGCTTACAAAATGTCACTGATTGTGCGTTTTTGCAAAACCCGCAATTCAGAGATTGCTATCACGAAAAGTTGCGTGACAGAAACCTCTGTCCCGCACGGTAGTTTATGCATCGCCTCTCCTGCAAAAATAATTTCAATTTTCCTTGACCAAGCGCATTTTCTCTGACTTCTAAGTTAAAACGTCCTGTTTCTCTGACCAAGATCAAAACTTTTGTGCAAACTGTTGAGTATAAAAATACTTGTTGATGTTGTTCCCCTAAACTTGAAAATAATTTTTTCCCTGATACATTTAGTTCAGTCCTTCGTTGCTATAGTGTACAGTAAACCGATGCAAATCTGCAAGCTATGGCGAAAACAATAAAGTCATTTCACGTAACTGACCTGATCGTTAACACAATCACCATCAGGGCGGTCAGGAACTTCAAACGGATATCTGCAGTAACAAACATCGTTACTCACACAAGTACGTCAAATATTCACTTCGTCATGCACAGTGCAAGCACCCAACGAGGATGTTTCTTAAAACACGTTTCTTTGCGCAAATACAATGAATAGCTTCCCCAAAAGTAGTTTTTTTCGGCTTTATTTTTTCTGTTGCTAGCAAACACAGAGTTGTTCCACATTCCCAGGAAGGCAATTTCCGACTGCCATTTTCCAGCAGAGCAGTCCCCTTAAAAATTTCCCAGCCACTGATCAAAATCCCTTTTTTTCCCAGCCAGAATTAATAAACTACCGCTTGCAGGCTTTAGAATACATATTTTTCGGCGGCGCAAAGCGACAGGCGGAAACTCTGTCTATTTTCGCAGGCTATGCAAGACTCGATTTTGCCAGCGGCCCGAAATGAGTGCTCTTTTTTCTCAGCCAGCAGTGAAGGAAAAATAAAACGCCTGCCAGCACAGGATGCTGTGTGGAACATACTTTGCGGAACAGC
Source organism: Plumapathes pennacea (assembly GCA_964036295.1). NCBI lineage: Eukaryota > Metazoa > Cnidaria > Anthozoa > Antipatharia > Myriopathidae > Plumapathes > Plumapathes pennacea. Next base: position 10,978,180 of record OZ038462.1, read on the forward strand.
TCCGATGGCTGCTCCTCTGCGCAGCATAGATATAGAGCTGCTTGACCTTGCCACTGCCAAAGGCGAATTTTACTCAAGCTAGAAAATTCACTAAACCGTCAGATGTTTTTTGGCAGCCCAAGTGAAGCACATAAATATACAAATGGCCTCCAGTCAACGTGAAGAATACACAAAATTCAAGGGGCCTTCGCAACCACGCTCCTTTGCGCGCCGAAATCTTTAACTCGTCATTTTTAGAGCCCTCGATAATCGAAAGCAAAGTCCAAATCGTTTGAGATTACTTTCCTTTGGCCGCTGTCAAACCTAGTAAAGAAGAAATTCCCAGAATTTTCCTTGTCTTGTTAATACACGCGATATCGATGTTCTTGTTTCAAGGAAAGTTGTTTGGTTTCTTTCACAGTTTACTTTGGACAGGAAAAACAAGGCAGTGAAAAAGGACATAAAAGCACCACCACCAACAACACAATGAAGTGAATAAATACTTACCAAAGAATGGCATGGTCCTGAGTTCACTGTAGGCCCGGGCAAGCAAGTAGATAAGATACACAAGATACAGCGCCCCAATTGTGAAGAAGAACACTTTGAGTCCCTAAAGAAGCAAGTGATGTAGTAAGCAGAAGCACGAAAGAGAAAGACAGACAGAGACTGAGTAAAAGAAATACTGAAGAAAGAGTGAGAGGTGCAGAAAAAAAAATACAGGTAGAAAAGAACGACAAAGAACGAAAAAATCTTAGAGAAAGGCGGGAAAAAGAACGAAAAAACTTAAAAAAAGCCCGGGGGAGGGGTACTCCCATATTATTCCTATATAGGGATCATTTTCTGGGTCCTCTGTCCTAAACAGGGTATAAAATTTTACATTTTCGTGTCTTAAACAGGGTTATCTCCCGAAGATCTTCTCCTCCTCCCCTACCCCCTCGACCACATTTTAGCACTCGCGCGATTCATTCGTATGCTCCGGTAGAAATGCGTGCAACGCAGGCTAACTTATCTTTGTCTTGAATAGTTCAGTATTGAACAGGGTCACAAATTAGAGCACTTTGTCTTAGACAGAGTAGCAAAATTTACATCTTTGTGTCTTGAATAGGGTCAGGGTTTTATAGAGTCAGCGGAACCTCCATACCCAAACTCTTACTGAGTACCACCCCCACCCAAAACGAATTATCACACTAACCATGAAGTGTCCGATATCTATCTTGTACTGGTACGTGGGATCTTGCAGTTCATTGTACCTAAACAAAAAGAGTTTCTCGGCAATCAATACAGTTATATTTGCATAATCAAAAGAAACATAATTTATGACCACTTTTCGCAAAAAACAGTACAAAGTTGAACAACAAGTCAATACACTACGGGAAAAAGAGCAGGGTTATCCTATTTTATGAGATACTGAAAGTGAATGTTTCTCAAGTCCTTTCAAGAGTTATCAAGGAAACTATATACTGAAGACTGTTGCCAAGAAAACCAAAAATGACTTACTGTTGCCATGATGACAGTGTGAATGCTGACACCCAAAGCAAGCCAACAATGAGAAGTTTGGGTAGGTAGAAACTGCACAACTTTCTCTCACTCTGTGATGAATATACAAGAGACAAGCTCACTTACTGAAGGGCAGATCAAAGTCAAATGGACCCATTCAGTTCACAGTCACATGGTCTGAAGTGGGTAAACATAAAAGGACGCCAAAATAGCAGACGCAATCATAAAATGAACGGAATCAACCACATCTTTGCCAAAGCTGTCATTTACTCAAAGATGTAATATAATATTTCACTCATGTAGTACTTGCTTTACCCTTTTCAGACCATGTGACAGGTGAAGCTGAATGAGTCAAATTATGATAAACAAGAGTTATTACCAAAGTGTTCAGTGCTGACAAAAGTTGCACATGATTGTGAATGTAAGGGACAATTCTAACTACTGTTACACTACTGGAATGCTCCAGCGTCAGTAAGAACTGGTTTTGGTTTGTGACGGCGCAGACATAATACTTGTATGCCAACCTGAGGTTGGTGTTGAAATGTGTAATCATGCCCAACCTGGCTTGTGGCATCAACCTTAGTTTGCACATTATGCTGTTATGGCTACACCTTGATAACAGTAATTCTTGATATAATCAGGTCATAAACAAATTCAGGAAATAATTGCTCTCGTGGCCTCTTGCTACCAATCATCAGTAAAGTAATGTAGCTGCTTTTTGAGCCAAAACCTATAAGAGGGTGAATGTTTACCTGTCTAATTCCATGGAATGCACACAACCAAAACAACAGCAGCATGCACAGGAATGAAGCTTGGAAAACTGAGTCAAACATCCCTGGAACCCAGCTGTCCACAAGAAAGTTGAGAGGGAAGAGTGGATCTGAAAAACGAAAAATTTGTTCAATTCAACAAAGCCTCATCAAACTTTGAGTGTGGCTGGTTGTGGTGCTGGTGGATGATTTTAAGTTTAAAATCCTAAAAAGAATATGGGGTACTGATCAAAACAGTTGGCAGAATACCACATACCTAAAACAAAAACAGAAATCCCTGGAAAAACAATTACTGTCACCACAAGTATAATACTGGAGCAATAAAATCACCTCCAGAATGTGAAAAGAGCAAAGGTCAGAGTAAACAACCACATACCGGCCCTGTACCAACCACATACCAACCATTCACATTATACCAACCATGTATATTGGATGTGTACCATAACCAATCACATTCATGTACCAACCAATTTAAAGTAAACATGCACCAATCATGTACATGTACCAACCACATACCGACCCGACATACTACAACCACATCGAACACGTACCAACAACATACCAAACATGTAATGTACTGACCACATACCATGCAACCATGAAAAAACCAGACACTGACCTGTAGTATGCAAACTACATGTACATGCATACTGTCATCTCGTAACAACCACAGACCAACCACATTAAATTTATACCAAACATGTACCAATCATGAATGTTGAACTACTTTGTACACCACGTTCCAACTACACACGGACCACGTACTGTGCCAAACCACATACTGGCAGTGCAAATTGTTCACAATAAGCTACCAAATATGTGAGCATTAATCATGGGTACCAACCATTGTAAAGCAGCAGCAGAGGCAACAGAAGAGACATCCATCTTCAAAAAGAAAAATAGATGATGATTAAGACAAGGTGATTTATATCTCAAGTAGAAAATTGAAAGAAAATTGAATGAAAAATTACACCTGGAACCTTCTACGTTGCTCCTGCTCCTTCACCCTTCCCCAGCAATGTTACAGTAAATCATTGCTAACCTAAACATCAAGCTCTCAAAGGGGAGGGAAAACAGACCTTCAGGGAGGAGGGGAGAGGGTTTACTGGCCTACTGTACTACACCATGAGAGTCTGATACCCAGGTTAAAAGCCCTTGGGAAATAGCTGCACTGAAACCACACAACTATCTCACTAAGTTAACTACTCTTTTTAGAATGGCCATCAGAAATTCCATGTGAACAGTATCATTGGGATGTCATGATTACCACTAACAGTAGACACCAAGTACTAGAAACAAATAAGCACTTACTTCTGCTCAATGGACCACTCACGAAGTGGAAACCTTCGCAGCGAATGTGCAAACATACACTAGAAAAGAAAGGTGAACACTAAGAGACTGTGACTGAATGACATTATATATTATATGACTGTAGACATATTATTATTGTAAAGATTGAGAGAAAAATAGTGATTGCTTAAAGGATCCTGTGTACACTGTACATAATTTTTGCAGTTTTTGTTAGACTACTACAACCAGCATTCATTGCACACATTAACCCAATAATATTCAATTGACGCCATTATGAATGATTAGTCTATTCACTGGTAGAATGTAATTCATTCAGCTGGCATTCAAACAAGCAAGCATTTTCCAGGTTATGATCATTAGGATTATGAAAATAGTGAGAGACTGAAAGAGATAATTAAAGTTGATCACTTTTGGGCGTTAACCCTTGGACATACGAAGCAAATTGATACCCCCACCTCTGTAAAAGGGCAACCCCCTTGGCCAGTTACAATTAAACTAAAAGTGTGACACATATCAGAAGCCAGCAACAAGATAAGTCTCATGACTAGTCCCACCAGCGAACTATGTAACTTCAAGTGAACTAATTAGAGAAATGGTGTTTCTAAAAGTTACAAATTTTGACTAACACAACCACAAATTACACGTAAAACAATGTTATCACAATACTTGTTCTCACTAATAATACAAAACTCGCAGTCACATGCATGAAATTTACTATAATATATTATTAATATTTTATCCAACAGTTCACCAGCCAGGGTTTGTTGTCTGATAATGTCTGCTCGCACATGGACACTATTGAGTCAATTGGCACAATTAAACCAATCACACAGAGAGGAAATATTATTTGAAGGGTCAATAATATAACATGTACATTACACTGTACTTACTGTCACCATGAAAGTGAGAACCAAGAAAACAAATCTGAACCAGATTTCAACTTGTGTGAAGTTTGCATCATAATGCTTCAGCTGCATAGAAAACAATACAGAAGTTTAATATCAAGAAATCTCAAATAGCAGACAAGCTCATGTCCATGTCTATGTTCTAAGCTGCTTGACTTGCATGAAAATGAAAGCTAATTTGATAACTAAGAAAGGTTTCACACTAGACCTTGTTCTGAAACAGAGGCAACAGGCATCTCGGAAATAATAGTAATATAGTAGTAGTAATAATAATAATAATAATAATAATAATAATAATAATAATAATAATAATAATAATAATTAATAATAATAATAATAATGGGTTTATTGAATCTTATGGCAGTATAAACTGAATTATGAGAATTTTACAATCATGTGAAGTAATTTATCAAACACTAATTAAAACTAATTAAGTACTCATTAAAAATTAATAACTTAGTGCATAGAATTTACACACTACTAACATTGTCAAATTAAAATTTATGAATTACACTCTAAATGGCTATTAAACTAGGCTAATTGAACCAAGAGAAAAAAAATTCAAACTGCAACATACTGTACAGTCGACTCTCTCTAAGCGCACAGCTCTCTAAACGGACACCTCTGTAAGGCAGACAGCATGCAGATTTGGTCCTTGTCAATTTTCGCTTGTTTTTATTGTAACTGGACTCTTTTTAAGGTAGACATTAAATGCCAGTCCTGAGGGTGTCCACCTTAGAGAGAGTTCACTGTGTTATATAATTTTCATTTCTTTTTGTTGGGGAGGGGGCCAATGCATGTGCTACTGGCACTGAACGCTGGACACAAGCCCAATTAACAAAATGTTCAACTCACATAATCTTAAAACATAAGGGCATTTTTTTTTTTGTCTTGTAAAGAGTATCTAAGTTCTTGCACCGTCACTGTTTACATATCCAGGGTTTTATAGTATGATCCTATGATTCTTATTTTAGCCTTACCGTAAATATGACATCCTGGATGTGAACACCTTTGGGAAGGTTCAGCTGACGAAATGCAACAATAATTTCATAGGATGGGTAATCCAGGTAACCCAGATGCAGGAGAATGAGTTTGTTGCATTCCTTGAAAAAAAGAAAAGAAAGTCAAGAATATCTGCAGAGTTCTCATGACTGTAACTATAAACACCATATGAACCAGGTTATGGATAAGAACACATAAAACCAATCACAAAACATCAACACCTCTCCTGGGCTTGCCAGTTTACATTAAATGTAAACTTTATTTAACTAAATTTTACTTTCACCAATACAGTTGATAATAAACAATTTACCATTTCAAACTTTCCACATCACAGACAACTTGACAAGCAAATGAATACCTGAGTGCATATCTTAAGGGCTTATACTGATGATATGTACTTATATTGACGATTTTTACATGTGCATGATCCCTGTCATTTTGATCAGAAACACTTGGACAAAAAAAGTCACTCTGAATAACGGCAGGAAAAAAAAAACAGCAAAGAAGGTCTCGATGTACTTCAAGCCATCACTTCAGCTCAAACATGTGAAGAGCGTTATGTTCAGGGATAGAGTTGCCTCAATCCACTGGGGCCAATTAAATAAAAGTTTTAATTAATTTACCACTTGGACCAGTTTCCTAATACCATTGCCAGTACTTCTTACTGTTTGCAGCTAATTTGAGACCTGTATCGGTAACCTTGTACAGACTCTCATCAGATTAAAGTCTGTTTAGTGGCAAGAATGGTCCAACTTGTATGATATATCATACAAGCGTGTATCAAGTGATCCTATATACTTTTAGGCCTTTTTTGCACCCAGCACTTTGATTGTAGTCAATCAATCTCTCTCAGCAGTAGCCTGCAAAAACAGACAGATTTTCCACCTGTTGTTTTGTGAGGCCAAAAAATACTGTCTGCAAAACCAACCTGACAAATGACTTTCATTATGTCATGGGCTGTCTCAAGAGTGACCAATCAGAAATCATGAAAGAACAGTCCTTTCTCTGTCTTACTTCTAGATTTTACTTCTAGCTGTTGTTCGGCTTGGTTTTGCAGATGGTATTTTTGAACCTTGCAAAGCAACAGGCAGAATATCTGTCTGTTTTCATAACTATCTTCTCAGGAGTGAAAAGTTTTGAATTTTTATTTGGGCTACAGTATTGTCTGTGAGATCATAAATTCATTATTTTGCTACACACCCCAGCTTTGCACTTGATTGTTCGTGAACGATTGTTTCCTGTACTTGCTATTTCCTGGTAACTGCTGTCTGGCACTCTGCCAAGGACATTCACACTCAGGTAAAAGTTTTCAGTGAAAGAGGTGTCTGCTGGAGTAAAAAAAAAAATCTGTAAGACAATAATCTATGGACTTCTGAACTGATGCACGTCAAAAGTCTTTGTGGATAGCAGGGCTGGCCCAAAGTTAGCAGAGAACCGCAAGTCCATTCACCGGTAAAATTGTTGATGAACTAGGTCCTTTTGCAATTAATTTTTTGCAGGTTTTGAGGTACCTTATATATTTTTTGAAGTCTGATGAGACTAAAGGAATGTCTATTATTTTTTTGTGATCCTTTGACAATTTCGAACAGTTTCCACAGCATATTATCCAAGGAAGGTAACTTGATCTATAGGTCAGAGTAGGTTGGTTGTGATTGTCCAGGTTAAAGTAGTCTCCAGAGTCATCTTCAGAGTCAAGTTGAATGTCAGTCACCAACAACAGTCTTTCTAGAGACTACTCTAACTTGAACAATCACAACCAACCTACTGTTCACACTCCTGGGTTCAAACCATTTGCCATGTTGATCGATCCATCCCCTTATCATTTACAAAGTTGCACTAGTCCCATAAACATTACCAGCCACACAGTAGCAAAACGTTTTCTGTCTTCGTGGCTGTAAGATGTGTGGGCATTACTGCACGTGTATCCTCAGCTATCTTGAAAATCTCAAAAATAGAACTTGGCAGTAATTCAAGTTTTATATCAAGGTTTTTCTTGATCCAAAAGACAGTGCCAGCTAGGCCAAATAATGTGGCACTAAGCCAAACAAAATTTCAAAAAATCTATACTGCTGGCTGACTGCCACTCAATCAATTGAAATATGCAAATTAGCATGAGAACAACATTGCATTTCATTGGCTGGAGTTTGATCTTGATAGATTCTGTGATGCCAGATCTGAATAAATGCCACATGGATATATCTGCTGCTAGGCAACACTTTACTGATTTTATGAAAAACATAGCATCATTATATCTATTGAAAGAAAGACTCTTGGTAGTATAAGTATAAAATAATAAAGCAAAAGTAGAAACTAGGTTTCATTTACAGTGTGAAACCTCCCTGAGCAAGCAACCACCTAACCAAAGTAACGATTGGTTTCTCAGTCAAATTACTATATTTAGAGTGAAAACTTATGTGGTGCCATATTAATTACCCTACTACTTCCTGACATTGGCCACCTCTCTGCAATGGACAGTAAGGTGACCGACCACTGTCACAAGGAATTCTAAATTCACTGGACAGGTTATAATCATTCTGGGTTTCTTTCACATGTGGGACTGACCTTTCTTGGTGCCATTCAGTTGAATCTCACTGAGAAGCCAGAGTTGTTGGTTGAAGGGTGATAGTATCCCAGTATTTATCTCAAAAGGACCAGTCTAAGAGAGAGAAATATCAGTCAGTCAGGTATAATATTATTGGGGATAAAAGTTCTGGAGAAAATAAATTGTCCATACAAAGACTGCATTTCTCCCACATGCAATGCTTGACTTTCTATCGAGCATGTGAAATATTACTGTAAATTACACAAAATGCATCCGTTTATCCACAGCTCTGGGTGACTATGCTCACCAAACCATCATTTTTTGTATATTATATATATTTTTAATTTCTGGCCCTTCCTTGGTCTCTGTAAAAACATGAGACCCTTCCCTCTCCCCTTATCTCCACTTTATTTATTTCTAGCCACTTTTCTGCCCGCAAGTTTACTTATGCCATGTCACTTTGTGCATAAAACACTTTCCTACCCGCTTGCGAATCTGTTTCTTCTCGAAATAAGGAGAGATCATGAGGAATTCAATAAGGAAACTGCGCTTGTAGTGACTATGAGGAATTTGAATTGAGACACCAATTCTACTGCTGTCTCTTGTGCCAGCATTGTGGTGAGAGGGGAGGGGGTGTTATCCCTATTACAAGCCTCAGTATTTAAAAGAGAATTATATAAATATGAAGTTTTTGGTACTTTAGGGTCGGTAAGAAAGGCTGGACTAAAGAAGAGTTTATATTGGCATTTTATAGGGGTTCTACATCTTGCCAAGGTCTTTGCAAATATCATGTTGCCACATCCAATTTTCTTGGAATTTTTCTGTTCAGAGGTATTAAAAAGGGATAATTTATAGGGTAAGATCCCCGTACAAAAATTATTTAAGTACCTCCCTCCCGCTCCCCCAGGTATTGTGGTTTGCCTTCCAATGACTTTCAAATAGAAAAAAGGTTTTAAAAAGACTTTAAAAAAAAGGTTTGACCCTCCAAATCACTTAAAAATTTTACTGATGGCCCTCCCCTCTGAAGCTCCAGTCACCTTCCCTGGAAACTATAAATATCATGTAAACACTTGCAGATTTTCATTGGAGAAGGGTTGACTTAAAGGTGAGCTGACCTGGCCCAATTCATGCCTTGGTTGCCTGCTTTCCAAAATTAAAGGGGAGGGGGTTTGCTGTCTGACCAACATTTTTGTCTATGATTAGCCCAGCTGGGACAATTACATACCGCAAGTGCTTTTTTGTCTGCATGCATCATCTTTAATCCTGATAGGCTGTGTTCATCTATGATTGGTGGTCCTATATTTTACAAGAAATGAAAATAAATATCATTATGTGAACAACGTTGCAAACACTTAACTGTAAAGTTGCAGTTTTTAGAAGCTCGCTTGGTTCATTATTGTATCAATATATATTTTTTCTAACAGGAATTCACTAGTTCTAAACATTTCATGCAAATTTATAACAAAAAAAAAAACAAAAATTAATACATCTATAATTAAATTATCACAAACATGCCAGAACATAGTATTGAAAAATTAGAATGTGCTGAGAGGAAAAAAGGTAAAATATAAAGGAAAAATAAATCAGGCACGGCACCCAATGGAAATACAAAGAAAGAATCCAAGCAAAATTGTATCGTTCGTTTATTTATCACGGTGTGATAAACACTGAAGAACACCAAGGGCTTCCACTGAGATGAAATATGATTCTTCTAGCGGTAATACCACTGCTGAGCGTAAAGCCATAACGCTCAGGATTTCAAGCTTTAGACTAACTAAACTAAAGTGACTGTAAGAAGGTTCGAAGCAGTCGGTTTAACAGTCAGGCGTAGAACAAAATATTATATATAATCAGGTGTAAAAATTGCAAAAGAAAGAAAATTAAACGAGTTTCTCCAAAACTTGATATGAAATGCGGAAGTAACTTACATGTCGATTAAAATAGGATATATAGAGTACAGTACTGGACCAGAAAAAGTCTACCGAAGTGAGAAATGCCCGATTTGAAATAATTTCTTGCAACAATATGCATGTTGACAATGCGAATGCACTGGTGATTCGACATCAAAAGTTGAAAGAAAAAACTGTACCGTCCGTAATAGGAGCCGGTCCGATAAGGAACAAAAAGAGATCAAGTACACAAACCTGCAATGCCGATGATTAAAGTCACGAACAATGCGACGAAGAAAGCCACAAAGACCAGCACAAACTGCCGTTTGGTTAGAGTGTACAATCTCATTTGGACGTTCCTGAATTAAAGAAAAACTAAGTTAGCAAAGGCGAAGAAAAGATCATTGGGAACGTAAAACGTCCTTCACTTACGAGTCCATGGCCTTCCTTGGCATGTTGTGGGTATTTTAGCGTCGAAACTGCTATGCAAACAACATAGTGTCGCACAACGCAAAGGAACAACTCATCACTCAGGGCAAGGAGGGGGCCTGAGACTCGGAATTTTCAGGTAATCGATATGTGTTCGCCGCGCGATCGGCAGCGTTAGCGGACAGAAAGTCTTCTTGAATCATACATGGTACTATATGTATACTAGATACATATTTTCCATACATGTACTTATAGGAGCTGTGGTTTCTGAAAAGTAATAATTCCTGCTTAGGAAACTTTGGATGCTTCTGAACAGAAGACACTCTGTAAAGCACGTGATATTTTATTAGAATTGTGCCAATCGTTCCGCCATTTCTTTGGACGACACTACTAGCATTGAGGCGGCATAAGACAAATTCCCACAGCAAAACAATCCCCCACTGCAAGTGAAACTGAACGGATTCTCGCGTTTCCAAGTTCGTGACTTACAGTTTTAATAATAGCAGAAGTGAATTCACAGCTGGCCGCGCGCGCAGCGCGTAAAACGCCATCAGTCAGGAATCTACAAGTTCAATATATCATCGTGTCAACGTTTGAATATTAATACATCCAATTCTTCGAATAAAATATGACTACACAATAATTAAATTTAAAGGCGGGCTTTATATCAACCACAGGCCCAGTGAAACATGCAAATATCAGATAGAAACACTGGCTAGGCTAAGTGATAACACACACTTTGTGGCGGTTCCGGAAGTGGACCAATAGAGCCACGACGCTTGATGATGATATTTGATATCTTTGAACCAAAAATTGAAACCGACTACATCCATGTTTTTGAATCCAATAAAGTTTAGTTAAAAGTGTTTGAGCGTGAATGCATAAATCACGCAATAATTACAAAACTTCAATAGCCGATCTCCAATTTGTAGGCCGTACCGACCAGACGAGGTAATTATTCCATGAGCTTGTTTACCGTGATAGTGATCGGACAATTATTAGGGGTAGAACAAAAAAGTGCAAAACGTGTTGATCTACTCGTTACCATGGAGAAACCTGTAAATTCGTCATAGAAAATGTGACGTGTAAGGCGTCTCGGGTTTTTACAAGGCTACGCATGCGCTATTTGGAGGCTGCTATTGGTCTTTTCTGGTCATGTGACCCGGTTTCTTTTGTTGTACCACCTGGTCCATTGTCACCTTTCCCTCGCACCGCATCACGCTGAATTTTCAGTTAGTTTCCATATTTTATTTCATCCAAAACTTTGACTTCGTACTAGGATCCGCCAAAAGTGGCAGAAACACGCAGAACCAGCTGAAATTTGATAATGTCGGGTTCGTTTCACTCTTCTTTGCTTCCAAAGTCCGTAAGCGGCCTTCCATTGATAGCACCCAAACCATCCAACATGCCAGGCCATCTGAATGGAAAGGCAGATCTTAACAGCATGGAAATCAAACGGGAGAATGGCAATGGAAATGGACCAAGGAGTATGGGCCACAAATTTCAGCTCGACTCAGAGGTGCCAGGTCGACGAACCAGCCAGCGTAAACGGGCTAAAGTATGTTCACGGCTTCCTCCATTGTGATTCATGATTATGCAACATTCTTAAATTATCAACAAGACAATCTTCTCTTCCCGCCCCGGCCTTTTCTTTGTGCTTCAGAGCGGAAATTCTCATCCTTTTGAACAGACTTTGAAACTCGCGTTTATGAGAAGCGATAAGCATGGATGAGAATTTTTTAGCTTTGGGGCCCAATAGCCGATGAACAAGCTGTCAAACGCTTGCTCTAGGCGATTGGCCGACACGAAAGCGAGAGAATGTTGATTTTTTTTACAGCGTTCATGGAGGGCCCTTCTCAAATTTCTTGGGTTCGAAAGAGCAAACACTTTCTTGCATTTTCAAGCCAGTTACATACGAATTAACAAAACATTCATGGCGAGATTTTGCTTCACATGCATACGTCATCTTTGTCAACAATGACTCTTTGTAATCAAACATTTTGCTCAACGTTTTAAGCCTTTGAGCAGTCTCCGATTTACCTTCCAAAACGAAAAATCAACTTTTCCAGACAAAAACCAAAAACCATAAGCACGTCAGCTCGCCAGGTCAAATCTAATATGTTTAGCGCTCTTCCAATCGGCGGAGATTGTTTACATATTTCATGTCAGTTAATCACGCGGCACACAGTAAGGAGAATTTGACGGGGATTGCTGAAGTTGATTTGGGGAATGTCCTCTTAGCGATCGGCTGTTGTTATTGCCGTTTCGAAACCAGATACTTCGCTCCAAGTAAGGAAAAACATCACCGATTTCACGAGAAAGGCCGTAAAGAAGAACTGGAAAAATATATTTCTGCGCGCGCTGGATTTATCAGGGTTAGCGCTTCGCTGAATGGAGGTACGATCTTCACCACTTTTGAGACTGATCGAAGTCTTGTAATTACTTCTGTGAGGTAGTAGCTCTAAGATCCCATTCGAACGGGAGTTAGAAGTGAATATTAAGCCGTGTACGCTTTGACGAAGGTTCCAAATGGTTCGCACACAAATTCAAAATGGCGATAGCACATGTTTTCGACAGGTCGTAAAACAATTTCGCGTCCTGGTTCACGTTTGTTTCTTTGTGACTTTATAGCATTGCGAGAGGATACTTTAACTGTTAGGGCAAACTTTCTTTTTGCAGTGTAAGCGTTCTTTAGAATCTTCACGGCATAATCTGATGTCGAAATTTACATGTCTTCGTTTATGTCGTTTATGATTACAGTATATATCTGTCAGATTTCCGAAGTCGCCGTATTTAAACCTACGGTTTTGCGCTAAATTTTGACAAAGGCGTGATACAGCTGCTGCTGTTCTCAGAGACATACAATAAATTGTCTTTCATTTTACAGTTGCCTATTTCCAAGTACAGTTTTCTCGATCATCGATCGAATTTGATCTTTGTTGATTCCGCGAGAAATTTGAAACCTCGCGAATGGTACACTGGCCCATAATAACTCGTGTGTTTAACCCGATTACACTGCATTATCCTAAAAAGTCATTCCTAGCACCTTATCAAAATAGCTGGTGTTGTCATTGTGTGTGACTGAGAGTATATATGAACAACAAAAAGCCCAGCTCATTGAAGGAGTTCGAATGAAATCAGATTTTTTTATGAACTGTCATGAAGTCTTGCAGTCGGATTTGATTTTTACTATAACTCTGTAGATTTAATATTGAATAATACTTAGTTTATTGCTACAGTATTTCTCTCATGCTAAATGTGTTATTATTTCTTTGCATCAATGCACAGTTTGTGAAGTATGAACAGTGGCGATAATAAGTGGATTTTTTTTTATATTTCTGGACATTCAGAATTTTGCATTTTTCGTTAGTCAACAGAATAAAGACCCAATCACACAATTAGATAATAATTATTATTGTTAGTATTTATTATCATTAAATACATACAGTATCAAGGGCAAATCTTGTATGAAGGAAAAACTGCATTACCATACTTATATCTCCCATTTCAGGTCGAATACACAGAAGTTGATGAAAAACTGGCAACATTAACAGATGACGAAGGTTTAGATGACGATGAGGAGATGATCATTGCAGCGACAAAAGAAAGCCAGCGGGAAAGTGAAGAGCAACAACAACAACAGCGATTTCCATCACCACCAGAACCAGAACTGGAAGAAGAAGAGGAAGAAGATGAAACACCTCAAGGTAGTGTCATACTGGATATGAGATGAAAGTGGTCAGTGGCAAAACTTTTCTTTTGCAGTGTGAAAAAGTGCACTCTCTCTTTGCCTGTTACTTTGTGCCACCAAAATATACAATTTGTGCATCATATCTGTAACACTTTTTCCCAGGCTCCCTCATAAAAATTCCAGTATGGCGGCCAGAAAAGAGCGAAAGAAATTATAAATGGTGACTGATGTCACCCATATTTTACGGGGGTCCCGCTAGTTAATATTATTTTGTTTGTATAGTGCAGTATGGATGGTTGCCAACCAGCCATACATTCTTACTAAGTTTTGGAGTTTTAACCCTTTCATTTTCAAACTCAGGATACAGATTCTCATAACCTCTCAAGAAGAAAATACATGAGTGATGTTGTGAGAATTGATGGTTTGATCAGATTTCATCTGAACAAGCTGTCAAAATGCCAAAAGATCACCATGCCAAGATATCATGCTGAGAGGCTCTGGGCATGAACAAATAATTGTTCAGATATAGAGATTACTTCATGGAAAGTGCGCGTGTACGGTTTTTATTCACGAGTTGTGAAGTATCATAAAACGAACGAGCGAGGCTTTGCGAGCGAGTGAGTTTTATGATACGAAACAACGAGTGAATAAAAACTGTACAAAGCACTTTCCATGATGTTTTCTGTTTATCATATACATACCGAGACATTATATGATGGGACCAGGAAACCCTTTAAAAGTAGTGAAAAATCGTCGTTCGCAGCTTGTGATTGGACGAACGATTTTTTTCACGTGTGAAAAGCGTCGTTCGCGGCCTCTCATTGGCTAGAACTCATTTGCGTACGAAATTTTACGATATGGCTTTTTCGTGAGTATGTCTCAGTATGCATATAATAAAGTATATTATTTACTGGGCTTAGTACAGGAATTATGATATTTCAAAAACGGTGTTTGATGAGGGGTTTTAAACACTGAGAACAAAGAAAGAGGGTGTGGTTGTGCTTGTATTGTTGTAAGGTGTTTGGAATCCCTCATTAAAGACACACAAGCTTTTAAAAATAATTTCTCAATGCAAATTAGGAATTTATTGTTTATCTTAAGAGTTGGAAATATGATCAAACACTCACACCAGTGTTTTACACTGTACTGTATCAAATATGATCCACCTGACCAAATGCTATGTGCTGGTTAGCTAATAAGATCATAAGCTATTGATGTGTTTTCGAAGTTTTAGTATAGTACAATGTTTAACTGTTTCTGAAATCCTTCTCTACATGTAGGTATTGAGGGTGCTGCCTTTCAGAGCAGATTGCCATTTGACAAGATGACATCTCAGGAGGCATCATGTTTTCCAGATGTTTCACAAGCACCTCCTCCTGTTCAAAAACTCTTTCTATATATTAGAAACAGACTGGTAAGTCCATGGTACTACCTGTATTTCATGTATTCTGTATATGCTGAAAAGCAACACATAGGCAATCTGCATGCAATTACTTACAACAGTCATGCAAAAACAGCCCTTGTACGTTTATGTTGTGTGGTAATGCCACAATGACCTCTATTCTGAGAGGCATGCACAAGCCTTTATTGAGACCTTTATGATTAAATTTGATTCAAACTCACTGCAATTATTCAAATGTACGAGTGGTTAACAGTTGGTCACCCGACTGTTGGCTGACTGTCATTTGACCAACTGTGGCATCAACCATCTGCCTACAGTCGTAAAAGATGAGGTCACAACAAAGTGTAAAGTTCAAAGATAATCACCAAGCATCCAATGTGGCATCAGTTGTCTTGTTTCTCTCCTGTAGTTTTAGTGCTCACAGTTACCATGATTGTAAAATGAGGGGGGAGGGGGGAGGGGGGAGTACAGTGCACGTATATTTATATATATCCCATAACTCGGTGCATGCTTTCTCTCTTATTCACAGCTTCAGTTGTGGCTTGAAAATCCCAGACAACAGCTTACAATAGAGAATGCTTTATCTCAAATTGAACCTCCCCACAACTGTAAGTACTGAACAGTGCAGTAACCCAGCACTGTGTAATTTCCCTGTTTTAACCTTCTGAATCACTTTGACCGTAGTGCAGTAGACGCTATTGATAAGCATTTGTGCATTAATATTCAGAGGCAATGAAAAGCATCAGTGTTTTGCTCATGAAGTTGGAAAGCCACGATTACATGTTTGTTGACTGTACATCAATTTTCATTGTCTGTATACAAGAGTGCCATTTTGTTAATGTTATCTTCTTATTTCAGCTGAACCAAAACTGGTGGTAAGAGTCCATGCTTTTTTGGAGAGATATGGATCAATCAATTTTGGTGTTTACAAGATATTGAAGATGCCTTCCACATGTATGTATAGTCTAATGCTTTATGAATAGGGTATTAGTACCTTTATTGCTGACACAAATAATTTACAATAAAAATGGTACTATGTATTTTTAGGCATTCCGTATTTTTGAGTAAGTACAGTACACATACTTATTAAATTAGAGTGGCTTTAGATGCTTTTTGTAAAACCAAGACCATGAGTAATTACAGCTGACTAATCATAAAGCTGTATAAAAAAAAAACAAAAACAAAACAAAACAAAAAAAAAACACACTTTTAACCTTGAACCAGAAGCCAAAGAAAAGTGTGCTTGCAGTGCAACAAAATGCTATTACCAACGTGCTTGCTTGAGCAGATTTGCTTTTGTTCCAAACTTGTTAGCACCAATCCAAAAGCATATATACTGTAGCACACATAATTATGTGGTTATATTTGACAGTCATCCAAAAATGGCTCCACTATGTTTAGGCCTACTAAGGTCAATTTCCTGGGTACTAAAATATATTGCTGTCTTTATTTACAGTAAAGAAGCCCCCTAAAGTCATAATTTTGGGTGCTGGTATAGCAGGCTTGATGGCTGCCCGACAGCTTCAGTCATTTGGAATTGATGTGACTATTGTGGAAGCAAGGGTAAGTGATAGTGTGATATTCCATACATTTAGATTTAAAACTAAAATGTATGAGTGATGTGGTGAGAATGTTGACTTAATTAGTTTTTATCTGAGTACAGCACAAGTAAAGTTCTAGCTTTTCTCTTATCTGCAGGAACGTGTTGGTGGCAGAGTGGCAACTTTTCGCAAGGGTCAGTACATTGCTGATCTTGGAGCCATGGTCCTCACTGGTCTGGGTAAGATACTTTCACTTTGCACCAGTAGCCATGTCTGATGGGCATCAGTTCACCTAGATTTAGACATTGGCTATGTGTCTAAAGTAGCATTTCATCCAGTTTGTTTATCTCACACTATTTGACTTCCTGCATTACTTGTCCATCCAACCCAGATGGGGTGTATCGGACAACCCTTGAACTCGTATTACAAACTGGACCCCATCTTGTTTTGCACAGCTTGTACAGTACCTTTGTCTAGATCAGTTTTTGTACCAATAATTTTGACAAGGCATTACCATTCACATTTAGGAGGAAATCCATTGACTGTGATAAATAATCAGATCAGCATGGAGCTACATAAGATCAGGCAGAAATGTCCTCTCTATGAGAGCAGTGGCAAAGCGGTAAGTTGAAGTACTGTAACTCACGTTATGACAAATCTGCCCAAATTCTTGTGTTTCAGTGCCTTGGGCCCAAAATTGACATCTGTTCTATTATATTATTTAAATATAGTAAGGTTTTTTGTTTTCTTTTTAAAATCCATGTGGAGCTTCTTGGATACAGTTTACAATATTTATACATCTTTATATAATAGTGATATCAATAAATTGCCTAATGATCATGTCCCAGGGTTGGTACAGTCTTGAAAAGTTCTTGAATTTTGACAGAAATCCTTGCAAAGTACTTGAATTCCGAAAGGGCGCTCACTCCTCGTAAAAGCGTCTGTTGTGCAGGATACACTTGGTTTTACACAGTAGATGTAACCATCATAAATTGTTCTATTCTCAGGCTCATGCAACCTTCACAAGTGACATGATGACACAGAAAGTAAGCACAAAAATTTGTACGCAGTCATCTTGACCAATTTATACAACACACATGGGCCTGCATTATACACAAAAAATATAATTGTTTTGCGAGCACATTTGTATGATAGCCATTTCAACGTTAGAGCCGTTTTTGCATGACTGGCAAAAGTAATGGTGTGATTGTTTTGGTTTAGCATTTGCTACCCCTTCCAATATTGGTCCTAACAAATTTAGCAACATTCTTGGCCATTCAAGAGCAAAAGCAAGGCCTGGTTGAGATATTCTTACACAAGAAAGCAAGCGGCGATAGCATGTTTTCACACTACTGATTGATTAGTAAAATCAATCGCAATTACATGGCTTTGGATATGTCTTTGCTCATACTTTTAATTGGTTGGACGTATTTTGCTTGCCTCATTGATTGGCTCAGTCATTCAAAAAGCGCTCTGTTGGGCTGGAAACAATTTCATTCTTTCTCATGTGTTAGATCTGGCAAGGAACTCTAGCCCTCAACATAACACTCTTCTCAAGTTAAATGACTCATGCAAATTTGTATATGATGCACTTTGGTTCTAAACTACTGTTAGTATTAAGTTATTGAAATGCAATCCCTGTTGTTCTACAATGATCAGAGGGGTGTTGGTACAGTAAAGTTACAGAGTATTATCCATTCACAGTGCAGTAATTTTTTCTTTCTTTTTATGTGATGACCTTGCTGTGTTCTCAAAAGAATGGAAGAAGGCAGGTTCAGCTGGTATGTGTACAAAAGATAATGATAATAATACTGTGATAATAATAATGTTGTTGTTCCTACACTTTTTACTTCTGAGTGATAAGATAATTTCATTGAAACATTTACATGATTTCACATTTGAAACATCTTCTACACTTCTAAAATACATATCCTTTGAGCTCAAAAACTTAACCCTTTCCCCCCAAGAGTGATAATTTTTTCTCCTCCAGTTTCTCACCAGAAACATACTGTACAATGTATCATGCAGGAAGGACAACTTGGCCTTTGATTCCTTGCTCTTGGTGAAAGCTGATTAAAACATCAGTATTCCCATAATATCACTCATACATTTTCTTCTTAAAGGGCTGAGAGAATCTGATGTTTGAGCTTAGTCATGAAAGTGTTAACTCTTATTTTTCTGTTGTATGCATTGCAGGTTCCCAAAGACAAAGACGAGATGGTTGAAAAAGAGTTCAACCGACTCTTAGAGGCAACATCATATCTCTCCCACAACCTGGACTTTAACTACCTCGACAGGAATCCAGTATCACTGGGGCATGCTCTGGAACTGGTGATCAAGTAAGACAATCAATCAATCATTCTTTATTTCCATATTGTACATCAAGATGTTACAGTGAGTGATAGTTAATAGTTAAACACAAATTTCTGTATAACAAGGAGGCCTTAGACAGATGATCACTTTTAGCCCATACAGTATGCACTTGCTTCTATATTAACATTAACTTGTTTCTCCACAAAAGCCAATTTTAATTCAATCCAGCAAGGAAACTTCTAATTTTTAAACTATGAAATTTGAATTTTACCACTTGAGCTAAAGCTCTCTGTGAGTACATTCTAATGAATATACTCCTGAACTGTCAAATGAAACCTAAAGGTGTGACCACTCAAAGGAAAGATCCCAATGAGTACATTCTAATAGCAGTGTTCACTTTGAACTCCTGGGCCCTGTGGCATAAAACGCTAATGCCCGGGTCTAGTTTAGGCATTAATAGCATTGGAAATTACTGTAAGCTATTCCTATTGTTATTAAATGCTTTATCCCAGTTCACATTAGTGTTTTATTCAACTGGGCCCTGAACTGTCAAATGGTTAGGCCAGTCAAATGAAAGCTCTTAATGACTACATTCTAATAGCAATGTTCTTGTCAAATCAGGATGCAAGAAAGACAAGTTAAAGTGGAGCAAATAGAATACTCCAAGAAAATCCTTAAAATCCAAGAACAAATAAAGACAAATCTAGCACAGGTACGGTTTGAATCCAAGTCTGGTCTGTTGAACATTGGCTTTGCTGTTGTAGATGTTGGTCACTGGTCAGTGAGAAGTTTTATTTAGAACCGTAAGCAGAGATGCCGCTAGATTGGCATATGCTGGTATTTTACTGATAAAAATCATACTGTACCAGAAAAAAAATTAAGGCTGCCGGTATTCTGTACCAGAAAAATACGAAGTACAACATTTTTTTCTGATGGCTCTCCTGTCTAGATGGAGCCCACACTGGATATTCTACTCATTCTACCGAAGAAATGCTTCGAAACGTTCGAAAACTCAATGAGATAGATTATCTTGTGTCCAGTTCCACTTCATCAGAAGAAACAATTATTTTGCTTCACGTATACGTTGTACCAGTTCCAGATGGCTCCGTACTGGACAAAAATTTTACCTACCAGTACTCTGTACCAGCTGATGGACGAGTCTAGTCGAATCTCTGCAGAAGTACATTTATCTATAATTTACCATGCTTTCCTGCTGTGTTTCACTCAGGTGATTTCTGTCCAAGAGAAAGTGAAGCTGACACACAGAGATTACCAAGAGGCTTTGAAAACCAAAGAGCCAAGGTATAAATCCCAAAAACAAATGCTACTTCTGCCCAAACTTTCAAAATTGGTCATGTAGCAACCCAACTTACAGCAAAGAGATAGGCTAGAAATGTTACATGTACATAGCTCAAGGTCCTGTCACTTGGGGATACATGTGACAAGTTGCCTTGTGTGACATACAGTTTATTTAAGTTGACTGTCAAGATTAATGTACAGTGACCCTGAATTCTTCAAATTTATTTTTATCTTTGCACCTGCTTGTGAAGAGTCTTCTTTTCACTAAATGCTGCAATAATTAGTTCTATTCCTATGATTGTGTGAATAGTTGTTAATGATTTGATTTGCAGAGATGTAACGGCAGAGTTTCAAGTCAAAAGCAAGCTGAGAGATCTGAATGCACTTTGTAGGGTAATGTATTATTTTGTTTCTGTTGAATCAAGCCAAGTTACAGATATGCTGCAAATATGACCATCACTAAAGTTTCATGTTTTATAGAATGTTTAGTATAATATAATGTGATGAGCAAGACATGTTTTAGAGAGAGAGAGAGAGCAATATTTGTGTACAGTACTATTCTTGGCCAACAAGGAGAAATAGGAAAAGCAATCATTTGTGATAAGGCATATGCTGCTTAATTTCATCATCAATGTAAAATCAGTGTAATACATTGAACTCTCTCTGAGGTGGACACTCTTGGAACTACAATCCTGGCCAAAAGTCATGGGACACTTAACTTTTTATCTGAAAATGATGACACTTTCACACTTCCCGCCCCCCTCCCCCCATACAATGTTGACTGAGTGTGCTCAAAGTGCACACTCTTTAAGCAACATTGTATAGGGGGAGGGGGAGCCGCTTCTGTTGTTGAACAAGAGTGATGGTGAAAAAATAGCATTTTTGCAGAGTGTCCCACATACTTTTGGCCAGGATTGTAGCGTTTAGACTGCCTTACAGAGAGTTCAGTTACATGTACAGCAAGTAAAAAGTGGCAAGGACCAAATCTGCATGCTGTCCGCCTTAAGTACAGAGGTGTCCGCTTTAGAGAGAGTTGACTGTAAAATGCAAATAGTATTGTTGATGTGTTGGTACTTTGGTTTTACAAACGTCTATGATCAAGAGAGAAGGTATCTTGAGTCAATGACTTTTTTTGTGTTTGTCGTGCAGGAGTATGATGAACTGGCAGAGGAACAACAAAGACTTGAAGACAGACTTGATGAAATTGAAGCAAATCCCCCAAGGTAGGTTAATATTATTGTTCAAAAGAGGTAGGAAGCAGTCTGCACTGGCATTCCTGACCATTTCCACTGCTTTGTTTTATGAGTACCATAGACCACAGGTCAAAATACTTGAATCAGGTATTACTTGCTCTGTTTATGAATGTTTGAACTGTTGGATTTGTTTGTTGAACGTCTGAAACCACATAAAGTTTATCAGAAACCCTTGTGCTTTTGGAACAAAATGTTAAGAAATAATATATATCATTGTTAAAATAAGAGAAATTAAGAATTAAAATCTGAAAGCTAAAGTTCAACAATAATATTGTGGAACAGGACTGTTGTCTTCGTGCTTTATATTTTTATTTGACAGGGCTGTCATTTTGCAAATTAATGCTTCAGATAGGTTATTCTGCAAGCTGTCAGAGTACAGTATAATTTTGTGCATTGATCTTAAAATTTTCTCTGTTCCACAGTGATGTGTACTTATCTTCAAGAGACCGCCAGATCCTAGACTGGCATTTCGCCAACTTAGAATTTGCTAATGCCACACCACTGACGGCACTTTCACTGAAACATTGGGACCAAGATGATGACTTTGAGTTTAGCGGAAGTCACATGACTGTCCGAAATGGATATTCATGTTTACCAGCTGCACTTGCTGAAGGGTTGGACATTCGGCTGAATACTGCAGTGACTCATGTCCGTTACAACAGAACAGGTACAAATATTGAGAGAGTAAGAGAGGAAAATATGTCACTGCTTAAACACCGATCAATAAGGTTCACTCCTGTGGTTGACTGAATCAACTTTAACATTTTTAACATTTTAACTTTAACATTTTCTTTTCTCCCCAGAGATGTATAGTACACTGTAAGGAGAACTATGAGACAGTTCTACTTGAAAGAACTTCAGGTCTAATGTCTATCCCTGAAATATCCCAAGTTGTTCACTAGAAGGAAAACTTTGCTTTTGATAGCAATTACCTTACATCTTCGTTTTTTGTTGTCCCATGTCAAACCATGTGATCATACCCTTGGGAGTTTTAAGTTTATTCAAAAACTATCAGGTCTTCTCAGAGTAATCACACAAAGAAATCATTTCCCAATGGTTTGAAATGGGACAGCAAACATAAAAGCTGAACACTGTAGGTCAGATGAAAGCTAATTGAACTATTGATTCCCTACAGTGTAAGTACTCTTATACTCTTGTTCCTCTTGAACAATTGAGAAAGTTCGTATTTTTAAACTCAGGAGTGA
Source organism: Plumapathes pennacea (assembly GCA_964036295.1). Taxonomy (NCBI): domain Eukaryota; kingdom Metazoa; phylum Cnidaria; class Anthozoa; order Antipatharia; family Myriopathidae; genus Plumapathes; species Plumapathes pennacea. The sequence goes on from OZ038462.1 coordinate 11,001,208, forward strand.
AGTGAAGTGGGTTTCCTTTTGCTGAAACTCTTGTGTCATCTTTTGTTGTCCCTGTAGGTGTAGAAGTGGTGAGCACCAACAAATCTTCTGTCACCACCACACAAACATTTAAAGGTGATGCCATACTTGTCACATTACCTCTGGGTGTCCTAAAGGCTTCCAGTGTCCAGTTTCACCCACCGCTACCGGAGTGGAAGACTGCCGCTGTACAGCGTATGGGGTTTGGTAATTTGAATAAGGTTAGTGAGTTAGAACTGGGAGCATTTTCAAATGTTGCCAAATTGTTGCCAGAGATGAAATGCAAGCCCAAAATGGTTTTCACTTTATACCCTGAAAATGTTTTTGTGTCAAATACAAAGAGTTCACTTTTTTAGTGGAGATACTGTGCATTCTCTTCTCCAGAATTTTGGGATTAAAATGGCAAACTTCCAGTTTTTGTCAAAACTGAGGTCACTGTACGAGTGTTATAATGTGTACTTAAACTATTATATATTATTCGTTTTAGAGTGAGGTTTTCCTTAATGAATGGGTTGATTTTCAGATAAAGATGTAAAAAATTACAATAAAATGCCTTGCTTTCACCTGGTTTGTGTTATGTTCAATCAAATCAGTAAATCAGTGTACCCTTAATTTCACAGAAAAATTGCACACATTTGCTTATGATGTTATGACCTTCTTCCCCAACAGGTTGTTTTGTGTTTTGATCGAGAGTTCTGGGATCCCAAAACAAACTTGTTTGGTCATGTGGGCAGTACTACGGCAAACCGTGGGGAGTTGTTTCTGTTTTGGAACTTGTACCAGGCCCCAGTCCTCATTGCACTTGTTGCAGGAGAGGCTGCTAATAAGCTGGAGGATTTGCCTGATGAAGCCATTGTTGGACGTGCCATTGCTGTACTAAGAGGAATCTTTGGAGGGAGTGCTGTGCCTCAGGTAGGAGTTCAGATTTCTCCTCGAGTCTCTCATCAGAGATAGTATCTTCATAGCATCCTTTTTTCAGAGACTATAACACAAAGATACCAGCTGAAATACACCAACATACAGTAGTATGGAGATTTAGTAGTTTATAACTTCTTTAACCCTTTTATTCCCAAGAGTGATCAACTTTAATTTTCCTTTCAGTCTCCCACCAGAGATATATCATAAAGTATGGGGAATTTGGCATTTGATACCTTGCTCAAATGACAGCTGATTAAAACATGCTGTAAATTCTCTTTTTATTACTCATACATTGTCTTATTTTATGGTTAGGAGAATTTGTATTTTGAGCTTGACCAAATAACACCGAGTACAGGTTTACTTCAAAGCCACTCATTTATACAGGAAGTACAAAGGACTATGTACTGCGCATGATTGTAAAAGTGTACCATATTCAGTTCTTAAACATGCTGTATCACAGATGAGATCTACAAAATGTATGCAATGTTTTCTTCATCCAGCCAAAAGAGAGTGTTGTGACGCGCTGGAAGTCTGATGAATGGTCACGTGGCTCATACTCCTATGTGGCTGCAGGCTCCTCGGGCAATGACTACGATCTCATGGCTTCACCAGTAGCCTCACCAACAGTTGCTCCAGGAATGCCTGGGGCCCCCCAAAGCCCCAACCCTGCACGAGTCTTCTTCGCTGGAGAGCACACAATCAGGAATTACCCTGCTACAGTGCATGGAGCTCTGCTGAGTGGTCTACGAGAAGCAGGACGCATTGCTGATCAATTCTTGGGTCTACCTTATGAAGTAAATCGCATGAGTCAACCCATGCCACAAACGTGATAGCTTCAGTGCATAGCAGAACAGAAGTCAGTGAGAGCATGCCATATCTTTGTTGCATCGACTTGAAATAGATTGACAACATCTTTACCTTTGGTTATTCTCCAGTTATTTAAGTGAATGTTCATCAAGTATAAGTTTACCTGTGGTATTTTCAGGGGCTTAAAAACATGCAGATCAAGAGCAGCTTAACCCTTTCATTCCAACTTCAATTTTGTCCTTCAATCTCTCACCAGAGATATGTCATACAGTATGGAGATTTTGCCACTTGATAATTCACTCAGATGGAAGCTGATTGGCCTATCAATTCTCACCAAAATGTATCACTCATACATTTTCTTCTTGAATAGTTAGAAGAATATTATTTTGTATTCTGAGCTCAGAAGTGAAAAGGCTAATACTGCAAAAACCAAAAGCCTGTGAGAAATGTTATTGGAGCCTGGCCAAATGAATAAAATATTACCTAAAACATAATCCAACAATGTTTTATAAGACTTGTTTTACTCATTTGGCCACTATATTTTATGATTTGGATATGAAAATAATGTTTCTTTTGTTTCCAAGTTTGACAAACAAGTTTAAATGTCTGATTTGTGTTGTTTTTATACAGGCTGTAAAATATTGATGATACATTCACACTTAGTCTCATAAAACAATGTCAAACATGTTGGATGATGTCATACAGTGATCCCACATTTGGCCCTGTGAAACATTAAGAAGTGTTTATAGTTGTTTATAGACGCTGTTTTTCAAAACAGTGTTGGACAATGTATATGTATATGGTATGACACAGATAATATTTATAATTATGTTTGACAATGTTTTTCTTGGTTTGCCTGGGCTTAGTTTGATTATTGATCCTGATTTCGAGAGGACTAGGTGATAGGTATTGTAAGTAGTAAGACTTGACTCTCTATCCAGGAATATACATTATTTTGTTGGCAGCTTTCCTTTTTTTGGGGGGGGGGGGGGGGGGGGGAGGGGGGTAGGGGGAGAAGCTATTTGCAATAGCATACTTTATATGTCAAACAGAACAGATTTTTTTTTTTTTGGCTTGAAAATGTGTGACAGATAAGCCAGCTATATAACTATTTATTCATACATGTATTGTCACACAAGCTTGTTTTTCCTTGTTATCAGAACAAGATTAGCATAATCGAGCTTTGAACAACTAGACCTGCACTATTAATAAAGCACTTTCACAATCATACGCAGTTTTGAAGCTGAGACGTTTTGGTGAGCCATTCTGATCACATAACGTAACTTGAAAACTGCTTCTTTGGTCACAAGACAAATTTACTTGAAAAGAACTCTTTTACACTATTTGGTATTGTGCATGGTTGCATAAGTGACTTGTTTACATAAAAGTGCTGTTAATTTGTTGAAGGATAGCAGATTGGGAAAATTAGGCCTCAATATTGTTCGAGGTTTTCAGGTCGATAGCAAGAGATGTTTTGAGCTTGACACTAATTTATATTTAAACGGATAATGTCATATATTTAGGTGTTGCTTTGCTAAGTGTAGACAACACTTGATAATATCCAGAACGTCATTCAGGAAAGCTGTAATATATTCCTTTATTGAGATGCATCCTTCTTGTTATAGAGGAACATCTTTAGACATTTTGCACTGTTATTGATCTAAAAATAATAAAGTGTCTAATTTTGCTTGGGTTTGCATATATATATAATCGGGTGCGGGAAGGAGTGCAGTACTGCGGAGTCGGTTTTGTTTTTTCGAGCCTGCTTCAGGCGAGAAAAAATAAAACTGACGAGTAAAATTACAGCCGTATTGCACGACTTTTATAACCATAACCATTTTATAACCATATATACAATCGGCGGCCTCGTGGTTTCCTTACGCTACTCTTGTGTTCTCCCAACTTCCCGCGTGTTTAGATGAGGCTATATTACACGGTGACGCGTTATATATTTCTTAAATATATATAATACTGACTCTTCACAACAGGAGTGGTCAACATTATCATGCAATATGGAGAACTTGGCATTTGATAGATTGCTTAACTGAAAAGGGATTCAGCTATTTTAATATTAAAATTCGCACCACGTCGCTCGTATTTTCTTCTAATGTGGTTGGGAGAATCTGCATTGTTAACTGTATTTTTGTTTTGGCGAGATCTTGTCTTTCTAACAAACCTTTCAATGGGAAAATCAAACAGAAACAACGCTAGACGAAATCTATTTTACGGTTCATTTTATTGACGAGCCGACATAATAAATAAAGGGGCCAGACAACCGACGTTAAAGGCCCTTTCAACCACAGTCCTTTGCGCGCCGAAATCCTTGGTTCTGCCATTTTTGGGGCCCCCGAAGTCAAAAGATGATTAGCAATCCACTTCCATCCGACTCGTTTGAGGAGAAAATTAGTTTCTTTTGATCTAAAAGTACTACTAACCTATTTTTTTCTTATAATAAATTAGGTTTTTTCGTGTTGGGAACCAAATTCAGCCTTGGAGGCCTTGAGGAGTGCAGATATAACAATAACATTGAAAAGGCAGAGAGGGCCCCTACCCTACTACAAGTCCAAGGTCCAAGGAAACCCGGGACAAAACCAAATTCTTTCTCTTAACCTCTTGGCCAACAAACTGCACAGTTTTAAACAAAAACAAATAAGAAGTTTGCTCTAGCTTCGGGGGATGAAGCGGACTGATGGAATAAGACTAACGGAAATTTTTGCAGTGGAATAATGGAATAATGGCTTTGGTTTTTCGGGAATAACAGAGTGACGTGTTTCTTTGGTTTTAGCTCTGAAATAATAAAATAATGTAATAGTTTTCTTTAACGAAATAATGAGACTTCTGGACTGGAATAATGGGATACTGGAAATGCTAGACCTGGAATAATAGAAAAATTCACTTTATTGTTCCGGAATAGCATGAAAGTCGCTTTGTGCAGTAAAACTTTCATTTTCAGCCTTAAATGATGTCAATAAAGTTTGTACTTAAACAAAGAAAAAAATCCCAAAGGGGCCCTCCCAGTGCTTTTGTATAGGGCTGAACTTTCCCAAAACGAAAAAGAAAACAAAACAACATAATAAAGCAATAGCAACACGAGACATTAAAAAGCTGCAATGAATACGACTGTGACAATTTTCAATTTTCTGTGAAAAACCCAATATGTTTTGTGCGTGGTTTCTCCGCAGTTTTTAGTAAGTGTAATGTGCTAGTATTTAAAAATAGTACTAATAATCAATAGTTATAATAGGGTTTTAAAGTCTACTTTTCCCCTGACATATATTTCCTTTGGCATAAAAAATATTTCGACTGAATTGTTTGCCGTATGAAAGAACAGAATGTGACATAGGATAAAAGCCGTTCTAATACTCTTACACTCTTCAGCCTCCCAAGGCTATAGCTTCCTTCTTAAGCTGGAAGTGTATTACGCAAGACATCAACGCTTGCCTCAGATAAAGAATCAGGAAAGACGACTTCGAACGTTACCAACAAATCTGCTCGCTGAAAATCTTCTTTGCGGTTAGGTAATCCCTCTCCTTTGATGCACTCACGCTTGCCTGGCGTTATAATCCCATTTAGGGGGATGTTAATGACCTTTTCTCCGAGCGTTGGGACGGACACCGATTTCCCATCAGCATGTCCAGTCAGAGCATCTTTCAGAGAAATTTTCTGGGTGTAGAGAATGTTATTGTCTTTATCTCTGGTAAAATACTGATGTGGTTCATCTTTGACAGTGAACACAACATCTGCCGGGACGGTATCTGGTTTTTGGTCTCCTTCTTTTGAGAGTGTAATCTTTGTTCCCGCTTTCCAGCCCGGCTTTACGTCAATATCCCATGTTTTTTCTTCTGTGCGAGTATTTTGCCCGTCAGGTTCCAACACCGTCTTCTCGATTTTCAGAGTCTTCGTCGTTCCCTCTACAAGTTCTTCCAGAGTGACCAAGAGATCCTTCTTAATAGGAGGCTCTTGAACGGCCCTGGGATTAGGACAGCATGAGATTTTGACAAATATTCCGGGACCATCACAACCAAACGGCATATCTGCAAAAGAAATTCACGACAGATAAACCGTTTACTGATAGAACATGACGCCCAAACCTGTTGAGGCATAACTAAATACTGCACCATCATTTAGTCAACTTAGGCCCGTTTCAAATGTCGCGCCACTGTCGTGTCGAACTCCATGCAAACAAGCTCAAACAATGGGTTTTGCTGAGCTCATTAGTGTTAAGTTCGGCAGGGGAGTTGCGCGCCGTTTGAAACGGGCTTTAGAATAGTTGCCTCAAATTAGGCAGGCAAGAGTCGTGTACCATAAGGTAGATCAAACATATTTTGTTTTGATTTAGGATAAATGTACCCGTTTTGGGGTCTACAGCCAAATTTTTGAATCAGCCGTGCGAAGTGCGGCGTCACGTGACCAATCGTCACGTGTTAGTAGCATGCCTCGTTTGGATATGACGGTGGAATTGACTCTTACACTTTCGACATTTTTTTGTTTTCCCAATGCTGTAGAAACGTTTAAAAATCAATCTCCTCCTTCGCCATCAAGAAACAGCGAAATCAAATAAGACAATCACTTTCATATACTCCTATATGTGATTATTGCACAAACCTTTGAAAGGATCTTCGTTTCCAAAAAAGTTTGCAAAAGTGGCTTTTGGGTCGAACACAAAGGTGAATCCTTTAGTTCTTTTTCCTACGTCTTCGCCAAAACAATCAAACATCTCTCGTTTCTGTGGATCACTCAAGACTTCGAAAGCCTCTGCAACTTCTTTGAACTTTTCTTCGGCACCAACTTCTTTGTTTTTGTCCGGGTGATACTTTAAAGCCATTTTCCGGTAAGCTTTCTTTATGGCATCCACGTTCGCGTCTTTCGGAACATCGAGAATCTGGTAGTAATCTTTCCCCATTTTCGGTACCAACCCGCACAGCAGCTTGTAGACCGCGTAAAGGAGTATTCAAGGGTCTTCCGCAACGAAAATACAACTGCTCTGAATTGAAATGCGTACTCAAATGAAACTGAGTTCGAAAGTTCAGAAGACTGGACGTGAAATTGGTCCTTCCGTATTTAGGTTTTCGATGACCGAATAAACAAAAATATCTTCTCGTGACTAAGTCGAGCTCGCGATAAATAGAGGATATTACACGGCGGCGCGAAGATATGAATTTTATTTTCGAGTGGTAAAAATAATATTTTACGGCCGAGCGCTTACGCGAGTGAGTAAAATATTATTTTTACCACGAGAAAATAAAATCCATATCTTCAAGCCGCCGTGTAATCTTCTTTTTATTATATTAGACACGAGTATTTTACGAGAAATTACACAAACAACCGTGCAAAAGCGGGAAATGACGCAAACGATATCCTCACTAGTGAGGATATGGAAAATACGCCACTCGGGTCCCGGATGTAGTTTTGTATGGATTTTACGCACGGTATATTTTCCAGTAAAACACTCGTGTCTATATAATAAAATACTAGAAATACGATAATCGCAGATACCCCTCGCTCTGCCATTGATTGGACTTCAACTTTGGTTCTGCTCAACAAGAGCAGCCTTTGTTTACCAAAATGTTGACTCAATCTTTTCTTCGAAGTCAAGTGCTATACGCAAAGACGGTCGGCATGTCAAATTAATTCATACAGTCTGCCAAGCAACGTTCTCAAAATTTAATACTAAAATTTGAAGTTGGTCGGCCGCCGTAGTACGGGAAAAAGGAACACTGATTTTCCATTTTTTAATTCATAGGCAGTACAATTAAATAGGCTTCCTGTGCAATGTTTTTTACTCTGGACTCTATGCACCAGACTCAGGCATGCATATTTAATGGGTCGAATTGTTTTTTGTATGTGAACCCACTCAAAACTGCATGATTTCTCCCAGAATCAAACAAAACTTGAACGGTTTACTTCAAATTAATATACACGGGTTTCCGACCTAGTGATACTTAAAAGGGCTTGTGAACGATTCTCGCTGCAATCCCCGCATGTCAGATTACAGCATTTGATACAGTTATTCTTGAAAGAAAAAAATAAGACATCTGACTAAGTCATTCAAGACTCCAAGTTCCGATTGCTCTGAGCAAATACGGTGTCGAAACTGGCGACAGAAGCGTATTAAAACAATACTTCGAGGGAAAATGATCAGCATACAGATTTTATTACATTCTTGAAGTGATCGAGTTACAAGATACGGTATTGATTGTTTGATTTCCACTGACTGACCTTTGTTGCTTGTCCTTTCTGAATAAGTATCTGATCAAAACGGCGTCTGAAGCTCCCGATTTGCTTTCAAGCGCTGTTTCCTTTGCGGAGTCGTTTCTTCAGCACTCTTCTGTTCATGATGCTTTCGGTCATAACAGGATTGTCGTCTTTTGTCGAGACGGATTCCGCCTCGCCCGTGCTTTTTCCCTTCTCTTTTGAAGACGAGTTTCACGAGACTTTTGTGTTCCAAGTTTTTCAGTTTTCAAATGTTGCTTCGTTCAATCTTATCCCCGAGCGAAGCGAGGGAAATAATCACAACGCTAATGCAGTAGTATCGCCTCATTCGGAGACTCCAAGCGTGTCGCCATCTCGAAATTTAATGTTTGTCAGTCAGTCTGTCTGGCGTACGACTTTTTAGGCCAGGTGCCTAAGGCAATGACGTAATAATTATCGATTAGCGTCTCCGCCAGTAGCCGTTACTGACCAGTGGTTAATTTTACTGACAACAATTGTACGTAACTGCGTTCACGAAAATGAATTTGAAAACTGGAAAACCTGAAATGGAACAGTCTCGCGAAGCTCGTCTTCAAAAGAGAAGGGAACAGGCACGGGCAAGGCGAAATCGTGAAACGATCGAACAGCGCCAAATACATCTAGAGAAAAGACGACAAACATGTGATAACTGACAGCATCATGAACGGAAGCGTGCCGAAGAAACGGCTCCGCAAAGGGAACAGCGCTTGAAAGCAAATCGGGAGCTGCAGACGCCGTCTTGTGTTAAACTGAGATACTTATTTAGAAAGGACAAGCAACAAAGGTTAGTCAGTGGAAATCGAACAATCGCCGTGACAAATATATTCTACCCGTATCTTGTAACTCGATCACAAGAATGTATTAAAATCTGTATGCTGATCATTTTCCCTCGAAGTATTGTTTTAATACGCTTTTGTCGCCAGTTTCGGCTACCGTATTCGCTCAGAGCAATCGGAACTTGGAGTCTTGAATGATTTAGTCAGATATCTTATTATTTCTTTCAAGACTAAAACTGTAACAAATACTGTAATTTGACATGCGGTGATTGCAGCGAGAATCGTTCACAAGCCCTTAGAAGTATGACTAGGTCTGAAGCCCGTGCATAATTTGAAGTAAACCGTTCAAGTTTTGCTTTGATTCTGGAAGAAATCATGTTGTTTTGAGCGGGTTCACGTACAAAACAATTCGAGCTCATTAAACATGCATGCATGCCTGAGTCTTGTGCATGCAGTCCAGAGTAAAAACAAATTGCATAGGAAGCCTATTTAATTGTACTGCCTATGAATTCAAAATTGGAAAATCAGTGTTTCTTTTTTCCCCGTACTACGACAGCCGACCAACTTCAAAATTTGAGTATTAGATTTTGAGACGTGCTTGGCAGACTGTATGAATTAATTTGTCGTGCCGACCGTGGGAAATACGTACTTCGTTACGCAATCGATAATTTTTATTCAACGCAAAAGTATAACACACACCATTCTCCTTCCTTTGCGTGTAGCATTTGACTTCGAAGAAAAGATTGAGTCAACATTTCGGTAAAACAAAGGCTACTCTTGTTGGGAGTACCAAAGTAAAAGTCCCATCAATGGCAGAGCGAGGGGGTATCTGCGATTGTCGTATTTCTAGTTTAGGGTATCAGTAAAACTACAGCGTGACACGTGATCGATCCTTTGTCGTTGATTAACGCGGATGGCCCTGGGGACGAGGTCGTATGCCAGACAAACAGACACACGAACAAACTCATATCGAGATGGCGACCCGCTTGGAGTCTTCAAATAGGGCGATTTTGCTGCATTACCGTCGTGATTAATATCCTCGCTTCGCTCGGGGATAATACAAAACAGAAAATGCTCCAAGCTAGTTTATACGATTTTATTTTTTTTCCCGAACATATTCAAAAAGGGTTGTTGAGATATATTCTGTCAGTGGTTGTCTTGGATACCAAAATTTGCACAATCAGTTTTAACATTTTGGGTTCTTGGTGGTCACACAATTTACTATACATTATGACACCCTCACTGAAGGTATTACACAAGTCCAGAGGATAGCTTACCATATCAATACTGTTAGCATGCATAACTCCCCCTCCCCACCACTGGTTGGTCACTCCCTCCCAAAATACAAATGACACACAGACAGATGTCAATAACCCCCCACCCACCCCCATATCCTCAACATTTTGGTGGGGACGTTATACACACTTCTCAAACATCATATTTCAGACCAATTTATACCTTTGGATGACTATATAGCTTGCATGCCAGTTTTATGTAGCTTGTGTTGAACATATACCACATTCACACCCCCAAGTACAGCATATACTGTATAGAGCTACTTGGTATTCATTTAGATAGCTTGCTTGGATGAAACCTGGTAACTATTAAATTCTCACTGAAATCACTCATTCATTTTCTTAAATGGTTGAGAGATTTTCCATGAGTTACCAGTTCAGGGCCCAGTTTAGCACGATTAGACTAATCCTGGATTAGGTCTAAATTTCTTGTCATTTACAAGCCTCAAAATGGAAAGGTGTCTCCCACATCAATTAACTTCTTTGATATGTTTTAGGCTGGAACAAGTTCTTAATCCATCTTCAAACCTGCAGTTTATTGGCAAAGAGGACAAGAGAAAGAATTTTTAAAAGAATCCTGGATTTGCTTAATCGGCTTTTGAACAACCAGGCCCAGAGTTACAGTATAATCAAAAAAATTAATAATTTGTGCTTGCTCATTTGCTTGTCTTCTACTGAACTGTAATTCTAAGACCTAATAGCTTACAATGTTTCTAAACAAAAATAAGACTTTGGTAACATTATTTTTATACAATATATGTATCTAAATGATGCACATGTCAACATTTTACATGAATGCCACAGCACTTTTCCTTAATAAAATATTTTCGTAATGAATTTAGAAATATTTCATCAGGGAAACTACACGTTTCTTTTCCACAAACAGCATTTAGAACTTTTCAAAATACTCAACCCTTTAATCTCGTCTCATTCTGGGAGCACATTATGCAAAACATCAAGACTTGATCGAGGTAACGAAGTTGGAAACACAACTTCAAATGTCACCAACATATCTGCTCGCTGAGAGTTTTGCTTTGGTTTAGGTAACCCCTCTCCTCTAATGTGACGCCGTGTCCCTGGCTTAATAATCTCATTTAAGGGAATATTAATGACCTTCCCCCCAAGAGTTGGGACAGTAATTGATCTTCCATGAGCATGTCCAGTTAGGGCATCTTTCAGAGATATTTTTGTTGTGTACAGAATGTTATTGTCCTCATCTCTAGAGAAATACTGATGAGGCTTGTCTTTGATGGTGAACACAACATCTGCAGGGACAGTGTTTAGTTTTTGATCACCCTCTTTTGGGAAAGTAATCCTTGTACCAGCTTTCCAGCCCTTCTTCACATTAATGCTCAATATTTTTTCTTCAGCTCGAGTGGTATGCATGCCCGGACTCAAAACTTTTCTTTTAATTTTCAGATTCTTTGTTGTTCCTTCTAGAAGCTCCTCCAGAGTCACCATGATATCTTTCTCTATGGGAGGATCTTGGTTTCTTTTGAAGGAGTGAATATCTTCAGATGAGGCTGATCTTTGCCGATGAAAACCAGGAACAGCTCCATGACCAAAGGGAGGAAAGTGAGCATTAGCACTTGGAAACCTGGCACCAAACCCAGCTTCAAAGGGTGACCTGGCACCAAACACATCTAAAAAAATACAGGAAATGCTGATCAACAACTGAAAGTATGATGTCCAGACATCAAACCTGATAAAGAATGATTCTACATTCCCTTGACACAGTAGATGAATATAAACTGGTTAATATATATTTGATGAGTCAGAATGACAGATTTACCAAAATTAACGCATGCAGCTCAGAGGCTTTGAACACTTTATAAATGGTTTATTTATCTTCGGCCGAGTGAGTGAAGCATAATGAAACGACGACGAGACGATAGTTTCTCAAATTCCCAAGCAGAAGGATAGAATGTGAAGTAGTGCATGGTGATTGTAAATATGGTGAGCTGTGGAGAGGTATGCATTATAGATGTGTGAAGAGTTATTGTTTATGTTCAGGGTGTGGAAAGCCTGCATATGGAAGGATGCTAGTATAATCATAAGAGGTGAACAAGGAGGAGAGATTCATTGTGGTCTACTTCTCGAGCGGACATCTTTCATTTAGTTTTTTCCTTGACCTCAATGGAATGTATTGTCACAGTGATTAAATGGGCTAGGCTTTGCATCTGCTAGACCTGCACCGCATTATTGTGTGGCAGTTCTTGGTGCGGGATATTCGAGAAATTCAATTTCCTCTTTCAATTTCTCACAATAAATACATCATAGATTTACAGAGAATTTGCCATTTGACAGTTTGCTCACATGAAAGCTGATTGGACAATCAATTCTCACTAAACCCATATGTTTTCTTCTATAATTTGTTTATGATTCCATTATAAAGTGTACAAATGGTTATAACCACTCTGGAAATACATTCAACGTTATCAATTTAAAAGATTTTAAGTAAAAGTAAAACTGATTTGATGTTGCTTAATTGTTACATTTGACAAATGAGAACTCATTCTAATTGCAACATTTCGGGTCTGGATGCCATGCGATTTCAAGGTATGGGTGCCATCTGCAGATTGCCTCGATCTCATGTAGTAATTGGTAACCATAGTGACACAGAAATAAACCTTGAAAGCATGCTACCATTCGTGGTATGGTAACTAGTGCATGCTCAGGGTGAGGAGCTTGAATTTGATGTGCATTTTCAACTGCATCACAGATGTTTTTGTTTTTTGCCAAAGGTAAATGAAACTGTGTTGATTTTTTGGAACTATTGATAGGAACTATGAGCAAAGCTGTTTATCAGAAAGCTGTGTAGTGCCATGTTTGCCCAGAAACAGACATTGCAATTCTCCTCGAGCTGTGATGTGTCAACTCAGCTGTTTTCCACAGGAGATACAACTTCTCTCTGCATTCAGAGTTTGCCACCATATTCCTTTTGGCAATTGCACATAAGTGCAGATCATTTCATTTTGTTGAGTTATGAACCTCAACAATACGAGTTTTCTGTGATATAGTAGGTGGTCAGAGTAGAATGGCACATAAACAATGTCATATTCGCTGTTGTATTAATGTACTGTTTTCCAGCATTCTATAGACCTTGAATTGTTATCCAACATTACCTGGTAGCATTGCAGTGCAATATTTACATGACTTTGCCAACCACTTTCGTCTTTCATTGCCATGATTTAAATCATGGCCGCGTCAGTGGAGATTAAAAATAACTGTAAAACAAATGAGCAATCCAAATAGAATGCAACATAAACATTAATTTTGTTATCATATTGATAGCATATTTAACAACTTGATGTACTCTTCTCGAACCTTCTTTTTTGTTAGTTTACAGGCCATAAATTGTTATCCAAAGAACCATTTTAGTACTGTTAGTGCAACTTTAAACATGACTTTGATGACTTTCGTGTTTTCGTTGCAGTTGAAAATCTTTTAGCATTATTAAACAAACCTGTTGTATTCAGTTCTTGAGTATTTGCATGTGGCAATGATTTGGCCTGCTTGCAGGTGGTACATGGTACAGGCTGTTCCGCCATCTTGTACGTGCACGAGATACGTCTGCACCCAGTGTAAACACAGACCTATCTTGCATGCGTCCAAAATGGCGGCCGCATCACTAATCCAATTTTTGCAATACAAATACCCTCTACCGTTTACACAGCCACATGGTATAGATATATCTGCAAAAGCTGTACTTCTAAAAAGCAAAAATACAGCTTCGTATACGAACGATGCTTTTATAACTACCCCACGATTCAGTAGCACGAACGTAATTATTAAACGTCTGACATTGCACAAACCTTTAAAAGGATCCTCATTTCCGAAAAACCTTGCAAATGTGGCTCTAGGGTCTCCATGGAAATTAAAAGAAGTGAATCCTTCAGGCGTTTCAAACGTTGTTGAACCAGCTCCATTCTTCGAACTTGGACTTCCTTTGAGGCCTTCTTCGCCATAACGATCAAACACCTCTCGTTTCTGTGGATCACTCAAGACTTCGAAAGCCTCTGCAACTTCTTTGAACTTTTCTTCCGCGTCAACTTCTTTGTTTTTGTCCGGGTGATACTTTAAGGCCATTTTCCGGTAAGCTTTCTTTATGGCATCCACGTCAGCATCTCGTGGAATACCGAGTATTTTGTAGTAATCTTTCCCCATTTCTGTCGCTTTATGGCAGCTGTGAATATCAGACAGACGTACTGGACTTCAGTAGGGAACACCCAACGACAAATAGCAGTTTCCTGCTCCGAAAACAATAATTATTACTTTCAGCAGTCATCCGAAAACATACACAAAGCGCGTTAGTTTTCAGACTCTTGCAAGACGGGAATGCGATAGACTGGGGAGAGGCCGGGATCATTCTTTCGGGAGCAGACAGAAAGAATAATACTACAACAAGAACAAGAACAAGAACAAGAACAAAAATAACAAGATGACCATGCATAGAAATGAAAATTAAAAAAAAAAAAATTGTTTCGGTATTACATAATGATAAATTTCACTCTCCTACCCAGAGCTCTTCTCAGAAGCCAAATACGTCACAATCTCTTTACTGATGGACGAAGAGTACTTTTGGTACTTATTTGTGATTGTAACTCTGCCATTTCTGGCACATGGTGAGTAATACTTACTGTACGTATTCTGTGGACGAGCGTGTCAGCTGATTTAGCGAGCACGAAAAGAAATAGCTGGAGAGTATTGTCATTGAGCCAAAGTTTCATCTCGGTAGTTTGAAGCAACTCCAGAAATTATTCTGAATTGACCTCCCGCAGTCAAAATGATACCTGCCAACATTTTTCGATTGCAAGGCGTGAGGTTTTTTCAGATGGTGGGGGAGGGGGGTTGGTACGAGCGCCTGAAAGGCGCGAGCTTCTAGGGGAGTCCGGGGAAAATTTTGAAATCTAGTCTCCCTGAAATGGCATTTCCTTCATTTTCGTGGTAGTTTTTAGCCAAATTTAAGCGGTTTAAACCTTTTTTTTTTTTGTAATAGCCAGCCAGGCGTGAGAAATTGGTCCGCAGGCGTGAGTTGGCGTGAGATCGAAGTTTTCGACCCGCAGGCGTGAGAGTTTGCAGGTATAATAACCTATAAACTATTGCACTATGGCGCAGCAGAAGACCGCATGATTGTTATGTTTTCGGAGAAAGGATAGCCTGTTCCAGGCTCTCAGATACTGGAAAAAGGCGCAGAGAAAAGGCGCGATGGACTGGGGCGGGGACGCGGGAGGGCTGGGTCGAAGGAGGAACCCGCGTCCCCGCCCCAGGCCATCGCGCCTTTTCTCTGCGCCTTTTTCCAGTATCTGAGAGCCTGGAACAGGCTAGAGAAAGGACCTCGGGTTCCGTTAATCATAAAATGGATCTGCATCACTCCACATCCACATTCATTAAACGAATTTGGGCAAGAAAATGCTGGCTTGTGAAAGACGGCGAGTACGGACGGATGTACAAATAAAATACAGTTTCCCAAGAGAATACCAACAAAGAATGAATATATGATACCACAAGCTCATATTTGACAAGACGCAACGCCATTTGGTTCTAAAAGCATATGCCCCAAAACAAAGCGTGCATAAAGTAGTTTTTAAATATTTTTATTGTCTGCTGCATAGTGTGTACTACACCTTTTGCCCTTCATTAACGGAAATAAAATCTTCATTTATATTTTGGTACATTCAATAACGCGTTGGTGTTTTCATTTTAACGAACGAAGATTCATTTGAGTTATGTGCGTATTCATTAACGCATTTTCATAGTTATGTATAATGAATACCACCAAAGGAACTTCAATATAATCATGGAAATATCTTTAATGCAATGGAACGTTCAATAACACAAATATCATAAACGTTTACATCATGAGAATTTCAAGACCGCGCAACATTCACAAAGCTTGCACAAGTGCTGTTGCAGGGTACATTTCGCATGAAATTTGAAGGCAAGCTCATGCAAACAGCACCAGAGGCCGACGTACATAGTAACGCTCCTTTGGTTTGTGCACCTTTTGATAGTAAGTGTAGTGATAATTCTCCCGCCGCTCTGCCCAGTTGATTTTACGTTTTATGTAGATTCCTCTCACTGTCATAGTGTCTTTCTAACTAATGTATATTGAGTTATACTTAAAACGAAAGAGATCATTATCCAAATTCTTTACACTGTATGGAATATGTTTGGGGGAGCTCAATAAGTTAGTGAAGTGTATCGTGAACCTGATGATTATTACATTAATGCATTGTGCTCGTCCAAGTAGTAATACTCCGCCGTGTGTATATATTTTTTAGATTGTCCCTGAAAGTGAACTAACCACTTTTGAGGCTTCTGGACGAGATAAAACCATTGAAGTTCCGCCACCTAACGCGGGACTTCTGGCGAAGGCGAAAAAAATGCTAGACAGCATTAAAAGGAGGCCACGCACAAGAGAAGGGGAAGCGAGAGTGAAAAACACAAAGAAGCCGACCGACACGCAGCCTGTGCAAGCCCCTGCCTTAAAGCGTTTTTCACTAAGGCGATTCAAAGGCAGGCGCAAAAAGAGTTCTCAAACCCATCAGGCTGTAGTGCAAATTGGTATGATCATGACCGCCTGTACAGTCTCAGAGGCCTTGACCGATTCACTTTAAAATGGAAACAGAGGTGGGTGGAGGGAGGGGGGATGGGGTTGGATTTGAGGGATGAAGGGGAGGTTGTTTTCTAAAAATTGAAAGCAGGAGGGGGGTGTCAAATTCACAATACTTTTGCGAACGGCTGTTGTCGGTTGACTACTTTTCCTTTAATATCGTGCTCGTTGAGAAGTTCAGACAAGGAATAATGGATACTCTTGTATATAAACATTTGCAATGCCACAGTTTAATCTGTATCTTTTACAATATCAGTTGTTGCTGGCAACAACAAATGTCGACAAGGTGACTATGTTAACTACTGACTGTGTCCGTATATAACACATATTTAAAACAACGATTGTCTCTTATTGTTCCGATACTCTTATTGGGTAATTATATAAGGAGGGAGGTGGGTAACTCTGGGGGGGTGTTGGGGGTGGGGTGGTGAGGGATGGATTGAGATCGCATTTTAAAACTCAAAAGCAGGAAGAGGGTGTCTATTTCACAATACTTCTATGTCATGGTTGCTGAGAACTTTAGACAAGAAACTATGAATACACATATTTGTAATACTACGTTTAACCGGTTTTTGCAATACAAGTATTTGCTATTGACAACAACTTAATCTCGACAAGTTGCTCATGTTACTTTGTGTAACTATACTTTGTGATTGTATATATAATACGAGATTAAAATAATGATTGTTTGAGCTGTTATAAGCGTGTATTAAGGCCAATGCAACCACCATTGTTGAATTTTATAAACTCATGCAGCCTTAAGACTAATTTTGAGCATGGAAATTAACCTAAAGCTTTGGCACAAGTTAGACAAAAGACGAAGTCGGGGAAGGCTGGAAGACCATAAATGCACAGAACCATGAACTGTTTTGCAATCTCTGTTTTCTTTATTTATGTGAAACTAAATGTCACAAAAGATACACGATAAAAAAATGGACACAATGAGAGACAAAATTATAACTAAGCAATAATTTAAACACTGGTGAGAACAAATATAAAACTCTTCAGTGTGTAAATAAATGCCTGGGGTACAAAGTTTAACTGGGGCTTCGGTAATGTCTCCGGGTAGCTTAAAAACAACAAAAAAAGGTAAATAGACAAACAAGAAAAACAAACAAACCAACTAGCAAACAAAAAGTAATAGTTCGTATAGCGTGATTGTATGAGTGAGGGTGGTCCTGAAAAGGACTTTTGTTGGTGACTAACTTTTCGACAATCTGAGTGGCTGAGCCATCTTTAGAGTCAAGTGGAGAGGACTTCTACTCAGGTTGTTGTAACACCAATTCCCAAAAAAAGAGTCGTTTTCAGGACTATACACTCACCCGGACAATCACACACTTATTTAAACCATTAACAAAATAATAATGGGTAATCCACATGAATCAGAGGGTTGCATGGGTACATTGTGGTTAACTCTAAGATTGTAAAATATAGATAACAATGTGCCAAGGTGTCATAAACAGGTGACAGCAAACGTTTTGGGCATGGCCCTTAATTTTTACAATTTTAAATTTAGCACTGAAAATGTCCGAAGATTTTGCTGTCTGTAACGTATGACATCTTGGCCGCACATATTGTCATTCCTATTTTGCAATCTTAGATTTAGCAAACAAATATACGTAAGAGTCAAAACAGGTAGAAATAGATAAATCAGTTTTACAAACAAAGATTTGAAACTCCTCCAATATCTCTTAGTCGTCAAGGATTATCTTCCCGTAGTTTTGGAAGCGAAAAAAAATAGTAAATTGGAGTTCTTTTGTTGACAATTGGAAGAGTCAGTATATATATATTTAATCAAATGTTATGTGGTTTTTTACAGTGATTAACACTGAGGCCTTCCCCAGAAAATCTAAGTAATCATGTTATAATTACTTGAAGATCTTGTTTAAGTAGATGAAGAAGAGCAAGTGCTCACACTGCCGTAGGTATGCCAGCACCTTTTCTTCCTTCAGACCTTAACTAAAGTCAATCATACCCACCGAAATGTGTCAGTGTTATTTTAGAATAGGTGTTTTATACCCTGTTCACACCAACAAACCTGTTTAATTAAACCAAGTTTACAAGACTGCGTTTTCTAAATCCTGTTTTGATTTTGTGTCAATTACACAACATTTTACACCACCTCGCACAGGTTGTTTAGTTGGACTGGTTTTAGACCAGTTTAGTTTTGCCATGCGTGCATTGCAAATGCCAGACCTAACTAAACAAGTTTTATTAAACACCTTTTAAACAGGTTTAAGCATTGGTGTGAACGAGGTATTAGTCAAATAGAGGAACCACTCGAGTGTTCACGACATCCTAGCGGAAAAGTCCATTCGCAAATACAAGTTCCGACTGTGACTTTGACCTTGATCTAAACAAAAATCCATTTCCTGACAATTATGTTCTAACTAGGCTCGCATGAAAACCTATAGGAACTGCTGGGAGGACTTAACACTTGTTTTGCATAAAGCTATCAATGTGTTCATAGAAAGCCAAAGTGCTGAAAAATATTCATCTCTAACGCTCTGCAGTACCTCCAACCAGAAGCTGTAATATTGCATCCAACTAATATTTCTATGTGACCCCAACTTAATTAGTTGAATCTGATAACAACACATACTACTACACTGTATATAAGGTAGACGTACCCTTTTCAGAAGGTTGACAGTTTCGTTCACCGTCAAGAGGCAACCATGTTTGATCACCTCTTGCTCTCTGTTTATAGTAAAATAAACAGGAAGATCGTTCTGAGATCCTGCCCAGTCATACACCTCCTACATCATCAAAAGGCAGTACAGTTATATTAAGGGAAGGGTTCTAGTCAGCGTTAAAGAGCCACATGATAAAAATATATTTCATTTTTTGCTTGCGTGAGAAGTTCGGAAACATGTTTTTGTTTTCCTGAATGGTTAGGAATGTTGATAAATTTGTGTTAACCAATCAATACCCATTTATATATTCATAATCTACCAACACCGCACTCACCTCATAAAAAGTCCATTCAAAGAAGTTTCTCATTCGTATTCCTGCCGGTGTGCATAACCGCATCACCACCCCACCACTCTCACAATCTGCTGGAGCTGTTTTCCCATTAGCTGCCCTTATCTGTGTGGAAGTTTTAAAACAAATGACATTCTTATTTTTTTTGGTGAAATATGCAAGGCTAAAAATGCACAATTCAGTGGACAGGGGGCTGTTTGTTCAATAAAACTGAATACTTACATTTTATTTAAGTCCCAAATTATCATGCATACACATATGAACACTGTGATTATAACTACCAATTCATCTGGCGTTTAACCCGCCTTGTCCCTCTTGTCCTCTTTCTTTTGTCCTTCTTTTTACTTCTTCACTTCTTTTTTTCGTCTTTATTTGTATTCTTCCTATCATCTTTAATTGAATCTTTCAGTTCCTTGTCCTAACGCTCTTTCTCTCCTCTCCAATTCCTGAGTCCTTCCCTAAATATATACATTCATTGTTTTCATGTTTATATCAGATGTTTATCCATGCCCACACTTTGCATCGTTGGTAATGCAGTGAGCATGTTCTTGCATGCTGACATTGCAACCACAACATTCAAACAGCAATGTACCATTTTGTGCATGTTAGATATCAGGTTTACATTGTAAAACATACACTGTAACACTATTAAACGGTACTCCTGACTTGACAATCGGCAATGAATCGACATAAAAATGTCAACCTCATATCTAGCAACCTGGCAGCTCATAATATAACTATCTTTCAAAACTCATAGCCGATTTCAAAAACAGAAAAGGGACCATGGAAAATAGCATTTCACGAACAAGCGTAGTCAATGTAATATAGCAGTGATCGTATTATTATTTAGTAACTTATCCCTGACTGTAAACAGTCGCAGTGCTAGGTCTTTCTATACCGAGAGCCTAATTTTCGTACACAAATGTGTTAACGAACCTCATCCTTTATCGCTTCAATTTCTATTTGTTTGTTTTTTAAATTGCTTGTATAATGCCTAGTTAAAAATGAAAACAGGCGGTGAAACCGAACAACGTTTCGACGTCCTCATTGAAATCATTTCCACCTTGAAAATGGTAATTTTAAGTGAGAAATTTAAGCGCCCAACTATACACTTAATGCAATAGCTTACGTTCTTAGAAAAGTATATATTTTCACACCTGTAAGTCCATAAATTTCAACTATATTTGACATTTACATTTTGACAATGGTGTGGATATGGAAATTAACGTTGTTCGCTTTCATTTAAATTAACGTGCCTACCTAAATAGCTGACGCTAATGACGCAAACCATTTAGATCAAATTCATTTTAACCCTAATCCATTGTCACATTGAAAAAGTCTTTTTTTTTTTTTTTTTTTTTGAGTTTCTCAGCAATAAAAAACAACCCTTTGGAATAAAACTAAATACCCTTTTCATCTTGTTACTGAATCTGGTTATACGACTGCGGACCGGGAAATCAATAGATGTAAACGAGATTTTTCATCTTGGGTGACGGACTAAAACTAAGCTATAGATGCAAAGAAAAACAGGTTGCCATCCGTTTAAACCGATCAAAACTGAATGCGTGTTTACTCTTTCAAGCAACTTATTTAATAGCCATTAAGAGACAGAAAAACAATAGCCCCAGTTCCCAACCTCTTTCTTTTTCCACCATTATAAGCCAACGGACCTATTAAGGACTTCTCCTTGGTACCTGAGCTGAGTGATGCTTTTTGGCGGGGTTGTTGGTGTGTGTGTGTGTGTGGGGGGGGGGGGGGGGGGGGGGGGGGGGTGAGATAATTCGGGAAGGGAGGGGAGGAAGGGGCGACAGGATTTATTGTAGCAGTGCAAGCTAGTTGGTTAGTTTTGAATGGGTGCAACAGCAAAAGGAAAAGAAAAACAAAAAAACAAATGAACTTTCCGGTTACACTAGGGAAGAAAAGAAAAACCAAATGAGAAAAACTTCCTGTCACGCTAGGCAAGAAAAGAGACAAAATGAAGCATTTTTCCGGTCACATTAGGCAGTTTAATCAAACTCTCTAGCTAGTTACAACACGTTACAAAAGCATGTTCGTGTTATCGGTGACCATAGCAACAGCCAATGGCATAATAAGGCTCCCATTTTCCATCCACATGTTTTTTCATTGGAGTTTTCATCTCGAAACGGAGTAATAGGCTTCCACCACCTATGGATGGGCATGCAAAGTCCTTTTCACTTTCAAGTTTGTAGTATTCGTGGAGCGGATAACCTATAGTCCTCTCCTTGCATTTGGCGTGAGCTAGGTTCCAGTTATCCTTGTCATCAATACGTATCTACCAACAAGTAAATCAATTCAACTATCTCATCCAAAATGAACCGGTTCTTGGGTTAATTCTATTATCTCGTGTAATTTCTGTGACATTGAAGTGGAGTGTAATTGAGAGACCTACGATGACTTCAAGTTTCCCTTTGTTGGTTATAATTTCACCCTACTTAGCCAGGAAAGGGGGGAGGGGGGATGCCCGCGCTGAATTTCAACGTTTATAACTTTATTATTATGCAAGCAACAACCGCCAGAGTTTTGTGAAATTTCATATTGCCATGGGAACTATATTTTGACTCGCAGTTTTTCCAGAATTTTAAACTTCCAGTTTTTAATTGGGAAATTTTATTACATCTGTATTGTGATGACTTTTCCATTTTAACAGCAATTAAATGTTCTTTTATTTATTTACTTTTTGGATCAAGTTTAGAGGTTTTCGGAAATATCTAGATATCTAAGATGGCGGATCCAAGGGTCACACCATTTTTACACGTCACGTGAGTCATCAGCTCACGTTGCGGACCTCAAAGGAATCACTTTTGGACGTATTCTGCACCCTCTAAGTTTATGCTCATAGCTTTCATACCCTTGAAGTTAAGGAGGGAGGCACAAAAGTGCCCCCCCCCCTCCCCCTCAGGCTTAAGAACTCCAAAACACAGCCACGGCTAAAATTTAGGCTTACACAGTGCAAAATTTTCCTCGGCAAAGTTCCAGCGAGTGTCTTTTTCTGATGCTAAGTACTTCCTTTGGATGAATTTGTTGCACTCGATGTAAAACTTAAAGCCATTTCTGATGTGGATACACGGTGAAATCTAGAAGTTGCCCTCACTGTTGCATTTGTCCGAGCAGTAGTCTAATACCCTGAGCGTTTTCTCAAGTTGGGTTACTTTTACATGAAGATTTCTGGCAACGGTGGAAAGGCTCCCAAAGATTTCCGGTGATGACCCGAAGGCTTCCGAAGGTAGCCGAAGATCGCCCGAAGTTTTCAAAGAAAAGTCATGGAAAAGGCTTATCAAAAAATAATCCAACTTGTGAAAACGCCGTTGCACGAGGCATGGGAGTTGGATTAACTGGCTCCTGGCCCGGAACATTTTTCATAGGACCAACCCTCGCAAAACTATTGAATATCTTGCAATCTAGGAATAATCACTATACAGACTTGACTAACGTAACGCTTCCTGCATTTTTTATATATAAGCCTTGATGTTGTATAATTTCCAGCAATTCGATCACGAAATGCGTAAAATCTGGGTTATTTGGGAGAATGGAACTTGAAGCAGTTATAAATAACTTACCTCGTCAAAACACTGAACTTGGCAGACAATGGTGAGCCCAAGAAGGGCCAAACCAATCTGAATGAATGCTGCAAATTTCATCTTCTTGATTGCTGGATGATAACACTGTTGAATACTAAAATAACAACAAACTGTCAAGTTTTGAACACATTTATTTACCAGTGAGTATTAAAAGAGGCTCGCAGCCTCGTTTTGTGAAACACAAGGCAAAAGTCATCGCCTCGCAAGTGAAGTAAATTTCATTTAGCATTGACTAGCTCTGAAGCTCACATTTGCTCAATAAATGATGCATATCAAACTGCAAAAATGCAAAACACTTTCCCAAAGGTTCATCTGTATCTGTAGTACGTATTCCATATATGGAACAACCGGACGAGCAAATACCTGGCCCTGATGAGCAAATACATTGCCCCAATGAGCAAATACGCAACCTTGAATAATAATTAGCCGTAAATACGTGGCGCACGAGCACGTGACACTGAATAATAATTAGCCGTAACTTTGCAACTGGATAAACAGTGTTTGGATTATAGTTTAGACTTAGATTTAAGGTTAGGGTTAGGGTTAGGGTTAGGGTTAGAGTTAGGGTTAGGTTTAGGGTTAGGATTAGGGTTATGGTCAGGGTTAGGCCGTAATTTTCGTATATGTATATGTATTTCTCACTCGCATCAATTCAATTTACGGCTAATTATTATTCAAGGTTGCGTATTTACTCATTGGGCCAATGTATTTGCTCATTAGGGCCAGGTATTTGCTCGTCCGGTTGTGCCTTATAAGGAATACGTACTATATATACCTATCCAAAGGTTGAAAATTCAACGTTGAGTTCTAGGAACGTGTCGCCGGGAAGAACTCTGCGTTATTATTTTATTGCATTTTATTAAGTTCTCTTAATTTTGCACTTTGAGTCATCGAAGAAGACGAAAATTTTGCCCACGAAAATTGAACCGACGATTTTCGCGTATTATGGACGACGCAAAAATAAACTATTGGAGTAATTCACACAGCTTGGTTTTCTTTTATAAAATGATAAATCATGCCATGTTTAATACCTATTATCATGCAGGTCGCGTTTCTGCACCAAAAACGATAGTGAAACATTTTTCGAACTGTTTACTTCAGCCATTCTCGTTTTAATTCTTCGTTTTCGATCCTTTAAAATTCGCTTTTTTGTTTTAGTTTTCAGGGAGAAACCTGGTTTGCTCTTGCTTTTGATCAGGATAAATTTACATTTTGACGTTATTTAACAATCTTGTTCATTGAAAAATGCTAACTTCATTATTTCATTTTCATCTGTAGACGCTAGACACGGAGCTAGGAAAAGTGTTGTGTTTACTGTCATGAACCATGGAATGGTGATAGCTACAGGTCAGTTACAGAGATTTATAAGGAAAAGTTGTTTCTGTTTGACTTACCTCTACAGATGTCTCCTGATCTGTACTTGATATGAAAGAAAGGTTTTCCTTTCAAAGAGTGAATAACCTTCATTAGCAAATCTTACCTCAGGGAGTAGAAACGCTTAGGTTAAAATGGCCCTTTTTGTCACATTCTGCTGGTAGGTCATCTTGCTATACAGGTTTTTGCTGGTACTGGTACAAAGATATCCTTATTAGGAAATTGGATGCCATGTCAAGTACCACGGCCTTCAAACGTTTTGTTCTAAAATAGGCCAAACTTGTTCAGCAACGATTACCAAAGTTGAGAATTTTTAATAAAAAAATAATTATTTCACTCGCACTTGTTTGATATGAGTTGATTATCACCAACTCGGCTCTACGCGCCTCGTTGAATAATTGTTAAATAATCGGCCGTGAAAGTTTGGTTTCGATATCGATTTACATTCCCAGGGGTTATTTCCTAGTGGCCTGTACGGGTTAACTCTGTCAGAAAGGGATGCCTTTTTTGGACGGAGTTAACCCGTATAGAAGGTAGAGAAAATTACGGTTTTAGTATGTTACACATGTTACAGTATCGCAGAAATACACCTTGAACTAAAAGAGATGGCAGTTAAGTCTAAGTACTAACATTTTGGCAATGGTGTGGATATCGAAATTAACGTTCTTTCGCTTTCACTCTACCTAAATAGCTTATGCTAAAAAATAACGCAAACCATTTAGCTCCAGGCTATTTTAATCCTAATTCATTTCACATTGAAATAGTGCTCTTTTGAGTTCTTAGCAATAAGAAACAAACAACCTTTTGAGATAAAACAAAATACCCTTTTCATCGTGTTACTGAATCTGGTTATACGACTGCGAACCGGTAAATCAATGGGTGCAAATGAGATGTTTCATTCTGACTGACAGACTTAAACAAAGCAAAAGGTCCAAAGGAAAACCGGCTGCCTTCCGTTCAAACCGATCAAAACCGAATGCAGTGTGTTTATTCTTTAAACAGACTTATTTATTAGCAAATTTTTATGGATATGGGGATAAAAAAACTTGGAAAAACTGTTTGTTTCAGTGTTTAATAGTATCCCAGCCATTAAGTCTTGACTTAATTTTCAACAAGGAATTTTTACCCGTTAACTGTGAGAGGAAGGTTACTTATCAAGGTCAGATTGATGAATTTTTAATCGTCAACCGAAATATAAGGATAAATTTTTACCTTTAGCCGTGAAAGTTTGGTTTGCATGCCAATCTTTCAACAATCCCAGGGGGTATTCCCTATATAGTAGGCGATTAGGGAAGGCTCCGCCCGAATAAGGGTGCCTTTTTTGCGCTTGCAGTATACGAAAGGAGAGGGAAATTTGCTGTTTTAGTATGTTACAGAGTTGCCGAAATTCAACTTAAACTAAAAGAGATAGCAGCTAAGTCTAAAGACTAGAAACGTGTACAAAATTTGAGGAAAAATCACTACGCAAAAAACATATACGAAGCTTAGAGTCTTCGAGTAACTAAAATCCCGAGGTGATCTATTGTTTTTGGCTTGTTTTTGAGGTACGTATAATTGCTGTTCTAGGTGTACGGAAGGGCTACCATTTCAAAGTAGATTAGCATATTAAAGGAAGCATTTGAAGTTCAGGATGGAGCCTCTCCGTACGAAACTTTGATGAATACCCTTTGGAGCTATACAATCAAGAATCAGTCTCAACTGTCAACCACAAAATATCAAAATTCCGTTTAAATAGCACTAACTCACTTACACTCACTCATCCTCATAGCCCCCAGTGAGGCATAAAGACGCAACATATACTTAAGAAATATAAAACGCTTGCCGTGTTTACATAGCCTGATGCAAACACGAGAGGGAGTTTGGGAGAATGAGAAAGTTTGTGTGAACCCGAGCCGCCGCAGCGAGGGTTTACACAAACTTTCTCATTCTCCCAAACTCACTCGAGTTTGGGATTTCTTTTATAAAATGAACGACAGCAATACTACCGAAAAAACGACCGTTTTACGTGATTATCAAAGGCGAGATTCTCAACACACAAACTAAAACTAATCACAGATCACTGTGCCGAGCGGACGAAACAAAGTTTTCAAATCCTACGAACTTACGAATGCTGGAGAAATGAATAATCAAAAGGTCATTCCATCAATGACTCTCAAACTGAACTTCCCTCGGCTCGGTTGGCGCTTCCGTAGTATCCAGAGCAGAGCTGTCTTAAACTGACCGAGCAGCTGGTGAAGTTTCTGCTGTGCCGATTGAAGTGAGCGATGTGAACTGCACTAAATGTAAACGCAACGTTTGGAAAGCTACTTCGCTATGATTACTTTCTGCTCCACTTGTCCGACGTCTCAAGTAGATGACCTTTCACAAGATCTTTTAAGAGATCACGTCGATTCTTCGCCGGACTGAGTTGAACGGATGAATGTTTTGCAGTGCCGTAATCACGTATGTACTTTGTAATTACTTTACGTCTTTTGTTTACACGTATTCGTGAATGGGACCGAGTTTTGATGAACCGGTACTGGTCACGAGCAAGCGAGATCACAACTGATTGTACAAATGCTCTGTAAGTTATCGTTCGGTTTTCAATGTTCACTGTAAGTTGCCTGTTGCTCAGTTCAACAATTCAGTGGACTTATCCCTTCCGCTGTTATTTCAAAGAAATTCGATTGTTAGCGAACTGTTTCTTCCCAGCGCTAAATAATCTTTCATCAATCACATTCCTTCTGCCACAACCGCCGTTGTCGTTTCTTTGCTGGAGGCTTATAATTTCTTTTGTTTTTCTCGTAAATTCAGGTCAGAATTGAATCGCAAAGAATCGCAAACTTCACTAAAATCGAGCAGTCCAAAAATTTGTCCCACTGCGCAACCTCCGAGCAATATAACACACTTTCCACGTTACATAGCCTCATGCAAACACGGTTGGGAACCAATCGGAGTGCTCGTTATATAACTTTTATTTTATAACACTAAATATACAACTAAATTGATTTTATTTTTCTTTTCTTGTCTCTCTCTCTTTCTCTCTTTTTTGTTTTGTTTTGTTTTTTTGTTTCTTTGTTTTTATTTTTTGTTGTACTAGCTACTTTGAGCCGTTTTTTAAAAATTCCCTATCTTGTTAGCTTTCAGGAAGGAATTTGGTTTATTCTTAATGGTTTTGATCAAGATAAATTTACATTGTAGTGTTATTCATTTAACATGTCTTACAGAGATTTGTAAGAAAAAGTTTTATTTTGTTATTGTTTGACTTACCTCTGATGTATCCTGATCTTTGCCACGCTTTGATATGAAAGAAAGGTTTTCCTTTCAAAGAATAAGACAAGCTTGTTTTAACAAATCTGAGCTCACGATGTGGAAACACCTGTTAGTCACATTCTACAGGTGGGTGATTCCTTGCTATTCGGGTTTTTATGCTGTGCCAAAGGGCCCAGCATATAATTGTTTTTCACCCGACAGCCAGCGTAGGTAGCATGGCAATTGGTAAAATAATCTCCCCTCTAGAATTTTGAAGTTTGATTGACGTGCAAGCAAAAATACTATAATTTCATTGGGTAATGTTCACCGCAAGCGGTGTGGAAGGCTTGGCTGAGTTTCAAGTATGTAACGTGAGATTTTTGTTAGCATGTACTTGCGTTGTTGCGGTTTTTTCTCAATTATATTCACCTTCACATTCTTCTTCTTCCAGTTGTGTACAGTTTCTTTATTGCTGGTCAAAACTGAGCGAAGCAAAGCAAACAAAATCAAACAATACCAGCATTCCGACAAGTTAAAGTCACTCCCGGCTGTCACGGGTTTTTCAACTTTATCACACGCTTGTTAAACAACCGTGAATTTGCCAAAACCGCGGTGATAATAGCTCTAAATTAAAACAAGCCGACTGGAAATTAAGAAATCCTCATAGAAGATGTGTATTTTAGAAGAAAAATAGATAAGTAATGAAGCGCAGGCTATATTAATCGTAGCCTGTGATTAGAAACAAATGTTCGAAGTCAGACTATCAAAATCAATTATGCATGACATGAGATAAGTCACGCATTACTGTTTTCTTTGTTGGCTGACACTCCCAAGCTCAAAATGTAGATCCTCTCAACCTTTGTGAGGCAGCCCTGAAGCAAACGTACGAGTGTTGTAAATATAATTAATAGTTTAATCAGGTTATATTTGAGCAAGGTGTCAAACGCCAAGATCCCTTTTCTGTATAATATTTTTCTGGTGAGAAACTGAAAGTTGTTCACTCTTGGGGAGTCTCGCTCTGGTCCAGAGATTGCTTATTAACGAATTCTAATGGTGCATTTGGATACTTGCAACACCAAACTTGACTCCCAGCATCTGCCTTGTTACTGGTACTAGTACAAACTAAGATACTTAACAATTATTCCACGAACGCGCGTTGGATATGAAGTGATAGATAACCAACGAAGCGTGTAGCGCCGAGTTGGTTATAATCAACTCGTATCCAACAAGCGCGAGTGGAATAACTTTCTTTTTGGTGCTGCCACTTCTAAGTTTATTGCCCTTAATGCTAATTGTTTACAAGATGGCGAGTATTTTATGGCAGGCCAGCTATTTTCTATGTCCCTAGCCCATGGTGGCCCTGGGGTTGGATGCCTAGCTGATGCATGCTATGACACTCTTATAAAGGGAAATCAGTATGTCCATGCCAATCTTGAAGATGTGTACGACTATGACCTGAAGTCATCACTTCAGCAATTAAATGCTGCCTCCACAGTTGAAGAGGCCAGTCAGATTATCAATGATACTAAGCTAGATACAGTTCTAGACATGGCAGGTACCCTTCAAGTCTTTTCTACAACAACTGATGTAAGAAATGTATGATAGTTTCAGAGAAGGACTTAAGACTCTAAATGTTTTGCCTTCTATGATCAAGTACCCAAATCTTTTCAGGGCAGTTTTTTGCTTTACTCCAGAGACACTTTCTGCAGAACGGTTGGATTCATTGTTTAGAGTGGAACGGGAATGTGAAGGGTCTAACAAAGGGGAGGTTGAACACCTTGTAATTTCTCATTGGCGGGACTTTTTGCAAGACTGTGAAGAAGAAAAGACAGTAATATTCTCTGGCATACTCTTCTTTGCTTCTGGCTGCAAAGCAATCTCACCACAGGGCAGTCTCTCTTTTACACTGTCATTTTTACATGAGCCAGAACAAGATGGAAAGCTTTCTAAGTTCCCAAAGGCAAACACATGTTCTTGTTTGCTGTATTTGCCAACTGTTCATAAAAGGTATGAGGACTTCAAATCAGCAATGAGTTTTGCTGTGCAAAATGCAAGAGGCTTTGGTATAGCATGAAATGGTTTTATTGTTCAAACTACATAGTTCTTTGGTGGTTTGGTTAGGGTGTTTACATTCTTGGTTCCATGTAACTGTTCAGATTTTTAATCATTAATTAAAACCTTTAAATAAAGAACTGTAATTGTCTCTTGTCGAAACAGTCTTACATGCAAACATCTCATTTGCATAATATGCATAAAGGGGGATTTGGAGTGGGGTGTGATACTGGTTAAAATACTGGTTCTAGTATGTTAAGCATAATAATACAAAATGAGAACTGTACGGGTTGGCTGAAATTATACATAACGTAGGGATAAGTGATTCAGCTCAAAGTACAGAAAAAATGACAGACCTTGGATTAATGAATTGTTCAGTCATCAGTATTGGCAATGTGCAGGAGCCTTTGGTACAGAATGAGTGCTTCCTGGTGATTCCCTGGACTCTGCAAGTTGCTGTTGCTAAGAACATATTCAGAGTATTCTTCGTAAACACTTTCCTCCACTTTGTATGTCAAATTCTCAGCAATGGAATCCAACTGGTCATCAGTGACTTGGAGAAGCAAATTACCTTCACCACCATGAATTTCTGGGAGGTAATACAGCTCATTTGGTCTTCCACTGACTGTGTCATACCTGGAGGATCTGATATAGTGAGTGTTCCAATGTTCCCTGACCTTGTTCAGATCAGCTTGAATTAGAGGTGAAAAATAAAACCACAGGCACTCTAACTCTAGCTCACTTCCAGGATTGAAGATTTCTTGACTTACGAGATCCTTGAAGAAATTAATCCACCAAGTAGATCTGTTCCTTCTGTAGAATGACCACCAGCCCTCTATTCTCTGATTAGCAGGGGATGTGCCGTACTTGTGAGAATTACATCCTCACGAAAAGTGCACTGCATTGCTGCCATCACTCCATTCTCTGTACCACAATCAGTCCTAACTTTTACCGGGCAACCTCCTACACTCGAGACACAGTCCAAGTAGAAGTTCGCAACAATATCTGGATGGTTGTTTGATCTTGCAGGGGTGGATCCAGACCAGTGCCACCAGTTCCAATAAACCAGTCAAATCTTTCTAATATTAGCATACTCGCAGTTTATGAGGTTGAAAACTGTTCTTCAATACATCCTTACACAGACGCGACTGTTGTTTATCCCACTTGTGACACAGTGACGAAATGAATTGTAACGTTTAAACCCTGCGACATTCAATTCGTGTCGCGAAACATCGCAAGGGAAAAATCGGTCTTTCCGCAAATAGACGTCAATGAGTGCAAAGGTCAAATAAGTGCACCCATCAAGACTCGCTATGATTGGTTAGCCAATTTGTGCACTGGTCATGATCGCCTCCTATTGGCCCTCGTGATTCTTGTGCACCGGTCGTGAACTGGTCAACCTTTATAAATAGCCATGCGATGGCGTCACATGCTCGAGAAAATCCTGTTTGTCGTAAAGACGATTGTTCAGCGTTCGATATCGGAATAGTGTATCAAGAAATCGCTAGATATTCTGACGCGGAAAAGTTCCGATTCATTCAAAATATCTGGAAGCCAGATACGCTCTTCGAGTTCCCGTTGACGAAAGAAACCGGCGGCCGACTTAGACGATTTAAACCAGACTGGCCGTTCGTCACTCTTGGCTGGTTTATTCCAAGTACTTGAATGGCGCGTTCTGTTTGCCATGTGTCTGTTTTGGGATGGAATGTGAAAAGAATGGCGCAAAGCTGAATAAGCTATTTCGATCTCCGTTGATGTTTTGGACAACGGCGTGTGAAAAGTGTCAAATCCATTCGAGCGGAAAATCGCAAATCCACAATTTTTCTGTGCTGGCCATGCAAACTTTTATGGATGTTATGAGAAGGCAAGTCGTCCCTATAGAGCAGCAGTTGGACTGGCTGGTGCAGGCTTTACAGCATTCTACAGATCCTGGCCACGATTCCTGTTACATCCTGCTCGTGTGAAAGATCAATTTCTTGCCTTCGTAACCTGAAGAGTTACCTCAGAAGCACCATGGGAGAAGAAAGATTAAATGGCCTGGCACTTATGCACACCCACAGAGACATTGTTTTGGATTTGGATGAAATTATTGACTTGTTTGCTTCTCAGCACCCCAGGCGAATGAGGATGGCGAACATTTTGTGCAGTGATGACTAACATTATCCACCTTTGACATGTTCTTGTGTACTTTTGAAACGCTACACTTGCTATTTCTAGAGCACATATGGACTCATATAGGGACCTTCTTATAATCAAGCCAGGAGACATACAGTATTGATGGCTAATACAACCAAAATGTGTGCTGTGCATAATTGTTGTGAATTAAAATCCACATTGAGTTAAAAAAGCGTCTGGTTATAAGGCACTTTGTGGCCTTCAGATTTTCATTAAAATTCCCTGGAAAACGCAGAAAATCGCATTTCAGAGACTTAAAATTTCAAAATTTTCTGGGGGGCATGCCCCCGGACCCCCCTAGCGTCTCGCGCCTTCGGCGCTCGCACTGGTCACGAAAAAGGCTGGATCCACCCCTGTCTTGTAACTTTCAGCCACATTAACTTGCGGCTCCACCCATCAAACAAGACTTTTAATTTGATAATAACTATTTTAAAATTAAGAAAAAAGGTGTAAGAACACTGCTAGTAATATTCTTTCCTTATCCACATAAAGAATGGAGAAGATTACAAAGGCAACAACAGGTCTTCATAATGTCATAGCACAATGGTAGACAGGTCATTGGCAAAACATTGCTCAAAATCCTGTAATGCTTAAGACGACCAATTGCCTGCTCAACAACGAACATTGGCAACTCTTGAAGTACTGCTAACATCTTCAGCAAACATTTGAAATTTACCAACAGTACTCGGGGGATAGCTAAAATTGCCTGATATATTGCTAAATCATCACGAATCTTGAAACCCCTATCTGCCATAACCTGGTCATATGGCTTTAGATCATGAACTTACTGTCCATAACAATGAATTTATCAGATACCCTACCCCCATAGCAATCTGAAATATAGGAGATTAAACCACTGGGTGTCATGCCAATCAAAAACTTAAAGGTACAGTGGTGCTTGTAGTCAGACCAACATGTTGCTTGTAGTTCAAGGCAACAATCCCGGACAAAATGTGTTGACACATGCTTTAAATGTCGTACTTTTGTCAAAACTACCATGCTGTGAGTCATCAGCTCCGAAGAAAACTGCTTTTAATCACCCCCCCCCCCCCCCCTCCCCGTATCAATGTTGTAGCTTGAATTTGGAAGAGTTCCGGTAAGACTTTGACGGAAAATCGTTGCTAAATAATTAATTTATCAACATTGAATGGGGGGAGGGGAGAATGTGTCAATACTTTTGTCCAAGATTGCAGATGGGGTTTCTATAAATACTTCTGAACAGTCGATAATGCACCTAACTTTAGGATAGAACTTCTAAAAACACTTGGGGAGAGTTTTTCTTGTTAGCTCTCTTGAGGGCCATGTGATGAGCCATGACAATTCCTTACTCATTCATTACTTGATCCATGTTATAAAAACTGAACTTATTAATGTATCTGAAGTAGCAAATCGAAATGCTAGGTTACGTACACAGAGAGCCAAGCGAAGACGCTTCATGACAATCAACAGTTCTTGCTCCAGTCTAAGCTTTCTAGCTGGACCAGGCTTACTCCAAAAAGCAGACTCTGTAGAGTTCAGTCCTGAATACCTTCTTGGCTTCTCCGCACTTGTCTGTTTGTCTCTCTTCCAGAAATTCATGTTTACAGCTTTTGGACTAAGGTACTCAAACAGAACTTTGAAGGCATGAGTGCTGGGTAAGCCGGTATAAAGACAAACATCTGCATCTCTACTAATCTGTTCTGTAGCTGCCCATAAAGGGAAATAACTACCCCTTGCACAAACCCCTTCCAGTTCTGGATTTTCTTGGTCATCAGTTTGAAGCTCATCCTCTAGTCTAGGCAATTTTTCATTTTGACTTTCAGATTTTTCAGTTTGACTTTCAGGTACAGTGCTAGAGTATATAGTAAAATTCTGATTATACTCTAGTCTACGTTTTTTTTTGGAGACCAACTTTTTGATTATTCAAAGGGAGTCAGGAAAACAGTAGGAAAAGGATTTTCTTTAGTTGGTTTGCCATCCTTGAAGTGATTGGAACAGACAATTACACTCTCTCTTGAGGTTCCTATTTTAAAATCCTTTCTACCCTTATGCACTTGGCTCGACCATTTCTCTATTAAACTCTTCTTTGGTTTATGAAACCGTAGAGTCTCCACATGTGAGCGACGGACTAACTTCTCTGCATACCGTCGGCCGTTGTCACAGCCACCCACGCAGCACTTGTCTCCATTTCCCATCTCTACACAGGGTTCACGAAAAAAGCAAAACCAAAGCAGTTATACTTAGGCCCCTTAGGCTCAAATAATCCTTTAGCTCTCCCGCGCTTTTCTGAATGAATTGTCATACAAATATTCGGCCAAATCGTCGGTTTGTTCCCGTTTACATGCAATCATATCTAATCCAGCGAGGTGATTAACTGTGCAAAGGCAAAAGTGAAACGGATCAAATTTCAGATGAAATACCCGATTGATGTTGGTAAAACCTCAACAATCACAAACTTACACAACAGCCCTGTAATATTTCAGGTTTTTGGAGTCCAATGTAGCTCGACTTAGTCAAAATCCGCCATAGCACAACCAATAACAACCAACAATGGCGGCCGCGCTCTTGGCCTTCGACTTGTTCATCTAAACACACTCCGGAACTTGTGAGAAACTAAAGCTTCGAGCTAATAAACGGATACTTACCTTGTAGGGTACTTAGTCTTGGACTGTGGGAATTTCCAGGCTTCGATCTTATTGTTTTCATGTTCAAACAAAGAAAAAGGTCTATCGGTCAAGTGGAACGCGTGGTCAATCTCATACAATCCTTTGGCGCGTCGCGTAGCAACCAGGCTTTGTTTGCCCTCCAATCAAAATGGCGTCAGAAACCGTGAAAGGGTCTATTAATAGTAGTCATAAACAATAGCGTATGAAAGAATTTCGGTAGAAAACAAATCTAAGAATAGCCTCATAGTCTCACACGCCTTGTAATAAGGCTTATATGGGAGATGGACGCTCCAGGGTAATGGGCTCCTGATTTCAAAAATGTCAATCTTGTAGAGTCAATATAACAAGATATTTACAAGTGAGATAACTCAGGAGAACCAATTAGGCATGCCTTATATTGTACATACATCCTATGGTCCACACCACCAAAAAAAATGGTTTGTAATATAATAAGCCCTTTGCATGTGGGATCACATGGCCTAAAAATACACCATGTGACTAAAAATGCAACACATCAGGCTTAACGAGTGCCAGAAATGGAAATAACATGAAAAAATGTGCTAACAGGTGAAATCAAATTTGTTGGCACTTGAAAGTTCCGAAATATTAAAAGGATTTGTATGGGAAAAGTTGTTGGACGTTATCCGCTTCCCTTCAGCAACTTTTTCCATACAACTCTTAACATTTCTGAACTTTAAAATCCCACTAAATTTGATGTGCACATGCTACAGACCTGAGCTTTCACCTCTGCATACTTTTTATGAACTTTCCATAATTTTCAGTCACGTGGTGTGTTTTTGTTTCATGTCACCCCACCTGCAAAGGGCCTATAATTGCAGGAAATGAATACAGTTCACTGATATAGGAAGAACTTTCTGACGATTCTCACAGCATAAAAAAATGATTGATTCCATTGTTCCCATCATCTGAAAGAGGATCCACAGAGCTGTGTAATTCATGAAGTTGCTGCTCTGTAAGCTGAATGTGTGAGTCTGGCACAATGTTGTTGTCCGTCACAACTTCAGACATGGGACCATCCCAGTCAATGCCATATGTCTGCCAGTTTATGATATTAATTTGTGATTAGAATCAATGTGCCACAAATGATTTGGACCAGGGACATTGTAGGTTCTTCTACAGATGGTATATCTCGTTCTCACAGCTCTTCCAATGCCATCTACCCTCAGCACGCTTTCTCTGATTCTGGATATTTGGACATGAATACCCTTTCCTTGGAGACTACCATTTACATATGACTCCCCACTATATGGTGTTAAGGTAAGGGTGTCTTGTATTTCCTAGTCCAATTCCTCGTCTGTAAGTTCTGTAAAGCTGTCTTCCACTCCAAACTCTAGCCTTCTCCTAAACATGCTTCTATGCTTTTCCAGTTCAGTCCAGTCTCGCGCAGTTGCTCAATCTGTTCTTTTGATATATCGAAAGACGGTCTTCCTCCTGTACTTGCACACAGTGCCACACGCCTTCCTTCATTTACACGATAGCTGCTTGAATTGATAACGTCCGAAGTACGCCTTAACAATGTTGCTAAGCAATCGGTTAATTCCCCCAGATCATCTCCTAAGGACGAAACACATGATTGATTCTGCGAAAAAGAAATGGCTGAAAGCCAGGGGGGGCACTCCCATATATTTCCTATATAGGGATGTTCCGCCCGATAAGGTATCATTTTCAGGGTCTTCTGTCTTAAACAGGGTATCAAATTATACATTTTCGTGTCTTAAACAGGGTTATTTTCTCAAGATCCTCTCCTCTTCCCCTCCCCCTCAACCACATTTTTTTGCACTCGCCATTTTTTCGCGCAATTTCTTCGTATGCTCCAGTGGTAACGCGTGCAACGCAAGCTGACTGGAGTATAATTTAAAAAGACTAACCGCAAAAAATTTCTGGTGAACGGACTTTTGTTGACTTGGCCAAAAAAAAACAATAACACGGCCTGATCAATTACAAGAAAATCAATCAACTTCCGTTGTGTCATGGGAAAGAAACCACGCCACGCACTGTGTTTTTCTTTTTAATTTTTATCTAAGACAGCTTTAAAGTATTACCAAAGATATAATGTGAAGAGCTGCGCAGTCAATTACAAGAGAATACAGTCCAAAACCCGCAATGTGCTTTTTGTTATATAAACAGCCCTGAAGTAGCAATAAAGATATGTGAAGAAAAGAACAATGGCACCTTCAATAAGGTGTCCCACGGTCACTAGGGAGCTTAAGGAGCAGGACGGGAGAGGAAGACGGCGACCTCTTCGGAAGTAAACTTGTCAAGTTTCAGCATATTGCGCATGCCCGTGAGGTCATGACCTCCCGTCCCGCCACGTCGAATACGTGAAGTGCCTTTGTTTCCCGTCGTCCTAGAAGGTGAGTACTGTTTGGCGAATTTCATGCTCAAATTCTTGTGAGTTTCAACTGTACAGCCTTTGTGACACTGAAGAAATATATCTCGATAAGATTACACGAAATTCCCGCAGTTGTTAGCTTCAAATACGACTGTTTAAGTCCGCTAACCGAGGTTGTACACAGACGAAGTCCTTTTGTCATCACAAGCATCGTCCTGTAAAACTGGAGTAGTTCGAAATTCGTTTCCTTCAGAGTGGCGAAATGGCGATGATGGTATGGACAGAGCGAAATGACATCATGCTATGTAGGGAAGTTTTAACTCTTAATCCCTTTCAATTCAAGAAATCTTCTGTTCAAAGAGGCAACATCTGGTTCAACATCGCAGAAAATTTAGCCAGCATCAAAGAACTACATTTCAAGGTTGATCGTCGAGCGGTTGGAGACCGGTACAAGTTGCTGTCCGATAAGCTGCGAAGGAAGTTAAGGGACGAAGCAAAAACAAGCGGGATTGCAACCGAGATGACCGAGGTAGAGGTAGCACTCGAGGATTTGATCGAAAGAGAAGATGCAGCAGAGGCACAAATAAAGGAAAACAGGGATGCTACAAAGAAAAAGAAAGCGGATGACAGAGAAGGTGCAGAAGAAATGAGAACCAAAGCCATGAAAAAACTCGGAGAGACACAGAAGATAAAGATGGAGGAAGGAGATGAACAAGAGACCAAGAAAAAAAAAGGTCGAGTGGTGGCGATGCTTTGCGTGTGGTGAGAGAAAAAATGAGATTATTGCCGCTTTGAGAAGAGAGGAAATGGATTTGAAAGTTAAGGCGGAGGAGGCTGCAAGCAAAAGGCATGATCAGTTTATGCTCATGATTTGTCAACAGCAACAGCAACACCAGGATCAAATTAATGCCATACAAGCAATGATGCTTCGACAACAGCAGCAACACAATCAGTTCCTATCGGCACTGATTTCCAAGGACAGTGCAAAGTAAGGCCATGACATTGAATTCATTTCCTGCAAGGCTGAAATGCGTCCTTCATATGTTATTTCCAGTTTGTTCGAAATATGTTGATGCAAGCATTTATTCGTGAGTTAAATAAAAACTATTTATATCCATCGCAATCGTGTTAGGTTCCAGTTTTTGGTAAAAAAACATTTTGCTTGAAAGATGTTATGCAATCTGTTGCACATTTACTTTTGCCATCCCTGGGAAATATTGTATTTTTGCCCTTGTGTTCCCTGTTCTCGGTTTCAGTTGGTTACAGAATATAAAGATATTTGTAAAATTTGATAATAATTATGGCTATTGTCTTGGCTGAAACTTGTAACAGGATATATAAAATTATATATTGTGCTGTCTGCACAATCAGTGCAATCAGTTTGTGTCAGCTTTGTGCTTGCTTCACCATTCCCTCATTTAAACAAGGAAGTTTGATGTGGAGGGCAAAAGACAATAGCCATAATTAAATTACTTCTTACAAGCAGTCTCATGGGGGGCAACTACAGGATTTGAGAACAAGAATTAGACAAAGTACTCTTGCAGACTGGGAGGGTCAAGCGAAAAAAAATCAGACACTTGGTTGCCATAGAGGCAGGTAAGGCCATTCCTTAAAATTGCACTCACCACATACATTTTACCCACAGAAGACAACCCAACTTTCAAATTCTTCTTGAAATCAAGAAACTTAAACTGATTTATAATGTCACCAAAGAGCAATTCAACAGAAATTCGCACAGCACTCATGGCAGCATTAAAATTTTCCATCTCAGGTGTAAGTTGAGCATTTCGAAATGGTGCCTGCAGATGTAGCCTCAAGATTAGATTCAGTGAGAATGGCTCTCATAAATGAAATCAATTACATGATTGCTGATCATGCTAAGCTCCGGCACGGGTCTTCCAAATCTCGGAATAAGGTCGCTGTATCGGCAGGGATATGCAAGTCTTCTCAAAACTACACACAGGCCTTCCACCCCACTAAAGACAGTTCTCTGCGCGCATTTGAATTGATGTGGAATATGCAATGCCGTAGCTAAGGCAGGCAAGTCGTTTTTGCTGACGCGAAACTCTGCTTTGCACTCATCTTCGTACATGTTTTCCAAGTCGAAGCGTTCATAGTCCTCATAGGGAAATTCGGGATTCCTGGACTTTAGACGTCCGTATAAAAGTAGAAAATCGTCGTCGTCAAGTATCTCGTCGTAGAAGGCATCGAGGACGACCAGTCACGCATCTCGGAAAGACATAGCGGTTGCCGTCTTAGATGGCGCGCAAATTTGATTGCTTAACTATGAGAGCGCGGCCCGATGGCGTGCTCATCCAAGTCCCTCTCGTATGGCTCACATCGCCGTCCTCCTCTCCTGTCCTGTTGCTTAAGCTCCCTACTGTTTTGTTCAAAACGGGCCTCAAGTTTCATTTTAACACTGGCATGTTAAAGCGTGGAAATGATCACATGAAAGCCCTGTTGTTGTAACTTCTTGAGTTCCGTTGCTTTTGGTCTCGTGGTACTGGTTTTGGAATGTTGACTCCATCCCTGGGAAATATTGTATTTTTGCCCTTGTGTTCCCTGTTCTCGGTTTCAGTTGGTTACAGAATATAAAGATATTTGTAAAATTTGATAATAATTATGGCTATTGTCTTTTGCCCTCCACATCAAACTTCCTTGTTTAAATGAGGGAATGGTGAAGCAAGCACAAAGCTGACACAAACTGATTGCACTGATTGTGCAGACAGCACAATATATAATTTTATATATCCTGTTACAAGTTTCAGCAAACCAAAGTTTTGCATGACAAAATCCAGCAAAAACAAACACAACTATTTGTAGTATGCTTAAATTACTTCTTACAAGCAGTCTCATGGGGGGCAACTACAGGATTTGAGAACAAGAATTAGACAAAGTACTCTTGCAGACTGGGAGGGTCAAGCGAAAAAAAATCAGACACTTGGTTGCCATAGAGGCAGGTAAGGCCATTCCTTAAAATTGCACTCACCACATACATTTTACCCACAGAAGACAACCCAACTTTCAAATTCTTCTTGAAATCAAGAAACTTAAACTGATTTATAATGTCACCAAAGAGCAATTCAACAGAAATTCGCACAGCACTCATGGCAGCATTAAAATTTTCCATCTCAGGTGTAAGTTGAGCATTTCGAAATGGTGCCTGCAGATGTAGCCTCAAGGGGTAAGCTGGATTTCCATACAGGCACATTGGCTCCCCAGTTGGCGAGATGGCATTCTGCTGCAGCTGGGCAAGCAGACCAGAGTCAGCCAGCATCCCAGCATCATGTTTCCTCCCTTCTGTTGATGTAAAAGAATTAAAAACAAAACTCTATATTCCGGCGGGTTATACAAAGCATGACATAATTTCTTGTAGAAATTTACCTACCTACTAGGCCATACATGTTTGCCATGATACCGGAGGGAAGAGCCACCATTTGAAACTTCAGGGCATGCACCCTTTTATGCCCATTGTACAACACTCGCTGCCTTTCCCCTGGGCGACAAACAGGACGAACAATTCCATCAATGAAACCAAAGCAGTTATCCAAAGAGGCACCTGCACTGGAAATAGCATCAGCATATCTCTGAAGAGACACAGGATCCAGGATCGCGTTATTCCACTGAGTGATTCAGTGAGAATGGCTCTCATAAATGAAATCAATTACATGATTGCTGATCATGCTAAGCTCCGGCACGGGTCTTCCAAATCTCGGAATAAGGTCGCTGTATCGGCAGGGATATGCAAGTCTTCTCAAAACTACACACAGGCCTTCCACCCCACTAAAGACAGTTCTCTGCGCGCATTTGAATTGATGTGGAATATGCAATGCCGTAGCTAAGGCAGGCAAGTCGTTTTTGCTGACGCGAAACTCTGCTTTGCACTCATCTTCGTACATGTTTTCCAAGTCGAAGCGTTCATAGTCCTCATAGGGAAATTCGGGATTCCTGGACTTTAGACGTCCGTATAAAAGTAGAAAATCGTCGTCGTCAAGTATCTCGTCGTAGAAGGCATCGAGGACGACCAGTCACGCATCTCGGAAAGACATAGCGGTTGCCGTCTTAGATGGCGCGCAAATTTGATTGCTTAACTATGAGAGCGCGGCCCGATGGCGTGCTCATCCAAGTCCCTCTCGTATGGCTCACATCGCCGTCCTCCTCTCCTGTCCTGTTGCTTAAGCTCCCTACTGTTTTGTTCAAAACGGGCCTCAAGTTTCATTTTAACACTGGCATGTTAAAGCGTGGAAATGATCACATGAAAGCCCTGTTGTTGTAACTTCTTGAGTTCCGTTGCTTTTGGTCTCGTGGTACTGGTTTTGGAATGTTGACTCCACCTCCAGCTTTCCACCTTCCCTCTGGATCGTTGAAAGGCTCACCAGTGACTTTGCTGCAATATTGTAAGTATCACCACTTTAAAATAGACCGTTGCGGATTTTTAGATTGGAATACCTCGAGATTAATCTCTCTATACATACCCACCATCTAATAGGCGAATTCTGTAAGGGCCAAAATGGAGCGGCTAGCTTCTTCTCCAGATGTCCCAGTTGACCCCTAGCATTGCAAACGCGAAAAGCTCTGCCACGTGGGCCATTCTTCTTAACAGCTGAGAACTCCTCTTCTGGGAGCACATTAAAATCGCATTCATGGTATCCTTTCACGACACATCAAATGCTCACTTCTGTCAGGTTTTCTTGCTTCCGCTCTGTTTTCGTGTCTGACATCTTGGACACGGCTAAATGTGGAATTGTAGAGACTTTCTTGCGAGCTTTTGTGAGACAGACGTTCCGGCGTCACAACTCCAGTGTCCACCGGAAGCCTTGAACCACCCAATGTTAGTTAAAATCACCGGGTTCCCTCCCAAGATCAAAATACAGATTCTCCGGCCAACCTTTTTCTAAAGACGTAACTGTATGAGTTATAAGAATTGATAGTTTAATCCTCCAAGACCAAGGTTACTTTATGATGTATTTCTCGCGATAAATGGAGTGGCAATTTTTTTTATTCCCACTGAGAATTAGAGGCATTAGACGTTTCCTGGCAGAGCTGGGGCGGAAAGTCAGAGTTTAGCTTGCGCAAAAAAAGGTTAAA
The DNA here is from genome assembly GCA_964036295.1 of Plumapathes pennacea. Classification (NCBI taxonomy): domain Eukaryota; kingdom Metazoa; phylum Cnidaria; class Anthozoa; order Antipatharia; family Myriopathidae; genus Plumapathes; species Plumapathes pennacea. The sequence goes on from OZ038462.1 coordinate 11,043,368, forward strand.
ACACAAATAAGTAAAATTAATCCGCTCTAGGTTTAAAAGTAATTTTTAATTCATAGGTGCTTTTATGCAATTTCCACAAAATGGGAAAAGATAAAAGAGGAGTAAAGAGAAGCCATTGTCACGCTTGTGAATGTGAAGAATACGAATCAGAAGGAAGTCTCCAATGCGGATACTGTGGGCATACTCCAATCCAGCACTCTCCCGTGGGGCCTCCAAAAAGGATAAGATTAACGGACGATGTCGACAAGGCAGAACACACTGTGGAGGTTGCTACTGAGAAACAAACGGAAGATGCTGAAGAAGAAACCCTACTTCTGATACTGAAGCTAAAGGTGTTCACGAGGATTCCGACGGAAACACCAGCGAGCAATTAACGCAATGCGAATCAGAGGTCGCATTTGAAGGCAAAATAGAAGAGTTTACTGCACCCGAGTTGACAGTTACTACTGTAGATGAGAATCCTGACGCAGAACACAAGGTTCTTCAACGAGCAACCAATCAGATTGTTTCAAATACAGGGAGTGCTGGCGTTCAAATAAAGCTAAGGCGTGAAATGAACGAACTTGTCGCACGATGCAGTGCATGCCAAACTGACGTGATGCTCAGAAATTCAAGGCAAGGCTCTTTCCTTGTGCAACAACATCTCGCCACACAAATACATCAAACCAGTGCATTAATCGTGCATTCAAGGGAGTCGGGCATACCTGTCGAATTGACACAGTTAATCCGAGAAATTGATGCAAAATATCCAAACACCTTCATCGCAAAGAAAATGGGCATCTTCTGTAGAGGTTGTGACAAGGAAATTTCCCTCGTTGGCGCAAGAAATGTCCTCGGCAATGTCGCCCAGCATGTAGCTAGTACTTATCACAAGAAACGAGTTGGACATGTATCTCAGGCTAGGAATATTACTTCATTCTTTAGCCCCTCATCGAATTTTGACCCAGAAAACTGACACAAAGTTCCGGCCAAGCAACTTTGTCATGGATTCTATTCCAGGAACCATACATACACTGTAAATAATGAAACTGTTTCTGTGGACCCAACACGGTTGATGAATGATCTAAAGCCAGGAGAGGATGGCGGTAAACCCAGCTGGTATCCAGAGCCTCATTTTGCGTTTACGAGGTTGCGAAATGAGTCAACAGAAGTGATTACTGGAACGTTCCGGAGCATAAACTGTTTAAGGACTGCTGATGCTGGGACATTCCCCAGTGAAATGTGTCCTGCCTGCAGGGACATACCTAATTTGCGTTCCTTTAAGAAAAGATTGCTTTCAAGAAGGAAATCCATCAATAAAGAAGGATTCAGGAGCATCGCAAAAATCCGAAATGATCTCTTGACTCCTGGGGAAATGGTTCGAAAACTGCAAGAGCAGAAAAGAACACTAGAACCGAAAACCTCCCAGTTATTTTTTCTGCAGTCAAAGAACCTGCGTTTGCGTATTTGAGTCAGAAGTGTAAAGGAAAAGCTCGTGGAGTATGCCGGGCGAGGTTCCATGAAAGCTATTTGTCACAAGCTCCAAAGAGTAGCAGATGATAGGTTGCTTGACGACAAGAATGTTCTAAGTGGTATTTTGACAACAGTCGCAAGGAATTTCCACGTTGAGAAAAACGGCAACCGCTTCCAGGCACCGTTTAAGCTTTTCCTCAAAGTGATCCTGCTGTGGAGTGGTCCTCGACTGGCAAATTTTGTCTCTTTAAACCTTTGTGGCCCCGAGATACATTCTATGTACCGATGGCGAAAACAACATGGTGTTAACTTGGTGGGGGTTATCAAAGAGGGAGGAATGTCTGTCCTGGCAATAAAGGGTTCCCGGTTACGGCATTTCCGGTTTCTTTGTTTTGTGTCTTCGTATCGTGGGCTCACTTTTTCTTTGTTAGTCTTGTCTTTATTATTCCCGCCACCCCCATTATTAAGTTCCGTTCGCGGCAGTGTTTCCAAAGTTCGTATCGTTCGTGTTTCTTTATCAATTGTTTGTATTTTGTGTATTTCAGTATTCACCTTATGGCAATGGAATAAAATGTATTGTCAATGGTTGACACTGCGTGTCTTTGGGTCTTTGATCGGCTAGGGAACGCAACAAAGAAGCTGGGTGACGTATTGAAGGATGCCATGCAGAATGTTGGAACATATTCTGTTCCAGTCATAGCAGCAGAAGATGAAACAGCCATCATTGGCCATATTACCTACAACGAGGCAATGGATGAGCTTCAGGGTTTCTGTGGTGTCAGCGGTGACCAGCATCAGTGCCTGGATAATTTCATTGTGACAGTAGGTGATGGAGAGGAAGGGTACGTATGCAAGAGCGATCTTGTTGAATCCTCTTCACCCCTGTCTCCCCAGAGTGGCCGTTTTGACAATGCCTACATGCAATAGGTTTGACACTAACTTTGTTCTGAGGCAGTGGCAAGAAATACAGAGGCTTTATGAGAACGACATAGAGCCTCTTGTTGGCCCCTTGATTGACAACAGCTCTGACGGTGACTGCCGAAGAAGGAAGTTAATGCTCCAGCTTGCCAGTACTGACATTCTAGAAGCAAGATTTTGTCCCATCCCACGTCACCTGGGATTTGTGTTCTCTTGCAGGAGAAAGGAGACAGATGGAGGTTATGTAATTCGTGATTTGTGTGATCAAGATTACATCCACAACCATAAGAAGCTCCTGAATCCTTTGGATCATCCAACGCACTGTTTGACGATGGGGAACTATCTGGTGCACATGAACCACCTCCAACTCGTGTACGATGTATTCCCGGTTCCTGACCATGGCCTTGCGATGAATGATACTGCTCGCAATGATAGGCAAAATTGGCGGTCTGCCCAGAAATTAACCTTCCCAAAAGCGAGAGAGTGTCTAAGAAGAATAATGAATGGCGAAGGGCCCAATCCAACATTGCTGGGAACTGTATGGTGGCCCATGCGTGCCATAAGGATTTTTCATTTTTTTCCTGTTTTTTCTTTTCTTTTTTTCTTATTTTTCTTTTTTTCTTATTTTTCTTATTTTTTCTTTTGTTTTTTTTTCTTTTCCTTTTTTTTTCAAAAGTAATCAAAAATAAAAAATAATAAAAAATATATATATTTCCCCGTGGCCCATTAGTGCCATAAGCCAAAGAGTGCCATAGACCACTATGCATTTTGGACGCAGATATCCCATAGTGCACTTCCTTTTAAAATGGCCGAGTTTCGCATCCGAAATATCGAGTGGCAGGAAGACTTGGAGCTTAAGAATGATTTGTTAAAGTACGTCCAACAAAATTTGCGAAAACATGAAATTTTAGACTTCGTAAAGCAGAAGTACCCAATGTATGCATGGAGCAGTCGCAGCCTTCCCGTCGACTGCAGTATTTCGACATAAAGTTTACAGATTTCAACGTGGACATTACAGATGTAGAAGAAGCCGTTCAAAAGGAAATGGAGGGGCCTGGAAGTCTTCTCGGTTATAGAGCACTGCATCAAAAGATACGCGAAGTTCACGGTGTAAGGGTGCCCAGAAATGTTGTTTATGCAATGATGACGGAAGTGAATCCAGGTGGACTGCAAGCACGAGGAGGTGTTGGTAAACCTAAAAGACCCCATAGAACGGGAGTATTTGTATCAGGTGTAAGTGTTTACATCATTCTATTTCACTGTATAGATTATAGACTACTGCACTGTTATTAAGAGTGTGCACCAGAATAAGATGATTTATTTCGATTTCCTTGTTTGACTGTATAAGATAATCATGTATGAGTATCACCGAGAATAGTCAAGCAGCGTAGTAAGGGAAGATGTGAGGATTTTTGTTCGCTTTCCTAGCTCAGAATGTGCAATAATGTGGATGGGCATGCATGGATATTATTATTATTGGGTGTATACTTACAATACCTTCTATTTTTTCTTTGGTTTACTTTTGACTACTAGATCTACTAACCAATTATATTCTATTCAAAGTCATTTGAATATTCATATTCTGTCGGAATCCAACAAGTTATGAAATAACGCTAAATACCGCCCGTTAAGTTCTCCCGGGAACATCCCACTCTCCTATTGGTTGAGGGGTCCTCAAATAAGTATTCTGAAATCTGGAAAGCGTCTTTTGCAAGTTACCGCCGAGGACGTACAACCGCGATTTTCTCCATGGCCGAACCGCCACCCGAAGAGGCCCAAGTCCCCGTACCTCCTGTTCCGCGGGAGGTACACGACGCTATACAAGTCCAAGCACCACAACCACCTGTTGAATCAGTTGAGGTAAAGTTCTCTCCTTACCTTTTTCACCGCTTTATAAAAACACACCCTGTGGCGGACGACCTCGTGTTGCCCGCCATTCGTCTCTTCACTTGTTTTTCGCCATGCTGCTTATTTCATACCACCTTATCATTTCTTATTGTGCTTTGCGTCTTCAATACCCGTTCCCTTGAGTCGCTAGTCGTCCTACAGTATTTCAACGCCTGTCTTCTTATAATTAGGTTTACCTGTGTTCTACCTTGTTGTCCCTACGGGTTTGGCTACGAGTGTTTTACCTCCCCGGCGGGTTGTGATTGCCAGTATTTTCTGTGCCTGCGGGTTTGGTTACGAGTGCTTTCTGGTGCCTGCGTGCTTGCTTACAAGAGATTTTTACCGCCTTTGGGCGGGTCGTGTTTGCCAGTATTTTACTGTTCCTGCAGTTTTGGTTACAAGTCATCCTGCTTGCGAGCTTGATCACGAGTGTTTTTTCTTGTGCCTGCGGGCTTGATTATGAGTGTTGCCAGTATTTTCCATGCCTGCGGGTTTGGTTACGAGTGTTTTCGGGTGCCTGCAGGCTTGCTTATGAGAGATTTTTACGGCGTTTGGGCGGGTCGTGTTTGCCAGTATTCTTCTGTTCCTGCGGTTTTGATTACGAGTATTTATGGTGCTTGCGAACTTCATCATGAATGTTTCCTTGTACCTGCGGATGCTGCGGGTCTCGATTGTCAGTAGCGTATGGGTTTGCTTACAACTTTGCCCGTGGACTTGATCATGGAGCACGTTCTCTTTCGCTTGTGCCTCTGATCGGGTGGACATGTTTTCGCTTGTCTCATTGATTGGCTTTGTGATCGCTTTGGTTTTTTGGTTTTTGACATCATCCGAAAAAGGGCCGTATAATTTGTGCCCATGTGTTTCAGTTCAGGAGAGTATTTTCAATCCCCACATGTGGTCCATTATCACTCACGGCAGTCTTTGTTTGTTCCCCCGTCCTTATACGTCTTGCCCTCATGTTTACAGCACAATGACGATTTGCAAGCCTTGCAAGGGCGTATTAAGAAACTAGAAGAGGGAAAGGAGGACACCGTTGATTCAGTTTTGGATAAGCTTTCATCTCTTCTCCGAAGGAAAAATTCGCCTTTTGACAAGGACGAAGCATTTGACATCCTGATAGAGCTTAAGGCAGTGGCGCGCTCATCCAACCACACAAAACTGCCTTATTATCAGACGGTCTTCCAGGCTCTCAAAGAGAAGGCTGCTGCCCCGCCAGATCAATTCAGGAAGTATCTAGCTGCTCTCTTGGGCGACAAGAACCACGAGCGGGTCCTGGACATCATGTCCAAAGTAGACAAGTCCGTTCAGAGAGGCAACCAGGCCCCACGCCGGCCTTGGTCCTCCACTTCTACAAGCCAAAGCCCCAGAAGCTCCTTCAGCTCTCTGCAATGTTATTACTGCGGAAAAATGGGCCACATTCAGTCGAGGTGTTTTAAGCATCTATCTGATCAGCAGCACAATCCAGGACCCAAACGGTTCAAGTCGGACCGTCAGAATTCTAATTCCAATTTTTCCTGGGCATGCTCGTGGGCATTCCGATTCATCGGGTGCAGGAGTTGCTGTCTCCTGACGAGGAGTCCGTACCCACAGCGTTTTTTCCACTTTCCACTTATCATTTTTCCCCGTTATGCATACCCTTCCAGAACCCAAGAAAAAAACCCAAGTATGTTGACAGCGTCACAATTCCTAATTGGGAACTCCAACAGTCTTTTAACGTTTTGGAAGCCTCCGAGAAGGCATCAAGACGAGTTGAGTGGGTTTCCGTGGGTGGGACTCCTCGCCAGGGGACAGTCTTTCCCGTGCCAGGATTTCACCAGGTTCTCGATGGTTATGTAGACCCAGATCTTTCCACTCTCCCATTTCGTAATCCTGACGTTTTTGTAGCTGGTCAACTGCATCAACACCAGCACGCCTGGAATTCAATCTTAGGAGACTCCCCAGGCCATCAACGTATCTCCCACTGGATTGCCAACAAAGTAGACGTTGAAGAGTTCATTGTTCCTTTCAAAGTAAAGTTTAAGGGGGTGCTGTACGATTCCTCTTTTCCCCTCCTACGTTTCTCCCTAACCATGCAAGCTGTAAGAATTTTGCGTCCTTCATCACAAAAACCCCTCCTCCAAAGGATTGAAATGGGTGCAGTCCTGGTTTGGGGTCAAGTTGGAAAGGTAGAGCCTCCCTATGTTGTGCTTCCTCTCACAGTGGAGCCAACAAAGCCTCGTCTATGCCAGGATGCGAGATTCTTAAATAACTGGATGAGGGATCAACCATTTTCCCTTGAAGAGCTGCTAGATGTCACTAGATACGCGTATAGAGGGTCTTTTCTGACAAAATGTGATGATAAGTCTGGTTATGACCACATCTTGTTGAGTGACGCATCACGGAGATTTTTTGGCATGGAATGGGGAGGTTGGTGGTTGGTTAATACCACGTTGCCTTTTGGTTGGAAGGAATCCGCCTTCATATACCACTCTACGGGCCTTGCGGCGTCTAGCTTTATTCGACATCTTGGTATTCCTTTTTCGCTATACATTGACAACAGGCTGAATGGTGAACTATTCTCCCGCACAGGGCCCTGGTCAGTTCCGCCCTCTAAAAGAGACTCTAATTTCAGTTTTAAAGCCACCCAAGCCGCGATCTACATCGTCTGACATACAACCGCGACCCACCCAGCCCTCCCTAAATCTTCGGGTGGCGGTTCTACTCACACTGAATCCTACATCGCTCCGCGTCGCCTTGACTCAGACCGGGGTGATGTGCCCATCTCTCATTAATAACAAAGGATTCAAACAGAATATAGTACTATACAAGGGAAGATTTAAGTCTAGTAAGTCTTATTGTTATTCTCTTCAAACTTAAGGGCTCAGATTGTACAATGTCTCTTGATGGCCACGACAAGTTGTGTGGATATCAGAAATCTATGTTTCCATTGTGCATTTATGGCGGCCAGGATACGTTCAGTGGAAGGATTAATTTCTTAAGGATATGGACCACAAATAATAACCCAAATATCATTGGAAGATTTTACTTGGAGTATTTATATGAGAGTAGAGGTAAGATTTTGATATAAATTAGTGACTTGGGGAGCAACAAATTATTTATTAGAGAATACCCAGCCACATCGTAATAATATGGAATTATAAAACTTAATTGCTCGCGGGGGCCTGGGGCCCACGAGAGCTTAAAAATGGAGATTTTTATTTATTTTTTTTTCCTTTTTGTGGGTCGAGGATCAGCACACGGTGATTGGTTCATATTATCACGTGCTGGGCGATGACGTAATTGACTTCGCTAAACAACTCGAGATGCGGCCAGTGAATTGCTCGTTACTTGCGTGTAAAAGTTAACTGCATCCCATCCAAACTCAACACCATTTGGCTCTGTGGAATGCGCACGGATAAACTGGATTTTTCGGGAACGATTTTGGCTCGCGTTCACCGCGGAAGCTTTGAGAATAGCCGTAAACAAATATTTAATGGTACCGCTGTCGCCGATAAATATTTAGTCCCGACGAAACTTTCTGTGGCGACAAGAAATACTTTTGGGAAGATAACAGGGCGAAAGCAGAAACCAAAGCTATGGTGAGCTTTAGCCGTAAAACAATGACGCTTTATGCTTTACTCTGTACATGACATCTGTTGCTTCATAAAATTCTTCTGCGTATCGTACATTGCCTGTTGAAGTGTTTCTTTCATTCGATCATGTAGCCTTTGTTTCGCAATGGTCAGTGAATACCAGAAATGAAAAATACACCGAAATAATTCTGAGGATTGAGTTTGCAGTCACAAATGGACTGAACACACTGTGAACAAAAATGCAATATTGTAAACATCTCTCGTGTGACATTCCTCGCTGTCAATTTTATATTTGTTACAGAGCACGAATACTCGAAAGCCTGATAGAAAGAAACGTATTGAGTTAATAAGAGAAAACACATAAGTAGTGAAGCGAAAAAGTAAACTGCATCCCATTCAAATTCAACGCCATTTGGCTCTGTGGAATGCGCACGGATAAACTGGATTTTAGGAAAAGATTTTGGCTCGCGTTCACCGCACAAGCTTTGAGAATAGCCGTAAACAAATATTTGATGGTACCGCTGTCGCCGATAAATATTTAGTCCCGACGAAACTTTCTGTGGCGACACGAAATACTTTTGGGAAGATAACAGGGCGAAAGCAGAAACCAAAGCTACGGTGAGCTTTAGCCGTAAAACAATGACGCTTTATGCTTTACTCTGTACATGACATCTGTTGCCTCATAAAATTCTTCTGCGTATCGTACATTGCCTGTTGAAGTGTTTCTTTCATTCGATGATGTAGCCTTTGTTTCGCAATGGTCAGTGAATACCAGAAATGAAAAATACACCGAAATAATTCTGAGGATTGAGTTTGCAGTCACAAATGGACTGAACACACTGTGAACAAAAGCGCAATAATATAGTAAACATCTCTCGTGTGACATTCCTCGCTTTCAATTTTATATTTGTTACAGAGCACGAATACTCGAAAGCCTGATAGAAGAAACGTATTGAGTTAACAAAATAAAACACATAAGTAGTGAAGCGAAGGCTGGATTAATCGTGGCCCCTGATTAGAAATATGAGTCAAGGTCAAACTGTCATAATCGATTGTGCATAAAAAGATATGTCACGCATTCTCAAGATGCAGGGTCGCTCAACCTTTAAGAAGCAAGTGTATGAGTGTTGTAATAATAATTTTTAGTTTAATCAAGGTGTCAAAAGAGCAAGGTGTCAAAAGCCAAGTTCTCTATACTGTGTGATATTTTTATGGTGAGAAATTGGAAGTCTCTCTTAGGAGTTCCGCTCTTGTCCCCTACTACCCATTTTATATTCTGGTCTCGACCCAACTCACACCGCGAGCTCACTGGCAAGGCCAGTCTAGTTATAATATGGAATGCTTTGTGTTAGGCAAACATAAACAAGAGTGTGTATCAGCTTTCCATACTACCATGTGCCAATCAGACATTTCCTTTTGAAACAAATGAAGCACAAGCAGGGTTTTGGAATTCTGGTTGGCATAAACTGAATATAATTTTCTATCTCTGTTCCAGTTTTGCCACAGACCATCCGAATAGACAAAGGAACAGAAACTGGGGTGATGGCAACCATGCAATGTTTTCTTCGTGATCAACATGGTGATTTACAAGATGCAACAGACAGTGTTTTGTATGGTCCCTCCACCCAAAACAAAATTGAAAGGTGGTGGAGAGAACTCCTGGACAGAATGGAAAGGTTCTTCAAGAGACAGTTGACTAATTTGGTTGAAGATGGCGAGTATGACTCTGGTAACGAGACACACAGGCTTGAGTTTATACCACATAGATTATGTTTACTTAGGAAGCATTCATCTATCAGGAGCTACTAGGGTTTGAATCCTTACACTCGCATGCTCACAACACAACTTGTTACATTTCAAGAAAATTTGTGAGTGGTGTGGTGAGAATTATTGCTAGTTTATGAATGCTACCTTATGTCCATTTCTGTAAATGTTTACTAGAAAATATATATTCATGCAAAGTTGTTGGAGAATAAGTTGCTTATAGTAGTCATACCTAGTCCTTTTGTATAACTTTTTGTTTTTGCTTGCTTCACAGAAGCTACATTTATGAAATATTGGCTTTCACTATCTATTCTGCATTTTTCCTTCAGGAATTTGCTTGCCTATATTTACATTCCTGTTTTGCAAAAGGAATTGGATGTGTTCAGAGTTTCAGTTTGGAATAACCACCGAAGCCGAAAACAGAAGGGGAAGGAGCTTCCGACAGGAGTGCCAGAGCACATTTATAACTTTCCAGAACAGTATGGTGCTGAGAAATGTGGCCTTCCCATTACAGAAGAGCAACTAATGGAAGTTGCAGAATTATCAAATGTCTTTGAAGGCACAGATGATTATTTAGGCTCAGCTTTTCGTGAAGAATGTCAAAGACATGTTCCAAACACTCATGACATTGAGCCTGCTGAGGCTGCAAAATGCTTACTTGTATCTGAAAGCAAATTTTGACAAAAATAGGGTTTGATTTATTTTTTAATTATGGGTAATGTATATTAAGTGTCATTGTCAGTAAGAACCGGGCAGGACCCACGGACGGGGGTCGGCCGATCTCCTTCAAACTTTCATCGCTTGTTCTCTATCCCATAAGATTGCAATAGGTGAGATCCGTTCCAAAATATAATTGTTCACTTCTAATTTTAACCACCCCCTTAGTTTTAGCGCTATTTTGGTGTGCAAAAAGGTCAAATTTTGGGAAATTGAAAGGCACAAATTTCCGTACTTCACCTTAGTTCACTTAAACTGCACAAATATTTCCGTAATTTTGTGTGTTTCAGCAGCTTAAATTTGCAATATCAACAAATCTAGATGAAACGGCTCGCGTTGGCGTCATCTCGAAGATCTCTAATTTATGACTTATGCAATTAAACACGATTTTGGCCATTTTTTGAGCCGATTTTCTCTAAAGTGCGGCAGTTTATAGACATACTAAGCCATCTGTGATAAGTCCGTATATAGCTCTTCAGGAATGTTGAAACTCTCATTTGGCAGATTTAAATCCTGTCGTGTGAGATTTCACGTAAGTTTGACATAATTAGCATAATGCAAAATTTCCCGGGAAAATGCTGCGTTTGGCTTGTAGCTTATAATTGCCTTTAGGAAAATATCAAATTAACAAAACTGGTGCCTTGGCCGGTGTACTGGGTCTAGGTTATTAGGTCTGTATCCGTTAAGCCGAATGAACAAATATATCGATTGTCTCCACCGGAAAGGAGTTAAAATGTACAGTGTTACTCTGTGTTGCGTGACGGCACGAGCTCAGCTCCGAGCTTAAATGTTTTTGTTTTTTTGTTTTGTTTGTTTTTTTTTCCCTGTTTTTATGAAGTGCGTGTTTTCGGGTATAATCCTGAAGTTTTGACGACGTTGGATATTCTTAGTCTTCCTGCTGTTGTAATTGATCGACCTTTGCATGAGTGTTTATATGCAAATTATATGCGATTGCGACTTTCGGTCGAAATTAGTCAAGATTTCGACAAATAAACGCGCTTTTTAACTGGTTTATCTTTGTCTCTGACTCCTCTGGGTAGTTTTCAAAATCATTCTAGCACATTTCCGCTCGATATCTGATCTGTTTAGAGAGTATCCTTATCTTTTCTGACCAGAGGACAACAATGCTTTACAGCATGTCAATCATATGTCATTCATTGTTTTGAGTGCAGTTTATTGCACGAGAAGCTGTGTTACAGGCAAACATGAATGAACGTATGTCCTGCTCCTTCAGTTCTCCTGGTTCTGCGTGTGGTTTAGATGGTATAGGGTCCACGATAATACCCTTACTCGCGTGTAATCATGACATGAAGTCGCATCTTGTCACCCTTGGTGTGAGCTCTTTGCGGCAGCGGGTGTCGACGAGGGGAGATGTTGAAACAGTCAGTGAGGTTGATTTGATTTTTAATCGAGCTAGGACTTTCGTGGTGACCGAGGAAACAAAAACTGCCATGACAATATGCCCGACACACAGGAAAAAATTAACTTCGGATTGGGCAGGAAGAAAGAGCAGGACTTGCTCATATCCGACCCATCAAGGGCCGCGGAAAAGCATGAAGAACGTGCGCCGAGTAAATGCCGTCATGTCGGCAGAAATCTTCGAAATGCATCAAGCCCCAGTTCCCATAGGCTCAGGTTGGTATTTTGATTGAAGTAAATTGACTCTTGTTTGATTAGTCCCATGTGGTAAATCAGTGGCAACAATTTACAACTTCCTGTCGCGACCTGAAATTGCCATTTTGATGTACGGATTCAGGACGTTAGGTTTCTAACTGATCAAATATGGTTTATTTTATTTTATCTTCATTGTCTCCTTAATTGTTAAAGAGTTCTTGCTCACTGGGGCTGATAGGTCCCTAGACTGTTCATTTATTACTGATCTATTCTCACTGGTGCCATCACGCACGAACACAAAAATATCGGGCGCGCGTGCGTGCCAGCGGGTCTCCAATACTTTTGAGGGAGTTCACGATGCAACCTGTATAGCGTGGCGTATAAATTGACCCGCCCTGCTCAGGATATTCGTCTTTTCGTAAAACCGCCGCCAAACGCCATGAGCGGCGTCCCACCCTTCTCCCCGCAGCGATGACCTTTACCGCACAGGTGCACTTCAGCTGTCCCGCTCTTTCTCACCTCCGGGCTTGCCTTTTCCCATAACTTAAACAAAGCCCAGGTGTGAGGGGGTGATGGGATCAGTGAGAACACATTACTATTGTTCATTAATTTGTTTCTTATTTTATACTTTTATTATGTACCGATATATTTATTTCATTTTTGATATTCTTATAGAACTGTGTTCGACGTGCAGGGGAGAGCATTACAAAGCCAGACGAAATAAGCCCGACGAGCAGGTTAGCTTACATGTTAGATAACTGAGATAAATCGACTCATTGAGCTGTCTGGCGATGTCTCTAGGATATGTTTGTCTTTTTGTGAAGTCCCATTATCCCCGAGTATTAAGATATTTTTCTATTGTATTTCAACAGCCTAGCTCGGCGAATAAAGACCACGACCAAATCGAGCCGGAGTCCGAGTCCCTATCGGATACTGTCATTGTGAGCGCATCGCCAGCCATGTCTACTGAAGAAGCTGGCTATAGCTCAAGTGGAGAGTCGCAGACAGTCTCTTCACAGTCCCAGTCATCCCAGGCGTTGATACCAGAAGAAGAAATAAGTATATGGTCAGACGAGATGGAGGACCAGAATAGCAAGAGGCAGAAACTGAACGAAGCCGTCGATGGTATTTCAGGTGGCCGTTACAGCCCCGTAATGTCTACCCTGAACACCGCGTGGGATGACGTTTCAGACACTCAGCACCGGTATTATATCAGGAAAGCCAAGGAGACCATAGCTGCCTCTTTGTCCGTCATCACTCCAGGCCAAGAAGAGCAAGTGTGGGCAGCGCTACAATCTGAACCACTTTTTGACGCGGATAAAAATAATCAAGGAAAGCGTAAGCGTTTTGACCCCTGTTCTGGTTTAGTTGACGCTTTGATAAAGGCTTATCAGCAAGCTGATCACTGGCGAACAAAACGTCAAATCCTTTCCCTCTTTGCGGACGATTTTTCAAGAGCAGAACTTGAGGAAATGATCCCAGGTCTCTCCAAGTGGCGTATTGACCAAGCCCGCCAGCATGCAACAGAAGCCCGTAAAGGCCAGCCAGTGCCCGAAATCCCTCGCTACCGCGCAAAAATTGAGTACGAGAAAGTAGATCACTTTATTCAGCACATCGCAAGACCCGAATTTGTCCAGGATGTAGCCTTTGGAACAAAAACATTCAAGCTTGACTCGGGAGAAAAGATTGTCATACCAGCAGTGATAAGGACTGTCATCCCTTCTCGCATCATAACTCAATATTTGGCCTATTGTAAAGATCAGCGGTTCAAGCCTGCAAGTGAGCGTTCCCTTTATCGGATGATTGAAGTTTGTTCAGCCTCTATGCAGAGATCCCTCCAAGGTCTTGATAACACCACTGCAGAAGGAGCTGAAGCATTTGACGAGATCTCATCTGTGTTGGAGACGTTCGCAGGTCAGGGCATCGACGTGACGGGCCTTCAAAAACAGCTAAAGAGTGGAAAACGGTATTTGAAAACTGATTTCAAGACACACGTCGGGCGAGAGGAACAGTGCGGTGACCACTGCAGTGTTCACGCACTAAGTGATGTGCATGCCACAGAGTTCACTGGAGAATGTAACCATCAACACAATTACGAATGTGAGCGCTGTGAAAGTCTAGAGAGGGTGCTGGAGGATATCGCAGAGCAACTGGATAGAGCTGAATTGATAGAACACGAGCGTGCTACGCTGAAGTTTGAATACACAGAAAATGTGCGCAAGATTAAAGCGTGGAAAGCTCACTTGATACGGTCAAGCAATCAAGATGATGCTAAGCAAGATGTGCTCCAGAACCTGGACGAGAAATCATGCCTTGTGATAATGGATTGGGCAATGAAGTTTCTGCCTTTACAGTACAGAGAGCAGATGAGTGATTTCTTTGGTAAAAGAGGAAGGAGCTGGCACATCAGTGCTGTGATCAGCAGAGCAGCCTACGAGAAGTATGAAGTGGAGTGCTTTGCGCATATCTTCGACAACTGCACCCAAAACAGCTTTGCAGTGCTTTCAATCATAGAAGATTTGCTACGCAAAGTAAAAGAAGAGAATCCAGCTGTAAAAAAAGCATACTTCCGGTCCGATAACGCTGGATGCTATCACAATGGTCCTTTGCTGCTGAGCTTGAAAGAAGTAGGCGAGAGAACTGGTGTCAGTCCAGTGCGCTATGATTTTTCCGAGCCCCAGGCTGGCAAGGACATCTGCGATAGGAAAGCTGCCTCGATGAAAGCCCACATTAAACGCTGGGTCAATGAGAAGCACGACGTCACTACAGCCGGTAATATGAAAGCAGCGTTGGAGTCACATGGTGCCACCAAAGGATGCAGGGCAACGGTTGTGGAGGTGGACACCACAAGGGAGAGAAACAAAGAGAACAAGATACCAGGCATTAGTATGCTGAACAACTTCCAGTACGAGGAGAGTGGCATCCGCGTCTGGAAAGCGTATGACATCGGTCCTGGACGCTTCATCCCTTACAATGACCTTACAGTTGCACCACAAGGAGAAACTGCGCTGAAGGTGATCCGGCCATTTGGTCCAGCCACACAAAGGGGGAGAGTGGGAGAGAGCGTCAGGCAAAAGTCTGAAATCTACTCCTGCCATGAGACTGGATGCGTTCTGACGTTCAAGACGCAAGCAGAAGCTGACGACCATATGGACACTGGAAAGCATCGACTTGAGGTGGAATCCGAATCTGTATACGACCGTATTCGGAGAAAGTCGGCGGGAGTCGTGACAGGAGTAAGGTTTGCTCAGGATGTGCCATCGACGTCAACGCAAGGCAGCGATATCTTCGGACCAGAAAGCACAGATCCCAGACCTTCGGGATGGGCTCTTAAGAGTACGAAACGTCCCTCTAGGATGTCTGAAAAGGCCAAGGCCTTCCTGGAGAAGAAGTTCGAAGAGGGTGCAAGGACTGGGAACAAGTCTGACCCTATGCAGATAGCAAAGGAAATGAAAACGGTCACAACTGAGGGTGGTCAGCCCGTCTTCTTACCCCAGGAGTGGAGAACTGCTCAGCAGATCAGCAGTCTGTTTTCCCGTCTTACAGCTGTGCAGCGTCAGAGGGGTATCGATATTGGGGAAACCTCAGAAGAAGACATAGAGGCAGCGGAGTCCGAGATGGCTCTGAAAGATCTCAGGAGCTTGGTCATGAACGACATGGAAAGACCCAACCATCCGATTATTGTGCGTGGCAAGAACCTCTGCAAACTCATGAAGACCAGCAAACTTGCGTCGCTCAAGCTGGTTGCACTGAAGGAAATCTGCCACAACTTGCACCTTACCACTAGTGGGCCTTTGTCGAGGAAAAAGACCTTCTGTCAGGTAATTGAGCTGTTTAGCAGCAACTGCATATGTTCTCAAGAGTAAAACGGCTGCCAGTGCAGGCTGAGATCCGGAAAGTTCCGAGAGGGAAGTGTGAAGGGATTGTGAAAGGAACAGACTTTATCTTAATTAACTTTAGTTCGAGTCTAAGGGGTATATGATTCTGGATTGGTAATAAAACGCCGTGACTCTCCACAATGGCCAGCTCTGTGCTTTCATAACCAAAGAAAAAACTGTGTTCGGTTGTCAACTTTTACTGATGTGAACATTTTTACAGGGTTGTGCAATAGCACGGCTTATAACGAGTCGTAAAAGTGAACTTTCTACTCACACAAGCCGTACAACTCATGTAATGAATTTAAGACTAGTAAAGTTATGTATTCGATTCGTACAAGCTGTCTAATGTATTTACGAGTCGTAAAGAAAGCCAGTCGATTCGTGAATCTCATTAGAGAGACTTAGAGATTTTTCAACAACAGTTACAAATTTGGCCCAAAAATCTGATTTACTCATTATTAACAAAAGTATTTTGAAATTTGGAATAGCAGATTGGATAAACCATTTAGCCAAATAGATGTTATAATGCAACAAGCAAGGCAATTTTATTGTTCGGACCGACGAGTCTTGTGCAACATTTTCTTGGGAAAATTTGCATTATGCTAATTATATCAAACTTTCAAGAAAGCTCACACAACAGGATTTAAATCTGCCAAATGAGAGTTTCATCATTTTTAAAGAGCTCTAGACGGACTTATCACAGATAGCTTGGTATGTTGATACACTGCCGCACTTTGGAGAAAATCGGCTCAAAAAATGGCCAAAATCGTGTTTAATTGCATAAGTCATAAATTAGCGATCTTCGAGATGACGCCAACGCGAGCCGTTTCATCTAGATTTGTTGATGTTGTAAAGTTGAGCTGCTGAAACACAAAATTACGGAAATATTTGTGCAGTTCAAGTGAACTAAGGTGAAGTACGGAAATTTGTGCCTTTCAATTCCCAAAATTTGACCTTTTTGCACACCAAAATAGCGCTAAAACTAAGGGGGTGGTTAAAATTAGAAGTAAACAATTATATTTTGGAACGGATCTCACCTATTGCAATCTTATGGGATAGAGAACAAGCGATGAAAGTTTGAAGGAGATCGGCCGACCCCCGTCCGTGGGTCCTGCCCGGTTCTTACTGACAATGACACTTAAGGTCAGTTCAGTCCTTTTTTATGAACTGCAATAAAAAAAGACTTTTTCTCAATAAGGAAATATTGTGTAATACTAAAAATTATTGCTCGCGGGGGCCTGGGGCCCATGAGAGCTTAAAAATGGGCATTTTTATTTTTTTCCTTTTTGTGGGTCGAGAATCAGCACACGGTGATTGATTCATATTATCACGTGCTGGGCGATGACGTAATTGACTTCGCTAAACAACTCGAGATGTGGCCAGTGAATTGCTCGTTACTTGTGTGTAAAAGTTAACTACATCCCATCCAAACTCAACACCATTTGGCTCTGTGGAATATGCACGGATAAACTGGATTTTCGGGAACGATTTTGGCTCGTGTTCACCGCGGAAGCTTTGAGAATAGCCGTAAACAAATATTTGATGGTACCGCTGTCGCCGATAAATATTTAGTCCCAATGAAACTTTCTGTGGCGACACGAAATACTTTTGGGAAGATAACAGGGCGAAAGTAGAAACCAAAGCTACGGTGAGCTTTAGCCGTAAAACAATGACGCTTTATGCTTTACTCTGTACATGACATCTGTTGCCTCATAAAATTCTTCTGCGTATAGTGCATTGCCTGTTGAAGTGTTTCTTTCATTCGATCATGTAGCCTTTGTTTCGCAATGGTCAGTGAATACCAGAAATGAAAAATAAACCGAAATAATTCTGAGGATTGAGTTTGCAGTCACAAATGGACTGAACACACTGTGAACAAAAGCGCAATAATATTGTAAAGATCTCTAGTGTGACATTCCTCGCTTTTAATTTTATATTTGTTACAGAGCACAAATACTCGAAAGCCTGATAGAAAAAAACGTATTGAGTTAATAAAAGAAAACACATAAGTAGTGAAGCGAAAAAGTAAACTGCATCCCATTCAAATTCAACGCCATTTGGCTCTGTGGAATATGCACGGATAAACTGGATTTTAGGAAAAGATTTTGGCTCACGTTCACCGCACAAGCTTTGAGAATAGCCGTAAACAAATGTTTGATGGTACTTCTGGGGTATTGCAAATATCTCTGTCGCCGATAAGTATTTAGTCCCGACGAAATTTAGTGTTTAGCCTTACTGCATCAACAGACAGGTACTCAAGTAAAGCTTTCTGCTGGTCTCCCAGGTCCTCTGGTATTTTGTATTGCTCAGAGTTCTGCAGGGGAAACTTTGGAAAATCTTTGGGAACATCTGTTGTGTTAAGGTCAATTCTTGCTACAGAATCAATATAACAAAATACTGTAAAATTGGATTCTGTAAATTGGAGCTGATAACTGCCAAAAGATCCAAAAGGACTTTTTCCAAACTTTGTTTCCCTGAATCCTGTTTCATCAGTGCTTTGAGTCAGGATCTGTGCTAGAGCCATGTTGGGATTTATTTTCTGTAGTTCAGCTTTAAGTTGGATTTCATCAGCAGTCTGTGTTTTCAAATTCTTTCTTGCTTCATAGAGGAGACATTTCAATCCTCCCCCTGCTGATTTCATAGAATCATCTAGTTTGGTTTTTTTTCACAATCACTTCCATGACTGGCTTGGCTTTTATTTTATCCCCTCTCCCTGTTTTATGCCATTGCTGAAGTGATGAGGTGCACACCACTGCAGGTTGCATGTCGTCTTCTTGGTCCAGTTCCTTTGCATCCTTGCACTCGTATAACGAAAATTTGCAAACTTTTAGCATTAAAGCTAATACGTGATTGCAGAAACCAACTTTACCAGCAACGCACGAGCATGAGGCCTGTTGTACTTCTCCAGTAACAAGACGAAGTGCTAATTGCAATTTATGGGGTGGTTCATGCTTTCTAAAGCTGTGGTAGCATAATGCCTTGAAGAAAAAAAATGAATCGTCGCTCGAAGCACGGACTTCTTTCAGGTACTCGTCGTTGAGGAATGTCTTGGCTTTTCGTAAGCCTGTTGGAACCGAGTGTCTCTGGCTTTGTGGATCAATGTTTTTTCCCGACTTAGCAATATGCAGATTCATTTCCGCTCGACTGAAAAGAGGCATTCGTTGTAAGCTCGTAGACCAGCCATTTTGAGGATACCGAACTGCAATAGAAATGGAAGAACTAGACTGGTCTAGAAGGTCACGGCTCGGAACTTGTCTCTGCTTCCTTCTCGTGTAGATCTCAATCGGGTCTGGATCAACAATGATTTGATCGCGTCCTGTTGTGATATATTCTTCTACCCTTAGATACAAAGAAATAATATTAAAATTACACCAAAAGCGTTTATACACAGTATAAAAACATGATGTGATCAATTTAAGTAAAGACACGCGCCTCAAACGTTTCGCGAATGTGTGAATACGGATGAATTACCTTTTTGGCTTGATAATCGATTGTTTTGCTTTGAATCATGCGCTGATGATTTCCCTTGTTAGGAAACTTTCTAGATCTTGATTTCAAAGCCACAACTAATATGACTGTTTTGGTGAAAGTTCTTCGCGATCGCACGCAAGGTGGCCGTCTTACCTTTTTATGTATTGAGCTTTGGTTTTCAATCCTTTCGAAGGATCGCCACGACATTTAAGCCAGAAGCGAAGCTCGTCTATCTTTAGATTTGCCGGAGACCTTCCACATAGAGATGCCCCTGGAATATCGTCTTCGGAAAGCAACGGTTGAATAGATAACGTCATCACAGAACCGAAACATACAGAGCAATCAAGGAAGACCGTGTTGACAAGTGGACCTAGATGCCTCGGTTCCATGTTACTCGCTCCAGACCCCAAACTCGGTATTTTATTATTGCATAGCGTGTATTTCAGGGTCACAAAGAGAATAGCCAATCCCTTGGATGTCAACAACCATTAGTTGTTTCCCTGACTTCACATAACTATAGTGGACAAAAGTTTCAGCCTTTAAACCAATGTCACTTCCATCGTTCAATATTATGTCCATATTATGTCCATTACGTGCCATCGAGGTACTTTTCAACAGTGACAAATTCTTCATCGAGCTTGGCAAAGTATACTTTCGTATACGTGAAGGTTTGGCCGAAAAAGCGATACTGAATACGATGACTCTGTCCGATATCTTACTGTGTATTTCAAAGTTTCGGAGAACAGATGTGAAGGACACGACTTTATATGCGCAGAGTTAAGGTCCAGTACAGTCTGTCATTTTTTCGATACCGTGCAATCCGATTGTGGAGTGTAGGCTCATTGCCAAGTGGAACCATGGTTAGCGGTCCGATACGAGAGTATTTCTGGCACTTTCCTTCAACAGTGGACAACAGACGCTGGACTGTCAAATAGTCCAAACTACAATCTGGATCCTCGTTCTTTTTACGCACTCTTTTCTTGCAAACCTTATCTTTAAAGGCATCCCACTGTGTCTTCTTTCACTTCGACATCTCAGGGCAGCGCTGCAAGGAAGTGCACTATGGGATATCTGCGTCTGAAGTGCACAGTGGTCTATGGCACTCTTGGGCTTATGGCACTAATGGGCCACGGGGAAATATAGTTTTTTTTTCATTACTTTTGAAAAAAAAAAGGAAAAAAAAAAAGAAAAAAAAAGAAAAAATAATGAAAAGAAAAACAAAAGAAAAATAAGAAAAAAAGAAAAGAAAAAACAGGAAAAAATGAAAAATCCTTATGGCACGCATGGGCCACCATAGAACTGTAACCTACTTGCAAATCGTGTGGTACTACATTGAGATCTTCTCAGCAGCATAGCTTCCCTTGAGCAAAGAATTACGTATGCTGCAATTGTAACCCACTTCTTTCACAACTTCATTCACCAGCATCCCCAACGCACCCTGCGAAGGAATTTCATCACATGTGAGACCCATATCGATGTGCTGATGTCTTGCCACTTCACAGTCATGTTGATCTGCTACATGCGTGACAACTTTGGTGACCAGGAGTGCCGCCTGGACCTCACTGGTTCAGATGTTATGGAGGACTTCTGGAGCAAGAATGGGCAGTGGATAGGTAACCACCACAACTACAACTTTGCAGATCTACAGCAAAATACCTCACACATGATTCGCCTGGAACAGATTCGCGTGGATCCAAATGCGCCGCAGTAGACACAAAAATGCATTTGAAAATTGTACTATGCTGTTGTTGAAATGAAATAGCTGAGATTTTTTGTAACAGTAAGGGTGGATGAAATACAGGAAATCATATTCCCTATGGCAATTTCAATAATTTCTTCATTCATCTGGGAGTGAGATAGTGGTAGCATTGTGTGCACGTATGTGTGCACATTTATTTTCAGACCTCACTGATGCATAAAACTAAATTTAGCTGTACTGCAAGATAATTTCACATGCTAAAGGTGACCTTTTCATCGATAATTGCTTTTCTTCTGTGATTGCTTTAGGTGCAATTCGAAGGCATATAATGCAATGGGTTTCCGAAAAAGATAGAGAAATTACTGATGGGTTTGACTTTGAGTTATGTTTATCTGATTATATAACACAATATTGTCTTATTGGGTAGTAACTCCTAGCTAAGGAAGTCTTAGACTAAGAGAATGGAGAGTTAGGTTTTAAGGGTAGCACCTGAACTTTCTGCTTTCTCTTTTTTGATAGAAAACTAGGACACCTGCTAAAAGGGCAAAATTCTGTGACAAGCTCTGGTGAAGAAGATGCAGATGCAAGCCAAAGTATCGATTACTTAGTTATGACTTAGGCAATTTTCATTATAGTGACATGCACTTGCAATAATATGTTTATGTTTTTGGTTCTAGCTGTAGCAGATGTACAGAAGCCAGAAGGAAGTGAGGATGGGGCTGATGAAAACGTGGATCACATATCAGACTACAATGCACAGTTAGTCTGTGCTGTTACCTTTCATGTTGCAGTATTCAGAAATCTCAGCATAAAAAAGCACTTATTTCCAGCAGCAAAAGTGTATAGTGTAAAGTCAAGGGGCTGTGGAAAATATGACCTAGCGAAAAAAGTTGCCATTGCCTTGATTAAGAGTATGTTTTTGTTTAACCTCCAGTTAATTTCAAAGAATTAACTAGACAGCAAATAACAATTTTGAAGCATCGTGACATCAAGTCATCAGGTCAAGTACAGAATCTTGCAAAAACTCGTCCACTTCGACATTGTCTGTTGATGAAACAGACACAACTGTTTCATCAAGTGAATCATCTGCAAATGATCATGATTAATGAATATTGTGCATTATGACACAGGAGCTGTTTATACTATTACTAGTTTGTGCATGCCATATCATTAGTAAGATTAATTTTAGATTTATATCATGTTTATTTATTTGCAGTTCACTTTACACATACATTATGTAGCCAATTTTGAAACTGGCCATAAATTGCCACTTGAAATAAAATGTTTATATTAATATTTTGGTGCTTGTATTTATAACATTTGTAATAGGGGTTGGACTGGTGTATGGTTCTTTAACATAATCCTGCATTTCCATATATATATATAGGCCTGCCACGATAAAACTACCGATTGGATAACTTAATGTCAGGCCCTTCAGTAGTGGCAATTCTGTTTTCAAGGTTTGGGTAACTAAAAAGATAAAAATAAATTTAAAAAACGAATAAACATTACCCAACCTTGGAAAAGCTGTTTTCAAATTGGACTATTACCAGAGCTTACCAACCTTGGGAATGCCGTTTTCAAACTTGGAGTATTACCAGAATTTTCCAACCTTGGAAATTCTGTTTTCAAACTTGGAGTATTACCAGAATTTTCCAACCTTGGAAATTCTGATTTCAAACTTGGAGTATTACCAGGATTTTCCAACCTTGGAAATGTTGCTTTCAAACTTGGACTATTGTGACAATTACCAGCCTTGGTGATGCTGTTTGCAAAGTTGGAAAATTATTAGAATTACCAACGTTGGTAATTTAAATATGATCTTCCAACATTGGATTTCCATTGAAAGACTTACCAATGTTGGAAGGTGTATCTCTTTTTCCAACATTGGTACCTTTATTGATTTCCCATTAATTTTCCAATGCATTACCCATGAATAACCAATGCTTTTCAATGTTTGGAATCTGTGAAACGAAATGAACCGAGTGATTGTGCTCGATGGCTGTTGAGCCAACTGAAGAGTCAAATGAATATTGGGCTGATCAGTGTTTACTGTAGTTTACGAGATCATGGTGAGGCTTTGACAAGTTGTTACTCTTGTGAGAGAATTGAAAATCAGATAAATGATATGAATAATGAACTGCTAAGAAAAGAGTAAATCGCCAGAGGAAAAGGGACAGGGAACCATCTCAAATTCCTGTTAAAAGAATCCTAAAGGGGCTAAAGAAAAGAAAGAGTAGGAAAAGAATACAGTATTTTGTAAGACAACATCTTCAAAACAGCTTTCATTTGTGATTTATGTAAAAAGTACAAAACCTGGAAAAAGTGGTATACCACTGATCATTGCTTTAGTAAATTTGTTTTTGTACATGAAGTTGCAAAAAAGAAAATGTAAAGCAAGAGTAAAGTACTGTACACCTAGCTACAGACAAGAACATATCCATGTGCAAATGTAGTGAATTGTAATGGAAATCACGATTAAAGGGAAGTTTGTCTGCTGAGAATGCTGTTTAGCCATGATGTACTATGGAATCGTTTAACTGAAAGGCTTCGTGTGATAGGACTGATACCACATGACGTAGGTGGATGTGGGGATTGTTTCTTTAAATCAGTTTCACACCAACTGTATAGGACTGCTGACTTTCACCTTGAAATTCGTATGGATGGAATAAGCCATTTACAAAAATACCCAGAATTGTATATTGAAAGCATTTCTGATGATAACTAGAATAACTATATTCAAGAAGTGTCAAAACAAGGAACTTCAGGTGTGATAACATCATTATGCAAGCTGTGGCTAATGCGTGTAGCTGTGTCATTCATATCACAGAGTCTAACATAAATTCACCTGAAGGGACAACCCTAACTCCTGTTGCTGATCAGGAAGAACAAAAGACAATGTTTATTGGATATGTTCATGAGCTGCACCTGTTTCAACAATGACTGACAAAAACAGTCAATATAAAAACAAACTCAGATGCATAAAGAGAAAGTTATTTGAAAGTAATAAAAGCAGACAAGACTTGTTATGAACAAAGAGTACATGAAAAAAGTCAAATATACAAAAGCACATAATGAAAGGGCAAGCAGACTTGCAGATAAGAGAGGCACGTAAAAGAATCAAAGCAGCGTTGCCGCTGTAAGGTCGGCTATCTTTATAATTGACAGTTTGACAATCTTCACTTTTTAAAAAGAGAACAGAAACAAATTTTTAATTTACAAAGTGCGCATCTGTTTACGCAGGCCTCCACCTTAGCCGAGCCACGTATTCGAAAGTCTTTTCAAAGCGCTCCATTCATTAGGCACCAAAGGGTGAATATTATAGAGCTTTAGTGTGGCGCTTAAAATGGTAGCCTTCGAAAACACTGCAGCAATAATTTAGAATTCTTCACTTCACAACACTCATACACTTGCTTCTTAAAGGTTGAGCGACTCTACATTTTGAGAATGCATGACATATCTTTTTATGCACAATCGTTTTTGACAGTTTGACTTCAACACTTACTTCTAATCAGATGCCACAATTAATCTAGCCTTCGCTTCAACACTTATCTGTTTTCGTTTATTGACTGAATGCGTTTCTTCTATCAGGCTTTCGAGTATTCGTGCTCTGCAACAAAAATAAAGTTGAAAGCGAGGAATGTAACACGAGACATGTTTACAATGTTATCGCAGTTTTGCTCACAGTGTGTTCAGTCCATTTGTGACTGCAAACTCGATGCTCAGGACTATATTTTGGTGCATTTTTTCATTTCTAGTATACAATAACCATTGCAAAACAAAGGCTACATGATTGAATGAAAGAAACATTTCAACAGGCAATGGGACGTACGATAAAGAGAAGCATTTTATGAGGCAACAGTTGTCATACGTCATAAAGCATAAATCGCCATTGTTTTACGGCTAAAGCTCATCGTAGCTTGGTTTCCGTTTTTGGCCTGTTATCTTCCTAGAAGTATTTCGTGTCGCCACAGAAAGTTTCGTCTGGAGTAAATAATTAGCGGCGACAGAGATATTTGCAATCCCGCAGTGGTACCATTAACATTTGTTCACGGCTATTCTCAAACCTCAATGGTATTGTTTCAGAAATGCAACAGATCGACCGGCAATTCATAAGTACAATGATATGTTGCTTGATATGATATGATATGTGATTAACAATCCTCATATTACAGACTGGTTCTTTACACAGCGTTTAGAGAGTTTCTTTAAACACTTTCGTTAAACAATTCGCTAGATGCCGAGTGGCACTGGTAAAGATGTAAGTATCAAGCAAGAGGTAGTATACATTATCATGGTGTAGCAAAGCTCAAGAATGATCCAGGGTTATTTAAATTATCTGAAAGAGCACTCAGAGGCTACTTAGCTGAGATGTCCATTGATAAAGCTAATCAAGCAAATATACCAGAACTTAATCAACAAATACTTGAGGGGAAAAAGGCTTCCCAGGCAGTTTGTCAGTATGTTGACTGGTTATTTCTACTTATAATCAAAACTCACCTGATAATCAAACTGGGACAAAAACTTCCATTCATCCATGTCAACGACGTCACAATGACATTTTTAATCCCCAAGACTTTGATGATGATTATGTTGATTTGTTAAATACAGTGCAGAGGCACACTTGCTGTAGTACAAACTACTGTCTCAGAAAAATACAGAAGGACAGAACTTAAATGCAGATTTAAGTTTCCATTTGAACCATGTCTTAGTACTAAACTGGAATTCGAGCCAATTCATACAAAATATGGAAATACACAGCACAAAGCAAAAATAATAATGAAGAAAAATGATGCAGGCTCAATAATCATCAGCGTCTACAGCTGCAAGGCTGGAGAGCAAACTGTAATATCCAAGTGGTAGTTGATTATCATGAATGTGTTGAATACCTAGCAAAATATGCATCCTGTTACCATATGCCTATATTTGGGTGTGCCCATGTAAGGAAGAAATCAGTTTTACCTCCACACGGTGCTTTTCCACAACAAGAAACATGGTGTCAGCAGTGAAACAATTGCTTTTACTACCGAAATAGCGACAGGGACAACTCTTAAAGCCCTTCAGCAGTGAGGTAATATGACGGCCGACGTTTCGTCGTCAAAGCAGACAAGATCGCAGTATTTGTCTCTAGAAGCGTTTTGCATCAAAATGTCGACGCCAAGTTCCTCGTCGAGTGCTTCAAATTCACAAGCCACGTTAGTCAAGGTTCCGTCAAATTTTCCTGTCCCTACACATATGGTGTGCGACCTAGTGAACAACTGGGAATTCTTTCGCCAACAATGGGAGGATCATGAAATCGCCACTGGCCTTGATAGAAAAGCCGGGAAAATCCCACAAGCAACACTCCACTCTGTGATGGGAAAAGAGTGCTTGCAGATTTTTCTAAACCTGAATCTGACCAAAGAAGAAAAACAGGATATCACAAGATGCATGGCAGCACTGGAAACATATTTCAAACCGCAAAGGAATGTTGTTTAAGAGCGTTTTCCACTCAACTCCTATATGCAAAATCCTGCCGAGACTGTTGATGGCTACGTAAATCGACTACATAAACTCGCCTCCTCATGTGCCTTTGGAGCTCTTACAGATGAACTGATCCGACTAGTCATTGGCTTGAAAGACACAGCAACCAAAGGAAAGCTATTGAGAGAGCAGACACTCGATTTAAACAAAGCATTGAGAATTGCTCGTTCCAGCAAAGTTGCGAAAATGCAGCTAAAATCCATGAAATCAGGAGAGCAGAAGAAATCAGAGGAAGTCAACATGGTTCAAAAGGAAAAGAAACTGTGGAGCCGCAAATCGAAGACAGCACCAAACAAGACTGCCGGAAAGAAGCCCAGCAGTTCGAGACAAAAGTGCAAGTACTGTGTAAAGGAACAGACACAAACCAAGAGAAGTGAGTGTCCAGCTTATGGTAAGACATGTAACTCTTTCCACAAACAGCACCATTTTGCCTCAGTATGTCAGACAACAAAGACAGGTCTTGTGCACGTAGTTACACATAATTACAGCGAGTCTGATTCAAACAATTCATTTCTGAAGGTTGAAGAGCTATCATGAGTGGATTCAGCAGGCAAGCAGTGGTTTGTAACTGTCAGCTTAGCAGACAGGGAGCACAAGCCCGGAGCACAACTAAAGTGTCAGCTACACACAGGAGTTACTCGTAACGTTCTGAATTACATTGATCTGGCAGTGATCACACACAATGGTAACCCAACTTTGGAGACAAGCAGAACAAAGCTCAAGTTATTTGACTAGTCCATCTTGAAGCCCCCAGGACAAGCCACCCTCAGAGCAGTACATGGAGACAAAACAGAGCTACTGAAGTTCCAAGACGTGAAAGGGAACAACAACCCTCTGTTGTCTGCAGAAACGTGCCAGAAACTGGGGCTAGTGAAAATGGACCAAAGTGCTGTGGTACACTGGTTGGAAAATGTCACCTCTAGCCCCCTCACAAAGGAGACTATTCTGAAAGAGTTTAAGGATGTCTTCGAAGGCTTTGGACACATTGGGGATGCCAGCTTCTCAGTGGACCAAGCAGTCACCCCTGTGCAGCACACTGCAAGGAGAATCCCAGTGGCACTGAAGCAAGAAGTGATAGCTAAGCTTAAGGAGCTAGAGCATAAAAACATCACTCAGAAAGAAACAAAC
Organism: Plumapathes pennacea; assembly: GCA_964036295.1. Classification (NCBI taxonomy): domain Eukaryota; kingdom Metazoa; phylum Cnidaria; class Anthozoa; order Antipatharia; family Myriopathidae; genus Plumapathes; species Plumapathes pennacea. Next base: position 11,070,991 of record OZ038462.1, read on the forward strand.
CCCACAGAATGGATCAGCAGCATGGTCGTGGTTGCTAAACGAGGGAAGATAAGAATCTGTCTTGATCCAAGAGACTTGAACAGGGCGTTACAACGACCAAAGCATCAAATGCCTACTCTTGAGGAAATACTACCCAAGCTAAGCAAAGCTAAAGTTTTTAGCACCTTGGATGCCAAGGATGGGTTCTACCAAATTCGCTTGGATGAAGCCAGCACCCAGATGACTACATTTTGGACCCCTTACGGTCACTACCGGTATCTCAGGATGCCATTTGGTATCAGCTTTGCCCCTGAGGTCTTCGAGTGCAGACTTCAGGAATTGCTTGCAGACCTAGAAGGTGTAGAATTCATTTCTGGTTCTAGGATTCGGAGACACAATGGAAGAAGCCACAAAGAATCATGAGAAGAACCTGATCAATCTGCTGCAGAGAGCACGACAAGTGAACATGAGACTGAATAGCAAGAAGCTAAAACTCAAGAAACCTGAAGTTCAGTTCATGGGGCACTTGATCACTAAAGATGGGCTAAAGCCTGACCCATTAAAGGTGAAAGCTGTTGAAGACATGCCCCAGCCTACCTGCAAGAAGTTCTGAGTCTCCCAGGATTTGTGAACTACCTTGCCAAATTTCTGCCAAGATTGGCTGACGTTGCCTAGCCACTGAGGCAGCTCACAGCCAAAGATGCAGAATTCATTTGGGCCAAGCAACATCATGCAGATTTCAGAGAAGTGAAAAAGCTGGTTACTAACTACCCCGTGCTGAAGTATTATGACTGCCATGAAGAGGTCACTCTCCAAGGCGAAAAGGGACTAGGTGCCACGCTCCTACAAAACGGTCAACCGGTGGCATTTGCCTCAAGAACACTCTGACCAGAGACAAAGTATGCACAAATAGAGAAGAAGTGCCTCGCCATTGTGTTTGGATGCCAGAGGTTTAGCCAGTACCTGTCCAGGAGAGAGGTCACAGTAGAATCGAACCACAAGTCCCTTCAGTCAATCTTCAAGAAGTCAGTGTTAGCAGCACCATGCAGACTACAACGGATGTTGCTGAGATGGCAGTGGTACAATCTTAATGTAATCTACAAGCCAGGGTTGCATTCCTTTTGACCAATCTGAATCCGGATTATTCGATGAAAACTTAGATTAATCGTTCCATTTCACCACAATCCAATCTTAGATTGCAATCTGAACGATCGTGGATCGTTCAGATTGGTATCTTAAACTGGTTTTGGATTCTCGTTCCATTTCATAAATCGATTTATAGATCGCACTCATCACACCACGTGATCGCGATGATGAACAACATGGTGGATTCGTCGCTCTCGAGGATCAGTCAAAACTTGAACTTTGATATGCTCTTCATTCTTACACCGACGACAAGTACGATTTATTGAGTCACTAGCACAATCCAGCATCGATCTCTCGCTGCGTGCGTCACTTTTAGTTTTATCGTGCGTTCACCCCCGGAAAACAATTTCAGCATGCGTTCACCTCCGGAAAACAATTTCAGTGAAGTGATGGCACATCTCTATGGTAAATTGTATAAAACTATATATAGTGCGAAGACCACTGGTTATACTTTTGCAGGCGAGGGCTTTGGTTTAGTAACCATTGATATTCTGTCCATCAATAGCCTGTTCTGTGCAGAAAATATCAATAGTGAACCGAGTGAAGATAGAGCAACTCCAGTGGCTGGTGTGAAATGGACAAGACCAGAAGTGCTGTACCTCTTTGAGTTGTACAAAGCAAAAGAACTTCGGTTCACAGATAAAAAGACAAAGAAGAAAACACTCTGGGAATAGATTTCCCTTGATATGAAAGCAAAAGGATTCAACTACAGTGGTCAGCAGTGCAAAACCAAGTTTAAGAACTTGAAGCAAAACTATACCAAAACAGTTGATTATAATAATACTACTGGAAATGATAGGAAGCAGTGTCCTTAATTTGCTGAACTTAGTGATATTTATGGTCTGACACCTTGTGTGAAACCAATATCTGTGTGTTCTAGCAGACACCTACATGTAAGCTCTGCATGTGTAAGCAGTTCCACGTCCTCTCCATTAGAATCTTCATCTGAAAATGAAGCTATTGGTACTCCTCAAGAAGTGGTGAAAAGGCCTGCAAAGAGGGAAAGGTCTCTCAACACTAAAGAGGACCTTATTGTGTTCAAGCAGTATCAAACAGAGCAAAAGAAAAGAGATGAAGAGAAGCAGCAAAAACAAATTGAAATGCATGCAGAAAAAATGTCATGATTCGATAGGCTACTGGACCTATATGAAAGAGACATTGCAAAATGAGTATACTGTAATGATGTTGCATTACATCTCAAATGTTGAGCCCGGATGTGGAGTGTGAGCGCCAACCAATCAGGGCGCTCCACAAACCGCGGCATGTTTTCGTTGTCGTTTTTGCTGAGTTCATGTGAACACGAAGTCAAAAAAACTCCGTTCCTGTTAAGTGAGTGACTGGTCTCGCAACATGGTGTCAGCAGTGGGATCGTAGGAACGGATTGAATTTACGTAAACGAACCTGTTCAACCGAGTAGAGTTCAACAACAATCAAAAATCCGAGAAACCTGCCGCCGACAACAGAGTCATTCAGAAGACAAACAACATGCCCGAAACCGAACAAGCGCAGCCAATGGCACCAGCGCCCAAACCATTGATTATGGACGACAACCTCGCCACAACTTGGAAACAGTGGGAAAAGGCCTGGAAGCAATATGAAATAGCCACCGGAATCTATAAACAATATGACGTGGTAAGAGTGTCCACTTTGCTAAAATAGAGAGCATTCTGGCCAAGTTTGACGAACACTGTGAGCCACGAACACAAGTAATCTACGAAAGATACTGATTCAACAATCGTAAACAAGAAGCAGGGGAAAGCATCACCACATACGTGACCGAACTTCGCACAATTGCAAAGAACTGTGCACACGACAGAATTACGCCTGATCAGATTCTACGAGATCGACTTGTGCTTGGGATTCGCGATGACAAGGTCCGGGAGCAACTGCTACGAACCAACGACCTGACCTTACAAACAGCAATAGACATGTCCAAGGCCAGAGAACAGACACAGCAGCAGGTGAAGCTCATGGCGGGATCTGAGACGGTTAACATAGCACAAAGGAGTCGTTCAAGAGACAACAACAAGCGACCAACCATGAGAAAATCAAGGAATGAAGCAGCATCCGGTCGAGCCACAGGAACTTACACCGAGTGCGCGAACTGCGGAAACACACATGGAAGGAGAGATTGCTCGGCATTCGGCAAGAAGTGTCGCAAGTGTGGCAAAATAAATCATTTCGAGCGGAAGTGCCGAAGCCAGAAGGTCTCGATGGTGACCGGAACTGTGAGGGTATCACCCTTCCCCCCTTAGTTTTGTTTTGTTGGGGTGATCATGTGGTGATCATGCGGGGATCAGGCGGTGATTAGGAGGAGAGAGGAGAGAAAACGCGAGAAGTGTTTCATCTACTATTGATTCTTGATTAAAGACTGAATCAGAAGCTGTGATTTCATTGTGTCCCCTACAACTTCGGGACATAGTGGTGCCGTGACCAGGATCTGCGGGGAGGAAAGAGCTAAGTTTTTACTCCAACGTGAACGAGACTTGTGCCGCAAAGAACAGACATGGGAGATACAGAGCCCGATGAATCCAACCCAGATGCGCCGGTCATTTCTGAGGAAGACCAAGACCTGGAGAAGAAAATCAAGAAGGAAATAGACAAGCTAAGGTTCTACTTAGAAGAAGCTGAGGAGCTGTTAGAGAGTTGCGATTACAGCGAAATAAAACTTACGTGCAAGCGAACCGACGAAATTCAAGATCGCCTAAATGACCTTGTGTCAACATTACAAGAACTTAAAATTGACCTCGGAAATTCGACGCAGAGAGCTGTTAGACAGTGGAAGAAAGACCTGAAAGAAACATACGCGCCACTGTTGGAGGTAAAGGACAGACTTAGTAAGGCCCTAAATGAAAGAGAGCGGAGTATAAGGAAAGAGGCAGAGGAAGAGAAGCTGATAGCAAAGTTTGAGAAGGAAGAGCAATTTAGACGTGAGATCCAGCAGCGGGAGATAGAGCTTTGGGAGGAAAAAATGAGAGCGGAGTTGAGAGCAACAGAAGAAAATCGAAATGGAGAAAACCGCAAAAGCCACCCGTACGAAGCTGCCAGAACTAAAGATAACCCCCTTCGACGGTACCTCAGCCGACTGGATCAGGTTTGAGAATATGTTTACAGCACAAATACATAACAAACCAATGTCTGACGAAGAGAAATTTGGATATCTTCTAGAGCTGGTGAAACCCAAGGTAAGAGATCGATTTGCTAATTTGAAGCCAGGCGCGACGGGATACAAAACAGTGTGGGGCAGGCTCAAAACTGAGTACGGGCAGAGTAAAACATGGAGATAATAAACTTGCCAGTGATCAGAGGGTCGAACTACGATAAGATGCGCGAATTTTATGAGAAGTTGAGCAAGAATTTTGACGCACTGCAGACTCTGGGGGAGGGAGAGATGCTTAAAGGTTTTGTCTTGTCCACTCTGAACAAGCTTCCCCAGGTCAAACCCGATTTGGTGAGAACTGATGAGGGGTGGGAAGATTGGAATATGGAGAATCTAATCGTTTCCATCCAAAAATGGCTCAAACGTAACAAACCAGAAGACAACCACAAGGATCAAACGGATCCGAAGAAAAGGGAGCGACACCTGTTTAGTCAGAGGGGAGCATCGCCATCAAACCCCAGGGAAAGAGGGCCGCACTGCATATTTTGCGAACAGAAACACTGAGGGGACTCGTGTTTGACATACAACACCGTTGCGCAGACAGTTCTTTGCAGAGAAACGGCTATGTTTCAATTGCGGCCGCGCGGGACATCGGGAGAACAAATGCCGCGGAAGGGGTTGTTACAAGTGCAAGAGCAAACACCACACCAGCCTATGCGACAAACCACAAGAGAGCGAAACGGGAAACCACAATGCAATGTTAAATGGCTACACGCCTTCGATCGAGGAAAAGTCACTACCCGCTATTGTGCCACTGAAGATCCAGGGAGTCACCTTCTGGGCGTACTTGGATACAGGGTCAGGGAGGAACTTTATCTCTAAAGAGGCAGTCAACAGATTAAAATTGAAACTGGTGCGACATGAGATGCGCCATATTGTAACGGTCAATGGAACAAAGAAACAGTCGATGCCGATTTTTGACGTGACCATCGACTCAGTTGACAGTCAAGCAAGTGAGAAAGTAGAGATCACCGGAAGCAAACTGGCGGATTTTACAACCATCAGGAGACCCACCCTGGCAGAACTGAAGGCCAAATATCAACACGTGGGGGAAAGCTGTTCTACAGAACCGCAAGTGAAGAGTATCCAATCCACGTCATATTAGGAGACGCGACCTACTGTAAAATCAGAACTGAACAAGTGTACAAAGGCCAACCGGAAGATCCCATCGTCAAGGGTACCACATTTGGCTGGGTCATCCACGGTGGAAAAGAGTACTCGGACAGCAAGTGCATGTACGTGAGGGAAACCAACGACTACGAGAGACTGTATTCGCTTGACGTGTTGGGAATAGAGAACCGAGGGGAGGACGATCAGCTAGACGTGTGTACGGAGTTTCAAGAGAACATCACCAGGAGAAGTGACGGCAGATATGAGGTGGGCGTGCCATGGATCCCAGGCACCGAGCTCTCAAACACAAATCAGGAGCCAAGCAGAAGACGCCTTTACAACGTTGAACGGAAACTGAATAGAAACGACGAGCTGAGAGAAGAGTATGAGAAGATAGTGCACGAGCAGCTCGACCAGGGCATCATCGAAAAAGCACCAGAGCCCACAGGTGACCGCATGTTTTATATGCCCCACAAACCTGTAGTGAGAGAGAGCGCAGCGACAACCAAGGTGAGAATGGTGTTTGATGCGAGTGCGAAGCCACACCCGCTTGCTAACAGTGTGAATGAATGTATGCATATCGGTCCGCCGCTACAACCGCTACTGTGGGATGTCATGGTGAGGGCGCGGATGTCCACCCACTTACTACTTGCAGATCTTCAAAAGGCCTTCTTACAGATCGCCATCAAGGAGCAGGACAGGGATGCGTTTCGATTCCTATTCAATGTCAACGACAAGGAAGAACACTTACACTTCGCTCGAGTACCCTTCGGAGCAGAAGCAAGGCCGTTCATGCTGGGAGCCACACTACGACATCACTTCAATCAACAGCCACCAGAGCTTGAAGACACTGTCCAAGCGCTAAGGGAAAACACGTATGTAGATAACCTCATGAAAACCGGAAGTGACGTTGCAGAACTGAAGAGGTTCAAACAGGAAGCGACTGAGGTCCTCGAAAGTGCGAGGTTCCCAGTGCATAAGTGTGAGTCCAATGTTCCAGAGTTAGACAATGAGGCCAATCCTAGCAAGATACTCGGACACGTGTGGGACAAAAGAAAGGATACGCTGGAGATTCAAGCGCAGACAAACGAGGACAAGCCAGTGACAAAACGATCAATACTCAGTCAACTCAGCAGTGTCTATGATCCGCTCGGCGTAATCTCACCGACCATGGTAGAGGGAAAGCGCATTTATGGAGAGGCGTGCGAGGAGAAAGTAGGCTGGAATACCGAAGTGAGCAGTGCTGTAACGAGAGATTGGCTGAAGTGGAGCAGTCAGCTTAGGAACGTCCGAGTGCCGAGGAGCATAGCCAGTAATATCAGCAAGATGAAGGGTGTGCAACTCCATGTTTTCGCAGACGCTAGTAACACAGCGTGTTCAGCTGCGACCATTGCTGTAGTCGAACACTCAACAGGTGTTGTGAAGGGGCTGCTGACGTCTAAGTCTAGAATTTCGAAACGTAACACATCAATAGCAAGACTAGAGCTGGTGGGCGGGCAGATGGCAGCAAACATGGCAAAGAACCTGCTAGCAGTGCTGAGACGGTGGCCCATCACTTTTGTGAACGTGTGGATGGACAGCATGGTAGCGCTATACTGGATCTGCAGCCCAGGAAAAGCATGGAAGGTGTTTGTGTCAAACCGCGTAAGGAAGATTGCTGAAATCACACAAGAGACAGGGATTGAGTGGAAGTATTGTCCCACGGATAAGAATTTAGCAGACTTGGGAAGTCGTGGCGCTTCACTGGAGAAGATGCAGAGAGGAGAGTGGTTTGAAGGACCAGAGTGGTTGCTGAATAAGGATGAGTGGCCAGAACAACCAAAACTGGAGAAGACCAAGAGCGTTAGCGAAGAGCACAAACCGGTAAAAGAGGAGGTGCTGTACTCAGTAAAGAAAGAGCCTGACGAGTGGGACGCACTTCTGGATAGAAGCAAACTCTGGAGAACCCTCCGAGTGACCGCGTGGGTTTTAAGGTTCATGCATAATACACTGGCCAAGAAATGCAAAGCAAAGAAGAGAACTGGACCGCTGACGACGGAGGAGATAGGAAGTGCAAGAGATCATTGGTTAAGGAAAGTGCAAGTGGACGTGGAGTCAGATCTAGAGACCCCAGGTTGGAAGCTAGTGACAGAGGAAGGCACCGGCATCCTCAAGTGTAAAGGGAGAATCCCTGGTTACCAGCCAACATACATCGAAGGGGGAGTATTTGCCGACAAGCTGATACGTCATGTCCATGAAGACATAAAACACCTAGGCGTCGCTAACACAATGGCAGCGGTGAGAGAGGAGTGGTGGATACCACAGCTGAGATCGAAGGTGAAGAAGGTAACCAATAGCTGTTACTTGTGCAAGGCATTCAACACCCAACCGTACGGACCAGCGGCAACAGCTGTGCTACCTTCGTTTCGCACCGAATGTGGGAGACCGTTCGAGACTACAGGGGTCGACTTCGCCGGACCCCTCAGTTACAAGATTTCCAAGAAAGAGCAAGGCAAGTGCTACATTGTGATATTTACTTGTGCGACGTCAAGAGCAGTACACTTGGAGGTGACAAAGTCGCAAACAGCAGAGGAGTTTCAGGGAAATCTCAATGCGTTCATCACAAGGCCCACCAGACCAAAACGCATCGTATCAGACAACGCTGCAGTCTTCAAAACCACGGCAACCTGGATCAAGAAGATACAGAAGAGTGAGGCGTTGCAAGACTACCTGGCCAGACAACGAATAAGGTGGCAGTTCAACCTTGCAAGGTCACCATGGTGGGGAGGACTGTACGAAAGACTAATCAAGGAAGTCAAGAAAACTTTGTACAAGACGATGGGGAGAACGAGTCTGAAGTATGATCAAGTAGAAGCTGTAGTGATGGACATCGAGCGGCATCTGAATAATCGTCCCCTAACGTACGTGGAAAGCGAGCCAGGAGAGGAGCAAGTGTTGACGCCCAACGTAGTCATGTGGGGTCAGGGTGCACATGCCATAGAAGATATCGAGTTGGACGGAGATGAAGTTACCAAGCTGCATGCGCAACTGATGGAGAAAAGGCAGCACGTATGGCAGAGGTGGAGGAAAGAATACGTCCACAGCCTGATGGAGAGTCACCGTATCAAGAGAGGCGACAACAATTACCCAGATGTTGGAGAAGTCGTGCTAGTCGTCGGGGATGAGAAGAACCGAGGAGAATGGAAGAAAGGGCGTGTCTTGAGACACATCAGAGGAAGAGACGGTGTGGTGAGGGGAGTCATACTCCTACCCAAGGGTCACCATATCGAGAGACCACTATCTCTTGTGTGTTCACTGGAGATCAAGGGAGCTGTAGTTGCTGATAACATACCAACAGCGGAGGTGCAGGAGTTGAGACGGAGCAACAGACGTGCAGCGCAAGACGCCAGACAGAAGGTTCAGCTGATACTACAGAAGGAAGACAAGTGAGGGCGGATGTTGCATGATGACAACGATAGTGGGGCTAGTTGAAGAGCAAAGGAGTCACAATACTGCTTACACGAACTGTGTAGTTTTTGTTAGTTTAAGGAACACTGAAAATTGAACTTTCGAGAAAGACGTTATTGTTAGTAAAATTAAATAACTTTAATTTTAGGTGTGACCGGAACTGTGAGGGTATCACCCTTCCCCCCTTAGTTTTGTTTTGTTGGGGTGATCATGTGGTGATCATGCGGTGATCATGCGAGGATCAGGCGGTGATTAGGAGGAGAGAGGAGACACAACGCGAGAAGTGTTTCATCTACTATTGATTCTTGATTAAAGACTGAATCAGAAGCTGTGATTTCATTGTGTCCCCTACAACTTCGGGACAGATGGTACACGAGAACTCCGATTTGGAAGACGAGCCATACTTCTCGATCTGTTCCCTCTCTGAGGAAAACAACGCTCAGGCACGTGTGGCGATGACCACATTGCAAGTCCACCGATGTTGCCAAGACAACAACTTGCGTTTTCAGGTCGACACAGGATCTCAGTGCAACATCTTGCCAGCCAAGATCTACAAACAAGTAACCGGATATAACCACCTGGAATGCCTGAAAGAGTGCAAGAAAGAGATTGTGTCCTACACAGGAGAGCATCGGAGAGCAGCAGGGAAAGCCTCTCTCGCAGTGTGGCACCATGGCAAGAAGAAAGTTCTCAACTTCAACGTCATTGAGGAAGACTACCGGCCACTGTTGTCCCTGGATACCAGTATCGCTCTGGGTATTGTGAACTTGCGCAAATGTGACGTTTTGTCACTTGGCATCAAACCCTCAGACAACCCTCTGGCTGAGGACAATGACGTTTTCGCTGGGTTAGGAGAGTTACCAGGCGAATACAAAATCACAACCGATGACACAGTGCAACCAGTGATTCACGCCCCGCGATGCATACCAGTAGCCCTGTGCCCTCACGTAAAAGAGAAACTGGACGAGCTGGTCAACCGCAGAGTGATTGTCCCAGTTACCCAACCGACACAGTGGGTGTCAAGCATGCTAGCAGTAATCAAACCCAACAAGATCCGTATCTGCATCGACCCCCGAGACTTGAATCACACTATTTGTCAAGAACACTATCAGCTGCCAACGGTGGAAGAAGTTGCCAGTCGACTGGCAGGCGCGAAGAAATTCACTCTTTGCGATGCCAAGGACGGATTTCATCAAATCAAGCTCGACAAAGCATCCAGCTATTTGACGACCTTCAACATCCCTTTTGGCCGCTACTGGTGGACCCGCATGCCTTTCGGGAATTGTAGTGCACCAGAAGTTTGGCAGCGCAAAATGCACAAATTCATGGAAGGCCTAAGCGGTGTAGAAGTCATCGCAGATGACTTTCTCATTGCAGGATTTGGCAACACCAATGAGGAAGTCGATGCAAGCCTAGAGAGAAACGAGCAGGCATTCTTTCAGAAGTGCAGCGAATGGAATCTGAGACTAGACAAGAGCAAACTGAAGCGCGCACAGACCACAGTGCTGTTCATAGGACACCTTATCCCAGAAGGCTTAAGGCCCGACCCGGCCAAGATACAAGCCATAACCGAGATGCCTCCACCCACCGACATTAAAGGTCTCAAGAGGTTCCTTGACATGGTAAATTATCTCGCCAAATTCCTGCCCCTGTTGTCTGACATGACGGAACCGTCACACAGACTCGAGGACAAGGACACAGAATGGTGCTGGCTCCAGCAGCATGACCTGGCATTCACGACAGTCAAACAGTACCTGGCCAAGGCTCCAGTACTCCGTTTCTATGACGTCAATGAAGAGGTCACCATACAGTGTGATGACAGCAGATCCTACTTCAGAAAGACCAGCCCATTGCATACGCCTCCAGAGCCCTTACGGATGCAGAAACAAGATATGCACAAATAGAGAAAGAGCTCTTGGCAATAATATGGGCAACCAGCAAGTTTGACCAGTACATCTTGGGCCGAGACATCGTCCATGTTGAATCAGATCACCAGCCCCTGAAAGCGGTCTTTACCAAGCAGATTCACAAGTCACCAAAGAGACTTCAGCGAATGCTGAAAGGAAGAAAGCAAGAAAGGAAGTTTGATGTGGATATCGGATGCTCTGAGTAGAGCCTATGGCATGACCACGGAGTCTGCCCAGAATGACACAAGTATTGTACGATCACTTCAAGTGGTGGATCACACAAAAGGCTTGTCTATCGCACCCTACAAATTCAATCTGTAGGGGACAAGAGCTTCATTTTTTTTCTCCGCTACCATCTCGACTTTTCAACCCTTTTCTATCCCTTGGTTCGCTCATCTTTATTTCAAGGGACATTAGCAGCCGTGTTATGTAAGGCTATACAGAGAGAGGCGACCATATGGTATTTTTGATGTTTTGACAAGCCGCAGAAATCCAAAATGGCCTCTGGTACAAGATCTAAAGCAAGTCCAGCAGCAGACCTCGATGTCAAGGAGTTCCTGAAACAAGAACTACAGGACTATTTGTCTTCATGTGAATTCAAAGATGTTCTTATAGAGGCGCTGAGAGATTCTCTGAAAGAAGCTATTAGTGAAGCAGTCAATGTTGTAGTCAAACCTCTGCATGACGAAATCAGCCAGCTCAAGAAGGAACTTGCCGAAGTCCGAGAAAAAGCAAACGACAATGAACAATATTCGCGCAGATGCAATATCAGAATCTTTGGCTTGGAAGAGAAATCCGACAAGAATTGCCCCGAAGAGGTGACTAAATTTTGCAAAGATCAGCTTGGCATTGATGTTGGGAGTGATATTGATCGAGCACACCGCATTGGCAGAATGCAAAATGGCGACCCGCCACGAGCCAGGCCGTTGATTGTTAAGTTCAAGAGCTATGCCACCAGGAGGAGCATATTAAAGAGCAAGTCAAAGTTGCGTGGAAAGAACATCTACATCAATGAGGACTTGACCAAGGTAAATCAAGATTTACTGATTTGTCCAAACGTAGAATGTGTCAAGGTCGCAACTTGTCCGTGTTTTCCATGGATGGGAACATCTTCGCCAAGAATTGCAGCAGTGAGGAAAATGGCCGTTACCATCGTATCAAATGTGTTGAGGATGCTCGTGCCCTTGTGTAAATAACTCGCCCCTGTCCTGACTTTCATGACTTTCATGATACGATTTTTCCTTTTTGTGTCTTTGTATCTTATCACGTTTCCCTATTCTACTGCTTTTCTTTTTTGTCTTGGTTTTTGTGAAGAGCATACTGAGCAGCATAAGGTAAGCAATTCTAATTTATATTTTATAAACTTTAGTTATGACCGGGCCTAGCCTGGAAATATACAGAGCAGCGATCAGCATTTTCAACTCCTATTTTATCTCAGTAATCAAGTCTCGTGTAGGTGTTTCAACTCTTGTTATCATCAAGTTTGTCTCTTTCTTTGCTGTTTTTAATTTTATTGTCAGGCGATATTCATTTAAATCCTGGTCCCAGACAACTCAGCTTTTCCATGGCCCGTATGAACGCTCGCAGTTTGAACGTAAAAGACAAATTGAATGAGATTTTTGCCATTACGCTAGAGCATAAGTTTGACATTTTTGCAATATCTGAAACGTGGCTAAATGCAAATGTGCCAAACGATCCAATCAGCATTCCAGGATACAATGCTCCCTTAAGAAAAGATCGTGCACTGGGACGTGGAGGTGGGGTCGCATTGTATATTGCTAACCATCTGGCTTTTACAAGGCGGTTTGAGTTTGAGGTACCCAGGTTAGAACTATTGTGGACTGAACTCGTTTCTCCTAAATTCAAAATTATTTGCGGTGTTTGCTATAGACTGCCAAATTCGTTATCCTCAGAAGTCGATGACTTTTTTGCTTTGTTGCAAATCAGCTTAGGCAGAATTAGAGCCAAGAATTACACAGCTATCCTTTTTCTTGGTGACCTGAATGCACATTATAATTTTGCAGACTCAGCTTCGCCAAATACTGATGTGGGAATCACACTTTACCACTTTCTTGAATGCAATAATTTGTTCCAAATTATCGATGAACCGACTGGTATTACACCGTCAAGAGAATCAATCCTTGATTTGATCATATCCGATTCCCCCGGTTTATTTACCCATTCTGGCCCTTTTAGTCCTCTCGCTAATACTGACCATAATGTAATTTTTGCCACTTTAAACTTTCCTACTAGAAAACAGTGATCCTATATCAGACAAATTTGGAACTTTAATGGTGTTAATCAGGACGCTTTGAATAATGCTCTTTCGCAGGCAAAATTGGTCCAGTATTTTTCCAAGTGCCGGGGTCGAACCTGACATTGATACTATTTATGAAAAGTGGTTGTCTTTATTCTTCAGTATTGTTTCACATATCCCACGCAAAAATGTCACTATACGCCCACGTGATAAGTTGTGGATGAATGGGTCAATTCACGGTGCAATGCGTAAACCTGACCGCCTTTTCAAATTACTCTCCAGGACTAAATCTACTGAACACTGGGAAAAATACGAAGACTGCGCAATCAGGTTGTAAGCCAAATCCGACTCGCGAAATCTAAACATGACAAAAAGATGACCAACCTCCTGTCCGATCTTAATTTATCTACCAAACAATGGTGGCAAATTACTAAATCTGTGTATGGCAGCAAAATATGTTCCTCTATTCCTGCGTTAAAGGAAAGTTCTGATCTAATTTGTGACTCTAAGCAAAAACCTGACGTTTTCAACGAATATTTTGTTGCTCAAACAATTCTTCTGAAGGCCAGTTCAACTAACATTCCTAATCTAGATCGACTCGATCCCAATTGTACCCTTCCAAATCTAATAGTGTCTCCCGATGAAGTACTCAATACCTTAAACAGTTTAGACGTCGCCAAAGCGTGTGGCCACGATGGAATTGGCAATAAAATTCTTAAGATATGCAGTTTCGGCATTTACTCATTTCTCACTCGTTTGATCAATTTATCTCTTTCCTCTGGTCAGTATCCATCTTCTTGGAAGATGGCCAATGTTTTGCCTTTATTCAAGAAAGGCAATCGTCAAGTTAAAGCCAACTAAGATTTGTGAGAAAATTGTCTGCACCCGACTTTATAATTTTCTAAACGAGTCTGATTTTTTTATCATTTGCAATCTGGCTTCAGGCCGGCAGATTCAACTGTTATGCAGTTAATTTATATAGTTGATAAAATTGTCAATGTATTAGAACGTGGGAACGAAGTCAGAGCCGTGTTTTTGGATATATCCAAAGCTTTTGACAAGGTATGGCATAAAGGCTTACTGGTAAAGCTGCAACAAGTAGGTATATCAGGCAGTTTATTTAAATGGTTTGAAAGTTATTTGTCAGGACGTTCTCAAAGAGTTGTAATAGATGGTCAAAATTCAGGGTGAAATTGAAGCGGGTGTTCCCCAAGGCTCTGTACTCGGGCCTCTACTTTTCCTTATTTACATTAATGACATTACAACTGGTATTGCCTCCGACTGTTTTCTTTTTGCTGATGATTCTTTTTTGCTAGAAGTAATTTCACCTGACGTCTCGGCTCAGAAATTGAACGACGACTTAAATTTTATTTCCAAATGGTCGGACCAGTGGCTGGTCACGTTAAATGCCTCTAAAACGAAAGCTATAACTTTCTCCTCCAAACGCATTAAACCTGTACATCCTTGATTATATCTTGCATTCGACACAATCGAAGAGGTCAGCAACCACGAACATCTCAGTGTTACTCGCTCAGGTGATCTGTCTTGGCGTTTACATGTTCTGAAAGTGCATCAAAAAGCCTCCAAAAAGCTAAATTTGTTAAAAGGTTTCAAGTTTAGATTGACCAGGCGTACTTTAGAAATATTGTATAAAAGAATTATTCGTTCTACCATGGAATATGCCGATGTTGTCTGGGACGGATGCTCAATTGGAGAACAAGATTTACTAGAAAGTGTGCAGTATAAGGCCGCTAGACTTGTTACTGATGGAATAAAAGGGACTTGTAGAGAGAGCTTACTTGAAGAAACGTCTTGGCAAAGGTTGGAAAATAGGCGATCTGTTCACAAGTTACTTGTTATATACAAAATTTTTAACAAGTTAGTACCATCACATTTGCAGTCTATATGTCCCAATTACGTTAGTGATCACACACTATACTCTCTCCGTTCAAGTGACAACCTTAGCTTGCCCCAGGCACGTACTGAGAGATTTAAAAAATCGTTTATTTACTCCACTATCCGTTTATGGAATAGTCTGTCAGACAGGGTCAGACAATGCATTTCATTAGCTTCCTTCCAAAAACAAATACAACATTTTCCCATTCAACAAATCGCAATTACTCAATTTATGTTGGCGACCGATATTCTTCAGTTCTTCATACAAGACTCATGCTAGGTAACAGCTCTTTAAATGGTCACTTATTGCTTGTGACGACACAAGCTTTAAAATGGAACGATTTTTTTATTTTTTTATTTTTCTGGGTTAGAGATCTGCATGCGGTGATTGGTTCATATTATCATGTGATTTGTGATGACGTTGTGATCAAGTGACTTGGCGGGCGAGCAGTTTCGCCATTTTGAAGACAGGAAGTTGCTTGCCTTAGTTGGCTCTGTGGATTATTTTATGGACCGCTCATCTTACTTACAAACGCATACGCCGGCTGCGGTAGACTCATACTAAATTTCATTGAGCGGTTTTGGCTTGGGTCGGTCCGTTCAGCCTCAAAAGCCATATTGAAAGCCATGAAAGCAAATGCAATGAACTTATCAATGAACTGCATAACTATGCACAACTGTACAGAAATGTATGAAGAATTTGACATCCAGAACCTTGAGAACTTGAAGGAACAAGCTGAACGAAGCCGCTCGAGATACAAAGACGAGAACCTGTGTAAAGAAGGCGATTCTTGACAAGCGCTTGATAGCGGATTATATGGAACTGTTTAGTATGAGGGTGAACTTGAAGGTACTTTGTATTCTTTTACTTTGTATTATTCTTGCTGATACAAGTAAAGCGTCAGAAAATCTGACTTTTGTTTGGGATCAAAATTTCACTCTGCTGTGCATTTATGCTGTTGTTGCTACATTTTGGCTCGGTGCCATGAAGGTCAAACAATCAGTGGAACAGATGGCGTTATTATTTGAAAATTGGGAAATGGCTGAGGAAAAAGTGACCGTTGGTAGATCTCGCTTCGCTCAGTTTTATTGTATTCCCACAAATGTTTATGTGAAAGAAAACCGAAGTCCTGCAAGACGAAGTCGTGAGCCAAGCCACGTACCCTTGAATAACCTTTCACGCATTTTGAACAAGAGTAGAAAAAGCAGGCGACTAATACAAGAATACATTTCAAAGAATGTCCCAAAGTCGTCAAAAGTTCATGATTATACCCGAGCTTACGTACTTCACAATGCTAATGCGTTCCGAGAACGTGCATGTAAACAACATGTAAACAATAAAAAGCCACAGATGGAAATGGCAAGAGAAAATTAGGATCAATAAACCATCGCTGCGAGAAAGCTAGAAGCTCAAAAAGAAGATTGCCAAAAGTAACCGAGGTGCTAAGATACGTTTGTATTTTAAAATGTGTTAAAAAAAAAACAGGCATTGCAAGATCAGACGTATTCAGAGATCAAAATCACAGAACCAAGTACAATGGGTTTTCTCCGTCAAGGGATATAGAAAAAAATTCCGGTCCTTCAGTTGTTGATCCAAACAAAACGATCATCGGTTGGCTTTCTGGATGCACGGAAGCCATACTTTAAGAGCGATTTTGGCTTGCATTGTTTTTAAGCGTCGGAAGACTTGAAAATAGCCGTACACAAATGCTTGATGTGTTACCAGCGGGACCCCCGTAAAGTACGAAGGGTTGTGTTTTGCAAATGCTCGATTATAGATACCGCTTCAACCAATGCATCTGTGTTCTGAGCAATATTTGTGTGAAAGAACATCGAATAAGTAGTAGAAGACGTGTCGAAACTTGATAGAACTTGAACTTTTCCCTGCGGGCAGAGCGTCTCCCTTTGTCGGAAACTCTGTAACGCGCGGCGCATACGAACAGTCGGCGTTTAACTTCGTTTTGCGTGCAGTAAAGGTTCTTTGTTTATTGTCTGAGGATATTGAATTACTAATAGGTTTGAGGCAAATATCACGCGAGATTAAGATACAAGATCTGTCAATGAAATGTCACGAGCATAATATCATAGAACGGGGAATCCCGAATCATCAGCTACTTAGCTTTCACTCACGCCGCTTTAACAAAAGCAGGAAAGACCGGCAGGCGATTACATCAAGAATATTTGTCACTGAATACCTCGAAGTCTTCAAAAGCTCAAGGTTGATATCCGACTATCCGAGCCGTAATGTTCGCTCCACAAGCCCGTGATGCACGCCTTTGTTGTCACGGTATTCAAACGTCTGCAGCTTCCGATAGAGATTAATTTCGTATCGACCCAGAATTTTGCGTTAAAGCTTAATGCATAGCAGTCTTGAACATATTAGTGATCAGACTTGTACATGTAGGATGAGTAACGTCTGAGATGGCTTTTTCATACGAAGTAATTTCATCATGGGAAGTGTCATGTTTTAATGTGCTACAGAGATAAGTCTGAAAGCTTTCAATTACAGCTACTTGAACATGATGCACACGCTGGGAAGATGAGATAAGGCTATTACGCTGTCTTACAGCTACTTAAGATGTCGGGTATTCCCCAGTCAATCCCATTACAAAATGACAACACAGTTCCTCCACAAAACATGTCAGCTTGAAAGGATGCCAGGTTGTATAGCAAGCGTCACACAAGTACTGTCACGTGCATCAGAAAGCAATGAAAACTGGGTTGTTGCAAACGAAGAATATTCCTATGGGGCCTTCAATAATTGTTTTCTCTCAATTATTATAATACACTTTTTCGTGAATATCTGTTTGACCGAAATTAGAAGAAAAGAGGGCAAGAAAAATAAAAGGAGCTCTTGGATCCGTCATGTGCAAAAACTGACTCGGCTATAATATCTTTTGCATATAAACGCACGACAAAAGTTCCTCTCCCGGGACCCCGCGTGTCTCTATTCATTGTACTAATGACGTCACAAGCGCACTGGCCACGGCCTGTCTTGTTTAAAAAGGGTTGCATTTCTTCACCATTGTGTGCTGGCGGTGGCTCAATCAAAACCATTGTGCACTTTCTTTTGTCGTGTCGACGATTTGCTGCTCTGCGCGATCCATTGCTTACGTATGCGGCTCAGAAATTACAAAGCACTTGGCTACATTCGACAAAAGCACAAAAAATTCAATGGCTTTTAAATGGATGCCCACATCTCGATTTTCAGGCTAACGTAGGCCTTTTCGAAGCCGTGCAATCATACATCTTGCAGTCTGCTCGTTTCACATCTTAAGAGCGAATTTTCCTAAACACCGGGTGAAATGAGAAAAATGTGGCACATCAGTCAAAAATCGGGGTTCTTCATATTTTGTCCATAGATAGCCCATGGTGTGCCAATTACTCTCGTATACTTATTTTGTTCAAATTTTTTTGGAGTTTCAAGGAAAAAAAAAAAAGCCGCTACGCCTCAAAATGACTAAAATGAAAGGGATTAGGAGGACCACAAAAGCCTTCGCGCGCGACCGCGCAACGAAACTCTACACATAAATGTCTTCATCTATTGATTAAGAAGACATCTACGAGCAATTTGAGCCTATAAATAGAATTATAGGTCAAATATTGAATATCTGGTTTCGGGGCAAAGACAGCCCAAATTTCAATGCTCGCAAATATCAGTTGAGAGCACTTTTTCAAAAAATCATTTCTATGTCCGGTATAACTCAGATTTGCACACAAATTCGATTGTAATATCTAGAAGTGTTGTCTTATTTAGAAAATAAAAATTAGTTTGGTACTTTTCATTGCTCGAAAAGACTAACGCGGCTAATTTTGCCAAATTCGCAACGTCGACTTGTAAACAACGTGCAACGATCAATTTACACTTTCGGATAAACTCGAACAAAAACTTCGCCCTCCACCTCAAACTTGGCACAAAACTCTGTAGGAGACCTTATAATAAGTTTAACTTTCAATACCACCGGTTAACGATTGATTTATGTGGTTTTTCCTACCAAAATACCTCTTCAACTCAGTGGTCGACAAGCGCTAACTGATTGCTTCGCTTTTTTTTTGCCAATTTACGCCTCATTTCGCTTTATTCTGCTACAATACAGCACAAATATGTTTCCAAGGATGTCCCTGTTGCTTTAAGAGCTTTTTCTTGTAAAAAATGAAAGAGTCATGCAGTCAAAATATACGCGCCGACGTCGCCGTGCGTTCGTTATTGGTGTCACGCAATCTTAAAACTCAGCGAGATATGTTTATTATATTTAGTTACATTGACATCCCTTGTTTGACCCAAAAATATATTAACTTTGTTTTGTCATTATCGCTACCGGGAATGAAAATGCGACATGAAACTTTATTATTTGGGTATCAAAGTGGCCAAATAATGAAAACAACAACAATAGAATTTGTACTTGAAGTGATACATGAATACGCATCTGGCCAAGAAATATTTTGTTTTCTTTATACACAAATAAAACATGATAAGATCAGTAGCTTTTAGTGGCACTTAGATTTCAAATTGAGCTGACTTTATTTACCAAAACGAGTTATTTTACCGGATCCGGCTTAATGAACTGCACGCAGATTTAATGAGAAACTGACAAGGAAGTGATATGTACATTTTATTACTGGCCTAACTGGCAAGAAATCGTTATTTATGTGACTGTCTCTCGAGAGTTTCATCTGTTCATGAAGCGCATGACTAATCCAAATATTGCATTTATACACCCATTCACCCCCATGTTGTTGTTGTTGTTGTTGTTGTTGTTGTTTTTGGCTCTGATAAGACCTCTTCTCAAATTTACATCACTAACAGAGATTCACATTTTAGTTCTTTTTCGTAATTTTCTTTCTATTCAGTGGCCGTCTTGTCTTGCTATTCAGTGCCGAGGGAAAAGAAAGAAAATGAAAGGACTCGTAAAGGCGGGGTCGGGCGGGGCAACTTCCGTTTTACTTTTTCCCGACACACCAAAATGAATACCTATTTTGATTGTCGAAGCAGTTGCCGTTAGGTGTTAGGAAAAAATAGCAGTGACATAAAAGTTTTAGTTTTTCAAAACAGACTTGGCAAATTGAGAAGTGGAGGCGAGTCTGTAATGGAGATAAGTTGCTCATTTCAGCGACTGGTTGGGGGATATTATGCCCTTGACAAGCGAAACAAAGTATCAGAAAGCAACGCGACAGCAATTCCCCTTCTTTCCTGTACTAAGAATATTTCGGGGCACAAAAAGGCGATGGGGATAAGCGATGTTGAGACCGAAGTTGAATTGATATTAGCACGGGCGTCGATATTTACTCCGCCGTCTGATATATCAAAATTGACGATTTGCGCTTCACACTGCTCTTCTTTGCGAATTGGTTGGCGCAAAGGATCGCAACGTTGCCGAGTTCCAGCGGGCCTATGCAGACATGGTGAGAAGGGGAAATCGCGCAAGGCTGATTGCGGGATCAACAAAGCGCTCTCTAGTAGGACAATCCTTCGCCGAACTGGTATATTTGTTGCGGCTGGTTCGGGTACGTGGGTCAAGTCTTTATTTTATAATTTGTTATCTGCTCTGATAGGAAACTCGTTTCCAGATCTGGCTTAGTTCATATCTTCTTTGTACCAATTAAAAAATGAAAGAACAACGGAAAATATAACTTTAAGATTATCTGCAGTGCATGTGCTTACGGTACATACTAAAACTAATTTATTCCAAGTAGATTACTGTAACTTTAAATCACTTTGCCATGTACACGCTCGCTTCGACTGTATAATAAAGAAATGTATGAATAGTTGGCGCGCCCAGGCTAATAGGGTCCCCGGGCCAGCCTTTTTTCATATATACAGGGTTTTTAACTTAAAAGTTGCCGCTTTCGGAATGTTTGATTTTTGATTTTTGATTATTGATTTAATGGAAGGGCACTTTTCTCCCCAAGCCGGTTTATAGTGACACAATTGTATTGAGACAGTGGGTTGTGTTGGGACGGAGTGGAGTCTCAAAGGTGCAAAATACAAATAATGTATTGGAGAAAATTGAAAATTGCGAGAGGGGAAGACCAAAATATAGGATCCGTTTCTGGGTATGGGGAGGAGGGGGGAGGGGAAGTTTTGGGGGGTATTTTATATATAGTTGGCTTGCAGCTCCTAATGACGTGTACAGTACAATGTCAAGTCAGAAGAGTTACTTTTGCCTTTATGCTGTTTTGATTGCTCAGACCATAACCATTCTAGTTTATGGTTGCTGTTGTTTTCATTATTTGGCCACTTTGATACCCAAATAATAAAGTTTCATGTCGCATTTTCATTCCCGGTAGCGATAATGACAAAACAAAGTTAATATATTTTTGGGTCAAACAAGGGATGTCAATGTAACTAAATATAATAAACATATCTCGCTGAGTTTTAAGATTGCGTGACACCAATAACGAACGCGCGGCGACGTCGGCGCGTATATTTTGACTGCATGACTCTTTCATTTTTTACAAGAAAAAGCTCTTAGAGCAACAGGGACATCCTTGGAAACATATTTGTGCTATATTGTAGCAGAATAAAGCGAAATGAGGCGTAAATTGGCAAAGAAAATGAAGCAGTCAGTTAGCGCTTGTCGACCACTGAGTTGAAGAGGTATTTTGATAGGAAAAACCACATAAATCAATCGTTAACCGGTGGTATTGAAAGTTAAACTTATTATAAGGTCTCCTACAGAGTTTTGTGCCAAGTTTGAGGTGGAGGGCGAAGTTTTTGTTCGAGTTTATCCGAAAGTATGAATTGATCGTTGCACGTTGTTTACAAGTCGACGTTGTGAATTTGGCAAAATTAGCCGCGTTAGTTCTTTCGAACAATGAAAAGTACCAAACTAATTTTTATTTTCTAAATAAAAACAACACTTCTAGATATTACAACCGAATTGGTGTGCAAATCTGAGTTATACCGGACATAGAAATGATTTTTTGAAAAAGTGCTCTGAACTGAGATTTACGAGCACTGGAATTTGGGCTGTCTTTGCCCCAACACCAGATATTCAATATTTGACCCATAATTCTATTTATAGGCTCAAATTGCTCGTAGATGTCTTCTTAATCAATAGATGAAGACATTTATGTGTAGAGTTTCGTTGCGCGGTCGCGTGCAAAGGTTTTTGTGGTCCTCGAAATCCTTTCATTTTAGTGATTTCGAGGGGTATGGCAATTTTTCAAAAATTTCACGAAATGAAACAAAATCCGGACAAACTAAATATACCAGGGTGATTGGCAAACCATAGGTTATTTATTGACAAAATAAAAAGAACCCCGAATTTTGACCGATGTGCCACTCCTCACCCGGTCAGAAAAAAAAGTCGCTCTTAATCACTTTATATTGCGTCACATAGTTATCTAAGCTCATAATTCTCTTGCTCTGCTTTTTCCTCTTCTGTGTTTTTGCTTTTATTTTGTCTTTTTTCTGTTATCCCGTTTTAAGCAGCGTTTGTTGTGTATCAAACTTATGTAAGCTCCCTCGTTAAGCTCTAGCTTCTGGAGCAAATGTAAAGAACAAATATTGTTTAAATAAAAAAAAATTCAATCAATTCAGGGAGGAAACAGCTGCTGATCCAACCATGCAGAACCTCATCACAGCAATAAAGCACGGGTGGGCGACAGTCAAGAAACAGTGTCCACCAGACTTTACACCATACTACGACAACCGAAGTGAACTTGTCAAAGACAATGGCCTCATTCTCATGGGAGAGCGACTCGTACCGCACTCAATGAGAAAGGAAATGCCCTATATGCGACACACAGGCCAGAACAGTGCCGTGAAGAAATGAAACCTTACACCTTACCGCTAAGGCCATGGTCAATGGTTGCGACAGACCTACTAGAGATCGGCCATCAGATATTTGTCCTCATTGTGGACTACTGGGCCCAGTTTTTCGAAAGCCGATTAAGCTAATCCAGGATTAACAAAATTCTTTCTCTTGACCTCTCTGCCAATAAACTGCAGAGTTTTGTTCGAAGATGGATTAAAATGCTTGTTCCAGCTTAAAAACGCATAAAGGAAATTGTTGTGGACGAAACCTTCACATTTGCAGGCATATAAATGACATGAAAGTTTAGACCTAATCCAGGATTAGCCTAATCGTGCTTTAAAAAACCGGGCCCTGGAGTGGTTTCTTTGAAGTGCAAGAACTCACTAAAGTTACCTCAAAGTCCATCATCCAAGCACGCAAGGCTCAGTTCACGAGACATGGTATCCCTGACATGCTAATCTCGGACAACGGCCCTCAGTATGCATCGGCAGAGTTTGCCTGTTTTGCACACGACGACGAAAAATTAATTCATACAGTCTGCCAAGCACGTTCTCAAAATCTAATACTCAAATTTTGAATTTGGTCGGCCGTCGTAGTACGGGAAAAAAGAAACATTGATTTTCCATAGGCTTCCTAAACTGCATGCACAAGACTCGGGCATGCATGTTTAATGAGCTCAAATTGTTTTGTACATGAACCCGCTCAAAACAACATGATTTCTCCCAGAATCAAAGCAAAATTTGAATGGTTTACTTCAAATTATACATGCTTCAGACCTAGTCATATAGCGGCAGATGCTCCCAAAATTACCAAGCACGGCCACAACTACCCCCACCATCCGAAAGTCGAAAGTGTGGACCAACGATGGCACCATACTGTTCCGTCCTACTCAACACTCTTCTACTATTGAGAGGTGCACTACCATTGGAAAATGTAAAGAACTCATCAAAAAATACTCCAGTTAAGTTGTATAACTCCAATTATGTGTAACTGAAATGCTATGTTGATGACTATGACATTATGTAATTGAATGACTCTCCCCAAGACCCTACTCGCTTATTTCATATATATTATCCTTAGTTTTATTAAGCTTCAGCTTAAATTAACTAATTAATTTTCCTTGTATTACCCCTATGTTATATACCTACATGCTAGTTTTGCTACTGTACATTCCTAAAATAGTGTTATTATTGTAGCCATACTATAAGTGTTGTTTAATTATTATTATTTAATTTTAGCTATATTAATTGTAAGTGTTACTGTATCTTATGCCTACTAGAAACCCGTGCTCTATCTGCCATTTCTCTGTACATCAAATTCACCGAGCGATGTATTGCAATATTTGCCTAGAAAAAACCCATATCAAGTGTGCTAAACTAACCCAAGATGACTTCAATAACCTCTGTGCTACAGGTGATACTTGGTTTTGCCCAGCATGCACTTCAGCCATTTTCCCATTTAACCATTTAGATGATGATGAGGATTACTACCTAGCAATCTATGACCTACAACATATTTTTGATTCACATTTTGACATAGACTCAATTAAGACTAAACACTTTAACCCATTTCTAGAAGATCCTGATTCTCACCACTTACTTCTTAACTCTGACATTGATCCTGATAATAACATATTTGTTGGTAACTCTAACATCCTTACTAAATGTGCATACTATACCTCTAAAGAATTTAACAAACTGTACAGCAAACCTACTGAGTCCTTTTCCCTATTCCATCTAAATATCAGAAGTCTGAAAAAGCACTCAGAGGAATTAAGTGAATATCTGCAAGCACTCGATATTTCATTCTCTGCTCTTGGTATCACAGAAACATGGCTGGATGAACATAACAAAAACATTTTCAACCTTCCAGGATTTAATTTTTTATCCAATGTCAGGGATCATAAAAAAGGTGGAGGTGTAGGTTTATATATAGACTCTAAATATAACTACAAAGCTCGCCCTGACCTTGCATCAAACAATTCAAAAATATATGAATCTGTATTTGCTGAATTAACCCAGACCAATAGTAAAAATATTATTATTGGCTGTGTCTATAAACCACCTGAGGTGAGTGTAGATGATTTTAATGAAAGTATTAATAGTGTTCTGTCAAGAATCAGCTTTGAGAATAAGACAACTTATCTAATGGGAGATTTTAACATCAATGTTCTTAATGCCGATACTCATAAACCAACTAAAGACTTCCTGGATCTACTGAACACTAATAGCTTTTATCCCCTCATATCAAAACCTACTAGAATAACAGACCACTCTGCTACCCTCATTGATAACATCTTTACAAATAATTTAGACTATGACATAACAAGTGGTTTATTTTACACTGATATATCTGACCATCTTCCTATATTTCAAATGACTAATCTCAAACTTACTCATGACATGCACCCTCAACCTCGATACTCGAGAATGATATCATCATCCAACATCCAATCCTTTCGTTTAAAACTACTGAGAACAGACTGGTCCTCGATTATAAATGCCCCATCAGCTAGTGATGCATATGACCAATTCTCAGACTATCTAACCCCAATGTATAACCAGTGCTTCCCTATTAAACAAATCAACTCAATGTCCCAGAAGAACTCAAAACCATGGTTCACCCCTGGGCTTCTTGCTTCATGCAGGAGAAAGAATTCTCTTTATAAACAGGCTAAAATCAATCCAACACCAGAAAATAAAATGAAATATAACAAATACCGTAATAAGTATAACAACATTATAAAGATAGCCAGAAAACTGTATTATCATCATAAACTAACCTCTATTAGCTCTTCTTTAAAGAACACCTGGTCAGTTATTAAATCAGTAATCTCCAAAAAGCAATCCTGCCAAAAACCAATGATTATGAAGGATTCAGGTGGTCAATATACCAATTTGGAACAAATATCACAGAAATTTAACAACTACTTTGTTAACATTGGATCATGCCTGACCAAAAAGATTCCCCAAACTAACACTAATAACCACAAAGAATACATGACAGGTACTTACAACAACAATCTCTTTTTCTCCCCCACAACTTCCAGTGAAATCTGTACAATAGTATCATCACTAAAAAATAGTAAAAGTGAAGGTCTGGATGGTTTTAATATTCAACCTATAAAAGCAGCAATTGATTTACTTTCATTTCCCCTCTCCAAAGTTTACAATTTATCCCTCTCCACTGGAGAATTCCCTGAAAACTTTAAAATTGCTAAGGTAGTGCCTGTTTACAAGACTAATGATGCCTCTAATTTCTCTAACTACAGACCAATCTCAGTCTTACCATGCTTATCAAAAATTTTAGAAAAAGTTGTTTATCATAGAATATCTGAGTTCCTTACTAAGTTCAATATACTCAATGACCACCAATATGGCTTCAGACAAAAACACTGCACATGGATGGCTGTTCTTGAACTTGTTGACCAAATTTATCAAGGTTTTGAAAATAATGAATTTACAATAGGAATTTTTGTTGATCTAAAGAAGGCATTCGACACTGTCAACCACCAAATCCTACTTAATAAACTAGAGTTTTACGGCGTTAGAGGCATCCCTCTAACCTGGATTAAAAGTTATCTAAGTGACAGGCAACAATACGTTCAAATCAATAACTCCAAATCTTCCCTCAAGAAAATAAATTGTGGGGTTCCCCAAGGATCTGTATTAGGACCTTTGCTCTTCCTAATCTACATCAATGACATATTTAACTGCTCAAAGTATTTAGCCTTTATTCTTTTTGCTGATGACACGAATATTTTTGCTAAACATAAAAATACTCAAAATCTCATGGATATTGTTAATACTGAACTCAAATGTGTTGCATCTTGGTTAGCAGCTAACAAATTAACCCTTCATCCCGACAAAACTAAGTTTATTTTATTTCATCCAGCCAGAAAACAAGTTAACCTCCGTGACATTAACCTCTCCATCAATGGAACTAATATTGATAGGGTGGAGCACACTAAGTTTCTAGGCATTGTAGTACACCAAAATCTTTCATGGGTACCCCACATCCAAACCATACAGACCAAGATCTCAAAAGCACTAGGTATCATCAGCAAAAACCGCCAATTTTTTGACAATAACACCCTCAGAGTTCTATATAACTCTCTGATTCTACCTTATCTACTATATTGTAATCTAATATGGGCCTCAACCTACCCCACTCACATACAACCTCTCTTTATTTTACAGAAAAAGGCTGCTCGAATAATCACTAACTCCCCACCTCGTACCCATTCACAACCCTTATTTGATAGACTAAATATCCTAACTATTTTCAATATCTACAAATTACAGATATCATGCTTTGTTTTTTCTCACATTAACAAATTGCTTCCTAATCCTTTATCTGCATTTCTTAAATTTAATCAAGAATACCATGATCATAATACCAGACACAAACATGACCTACATAAAGACTCTCTAAAATACAAATTTGCTATTAGATCACAAGCTCCTAACATCTGGAATTCCATTCCACTGTCAATTCGCCAGTCGCTGAAGCAATTTAACTACAAGAGGTTATTGAAGTCATATTTCCTACACCTCACTTACTAGTTCACCCTACAACTATACTAACTATATGTATGCATGTAGATATGCCTTTGATAATTATATGCATGTGCGTGTATGCATATACATGTGTATGTTTCTGGCTAAGTGTATTTATAGTAATAATGTACTGTATAATATATGCTTGTGTATTAGACCAATAATTTATGAATGTGCATAGCACATCTCTCTTGTAATTTTAGCACTTTATCCCTACCAGTCTACTCCTGTATGTTCCCATAGCACCTTGCATTTTTCATGTTTCCACTAATCTGCTTACTACTTTTTTTTTTTTTTTTTTTTTTTATATGTATGTATTATTTTTTTTATTTCTCTGTTAATGTTATTTGATTTGTCAGTTACAGCAATATGCCTATGCAATATAAGCCTCTGGCTTTGGCTATTAATTTCAAATATGTACAAATCATAAAACAATAAAGGCAAATTATTATTATTATTATCCCAGCATTAGAGCTATTGCTGATAGGTTCTCTGGCACGGATCAAAGCGTATTCAGTTTTACACATGCTAATGCTAAAGCTGTTGAGAGACTGCTGGTGGGCGTTAATGCCTGCAAATTGGCCAGTCATGATTTCATCACACCACAGCTTCCCAAGCTGTCTGGTCCTGCAATAGCTCAACCTTTAGACCAACATCATCAATGCATCCATTGACAAGTGCACTTATCCCTCGTGTTGGAAAATGGGACAAGTAACACCATTTCTCAAGAAGAAAAACGAGCTGGACAAAACCAGTTACAGACCGGTAACAGTTCTCCCAGTCTTCAATAACATCTACGAGAAAGTGCTAGTGAGTCAGCTTGCAACTTTCTTCGAAGACAAACTATCAGACTATCTATCTGCCTACAGGACAGGTTACAGCTGTCAGTCTACGCTCCTGAGACTTGTCGAGGGCTGGAAAAAGGCACTGGACAACAAGGAGGTAACAGCTGCCATATGTACTGACTTATCAAAGGCTTTTGACAGCCTACCCCATGCACTTCTCCTTGCAAAGCTGAATGCTTATGCCTTAAACAACAGTAGCTGTGCATTGATGAGGGACTATCTGACAAGCAGATCCCAACGAGTAAAGCTCGGTGACACTTTCTTGTCCTGGCACTGTTACCAAGGGCATTCCACAAGGGACGGTCTTTGTAGTATAAGGACTGCTTTGTAACCACCCAGGTGGAGATTAAAACATGGCATGTTGATTCATTCCTGCTTGTTAACGAAAGCATACACAACATGGTGTCAGCAGTGAGATGTTTCTTCACAGTACCTATGAGAAACAACTGAACCGTAAAGAAAGCAACGTGGAACTTAAACTCGTTATTATCGACTGGTTTCCATTGAACACGTGCTTCAGATTGTGAGACGGAAACATGGCGGAGGCGTTTGTAAAACCTACAGGGCCACTGGAAATCTCCAGCGGCAACCCTGCACACTCATGGGAGAAATGGAAGATAAGATTGGAAATTTATTCACAAGCCACTGGAACTTCCACTAGACCCGATCTCCAAAAGGTAGGCCTTTTTATGGGGGCCTATTCTGGTCAAAGTTATCCTAATTATTTTTCTCTGTCCTGGAAATAATACAACTGCTTTTGCAATTATTATATGGTGTTTCTTAAATAATCACATGTACTCCACGGATTATTTTTACATGTAAGACTTAATTTAGGTGTCCCAGATTACTCATGCGGAGCATGAATTAGTTTTTCTTCTGCACGAAATAATTTTTCCTATGCATGGATTTCTTAGCAAATCCCATATGCCATTGCGTGCTGTTGGCAATCCCATAAGTCATTGCGCACCCCACCACAAGAAGTTGTCAAAATGGTGACCGAACTGTTGGTCTGCAGCAATTCTCAAAAGGAAGAAATAATAAGAATTGCCGAAAATGCTATCGAAATAATCATGCAACTTACAAGTGTTGTGGGGAGGTCAAGCCCTGCATTGGGTAGTTCAAGCAATTCGAGCAGTTCCCACTCGGCAAATGCAGTCGAAGAACTTCATCGCAGATTTCCAACAGTTTCAAGAGGTAGAAACATCCCGTAACATGTCCGGACACTGGTGTTCAAGATCTCTATCCTTCTGGGCGTCCAGCTGCACGGCCACATGAATCACTGACGGTGTCAAGAGACGTAGCTGTCATTGAATATGGCCAAGATAGAGTTCCATCCACATCAGAGAAGGTCGAACTGGAAAAATCCAAATGCGTTATCTCAGGTTTTGAAGTAAATAGAGGATGGAATGCTAAACAGCTGGAGAGAGCTGGCAACCTTACTTAAAGGTAGTGAGATGGAAGGAATCTGCAGGATGTATTTACATAAGGCTACTTGCTGATCTGCCTGATGATAGCAATAACATGCTCTCATACTCAGTTTTCAACAGTGCAGAAAGCCAAAGTACAACCAGATTAGAAACCACCAGCACATCATCATCTACCAGCACAACTGCCATAAATGTGGACCTCACTGATGCAGGTAGCACAGGTAAAACTGAAGCAAGTGTGAACCCAGTATGATATCAACTTGAGAATTGACGCAGCCAAAAGCCAAAACCTTCATGACCCTGTACAACTGTTAAGGTTCCTTCAAGAAAAGATCATCACTGGAAGAGATCTTGAACTGACCTCTTGTGATGAAACATGTGAAGGGGAGACAAACTTCATCACTGTGGACAGGGACAGAGTTCTTGAAACAACCTTCAGTGAACTGGAGTTTATCAGTGACTACACTTTGACTTTCAAAGTGCACTTTATGGGAGAAGAGTCTGTTGACCTGGGAGGACCACACAAGGAATGGATAAGACTAGTTAACAAAGAAATGAAGAGAAAGTACTTTGATGATGGATTAAGACAATATCTTTCACAAGATTACTATTATTTTGGTATCATGATTGCAGTGGCAATGTTGCAGAATGGCCAAAATGCCAGCATTTATCGAGGAGCAGATTTTGCAGGAAATCCTGTCACCAGGCAAGAGCCTTGCTCCTTGTGCAAGTGAAATGCAAGCTGGCCTTGAGCAGCTGGGCATGTTATCAGCTGTATCCACGCTCCAATCATCCCACAGAATACATGTAAGTATTCAACGCATTTTCCTTTTTTGCAAATATAATTATAAAAATGTGCAAATACAAGACCCAAAGGAGCATTTAGTTTGACTTAATTAGAGTAGTGTGTCACCCTGTACATGCAAAACGCTTGGCAATGAAAAAATATATATGTTATATGGCATGGTTCCCCCTGAACCCTGCCCATACTTGAACCAAAGAGAAAACATGTACTGTAGCCATAGGTAAATAGGCCAATTTTGGTCAAGTGTGATTGGAATTTAAGATATACAATGTAAACTATCACCTCTTCCTTGTAAACTGGCAAAGAATCTACCAGATTAAATGAAAGGAATGTGCCCTTGCTTACTACTTCACTAGTACACATGAATTATATTGTGTGCCAAACTTCCCTCTGTTAATTATTGCCAGTTTTATATGATGCTTTTTCAAGTAGCAGTAAAAGCTCAACCTGAAAAAGAATGAATAAACTCCACACATTGCCTGAAAATGTTAATCCCACAGTTCTCATCATTCTGTACTGGACTTGGCATATGGGTTAACTGTTCATCAGACAACCCTATTGATGGAGGGATAACATTCACCTGGTAATCTTCCTCTTCAACTAGCAGTACATCCTCTGGATCCACTCCAAACTCATCAATTTCTGCTGGTGACAGTGCAGTGTGCCCAGAATGCATGTTCTCTCACATTCCCCTTTCCCACAATTGTAAGGGTGACTGGTTATTTTAACTTGAAACTGGGTGATTGTTCATTTGTTGGATTAACTCTTTCAATGATCTGTTGATCCTGGGAATATAGACATAGTGAAGACTGTTTTAATGAACATCATCCAATATGTTAAGAATGCCTTCATCTTCCGTCGCCTCAAAAATACGCACATAAAAAGCCAACACCTCAGAGTAAACATCCCAATCGGCTCTTTCAACTCTGCAGTTGTGCACTGAGGATCCTCTGATGATGCTTCCTCTGCCTTCTCCACGATGTTCTATCATGTATTGGCCAACATAAAAGTTTTCCATCCCATAGTCACATCGAACACGTGATGGTAGTCCCCACAGTTCCACTCCCTTTTGGAACAAGGAAAGGACTGTGTCAGCCTTGTTGGTGTTGCAGCAGGAAACATATATTAGCACCCTTGTCTTGCCATAATACAAATATGAGTTATCAGTTTGTATCGTATCAGTTTGTGCCCAGAATCAATATGCCACAGGCTGTTAGGGGTTGCGACAAAATATTTCCTGAGGTGGATTGTCATCCTCCATCGCAAAGCAGTGCCAACAGGGTCACAACGATGTAAACAATCACTGATTCTCCATCTTTGAATGCATAAACCTCAGCTTCTCAATGCTCCAATAAACCGTCGCCTACCAATATTTGGGGTGAGCGGGCCTTCACTTGAGTTTCCAGTTATACTTGCATAAATCCCATCCAATTCATCATCTGTTATATCTGAATAACATTCAAATTTGTCACTCAGTCCAAACTCCTTGCGCCTTCGCTGGAGGGTAGAAACACTCACCGGGAGCATATCTGCTATTTTTTGCCACGAGAAAAAGAGTGAGCACAGATGTTCTAGCTGATCCTTAGAGATGTCATAACGTCTTCACCCAGGTCCAGATGTTGATGTGACAGATGTAGAGTAAGCAGCATCCAGGTCAAAAACTTCAGCTTGCTCACTCTCTTCTATATCAACTGCCAAAATAGTAGTTACCTGAGTCACAGATTCACTCAAATTCTGCAGCGGTTCTTGTATTGTATATGTAGGTAGCCCTGTTGGGGTGGGGTCGCCTCTCACCAAGTCATTCAGCAGCAAAGTTAACGTGCCATTAGCATCGAGGTGATGCCTTGCTTTAATTAAAGCATCAGTCATTAGCTGCATATTGTCAGAAGCCAAGAAGAGCCAGAAAACACCCTTCAAATTGTGTAGAAAATGACGGAAACCGCGCTCATTTCTTTCTCGTATAACAGCCGTGCAACCAGTTCTAGCCGCCATTTTGACAACTCCTCATGGTGGTGTGCGCAACGACTTATGGGATTGCCAACAACGCATATGGGATTTGCTAAGAAATCCACGAACAGGAAAAATTATTTCGTGCAGAGGAAAAATTAATTCATGCTCCACATGAGTAATCTGGGACACCTAAAATTAATTCTTACATGTAAAAATATTCCGTGGAGTACATGTAATTATTTATGAAACACCATATAATAATTGAAAAAGCAGTTTTATGATTTCCAGGACAGAAAAATAATTACAATAATTTTGAGCAGAATGGGCCCCCATACCTTTTACTTAATCACATTGGCGATCGAGGAATTGAAATACCGGAATTTCCATTTCGCACCAGCAATACCCAATCCTGTGGAAGGTGAAGACCCAATTCCAGTCGAAGATTGGAACAACTACGCTACTGTGGTGGGAAAATTCGATGCTTATTTTATGAAGCGCGACCCACAACTTATGTTGAGAGAGAAATTTTGGTTCCACTTGAAGAGGGAGCCAGGACAAAATTTTGACTCGTGGGACAAAACACTGTTAGAGAACAAGCTAACAAATGCAAGTTCCCAAATGAGTTCCATGAACAGGCCATCAGAAATAAGATTACCTCCTCACCATGTACAGAAGACCATTCAAAACTAAAACTGTATGATCAAGGTGCAACTCTGTCTCTTGAGAAGGCAATACAGATTCTCTGTCAAAGAAGCCACCACACAAGAATTGCACGAATCAAAGTCCGCAAAAATTGATGTACTTCGACCCAGAAAGTGTGGTTATTGCAATTTGGAGCATGCCCCTGGTAAGAAGTATTGCCCAGCAGCAAAACGTACCTGTGAGAACTGCCACAAGATTGGGCACTATTCCATTGTTTGCCGTAGCTCCAAGAAAACCCACATCATTCAAGTAGGCCATACCTATACGCCCCAACACAAGTATGATACACCAGTGTTGTAGATAGCACCTACCTTCATTGGCGGTGTCACAGATAATGCTGATGACAACAGACAACCTATGTATCCAGGGTGGCACATTAAGTTGCACTCTGGAAATGAAGAACTCACCTGGTGCATTGACATCGGTGCCCAGGTATCTGTCATCCCTGACTCAGCTTACAAGCCCTCGTATGGCAAGCTACCAGTGCCTGGCAGGGAGTTACCTGGAGCTGGAGATGCGAAACTGGACACCGTTGGATGTGTGGAGATGAACTTAAGTCATGGTCACACCCTGGTCAAGGAGAAAGTATATGTTGTCAGAGGGAGAACCAAGCTACTCCTTGGTGTTCCTGCCATCCGCAGTTTGGGACTTATCCATGAAATTCCAGGAACCTACACCATAAGAGTTGTCCAGTTGAAGACACCACCATCTTGTCTTCGGTCAAAGGAAGATGTTGTGAAAGCCTACCCAAAGCTGTTTACTGGGCTCGGCCAACTCAAAGGTGAACACACCATCCGACTGAAAGAGGATGCAAAGCCTTTCTGCCTCACCTCTCCTCAAAGAGTGCCTTTGCCACAACTTGGGAAACTGGAAAGAGATCACCCGTTTGTCACTCCTTGACGTCATTGAGCCAGTTGAGGAACCCACTGAATGGTGTGCACCAATTGTCATTGTCCCAAAACCAAATGGAGACATACGAATGTGTGTAGATTTAACAAGGCTAAACCAAGCTGTGAAAAGGGAACACTACCAAATGCCAACTGCAAAGCACTCTCGGAAGCATTGAGGAAGGTGCAGTGCACTCAAAGCTAGATGCCAACTCTGGATTCCACCAGGTACTCTTAGACCCTGACAGTCGGCAGCTTACCACTTTCATCACTCCCTTTGGTAGATTCATGTTCAAACGGTTACCATATGGAATTTCCTCAGCTCCTGAGTACTACCAGAAACGGATGATGCAAGTCCTGAAGGGCCTGCCTGGTGTAAAATGCCTCAACGACCACATCCTAGTGATTGGTTGCAATCAAGCAGAGCATGATGAGCGGTTGAGAGCAGTGCTGGACTGCCTACTGCAAGAAGGGATAACCCTCAATCTGGACAAGTGCCTGTTCTGTTACAAAACTCAAGTATCTTGGGCAGACCATTGATGGTCAGGGAATCCGCAAAGACCCCTTGAAAGTCCAAGCCATTGTCAACTTTCCGGAACCGAATGACATCACAGAACTTAGGCGATTCCTTGGCATGGTGAACCAATTGATGAAGTTTTGCCCTGACTTGGCTGAGCACAAGAAACCCCTGCGAGACTTGCTGAGAACGGATACTGCGTGGCTCTGGGGTCCACAGCAAGCAGCTGCCTTTAGCTTCCTCAAACAAGAGCTGGCCTCAGACCATGTCCTGTCAATTTGCAACTCAGAGCGCGAAACTGTCGTCTCTGCAGATGCCAGTAGCCATGGTTTAGGAGCAGTCCTCCTCCAGAAGCAGCCCTCGGGTGAGCTTAAACCCATCACATGTGCCACCGGTCAATGGCAAATACTGAATGCCGATATGCACAGATCGAAAAGAAAGCTTTGGCTTTATCCTGGGCTCTGGAACCTTGGCGAGACTATGTGATCGGCATGCCCAAGATCAAAGTGGAGACAGATCACAAACCACTTGTGCCATTGTTCACTACAAAGCTAATTGATGAATTCCCAGTAAGGATTCAAAGGTTCCGCATGCGCGTAATGCAGTTCAACATTACCGTGGAACATGTCCCAGGCAAGGCCCTGCACACTGCCGATGCACTTTCTCGGAAACCCCATACACCATCAGACAACTCTGGTGATTTAGAAGCTGAATCAGATGCGTTTGTGGCCACAGTAATGGTGACATTGCCAGCATCGGACAAGCGCCTCAACAAAATCAGATGTAAATTGAAGAAAGATGACACACTGAAAGTCATAATGCAGTATGTGCAGGACGGCTGGCCAACTGACAAGTGCAAAGTGTATGGGCCAGTTAGAAAATACTGGAATGAGAAAGGCAACCTCAGTATCCATGACAACTTACTTCTGAGAGGAAGATTAGTCATTCTGGAGGCACTCAGACAGAACGTTCTGAGATACCTCCATGATGCCCACCAAGGTATCACGAAGATGCATGAAAATGCAGCCTCTTCTGTTTGGCGGCCAGGGCTCTCAAGTGACATCCAGAACATGGTGCAAAACTGCAACACACGCTCCAAGTATCGAACAGAACGAATTGAGCCCATCAAAGGCACGCCTTTCCCCAGCAGACCATGGGGCAAGGTGGCAGCAGATTTTTTCCAGCATAAAGGACACAACTACCTTCTCGTTGTGCATGTCACATCAGAACCGTACAGACCATGAAAGCCAAACTGAACAAGTGTGATGATGAGTACCTGGCTCTCTTGTCCTGTAGGGATACCCCCCTTCACAACAGGTACTCTCCTGCACAGCTAAGCATGGGTCGCAAACTTAGATCACGTGTACCATGCCATCCAGACGAACTGCTGCTCAAAATACCTGACTATGATGAACTGTAAAGGAGTGAGAGGAAATACAGAGAGAAGATGACACATGATTACAATTACAGACACAGAGTTATGGAGGGTGAACAACTTTCACCAGGAGACCGTGTCTGGATACCAGATCTGCGTACAGAAGGCTCAGTGGTGAAACATCATGATGCACCAAGGTCAGTGGTAATCCAGATACCTAGAAGTACTGTCAGAAGAAACCGTCGTATGACTCGGAGACTACACCCCCGACCTGCCATCCAGCCAATGGTAAATGCCAGCGAACCATCGCACCCTTATCATGCGACTGTACCACCATACCAGAGACTTCATCTGATAGTGACCTGTTCTTCTTTGTAGAGTCAAACTCAGCGCCTACACTGATGATGACCAGTTCTATCACTCAGATAGCAGTTCGTATTCATTGGAAAAACAGTTGTAGCTTGAACTAGAGACTGCAGATCTGTGGTTCAGGCCTAATGGATTCCTTGCTCACGCTAAGAAGTACCAAGCCATGGTGATGGGAAAAACAAATAATGAGTTCAATTTTATGATCCGTGATTCGAGCATAGAAATTAAGAAAGATATTGTTTCGGAGCAAATATAGATAGTAATCTCAGCTTTAAAAAACACGTTTCCCATATTTGTAGCAAGGTTAACAATCAATTTCAGGTCATTTTAAGGTCTCGAAAACTGATATCATCTGAAACCAAGTACCGGCTGTATAAGGGTTTTATTTGCTGTGGTCACACGATGCCAAAAATCCGTCTGGGTAAAGGTTTTTCCCTTGAGGGAAACGAATGTTGTGTGACCGCAAAATACCCAAACACAGCATCTGGGTTGTCACCCAGACAACCCACTATAGAACAATAGAGCTTTACCTTGACATCAACCCTACAAAAAGTTTAGCTTCATTTTCAGCTTTCATTTCCCCAGACAGCATTAAGCAATCATCTTGTGAGGCGTGCGAGCTGCGGTCAGTGTGATTAACAGCTAAAATAATTCGAGACAAACCAGATGTTGTTGGAGTAGATGGCACAGTTCAGTTTCAGAGCTTTGATGTAAGCATACGTATTTCTGTGCTTCAGATTAAGTTCATAACATGCTTCGAGGTTTTATGTTTATTCTGCTATCATTTTTAAGCTTCAGCGACAGTAATTTCGACGAGGGAAGTCCGCCTGTACCAAACACTGTCCTGCATTTTTCATCGGCGAGTGAATTTTCACCTTCGACTTCTTCAACAAAGAAAACTTCGAGTAGAAAACCGCCAGAAGATGGTCCTCGGTAGAAACTCGGGCACTAATTAACAGTTACAAAATGTTCTTTGGAGAGCTAAGGAATGCAAAGAATAATATTGGGAAAAGAAATCTTTGTGGGCAGCCATACACGAAGAATTTTGTAAGAGTTTTGATACATGCGATAAAACCCTCAAACAGTGTAAAGACAAATGGAAAGCTTTGTTCGAGAAGTTCAAGGCTATTAAGGACAACAACAGCAAAACTGGTAGAGGCAGGGAGTCGTTTGAATTCTTCAAAGATATGGACTGCTTCCTCTCGTCTTCGGATAAAGTTAACCTGCACCATGTGATGCATTGTGCTCATGTTGATGAGGCAAAGGTCGCACGACCTTCTTTGAATCCAGTTATGATTCCCTCAAATAAGCAAACTGCAGCAAAGACGTCAAGTGTGGCTACTGAAGTTGCTGGAAAGCTGGCTGGAGAGGAAACCAAGGAACATCCCGAAACACCAAACGAAACTAAGAAAGTCACGAAACGAAAACGTTGCTGGAAGAAAAAAGTGATACCATCATGGAGATGTTGAAGCAGCAGCAAGAGCACACAGAGAGGGCCCACAAACAGGATAGAAAAATAGGCACCTATAAGGGGCATGTGTCTACTGCATTTTTATTTTATTTTTTTTTTGTGTGTAAATAAATGGCATTTGCCACAGGCCACCCCTCTTGCACCACAAGATAATTTGTGACGTATTTCCGTTAGCTTCAATCAGCTGGCCCGCTGCCAAAATGTCATGTCGCATATGTGTTTGCGCTAAACTGTTGTATAAGAAACGATTTTTTTCTGGGGAAACTGGGGAAATTTAAGAATAGGGAAAACGCACACACTTAATACAGAAACAGAAGGAATTATGCCCAGACATTGAAGGCATTTCACAGATCAAAACGCAGATCAGCACAAAGCAGCACTTGCATTACCTCAATTCCGAAAGCAATGTGAGGCGAGGCTGAACTACTGGAGATGAAGGTGCTTGAGCATGCAGTAGCCATTGATAGGAAATATGACTATTCAGTTGCCATTGGCGGTTTTTGTAAACATTTCACCCCACAGCCATCAAAATAAAATTAGTAACGACAAGCAGAACTAGGCTCAAGTATTAAAGTATACATTTATTTTAACTCGTATGCAAATGACCAAATGAAAGATGGATGTGAGCATTACACAGATAGCCGAAAATGATACTGGGCATCATGTTCTAAAAGCATTCCAAGATGAGAGAAGGCTATTAAGCTGTCTTACAGTGACTTGAACATGCAGGCTTGTTTGACTAACCCTTACATTTTGGCACAAAACATATACAGTGTTTTTGGCACACATATTTTCAAAAACTGTGATTTGAGACAAAATTAACAAGGGGCTTCAGTTTCCCCAAAAGGGGCTCGATGTTGTTCTGCGTATCAGCGTCAAGCGTCCGCAGCTTTCCCTCGGCAAGGCAACTCGTCGCTCTAACTCCGTATCGGTTCAGTTGACCCCAAGTTCGTTGATTCAAAACAGTGAAATAACCTTTCTTTTGACCAGTTTGACACATATTTCAAAAGGTGCAGCAAGTTATTCTAGTAAGCTTGAAGCAATTCATATGAAATATTCACTAACCCGATCGCCTCGCTGAAAACGCTGTGACCTCATGGGTTTCTTGTAGTCATGAGCTTGTCTTGAACCAGCCTTCGCCACTCTGTCATTGTTTCTTCGACCAATAGCGAAGTTCCTGTACAATCGGCAATCCAGCGGATTGTTGGAAACTAGTTTGATCGAGTGTGTAAACATTTCATTTCAAAAGACTTCCGCCAGAAAAAATTAACCTTTTCATACAATCACGTGCGCAGTGCATGTAGGTCTGGAAAATGTCAATTTCATAGGGTGTGTTTGTGTTGTAATGCTTTGTGTGATGCGATATCAGATTTTTGTAGCGAGAGAAGTGAGAAGTGAAACCATTAAAGAACGTGAGTGACTGTGACTGTTTTGGGAGTAATCAGCGCGGAGGCTATTTCCAAAACGTGGCACCTCTGACGGGGAATTACAAGTGAAAAAGCTCGAACAAGAGCCAAGAACCAGAACTTCGGTGAAGGAGATGGAAGATGCGAGACGTGATCTGGTGACGAAGCTCACGCAGCTAAAGTTAACCAGGAGTAAAACTGAGGCAATCCTGGCTGGTGGAAACCCCAGTCGCAT
The DNA here is from genome assembly GCA_964036295.1 of Plumapathes pennacea. Lineage (NCBI taxonomy): Eukaryota > Metazoa > Cnidaria > Anthozoa > Antipatharia > Myriopathidae > Plumapathes > Plumapathes pennacea. The sequence goes on from OZ038462.1 coordinate 11,110,201, forward strand.
CAAACAACACCAGGATGCTTTACGAGAATTGGGAAACTCGACTGAAGAGGCAAGGAGACAGCTTGAAGCGAAGAAAATCGCCACGGGAGAACTGGACGAAATCACCTTGTGGGGCGATAAGGTCGAAGCAAAAATAGCGGCTGCCGACGAAGACATTGCCAAGCTTTCTAAGTGCCTAAGCGATATGGAACAAGCAGAAATCGCCAGAACCAGGGAGGAACAGTTAAAGTTTGAGAAAAAGCTGTTCGAACAGAAACTCCACTACAAGGAGCTTGAAAGTAAGCAAAACAGCAGCAAGGTAAAGAGTCAGAGCGAGCAACAGTGCGCCGTGGCCAAGCTTCCCAAGCTGACCATAACAAAATTGGACGGAACTATTCTCGACTGGAGTCGGTTCTGGGGCCAGTTCTCAGAAGGAATAGATAAGTCAAACATGGCCCCTATCACTAAGTTTTCGTACCTGAAGGAATTTGTTGAGTTGAAAGTGCGAAAAAGCATCGACGGGCTCCCATTCACCCCGGAAGGGTACAACTCAGCAAAGAGCATCCTGAACGATTAAGACACCGTTGCGAACACCAATAAGACTCTTGGCCTCCTTAAAAGAGTTTGCTGGGACCTGGTTGACCCCATCACCAGAAAACTTTTGTATTGTGCTATAGTGCGACCCAAACTTGAATACGCCAGCAACCTATGGTTGTCATATAGTGTAAAATATCGCAAACTAATTGAAGATGTTCAGCGAAGGGCCACCAAATTTATATTGAACTATCCTCAGGACATGACATACACTGATAGACTAATTAATCTAAATTTACTCCCTTTAGAATTTCGTAGGGAAATCTCAGATCTGATACTCTTTTTTAAATCTAGAACCGGCCTAATATCTACTGACGTTAGAAATTACCTGTGTACTTTCCAACCTAGACACCAAACCCGAAACTATGATCCAAATAACTATAACTTAATCCTCAAACATAAACAAGGCTATTACAGGAAATCATCTTTTATTAGGTCTGCCGAACTGTGGAACACTCTGCCATCTCTTACTAAGTCTTGCAACTCACTGCCTATATTCAAATCTAGCCTTCTTAATATATATGCCTCAAAACGAGTAGCTTACAGTCCTCCAGGCTAGTGTAAATCTGCTTCTTTCTACTTAATTATTAGTGTATAATATCATTATAGTTTTTTCTTATTCTATTTTAGTATAAAGGGGTTAAGTTGCAATTGGGACGCAAGTTCTGTTCTTTTCCCCAGTCACACCCTTAATTTCTTTGTTTCATGTGCTTGTAAATTGTGTGCCTTTATACGTTATTCTACTTGTAATTTGTAAAGGTGGCAAATTCATTAAACTAAACTAAACTAAACTAAAACGATCGATATGGCAAGGAAAGTGAGGTGGTGAAAGCCTACGTGAATGACATCATCGACTTGCCAACAATAACGGGAGTACAGCCCCGGAAAATCCATGAGTTCTACGAACGCTTAGTTTACGATGTGCAGTCTCTCCAAACACTGGGAAAATTGGAGCAAGTCAACGGAAACGTGACCTTGACAATTGACAAATTATCAGGCATCCGTGGAGATTTAGTTCGAAACGACGAGAATTGGCAAGACTGGGATTTTGGGCAGCTTTGTGACGCCTTGCGTTTGTGACTACGCAGGAATCCAGTAGAAAATTCCTCATCTTCCCCAGATAAACCACAAGAAGCGCAGTTCCGGAGGCGTGACCGACCATCGCGAGTCTACAACACGCGTCAACAGGAAATTAAATCTCAAGCGTGCATTTATTGTGAAGACACAAAAGAGTTGAGTGTCAAGTCGTGTCATCGTCCGAGGAAAGGAGGAAGGTTTTGGCTGAAAAGAAACTCTGCTTTAATTGCACTGGAACAAAACACAGGGCATCTGAGTGTAATAGCAAAACCACGTGTCAACTCTGCTCCAAAAGACACCACACCTCTATCTGTGGAGAACAACCCAAGAGAGACGGCATGATGTCTTGTTTAGATGAAGAGAAAGTCATTTATCCAGTGGTCGTGGTGAACATCGGAGGGATTGAATGTCGCGCGTTGATAGACTCTGGTGCAGCCAGTTCCTATGCGTCGGCCAAGCTCCTGGATAAGCTGGGGAAGCAGCCAACTGAAGTCAAACCCAGAAAAATCATGATGCTCGTGGCCTCGACCACAGCGAAAATGGAGACGTATCAGACAACGGTATCGTCTAAAGCTGGAGACTACAAGCTGGAGACTACAAGCTGGAGGTCAACCTTACGAAGGTCAACAGGGGAGAGCTACTTGAGCTGGAGAACCCCAGATACAAACAGTTGATGGAGACTTACCCCCATTTGAAAGGAGTTGAAATGGATGACGTAAACACCAAACCACTCCTCCCAGTGCACGCAATACTTGGAGCAGGCGTGTACGCGAAGATTAAGACCGATTCCCGACCGCGAATCGGAAAACAAGGTGAACCTGTCGCTAAGCGAACCAAGCTCGGGTGGATCATTCTGTCTCCAGGCGAGGAGATAGATACAACACACATACTCCTGACCCAAACAAGCCAGGTGGATTACGAAGAGCTCTGCAAGCTCGACGTACTGGGACTCGTAGATACACTACAACATGACCAGGGACAGGTGTATGCAGAGTTCAGAGAGCAGTTGACCCGCAGCGACGCTAGGTGGTATGAGACAGGTCTGCCTTGGAAGGGAAATCACCCGCCACTCCCTAGCAACAAAGAGGGCAGTCTATGGAGACTCCAGACCCTGAGGCGCAAACTAAAACGCACAGAGAAGGAGCAGGAGTACCTGCAAATAATCGAGGAGCAGAAGGCAGAAGGAGTTGTAGAAGCCGCCAATCAACCGCCACAAGGAGTAGAGTTTTACATTCCTCACAAAGCTGTAATCAGGGAAGGAGCGGAGTCAACCAAGATGCGTATAGTTTATGATGCATCCACTAAGTCACATGCCAATGCTCCTTCCTCGAATGAATGTTTGTACGCTGGCCCACCACTACAGAACAAGCAGTGGAACGTCCTTGTCAGAGCACGAATGCACCCCGTAGTGTTTACTGGAGACATGAAGAAAGCATTCTTACAAGTGAGGGTTAGAGAGGATGACCGCGATGCTCTGCGTTTCCACTGGAAACAAGGAGAACACTCAAATCTTGAGACTTTACGTTTCACGAGGGCCCTGTTTGGGCTCGCACCATCACCTTTCCTTCTAGGAGGCGTTATTGAACATCACTTAAGCAGCTGGGAAACCCATAAGCCAGAGGTGGCTGCGGAAGTGTGGGAGATCCTGTATGTGGACGACTTGTTGAGCGGCGAGGCGACCGTGGAGGAGGCCAAAGACCTGAAACAACAAACCATCGAGATATTTGAGGATGCCACCTTCTCCCTACACAAGTGGCATTCCAATGCCAGGGAGCTGGAAGAAGTTCCTGTCCTACCAGTCGACAAGGAGGAGACCTTTGCAAAGCAGCAACTTGGGAAGCCCAATGGAGTAGACGCAAGTCTACTTGGACTCGGATGGAACAAAAAGCATGATGAATTAAGTGCGAGCTTTCCTGGGGAGAAAACGGATTCGACCAAGAAAGGGTACTGCGAAAACTTGCCAGCATCTACGATCCTCTCGGGTTGGTCTCGCCAGCACCCTTGTGAACCAATTTACAACAGAAGTGGGACAAGTGGGAGAAACATCTACCAGAACAAGTGACCGTCGCGCATCCCTTGGCCACGCATAGACAACCCATTGAGTCCATCCAGTTGCATGGCTTCGGTGACGCGAGTGGCCACGGTTTGGGGTCAGCGGTGTACACAGTAGTCAAACAAGAATTGGGACTCACCCAACAACTCGTGGCCGCAAAAGCAAGGTTAGCCAAGCAGGGACTAACCATTCCACAGCTGGAGCTGGTTTCAGTCCACATGACAACAAACCTACTAGTCAACGTAAGAGAAGCGCTGAAAGGTTTTCCCATTACCGCGCTCTACGGTTGGCTCGACAGCACAGTGGCTCTGCACTGGATTAAGGGGGAGGACAATACAAGCAGTTCGTGGAAAATCGAAGACGCAAGATTCAAGCCCAGCCGGAGATTACATGGAGACATGTTCCAACCGAAGAGAACCCGGCAGATATTGCGAGCAGGGGCGGAGATGTTGAGCACAGAGAGATGTGGTGGCAGGGCCCAGAGTGGATCGCGCACCCTGAAAGCTGGCCGCCAGATCCAGTCACACAAGCCACGACAGAGAGCAGAGCAGAAGCAAAGGTCACAAAGGAACTTTTTGCGGTCACAATCAACGTCACTGACGAGCTAGATGGCGTCCTCGACAAGTTCGGCCTGAGTAAGGCCATGAGAGTGTGTGCGTGGATCTCGCGGTTCATGCACAACTCTCGACACACTGACCACAGAATCAGTGGACCGCTAACAACCGAGGAGTTGAAGAAGCAACATGTGTTTTGGGTCAACAGAGCCCAACAGAGCTGTGAGCTGGAACAAGACCGTCTACAGTTGAATCTGCAACCGAACCAGGACGGAATCCTTGAGTGCCGAGGAAGGATACAGGGCGAGTATCCCGTCTATCTCCCGGACACACACTTGTACACTAAGAAGTTTGTCCAACAAGAGCACCTGCGGACCCTTCATGGGGGAGTTGGCCTAGCCATGACAAGTGTCAGGAAACACCACTGGGTACCACGCCTAAGACGACTAGCCAAGCAGTCCATTCGAGCCTGCAATGGTTGCCGGAGATTCCAGGCACAGGCTGTAGCAACTCCGCCTCCCGGGAATTTGCCTGTAGACCGTACGCAGGGTACACAACCATACCAAGTGATCGGGGTGGATTACGCTGGCCCACTAAAGTACAAGAAACGTGGAAAAGCCAAAGGCAAGGCATACATAGCGCTGTATGCTTGTTCCCTGAGCCGAGCACTGTACTTGGATCTGATGTCCTCCCTGGAAACTCAAGAGTTTATCCTGAGCCTCAAGAATCTCATTGCCAGGAGAGGACGACCTCAAAAGATCTATTCAGATAATGGTACAACCTTTGTGGGTGCCTCCAGATGGCTAAAAGATGTCATGGGTGACGAGAAGGTGAACCAGCTACTTGCAGAGCACAAGATTGTTTGGCAGTTCAATCCTGGTGGGGCGGTCAATTTGAGCGTATGGTTGGCTTAGTAAAGAATTCGCTCAACAAAACCATTGGAAATGGTTTTCTAACGTGGAAGGAGCTAGAAGAAGTGCTATTCGACGTGGAAGTTACTCTCAACAGTAGGCCTCTCAGTTATGTCGAAGATGACGTGCAACTGCCAATCCTCACTCATGCGTCCATGCTGTATCCTCAGAGCAACGTGTTACCAGAGTTAGGTCCTCACATTGCAGATTATAATCTCCGAAAGAAGGCCAAACTCCTCCTCAGATGTAAAGAAGCCATGTGGAAGAGGTGGTCTAGTGAATACCTACGCGGGCTAAGGGAGAGGCACAACCTGAACCATCCAGGAAAGCTGTTTACCTTGGCAGTCGGAGACGTGGTAATTGTGAAGTCCGAGGACAAGAACAGAGGCAAGTGGCCCCTGGGAATTGTGGTGGAGCTGTTCGCCGGACATGACGGAGTAATCAGAGCTGCTAAATTGCGGGCGGGTAAAAGCTTCTTGGAACGACCGGTACAACACCTCTACCCGCTGGAGTTGTCCTGTGACAGGACCAACACAATCATCCCAGCTCCTCTGAATGTCAACGCGGCAACTTTTCGTACCAGACGAAATGCAGCAGTTGCAGCAACTTTGCAGATCCAGGATATGGCTCGCGATGAGCAGGAACTCTGAATCCTTAAACTTTGATATACTTTGTTACAGTTGACATTGAAGCCTGAGCTTCGAACAGTGCTTTCATTATTACTTAGTTTTTCAAGTTACTCTTTTTCCAAGACGCCAGTTTCCATAGTGATTACATGTTCCGTACACGAAACATATGGGGGGAGAGTGTTGGAATCTAAATTGATCGAGTGTGTAAACATTTCATTTCAAAAGACTTCCGCCTGATATAATTAACCCTTTCATACAATCACATGCGCAGTGCGTGTAGGTCTGGAAAATGTCAATTTCATAGGGTGTGTGTGTTGTAATGCTTTGTGTGATGCGATATCAGATTTTTGTAGCGAGAGAAGTGAGAAGTGAAACCATTAAAGAACGTGAGTGACTGTGACTGTTTTGGGAGTAATCAGCGCGGAGGCTATTTCCAAAAGGATCCTTTCATTGGTTCCGAATACTAATGCGCGATATTTTAACGATTCTTACATTACATTACATTACTTACACACTCGACGACATAGTGTCTACAACTTCTTTGAAGCAGTAGACACAAAAATGCTGCAAGACCTTGTAAAAATGGAAGGCGATGCAGAGAAGCGCCACCAGGATTTCACACTGCAAATACTGACTAAGTTAGGTGAACTTTCAAGAAATGAAAAATGAGTTATCTTTTTACAGAGGTTTGGTTTTGTTTACTACTTCTCAGCTCCTAGGCCCAAACATGTAAGATAGCAGTGCCAACTGTTGCTGTTTGGCCTGACATCATTCAGAGTTAATTACAACTTGATGAACTTTTCAGTTACCATTGCAGAAGTATGGTTTTGTTCACTACTTCTCAGCTCCTAGGCCCAAAATTGTGAGCCAGACAGCAATGTAAATTTTCAAAAATCATTAAAGTAAAATTGTGTTTGGTTGTGTTGGAGTTTAACTAATTGATAGAGATTGCAATAACACTCCTTATCCTTTCTGCATAAGCTTGTCCATTAACTTGGTTTTCTTGAACATCGTCTTGTGCATCATCATATTCACTGTTGTTTTGATCGTGATCGAAATCATTGCAAAGCCCAACACAGATGTTATGAAGAATACAGCATGCAATTAAAGTCTTCATGACTCATTGAATATCTTTGTCTAATCTTTTGTCTAGGCAACGCCACCTTCCCTTCAGGAGACCATAGGCCTGCTCGACAACTAGCACACCTAGTACGTATGGACAACTACATGCCCCAGAAACAAATTCTGTTTGCAGAAACGCAAAGAAAGTATGCCACCAATCGCTGGCGAAAGCTGAAGAAATGGACTGGCTTCAACCAACAACTGCATGCAATGATAAGAAAAGAGAATTTCAGAACTGGATCACCCAATGGGATGGACCAGCTACTTCCAACGGCTAGCCGTTTAATGAAGCATCTATACTGTAATGTACTGTACTGGTACTGGTACTGGTACTGGTACTGGTAAAAGTTATCTAATTAATGCCATTCGAAACTTGCTTCAGTACTCTTGTGCAGTAACTGCTACAACAGGCAAAGCTTTGTATAACATAAATGGATGTACTATCCGTTCACTATTAAAACTGCCTATTAGCTCAAGAGGAAGCAAATAGTTGACTGGGCCATGTCTTGTCAGATTACAATAGCACCTTAAAGATATCAACTATATCATTATTGATGAATATTCTGGGACAAACAATGTTTGGTTGGATTGATAGGTGATGCCGACAAGCAACAGGCAAAATTGATGAAGTATTTGGTGGTACATCCATCATATTAGTGGGTGACCCTGGTCAATTACCACCTGTTGCTGATAAACCATTGTATCACCGTAGATCCTCAAGTTCCATAGGTGAACAAGGGCACTTAGCTTATCACATGTTTAGTAATGCTGTTAAATTATCAGTAAAGAGTCCAAGGCATCAATCTACAGCAAACTCAGTTCAGAGATCTACTTATGCGACTACACACAGGAGATTGTAATGAAGAAGACTGGAAACTTCTCTTGACAAGACAACCTTCCAATGCAGAGAATGTAGCTGAATTTCAAGATACCACAAGATTGTATTTTAGCAATGAAGAGGTTGCAAATAACTTTCAAAAATTAGCTGAACTCCATCAGCCAATAGATTGATACTCATTGATAGATTGAACATTGATGCTCATTGTTCAAGTGATTTTGCTAAGAAAGCTACCCCAGATGACATGTCAGGGCTACAGCCCAGCATTTCTTTCAAAAGGGGCAAAGATAATGCTTACTATGAATTTGTGGACAGATGTTGGTCTTTGCAATGGAGCAGCTGGAACAGTTGTAGACTTTATATATGCAGATAATCAGCAGCCACCTGACTTATCTGTGGCTGTTATTGTGAAATTTGATGACTACAGTGGACCATCTATTAATGATAGTAGTCCAGCATGTGTTCCTATATGCCCAATAACAGTCATCTCTCATACATTGGATGGTGTGCACAAGGGACAAAAACTGCCTTTTGTTACGATATCGGTTAGCTTCTGGTATACCAGTGTTATGCCCCCATGGTCAGTCAGCAGACGGTTCGCAACCTCGTGTAACCCTGCCAGCAGCTCGGAGACTTTAATCGCTCTGTTAATTAAAGGACTTTACCGCTGTTGAGCATCTTAACATGGTGTCAGCAGGGCCTATTGTTGGCTGAAGGCATGTGGATCACAGTGAGCAGCGTGCATTGCAACATGAACACCAACAAAAGTGTTTACCTAACAATCTTAGTTTTGGAGACGCCATCTTGGATTCAGTTAAAAGCAAATATGGCAACCTATCAGATCCTGGCACTGGAACACATGAATTGAAATGGAGATATCCCCACTAAATGGAAGATCTTTCAAGAGGCATACAAAGATTATTTAACAGCGACGTGGCTCGACAAGAAGGATAAGAAAATCCAAATCGCAATGCTGAAAAGCCTAATGGGAACCGAGTGTAAGAAGATATTGAAGCGCTTGCAACTCTCCGCAAAGGATGTGGAAGATCTGAAAAGCGTTTTAGACAAGCTGGAAAAGCACTTCATTCCAGTAAGAAACATATTGTACGAACAATATATATTCCACAACACGGAACAGCAGGCACACAAAACCATTGACAAGTTTGTGATTAAACTATGCCAACTCGCTGAACCATGCAAATGGTGGTCTTGAAGACGAAATGGAGCAAGACCAATTAGTGCTGGGCTGCAAAGGCAGTGCAGGGAGAACAAGGCTGTTCAGAGAGAAAGACTGCAACCTGAAGAAAGCCATCAAATCATTGTGGATCAGTGAAGCAAACAGGGAGCAGCTGAAGGAAATTCCAATCGAAGACACAAGAGCCAGTGAGCTTTGTGAAAAAGGAAGTTGCCAAGAAACCTTTAGCACAGAAACATCCAGAAGGACCAAGGACAGGAAGCACAGAAAGCCATGAAAGGCAGTCCAAGGAGGGACGGGAGTGCAGATACTGTGGCGGACTGCATGCATGGGATAAGAAAAAATGCCCAGCATGGAAAAACGTGTAGAAAGTGTGGAAAATCCTGAACTGCTCTACCAACTCCTTCACCCCATCTTAACGCCCTCCTCTCCAAGTTGGCGCAAGATTTTATTAACACTGTTGGTACTCGAAGAAAGAGCTACAAGTCTCAATTTAATGTATTCTGATGTTCGAGGAATTGTCTCACCACTAGAATTTCTAGAGCATATGAATCGAAAAAAACTTCGGCGACTTTGGCTTGACTCAATCGATTTTCAACAAAGTCAATTACTCAAATGTGATTGGATGCTATTGGAACTTTTCGGTCCCACCTAGACTATATATAAAGCCTGAGCTCATTTCCAACTCGTGTGTCATACTGCCAAGTACTCGAACATAATGTCTCTTAGAGCATCCTTGAAGGTCTCCAAGTACAGGCTGTTTTATTTCCCATCTGACTGCACCATGAGTGTTGTTCCTTCAAAAAACGTTGTGAGAGTCATTGCTGGCGGCAAGAAGACCAAGGGCGGTAAAGTCGTGGTCAATTTTGACAATCTGTAAGTTGAAGTTGAAATAATCGGCGTCGATGGTACGTATGTCGAACCAATATTGCTGTGATTGAATACGCGTGTTTGCTTTTGGTCAACAAAATTTGCTTATCAAATTTCTCCTTTTGCAGACAATTTTTCTGCACTGCGTTCTATGGAAACAGATTTCCTCAAAAACCCCAATCGAAAACATTGTTCCTGAGAAGAACATTCCGAAGCTGCCTTCATGCAGACAACAGACCAGTAAGAGGCCCCGAAACGTCAAAGAGAGTGGACAGAACAAGAAGAAAAAGAAGGAACCAGAACAGGTGAGCTTTGACATCATAATTAAATAGAACGCGTTTGCATTCAATCGCACCGTAATGGTGCTGAAAATAGTTCCTTTAGGAACTAAGCGTGCTAACGAATTTTGTGATTCTGACCTTCACATGATACTGTAAATGTTGGATTGCATTGTCTTGAATGAAGGTTCACGTGTGGCTAGTTCATGTTTGAAGAAATTCAATCTCGTTTTTGTTTATTTATTTATCTCATTTACTCTTCACAGGCCACCGTTCTTTGCTTGCACCCAGCACCAACCAACACGGAGCCACAGAAACCGCCACTGCCTCGAGCACCACAAACACCCTCTTCACAAACATGGTCACCCACTGAGATCTGCTGGACGCCGTCTACAATCCAAGTGCAGGTTACAACTTCACCCAGCAATTCATCATGCATCTCAGTGCTGTCTCCAATCTGTAGACTGCACACAACTAGGAATTTGTTTGCCGATAGTTTCGCGTTGATCGATTCCCCAGCTAAGATTAGCGAGGCTGCCATCATTGAGAGACTAGATAGGATAGAGGTCCAGCAAAGAAAGTGTGTATCTCTTTACAGACATTGGCCTCAAATAGAAAAATTTCTGAACAGCTGCACTTTTGATCAATGCTGCAAGATGTGACTACAACACACCCAAAACCCAAACGTCGGAAATCATGTCCAGTCCAGTAATAGAATCTGTATCCAGCCCAGCAGTGCCCTTAGAAGTTGACAGTAGCCCTAGATAGCCTTTGCACTGATTTCAAAGCCGATTCGAACTTTTTTGCAATAAGGGCCAAGGCCACTTCTGTAAAGAATTTTGCAGTTCTGCTCTTTCAGAACGTTTTCCAACCTGATGAAATGTCTGGCTGCAATGTCAGAGGAGTTGGTGGGAAACTGCCATTAGATGTGGAGATGTCAATGATTCGCGATGCAGTAGAAAAATATTACCCCAGCCCGCTTTGTGATAAGGAGAAGCAGTGGAAAGAATCTGGCAAGGTGGTTGATACCTACTTTAGGAAATGTCGGAAACTGTGGTGTTGATCTTGTTAGTATTGCTATTGTTACTGTTGTATTTTGCAAGATTGTTCGAGTTACTCATATTTGGAAGACATGTGAAGTCCGCGTGAACGTTGATTGACAGGTTATCAAATATTGTCGCTGATTTACATGTGTCTGTGAGCTTTTGAACTTGGCTGTGAAATAAAGAAAAGGTTTTATCATGATTAATCGAGATCTGTTGGAAAACACAACTTGTCTGCAGAGGCATTTCCAACAAGTGGCACCTCCGACGGGGACAGCGAAGAAATTAACGAAACATGGATAAAGATTGAAGAGATACCGAGCAAGCTGAAAGCACTCCAGTTCACGCTGAAGAAAACGAATGAGATACTCGCCAAAGAAGACCGTGAATTGACTGAGAGGCAACACACAAACCTCACAAACATGATAAAGGCAGTGAATGCTTTGAAGCAAAAAATCGAAGGGAAGTTCGCAAATGGAGAGACCAAGGAGGAGGTAGAAGAGTGGGGAAGAGAAGCCGAGTTATGCCTCGCCGAAGCCAATGGCAAAGCGCGGAAATTGAAGCAGCAAATGCACTGCATGGACAGCCAAAAGCGAGATGCTGAGGAAGATCATGACCACAAAAGGAGCTTGGAGTTCGAGCGACAACTACTCGAGCAGAAATTGAAGTATCAAAAACTTATCAAGGAAGAGAAAGCAGGCCAAGGACCTGGACCACATGTTCCTCATACAAACCTCAAAATCTGACTACGAAGAATTATGTAGATTGGACGTTCTTGGAATTGCAGACTCAAGTGAGGGCGACCAAATGGAGATATATAGTGAATTCAAGGAACAGCTACACTGCAGTCCGGAGGGCTGGTATGAGACCGGCCTTCCGTGGAAAGGAGGTCACCCTTCACTCCCGGACAATAAACATGGCAGCTTGCGTCGCCTTGCCAGTCTCACCTGACGGCTTGAACGCACCGAGATGACAGAGAGGTATGCTGAAATCATCGAGCAGCAGAAGAAGGCATTGTCGAAGGTATTGGCAGCAGAAGAGCCAGCCAAAGGGCGTGAGTTTTATATTCCCCACAAGCCAGTAGCGAAGGAAGCAGCAGAATCGACAAAGCTAAGAGTGGTCTACGACGCCTCAGCCAGAGCTCATGACAATGCTCCCTCCCTAAATGACTGCCTTAACACGGGACCCCCACTGCAAAATCTGTTGTGGGGTGTGCTTGTTCGACAGCAGTTCCATCCAGTTGCGCTTGCTGGCAACATAAAACAAGCTTTCCTGCAGATTCGCATTGGCCAAGAGGACCGTGATGCGCTGCGGTTTCACTGGGTTGACCAGGAAACGCAGAGAGTGGAGACACTGCGCTTCACCCATGCGTTGTTTGGGTTAGCACCTTCACCATTCCTACTGGGAGCGGTCGTCCAACAACACCTGGAAACCGAAAGAGAACACTTCCCCGACAGTGTGCAGGAAATAGAGCGTAGCCTCTATGTCGATGACTTGATCGGTGGCAGACCGACCGTGGACGAAGCCAAGCGATTGAAGAAAGCGATAGAAATATTTGCAAAGGGAACTTTTCAGCTGCACAAATGGCATTCAAATGCCAGTGAGTTGGAAGATGCTAAAGCTCCTGCAGCTAGCGGGGCAGAAACCTATGCGAAACAACAACTAGGGACCTCGGAGGGGGGAGATGGTAGCGTCCCGTGGGACAAGAGCCGCGACCAAATCAGCATCAAGTTTCCCACCAAGAGCTCACCGCCTACAAAGCGGGGGCTGTTAGCGAAAGTGGCGAAGATCTATGACCCCTTAGGTCTAGCCTCACCAACCACTCTACGAGGGAAGCTACTCTATCAAGACGTGTGTGATGTGCGGATAGCGTGGGGCAGGAACTTGCCCCGAGAGTTGGAAGAAAGATAGAGATGATGAGAAAGTAGCCTGCCGCGGAAAGTGACTACTGTGAGATGTCTAACCCCCCAAAGCTGAGGGCTGGTAAGGGGTACATGGAGAGGGCCATACAGCAGTTGTACCCCCTCAAACTGTCCTGCGATCAGGGAATCAAAGAGCCACCTACACAATTGGACGCAGAGGCGCAAGAATTTCGTCCGCAAAGGACTGCAGCCGTAGCAGCAGCTCAGAGGATTCACGAGTTAGTTTAGGACGAGTCTTGAACTTCACAACTTTATGAAGTGAGCCTGAGCAAGGAGCACGGAACTTGTGTCTGCTTTGGAACATTTATAGTCAATCTAATCATTCAACAATTTTGAACCACAGTTTATTAACTCAGTTTCTTATAAGCATATGCCTTCCAGGACAGTCATATGGGGGGAGAGTGTCTGAAACTGTGGTGTTGATCTTGTTAGTATTGCTATTGTTACTGTTGTATTTTGCAAGATTGTTCGAGTTACCCATATTTGGAAGACACGTGAAGTCCGCGTGGATGTTGATTGACAGGTTATCAAATATCGTCACTGATTTACATGTGTCTGTGAGTTTTTGAACTTGGCTGTGAAAATAAAGAAAAAGTTTTATCGTGATTAATCGAGATCTGTTGGAAAACACAACTTGTCTGCAGAGGCACTTCCAACAGAAATGCTTGTTTTGCGATTGCCATCAGTGAAAACTTAGTTATTAGAATAGTTCTTTTTTAATCCTGGCTTTGTATTTAAGCAGCTTGGAGATAGCAAGAAAAATAAACTTGAGATTGAACCGAGAATGCGTGCATGAATTGTGTTGAAGCGGGAGTAACTTCTTCTCATTGCTTCCGTTTGCAGCCCACAGTGGGTTCTATAATATGAACATTTTCGATCAATTGATATGAATGGAAGGTAATTGTGGCCAATGAGCAGCGAGAAGTGTAAATGGAGCCTATCATCCTGCAGTTTGTCAGAGTTTTAAAACAATCAAATATTTCTGCAGCTGCCGAACTTGGTCGCAATCATCAGACAAAGTGCCTTCTGAACCGATCGGACCAACATAATTGTAACTAAGTCTTGGTCTCATCCTCTAAATTTACGTACAGACTTGTCGTACAACTGATTTTTAAACGTGTCCATGAAGGGATGTACATGGATTAACGCAGTCACGTCGCTGGCTTTTGTTGCCCATACAATGGCAACAAGCCAAAGGTGACAAAATGAATAACAATGGCTGAATGTGGTGAACACGAACGCAGTCAGTAATGCATTCGAACGCAAATGCAAATGCGTTCAAACACAACCGCATTCCGAGTACGTTCCAAGGTTCAGATGTTTCTGAGCGGTACTGTACAACACAAACTTCAACAATGGAAAACAGGATATAATCATCCATAAGTACACCAAGATCATTCCATTGCAGAGGGGTGCCATTAATTTCACACCCACTGACATATTCATGACCACTGCACTAGTGCCAAACATTTCCTCTCTGGAAAACGTTGCATCAGAACAACTAGTATCTAGCACAAGTTGTACAACTGTCCAGTGTAAAAGTTGTACATACACATTATCAAGGAAAGCTAAAGAAACAAGAAGCTATCATCAGGGATACAACAAGTTCCATGAAATAATTCTATGGGAAGAGTATGTTGAAACTCTGGAAGAAAGCAAAACATATCAATTGGAAAAATTGCGTCTTAAAGGGACAAAAAGTGAACGTTACTTAAACATACTCCAAAGTCCGAGAAGTTCACCTTCCAAGAGACTCAACCCTTTGCACATCCATTGGTCCACATCGACCAAGATGTATCAACCATTTCATCTTCCAACTGGACTACCAAATAATGGGAACACAGCAAGCCTCAAAAGAACTATCCTGTGTTGGCTGTTCAAAGAAAGTTGTTCCCCTTGAAGATAGCATCCTTGCAAAGTGTGACAAATGCAACATGACCCAACTGTTGCGTTCCTGCAAATCCCGGTGGTAAACGCAGATGCTGGTGTAAAATGCTGAAAAACCAGAGCAAAAGCAGCGGCTCTCATTTTATCACCAACATGTGGAAAAGCTCCTTGAAAAATTGGAAACAAAGCTGGATTTAAATGCTGCTACAGAAAAAAGACATCCTATTATCCATCTTCGAAGCCAACAAGAACATTTCCATTACCTTTGACACTCTAAGTTGTAAGGTAACTGACGTTGATTCTACAACCTAAGCAAACCTTAAGACCCTGTTCAAACTTGGTGCCCATGTAAATATCTTCATCAAAAAAACAAAATTTTGTATCGTTAAAGTTCCTGTTGTTTTAATTTGTATCAAGCAAAGTTAAAGTTCCTGTTGCTTACAATAATTGCTATTTTTACACAACCTTTTTTGTGGTAGTTATACAGTTGGTACTATTAAGTATACAACACCTTTGAACATTATACAGTGTGTACATTACTGTTACCATTTTAGGTTCAATTTTATCAAATTCCATTAAGGTTTTATTATATCTTCAAGAAATTATTTTTACCTTTGTAACCCAATGACAGGGTTTCTCAATAAATCTTACTGTTGCAATTTATCTGTAGTATACATGTATAGTATCAAACATTAACATCACACAATGTTGTGGACCCCACTCCCAACTCTATGTACACTGATAAAAAATATTCAACAAACCAGAAAGTGTCTTTTGCTACCTCAGAATGCTACAATATTTCCCAGTGTGCTTCAACTGTAATTGACTGGTAACTGTTTTGTACCTGCCTCATTTGGTGCACAACCATACCTTCCACTTTCACCTGCCACCCAAACAAACATTTGCGAGTCTTCAAAGCTGCAGCACCCAAATCTCCCAAATTTCCATATTAACTATTTTGAACACACTTCATTAATCTCTGATTATTCCTAGTATAATTTTTAAGGTCGGCGTCTCACGAAAGTGAGAAGCACAACCTTATTGCGGCCAGGACAATGGCAGTCCATCATGCTGTGTCAACAATAGACTTCCAAATTAGGAAGTTTATTCCAAATTTGGCTACAATCACACACGATGAAATACATTTCAAGAGATTGATTAACTTTAAAGGCACAGAATTTTACAACCTTTGAATCAAGGCTTTTGGTGAAAGTATGAATGCGGAAGACGCTCCAAAGGTTTATACTTGCTCTTGGCCAATACCTCGAGTGTTTCAAGCATCGCCCGATTTTCCTGATAAACTTTCTATGACAGGTCATTCATGTAACTATAATAAACTTCACTCTTGAGAAAGCATTTTGTATTCGTCATCATTTGAAATTCAAGTTAATGATTACCGTGAATATGTATACGGCTTGGAAGGAAGTTACGCCGCTCAAAATGATTTGAACGCCGGTAAAGCAGGTAAGGTTTGTGCACTTTAGAATATATCCTGTCCATGTTCGCTTTGAGTTGAGAGGATTAGGCCACTTTGAGGTTTAAGAGAAGTTATTTGACTCTTTGAGCTGAGGAGCCGATTGCCTCATTAAATATGCATGTTACACTTGATTGAGTGCAAGCGTGTTGCCCTGCACTGTGGTGGTAAAGCATGATGTCTTATTTTGCAAAACTTTACATTCGAATCTCTAAACATACACAGCTGCTGCACAAACGTGTGCAAAGTTTCAAATTGCTAGCCCTACTGACAGCAACCAGCCTCCATACTGAACTCTCTTATTTAGCATCAGTTCTAAATCAAAGGAACCATTAACACCAAATAGGAGCATTTAGTATTGAGAAATTTAAACTTCAATAGCTCACATCTCAGCTGTTCAATGCGTTAAAGAGCTAATTTTTTGTGTGACCTTTTTTAGACAGGGCATTCCACAAAATTGTCTGAAATCCATATTCGAATATTTTTTGACATCACTTTACCACTACATTCACTCAAGGCAATCCCTACTTTAGAGCAGTTAAGACACAAGCCTGTTGTATGAACTAGACCACAACCAAAGTCTGCCAATCAAAAAGATAGCCGACCTTACAGCGGCATCGCTGCTTTGATTTACCACAACTCACTAGTTTCTCACTCTCTCATTGGTCGATTTATCGTGGTAAATAAGAGTCCAGACAACGATGCTGACGCGAAGCGCCATGTGATGATGTAAATCATGGTAAATTTAATAAATTTCCACTAGTTTGCCGTGGTGTAGACTCTTATTTACCACGATTTACGTCATCACATGGTCAAAATGTTGTGGACTCACAAGACACTTTGCCAAGAGTCCACAACTAATTTTGACCATGTGATGACGTAAATCGTGGTAAATAAGAGTCCACACCAGAAACAGCGGAAATTTGTTTACCACAATATTTAGAAATATACAGGAAAGTTTCGTTGTATTTCGCTGCAAAGCGTGACATGCTGGCCTCAGCATCGTTGCCTGGACTTTTATTTACCATGATAAATCGACCAATCAGAGAGCGAGAAACTAGTGTTCAGCGAAGCGCCTCGTGAGTCCACAACATTTTGACCATGTGATGACGTAAATCGTGGTAAATAAGAGTCCACACCACAGCAAACCAGTGGAAATTTGTTTTTTACCACAATATTTAGAAATATACAGGAAAGTTTCGTTGTATTTTGCTGCAAAGCGTGACATGCAGGCGTCAGCATCATTGCCTGGACTTTTATTTACCACGGTAAATTGACCAATCAGAGAGCAAGAAACTAGTGTTCAGTGAAGCGCCTCATGAGGCCACAACTAATTTTGACCATGTGATGACGTAAATCGTGGTAAATAAGAGTCCACACCAAGGCGAACCAGTGGAAATTTATTAAATTGCTTATATGGTCCGTACACAGGGCAAATGTGGGAAAAAGTGTATGCCCGCGGAGTTGTTTTAAATTTTAGTTATTGCTGGTCTGTGATGTTTTATTGCAACATGTTTGTTGCAATTATAATCAAGAGTATTTTCCCTGTCCCATGTCTTCAGAAACACTGACGTTTTGATTTTTACGTTTCTCAAAAAGGCAAATATACATTATAGTGATCAGGTATGATTTCTTTTCCCAGCATTACCTGAAAGCTTCAATTTCACTTTCCCTGGACTGGGCTGGACTGTATTTAAATTAACTGTTAGTTCAATGACTCTGCATGGTTTCTCCTATAATTTAAGACCTTGCCTTGGAAAAGTCCAGCACATACAGCAGGCTCATTCCTTTATGAAATCAAAGAGAACACCTGGAAGAGTCTCTGCATAAAGAAGGAAAAAAAGCAAAGAAATGCATGATTGGCCAAGGAACCTTTGGATCCTGTTTGAAGATGTTTCACAAAGGTGTGCCAGTTGCAGTGAAAGAATTCAACAACCTTTCTAATTTAACTGATGTGATAAGAGAAGCAAATATCACACACCAAAGCTTTCCTTGCCTCCTCAGCATTTCTGTTATCAAGCCATATTTGTTGATTTGTTATTTTTATGGCATTTATGGTCAGCCTTACACCCTCAGAAGAGCATTGCAAAGTTCAGCACTGTATTTAAGCCATCAAATATAGCTAGAAATAATTGTTGCCATAATCAAAGCTCTTCAATACCTTCACAACCAATGTTTGATTCATCAAGATATTAAAGGAAACAATATTGTAATTTCTTACCACAACAATAAGTACCATCCCATGATTATAGACCTTGGAAAGTGCATCAAACAATCAGAAACAGTGCGCAAGGTACTATCAAAGGAGGAACAGCAAGTGTACCAGGAGAGGCACAGCCACATTGCCCCTGAAATAGTATCTGGCACACACCCTCCCTCTTTTGCAAGTGACATGTACTCCTTGGGGTTCACTGTATCAGCAGCTGCCAAGAAAGTTTGTGCCTCAGCAGCCTTAACTGCATTATCTGATCAGTGTGTTGTAGTGTCTCCAAGCAGCAGGCCAGTTGCCTGATTGAACTGCTTTCTAAAATTGTGCCTGTGATTTGTCAGTGTATTAAATAAGAATTATGCATATTACTGATTAATGTGACATATGGGGACAACTAATTATTCATTTTCTTAGAAGCTCAAATTTGCATTTCTTCTTCAGCTGGCACTTAAATTTGTACTTCTAATATTATATTATTTCTTGTTTCAAAACAAAGATTGCATGTAGAGCATTTTAAACTTTTCTTCAGGTAAAACAAAACATGCTATAAATATAGCAAAAATACTATGTACACCTGACTAAGTTGTTTACAGTTATCATGCCTAAATCAATCCAGGTGTATAGACTCCAGTGTTGTCAAAATATATTCCATCTTTGGGCAACAGACTGTCAAGATGTCCCATCTTTAGGCAGTTAGTCAAAGCCTAGATTGAGGACAGCTCTGTGCAATGCAACTGCAACTTTAAATAATCAGTCTTCTTTTTTATTTAAAAAGTATGTTTTTATACACATACGTGCATCTATTTCTATGACATTCTGTTTCGAAACATAAAATATTACTGGTTGACTGTACTTAGCATTTTGAACCATATTTCTACATTTTGAAGGAAAGAAATATTCACTGTAATCTAATTGAGAAGCATAATTCACATTATATCATTTACATTATATAACTGAGCTGTTGCAGTAGGGTAGAGATCATGCCTAAAACAATACAGATGTAGACTCCAGTGTTGTCAAGATGTTCCATCTTTTGGCAGTTAGTCAAACCTTGTACTGAAATATTTATTTGCAGCTACTCAAATTTTATACTGTATATGACTATAAATTGCAATTAATTAATTGCTATTTTAAATTTTATAATATAATTTATTGGTTAAAAATTTAGATTTTTGTAATTAACAACAATATGTTATATAGCATTGACTGCACTGATATTGCAAGGAAGATATTTTGAGTGTACTGAACTTTCCGAACAACAAAAAACTTGTTGGAATCTTGTTGAGGCTGTGTTTAAAAATATTCATATTATGACGAAGACATTTAAATTGCCTGCCCTCAGTTGTGGTTGTCTTTTCATATTTTTTCTTGATGAAAGTGGTGAAGAAATTTGCTAATTATACAATTGAGGACACCAGAAGTTCACTTCCCAGGATGTTTCAATAATATTTTTATAATATTTTTTTATATCATATATAGTTATGAGTGTTTTGAGTAAAAGCAAAAGTACCAAGGTACTGAGTGGTTGACTGTGTCAAATGCCTCTTTTAGATTGATAAAAACTCCACAAGCAGATTCATTGCTATCAATTAATTTTCTGATTTGCTCAGTAATGCTAATTAATGCATGAGAGGTAAAACATTTTTTTCCTAAATCCAAATTAAAAATGGTAGAAAATTTCTTGACCAAAAAAAACATAGGTCCCCAAAGCATACATGAAGCAACTTGCTAGTTGATGGTAATCCATGATGGTGCACGATAGTTCATGTTCAAAAAGGCATGAAAGTTTGAACTATCATTGACTAACATCACCCTTTTGATCGAGGCTTTACACTAGGCCAGCTGTGTACTATGCATGACCAAACACAAATACACAAACATGACAGTTTATAATATACAGTCGAACCTCGCTATTTCTAACTTGGTTAATTCAAAGTCCCATTATTTCGAAGTGAAGCCGAATCCCCTTGGATGGATTTTTTCAGTCATTTACTATCGGCTATTTCCAAACCCAGTATTTCAAACTTTTTTCATGTCACGTGCGACTTCGAAATAGCAGGGTTTGACTGTATAATTATTTTGAGCTGCTCGACACACAAAAAGGAGAGTATAGCTTGTAAAAATATTTTACATTGTTGTGTAAATTTCTGCGAGGTAAACCACATTTTGACTCATTATAATAGTTTTGTAAAGTAAAGCAGTCCAGCTAAACAAACCTGTTTCTCATGCTCTTCAAAAGCTGATGAAAAGAATTCATGATAAAATTTCCTGTTGATTTTTCAGTTATATCTTTAATCTGCTCCCCTTTCATAGACATAGTGACAAAACCTGCTGGAGCCAATTTTATAAACAAACACCTCAGATATACCACAGTCAATCTGCATCCTACAATCATGTAATTAAATCATGTGTGAACTAACATATCAGCAAACAAAAGAGACTCGGAACTAAATTTCATTTCCTCAATAAGTGCCCTACACTTATTGAGGGCCCTTAACATAAAACATGATTTCAGATATTTTCATTGTGCAAGATACTATTCAAAATTAAAAAAAATCAAAGTAAAAATACACTTTTTTTGCAGTGTAATGATTTTTACAGCCTAATTGCTGCAGTAATTATTTCAACGTAAACAGTACATAACTTATTTTAGTTATCAGCCATCACTGAAGTATGTTGTTAATCTTGTACCGTGTGTATTTTGGGGGAGGGGGGTGCTTAATCGAGGGAGGGCACTTATCTGAGGGTGGGCGATTAATCGAGGAAATGTGGTATGTTTTACCTTTGATAAAACACATGTCATGGTCACACCATAAAGCTGTGCTCTTTCTTTCGAGAGCGGAGCGTATATTCACAAACTTTCTGTCAGGAAATGTCAAACTATATGTGAAACTGTGTCGCCTATCTGCCAGATGCTGCGGCAAAGTGTGGATATATCAGCCAGGAGGCTGAAGAGGAGCAAATTTCCAAATACAACCAATGAATCAGCAAAGTTCACAGCTGCATTATTATTGCCTTGATTCACCACGTGCGTTTTGCTCTAGATCGCTCCCCTAAGTCGAATGCTTCTTCAATTTCCTTCCTTTGTTGGGGTGGGGGGGGGGGGGGGGGGGGGGGGGGGGGAGCATCAAAGCGTTGCAACCACAAAAACGGCTGCGACCAAACCATCTGACAACCAGGCTAAACAAACTAAAGAAAATGGGGGGTTTGTACGGTAGGCGGAAAGTTCTCATCTCACCAAATCACGCCGACAGCTCCTTCTCTTATGTAGTTTAAGTCTGCGTATCGCTGCCCTACGTCAAACACTTGTCTTCGCACAATCTGTAGCCGATCCTCTCGCCGCCATATTTGAGTTCACTCACTATTCTCCAGGCCGAGGCTGTCAGATTGAGGACGAGTTTTACCAGGCCCCATCGACAGAGCTGAATGACGCATTGCGCATGTCGGTGATGTCATCAAACATGGCGTCCCCAGTGCGTTTTAGACAAGCGTGGCAGATTTTTATAAAGTGAATTTTAATACTACATCAACTCCTCTATTCGGCACACTAAAACTAAATCTTACAAGTTTAAAAGTGAGCTTAACAGACGGCCTTCATTTCACTCGAATGTCGCTTCAACCCGCTTCAGCCGTACATCCAGGGTTAATGCGCGCTTCTCTGCATGACTCTTGAGAGGCGAACAGAATGAGAGAACATTGGGTTGGACCTCCTCGAGTGGTAAAAGCAAGCACAGGAGCCAGGCGATGCTTCGTGATTGTTCGTCTGACAGTCACATTAAGCCGGTCCCCTTGGACGTTTCTTTAGTCTTTCCGTTCTCTCTGGCGTGCAGAAGACTCTGTCAGTGTATACCTCACCAGGCTCGTAGTATGCAAGAAAGCTCCAACAAGCGGCAGTAGGAAATCGGTACGCCGAGATATCTTGTTCCAAAGTCGTCCACTAATGTCAATTTGCTGTTGTTAAGTGCTCGAGTAGAATTTCCTTAAACCCACCCGTTTGAAATTTTTACAAACCGAATTCTGATAGAAGATGAGCTCCTTCGTCCAATGACGTAAGAAATAACCTTAACCCCTAAATACCGAGCTTAACCTCGGCGCTTCTTTTCACTTTTTGGTGTCCCGGCCATTTTAAATAGCCCGCAATTTTGCCCGCGTTCCATACCGCTGACTTTGTGCGGCTGCGCAATGCGTTATTCAGCTCTGTCGGCCCATCTGTACATATTAAATGTAAATAGTCTAGTTTAGATCTTAGTCTAACATTGTAATAAATTGTTGGCAGAGCAATATGTTTCTCGAGTTTTGTTCGACGCCGGGCATCGCGCATACGTTAACACGTGGAGAACTGGGGCGAGTATAAAACGATACTTAGCATATTTTCGGATGAGTGGATCGCGTAGAAGCATTTCAGTTTGTTTCTTCACTTTGGGGAGATTTATAATATTTCACGTTATTTTAAGCGAACCGAATCGAAAGCGTTTGCTCGTTTCCACAACATTCGAAGTCATCCGAAGCGTTTGCTCAATTGAACAGCATTCCAAGTCGTTATTTCGAATCTACTCTGGTTGGGTCAGTGCGCACTAACTAATCGAAGTTGCGTATTTGTAATATTTCAAGTTATTCGAAGCAAACCGAATCGAAAGCGTTTGCTTTGTTTCCACATTCGAGGTCATCCGAAGCGCTCGACTCAACAGCATTCCAAGTCGTTATTTCGAATCGGCTCTGGTTGGGGCGAAACGACTGGGGGCGAAACTACTTCGGGGCAAAACGACCGGATACCGTCGGCCCCATCTCGAGTCGGAAAATCCGAGCCTGTGTACAGCCGTCCAATTCTCTTCCTACCTCGGAAAGAAACGTCTGTGTTTGTGTTCTGTAATAATCAGCTCGTGTTGTCTCATAACTAAGGATGCTCGGCGATCTATGTAAATATAGCTTGTTCCAGGCTCTCAGAAACATGGAAAAAGCGATCGAGAAAGTCTGGGGGGAGGGGAGACGGGGAGGACAAGGGGAAACAATACACAAAGTAACGAAAGTTTGAGATTGTGCATTAGTTTTCAGACTCTTGGAAGACGTGAAACATGCGAAAGACTGGGAAGATAAAGTTTCTTCTGTTGAGGGGGGAGGGGACGGGATCAATTCCTTCGGGAGCAGACAAAAAGTATATTAATAAAACAACAACAACAAAAATAAGAACAAGAAGAACAAGAGTAACAAGATGACCATGAAGAGAAATAAAAATTAAAAACAATTGTTTCGGTATCAGATGATGATAAAGTCCACTCTCCCACCCAGAGCTCTTCTCAGAAGCCAAATACGTCACAATCCGTCACAAACGAATTAGAACAAGTGAAGTCACTTTTAGCTGAGTGAAGATCGCCCGTTCGTAAACATGGATGGCTCTTTACTGATGGACGAAGAGTACTTTTGGTACTTATTTGTGATTGTAACTCTGCCATTTCTGGCACATGGTGAGTAATACTTACTGTACGTATTCTGTGGACGGAGCGTGTCAGCTGATTTAGCGAGCGCGAAAAGAATTTGCTGGAGAGTATTGTCACTGAGCTAAAGTTTGTCGGTAGTTTGAAGCGACTCCAGAAATTAATCTAAATTTACCTCCCGCAGACAAAAAGAGAAAAAAAGTCCAAATCTATAAACTATTTAAGAATTGGTTCACGCTTAGCATGCGTCCTTCTATCGAGTTATGGATGCACGCGGGAAGTTGGGAGAGCACAAGAGAAGCGTAAGAGTTGCTCGAGGCGTAGTCGAGAGCAACTCTAGCTTCACGAGTGCTCTCCCAACTTCCCAAGTGCATCCATAACTCGATAGACGCAGAGCTAAAAGCATGAACCAATTCTTTTATAACATAGGCACACGAAATTACGAGCGAAAACAAATATTCATTTCTGATTGAATGCAAAATTCTCTTTCGACGCGCAAAAGGAAAAACAAACTCTCTCATTGGCTGATTGAAAACACGCCATACTAACATTTCTGTCATCTAAAAGTTGATGAGAGTTGATGAAAAAGATGTCGTTTAATCGACGAAAACACTGAAAGTACTGTTAACAAGGCGTGGTGAAAGCCAGCAGCCTACGGTGACTTTAGAATTTGTGACGATGTAAATGTTTTGAACGGTGCATTGTTCAAGATGAACCCAGGAAATTCAAGTCGCCGCTTCAAAACAACGTGAGATTCACCTTGAACTATGGCAGACAATGCGGGTCTGGAAAAGCAAAGTGATCCGTCGAAGAATGTGAACAATCACCATGAGCGAAAGAGATAGATATGTTTGCCAAGCGGACTTGTTTGTTATTCAAGCTGCCAGCAAACTGTACTGTAAACACCGCAAGTATAGCGGCTCTCGGAATGAATGAACGCCGTTTCATTTCAAAGCCATTGAAGGCTTGACGGATATTTATTTTTGCTGTGATGGATTTCACCGTCCATGAGAATTAAGCCGTCGAAAAATAGGTGAGTTTTGATTCATACAATTTTCTGTGCCGACCGTTGAAATACAGAAATTTTCAGACTCGATTACTGATTTCCTTTGGGTGCCGGTTTGACTACATGTAGTACTAGAAATACGATAATCGCAGATATCCCCTTGCTCTGCAGTGGGTTTTCGGAAACCGGAATTTTTGTTTATTTTCAATCCGGTTACATTTTATCCTTGAATACAGTGTGCCAACAAACACGGCGAGAAAACTTCACAGCATGTGTCAGACTGTCAGCGAAATTTATATGCAAATGTGTCAGGATTCGGATGACACAATCTTGCACGAAGGCACTCTGAAATAGCTTTGAAAACTAGCAATAAGATCACAATATAATCCTACTTGGCCTTCATCACAGTTCCCGGGGCATAATGATAACACGACTTTAAAATAGCATAAGCGTACTGTACGTTAATTGATGTAATTTCTCAAAACTCAAATGAAAGCCATAGCTTTAGTTCTTTTCCAGCAAAGGAAACAAACCCAAAACACTATTGTTTACGTCTTCAATGCTTTCAAAATACACTGTATAGAGCAGTCCTCATACACTACGAAAATTCCACTTTCCATTGTATTGTGCGTCGTCATCTTGTCAAAACTTGGATTCTGAAAACTACATTCCTGTTATTGTAAAAGGTGAAATTTGCCACGACGATTGTTCGATTTCCACCAACCGTATTTTCCTATCTCTTTCTGAAGAAGTGTCTGTGTTTTAACACAATACTGGCGTCTGGGATTGTGTTCAGGTCGGCCAGTCGATGCCTTAAAAATCCGTTTCACGGCTAGTAAGCTTGCCTCCCATACACTGGCACTCCCATACGCTTTTTTTTTTCTTTGAAGATTTTAAAGTCGGTAGAATTGTAAGCTGTTAACTGAATTCGGTCAAACGGTCAAACGGTGAATGACAGTTAACAATTATTCACCGAAGTGGAGGTGAATAGCGGTGGATATTTACCGAGCCGTTTCGGCGAGGTAAATATCCACCGCTATTCACCGACACTGAGGCGAATAATTGTTTTAGTATATACCACACAAGTTTAATAGCCAACTCCCAAATAGCTATTTTATTTCCGACAAAAGTGGGCAAAAATTGGGTTCGCGCGCCACTTTGTTTCACCGGAAGCCGCCGGGACGTGATAGTACTTGATTAACAATTATTCGCCGAAGTGGTGAATAGCGGTGGATATTTACCTTGCCGAAACGGCTGCACAGCTGCAGCGCAACTTGATTGAGAAGGTGCTCTTGTCAATAGGATTATTAAAGGCGAGATCAAACGGTGATGATAGTTCAAACTATCACGCACGTTTGAACACAAATTAAATATCATGAACTGTATACCACGCAAGTGAATAGTGCTTTTCGTGCGCTCTGATTGGCTCCTCAATCTCGGAATATATAAACAATAAACTACTTTTGGCGAGGAAATATGCGCGTATAATTGTCCGAGGATATTATCTGTTCCGAGAAGCGAACAGTTGCCCGAGAGCGAAGCTCGAGGGCAACTGTGAGCTTCGAGGAACAGATAATGTCCAAGGACAATTATCTGTGCATATTTCCGAAGCCAAGAGTAGTTTATTGTCTTTATTATCCTTCAAATATTTCCTCTCGCAGTGCAAATAACGGCGCGGAAACTGTGAAGCTTTTTAGTGCTTTCTGGAACTGCATTTCGACCAATAAATTGATGGCCTCTTCAGTAGTCATCTTGTAATGATTTTTGTGACTAAATAAATAGAACTGTGTTCGGATATTGTCAGTAAACAGCGTTAGTTCGCCAGGCGGGGGTTTTTCGCTGATAACGTCCGCTCACGAGCGGACGTTATTCGGTCACGTGTTACGATTCAACGATCTCTACAATGTTTCAAATATTTTTGAGCTTATCCTATTTGCTGATGACACCAATATTTTATACTCCCATAAAGATTCGACCTGTCTTATGGATATATTTAATATAGAAACGGAAAAGTTATCCGATTGGTTTAATGCTAACATGCTATCATTAAATGTAAAGAAATCTAATTATATGATTTTCAAACCTCGACAAAAAAGGGAAAACATTGACTTACCAATAACGCTAAACAACCACAGAATTGATCAAGTTAAGGAGATTGTATTTCTTGGTGTTATATTAGACGAACATTTATCCTGGAAGCCACATATTTCCCATATTGCTAGTAAAGTATCTAAATCAATAGGAATTATATATAAATCAAGCTTTTGCCTTTCTAGATCGTCCTTAAATACTCTGTATTATTCCCTTATTTATCCGTACCTTCAGTATTGTATTATAGTCTGGGGTTCAACATACCCCTCAAACCTGAACCGTATTGTATTGCTTCAAAAACGGGTAGTTAGAATTGTAAATAAGGAGACTTTTGATGCACACACGGACCCAATTTTCAGGGAACTTAAGATTCTGAAATTTGAACACATCTACTTGTTTTTTCTGGGCAAATTTATGTTTGCATACCAAAACAACATGCTTCCCCGTAATTTTGATGATTATTTTGTACGAAACAACCAAGTACACAATTACAATACGAGAAAATCGAATTTATTTCATATTCCTTTCTGTAGAACTAAGATAAGACAGTTCTCTGTAAAATACCAGGGTCCATTATTCTTTAATACTCTTAGCCTCAATATTCGCAATTCTAAAAATATGTCATCTTTCCAATATCAATTGAAAAACTATTTCTTTTCGCTTACTTGAGCCACTATTCACATTATTCTTATTTTATTTAAATGCTAGAGTGTAACCAATGTGCCAATAATTAATATTTCCGTATGCCATGACTGTTTTGCCATATTCATTTTGTAAAAGGGAGCCCAAAACTTTATAAGCCTGGGGGTTTCTTTTTGGGCTTCCCTACCTAATTATTTGTGTATTACCGTTGGTGTGACAAACCGTTGGTGTGTTGGCAAAAAAATAAACTGAAACTGAAACTGATTCTACCAATCACGCGCGGGAGGAAATATTTGATGGGTCATAAATAAACAATAAACTACTTTTGGCGAGGAAATATGCACGGATAATTGTCCGAGGATATTATCTGTTCCGAGAAGCGAACAGTAGTTTATTGTCTTTATTATCCTTCAACTATTTCCTCTCGCAGCGCAAATAATGGCGCAAGGACTGTGAAGCTCTTTGGTGCTTTCTGCAACTGCTTTTTCGACAATGAATTGATGTCTTCCTCGGTAGTCATCTCGTATTGGTTTTTTGTGATTAATATTTAAAATTGTGTTCGGATATTGTCAATAAACAGCAATAGTTTGCCAGGCGGGGGTTATTTGCTGATAACGTCCGCTCATGAGCGGACGTTATTCGGTCACGTGTCACGATTCCACCAATCACGCGCGGGAGGAAATATTTGATGGGTCATAACATTAATAAATTTCCACTGGTTTGCCGTGGTGTGGACTCTTATTTACCACGATTTACGTCATCACATGGTCAAAATGTTGTGGACTCACGAGGCGCTTCGCCGAGTGAGTCCGCAACTAATTTTGACCATGTGATGACGTAAAACGTGGTAAATAAGAGTCCACATCACGGCAAACCAGTGGAAATTTGTTTTTTACCACAGCATTTAGAAATATACAGGAAACTTTCGTTGTATTTTGCTGCAAAACGTGACATGCTGGCGTCAGCATCGTTGTCTGGACTCTTATTTACCACGGTAAATCAACCAATCAGAGAGCGAGAAACTAGTGTGTTGTGGTAAAAAGTACTATTCACCTCCCGGCGGCTTCCGGTAAAACAAAATGGCGCGCGAACCCAATTTTTGCCCACTTTCATCGGAAATATAAAATAGCTATTTGGGAGTTGGCTATTAAACTTGTGTGGCATATACTAAAACAATTATTCGCCGAAGTGGAGGTGAATAGCGGTGGATATTTACCTTGCCGTTAACTATCATTGACTATCACAGAGAGCGATCAAACGCTCACGAGAGAGCGCATGAGTAGTCGACCGGAAATAACGCAATCGCTCGCGCGAGCTCCAGCTCGTGTGAAAACGTCAACAACGCCTCAGCGAAAACATAACAAAAATGGCTCTTTATATGAACAGAAGAGCCGCTGTCTGTTTTGTTTTGTTTAGTTTTACTCCCTTCATCACTCGATATGGCCTTGCTTTCATTGCTTTTCATTGCCTGCCATTTTTGAACGCTGTGAAAGCTTGAGGCTGTTCATTCAGGGAGAAAACAGCTGACCGAAAAACTATCATGGTCTATCATGCGCGTGATCAAACGGGGAAATTAATAAATTTCCACTGGTTTGCCGTGGTGTGGACTCTTATTTACCACAATTTACGTCATCACATGGTCAAAATGTTGTGGACTCACGAGGCGCTTCGCCGAGTGAGTCCGCAACTAATTTTGACCATGTGATGAAGTAAATCGTGGTAAATAAGAGTCCACACCACGGCAAACCAGTGGAAATTTGTTTTTTACCACAACATTTAGAAATATAGAGGAAACTTTCGTTGTATTTCGCTGGAAAACGTGACATGCTAGCGTCAGCTGGCGTGAGCATCGTTGTCTGGACTTTTATTTACCACGGTAAATCGGCCAATCAGAGAGCGAGAAACTAGTGTGTTGTGGTAAAAACTATCATCGACTATCATGGAAAATTTGAACGTGTTCAAATCGAATGATAGTTGATGATAGTACATAATAGTGCATGATAGTTTATGATAGTTCGTGTTCAAATGCGCGTGATAGTTTGAACTATCATCGACTATCATCACCGGTTGACCGGGCCTTAACTTTGACCATGTGATGAGGTAAATCGTGGTAAATAAGAGTCCACAACACGGCAAACCACTGGAAAATTTAATAAATTTCCACTGGTTTGCCGTGGTGTGGACTCTTGTTTACCACGATTTACCTTATCACCTGGTCAAAATTATAGTTGTGAACTCACGAGGCGCTTAGCCGAATGAGTCCACAACTAACTTTGACCATGTGATGAGGTAAATCGTGGTAAATAAGAGTCTACACCACAGCGAACTAATGGAAATTGGTTTTTTTGCCGCAGTATTTATACCAAAAAATAAACGATACGATACGATAAATGAACCAAAAAATAAACAAAAAAGTTTCAGAGTATTTCACTGCAAAGCGTAACATGCTGGCATCAGCATCGTTGTCTGGACTCTTATTTACCATGGTAAATCGACCAATCAGGGAGCAAACAACTAGTGTGTTGTGGTAAAATATAAAATTTACGAAAAAATAACTGATAACACGCGCGCTCTGATTTGTTCGGAAACCCTTTTAAAATATAATACTATTGAATTAGGCACAAAGACACGGAATTTGTTTTCTAAAAACTGTTTTCACAAAGTAGTGCAGAGACACGAAAAGTCCAACTACGTGATGCCTTTCAAACAAGAAATGACAAATGCTGGAAAAAAGAATTCTCGAGACCAACACGGCTCACTATGTAGTACTTACATGATGCATCTCTTCTCAACCTGATTACGGATTGTGGCGTGTCGTTATCTAGTCCTTTATATTCAAAACTTTATCTTTATCAATACTTATTTGATCTGTTTTTAGTTGGTTTTAGGAGCTGACTATTTTAAAGCGTGTTGTATTGCAAGAAAAAAGAAACTAGAATAAAAAAGCTCAACACAAATTCTTTCAACCTCCCAAGTAGAAGATGTATGAGTAATATAGTGAGAACTGAGAATTTAATCAGCTTTAATCTAAGCAAGATATCAAGAAAACTAAAGGAGAAAACCACAGTTGATCAACCTGGGAGTAAAAGGGTCAACAGGTTGAAGCTAACATGAAAACTGTTCCTGTTGCTTCATCAGGAGAAGTTCCAATTAACGGTGTTGATTTGGTTAATGCGCTGCGCCTTGGCACAGCGAACCCCAACATTGATGGGCTTGAAAGGTGAAATCATATCACATATAACTTAGCCATGCATGAAACCCACGTTTGTTCATCTAAATTACACTATATTAGAATTTTTTCACCGATGTAACAACCTGACAAAATTGTTAGGATTTCGTGGAAATAGTCTGAACGTTCAATTTGATTGGTCACACTTACTTGGGGAAATTCTGAACACTGCTTTGTACCGATTAAGAGCGAATTTTCCTAAACACCGGGTGAAATGAGAAAAATGTGGCACATGAGTCAAAAATCGGGGTTCTTCATATTTTGTCCAGAGATAGCCTATGGTGTGCCAAGTACTCTCGTATACTTATTTTGTTAAAAAATTTTTGGAGTTTCAAGAAAAAAATTAAAAACCGCTACGCCTCAAAATGACTAAAATGAAAGGGATTAGGAGGACCACAAAAGCCTTCGCGCGCGACCGCGCAATGAAACTCTACACATAAATGTCTTCATCTATTAATTAAGGAGACATCTACGAGCAATTTGAGCCTATAAATAGAATTATCGGTCAAATATTGAATATCTGGTGTCGGGGCAAAGACAGCCCAAATTTCAATGCTCGCAATTCTCAGTTTAGAGCACTTTTCCAAAAAATCATTTCTATGTCCGGTATAACTCAGATTTGCACAAAAATTCGGTTGTAATATCTAGAAGTGTTGTTCTTATTTAGAATATAAAAATTAGTTTGGTACTTTTCATTGCTCGAAAGAACTAACGCGGCCAATTTTGCCAAAATCACAACATCGACTTATAAACAACGCGCAACGATCAATTCACACTTTCCAATAAACTCGAACAAAAACTTCGCCCTCTACCTCAAACTTGGCACAAAACTCTGTAGGAGACCTTATAATAAGTTTAACTTTCAATATCACCGGTTAACGATTGATTTATGTGTTTTTTTCCTATCAAAATGCCTCTTCAACTCAGTGGTCGACAAGCGCTAACTGATCGCTTCACTTTCTTTGCCAATTTACGCCTCATTTCGCTTTATTCTGCTACAATATAGCACAAATATGTTTCCAAGGATGTCCCTGTCACTTTAAGAGCTCTTTCTTGTAAAAAATAAAAGATTCATGCAGTCAAAACATACGCGCCGACGTCGCCGTGGTTCGTTATTGGTGTCACGCAATCTTAAAACTCAGCGAGATATGTTTATTATATTTAGTTATACTGATATCCCTTGTTTGACCCAAAAATATATAAACTTTGTTTGGCCATTATCGCTAACGGGAATGAAAATGCGACATAAAACTTTATTATTTGGGTATCAAAGTGGCCAAATAATGAAAACAACAGGAACCATAAACTAGAATGGTTATGGCCTGAGTAATCAAAACAGCACGAAGGCAAAATTAACTCTTCTGACTTGACATTGTACCGTACACATCATTAGGAGCTGCAAGACAACTTTATAGAAAATATTCCCAAAATGTCCCCCCTCCCCTCCCCCCATACCAAGAAACGGATTATTATATATTTTGGTCTCCCCCTCCACCACCTCCCCCCCCCCCCTCCCCCCCCTCTCTCTCTCGCAATTTCAATTTTCTCCAATACATTATTTGTACTTTACACTACCTTTGAGACTCCACTCCGTCCCAACACAACCCACCGTACCATACAATTGTGTCATAAACTGGCTTGGGGAGAAAAGTGCCCTTCCATTAAATCAAAAATCAAAAATCAAAAATCAAAAATCAAAAATTCCAAAAGCGGCAACTTTTAAGTTAAAAGCCCTGTATATATGAAAAAAGGTTGGTCGGGGACCCTAGCCTGGGCGCGCCAACTATTCACACATTTTTTTATTATAAATCGAAGCGAGCGCGTACAAAGTGATATAAAGTTACAGTTGTCTACTTGAAATAGTTTTAGTATGTACCGTAAGCACACCCATGCACTGCAGATAATCTTAAAGTTATATTTTCCGTTGTTCTTTCTTTTTTAATTGTACCAAAGAGAAGATATGAAGCCAGATTTAGAAACGAATTTCCTATCAGAGCAGATAACAAATTATAAAAAAAGACTTGACGCACGTGCCCGAACCAGCCGCAACAAATATACCAGTGCGGCGAAGGATTGCCCTAGAGAGCGCTTTGTTGATCCCGCGATCAGCCTTGCGCGATTTCCCCTTCTCACCATGTCTGCATAGGCCCGCTGGAACTCAGCAACGCTGCGATCTTTTGCGCCAACCAATTTGCAAAGAATAGCGGTGTGAAGCGCAAATCGTCAATTTTGATATATCAGACGGCGGAGTAAATATTGACGCCCGTGTTAATATCAATTCAACTTCGGTCTCAACATCGCTTATCTCATCGCCTTTTTGTGCCCCGAAATATCCTTATTACAGGAACAAAGAACTTATCTCCATTACAGACTCGCCTCCGCTTCTCAATTTGCCAAATCTGCTTTGAAAAACTAAAACCTTTATGTCACCGTTGCTATCTTTTCCTAACACCTAACGGCAGCTGCTTCTACAACCAATATAGGTATTCATTTTGGTGTGTTGGGAAAAAGTAAAACGGAAGTTGCCCCGCCTGACCCGCCTTTACGAGTCCTTTCATTTTCTTTTTTTCCCCTCGGCACTAAGTAACAAGACAAGACGGCCACTGAATAGAAAGAAAAATACGGAAAATAAACTAAAATGTGAATCTCTGTTAGTGATGTAAATTTGAGAAGAGGTCTTATTAATGCCGAAAAAAAAAAAAAAACAAAAAAAAAACAACAACAACAACAACAACATGAGGGTGTCTAAATGGGTGAATAAATGCAATATTTGTATAAGTCAGGCGCTTCACGAACAGATAAAACTCTCGAGAAACAGTCAAATAAATAAAGATTTCTTGCCAGTTAGGCCAGTAATAAAATGTACATATCACTTCCTTGTCAGTTTCTCATTAGATCTGTGTGCAGTTCATTAAGCCGGATCCGGTAAAATAACTCGTTTGGTAAATAAAGTCAGCTCAGTTTAAAATCCTGGAGCCACTAAGCTACTGATCTTATCATGTTTTATTTGTGTATAAAAAAATTAAAAAATATTTCTTGGCCAGATATGTATTCATGTATCATTTCAAGTATACAAATTCTACTGTTGTTGTTGTTTTCATCATTTGGCCACTTTGATACTCAATAAAATTTCATGTCGCATTTTCATTCCCGGTAGCGATAATGACAAAACAAAGTTAATATATTTTTGGGTCAAACAAGGGATATCAATGTAACTATAAAATATAATAAACATATCTCGCTAAGTTATAAGATTGCGTGACACCAATAACAAACGCACGGCGACGTCGGCGTGTATGTTTTGACTGCATGAATCTTTCATTTTTTACAAGAAAGAGCTCTTAAAGCGACAGGGACATCCTTGGAAACATATTTGTGCTATATTGTAGCATAATAATGCGAAATGAGACGTAAATTGGCAAAGAAAGTGAAGCGATCAGTTAGCGCTTGTCGACCACTGAGTTGAAGAGGCATTTTGATAGGAAAAAAACACATAAATCAATCGTTAACCGGTGATATTGAAAGAAAACTTATTATAAGGTCTCCTACAGAGTTTTGTGCCAAGTTTGAGGTAGTAGGCGAAGATTTATGTGAGTTTATTGGAAAGTGTGAATTGATCGTTGCGCGTTGTTTATAAGTCGATGTTGTGATTTTGGCAAAATTAGCCGCGTTAGTTCTTTCAAGCAATGAAAAGTACCAAACTAATTTTTATATTCTTGATAAAAACAACACTTCTAGATATTACAACCGAATTTTTGTGCAAATCTGAGTAATACCGGACATAGAAATGATTTTTTGAAAAAGTGCTCTGAACTGAGATTTGCGAGCATTGAATTTTGGGCTGTCTTTGCCCCGACACCAGATATTCAATATTTAACCTATAATTCTATTTATAGGCTCAAATTGCTTGTGGATGTCTTCTTAATCAATAGATGAAGACATTTATGTGTAGAGTTTCGTTGCGCGGTCGCGTGCAAAGGTTTTTGTGGTCCTCCAAATCCTTTCATTTTAGCCATTTCGAGGGGTATGGCGATTTTTCAAAAATTTCATGAAATGAAAAAGTTTTCAGACAAACTAAATATACCAGAGTAATTGGCAAACCATAGGTTATCTATTGACAAAATAAAAAGAACCCCGAATTTTGACTGATGTGCCACTCCTCACCCGGTCAGAAAAAAAAGTCGCTCTTAAGAGCTTTCATTTAAATCATCACATTTATAGGATACTTGGAGACCTTTGTGAAAATGTGTAAAACTTTATTTCTCTGTTTTTGTTTTCTTTTGTTTTTTTTGTTTTCTTTGTTTTGTTTTTTTTTTTTTGAAAGATCTAGAAAAATCGAAAAAGAAGGCAAGTGGAAGCACTGGAGGAAAAAAAGACAAAAACAAAATGGCACTTTTGCCGTAAAAAAACAGTCCTACTACAAGGAGAAAACTAAGAACCGCTGGAACGGGCGCAAGAAGGAAGGAGCGTCCGACATCACCGAAACCAACCTAAATCACCGTGGTTCTACTGCGAGCAAGCAGGACGAAAAGGCCACCACACCAGTCAACGACGTTGTTCCACCAATCTTAATTTCGCGGAAATCCAAGAATTATGGAAAAACCTGGAATAAACTCGAGAACGACAAACATAGACCTACAAAGTCGAGCAAACCACCACAAAAGGATGTGAGTGCACAAAACAAAACCCACAAGGATTCTTTTAAGGAGAAAACCAAGAATCTCTGGAGAAATTGGCGCAACAAGGAAAGGGCAGCCGACTTTTCCGGAGTGACAAAAAGCGGAACACTCTGGCACCATAGTTCTGCAGCAGGAAAAAAAGCCGAAAAGGCCACCGCAACGATCAAAGTTATCACTTCACCATTTTTGAACCAAACCGCAAAGGAAGAGGAAGGAAGCCACAAAACTTTGAACAAACTTCAAGACGCCACACGTCAACCTACAAAGCTGCCGGAACAAACACGGACTGATATCGGTGTTCAGAACCACACCCAGGACTCTGGCGTGAAAAACACGTGGAACAAACTAAACCTGGCGGTAACATTTCCACCTGTGACCAACCCACTTGGATGGGTTCCCCCACTTCCATTAAAAACGAAGAAAACGAAAGCGGATGGGAAACAAAATGAAATAAATAGTCAAAGGCAAACTACTTGTGCATCACCAACACCGAAACCGAAGCAAAATACTTACAATGTGCAAACTGCGCAAGCCGACAACACCACGACACATGTCGCGCAGTCAACCACATTCGAAGTGCCTACAACAACATCAAATGGGAACATTGCACAAAAAAGCATTCTAACACCGAACTTAAAAGCAGCATTGCCGCCTGAGGATCAAAGCGAGGAACCGCCTGAGCTTGTCGAAATCAACATTTCCGGAATCCCAGAAAAAACCTACGCCCCTATTAAGCCGTTAGAAGCCTCGTCTGGTGAGAACAAGGAGGATGCCGCGCAGACAAGCCTCAAGCAATCACCCAAAGGTACAATAAAAAGCGAGTTACAGGACGACGAGCTTCATGCGGAAACTCAAATTTTGCCAAAGAGCAATCAAAGCTCTCGCCTGGAAACCACTGAGGAATCACCTACAACAACAGAGAGCGTAGAAGTTAACAGCTATGACTCTGAACTTGATCCAACTACATCTAACGAAGCATCGGAATCATTTCCCCAAAACATGAACATCGCTCCACATCGATACGCAGTCATCGTTGATGGAAAAAGGCATTCGTTTTACACAGATGGCGAGGAACCACCTGATCTTGTCAAAAGTAACGTTTCCGGAATCCCGGAAGAAACCTACGCCCCTACTAGACCGCTAGAAGCCTCATCTGGTGAGACCAATGAAGATGACGCGCAGACAAGACTCAAACCATTACCCCATGGTACAATGGAAAGCGAATTACAGGACGACAAGCTTCATGTGAAAACTCAAATTTTGCCAAAGAGCAATCAAAGCTCTTTCCTGGAAACCACTAGCGAATCACCTACAACAACAGAGAGCATGGAAGTTAACACCTATGACTCTGAAGTTGGGCCAACTACATCTAACGAAGCATCGGAATCACTTCCCCAAAACATGAGCATCGCTCCATATAGGTACGCAGTCATCGTTGATGGAAAAAGACATTCGTTTTACGCAGACGGCGAGGAACCACCTGGTCTTGTCGAAATCAACATTTCCGGAATCCCTGAAGAAACCTACGCCCCTATTAGGCCGCTAGAAATCTCATCTGAAGAGAACAATGAAGATGGCGCGCAGACAAGACTCAAACAATTACCCCATGGTACCATGGAAAGCGAGTTACAGGACGACGAACTCCACGCGAAAACTCAAATTTTGCCAAAGAGCAATCAAAGCTCTTTCCTGGAAACCACTAGTGAATCACCTACAACAACAGAGAGCATGGAAGTTAACACCTCTGACTCTGAAGTTGGGCCAACTACATCTAACGAAGCATCGGAATCATTTCCCCAAAACATGAGCATTGCTCCATATCGATACGCAGTCATCGTTGATGGAAAAAGACATTCGTTTTACGCAGATGGCGAGGAACCACCTGATCTTATCGAAATCAACATTTCTGGAATCCCGGAAGAAACCCACGCCCCTATTAGGCCGCTAGAAACCTCATCTGGTGAGAACAATGAAGATGGCGCGCAGACAAGACTTAAACCATTACCCCATGGTACCATGGAAAGCGAGTTACAGGACGACAAACTCCACGCGAAAACTCAAATTTTGCGAAAGAGTAATCAAAGCTCTTTCCTGGAAACCACTAGTGAATCACCTACAACAACAGAGAGCATGGAAGTTAACACCTGTGACTCTGAAGTGGGGCCAACTACATCTAACGAAGCATCGGAATCATTTCCCCAAAACATGAGCATCACTCCATATCGATATGCAGTCATCGTTGATGGAAAAAGACATTCGTTTTACACAGATGGCGAGGAACCACCTGATCTCATTGAAATCAACATTTCCGGAATCCCGGAAGACACCCACGCCCCTATTAGGCCGCTAGAAACCTCATCTGGTGAGAACAATGAAGATGCCGCGCAGACAAGACTTAAACCATCATCCTATGGTGCAATGGAAAGCGAGTTACAGAACGACGAGCTTCATGCGGAAACTCAAATTTGGCCAAAGAGCAATCAAAGCTCTTTCCTAGAAACCACTGAATCACCTATAACATCAGAGAGCATGGAAGTTAACACCTGTGACTCTGAAGTGGGGCCAACTACATCTAACGAAGCATCGGAATCATTTCCCCAAAACATGAGCATCGCTCCATATCGATACGCAGTCATTGTTGATGGAAAAAGACATTCGTTTTACACAGATGGCGAGGAACCACCTGATCTCATCGAAATCAACATTTCCGGAATCCCAGAAGAAACCTACGCCCCTAATAAGTCCCTCGAAGTCCCATCTGGTGAGAACAAGGAGGATGCCGCGCAGACAAGACTTAAACCATCATCCTATGGTGCAATGGAAAGCGACTTACAGGACGAAGAGCTTCATGCGGAAACTCAAATTTGGCCAAAGAGCAATCAAAGCTCTTTCCTGGAAACCACTGAATCACCTATAACATCAGAGAGCATGGAAGTTAACACCTGTGACTCTGAAGTGGGGCCAACTACATCTAACGAAGCATCGGAATCATTTCCCCAAAACATGAGCATCGCTCCATATCGATACGCAGTCATTGTTGATGGAAAAAGACATTCGTTTTACACAGATGGCGAGGAACCACCTGATCTTGTCGAAATCAACATTTCCGGAATCCCTGAAGAAACCTACGCCCCTATTAGGCCGCCAGAAGCCTCATCTGGTGAGAACAAGGAGGATGCCGCGCAGACAAGACTCACACCATTACCCCGTGGTACAATGGAAAGCAAGTTACAGGACGACGAACTCCGCGCGGAAACTCAATTTTTTCCAAAAAGCAATCAAAACTCTTTCCTGGAAATCACTAGTGAATCACCTACAACAACAGACAATGCTGAAGTTAACACCTCTCACTCTGAATTGGGGCCGATTTCACCTTACCAGGCATGGGAAACGTTTTCTCAAAACGTGAGCCTCGGTCCAAACAAAGATGCAGCTAATGAAAATGAAAAAGAGCATCTTTTTAACGCTGATGGCGTAGAGCCCCTTGATCTTGCCAAGATCCGTATTAACAGCACTATTATACCGCTTGAAGACTCATCTGAAATCAAGGAGGACGCCGCGCTGGCACGGCCTGATTTATCATCTTATGATATAGCGGAGGCAACTTGGAAGACAATAAGTGATACAACTCAAGTTAAAACTGCAAGATGCAGAAAATATGCGGAAGATACGGTACGTAAACGTAAAGAACGTTGAGCATCTGAAAAGCCAAAGCAACAGTCGGAACGCGTGACCCAGGCGTGCCGCGGACAGCTGATAAACAAGGAACAGCAACAACAAAAACCAGCGTACACGTGACCCAAGGCACGCCGCTTCCGCACGCCGTGTGCTTTGGGTCACGTGTACCTTGGCTTTTGTTGTATCCTCGTTCCCAAACTTTTTAACCTACTCTGGAAACGAGGATGCTTTTCAGTTGCTGTTCCTTGTTTGTCAGCTGGAGGCGGCTCGTAACGACAAACAAAGAACAGCACCACAGGCCGACATACATAGTAGCGCGTTTGGTTTGTGCACCTTTTAATAGTAAGTGTAGTGATATTTCTCCCGCCGCTCTGTCCAGTTGAAAGATTATACGTTTTATGTAGATTCCTCTTACTGTTATGGTGTCTTTCTAACTAATGTATAATGAGTTATAATTAAAACGAATAAGATCACAATCTAAATTCTTTACATTGTATAGTTTATATTTGGGGGAGATCAATAAGTTAGTGAAGTGTATCATGAACCCCGGTTATCATTGCATTAATGCATTGTGCTCGTCCAAGTGGTAATACTCCGCCCTGTGTATATTTTTTCAGATTGTCCCTGAAAGTGAGCCAACCACTTTTGAGGCTTCTGGACCAGATAGAACCATTGAAGTTCCGCCACCTAACGCAGGACTTCGGGCCAAGGCGAAAAAAATGCTAGATAGCATTAAACGGAAGCCACGCGCAAGAGAAGGGGAAGCGCGAGTGAAAAACACAAAGAAACCGACCGACACGCAGCCTGTACAAGCCCCTACCCAAAAGTGTTTTTCGTTCAGACGATTCAAAGGCAGGTGTAAAGAGCGTTCAAAAACTCATCAGGCTGTAGTGCAAATGGGTATGATTATGGCCGCCTGTACAGTCTCAGAGGCCTTGACCGATTCACTTTAAAATGGAAACAGGGATGAGTGGAGGGAGGGGGTGGGGTGGGGTTGGATTTGAGGGATTGAGGGGAGGGCATGTTCTATAAATTGAAGGCAGGAGGGGGTGTCAATTTCACAATATGTTTGCGAACAGCTATTGTCGCTTTACTACTTCACTACTTTTCTTTGGCTATCGTGGTCGTTGAGAAAATCAGACAAGGAACAATGGATACTCTTGTATATTTTTACATTTGCAATGCTACTTTTAAATCAGTTATTGCTGGCAACAACAAAAATCGGTGACTATGTTTTATAGATTGTGCCCGTATATAACACAGGATTGAAACAGTGATTGTCTCTTATTGTGCTTGGTAATTATGGAAGTAGGGAGATGGGTTAACTCTGAAGGGATGGAGGGTGGGGTGGTGAGGGATGGAGTGAGATCACATTTTAAAATTCAAAAGCAGGAAAGGGGTGTCTATTGTTAAAGTTTAGACAAATATTTGTAATGGATACAAGTATTTGCTATCGACAACAAATTAATGTCGACAAGTGGACTATGTTACTTATTGTAACCATACTTTGTGATTGTATACAATACAAGATTAAAACAATGACTGTCTCTTTTTGAGCCGTTATAAGTGAGCTGTTATATTACTTCTTCACTTCTTTTTTGTCTTTATTTGCATTCTTCCTATCATCTTTAATTGAATCTTTCAGTTCCTTGTCCTAACGCTCTTTCTCTCCTCTCCAATTCCTGAGTCCTTCCCTAAATATATACATTCATTGTTTTCATGTTTATATCAGATGTTTATCCATGCCCACACTTTGCATCGTTAGTAATGCAGTGAGCATGTTCTTGCATGCTGACATTGCAACCACAACATTCAAACAGCAATGTACCATTTTGCGCATGTTAGATATCGGCTCAATTTTTGACAAGATCGGACACTTTTGTCACGATGCGTCTACTAAAATGATCCAACTCAGTTATCGCAAAATATCGTGATTTGCCAGGGTCTCGCAGGATCAATTATTGATCTGCTCACCACTGGCAAATCACGATATTTTGCTCAACCGCGTCTAATAATATTGCTTATTAATTACAGAGGCTAAACGAGAGGTGCCCCTCACAGACTTAAAGTATTGGCATGCTCAGTCATAAAATAATATATTTCAGAGTGCTTCATCAAGCTGAGTATGAAAAATATATAAATACTATACATAGCAAGTAAATAGAATTAAGTTAAATCATATATATGTCTCAAGGAGACAAACCATTTTTATTTTTAGTGCTGAAATATGTGTTTTCTGAGCTTGTCAGGTTGGTTATTAATGTTTCCTAGAAACTGCAGTAGTTGAAAAAATCATCAAAATTGTTTGGAATCACTTTTTGAAACCACTAAAATATGAAAGTAAGTATTTGAAGATTGACTACATTCAGTAATTTTAGTAGCTGCTTGAGAATAGGCTCTGAGTGGGATTTTGGTTCTGAAAAAGTTATAATTCAGACTGCCTTTTTCTGCCCTTTTTTGAAGTATAGAAATTGGCTTTAAGGTGATTCTCTAGTTTTGCATTGCGCATTTTTAGTGCGCATAACACTTTTGAGATAGTGGACATTGAGAACCACTGAAATTTTAAGATCGAAAGTTCTTTATACTCTTTACGCAAATAAGTTATATTTTTCGTCGTTCAATGTGGGAGCAGCCACCTTGAAAGTTGAAACTCGTCCCAGTCTCTTCTCGGAAAGAGGTATTTTGAAGTGAAAATTCGCCCTTTCCCGAACAATTGCGCAAAAACGAGCATGGAGACCCCCCTTTCTTATTTCATGTATTTTAAGTAAATACGATTCTAGATAATATATCCCAATTTAAAGAATTTTCCATTTCATAATTTTGAAATATTCTCGTTTGAATATTATTACACTGTTTTTATATAGCAAAGTAGTTGCATACTAAAGCCCTGTAGCGTGAAAACAAGCATGGTGACCCCCTATTTTTATTTTATATTTTCAATGTACTAGAAGTAGTTAGTGTTTGTGCAAAGTTTTAAAAAATTTCCATTTCAAATTCTATTTCGATGGAATCACCTTAAGTACTTAGGGTATGTATTTCCTTAAAGTGCCAGTTCGATCGATTTTGTCGTATCTCTTGTTACTCCCTCTTCGTGTAGATTTTCATTGCATAAGTGTTTCAGCGAAGTTTAAATTTCAAATTTCGTTGTTGAACCTCTGAATTTCGTCCGTGTTTGGTGGACATCGGCGACGACTTCGTGTCCGCCGTTAAAGTTTCCCACAATGCCCAGTGGGATGTGGTGACGTCATCTACTCAACCAAGTCAGAAACCTCCAGTCTTTCCACGTGCGAAATACGCAATAAGCTATAGAAAAAATATCATAATATGCCTATAATAGTTCAGTTTTGTAACGTTCTCAACAACATATCTTCGAACAAACCTAAAAAAAAAGACGTAAATTTTGATCGAACTGGCACTTTAAGTTTGTAAACTGTAAAAAAAGAATGAATCAGTAACAGAATAATAAAACATAATTTGAAAATATCAGTGCAGGTAACAATACTTGATCTTAGACAAAATACCAAAGGTTTTTTAATACCTTTTACGGAATTCATTGATATGTGATTTACATGTTGAGTTAAAACCAAATAAAATGCCAAGATATTTTACAAGTTAACTTATTTGAAAAAACATATATATTAGGTATTTTAGTTTTATGTATACTACATGTAAGAACTAATCTGTTTGTTCTCAGCCAATCTGCACTAAATTAAGATCAGAGTATGGTTCAGAGTATGTTAAAAGTAGTTTAGGTTGTTGGAGGAAAGAAAAATATTGATGACATCTGCAAATAAATGTAACTGAGAGATCTTACAAAAGAGGGCCTAAAACAGATTTTTAAGGTACAGTGCAAGTTATGAACCACTTCACGAATTTGTATACACGATGGGTAATCACGGCAAATAAACTGCATATACATTCGTTTTTCTGATTGGTGGAACTTCACAGCACTCCAAATTGTCATTTGCAAGCTTTCAGTAGTTCTAGATTGTGAGTGATTTCACTATTAAGACTTCTTCCTCACGTCGCTGCGATTTCACTCACTATTCTCCAGGCCGAGCTGTCAGACTAGGGACGAGTTTTACCAGGCCCCGAGCCTGTGTACAGCCGTCCAATTCTCTTTGTACCTCGGAAAGAAACAGCTTGTGTTGTCTCAGAACTAGGACGCTCGGCGATCTATGTAAATATAACCTGTTCTAGGCTCTCAGATACATGAAAAAAAGCGAGAAAGACTGGGGGAGGGGAGTGGGAGGACAAGGGGAAAAAATACACAAACTAACGAAAGTTCGAGATTGTGCGCTAGTTTTCAGACTGTTGGGAGACGGAAACATGCAAACAACAACAAAAAATAAGAACAACAAGAACAAGAATAACAAGAGTAACAAGATGACCATGAAGAGAAATAAAAATTAAAAACAATTGTTTCGGTATCAGATGATGACAAATTCCACTCTCCCAGCTCTTCTCAGAAGCCAAATACGTCACAATCCGTCACAAACAAATTAGAACAGTGAAGTCACTTTAGTTGAGTGGAGTCGCCCGTTCGTAAACATGGATGGCTCTTTACTGATGGACGAAGAGTACCTTTGCCGTACTTATTTGTGATTGTTACTCTCCCATTTCTGGCACATGGTGAGTAATACTTCCTGTACGTATTCTGTGAACGAGTCTGTCAGCTGATTTTGCGCGAAAAAAAAATTGCTGGAGAGTATTGTCATTGAGCCAAAGTTTCTCGGCAGTTTGAAGCGACTCCAGAAATTATTCTGTATTGCCCTCCCGCAGTCAAAAAGAGCAGCAGAAAACCGCATGATTGTGATGTTTTCGAAGGATCTCGGATTCCGTTAATCATAAAATGGATCTGCATGGCTCGACATCCACATTCATTAAACGAATTTGGGCAAGAAAATGCTGGCTTGTGAAAGACGGCAAGTACGGACGGATGTACAAATAAAATATATAGTTTCCCAAGGAA
Organism: Plumapathes pennacea; assembly: GCA_964036295.1. NCBI lineage: Eukaryota > Metazoa > Cnidaria > Anthozoa > Antipatharia > Myriopathidae > Plumapathes > Plumapathes pennacea. Next base: position 11,154,565 of record OZ038462.1, read on the forward strand.
ATACCACCACAAACTCATATTTGACAAGAAGCAACGCCATTTAGTTCTAAAAGCATATGCTCTAAAACAAAGCGTGCACAAAGTAGTTTTTAAATATTTTTATTGTCTGCTGCATAGTGTGTAATACTGCAGGTGTAAGTAAAAATAAAACTATAATATGGCACTGATACTACGCACGCTACGATTGGTTAATTTACCGGTCCACACTTTCCTGTACAGACCGCGAACTAATTTTACGCTCGTTCTGATTGGCCAATTTTACCGGTCCATAACTTACTGTACGGACCGCAAAATCAGTTTGCACATGTGGATCGCAAATGAATACTCGAAAGTTGCTAAACGTTTGCCATAGAAGGCCCAAAAGTGCAAAGGGAAGTTTAAGCGTTTCGGATACTTACTGTTAAGTTATGATGATCTGGGAAAGCTTACAATCTCGAAAAATGACCATAGCAAAGAAGGAAAACACCCGAGGAAAAGTTTGCTTGCGACATCAGCCGTCATTGACAGCAAGTGGAACAGGGTTTTTCCACCCCTGTGTTCAAATTCGCACGCTTGCCAGGAAGAAAATGCAACGCGAACAAGCACCGTGAACATTCTGACCAAAACCGTGCAAGAATCAAGTTTGCAGACGTGTTTGCTTGTCAAGGCGCACTGTGAAGACTGTAAATATAACTTTCACAATGCAAGAGATCTCTCTAGATTTCCAAATCACTGACTGAAACAAAAACTTTGAGGATGTTTAGTTTGCTGGAAGAAACCCAAACCGGCTCCACGAGGAGGCAGGAAAATTAATTGGTGAGTTTTGAATAATATAACTTACAACGATGTGTCGGTCGCAATGTGTGATGAAATGATTTCCCTTCAGTGCCATTTTGCTTTCTTCATTTTTGTTTGTGTAAGAAACTTATTCAAAAGAAAAAAACACTCTGGAGTTACTAAAACAGTTTCTTCTAAAATAAGATACGATTGCAGTTTTTTAAGCTTTAGGGCGAGCAACCGCTCACGGGCGAGTTCGGCACTGAATAACGTTGAATGTGTTGTTTGATCTTTGACACACGGTATCTGCTACTTGATTCCACTTGGCCAAAGGATTTATTTAGACAGTTGGTTCAATGGACGCTTTTTTTTTCTTTGAAGATTTTAAAGTTGGTAGAATTGTAAGCTGTTAACTGAATTCGTTGTGTAAACAAACGTGGTTAAGTTCATGCCTGATTGATGTTGTTAAATGCGGAGACTAGTACTTCTTGGGGCCTTCTTCTATGTTTGCCAAAAGATGTAAAGCCATATAATAAACATGTTATAATCCTGTGAGTCCACAACATTGTGACCATGTAATGACGTAAATCGTGGTAAATAAGAGTCTACACCACGGCAAACACATGGACATTTGTTTCTTACCACGGAAATTAATCATAAATATTACAATTTCCTTGAATGTGATTGGTTCATAGCCCCCCGATTAATCATTAACTGGACACCTATTGTTCTGTAATCGGATACTTCTTTGTTGTGTAATCGGACAGTTGGCTTAACCAATCATAAGCAAGAGTGACATTTTAATGCACCAATCAGCGCCACACTGATTTTCAGTGAAGAAAAAAGAGTTTGTGGCATCTCGAAAGGCGACTTTTGCTAATTCTTGGACATTTTAACGTGGAAGGAACAGTTTGTCAGTCGAAGAACGTGAACAGTTACCATTGAACAAAAGAAGACAGAAAATTCTTGCCAATCAGACACATTTGTTGAGTTCACGACGTCGCCAGCTGCTAGCTGTGCTACAGACACTCTGCAAGGTGTGGCTCAATGAATGAACGACGTCAATTCATTTTAAAAATGATGTAAGAGTATGTTTGTTTTGATGGACCGTGATGGACAAACATTCCTTGAGAATTAAGCTGTCAAGAAATCGGTAAGTTTGGATTGCTTTTCCGAAGATACAGATTTTTTCAGTCTTGAATATTTCCTTTGAATGCCTTGTAAACTTCTTTGAAAAAATAAGCAAGTATTCTGAGTTTCAAAGCACCTGTTACGTTCAAAAATGCAAACCCGAAAAGTCGAAAGAAACTGTCTTTCAATTTGTGAGTTTGTGATGGGTTTACTGATTTTTACTGAGTGTACAGAACTTACATATTTCGACTTTTACTCCAAAAATCCGCATTCAACTCAAATCATTGGGTAAATTAGCTTCTTGTTTCTCTCAAGCGTTTTTAAGTTGATAAAAATGAGAGCTACATGACTACGAACAAGCGTGTAACGTTGTGTTTACAAACGCCGAGCCGTGTGTACGCGCATGTTAAAATCAATCGGCAATAAAATACTTTGTTTAAACTGCTTTGTTTGTATAGTACAGCATAAAACGCTGAAGCTATATGATCATTTCATTCTCAGAGGTTGTAACATTTATGATTAAACAAGAAAGTTTCGTTGTATTTCGCTGCAAAGCGTGACATGCTGGCGTCAGCATCGTTGTCTGGACTCTTATTTACAATGGTAAATCGACAAATCAGAGAGCGAGAAGCTAGTGTGTTGTGGTAGAATATTAAGAGCGAATTTTCCTAAACACCGGGTGAAATGAGAAAAATGTGGCACATCAGTCAAAAATCGGGGTTCTTCATATTTTGTCCAGAGATAGCCTATGGTGTGCCAATTACTCTCGTATATTTATTTTGTTCAAACAGTTTTAGAATTTCAAGAAAAAAGTTAAAACCGCTACGCCTCAAAATGACTAAAATGAAAGGAATTAATAGGACCACAAAAGCCTTCGCACGCGACCGCGCAACAAAATTCTGTTCTTAAATGTCTTCATCTATTGATTAAGAAGACATCCACGAGCAATTTGAGCATATAAATAGAATTATAGGTCAAATATTGAATTTCTGGTGTCGGGGCAAAGACAGCCCAAATTTCAATGCTCGCAAATCTCAGTTCAGAGCACTTTTTCAAAAAATCATTTCGATGTCCGGTATTACTCAGATTTGCACAAAAATTCGGTTGTTATATCTAGAAGTGTTGTTTTTATCAAGAATATAAAAATTAGTTTGGTACTTTTCATTACTCGAAAGAACTAACGCGGCTAATTTTGCCAAAATCACAACATCGACTTGTAAACAACGCGCAACGATCAATTCACACTTTCGAATAAACTCGAACAAAAACTTCGCCCTCTACCTCAAACTTGGCACAAAACTCTGTAGGAGACCTTATAATAAGTTTAACTTTCAATACCACCGGTTAACGATTGATTTATGTGGTTTTTTTCCTATCAAAATGCCTCTTCAACTCAGTGGTCGACAAGCGCTAACTGATCGCTTCACTTTCTTTGCCAATTTACGCCTCATTTCGCTTTATTCTGCTACAATATAGCACAAATATGTTTCCAAGGATGTCCCTGTCGCTTCAAGAGCTCTTTCTTGTAAAAAATAAAAGAGTCATGCAGTCAAAACATACGCGCCGACGTCGCCGTGGTTCGTTATTGTTGTCACGCAATCTTAAAACTCAGCGAGATATGTTTATTATATTTAGTTATACTGATATCCCTTGTTTGACCCAAAAATATATTAACTTTGTTTTGCCATTATCGCTAACGGGAATGAAAATGCGACATAAAACTTTATTATTTGGGTATCAAAGTGGCCAAATAATGAAAACAACAGGAACCATAAACTAGAATGGTTATGGCCTGAGTAATCAAAACAGCACGAAGGCAAAAGTAACTCTTCTGACTTGACATTGTACCGTACACGTCATTAGGAGCTGCAAGACAACTTTATAGAAAATATCCCCAAAATGTTTACCCCCCTCCCCCCATACCCAGAAACGGATTATTATATATTTTGGTCTCCCCCCTCCCCCTCTCTCTCTCTCTCTCTCTCTCTCTCTCTCTATTTGTACTTTACACCTTTGAGACTCCACTACGTCCCAACACAACCCACCGTCCCATACAATTTTGTCATAAACTGGCTTGGGGAGAAAAGTGCCCTTCCATTAAATCAAAAATCAAAAATTCCAAAAGCGGCAACTTTTAAGTTAAAAGCCCTGTATATATGAAAAAGGGTTGGCCCGGGGACCCTAGCCTGGGCGCGCCAACTATGTTCACACATTTTTTAATTATAAATCGAAGCGAGCGTGTACAAAGTGATATAAAGTTACAATAGTCTACTTGAAATAGTTTTAGTATGTACCGTAAGCACACCCATGCACTGCAGATAATCTTAAAGTTATATTTTCCGTTGTTCTTTCTTTTTTAATTGTACCAAAGAGAAGATATGAAGCCAGATTTGGAAACGAATTTCCTTTCAGAGCAGATAACAAATTATAAAAAAAGACTTGACGCACGTACCCGAACCAGCCGCAACAAATATACCAGTGCGGCGAAGGATTGCCCTAGAGAGCGCTTTGTTGATCCCGCGATCAGCCTTGCGCGATTTCCCCTTCTCACCATTCTGCATAGGCCCGCTGGAACTCGGCAACGCTGCGATCTTTTGCGCCAACCAATTCGCAAAGAATAGCGGTGTGAAGCGCAAATCGTCAATTTTGATATATCAGACGGCGGAGTAAATATCGACGCCCGTGCTAATATCAATTCAATTTCGGTCTCAACATCGCTTATCCCATCGCCTTTTTGTGCCCCGAAATATTCTTATTACAGGAAAAAAGAACTCCGCTTCTCAATTTGCCAAATCTGTTTTGAAAAACTAAAACCTTTATGTCACCGTTGCTATCTTTTCCTAACACCTAACGGCAGCTGCTTCTACAACCAATATAGGTATTCATTTTGGTGTGTTGGGAAAAAGTAAAACGGAAGTTGCCCCGCCCGACCCCGCCTTTACGAGTCCTTTCATTTTCTTTTTTTCCCCTCGGCACTGAGTAACAAAACAAGGCGGCCACTGAATAGAAAGAAAAATACGGAAAATAAACTAGTGATGTAAATTTGAGAAGAGGTCTTATTAGAGCCGAGAAAAAAAAAAGAAAAAAAAAAACACAACACAACACAACACAACAGGGTGTCTGAATGAGTGAATAAATGCAATATTTGTATAAGTCATGCGCTTCACGAACAGATAAAACTCTCAAGAGACAGTCACATAAATAAAGATTTCTTGCCAGTTAGGCCAGTAATAAAATGTACATATCACTTGCTTGTCAGTTTCTCATTAGATCTGTGTGCAGTTCATTAAGCCGGATCCGGTAAAATAACTCGTTTTGGTAAATAAAGTCAGCTCAGTTTAAAATCCAGGAGCCACTAAAAGCTACTGATCTTATCATGTTTTATTTGTGTATAAAAAAATATTTCTTGGCCAGATAAGTAATCATGTATCATTTCAAGTACAAATTCTATTGTTGTTGTTGTTTTCATTATTTGGCCACTTTGATACCCAAATAATAAAGTTTCATGTCGCATTTTCATTCCCGGTAGCGATAATGACAAAACAAAGTTAACATATTTTTGGGTCAAACAAGGGATATCAATGTAACTATAAAATATAATAAACATATCTCGCTAAGTTTTAAGATTGCGTGACACCAACAACGAACGCACGGCGACGTCGGCGCGTATGTTTTGACTGCATGAATCTTTCATTTTTTACAAGAAAGAGCTCTTAAAGCGACAGGGACATCCTTGGAAACATATTTGTGCTATATTGTAGCAGAATAAAGCGAAATGAGGCGTAAATTGGCAAAGAAAGTGAAGCGATCAGTTAGCGCTTGTCGACCACTGAGTTGAAGAGGCATTTTGATAGGAAAAAACCACATAAATCAATCGTTAACCAGTGGTATTGAAAGTTAAACTTGTTATAAGGTCTCCTACAGAGTTTTGTGCCAAGTTTGAGGTAGTAGGCGAAGATTTATTTGAGTTTATTCGAAAGTGTGAATTGATCGTTGCGCGTTGTTTACAAGTCGATGTTGTGATTTTGGCAAAATTAGCCGCGTTAGTTCTTTCAAGCAATGAAAAGTACCAAACTAATTTTTATATTCTTGATAAAAACAACACTTCTAGATATTACAACCGAGTTTTTGTGCAAATCTGAGTAATACCGGACATAGAAATGATTTTTTGAAAAAGTGCTCTGAACTGAGATTTGCGAGCATTGAAATTTGGGCTGTCTTTGCCCCGACACCAGAAATTCAATATTTGACCTATAATTCTATTTATATGCTCAAATTGCTCGTGGATGTCTTCTTAATCAATAGATGAAGACATTCATGTGTAGAGTTTCGTTGCGCGGTCGCGTGCAAAGGTTTTTGTGGTCCTCCAAATCCTTTCATTTTAGCCATTTCGAGGGGTATGGCGATTTTTCAAAAAATTCACGAAATGAAAAAGTTTCCGGACAAACTAAATATACCAGAGTAATTGGCAAACCATAGGTTATCTATTGACAAAATAAAAAGAACCCCGAATTTTGACTGATGTGCCACTCCTCACCCGGTCAGAAAAGAAAGTCGCTCTTAAAGAGCCTGTCTCAACCATGATCCTTCGCGCGCTCTGGCGCCATTTTCGACTTCACGGAAATTCGGTTTTTCAAGTGTTTGATGACAATCCGATTGAATCCTCTTCCATCAATCAGCCGATCAATGAATAATCAAGCTAATCTTACAACTAAATAGTTCTATAATCTTTCTACCCATTTTTTTGGATTCATTTGTGTTTTGTACCGAGGTATTTTCAATATGTATAATGTTCACCGTACCGATCAACCCGCGGCCAAACAGCCGCGGAGAGGCAGGCCACCAAGAGGCGAAAACATACACCAAAGGGAAGGAAGGAAGCCACGGGATGGAAAGAACAAACTCACAGGAGGTTCGCTCGACTCTTATTCCATCAATTAAGCGCCATCTCGGATGTTGAAGCTAGTGACCAGGTGCTGCTGTCGACTGCGTGCTTAATACATATATCGCGGCCTTCAAAGGTCAGAGTGGATTTGTGTCTAGTTTCTTGACTCAGTGTGTGGAAATATAAGTGCTTCTAGTTATTTTCATTATTTCCGTGGTTGTTTTCGCTGTTTGTGATGAACCTCGAAATACGTCTGCCAGAAGAACCGCCTCAACGCAAAAATTATGTCATTTACCGACAGGACACAAGACTGACAGAGATACACAGGAAAATCATTCGGATGAGCCTCCAGTAAGGTTCAGAAATGGAAATTCATCTTGCAAATCAACCGAGGTTATGGATGTGATTTCCAAAGTAGTTTTTGTCGTCCGATCTTCGATATAGAATTTCGGTTGGAAATGCGCTAATTAGACATTCAGAATCAAAGGCACATCTTTTTGGCTCAGCTCAGTCAAAGTCAACACAGAAAAATTACCTGAAATTTAGGTCCAGTGGTTCAAGATTTATCTTTCAAATTAACCGAGGTTTTAAATGTCATTTTGAAATCTGTTTTCACGTGTTTAGACATAAAATTTTCATTTGAAATGTACTAATCAAATATTCATAATCGTGCGTGTGAAAATGTCTAGACCACAACTTTTGATAACAATATTAGACGCGCGCAGTTAGTTGCAGGAAATACAGTGTCTTCGCTGTGCAATGCTTCAGACTCGACGATTGACCACAGATAAAACGACGATTGCCATTACTTTCTTCAGGGAAATCGTCCGCTTTCAGTGCAATGAAGCTGTACAAAGAGTGTTGACGTCACACGCCAAATGTAAACAATAATATACGCGCGCGAAGGATCACGGTTGAGACAGGCTCTTTAAACTTACGAAAAAATAACTGTGGCAACACGCGTGCTCTGGTTTGTTCGGAAACCCTTTTAAAATATAACACTATTAAATTAGGTACAAAGACACAGAATTTGTTTTCTTAAAACCGTTTTCACAAAGTAGTGCAGAGACACGAAAAGTTCAACCACGTGATGCCTCTCAAACAAGAAATGACAAATGCTGGAAAAAAGAATACTCGAGACCAACACGGCTCACTATGTAGTACTTACATGATGCATCTCTTCTCAACGTGATTACGTGTCGTTATCCAGTTCTTTATATTCAAAACTTAATCTTTATCAATACTTATTTGATCTATTTTTAGTTGGTTTTAGGAGCTGACTATTTGAAAGCGTGTTGTATTGCAAAAAGAAACTAGAATAAAAAAAGCTCAACCCAAGTTCTCCCCCTCTCCCAAGTGGAAGATGTATAAGTAAAATAGTGAGAACTGATATTTTAATCAGCTTTCATCAGGCAAGGTATCAGAAAACTAAAGGAGAAAACCACAGTTGATCAACCTGGGAGTAAAAGGGTCAACAGGTAGAAGCTAACATAAAAACTGTTCCTGTTGCTTCATCAAGTTGCGATTGACGGTGTTTATTTGGTTAATGCGCTACGCCTAGGCACAGCGAACCCCAACACTGATGGGCTTGAAAGTTGAGATTAGATGACATATAATTTAGCCATGCATGTAACCCACGTTTGTTTATCTAAATTACACTTTATTAGAATTTTTTTTCACCGAGGTAACAACCTGACAAAATTGTTAGGATTTAGTGGAAATAGTCTAAAGGTTGATTGGTCACACTTACTTGGGGAAATTTTGAACACTGCTTTGTACCGATTGAAAGCTTTCTTTAAATCATCACATTTATAGAATCACATTTATAGAATCACATTTATAGAATACTTGGAGACCTTTGTAAAAATGAGTAAAACTTTATTTCTCTCTCTCTCTTTTCTTTCTTTTTTTTTTTTTTTTTTTTTTTTTTGCTTTTGCTTTTTTTGGCTATTACACCAATCTCAATTTCACGGAAATCCAAGAATTATGAAAAAACCTGGAATAAACTCGAGAACGACAAACACAGACCTATAAAGTCGAGCAAACCGCCACGAAAGGATGTGAGTGCACAAAACAAAACCCACAAGGACTCTTTTAAGGAGAAAACCAAAAATCTCTGGATAATTTAGCGCAACAAGGAAAGGGCAGCCGACTTTTTCGGAGTGACAAAAAGCGGAACACTCTGTCACCATAGTTCTGCAGCAGGAAAACAAGTCGAAAAGGCCATCGCACCAATCAAAGTTATCACTTCACCATTTTTAAACCAAAACGCAAAGGAAGAGGAAGGCAGCCACAAAGATATGAACAAACTTCAAGACGCCACACATTTACCTACAAAGTTGCCGGTGTAACAGGCTTTTTTGTCCCCTTGGCCAGGATGTCCCCCCGGACATTTTGGCCCGGGCTGAAATGTCCGGCCGGACATTCTGGCCCAGGCAAAATTGTCCCCCTCTGGTCTTAAATGTCCCCCTCTCCAAGTTTATCAAATTTCCATATTTTTTGAACAGAGAGATCAATAAACTGTCATTGTTTAGCAAACGAACTCATCGAATTAAACAAATCAAACGAGCGGTTTTGTCAATTGTATGACGAAAAATATACTAACTACTGTGATATTTTAAATTATGATAGACTTTATATCAAGTTATATATAACATACGTTTGCATATTACTACCCAAAAGAGTGTATTCTGCATCTGATTAGAGACTTTACTGCAAAAATGTACTTGGGTGGTAACACTAAAGAGTCCCAGCTGGATGTAATTACACATCTCTATTGTCACCATGTTTATTTTAGATTTCGGGAGCCCGCTTACAAATCCGACACAGTAGTTCGTTTGATTATGAACACGGTAGTTAACTATTCTGTGTGTTTAAGTTCGGTATGGAAGATTAGTGCCTCAAACTCAGGCACTGACGAAACATGACTCACCAAACATCTAGATCAGATAATAGCCGACAGGCAGGCACCTGTTGTGTAAGAGCTGTTTCGTACGTAAATTACTCCAAATAGTCTGACCAAGAGAAAGTTACCGTTTCTCCAGTGGTCTTAAACTGTTATGAGGTCTTTATGAGTATCCTTTCTTGTTAGAACCCATTTTAACTATTAAAAGCACCTTTCCGAACAGGGGACATTTTAGACCAGCGAGGACTGGAGACTGGAATGTCCGGCCGGACATGCTGAAATGTCCGGGGGACATTTTGGCCCGGGCTGAAGTGTCCGGCCGGACAGAATTGTGGGGGGACGTTTCAGATTGGGGCACCGGAACAAACAAGGACTAACATCGGTGTGCAGAACCACACCCAGGACTCTGGCGTGTAAAACACGTGGAACAAACTAAACCAGGAGGTAACATTTCCACCTGTGACCAGCCCACTTGGATGGGTTCCCCCACTTCCATTAAAAACGAAGAAAACGAAAGCGGATGGGAAACAAAATGGACGAAATAGTCAAAGGCAAACTACTTGTGCACACCAACGCCGAAACCGCAGCAAAATATATACAATGCGCAAACTGCACAAGCCGACAACACCACCACACATGTCGCGCAGTCAACCACAGTCGAAGTGCCTACAAGAACACAAAAAGGGAACATTGCGCAGAAAAACACTTCGACACTTACTTTTAAAGCAACATTACCACCTGAGGATCAAAGCGAGGTACCACCTGAAGATCAAAGCGAGAAACCGCCTGATCTTTTCGAAATCAACACTTCCGGAATCCTGGAAGAAAACTACGCCCCTATTGAGCCGCTTGAAGCCTCATCTACTGAGATCAAAAAGGATAGCGCGAAGACGCCGCTGAAATCATCACCTCATGGTACAGCGAAAAACAAGTTACAAGACGACAAACTCCATACAGAAACACAAATTTTGCCAAAGAGCAATGAAAGCTCTTGCCTGGAAACCACTGAATCACCTGCAACAATGTACACTGCGCAAACTACACAAGCTGACATCACCACGACACATGTCGCGCAGTCAACCACAGTCGAAGTGCCAACAAGAACACCAAAAGAGAACACTGCGCTGAAAAGCACTCCGACAACTAACTTAAAAAAAGCATTATAGCCTGAAGACACAACCAGACTAAGTATCCATCCAATCGACGCATTCCCCCAAAACCTGAGCCTCGATCCTTATAGATATGTGGTGATTGTCGATGAAAAAAAGCATTCCTTTCATGTTGATGGCAAGGAGCCCCCTCTTCTTAAAAAAGTGATTATTAACGGTATACATGATGGATCATTCGCCCCTATTGAGCCTCTTAAAGGCTCATCGGGTGAGAACAGGGAGGATGGCGCGCAGACAACGAGCAAACTACCACTTTTATGTTACAAATTACAACCTCAAGTTAGAGGAATTCATGGAACAGGACGACGTACTCATGAAAGGAACACAAAGATTCCCAAACAGCAATCAACGTTTTTTCATGGAAACCACTGAATCATCGACAACAGAGAGTTAATGGAGGTTAACACCTATGACTCTGGATTGGGGCCGACTTCACCTAACCGGGCATGGGAAACGTTTTCTCAAAAACTGAGCCTCGCTCCATATAAACATGCAGTCATTCTAAATGGAAAAGAGCATCTTTTTAACGCTGATGGCGTAGAGCCCCTTGATCTTGCCAAGACCAGTATTAACGGCACTATTAGACCGCTTGAAGACTCATCCGAAATCAAGGAGGATGCTGTGCAGGCACAGACTAATTTATCATCTTATGATACAGCGGAGGCGACGTGGAGGACAAAGGGGGATGCAACTCAAGTGAAAATTGCAGGAAACAAACAATATGCGGACGTTACGGTACGTAAATGTAAAGAACGTTGAGCATCTGAATAGCCAAAGCCACAGTCGGAACACGTGACCCAACGCGTGCCTCGTACAGCTGATGAACAAGGAACAGCAAAAAAAGCCGAGGTGCACGTGACCTAAGGCACGCCGCTTCTACACGCCGTGTGCCTTGGGTCACGTGTACCTCGGCTTTTGTTGCATCCTCGTTCCCAAGCTTTTTTCCCTACCCTGGGAACGAGGATGCTCTGCAGTTGCTGCTCCTTGTTTGTCAGCTGGAAGCGGCTCGTAACGACAAACAAGGAACAGCACCAGAGGCCAACGGACAGAGTAGCGCTTTGGTTTGCGCACCTTTTAATAGTGCGTGTAGTAATAATTCTCCCGCCGCTCTACCCAGTTGAAAGATTATACGTTTTATGTAGATTCCTCTCACTGTCATAGTGTCTTTCTAATTAGTTATAACTAATGTATATTGAGTTATATTTAAAATGAAATAGATCACAATCCAAATTCTTCTGTAGACAAATGTTTGAGATAGCGCAATAAGTTAATGAAGTGTACCGTGAACCTGATGATCATTCCATTAATGCATTGTGCTCGTCCAAGTGGTAATACTCCGCCCTGTGTATATGTTGTTTTTTCTCGGCCAGAAGCCTCAAAACTGGTTAGTTCACTTTCAGATTGTCTCTGAAAGTGAACTGACTAGTTTTAAAGCTTCTGGACCAGATAAAACCATTGAAGTTGCGCCACCTAACGCCGGACTTTGGGCGAAAAAAATGCTAGACAGCATTAAACGGAGGCCACGTGCAAGAGAAAGGGAGGCGCGACTGAAAAACACAAAGAAACCGCCCGACATGCAGCCGTGTGCCTTGGGTCACGTGTACCTCGGCTTTTGTTGTATCCTCGTTCCCAAGCTTTTTACCCTACCCTGGGAACGAGGATGCTCTTCAGTTGCTGTTCCTTGTTTGTCAGCTGGAGGCAGCTCGTAACGACAAACAAAGAACAGCACCAGAGGCAGACGTACATAGTAGCGCGTTTGGTTTGTACACCTTTTAATAGTAAGTGTAGTGATATTTCTCCCGCCGCTTTGCCCAATTGAAAGATTATACGTTTTATGTAGATTCCTCTTACTGTCATGGTGTCTATCTAAATCATTATGAATTACAATTAAGAATGGCCGAGAGGTTCTTATCTTTGGATGATAAGGATGTAGACAATTTTATTGAAGTGGAAGAAAACACCAATACAAAGAAAAAGACAGAACTCGACGTAGCGCTTGTAAAGTCATTCAGCGCGAAAGAGAATGGACGTCGGCTGATTGAAGAATTATCTCCTCAAGAACTGGATTCGCATCTCTGCAGATTTATTTTAGCTGTGAGAAAAAAGAACGGTGATAAGTATGAGCCAACAACTCTACGGGGATTTATCTCTTCTGTTGACCGTTACCTGAAGAAGTTTCGATACAGCAAGTCCATTATTACGAGACAGAACTTCAACACAGTCAGGAATAGAAACATTGACTATTTGCCAGTTTCCATTTGCATTTCTTTATTCGTAATGGGAAACGTTTTTGCGACTTAATTCGCCTACGGCCTGAGTTCCTGTAAATGTTTTCCTTTTTGGCTTCCTATATATGTTTGTCTGTTTGCTTTTTGGCTTTCTATATATATATATATATATATATATGTATGTATGTATGTATGTATGTATGTATGTATGTATGTATGTTTTTTTTTTGGCTATTGCTATACTCTGCCACTTGACTGACCTGATCAGGTCTTATCTAATTAAATTAATAAGTGTTATCTGCTAGATTAGCTTCTGCTATTCAGATAGCCTGTACCCTACTTTTTGTTATCATATCTGTATGGTAATTATTATTTATTACTATTGGTGGTACGAATAAAGAGTTGTTGTTGTTGTTGTTTGCCTGTTTTCAGGTTTTAATGTTGTTGTATCGCGCAATAAAATTGATTGTCATTCATGCATGGTATTTATTGTTTATAAAATAAACAGAATAATACATGGACGCTTGGAGATATGGAATTTATCTTCTCGTGTTCATCTCGATATCTCACTCGTTCGCTTCGCTCACTTGTGAGATATCGAGATGAACACTTGAAGATAAATTCCATATCTCCGCGCGCCCATGTATTATTCTCTATATCCAAATACTTAACAGCATTATTCACTATATATTTCCGAGCTATAACAAACAATCCAGTTAGATGCGACCACATGATTCTTGGTGAGGTCATTACTTGTTTCAATCTATCAAATTGACTTTTCTTTTTCACTAAAACTTACCGGCATGCTTGGTTCCCCGAAAGATTCAAATCTGTCCACAAAGAACGTCCGAAAAGAGAGAACAAAAATAAAAGTGTTATAATATGTGCGAAGGTTTATAATACGGCATGGCACGGCTTGTCACCGCATGATCTGATAACGCACGGAATTTGATCAGTTTTCCGACCAATTGCGAAACAGCGAGTAAACTGATAAAACTTTAATTGCGTCTCATATTTAAAATATCGACGAACTAAGTTCCTCTCATGCTGTTACATATTTCATTATTTGTAGCACTTTGATGGTCTTTTGCACCAGTCCTTCTTCGTTTGTGGGGATATTATGAGATTTCGTGACTTTGCGATGGCCACAACTTAGGTCACGCAATCATTGCAGATTAGGCACGAGAGAGCATCAGTTACTAGCGGTAGTCAGCTAATGATGTCCATTTTCCTTGCGTACTTTGGTAGTATCAATTGGATTGAATAATTTACTTAAATACGATAATAAAATCAGCGGAGCTGGTGAGGGGGAGCTCTTCTGTTTTCGATTATGAGTATAAGTCCCTCCCCCTCCCCTCAATTCAATGTTGGCTCGTGGTGCCAGCTGTGAGCCAAACCATGCTCAGCTACCCAACATTGAATAGGGGGGAGGGGGTAAACTTGAAATCGTCCCAACAATTTTGACCATGATTGTGTTTGTTCTGCAGAAGTAAAATCGCTGTTTAAGGCTCTTGGACTGAGGGAACGGGAAATATTTTGACACGCCTTGGCAGATATTGTCACAAGAAATCATTTTACGTCTAGTTTGTAAAAAATAGAAACGAGAAACTGTCCGCTGTCAGAAAATAGGGCCCACATTAGGCTTCTTAAAGGTCTGGTGACAGGAAATTTATATATGTTTAAGTAGTTACATTTTACAGTAAGACGATTGACTGTATTGAAAAGATGCTAAACATATTTAGTGTAAAGGAAAATGGATCCTCGTTAAATTTCCTACTTGAAAGGGAGTACGTATTCACGTAGCCGAGTCTGGTACCGGGGTGCAGCTGTTTAGTGGCGGAAATTCACCGTTACGGCGGAAATTCACTATTCTTCATCAAATCCTGTAAGAAAAAGAAACCAATTTTTTTGATCAGAAGAAAAAACGAAATAATTATGAAATAAGTAAAAAAGCAAAACGAGCAAAAAATACTTACAACATATGCTTGTGCCATTTTCTTTTTTTTTTCTCTCGTCTACTTGATTCAGCAACAGCGTGATAAAACAAAACAACCCCTATTCATGCGCTTTTATATCGGAGTAACGCTAACCAGTAAACTTGACTGTTTTTACAGCTTTTCAAGTATTATTTCGATTTTTTGTCGACTCTCAAGGGAAGTTAAGTAATACCTTTTCATCTTGTGCAATAATTTCACAACATATCCTCAACAATGGCTTACCACGTGGACATGGGAGAAGATACTCGAAACACAGAGACTTTCGCATTCCATGTCAACGATTCGTATCTTGTAATACGCTAATGTTTTGTGAATGTGTCTGACATGTGTAAACATATGTAAACATCGATTTTTAGAGATAAACATATCCTTTTCTGAACTCATTAAAAAAAGATCAACCTTAACCCCTGTTTTTGTTCTCGGACTTGTAAGTCTCTGGGGTCAGCAACGTACGACCTGATTTTGATAATTTCACAACATATCATCGAGCATGACTTACCACATGGACATATGATCATACAGTTGCTAACGTAGACACGTACACAACACTGTAGTTACTTATTTAAAACTTCCTGGCCAAGGGGGCGCTTAATTGAAGGAGGGCCCTTAACATAAAACATGATTTCAGATATTTTCATTGTGCAAGATACTGTTCAAAATTGAAAAAAATCAAAGTAAAAATACACTTTTTTTGCAGTGTAATGATTTTTACAGCCTAATTGCTGCAGTAATTATTTCAACGTAAACAGTACATAACTTATTTTAGTTATCAGCCATCACTGAAGTATGTTGTTAATCTTGTACTGTGTGTATTTTGGGGGAGGGGGGGGGGGGGTGCTTAATCGAGGGATCGAGGGCACTTATCTGAGGGTGGGCGATTAATCGAGGAAATATGGCATGTTTTACCTTTGATAAAACACATGTCATGGTCACACCATAAAGCTGTGCTCTTTCTTTCGAGAGCGGAGCGTATATTCACAAACTTTCTGTCAGGAATGTCAAACTAAATGTGAAACTGTGTCGCCTATCTGCCAGATGCTGCGGCAAAGTGTGGATATATCAGCCAGGAGGCTGAAGAGGAGCAAATTTCCAAATACAACCAATGAATCAGCAAAGTTCACAGCTGCATTATTATTGCCTTGATTCACCACGTGCGTTTTGCTCTAGATCGCTGCCCTAAGTTGAATACTTTTTCAATTTCCTTCCTTTGTTTGGGTGGGGGGGGGGGGGGAGCATCAAAGCGTTGCAACCACAAAAACGGCTGCGACCAGACCATCTGACAACCAGGCTAAACAAACTAAAGAAAATGGGGGGGGGGGGGGGGGGGGGGGTTTGTACGGTAGGCGGAAAGTTCTCATCTCACCAAATCACGCCGACAGCTCCTTCTCTTATGTAGTTTAAGTCTGCGTATCGCTGCCCTACGCCAAACACTTGTCTTCGCACTATCTGTAGCCGATCCTCTCGCCGCCACATTTGAGTTCACTCACTATTCTCCAGGCCGAGGCTGTCAGATTGAGGACGAGTTTTACCAGGCCCCATCGACAGAGCTGAATGACGCATTGCGCATGTCGGTGATGTCATCAAACATGGCGTCCCCAGTGCGCTTTAGACAAGCGTGGCAGAAATGTTTATAAAGTGAATTTTAATACTACATCAACTCCTCTATTCGGCACACTAAAACTAAATCTTACAAGTTTAAAAGTGAGCTTAACAGACGGCCTTCATTTCACTCGCATGTCGCTTCAACCCGCTTCAGCCGTACATCCAGGGTTAATGCGCGCTTCTCTGCATGACTTATGAGAGGCGAACAGAACGAGAGAACATTGGGTTGGACCTCCTCGAGTGGTAAAAGCAAGCACAGGAGCCAGGCGATGCTTCGTGATTGTTCGTCTGACAGTCACAAAGCCGGTCCCCCTGGACGTTTCTTTAGTCTTTCCGTTCTCTCTGGCGTGCAGAAGACTCTGTCAGTGTATACCTCACCAGGCTCGTAGTATGCAAGAAAGCTCCAACAAGCGGCAGTAGGAAATCGGTACGCCGAGATATCTTGTTCCAAAGTCGTCCACTAATGTCAATTTGCTGTTGTTAAGTGCACGAGTCGAATTTCCTTAAACCCACCCGTTTGAAATTTTTACAAACCGAATTCTGATAGAAGATGAGCTCCTTCGTCTAATGACGTAAGAAATAACCTTAAACCCTAAATACCGAGCTTAACCTCGGCGTTTTTTTTCACTTTTTGGGGTCCCGGCCATTTTAAATAGCCCACAATTTTGCCCGCGTTCCATACCGCTGACTTTGTGCGGCTGCGCAATGCGTTATTCAGCTCTGTCGGCCCATCTGTACATATTAAATGTAAATAGTCTAGTTTAGATCTTATCTAACATTGTAATAAATTGATGGCAGAGCAATATGTTTATCGAGTTTTGTTCGACGCCGGGCATCGCGCATACATTAACACGTGGAGAACTGGGGCGACTATAAAACGATACTTAGCATATTTTCGGATGAGTGGATCGCGTAGAAGCATTTCAGTTTGTTTCTTCACTTTGGGGAGATTTGTAATATTTCACGTTATTTTAAGCGAACCGAATGGAAAGCGTTTGCTCGTTTCCACAACATTCGAAGTCATCCGAAGCGTTTGCTCAATTCAACAGCATTCCAAGTCGATATTTCGAATCTACTCTGGTTGGGTCAGTGCGTCACACACTAGCTAATCGAAGTTGTGTATTTGTAATATTTCAAGTTATTCGAAGCAAACCGAATCGAAAGCGTTTGCTTTGTTTCCCCATTCGAGGTCATCCGAAGCGCTCGACCCAACAGCATTCCAAGTCGTTATTTCGAATCGGCTCTGGTTGGGGCGAAACGACTTTGATTCGGGGCGAAACGACTGGGGGCGAAACTACTTCGGGGCAAAACGACCGGATACCGTCGGCCCCATCCCGAGTCGGAAAATCCGAGCCTGTGTACAGCCGTCCAATTCTCTTCCTACCTCGGAAAGAAACGTCTGTGTTTGTGTTCTGTAATAATCAGCTCGTGCTGTCTCATAACTAAGGATGCTCGGCGATCTATGTAAATATAGCTTGTTCCAGGCTCTCAGAAACATGGAAAAAGCGAGAAAGTCTGGGGGGAAGGGAGACGGGGAGGACAAGGGGAAACAATACACAAAGTAACGAAAGTTTGAGATTGTGCATTAGTTTTCAGACTCTTGGAAGACGTGAAACATGCGAAAGACTGGGAAGATAAAGTTTCTTCTGTTGAGGGGGGAGGGGACGGGATCAATTCCTTCGGGAGCAGACAAAAAGTATATTAATAAAACAACAACAACAAAAAATAAGAACAAGAAGAACAAGAGTAGCAAGATGACCATGAAGAGAAATAAAAATTAAAAACAATTGTTTCGGTATCAGATGATGACAAAGTCCACTCTCCCACCCAGAGCTCTTCTTAGAAGCCAAATACGTCACAATCCGTCACAAACGAATTAGAACAAGTGAAGTCACTTTTAGCTGAGTGAAGATCGCCCGTTCGTAAACATGGATGGCTCTTTACTGATGGACGAAGAGTACTTTTGGTACTTATTTGTGATTGTAACTCTGCCATTTCTGGCACATGGTGAGTAATACTTACTGTACGTATTCTGTGGACGGAGCGTGTCAGCTGATTTAGCGAGCGCGAAAAGTATTTGCTGGAGAGTATTGTCACTGAGCTAAAGTTTGTCGGTAGTTTGAAGCGACTCCAGAAATTAATCTAAATTTACCTACCGCAGACAAAAAGAAAAAAAAAGTCCAAATCTATAAACTATTTAAGAATTGGTTCACGCTTAGCATGCGTCCGTCTATCGAGTTATGGATGCACGCGGGAAGTTGGGAGAGCACAAGAGAAGCGTAAGAGTTGCTCGAGGCGTAGTCGAGAGCAACTCTAACTTCACGAGTGCTCTCCCAACTTCCAAAGTGCATCCATAACTTGATAGACGCAGAGCTAAAAGCATGAACCAATTCTTTTATAACATAGGCACACGAAATTACGAGCGAAAACAAATATTCATTTCTGATTGAATGCAAAATTCTCTTTCGACGCGCAAAAGGAAAAACAAACTCTCTCATTGGCTGATTGAAAACATTTCTGTCATCTAAAAGTTGATGAGAGTTGATGAAAAAAATGTCGTTTAATCGGCGAAAACACTGAAAGTACTGTTAACAAGGGGTGGTGAAAGCCAGCAGTCTGCGGTGACTTTAGAATTTGTGACGATGTAAATGTTGTGAACGGTGCATTGTTGAAGATGAATCCAGGAAATTCAAGTCGCCGCTTCAAAACAACGTGAGATTCACCTTGAACTATGGCAGACAATGCGGGTCTGGAAAAGCAAAGTGATCCGTCGAAGAATGTGAACAATCACCATGAGCGAAAGAGATAGAAATGTTTGCCAAGCGGACTTGTTTGTTATTCAAGCTGCCAGCAAACTGTACTGTAAACACCGCAAGTATAGCGGCTCTCGGAATGAATGAACGCCGTTTCATTTCAAAGCCATTGAAGGCTTGACGGATATTTATTTTTGCTGTGATGGATTTCACCGTCCATGAGAATTAAGCCGTCGAAAAGTAGGTGAGTTTTGATTCATACAATTTTCTGTGCCGACCGTTGAAATACAGAAAATTTCAGACTCGATTACTGATTTCCTTTGGGTGCCGGTTTGACTACATGTAGTACTAGAAATACGATAATCGCAGATATCCCCTTGCTCTGCAGTGGGTTTTCGGAAACCGGAATTTTTGTTTATTTTCAATCCGGTTACATTTTATCCTTGAATACAGTGTGCCAACAAACACGGCGAGAAAACTTCACAGCATGTGTCAGACTGTCAGCGAAATTTATATGCAAATGTGTCAGGATTCGGATGACACAATCTTGCACGAAGGCACTCTGAAATAGGTTTGAAAACTAGCAATAAGATCACAATATAATCCTACTTGGCCTTCATCACAGTTCCCGGGGCATAATAATAACACGACTTTAAAATAGCATAAGCGTACTGTACGTTAATTGATGTAATTTCTCAAAACTCAAATGAAAGCCATAGCTTTAGTTCTTTTCCAGCAAAGGAAACAAACCCAAAACACTATTGTTTACGTCTTCAATGCTTTCAAAATACACTGTATAAAGCAGTGCTCATACACTACGAAAATTCCACTTTCCATTTTATTGTGCGTCGTCATCTTGTCAAAACTTGGATTCTGAAAACTACATTCCTGTTATTGTAAAAGGTGAAGTTTGCCACGACGATTGTTCGATTTCCACCAACCGTTGTTTCCTATCTCTTTCTGAAGACGTGTCTGCGTTTTAACACAATACTGGCGTCTGGGATTGTGTTCAGGTCGGCCAGTCGATGCCTTAAAACTCCGTTTCACGGCTACTAAGCTTGCCTCCCATACACTGGCACTCCCATACGCTTTTTTTTTCTTTGAAGATTTTAAAGTCGGTAGAATTGTAAGCTGTTAACTGAATTTGTTGTTTAAACAAACGTGCGTAAAGGCCCGGTCAAACGGTGAATGATAGTTAACAATTATTCGCCGAAGTGGAGGTGAATAGCGGTGGATATTATTATTGGTAAATATCCACCGCTATTCACCGACACTGAGGCGAATAATTGTTTTAGTATATACCACATAAGTTTAATAGCCAACTCCCAAATAGCTATTTTATTTCCGACAAAAGTAGGCAAAAATTGGGTTCGTGCGCCATTTTGTTTTACCGGAAGCCGCCGGGACGTGATAGTACTTGATTAACAATTATTCGCCGAAGTGGAGGTGAATAGCGGTGGATATTTACCTCGCCGAAACGGCTACACAGCTGCAGCGCAACTTGATTGAGCAGGTGCTCTTGTCAATATGATTATTAAAGGCGAGATCAAACGGTGATGATAGTCGATGATAGTTCAAACTATCACGCACGTTTGAACACAAAATATCATGAACTGTAATGCACTATCATGGATTAGTATTTATTATATACATACTGAGACATACTCACGAAAAAGCCATATCGTAAAATTTTGTACGCAAATGAGTTCTAGCCAATGAGAGGCCGCGAACGACGCTTTTCACACGTGAAAAAAATCGTTCGTCCAATCACCAGCTGCGAACGACAATTTTTCACTACTTTTAAAGGGTTTCCCGGTCCCATGATAAATGTCTCAGTATGTATATAATAAACAGAAAACATAATGGAAAGTGCTTTGTACAGTTTTTATTCACTCGTTGTTTCGTATCATAAAACTCACTCGCTCGCAAAGCCTCGCTCGTTCGTTTTATGATACTTCACAACTCGTGAATAAAAACCGTACGCGCGCACTTTCCATGAAGTAATCTCTATTTATTATATGGCACTGATACTACGCACGCTACGATTGGTTAATTTACCGGTCCATACTTTCCTGTACGGACCGCAAATTGATTTTACGCACGTTCTGATTGGTCAATTTTACCGGTCCATAACTTACTGTACGGACCGCAAAATTAGTTTGCACATGTGGATCGCAAATGATTACTCGAAAAGTTGCTAAACGTTTGTCATAAAAGGCCAGGAAGTGCAATGGGAAGTTTAAACGTTCCGGATACTCACTGTTAAGTTATGATAATCGGGGAAAGTTTACAATCTTGGAAAATGACCGTTACGAAGAAGGAAAACGTCCGAGGAAAAAATTGCTTGCGACCTCAGCCGTCATTGACAACAAGTGCTGCAGAGTATGGAGGGTTGTTTCACTCCTGTTTTAAAATTTGCACACTTGCCAGGAAGAAAGTGGAAAGCGAACAATCACCGTGAACAGTTATGACTAAAACCGTGCAAGAATCAAGTTTTGCAGACATGTTTGCTCGTCATGGCGCACTGTGAAGACTGTAAATAAATTTCTCACAATGCACGAGAACTCTGTATTTCGAAATCACTGACTGGGACAAAAACGCCGTGGTGATTTGAGGACGTTTATTTTGCTGGAAGAAACCTAAACGCTCCACGAGGAGGCAGGAAAATTAAGCGGTGAGTTTTGAATAATATAACTTTCAACGATGTGTCGGTCGCAGTTTGTGATGAAATGATTTTCTTTTAGTGCCATTTTGCCTTCTACATTATTGTACGTGTAAGAAACTTATTCAAAAGAATAAAAAATACTCTGAGTTACAAAGCAGTTTCTTCTGGAAAGAGATAAGACTGCAGTTTTTTAAATCTTTAGTGAGCGAGCAAGGGCGAGTTCGAGTCGTTCACCGAATAAAGTTCACTGCAGTGTCGTTGTTTGACACACGCTATGGGCCATTTCATTCAGCTCAGAACAAATTAGTATTTATCTAGGCAGTTGCTTCGATAGACGCTTATTTTCTTTCAAGATTTTCAAATCGGTAGAATTGTAAGCTGTTAACCGAGTTTGTTGTGAAAACAAACGTGCGTAATTCATGCCTGATCGCGATTGATGTTGTTGAATGAACGAGACGAGTACTCGTTGGGGCCTTGTTTTGTGTTTGCCGAAAGATCTAAAGCCATATAATAAATATCTTATTAACCTCGTTTGCTTGGTCCGTACCGTAAGTTATGGATCCTCGTTTTTTTCGTCGCCTTATGGCCCTCGCGCGAAGCGCGCTCGGGCCATAAGGCGACGAAAAAAACTCGGTCCATAACTTACTGTACGGACCGCGCGCTCGGTTAATAAGATCTATGTACGGACCGCAAAATCAGTTTGCACACGTGGATCGCAAATGATTACTGGAGTAGATGCTAAACGTTTGCCATAGAAGGCCCAGAAGTTCAATGGGAGGTTTAAACGTTCCGGATACTCACTGTTAAGTTGTGATGATCGGGAAAAGCTTACAATCTGGGAAAATTACCGTTACGAAGAAGGAATCAAAACACTCGAGGAAAAATTTGCTTGCGATCTCAGCCGTCATTGACAACAAGTGCTGCAGATCTATGAAGGGTTGTTTTACCCCTGTGTTGAAATTGGCACACTTGCTAGGAAGAACTAAGTGGAAAGCGAATAATCACCGTGAACAGTTATGGCTAAAACACCGTGCAAAAATCAACTGAGTTTTGCAGACATATTTGCTCGTCATGGCGCACTGTGAAGCCTGAAAATATATTTTTCACGATGCACCAGAACTCTCTATATTTCGAAATCACTGTCTGGGACAAAGACGCCGTGGTGATTTAAAGATGTTTAGTTTGCTGGAAGAAAACGTAAACGCTCCACGAGGAGGCAGGAAAATTAATCGGTGAGTTTTGAATAATATAACTTTTAACGATGTGTCGGTCGCGGTGTGTGATGAAATGATTTTCCTTTAGTGTCATTTTGCCTTCTACATTATTGTGTGTGTAAGAAACTTATTGTTTGACACACACTATCGGCCATTTCATTCAGCTCAGAACAAATTAGTATTAGGCAGTTGGTTCGACAGACGCTTATTTTCTTTCAAGATTTTCAAATCGGTAAAATTGTAAGCTGTTAACTGAATTTGTTGTGAAAACGGCAAACGTGCGTAATTCATGCCTGATCGCGATTGATGTTGTTTAATGAACGAGACGAGTACTCGTTGGGGCCTTGTTTTGTGTTTGCCGAAAGATCTAAAGCCATATAATAAATATCTTATTAACCTCGTTTGCTTGGTCCGTACCGTAAGTTATGGATCCTCGTTTTTTTCGTCGCCTTATGGCCCTCGCGCGAAGCGCGCTCGGGCCATAAGGCGACGAAAAAAACTCGGTCCATAACTTACTGTACGGACCGCGCGCTCGGTTAATAAGATCTATATACCACGCAAGTGAATAGTGCTTTTCGCGCGCTCTGATTGGCTCCTCAACCTCGGAATATATAAACAATAAACTACTTTTGGCGAGGAAATATGCACGGATAATTGTCCGAGGATATTATCTGTTCCGAGAAGCGAACAGTTGCCCGAGAGCGAGGGCAACTGTGAGCTTCGAGGAACAGATAATGTCCAAGAACAATTATCTGTGCATATTTCCGAAGCCAAAAGTAGTTTATCGTCTTTATTATCCTTCAAATATTTCCTCTCGCAGCGCAAATAACGGCGCGGAAACTGTGAAGCTTTTTAGTGCTCTCTGGGACTGCTCTTTGACCAATAAATTGATGTCCTCCTCAGTAGTCATCTTGTAATGATTTTTGTGACTAAACAAATAGAACTGTGTTCGGATATTGTCAATAAACAGCGATAGTTCGCCAGGCGGGGGTTATTCGCTGATAACGTCCGCTCATGAGCGGACGTTATTCGGTCACGTGTCACGATTCTACCAATCACGCGCGGGAGGAAATATTTCATGGGTCATAACAAGTACTATTCACCTCCCGGCGGCTTCCGTTAAAACAAAATGGCGCGCGAACCCAATTTTTGCCCACTTTCATCGGAAATAAAATAGCTATTTGGGAGTTGGCTATTAAACTTGTGTGGTATATACTAAAACAATTAGTATATACCACACAAGTGAATAGTGCTTTTCGCGCGCTCTGATTGGCTCCTCAATCTCGGAATATCAAGTACTATTCACCTCCCGGCGGCTTCCAGTAAAACAAAATGGCGTGCAAACACAGGTTTTGCCCACTTTTGTCGCAAATGAAATAGCTATTTGGGAGTTGGCTATTAAACTTGTGTGGTATATACTAAAACAATTATTCGCCTCAGTGTCGGTGAATAGCGGTGGATATTTACCTCGCCGAAACGGCTCGGCAAATATCCACCGCTATTCACCTCCACTTCGGCGAATAATTGTTAACTATCATTGACTATCACAGAGAGCGATCAAACGCTCACGAGAGAGCGCATGAGTAGTCGACCGGAAATAACGCAATCGCTCGCGCGAGCTCCAGCTCGTGTGAAAACGTCAACAACGCCTCAGCGAAAACATAACAAAAATGGCTGTTTATATGAACAGAAGAGCCGCTGTCTGTTTTGTTTTGTTTACTTTTACTCCCTTCATCACTCGATATGGCCTTGTTTTCATTGCTTTTCATTGCCTGCCATTTTTGAACGCTGTGAAAGCTTGAGGCTGTTCATTCAGGGAGAAAACAGCTGACCGAAAAACTATCATGCGCGTGATCAAACGGGGAAAACTATCATCGATTAACATGGAAAATTTAAACATGTTCAAATCGAATGATAGTTGATGATAGTCCATAATAGTGCATGATAGTTTATGATAGTTCGTGTTCAAATGCGCGTGATAGTTTGAACTATCATCGACTATCATCACCGTTTGATCGGGCCTTAACTTTGACCATGTGATGAGGTAAATCGTGGTAAATAAGAATCCACAACACGGCAAACCACTGGAAAATTTAATAAATTTCCACTGGTTTGCCGTGGTGTGGACTCTTGTTTACCACGATTTACCTCATCACATGGTCAAAATTAGTTGTGGACTCACGAGGCGCTTAGCCGAATGAGTCCACAACTAACTTTCACCATGTAATGAGGTAAATTGTGGTAAACAAGAGTTTTTACCACAACACACTAGTTTCTTGCTCTCTGATTGGTCGATTAACCGTGGTAAATAAGAGTCCAGACAACGATATGACGCCAGCGTGTCACGCTTTGTAACGCAATTCAACGAAACTTTCCTCTATACTTCTAAATATTGTGTTAAACGGCGAAGCGCCTCGTGAGTCCACAACATTTTGACCACGTGATGACGTAAATCGTGGTAAATAAGAGTCCACACCACGGCAAACCCGTGGAAATTTATTAACTACACCACAGCGAACCAATGGAAATTGGTTTTTTACCACAGTATTTATAAATAAACAAAAAAGTTTCAGAGTATTTCGCTGCAAAGCGTAACATGCTGGCATCAGCATCGTTGTCTGGACTCTTATTTACCATGGTAAATCGACCAATCAGAGAGCAAACAACTAGTGTGTTGTGATAAAATATAAAATTTACGAAACAATAACTGTGATAACACGCGTGCTCTGATTTTTTCGGAAACCCTTTTAAAATATAACACTATTGAATTAGGTACAAAGACACGGAATTTGTTTTCTAAAAACTGTTTTCACAAAGTAGTGCAGAGACACGACAAGTTCAACTACGTGATGCCTTTCAAACAAGAAATGACAAATGCTGGAAAAAAGAATACTCGAAACCAACACGGCTCACTATGTAGTACTTACACGATGCATCTCTTCTCAACGTGATTACGTGTCGTTATCCAGTTCTTTATATTCAAAACTTTATCTTTATCAATACTTAATTGATCTATTTTTAGTTGGTTTTTGGAGCTGACTATTTAAAAGCGTGTTGTATTGCAAGAAAAAAGAAACTAGAATAAAAAAAGCTGAACACAAATTCTTTCAACCTCCCAAGTAGAAGATGTATGAGTAATATATTAAGAACTGATAATTTAATCAGCTTTAATCTAAGCAAGGTATCAAAAAAAAACTAAAGGAGAAAACCACAGTTGATCAACCTGGGAGTAAAAGGGTCAACAGGTAGAAGCTAACATGAAAACTGTTCCTGTTGCTTCATCAGGAGAAGTTCCAATTAACGGTGTTGATTTGGTTAATGCGCTACGCCTAGGCACAGCGAACCCCAACATTGATGAGCTTGAAAGGTGAAATCATATCACATATAACTTAGCCATGCATGAAACCCACGTTTGTTCATCTAAATTACACTATATTAGAATTTTTTCACCGATGTAACAACCTGACAAAATTGTTAGGATTTCGTGGAAATAGTCTGAACGTTCAATTTGATTGGTCACACTTACTTGGGGAAATTCTGAACACTACTTTGTACCGATTAAGAGCTTTCATTTAAATCATCACATTTATAGGATACTTGGAGACCTTTGTGAAAATGTGTAAAACTTTATTTCTGTTTTTTTTTTTTTTTTTTTTTTTTTTTTGTTTTGTTTTCTTTGTTTTGTTTTTTGAAAGATCTAGAAAAATCGAAAAAGAAGGCAAGTGGAAGCACTGGAGGAAAAAAAGACAAAAACAAAATGGCACTTTTGCCGTAAAAAAACAGTCCTACTACAAGGAGAAAACAAAGAACCGCTGGAACGGGCGCAAGAAGGAAGGAGCGTCCGACATCACCGAAACCAACCTACATCACCGTGGTTCTACTGCGAGCAAGCAGGACGAAAAGGCCACCACACCAGTCAACGACGTTGTTCCACCAATCTTAATTTCGCGGAAATCCAAGAATTATGGAAAAACCTGGAATAAGCTCGAGAACGACAAACATAGACCTACAAAGTGGAGCAAACCACCACGAAAGGATGTGAGTGCACAAAACAAAACCCACAAGGATTCTTTTAAGGAGAAAACCAAGAATCTCTGGAGAAATTGGCGCAACAAGGAAAGGGCAGCCGAATTTTCCGGAGTGACAAAAAGCGGAACACTCTGGCACCATAGTTCTGCAGTAGAAAAAAAAGCCGAAAAGGCCACCGCAACGATCAAAGTTATCACTTCACCATTTTTGAACCAAACCGCAAAGGAAGAGGAAGGAAGCCACAAAACTTTGAACAAACTTCAAGACGCCACACGTCAACCTACAAAGCTGCCGGAACAAACACGGACTAATATCGGTGTAAAGAACCACACCCAGGACTCTGGCGTGAAAAACACGTGGAACAAACTAAACCTGGCGGTAACATTTCCACCTGTGACCAACCCACTTGGATGGGTTCCCCCACTTCCATTAAAAACGAAGAAAACGAAAGCGGATGGGAAACAAAATGAAATAAATAGTCAAAGGCAAACTACTTGTGCATCACCAACACCGAAACCGAAGCAAAATACTTACAATGTGCAAACTGCGCAAGCCGACAACACCACGACACACGTAGCGCAGTCAACCACATTCGAAGTGCCTACAACAACATCAAATGGGAACATTGCACAAAGAAGCACTCTAACACCGAACTTAAAAGCAGCATTGCCGCCAGAGGATCAAAGCGAGGAACCGCCTGATCTTGTCGAAATCAACATTTCCGGAATCCCAGAAAAAACCTACGCCCCTATTAAGCCGTTAGAAGCCTCGTCTGGTGAGAACAAGGAGGATGCCGCGCAGACAAGCCTCAAACAATCACCCAAAGGTACAATAAAAAGCGAGTTACAGGACGACGAGCTTCATGTGGAAACTCAAATTTTGCCAAAGAGCAATCAAAGCTCTCGCCTGGAAACCACTGAGGAATCACCTACAACAACAGAGAGCGTAGACGTTAACACCTATGACTCTGAACTTGAGCCAAGTACATCTAACGAAGCATCGGAATCATTTCCCCAAAACATGAACATCGCTCCATATCGATACGCAGTCATCGTTGATGGAAAAAGGCATTCGTTTTACACAGATGGCGAGGAACCACCTGATCTTGTCAAAATCAACATTTCCGGAATCCCGGAAGAAACCTATGCCCCTACTAGACCGCTAGAAGCCTCATCTGGTGAGACCAATGAAGATGGCGCGCAGACAAGACTCAAACCATTACCCCATGGTACAATGGAAAGCGAATTACAGGACGACAAGCTTCACGCGAAAACTCAAATTTTGCCAAAGAGCAATCAAAGCTCTTTCCTGGAAACCACCAGTGAATCACCTACAACAACAGAGAGCCTGGAAGTTAACACCTATGACTCTGAAGTGGGGCCAACTACATCTAACGAAGCATCGGAATCACTTCCCCAAAACATGAGCATCGCTCCATATAGGTACGCAGTCATCGTTGATGGAAAAAGACATTCGTTTTACGCAGACGGCGAGGAACCACCTGATCTTGTCGAAATCAACATTTCCGGAATCCCTGAAGAAACCTACGCCCCTATTAGGCCGCTAGAAACCTCATCTGAAGAGAACAATGAAGATGGCGCGCAGACAAGACTCAAACAATTACCCCATGGTACCATGGAAAGCGAGTTACAGGACGACGAACTCCACGCGAAAACTCAAATTTTGCCAAAGAGCAATCAAAGCTCTTTCCTGGAAACCACTAGTGAATCACCTACAACAACAGAGAGCATGGAAGTTAACACCTGTGACTCTGAAGTGGGGCCAACTACATCTAACGAAGCATCGGAATCATTTCCCCAAAACATGAGCATTGCTCCATATCGATACGCAGTCATCGTTGATGGAAAAAGACATTCGTTTTACGCAGATGGCGAGGAACCACCTGATCTTATCGAAATCAACATTTCTGGAATCCCGGAAGACACCCACGCCCCTATTAGGCCGCGAGAAACCTCATCTGGTGAGAACAATGAAGATGGCGCGCAGACAAGACTTAAACCATTACCCCATGGTACCATGAAAAGCGAGTTACAGGACGACAAACTCCACGCGAAAACTCAAATATTGCCAAAGAGTAATCGAATCTCTTTGCTGGAAACCACTAGTGAATCACCTACAACAACAGAGAGCATGGAAGTTAACACCTATGACTCTGAAGTTGGGCCAACTACATCTAACGAAGCATCGGAATCATTTCCCCAAAACATGAGCATCACTCCCTATCGATACGCAGTCATCGTTGATGGAAAAAGACATTCGTTTTACGCAGATGGCGAGGAACCACCTGATCTTGTCGAAATCAACATTTCCGGAATCCCGGAAGACACCCACGTCCCTATTAGGCCGCTAGAAACCTCATCTGAAGAGAACAATGAAGATGCCGCGCAGACAAGACTTAAACCATCATCCTATGGTGCAATGGAAAGCGAGTTACAGAACGACGAGCTTCATGCGGAAACTCAAATTTTGCCAAAGAGCAATCAAAGCTCTTTCCTGGAAACCACTGAATCATCTATAACATCAGAGAGCATGGAAGTTAACTCCTATGACTCTGAAGTGGGGCCAACTACATCTAACGAAGCATTGGAATCATTTCCCCAAAACATGAGCATCGCTCCATATCGATACGCAGTCATCGTTGATGGAAAAAGACATTCGTTTTACGCAGATGGCGAGGAACCACCTGATCTTGTCGAAATCAACATTTCCGGAATCCCAGAAGAAACCTACGCCCCTAATAAGTCCCTCGAAGTCCCATCTGGTGAGAACAAGGAGGATGCCGCGCAGACAAGACTTAAACCATCATCCTATGGTGCATTGGAAAGCGAGTTACAGGACGACGAGCTTCATGCGGAAACTCAAATTTGGCCAAAGAGCAATCAAAGCTCTTTCCTGGAAACCACTGAATCATCTATAACATCAGAGAGCATGGAAGTTAACACCTACGACTCTGAAGTGGGGCCAACTACATCTAACGAAGCATCGGAATCATTTCCCCAAAACATGAGCATCGCTCCATATCGATACGCAGTCATCGTTGATGGAAAAACACATTCGTTTTACACAGATGGCGAGGAACCACCTGATCTTGTCGAAATCAACATTTCCGAGGAGGATGCCGCGCAGACAAGACTCACACCTTTACCCCGTGGTTCAATGGAAAGCAAGTTACAGGACGACGAACTCCGCGCGGAAACTCAATTTTTTCCAAAAAGCAATCAAAACTCTTTCCTGGAAACCACTAGTGAATCACCTACAACAACAGACAATGCTGAAGTTAACACCTCTCACTCTGAATTGGGGCCGATTTCAACTTACCAGGCATGGGAAACGTTTTCTCAAAACGTGAGCCTCGGTCCAAACAAAGATGCAGTTATTGTAAATGAAAAAGAGCATCTTTTTAATGCTGATGGCGTAGAGCCCCTTGATCTTGCCAAGATCCGTATTAACAGCACTATTATACCGCTTGAAGACTCATCTGAAATCAAGGAGGACGCCGCGCTGGCACGGCCTAATTTATCATCTTATGATATAGTGGAGGCAACTTGGAAGACAATAAGTGATACAACTCAAGTTAAAACTGCAAGATACAGAAAATATGCGGAAGATACGGTACGTAAACGTAAAGAACGTGGAGCATCTGAAAAGCCAAAGCAACAGTCGGAACGCGTGACCCAGGCATGCCGCGGACAGCTGATAAACAAGGAACAGCAACAACAAAAACCAACGTACACGTGACCCAAGGCACGCCGCTTCCGCAATCCGTGTGCTTTGGGTCACGTGTACCTTGGCTTTTGTTGTATCCTCGTTCCCAAACTTTTTACCCTACTCTGGAAACGAGGATGCTTTTCAGTTGCTGTTCCTTGTTTGTCAGCTGGAGGCGGCTCGTAACGACAAACAAAGAACAGCACCAGAGGCCGACATACATAGTAGCGCGTTTGGTTTGTGCACCTTTTAATAGTAAGTGTAGTGATATTTCTCCCGCCGCTCTGTCCAGTTGAAAGATTATACGTTTTATGTAGATTCCTCTTACTGTTATGGTGTCTTTCTAACTAATGTATAATGAGTTATAATTAAAACGAAAAAGACCACAATCTAAATTCTTTACATTGTATAGTTTATATTTGGGGGAGATCAATAAGTTAGTGAAGTGTATCATGAACCCCGATTATCATTGCATTAATGCATTGTGCTCGTCCAAGTGGTAATACTCCGCCCTGTGTATATTTTTTCAGGTTGTCCCTGAAAGTGAACCAACCACTTTTGAGGCTTCTGGACCAGATAGAACCATTGAACTTCCGCCACCTAACGCGGGACTTTGGGCCAAGGCAAAAAAAATGCTAGATAGCATTAAACGGAAGCCACGCGCAAGAGAAGGGGAAGCGCGAGTGAAAAACACAAAGAAACCGACCGACACGCAGCCTGTACAAGCCCCTACCCAAAAGTGTTTTTCGTTCAGACGATTCAAAGGCAGGTGTAAAGAGCGTTCAAAAACTCATCAGGCTGTAGTGCAAATGGGTATGATCATGGCCGCCTGTACAGTCTCAGAGGCCTTGATCGATTCACTTTAAAATGGAAACAGGGATGAGTGGAGGGAGGGGGTGGGGTGGGTTGGATTTGAGGGATTGAGGGGAGGGCATGTTCTATAAATTGAAGGCAGGAGGGGGTGTCAATTTCACAATATGTTTGCGAACAGCTATTGTCGCTTTACTACTTCACTACTTTTCTTTGGCTATCGTGGTCGTTGAGAAAATCAGACAAGGAACAATGGATACTCTTGTATATTTTTACATTTGCAATGCTACTTTTAAATCAGTTATTGCTGGCAACAACAAAAATCGGTGACTATGTTTTATAGATTGTGCCCGTATATAACACAGGATTGAAAACAGTGATTGTCTCTTATTGTGCTTGGTAATTATGGAAGTAGGGAGATGGGTTAACTCTGAAGGGATGGAGGGTGGGGTGGTGAGGGATGGAGTGAGATCACATTTTAAAATTCAAAAGCAGGAAAGGGGTGTCTATTGTTAAAGTTTAGACAAATATTTGTAATGGATACAAGTATTTGCTATCGACAACAAATTTATGTCGACAAGTGGACTATGTTACTTATTGTAACCATACTTTGTGATTGTATACAATACAAGATTAAAACAATGACTGTCTCTTTTTGAGCCGTTATAAGTGAGCTGTTATATTACTTCTTCACTTCTTTTTCGTCTTTATTTGCATTCTTCCTATCATCTTTAATTGAATCTTTCAGTTCCTTGTCCTAACGCTCTTTCTCTCCTCTCCAATTCCTGATTCCTTCCCTAAATATATACGTTCATTGTTTTCATGTTTATATCAGATGTTTATCCACGCCCACACTTTGCATCGTTAGTAATGCAGTGAGCATGTTCTTGCATGCTGACATTGCAACCACAACATTCAAACAGCAATGTACCATTTTGCGCATGTTAGATATCGGCTCAATTTTTGACAAGATCGGACACTTTTGTCACGATGCGTCTACTAAAATGATCCAACTCAGTTATCGCAAAATATCGTGATTTGCCAGGGTCTCGCAGGATCAATTATTGGTCTGCTCACCACTGGCAAATCACGATATTTTGCTCAACCGCGTTCAATAATATTGCTTATTAATTACAGAGGCTAAACGAGAGGTGCCCCTCACAGACTTAAAGTATTGGCATGCTCAGTCATAAAATAATATATTTCAGAGTGCTTCATCAAGCTGAGTATGAAAAATATATAAATACTATACATAACAAGTAAATAGAATTCAATTAAATCATATATATGTCTCAAGGAGACAAACCATTTTCATTTTTAGTGTTGAAATATATGTATTCTGAGCTTGTCAGGTTGGTTATTAATGTTTCCTAGAAACTGCAGTAGTTGAAAAAGCATCAAAATTGTTCGGAATCACTTTTTGAAACCACTAAAATATGAAAGTAAGTATTTGAAGATTGATTACATTCAGTAATTTTAGTAGCTGCTTGAGAATAGGCTCTGAGTGGGATTTTGGTTCTGAAAAAGTTATAATTCAGACTGCCTTTTTCTGCCCTTTTTTGAAGTATAGAAATTGGCTTTAAGGTGATTCTCTAGTTTTGCATTGCGCATTTTTAGTGCGCATAACACTTTTGAGATAGTGGACATCGAGAACCACTGAAATTTTAAGATCGAAAGTTCTTTATACTCTTTACGCAAATATGTTATATTTTTCGTCGTTCAATGTGGGAGCAGCCACCTTGAAAGTTGAAACTCGTCCCAGTCTCCTCTCGGAAAGAGGTATTTTGAAGTGAAATTTTCCCTTTCCCGAACAATTGCGCAAAAACCTTTCTTATTTCATGTATTTTAAGTAAATACGATTCTAGATAATATATCCCAATTTAAAGAATTTTCCATTTCATAATTTTGAAATATTCTCGTTTGAATATTATTACACTGTTTTTATATAGCAACGTAGTTGCATACTAAAGCCCTGTAGCGTGAAAACAAGCATGGTGACCCCCTATTTTTATTTGATTTTTTCAATGTACTAGAAGTAGTTAGTGTTTGTGCAAAGGTTTAAAAAATTTCCATTTCAAATTCTATTTCGATGGAGTCACCTTAAGTAATTAGGGTATGTACTTCCTTAAAGTGCCAGTTCGATCGATTTTGTCGTATCTCTTGTTACTCCCTCTTCGTGTAGATTTTCATTGCATAAGTGTTTCAGCAAAGTTTAAATTTCAAATTTCGTTGTTGAACCTCTGAATTTCGTCCGTGTTTGGTGGACATCGGCGAGGACTTCGTGTCCGCCATTAAAGGTTCCCACAATGCCCAGTGGGACGTGGTGACGTCATCTACTCAACCAAGTCAGAAACCTCCAGTCTTTCCACGTGCGAAATACGCAATAAGCTATAGAAAAAATATCATAATATGTCTATAATAGTTCAGTTTTGTAACGTTCTCAACAACATATCTTCGAACAAACCTAAAAAGAAAGACGTAAATTTTGATCGAACTGGCACTTTAAGTTTGTAAACTGTAAAAAAAGAATGAATCACTAACAGAATAATGATTTGAAACATGATTTGAAAATATCAGTGCAGGTAACAATACTTGATCTTAGACAAAATACGAAAGGTTTTTTAATACCTTTTACGGAATTCATTGATATGGGATTTACATGTTGAGTTAAGAGATATTTTACAAAGTTAACGTATTTGAAAAAATATATATATTAGGTATTTTAGTTTTATGTATACTACATGTAAGGACTAATCTGTTTGTTCTCAGCCAATCTGCACTAAATTAAGATCAGAGTATGGTTAAGAGTATGTTAAAAGTAGTTTAGGTTGTTGGAGGAAAGAAAAATATTGATGAAATCTGCAAATAAATGTAACTGAGAGATCTTACAAAAACAAATAAGGGGCCTAAAACAGATTTTTAAGGTAGAGTGCAAGTTATGAACCACTTCACGAATTTGTATACACGATGGGTAATCACGGCAAATAAACTGTATATACATTCGTTTTTCTGATTGGTGGAACTTCACAGCTTTACCAGGCCCCGAGCCTTTGTACAGCCGTCCAATTCTCTTCGTACCTCAGAAAGAAACAGCTTGTGTTGTCTCAGAACTAGGACGCTTCTAAAATAAGATAATATTGCAGTTTTTTTAAGCTTTAGGGCGAGCAACCGCTCACGGGCGAGTTCGGCGTTGAATGTGTTGTTTGATCTTTGACACACGCTATCTGCTATTTGATTCCACTTGACCAAAGGATTTATTTAGACAGTTGGTTCAATGGACGCTTTTTTTTTTCTTTGAAGATTTTAAAGTTGGTAGAATTGTAAGCTGTTAACTGAATTCGTTATGTAAACAAACGTGGTTAAGTTCATGCCTGATTGATGTTGTTAAATGCGGAGACTAGTACTTCTTGGGGCCTTGTTCTATGTTTGCCAATAGATGTAAAGCCATATAATAAACATGTTATAAACCTGTGAGTCCACAAAATTGTGACCATGTAATGACGTAAATCGTGGTAAATAAGAGTCTACACCACGGCAAACACATGGACATTTGTTTTTTACCACAGAAATTAATCATAAATATTACAATTTCCTCGAATGTGATTGGTTCATAGTCCCCCGATTAATCATTAACTGGACACCTATTGTTCTGTAATCGGATACTTCTTTGTTGTGTAATCGGACAGTTGGCTTAACCAATCATAAGAAAGAGTGAAATTTAAATGCACCAATCAGCGCCACACTGATTTTCAGTGAAGAAAAAAGAAAACCGGTGTGAGTTTGTGGCATCTCGAAAGGCGACTTTTGCTAATTCTTGGACATTTTAACGTGGAAGGAACAGTTTGTGGTCAGTCGAAGAACGTGAACAGTTACCATTGAACAAAAGAAGACAGAAAATTCTTGCCAATCGGACGTATTTGTTGAGTTCACGACGTCGCCAGCTGCTAGCTGTGCTACAGACACTGTGCAAGTTGTGGCTCAATGAATGAACGACGTCAATTCATTTTAAAAATGATGTAAGACTTTTATGTTTGTTTTGATGGACCGTGATGGACAAACATTCCTTGAGAATTAAGCTGTCAAGAAATCGGTAAGTTTGGATTGCAGAAGAGCCGCTGTCTGTTTTGTTTTGTTTAGTTTTACTCCCTTCATCACTCGATATGGCCTTGTTTTCATTGCGTCAGCATCGTTGTCTGGACTCTTATTTACCATGGTAAATCGACCAATCAGAGAGCGAGAAGCTAGTGTGTTGTGGTAGAATATTAAATTTACGAAAAAATAACTGTGGTAACACGCGTGCTCTGATTTGTTCGGAAACCCTTTTTAAAATATAACACTATTAAATTAGGTACAAAGACACGGAATTTGTTTTCTTAAAACCGTTTTCACAAAGTAGTGCAGAGACACGACAAGTTCAACCACGTGATGCCTCTCAAACAAGAAATGACAAATGCTGGGAAAAGGAATACTCGAGACCAACACGGCTCACTATGTAGTACTTACACGATGCATCTCTTCTCAACGTGATTACGGATTGTGGCGTGTCGTTATCCAGTTCTTTATATTCAAAACTTAATCTTTATCAATACTTATTTGATCTGTTTTTAGTTGGTTTTAGGAGCTGCTATTTGAAAGCGTGTTGTGTTGCAAGAAAAAAGAAAGTAGAATAAAAAAAGCTCAACACAAATTCTTTCAACCTCCCAAGTAGAAGATGTATGAGTAATATATTGAGAACTGATAATTTAATCAGCTTTCATCAGGCAAGGTATCAGAAAACTAAAGGAGAAAACCACAGTTGATCAACCTGGGAGTAAAAGGGTCAACAGGTAGAAGCTAACATAAAAACTGTTTCTGTTGCTTCATCAAGTTGCGATTGACGGTGTTGATTTCGTTAATGCGCTACGCCTAGGCACAGCGAACCCCAACACTGATGGGCTTGAAAGGAGAGATTAGATGACATATAATTTTGCCATGCATGTAATCCACGTTTGTTCATCTAAATTACACTTTAGTAGAATTTTTTTTCACCGAGGTAACAACCTGACAAAATTGTTAGGATTTAGTGGAAATAGTCTAAAGGTTGATTGGTCACACTTACTTGGGGAAATTCTGAACACTGCTTTGTACCAATTGAAAGCTTTCTTTAAAATCATCACATTTATAGAATCACATTTATAGAATACTTGGAGACCTTTGTAAAAATGAGTAAAACTTTATTTCTCTCTCTTTCTTTTCTTTTCTTTTTTTTTTTTTTTTTTTTTTTTTTTGTTTTTGTTTTTGTTTTTGTTTTTGTTTTAATCCAGCAAAATCGAAAAAGAAGGCCGGTGGAAGCACTTGAGAAAAAAGAAACAACAAAACAAACCGGCACTTTTGCCTTAATAAAACAGTCTTACTGCAAAGAGAAAACTAAGAACCGCTGGAACGGGCGCAAGAAGGAAGGAGCGTCAGACATCACCGAAACCAACCTACATCACCGTGGTTCTACTGCATGCAAGCAGGACGAAAGGGCCACCACACCAATCAACGAGGTT
Source organism: Plumapathes pennacea (assembly GCA_964036295.1). Taxonomy (NCBI): domain Eukaryota; kingdom Metazoa; phylum Cnidaria; class Anthozoa; order Antipatharia; family Myriopathidae; genus Plumapathes; species Plumapathes pennacea. Next base: position 11,191,966 of record OZ038462.1, read on the forward strand.
ATTACACCAATTTCAATTTCACGGAAACCCAAGAATTATGAAAAAAACCTGGAATAAACTCGACAAACATAGACCTACAAAGTCGAGCAAACCGCCACGAAAGGATATCAGTGCGCAAAACAAAACCCACAAGGACTCTTTTAAGGAGAAAACCAAAAATCTCTGGAGAATTTGGCGCAACAAGGAAAGGAAAGGGAAGCCGACTTTTTCGGAGTGACAAAAAGCTGAACACTCTGTCACCATAGTTCTACAGGAGGAAAACGAGTCCTTTTTGTGGGTCGAGGATCAGCACACGGTGATTGGTTCATATTATCACGTGCTGGGCGATGACGTAATTGACTTCGCTAAACAACTCGAGATGTGGCCAGTGAATTGCTCGTTACTTGTGTGTAAAAGTTAACTGCATCCCATCCAAACTCAACACCATTTGGCTCTGTGGAATAGGCACGGATAAACTGGATTTTCGGGAACGATTTTGGCTCGCGTTCACCGCGGAAGCTTTGAGAATAGCCGTAAACAAATATTTGATGGTACCGCTGTCGCCGATAAATATTTAGTCCCGACGAAAGTTTCTGTGGCGACACGAAATACTTTTGGGAAGATAACAGGGCGAAAGCAGAAACCAAAGCTACGGTGAGCTTTAGCCGTAAAACAATGACGCTTTATGCCTTACTCTGTACATGACATCTGTTGCCTCATAAAATTCTTCTGCGTATCGTACATTGCCTGTTGAAGTGTTTCTTTCATTCGATCATGTAGTCTTTGTTTCGCAATGTTCATTAAATACCAGAAATGAAAAATACACCGAAATAATTCTGAGGATTGAGTTTGCAGTCACAAATGGACTGAACACACTGTGAACAAAAGCGCAATAATATTGTAAAGATCTCTCGTGTGACATTCCTCGCTGTCAATTTTATATTTGTTACAGAGCACGAATACTCGAAAGCCTGATAGAAGAAACGTATTGAGTTAAGAAAAGAAAACACATAAGTAGTGAAGCGAAGGCTGGATTAATCGTGGCCTCTGATTAGAAATATGAGTCAAGGTCAAACTGTCAAAATCGATTGTGCATAAAAAGATATGTCACGCATTCTCAAGATGCAGGGTCGCTCAACCTTTAAGAAGCAAGTGTATGAGTGTTGTAATAATAATTTTTAGTTTAATCAAGGTGTCAAAAGAGCAAGGTGTCAAAAGCCAAGTTCTCTATACTGTGTGATATTTTTATGGTGAGAAATTGGAAGTCTCTCTTGGGAGTTCCGCTCTTGTCCCCTACTTGCCATTTTATATTCTGGTCTCGACCCAACTCACGCCGCGAGCTCACTGGCAAGGCCAGTCTAGTATTTAAAATGAAATACATCACAATCCAAATTCTTCTGTAGACAAATGTTTGAGGTAGCGCAATAAGTTAATGAAGTGTTTCGTGAACCTGATGATCATTGCATTAATGCATTGTGCTTGCCCAAGTGGTAATACTCCGCCCAGTGTATATGTTGTTTTTTCTCGGCCAGAAGCCTCAAAACTGGTTATAGTTCACTTTCTGAAAGTGAACTGACTAGTTTTAAAGCTTCTGGACCAGATAAAACCATTGAAGTTCCGCCACCTAACGCCGGACTTTAGGCGAAAAAATGCTAGACAGCATTAAACGGAGGCCACGTGCAAGAGAAAGGGAAGCGCGACTGAAAAACACAAAGAAACCGCCCGACATGCAGCCGTGTGCCTTGGGTCACGTGTACCTCGGCTTTTGTTGTATCCTCGTTCCCAAGCTTTTTACCCTACCCTGGGAACGAGGATGCTCTTCAGTTGCTGTTCTTTGTCTGTCAGCTGGAGGCGGCTCGTAACGACAAACAAAGAGCAGCACCAGAGGCAGACGTACATAGTAGCGCGTTTGGTTTGTGCACCTTTTAATAGTAACTGTAGTGATATTTCTCCCGCCGCTTTGCCCAATTGAAAGATTATACGTTTTATGTAGATTCCTATTACTGTCATGGTGTCTATCTAAATCATTATGAATTACAATTAAGAATGGCCGAGAGGTTTTTATCTTTGGATGATAAGGATGTAGACAATTTTATTGAAGTGGAAGAAAACACCAATACAAAAAAGAAGACGGAACTTAACGTAGAGCTTGTAAAGTCATTTATCGCGAAAGAGAATGAACGTCGGCCGATTGAAAAATCTCCTCAAGAACTGGATTCGCATCTCAGCAGATTTATTTTAGCTGTGAGAAAAAAGAACGGTGATAAGTATGAGCCAACAACTCTACGGAGATTTATCTCTTCTGTTGACCGTTACCTGAAGAAGTTTCGATACAGCAAGTCCATTATTACGAGACAAAACTTCATCACAGTCAGGAATAGAAAACATTGAATATATATATATATACTCTGCCACTTGACTGACCTGATCTGACCAGGTCTTACCTAATTAAATTAATAAGTGTTATCTGCTAGATTAGCTTCTGCTATTCAGATAACCTGTACCCTACTTTTTGTTACCATATATGTATGGTAATTATTATTTATTACTGTTGGTGGTACGAATAAAGAGTCGTTGTTGTTGTTGTTGTTGTTGTTTGCCTGTTTTCAGGTTTTAATGTTGTTGTATCGCGCAATAAAATTGATTGTCATTCATGCATGGTATTTATTGTTTATAAAATAAACAGAATAATACATGGACGCTTGGAGATATGGAATTTATCTTCTCGTGTTCATCTCGATATCTCACTCGTTCGCTTCGCTCACTTGTGAGATATCGAGATGAACAATTGAAGATAAATTCCATATCTCCGCGCGCCCATGTATTATTCTGTATATCCAAATACTTAACAGCATTATTCACTATATATTTCCGGGGTATAACAAACAATCCAGTTAGATGCGACCACATGATTCTTGGTGAGGTCATTACTTGTTTCAATCTATCAAATTGACTTTTCTTTTTCACTAAAACTTACCGGCATGCTTGGTTCCCCGAAAGATTCAAATCTGTCCACAAAGAACGTCCGAAAAGAGAGAACAAAAATAAAAGTGTTACAATATGTGCGAAGGTTTATAATACGGCATGGCACGGCCTGTCACCGCATGATCTGATAACGCACGGAATTTGATCAGTTTTCCGACCAATTGCGAAACAGCGAGTAAACTGATAAAACTTTAATTGCGTCTCATATTTAAAATATCGACGAACTAAGTTCCTCTCATGCTGTTACATATTTCATTATTTGTAGCACTTTGCTGGTCTTTTGCACCAGTCCTTCTTCGTTTGTGGGGATATTATGAGATTTCGTGACTTTGCGATGGCCACAACTTAGGTCACGCAATCATTGCAGATTAGGCACGAGAGAGCATCAGTTACCAGCGGTAGTCAGCTAATGATGTCCATTTTCCTTGAGTACTTTGGTAGTATCAATTGGATTGAATAATTTACTTAAATACGATAATAAAATCAGCGGAGCTGGTGAGGGGGAGCTCTTCTGTTTTCGATTATGAGTATAAGTCCCTCCCCCTCCCCTCAATTCAATGTTGGCTCGTGGTGCCAGCTGTGAGCCAAACCATGCTCAGCTACCCAACATTGAATAGGGGGGAGGGGGTAAACTTGAAATCGTCCCAACAATTTTGACCATGATTGTGTTTGTTCTGCAGAAGTAAAATCGCTGTTTAAGGCTCTTGGACTGAGGGAACGGGAAATATTTTGACACGCCTTGGCAGATATTGTCACAAGAAATCATTTTACGTCTAGTTTGTAAAAAATAGAAACGAGAAACTGTCCGCTGTCAGAAAATAGGGCCCACATTAGGCTTCTTAAAGGTCTGGTGACAGGAAATTTATATATGTTTAAGTAGTTACATTTTACAGTAAGACGATTGACTGTATTGAAAAGATGCTAAACATATTTAGTGTAAAGGAAAATGGATCCTCGTTGAATTTCCTACTTGAAAGGGAGTACGTATTCACGTAGCCGAGTCTGGTACCGGGGTGCAGCTGTTTAGTGGCGGAAATTCACCGTTACGGCAAGTTTCATTAGACTAAAAGATTTACTCGTCATTTTTTTCATTTTATTTTAAAAAGTAAAAAAATCATGATAATCCATAATCATGATGACTGTCATTTCGACATGTACAAAAAAAGCCGACCCGTGATAGCACGGTGACCATGAAGTATCTAATTCGAAAAAATCATCTTCATAATCATCGGCTCCTCCTCCGCGCTGTCTTGATAGTAATCAAAATATGTCTATAATGTAGAAATTAAAATAACGACAACACAAAAAATTAACAAAAGAAGAAAACAAACACATCATCATCATCGTCTCTATAGAGCTTGAAAACTGTATCCTATTGATAAACAAGACAGGCCCGTGGCCAGTGCGCTTGTGACGTCATTAGTACAATGAATAGAGACACGCGGGGTCCCGGGAGAGGAACTTTTGTCGTGCATTTATATGCAAAAGATATTATAGCCGAGTCAGTTTTTGCACATGACGGATCCAAGAGCTCCCTTTATTTTTCTTGCCCTCTTTTCTTCTAATTTCAGTCAAACAGACAAAGTGTATTATAATAATTGAGAGAAAACAATTATCGAAGGCCCCGTAGGAATATTCTTCGTTTGCAACAACCCAGTTTTCATAGCTCCCGACTCATGCCGGGTATGATGTTTCATACGGAATAATATTTTCAATGAGTGATTTGCTTTTGCCTTGAGTGATCGTTTTTGCCGGGAGCATTTTGAACTTGCTTTCCGATGCACGTGACAGTACTTGTGTGACGCTTGCTATACAACCTGGCAACCTTGTTGAGTGAATTTTCAAGCTGACATGTTTTGTGGAGGAACTGTGTTGTCATTTTGTAATGGGATTGACTGGGGAATACCCGACATCTTAAGTAGCTGCAAGACAGCGTAACAGCCTTATCTCATCTTCCCAGCGTGTGCATCATGTTCAAGTAGCTGTAATTGAAGCTTTTAGCCATCTCTGTAGCACACACATACTTCGTATGAAAAAGACATCTCAGACGTTACGCATCCTACATGTACAAGTCTGATCACTAATATGTTCAAGACTGCTATGCATTAAGCTTTAACGCAAAATTCTGGGTCGATACGAAATTAATCTCTATCGGAAGCTGCAGACGTTTGAATACCGTGACAACAAAGGTGTGCATCACGGGCTTGTGGAGCGAACATTACGGCTCGGATAGTCGGATATCAACCTTGAGCTTTTGAAGACTTCGAGGTATTCAGTGACAAATATTCTCGATGTAATCGCCTGCCGGTCTTTCCTGCTTTTGTTAAAGCGGCGTGAGTGAAAGCTAAGTAGCTGATGATTCGGGATTCCCCGTTCTATGATATTATGCTCGTGACATTTCATTGACAGATCTTGTATCTTAATCTCGCGTGATATTTGCCTCAAACCTATTAGTAACTCAGTATCCTCAGACAATAAACAAAGAACCTTTACTGCACGCAAAACGAAGTTAAACGTCGACTGCTCGTATACGCCGCGCGTTACACAAAGCCGCAGAGTTTCCGACAAAGGGAGACGCTCTGCCCGCAGGGAAAAGTTCAAGTTCTATCAAGTTTCGACACGTCTTCTACTACTTATTCGATGTTCTTTCACACAAATTTTGCTCAGAACACAGATACATTGGTTGAAGCGGTATCTATAATCGAGCATTTGCAAAACACAACCCTTCGTACTTTACTGGGGTCCCGCTGGTAACACATCAAGCATTTGTGTACGGCTATTTTCAAGTCTTCCGACGCTTAAAAACAATGCAAGCCAAAATCGCTCTTAAAGTATGGCTTCCGTGCATCCAGAAAGCCAACCGATGATCGTTTTGTTTGGATCAACAACTGAAGGACCGGATTTTTTTTCTATATCCCTTGACAGAGAAAACGCATTGTACTTGGTTCTGTGATTTTGATCTCTGAATACGTCTGATCTTGCAATGCCTGTTTTTTAACACATTTTAAAATACAAACGTATCTTAGCACCTCGGTTACTTTTGGCAATCTTCTTTTTGAGCTTCTAGCTTTCTCGCAGCGATGGTTTATTGATCCTAATTTTCTCTTTCCATTTCCATCTGTGGCTTTTTATTGTTTCCATGTTGTTTACATGCACGTTCACGGAACGCATTAGCATTGTGAAGTACGTAAGCTCGGGTATAATCATGAACTTTTGACGACTTTGGGACATTCTTTGAAATGTATTCTCGTATTAGTCGCCTGCTTTTTCTACTCTTGTTCAAAATGCGTGAAAGGTTATTTCAAGGGTACGTGGCTCGGCTCACGACTTCGTCTTGGAGGACTTCGGTTTTCTTTCACATAAACATTTGTGGGAATACAATAAAACTGAGCGAAGCGAGATCTACCAACGGTCACTTTTTCCTCAGCCATTTCCCAATTTTCAAATAATAACGCCATCTGTTCCACTGATTGTTTGACCTTCATGGCACCGAGCCAAAATGTAGCAACAACAACATAAATGCACAGCAGAGTGAAATTTTGATCCCAAACAAAAGTCAGATTTTCTGACGCTTTACTTGTATCAGCAAGAATAATACAAAGTAAAAGAATACAAAGTACCTTCAAGTTCACCTTCATACTAAACAGTTCCATATAATCCGCTATCAAGCGCTTGTCAAGAATCGAAGTTACACAGGTTCTCGTCTTTGTATCTCGAGCGCCTTCGTTCAGCTTGTTCCTTCAAGTTCTTAAGGTTCTGGATATCAGATTCTTCGTACATTTCTGTACAGTTGTGCATAGTTATGCAGTTCATTGATAAGTTCATTGCATTTGCTTTCATGGCTTTCAATATGGCTTTTGAGGCTGAACGGACCGACCCAAGCCAAAACCGTTCAATAAAATTTAGTGTGGGTCTACCGCAGCCGGCGTATGCGTTTGTAAGTAAGATGAGCGGTCCATAAAATAATCCACAGAGCCAACTAAGGCAAGCAACTTGCTGTCTTCAAAATGGCGAAACTGCTCGCCCGCCAAGTCACTTGATCACAACGTCATCACAAATCACATGATAATATGAACCAATCACCGCATGCAGATTTGTAGCCCAGAAAAACAAAAAATTAAAAATATCGTTCCAATTTAAAGCTTGTGTCGTCACAAGCAAAAAGACATAATGATTCTCTTGATCAAGGAATAAAACAATCACATACACTGTCACCCGCCAAAGTGTCTTCTAACAATAATCGGACGTATGACACACATCTTTCGCCTGTACTTTCTTCTTTGGAATTCGTCCGCCTCTCCCACCCATGTCCTCTTTACAGGGGAGGTGTTGGGTGCATGGGTGAGGGTAAGGAAACAAAAATACACATAGACTGAAAAGATTTTACTCGTCATTTGTTTCATTTTTTTATTTTAAAACGTAAACAAATCACGATAATCCATATTTATGGTAGATGCCAACCCTTCTTCTTCTTCTTCTTCTTCTTCTTCTTCTTCTTCTTCTTCTTCTTCTTCTTCTTCTTTTTTTCTTTGATAAAAACAGATACAATCTGATTTATAAAACACATAAAGTCTGATATTTCATTTACCTCTTCTTCGTCGTCGTCAGAAATGACGACAACCAACGGCTCTGGCGACTTTAGTTCGTCACTATTCTTCATCAAATCTTGTAAGAAAAGGAAACCAATTTTTTTGATCAGAAGAAAAAACGAAATAATTATGAAATAAGTAAAAAAGCAAAACGAGCAAAAAATACTTACAACATATGCTTGTGCCATTTTTCTTTTTTTTTTCTCTCGTCTACTTGATTCAGCAAAAGCGTGATAAAACAAAACGACCCCTATTCATGCGCTTTTATATCGGAGTAACGCTGACCAGTAAACTTGACTGTTTTTACAGCTTTTCAAGTACTATTTCGATTTTTTGTCGACTCTCAAGGGAAGTTAAGTAATACCTTTTCATCTTGTGCAATAATTTCACAACATATCCTCGACAATGGCTTACCATGTGGACATGTGAGAAGATACTCGAAACACAGAGACTTTCGCATTCCATGCCAACGATTCATATCTCTATAATGCGTTAATGTTGTGTAAATGTATCTGTGATGTCTAAAACACGTATTTTACAAGAAAACACGGTCTTTTCTGCACTCGTTAAAAAATGGTCAATCATAATCCATGTTTTGTTCTCGGACTTGTAAGTCACTGGGGTCAGCAACGTACGACCTGATTTTAATAATTTCACAACATATGAACAACAATGGCTTTACCACGTGGACATGTGAGAAGATACTCGATAACACAGAGACTTTCGCATTCCATGTCAACGATTTGTATCTTGTAATAATGTTTTGTGAATGTGTCTGACATGTGTAAACATATGTAAACATCGATTTTTAGAGATAAACATATCCTTTTCTGAACTCATTAAAAAAAGATCAATCATAATCCCTGTTTTTGTTCTCGGACTTGTAAGTCTCTGGGGTCAGCAACGTACGACCTGATTTTAATAATTTCACAACATATCATCGAGCATGACTTACCACATGGACATATGATTATACAGTTGCTAACGTAGACACTCCCACATTCCATGTCAACGATTCGTATCTTGTAATACGCCAATGTTGTGTGAATGTGTCTGACATGTGTAAACATGTGTAAACATCGATATTTAGAGGTAAACATATCCTTTTCTGAACTCATTAAAAAAAAGATCAATCATAATCCCTGTTTTGTTCTCGGACTTTTAAGTCTCTGGGGTGAGCAACATACGATGTAATAACACTTTCTTTTGTTTTTTTCAAAACCTTTTCACATGAAGTGATCAGCTTCAAATTTCTCCTTTGATATCCTACCAGATATACAGTATACAGTATACTTTAGCGAATTTAACAACGCATAGTTCGCTCAGGTGAAAAGTTGATTTAACTAGGATCACTTTTACCTTCATCACTGCACTGGACAAGAGCAAGAGTAGTGCAGGCAGCAAACAAAAAGATCATCCCCCAATACTTCATCGTCTTGTCAAAGTTCCTGAAAAAAATGAAAAGAAACGTTGCAAGACTGTTGATATTTACCAACAATTTACACGAGTAAGACGTACAATACCTCGTTTATCAGCATATAGGCTTTAGCGTTTTTTTTATTATTATTATTTGGAAACAATGACCGTGTTTATCTAATTATGTGAAGCTGCTAATTATTATACACGTTTGACTGTTTATTTACTGTATCTCTGGCTCGGTAATATTTGTGAAAACAGAACTAAACGCTCCTTGTTTGAGAACAGCATGTTAGTTGTAATGATAACATTGAAAGTGTTTTGAAATAATGCTGCTTTGCCACGATTTGTAAGATATTTATTTTTGACTTGCAACCAATCCCTGGAGATTCATAATACAAAGACATCGCGTTGTCACCATATTGGTGTCAAACAATAAGAAATAAGAATTCCTTACCCAGAATGCTTCTTCAACATGGGCACGGCCCAGTACGGCTTTAACGTTTTCGCGATAGTTTATAAATCCCTTTCTGTTCGATTCCTGCCAGGCAGAAACTTCACCGAAGCAAAATTGCAGAAAAAAAACTAAGAGCTTTTAAAACACGTGAAACGAATACTAATTTGTTTACGAGAGAGCTAAAAGCGTTTTAAACACTTTTGCGGATCTTTTGTAGTCTATTGCTTTTGTTACCCTAGTCCCGCGTGGCTCAATACTTTGCTCGAAGGATTAGAAAACCTCCAGGGTATGCTTTTGTACGCTTCTGTAAAGAAAATATATTTTGACAGTCGTAGATGAAAATGACAACACCTGTAGACCAGCTAGTTTCCCGAACGAAAATGTCTTCAAATATCCGCCAAAAACCTATATAGAAAACACAGGCTGGAGTACAAGTGAAACTACCTGAAAGCAATCTACGACTTCAAACTCCCAACTGATTTAATCCTGGCATTCTTCAAGTTACTGTGCATTGTGCAAATGTTAAATAACAGTTCAAAAGCCCTTCGGGACTGAGGCCATTTGCAATCAATTAGTAAACTCCATCTAAGTCTTTAATGCTTGGTCCGAAATTTACTTGCAGTTACAATTCTCTCTATATGCCCTAGTAAGTGAAAAATCCTGCAGATTTTCAGTAGAGTTATCTCATGCTTTTCAGTTGTGCAAATGTTACATTTCTGAGCTGAAACGTAGTAGTTCGATATTTTGGCGGGAACCTTATTTTACCATAGTCCAGAACGATTACAGAAGGCGTTTTAAGAGTGAGCTATGTGCCGTTGTGCGCCGGCCTTGATCAGCAAGATGGTCATATACAGGTCTGACTTTACTGTATTCTACGTCTATGTTGGAAGAACATAAACAGTTTCTTGCAGTCGGACCGACATCGCCGTTTCACAGTTTTCAGTTGTATTAAACAGTAACAAACGCTAGAACTTATAATCGCAACCAGGGCTTAACTTTAGAATACCGGGCCACTCTGAAAGCGTAAGTTAGCCACTCGTAATGAAGAGCGGCAAAGGCGAACGGTGGCGAGGAAACCTGTGGGCGTGCGAGGTAGTAAGCTCAATTCCATGCAGGTTTGTTCGCCATTGTGTTTGTCTAACATTAACCAATCAACGACGAAGTTCAGCTATCGACGTGAGGTTGCTACCTCGCGCGCCCAGAGGTCCTTTACGCTTGCTTAATTCGTAAATCTTGTCAGAAAACTCTTGAAAAAGTTATATAAGGACTTCCAAGGGTACGCGGTTAGGCCGGTTAAGGTTTGGGTTAGGTTACAGTTCTCAGTTAGGCCTAGGTTAAGCTCTTCGGTGTCATTCGTATTCATCGACTACGGCACTCACTGCGGACCACAGACCACGGTGCCGCGTGCCTTACGCTTTCAGAATGGCCCGCATTCTAAAATTGCTCCGCAACCAGAAAATACGTGTAACATTCTTACCTCAGTTTTTGTACTGTAAGCTGGACTAAGCTGTGATGCACTTCAAATTCCGCGCAGTTAAGATTGGCGTTTGGATAAACTTTCTTCCTCGTCTAGCTCAGAACGAACACTAAACTTGCACACCTTTTCACAGCTGTAAAAAGCATCATGCTGAAATTGTATAATTGTGGTTGGACCAATCATGTCTCAAAGAGACTAAATTCATTATCCCTGGAGACTAAGTTGATTACCAACTATGAGTTGATAAGATTTACATTTGCATTTATTATTATTGAATATATGAACATTAAAATTATACAAGCACAGCCAAAGTTGAAAGCTTAAAAGACCAAGGATAGCTTAAACTAGTCTAGACATGCATTGAAGTGACAAACATATGCATTCAAATAACCTTGAAGAGTTCGGTAAATTAACCGCCGTAGCGATGCCCGAAACGAAGTTTGGTGCTCTTGTTGATAATTAACTTAGTAATAATGATAATAACAATCGCCTTTATTGGTCTATGTTTTGTACATAGTTAATGAAATTGAGAGCCAAAGCCAGAAGCTTAAGTGACGTAAGTGGCGTAGGCTTGAAAGAATCTTAGGGGAAAATACTGCTGTAGGACACTGAGAATGGTGGCAAATCAAATATAAGGCAATACAATTAGGCTTAAGAAAGTGTAACTGACAAATCGAATAACATTTTCAGAGAAATAATAACAAGTAATACATAAATATAAGTAACAGGTTAATAGAACGTGAAAAATGCAAGGTGCTGCGAGAGCATACGGGGATAGAGTAGTAGGGATAAAGTGCTACAATACAAGAGAAATGTACTAGGCACCATTCATAAATTATTGGTCTAATACACGAGCATATATTATACAGTACATTATTACTATAAATACAATTAGCCAGAAGTATATGCATAAAATATATATGTAAATAATTATTAAATGCATATCTGCATGCATACATATTAGTTAGTGAGCCTTTTTTTGCAAAATAAAATAAAATTGTATATGAGTGGGGTAAGATAGGGTAGAATCAGTGAGTTACATAGAACTCTGAGGGTGTTATTGTCAAAGAATTGGCTCAACAGTTCCTTTAGAAACAAATAGCTTTGTTTGTCGATTCCTGGGCTGACAATTGCATACGCCAAACAAAAGTAGCTGGATTAACAAAGACACCAAGAGCTGTTTAATGAACGCTTTTCTTCTATCTTGAATGGAATCTTCAAATACGAACAACGAAGCAAAACTATTTCCTTTGCAGATAAAGTCACAAATCCATCATTTGCCAAATATGGCTTTAGTTTTTTGGAACAGAAATTAGATTCCTACAGTTGATTACTGATCACAAAAAACTGAATTATTCCTAAGGGAATGAACTGCACATCTAAACAACGAAACTGCGGGGTTAATAAAGCCTTCTCGCGTCAAATTTGAAACCACCCCAGTCACAAATCCATCACTTGCTAAATGTGGCTTTAGTTTTTTGGAACAGAAATTGATTTTTTTACAGTTGATTACTGATCACAAACAACTAAATTAGTCCTGAGGGAGTGAACTGCACATCTAAACAACGCAACTGCGGGGTTAATATAGTTTGAAATGTCAGCCATCTCCTCCCCGTGGTCCCCGTGGGAGCGGTCGGAGACCTCTGAACTTATGTATTTTTTCAAGTTTGGAATGCATGATTGTTGCATGAGCTCGGACGTGTTGGTATTCATGCTGTTCGCATAACTGTGAAGCCAGGTGCATGACTATTCGTGAGAAGGTATATAAAGGCCTGTTTCGCATGCGCTTATCACTGACGGCATTTCTCGTTACCTTACGTCAAATTTCTTTAGTTTGGTTAATGTATGCAAGTTAATCATTACTCTCTCTAAAAGAATTACTATTGTAATACGGGATTTGTGCTACATATTAATGGTAATGGTCATCATTGTTAAATGACTACCGTAAATTGCCCGTGATGTTGTAAGCCTGGCTATCAATAAACGAGATCAGTGCCCATTCCTAATTGCTGTGTGCGTGGATATTAGTGCCAAAATGATTTGTTCTCGTTTCACTGCAGAGTGATTAGAGAATAATTAGCTTCATGTTAAATACTCTCTTAATGCTGAAAGCCAAGTTTCGTCGTGCGTGTTAGACTCATCGCCTCAAGCATTTGACGTTTGCAGCCAAGGTGAATTCATCGTTGAGTCTGCAGCTGAAAAGTTTTTTGTTGTTTGAAATCTTCTCACTTGTGCATGGTGACTGAAGATAACTGGTTGAGTTCTGCAGGAAAGGTTAAGACCTAGGGTCGATATTCTCCCAGTACGGCCCTCGCAAACGGTCAATAAGATATAATATATATCAATTACTAAATACGTATGGCACTAAACTATTGAATAACTAAAATAACTACTGATGTGTATAAACTATAAAATCAGGGGCAGCCTACAGGATTTTAGTTTCTGCTTAAAGTCAGACAGAGGCTGCGGTTTTTATAGATTGAGACCACTATATCTGAAACTTTTCCGCAAGTTCTCAGCATGTGGCCTGGGTAGAGGTAGAATTTTACCTCTCTGTTTCTCAAGTTGTATTGATTGACCTCCTCGACGTTTGCAAACATTTCAATGAGGTATTTCGGAGCCTTCTTTTGTGATATTTTAATAAAAGAAGAAATTGTTTATTCAAGACTCTCTGACAGTTAACGAGTATACAGTTACATAATAGAAGAAAATCTACTAACTTATCCGTACTATATACATAATAGAAGAAAATCTGTAGGTTGGTTGTGATCGTCCGGGTTAGAGTATTCTCCAGAAAGATTGTTGTTGGTGACTGACGTTTCGACTACCTGAGCGGAAGTCATCTTCAGAGTCAAGTGAAAAGTATTCGTCAGATGGCGGTATATATGTCTCTGGTTGTAGAAGTGATTGGTCCGTTATGTCGGTCTATGGTTGGTCGAGTCGGCTTGGTTGTGTTTCGTTATTGGTCAGTTGATGTTCTTTTGTCCTGTTGATTAGTCTATTGTTCGTTCGGTTGCGTTTGATGTCATCTATCAGTCGTTTGTAAGGTGCCGGTAGTTGTTGGCATCTGTTGAGTGGTTTCCGTTCTAAGTTTGTGTACCAGCTTTCCAGTGTAAGTCGTTGGTAGTAGTTGGTACTGTGGCTGATGCATTCAGCAGAGTCCCAGTTGATGTCGTGTTTAGTCTGTCGGTGGTGTTCAGAAATGTGATTTCTGATGTCGCCGTTTCTGGTAGCTCGTTTGTGTTCAGTAAGTCTCGTGTTCAGGTTTCTGCCAGTTTCACCGATGTAGGTGGCTTTGCAGTCAGTACAAGATATTCTGTATACTGTTCCCTGTCTGTTGATGGGTTCGTCTTTGTCCTTTACGTTGGTCAGTAAGTCGCGTAGAGTCGTGATGGGTTTGTGGGCTACCCGGATGTTGTAGGGTCGTAGAATACGTGCTATCGTCTCAGAGGTGCCTCTGATATACGGTAGTGTGGCCAAGGTCAATGGAGTTGTGTCGTTAGCGGTTTCGTTGTCGGTAGTCTCGTTGGGTGCGGTGTTCTTGTGAGTGTTGCGTTTGACAAAGTTAGGGTCGTAGTCGTTCTTCTGGAAAACGCGTTCCAGGTGTCGGGTCTCGTTAAGTAAGTCGTCGGGAGAGTCACGAAGTAGTTGCGCTCGTTTCGTCAGCGTTCTGATCGTGGTAGCCTTGTGTGAAGTAGGGTTGTAAGAAGTCTGGTCAAGTAGTCTGTCAGTGTGCGTTGGTTTTCTGTAGACTGTAGTTAGTAGCCTGTCGTTGTCGTGGCTCACCAACAACAGTCTTTCTGGAGACTACTCTAACCCGGACGATCACAACCAACCTACTGTTCACACTCCTGGGTTCAAACCATTTGCCAGAAGAAAATCTACTAACTTATCCGTACTATATACATAATAGAAGAAAATCTACTAACTTATCCGTACTATATACATAATATAAGAAAATCTCCAGAAGGACTCATGGCCAGAAATAGCGGACACGCATGCGCATTAGGGGCTGCAATTTATTTGGCTTTCAGTGTAATCTAAACAAGAGACTTTACTATGGAGATGGACACAACAATCATCGTACCTTTGTACTAGAGACTAAATAGCAAGCTGTTCAACCGGATTCTCTTATAATACAAGGATACCGAAAATATTAACACAAAATCAGTAGCTGTCCATATGTACTTCTTGCGTTTTTCCAATGTAAAGATGCAAGACACGTCCAAGAGACAACAGTATGGCAGACAAGCTGAAAACGGCATACTGGATGAGAGTAGCTGACCGTTTTGCCTCGAAGTTGTTGAAATATCGAAGCTGTTCAATCGGTTCTTACTTCGAGAAAGGTCAACATTCTTCTGAACAAACTTATTGGTAACCCTCAGCACTTTGTATCTTATGCGTTTTTGGATTATAAAGATGTGTTTTGTTGAATTTAGCCGCACAATCACTCGATACGCACGCTTAGTTAAGCAAGGTTCGATGCTACTCACGATCGGTTCTAGCTCCCTCTGATCGGCTCCGGCGATCGAGCAAGTTCTTCAAAACAAACTGTGTGTAGCGTTGTGAGTAAACCATCCTTCAAAGTGAGTTCAGGATTTGTTTTGGGAATTTAATGGAGCTTTGAAAGAGACGTCGCGAATCGTGGCGCATAAATACGGTTGTTCAAGAACGGACAAGGAAACTCTGTCCAACAAAGCAGGAGCTGTTTTAATACCGCTAAATTGTAAGACTTGTTCATCCTTTCTTCTAACTTCAGCATAGAATTTGCAATTAAACTACAGCACCAAGTTTTACAAAACTGACCGTGCGTGTCACCAGTCGCTTTGAAACCTTTCAGCTTTTCCATTCGCGGCATGCTGTTTCCAATAATCACTACGATCTCGGAACAGTTTTTCAGCAATCGCAGTGATCGTAGCAATCCAGCGGTCTCTGAACACTTTTCTGAGCGATCGCAGTGATTGAGTGATCGCAGTGATTGATCGCAATCCGGCATACTTCAGCTAATTGAACGTTTGGTAAACTGCTGCCCGCGATTTTGGGCGGGAAAAGCTGCCGCGGACGCACATTGTGGCGGGAAATACCCGGCCCGCTGACAATGTTGCAGGCTCAGAATGTCCGCTATTTCTGGCCATGCTGTTGTTGGTGACTGACGTTTCGACTACCTGAGCGGAAGGCATCTTCAGAGTCAAGTGAAAAGTATTCGTCAGATGGCGGTACTCTAACCTGGACGATCACAACCAACCTACTGTTCACACTCCTGGGTTCAAACCATTTGCCATAAGAAAATCTACTAACTTATCCGTACTATATACACCAAAATACTAATAACATCTGAACATGAAAAACTCTTCTGATCTCTTTGTTCTACATTTAGTGGCGTTTCCGAAAAGAAGCACATCTTCATGACTACTTTGCAAGCAGAATACAATGTAGAGGGTGAAAACATGATTGATGTGCTTTGTGTTTTGCTTTCGAAGCCGGAAACTCACCTTGACTCATAGAGCTGTAGAGCTAGAAAGATTTGGCAGGGATCTCAGTTCTCTCATATATAGCCATAAAACCTCAAAAGATATCGTTTTCAACAATTCAATCAGAAATAGAGTATATAGATGTTGTTTTTTGGTAACCATAAGGCTCTAAGCGCATCAGCTACACGGTTTGCCCAATATCGTTTTACACTAGAGAAAGCTCTTGTCCACTCAGAATGTTTACAGAGGACGAGGACTTGCTTTCTAGTTACTCCTCGCCACTGGAAGTGTTGAGTCTATTTTGAGGGCACCTCCCCCGGATGTCTTAATTACTCGCTCGGAATAAGGAGGGGGTTGTTCAGTGTTTTATCGGAAGTTCCAGTTTCCCTCTACATCTTCGTTCCCGTCTGACTCAAATTACCGCCGCAATATTTACTGTACGGCAGAAGTCTTCCCCGCAACACGCCGCTGTAACAACTAGTTATTTTTCTCCTCGCGCTTTCCATCCCCCTGATTTTAAGTTAGTTTTCACCGTACAAGGAGGGGTTTGCGCACTGTGTAGAGTATGGGTGA
Source organism: Plumapathes pennacea (assembly GCA_964036295.1). NCBI lineage: Eukaryota > Metazoa > Cnidaria > Anthozoa > Antipatharia > Myriopathidae > Plumapathes > Plumapathes pennacea. The sequence continues at coordinate 11,208,913 of OZ038462.1, forward strand.
ATGTGTCATGACACCATAAAATTGCTCACGCAGCGGATCAGTTCTGACGTCACGCGACGCGAATTATTGTATACGTCAATTCAGGTAGCATAAATAAATTTAGCACAAAATTGACGCAATGGCTAAATATAACAATGTCAAGAAAAACTGAAACAGAACAAACGCCTTTCCGTAAAATACTGAAACTTTCCCATATCTTTATACTGGCGGAGTTGTTAACCAGCCGATTTTTAATCAGCATAGTCTGAAAAGATTTTTGATTCGTTTTGCCTGTCCAGACGTACAATTTGTCTTCACTGCTATTCTGGCTTCAAGGCTTGCAAATTCAAATCAAAGCCGGTGCTACATGTGGAAACTTTGAAACGGTAGAACAGACGAAAAGTGTGTCCACTGGACCTTGAACCAGAAATATAGAAATATGATTACTAACAGTCTTATGTATAGTATAGGGTAACGCAAAACTAAAAACACTAATACTAACAGCAAGCTAAACCAGCTTTATTATCAGAAAATACACCGAGTCTCAAGGATTTTATGCTTCTCCTTAGTCGGTGATGATAGTCCAGACGGCGCTTACTCTATGTAAGGAGGGGCTTGAGCACTGTTTGAAGAGTAAGGTGCAAAGCTCTGATAAGGTGCCTGTCCGGAGTAGACAACAGGAGCGGGCGGTTCTGAATAAATCTGAGGTTGTCCGGAGTACATTGTTGGTCTGGATACCAGAAGTCGTTCACCTCTAAGCCTTCGTCGTCTGCGCGAGACAACGATGATGACTACGACCGCAACGATAAAGACGACGCCAAGCACACAGCTGATAATGATGTAGATTATGTTAAAACAGTCTGCCCGACATTTGCCGTAGCAGCAGTCTTCACCGATGTAACAGTCAAAGTAAGTCTCACAAGACAGTTCCTTGTACACAAGAGTTGTACACAAGAGTTGTCGCAACATTGCCAAGGACCAGCTCCCTCTCCATAGCAGTCGCTTGCACTGGAGCAATACCGTGATTTGACTGATTGTGGCAGAGACGCAGTAACCCACAGCGTCACGAGAAAAAAGGACGAAAAGCGTACCGGCATGCTTGGTTCCCCGAAAGATTCAAATCTGTCCACAAAGAACGTCCGAAAAGAGAGAACAAAAATAAAAGTGTTATAATATGTGCGAAGGTTTATACGGCATGGCACGGCCTGTCACCGCATGATCTGATGACGCACGGAATTTGATCAGTTTTCCGACCAATTGCGAAACAGCGAGTAAACTGATAAAACTTTAATTGCGTCTCATATTTAAAATATCGACGAACTAAGTTCCTCTCATGCTGTTACATATTTCATTATTTGTAGCACTTTGATGGTCTTTTGCACCAGTCCTTCTTCGTTTGTGGGGATATTATGAGATTTCGTGACTTTGCGATGGCCACAACTTAGGTCACGCAATCATTGCAGATTAGGCACGAGAGAGCATCAGTTACCAGCGGTAGTCAGCTAATGATGTCCATTTTCCTTGAGTACTTTGGTAGCATTAATCGGATTGAATAATTTACTTAAACACGATAATAAAATCAGCGGAGTTGGTGGGGGGAGCTCTTCTGTTTTCGATTATGACGAAATTTTGTTTTTAACAGACTTTCGTAAACGCGAGTTGTCCCTCCCTCCCCTCTCCCCGAGCCAAAGTGTTTACCTAGAGAAAAGTTGTTCCGCCACCAGAGTCACAGGGTGTCATGCAAATGCTTGCTTCGATTTATAAAGAAATATATGAACAGCTGCCGCGCCCAGGGTAACCCGGTTGGAAGGAGGGTGACTCGGGTCCCCGGGCCAACTTTTTTTCATTAAACAGGGCCTAAGACTAAATATATTCATGCAAAGGGTGTTGTGATTAAAAACGCGATTTTATTAAATTTAAAAGGATTAATGCCGGGTTTCTTGATAAAAAGCATAAATATTCAAATATAACCTCTTGTAATTACCAACTTACTCTTCAGGATAAAAAGTCTAAATAGATGTTAGACAGCAGACCTTCGTTTTTCCATGTTTGTCTCCAGCATTTATCACATTATTTCAAAGCTACAAACAAATATATTCCATAATGCTTTTTGAGAAACTACCCTATACAAACTGCAAAGATTACAAATAATGTACAGTTGTATGACTTGGTGGCAAAATTTGAAGGATCTTTGGTTTCACCTCGAAGAACGTTGATAGTTCAGATGGTAGTAGTCTAAGCGTCAAGCATTCCTTTCATCCTCATTCTTAAACTCATTGTAAGGAGCGGTTGGGACGCTGTTAGGGAACGCCTGGCCAGGGTAGACTATGGCAGTGGGCTGAGGATGTCCGGAGAGTGTGGGCATCGCGACCAGATTTGGCTGACTTCTAAGTCTTTGTCGTCTGCGCAAAACAACAATGATGACGATACACGAAAAGATGAAAACGACACCAAGCACACACCCAACGACGATGTAAATGACGTTAACACAGTCCTTAGTCTGACATTTGCCGAAACAGCATTTTTCACCGCTATAGCAGTCAAGACTAATCTCACATGATTCCCCTACGCAGCTCATCGAGCGAGAGATACATCTGTTGTTACAGCAACTTTCTGTTGTGGTACAACCCGATTGGAAAGAGCAATGGCGCCCGATGCAATCTGTTCCTTGTACACAGCGGTTGGAGCAGCATTGTACAGGACCAGTACCTGGACTGTAGCATTGGCTGTTAGTCGTACAAAATTCACCCAGGCAGTCAGTTCCTTGTACACAAGAGTTGTCACAACATTGCCAAGGACCAGCTCCCGCTTCGTAGCAGTCGCTTGCACTGGAGCAATACGATTTGACTGATAGTGGCAGAGACGCAGTAACCCACAGCCTCACGAGGAAAAAGGCCAAAAAGCGTAAAGGCATGCTTGGTTCGCTGAAAGATTCAAATCTGTGGATAAAAACGTCCGCAAAGAGAGAACAAAAATAAAAATGTTATGGTATGCGCGAAGATGGCACGGCCTGTCACCGCATGGTCAGTGACGCGCATGGAAGTTGATCTTTTTCCGGCCAATTGCACTGACAGCGAGTAAACAGACAAAACTTTAATTGCGTCTTATAAATGAAGTATTGATGAACTAAGTTCCTCTGGCTGTTATAGATTTTGTTATTTGTATTACTTTGCTGGTGTTTGCACAGTAAAACGTTTAGGGAATGTTATGAGATTTCGTGACTTTTCGGTGGCCACAACTTTCGTCACGCGATCACTGCAGACTATTAGTCACGCAACGATATCAGTTACCATGGTTGGTCAGTTATGATGCCCATTTCCCTTATATATTTTGGTAGCATCAATTAAAAATAAATGATCTATTTAAACACGATAATAGAATCAGCAGGGCTGGTGGGGAGAGTTCTTCCTTAAACTCTAAGTTACTGTAACACAATCTTTAAAATGCTCAGCTAAGACTAAAAATATTCATCCAGAGGGTCCTTAATGTTGACTAACGACGAGAATTTATCAAACTGTAAAAGAATAAATGTCGTATTTCTTGATGAAAAGTATGAATACTTAAATACTATGATCATCAGAAATACGATAATCGCAGATACCCCCTTGCCCTGGCATGGATGTTTTACTAAAGTTTTGACGCAAACACTTCTTAGAAGTCATCGCCTTGAATAATCCTTGCGTGACGCCGTACGTCTACCCTGGGTGCCAGGGGTTTCTCGCTCTCGAAATCTCCGGTGCGGTCGCGTAGGGCTGGGGGCAAAACCACGGGCGGCGGAGGGCTGGGGGCGAAGCGAGAAACCTCTGGCCTCACACAACGTGTCCTTTGAAAATGCCGATCCAATCACAAGGCGTTTTAAAGCTGCCGAGTCAAAATCTGACTCTGGTCATGCTTTCTCACGAAGTCAATGATTGGTCCAATCTAATGAGTTGGTAAAACCGGTTCTCGCCTCGGCTCCGCCTCGCCCCCAGCCCTACGCGGCCGCACCAGAGCTTCCGAGAGCGAGAAACCTCTGGTACCCAGGATACCGTACGCCTTTCTCACGGTGAGGACATCGTCGCGCCAAAATAAATTATGCTGTCTGCTTGACCGGCCGTAGTACGAAAAAAATTAACACAAACGAATAAGTGTGTTTCTAGTTTTCCAGTTTTGAATTTATTCACATGCAGTGCAAATAAATAGGCTTCCTGTGAGAAATAATATACACTCTAGAGTGCACTGAACCGTGGCATTGTTTAGGGAGTGCATATTTATGAGACCAAATTGTTTTGTACATCAAAACAGCCTAAAGGTCTCCAAGAATTGAAACAAAACCTGAAGGGCCGATTTTTAAACAAAGTCTAGCATAGACCTGGTTTATCGTTAAATTGAAGTTTAGGCGGACGCCGTTAAACAGGGTTAGCGAAACGTTAAGTTATGTTTTCAGAACATTGATTTGAGTCGGTTTATACAGACGACGTTTAGCCGTTGTCCGTTAACCATGGCTATTGTTTATATCTTGTTTAGACCAGGACTATCTTAACCGCAGTCTAAACCTTGTTTAGAAATCGGCCCGAAGGGTTTACTTCAAGTTGTACACGGGCTTCAAACCTAGTCATCCTTCGAAGGGCTTCTCAAGGATTCTCGTTGCAATCGCCGCCGGTCAAATCGCAGCTGCAGTTCTCGAATTAGACAGTTTTACAATTCCAACTGAATTGTTTGATCTTGACAGAAAACAGTAACGCCATCTGACTAAATCATTCAAGATCCCAAGTTCCAGATTGCGCTGAGCGAATACGCTAGCCCAAACTGGCGAGGAAGCGCTTAAAAACAATACTCGAGAGAAAGTGATCAGAATGCAAGTTTGTTTTCTTGAATGATCGAGTCGCAGGATACGAGATAAACGTACTTGCAATTTTTCATGGTGATTGTTCGATTTCCACTAACTGCAGACCTGTGTTGCTTTTCCTTTTTGGGGAAGTACCCAAAACGGAGTCGCGATCGGGAGTTTGTTGTCCTCAGATGCCTCAAAGAAATCGTCTGCTAGGTCCGCTTTCGATACTGAAACTGCCGATCCGCCTTCATGCACTGCTATATTTGTTGACCTCAGTTGTCTGCTGTACCCGCTTTTGCTTTGATATTCACTGTCATAGCATTTATTTGTGGCAGCAATTCAGTGGTCTCTGCTTCTGTTTTCCGCGAAGGCTTTGTACTTCGCGTCTTTGCTCAAGACGGATTTTCCGCTCTTTGTATGTTTCACGCTTGCGCCGTGCCCTGTCATACTCACTTCATTTTTGAAGACGAGCTTCATTCAGTTTTTCAGTAACCTGAGTTTCCGGCCTTTTTTCTGGGGAGATGTGGTATAGAGGCGAGAGAAAGGGAAAAAGCCTGACACAAATCCATTAAAAGTCTTCCGCCCCTCACGCGTCACCATATCTTCGGCCAATCAAAAGGACTTCGGTTTTTGATTGACATGCGTCCGGTCGCAAGCGGCTCCTGGCAAACAAAGTAGGCTACTCACTTGTTCAAGAAAATTAAATTCATTTCTTCGAGTGATTTTAGCTGATTGAACGAGACATTCACTGAATATTATTCTGCCGGTTCCGCCAGCGCATTCAGAACAGTTGCTCATTTAATCAGGGAGTGGTTTCTTTTAGCTTTTCGGTGAGTCTTCTTTTAAATTTGTCGCTTTTGGTTCAATTCAAATTAACGGTTTTAACTTGAACTCGACGGCGATAATACTGACAACTATTAACCATTGACAAGGCACTTGAAATAGACTTGAGCGCTGCAGAAACTAGTGAGACAGGAGCCTAAGATTTTGCTTTGATTTTAGGAAAGATTTAGGCTTTAAACAAAGCAATTTGACGACCGTAGCTCATTAAATATGCGTGTGGTGCTCATGTTGACAAGTCAGTGCCTGCACGTGCCGAGTTTTTTGTTTATCATCCAATCAGCGTAACGTCCAGAATCTGGACGTTCAACACGGGTCATTGAATGGGTTTGTGTCAGGCGTAATTTTCATTTCTCTCCTTTCTCTCTCTCCAGTCTATTAGGCCGAGCAAAAGATTAGCCAAAAAAATTAGCCTGGTACTCAAATCTGTCAAAATCCTCCCTTATAAGGAGTAGAAGAGTTTTCCGTTAGTCTTTATATGAAGTGTTGTCTGCCCCTTGACTGACTGTGACAGACGAACATTCAGTCGATGAGATGTTGTCACGTTTAGAAACCCCTCGCTTTGCTCGGGCGACTGAAGTGGGGAGGGGTGGTCTAACTCCACTGCGTATCCGCGTATCCACTTCGACAGCTTGAAAAATTTAGGCGGAGGGGTGTTCTAGGGGTACTCCAAAAATATGAGGAGTAATTCAGTAGTCCGAGAAGAACACCAAGAACGCACCCGACGATGGTGGCAGTGATGTTAGCACAATCTGCTCGACATTTGCCGTAGCAGTCCATGCAGATCGCACATGATTCCCCCAAGCAGCTACCAGTGCCAAGAAACACAACTGTCGTTACAGCAACTTTCTGAAGCGGTACAGTCCGACTGTTGCACGCAAGAACGACAAGCAACTGTGACCACTCAGTAATCTACGCTAGAATGAATATATCTTTAGCTAAACAAAAATGCTACAAGCGATTCGTCTGGGATAGGTCCAACGTTGACGAAAGCAAACTATAATTGATTCTCTTCTGAGCTTTCATTGGGATGATATTCTTGCGGAGAGCGATGACTTTAATATAGTGTATGATCAGTGGTTTCTTTGTTTTCGAAAAATTCTGGAATCCCATGTTCCTCACAGATCTGTTATTATTCGCCCACGGGACAAACCATGGATGAATTCAGAAGTTAGAACCGCTATTCGAAAGAGGAAAGACTCCTTGAGCTTCATTGCCAACGAATGAACCTTGCCTCGTGGGAGAAGTACAGACAACAAAGAAATCTAATTACGGCTCTGATTCGCTCGAGTAAAACAGCTTTCTACGAAAAGTTAAATAAAAAGATGCGGGATCCACGTTTAGGCCCCAAAAAGTGGTGGGGTTTAGTCAAATCGTTCTATGTAGCAAAGATCCAGATTACTGTTCCCACGTTATGTGATGGAGACCGTCTGATCACCGATGTAAAAGAGAAATCTCAATTACTAAATGACTATTTCTGTAGCCAATATAGGCTAGAAAAAGCAAACACAACTCTTCCAGAGCTTTCTGTCTATCAAAATTCTAAGTTTCTATCTCATATTTTAACATGTGAAAGGGAAGTTCGTAATCTTCTTAAAAGTGTTGACACTTCTAAGGCCTGTGGTGTTGATGGTGTAGGCAACAGCCTAATCAAGTTAAGCGCTGACGGCATCTCCAGCTCTTTTTGTCGTCTCATTAATTTATCTTTGTCTAAAGGTGTCTTCCCAGATGCGTGGAAATTTGCAAATGTTATAGTCCCACCTATTTTTAAGAAAAATGATCGTCAACGAAAGAAAATTACCGTCCTGTTTCACTTTTGCCTTCCTTGTCTAAAATATTGGAAAAGATCGTGTTTATCAGACTTTACGACTATTTATTAGAGAATAACTTTTTGAGCCCCTTCCAATCTGGTTTTCTACCGGGAGATTCCACTGTAAATCAACTAATTTATATTGTTCACAAAATATATTAAGCATTATATCAAGTGGAGGGGGTGATACCTTAATGTTGATGTCGAGGATCTCACACTAGTTGTAATTCGGCTTCTTCTCGAAGAGTCTTGATAGTTTAGATGACAGACTCAATTTGACTGGTGGAAAGGGTACAAGGTTCTGAGAAGGCGCCTGGCCGGGGTGGACTATGGCACGTGTTCCTTTCGGTGTCATTTGGTCGTCGTCTGCACAAAACAAGGATGAGGTAGACACAAAAAAAGACGACAACGGCTCCGACCACAGCTCCGACGATAGCAGACGGGTTAATACAATCATCCTCAGCTTTCTGACATTTGCTTTCATGAATACAGCATTTCTCTCCGAAATAGCAGTCGGATTGGGTATCACACGGCATCCCTAAGCAGTTCTTGCGGGAAACGCAATTAGGGCGCCTAACGCAAGTTGTTCCTTGCCGTACACACCAATAGGAGCAGTATTGTAAGTTGTAACCGCATTGGCTGGAACTCGTACAACTATGGCCCGCGCAATCTATTCCCTTTACACATTTGTAGAAACAGCATTGCCAAGGACCAGTGCTTGGGATATGGCAGTCGCTCGATGTTTCACAAAATTGACCCGCGCAATCTCTTCCTTTTACACATCTGTAGGAACAGCATTGCATACCGTCGTCGCAATCACGTTTAGACAAACACGGCTGCACTTGCTGTTGGAAGAGACACCAGACAGCACAGTGTCGTGAGAACAAAACTGCTTGATAGTTTGTTCATGGGGGCGTATACGAACGGTTAAACACGCGAACAATGTGAACAGAGGGAACGAACTGGGGATGCGACACCTGTTTAGCCGAGAATGCTGTCAAACTTGTTTGTACCAATTAAAATCGCGGGAAACCGAATATGTACACTTTGGTTCGTCAACAGTCTCCATAGCTGGAGGTCTCAGTAGACAGAGTAGATGCAGATGAACTATGAACTGCAGGTTCATCCGTGTCCGTGTGCCACTTTGTATCATACCGCCAGAGAACAGACTGACTGCTGGTGACAATGCTGTGAAGGGGAGAGATAAGGGAGAGTATTACGAAGCGTTCTAAAGGTGACCTGCACGAAATGGTCGAGTATGTGGGCGCTTTCCAGTTGACTATCGGTCATCTGGAATTTTCGAAAACAAAGGACAACTTTGAGAGGTTGTCCACAATTTTCAAAACTTTCAGTTCCGTTTGATTTCATGGAATTCTCGTTTTTTGTTTTTGGTAAAATGCACGGAAGGCATTTGCACGTTCTCTGACATACTCTTCCGCGCTCAAGTTATAATTTAGCGTCTCCTTTAGGTTTTAGTATAGGTCTGTCTGAAACTTCAGAATTGCCAGCGATTTGAAGTCACCACCTTTATTTCAGCATCATTCTGAGAAAATCGCATCACGTAGTTTAATAATAATAATAATAAAAAAAGGTCCGAATACCGGGTAGAGTGTGCAAAATGATGACATTACATTTCACTCCAGACAGGGGAGAATTCCTATATGAAAATAAAAATGGACGGATGCTCGTCGTATCTCTTAGGGGTTAAAATCACGGGCTTTGGTCAAACGCTGACATTTTTATGTGACGTACCACCGTTTCGGGATCGGGTGTCCGTCGAATGGATTTTTTACGCCACCAGAGAAAACTGTTACAGTGCACAAGCTTATAGTCACATAATTTTATGTCATTTATTATCACATAGTTTGGTACCTTTTATGGGTCAAAATAAGCTCTAGCCACGCCCATTTTAGTACCTCTTAGGGGTCAAAACGAAATTCCCGACGAGCATCCCCGTCCTTTTTATGTGCGAGTCACCCTCCTCCCCCGGGATGCATGCACTAGCTGCCAGATCTCGTCTTCAAATGCAATCATATTTTATAGAAATGGAAGGAACTGTTCACAGTCTACTGAACTACTTTACTGACCGTTACACTGTAAGAATAACGGTTATTTGCTTATTAGAGTTTTCCACATGGTGGTGAAGGCTTTAAGGTTGGTCGTCAAGCACTCCCCCCCTGATTTTCACTTTGCTTCCTCTTTATAGAGAGGGGGTTGATCACTGTTCTGAGGATAGGGTGCATAGTTCTGATAAGGCGCCTGGCCAGGGTAGTATGCGGGAACGAGCGCGGGCTGTGTGTACATCGTTGGCCTTGCCACCAAAAGTGGTTCACGTCCAAGCCTTCGCCGTCGGCGCAAAACGACGACGATAACGACGCACGACACGAGAAGAGAAACACCAAGAACGCACCCGACGATGGCGGCAGTGATGGTAGTACAATCTAACCGACATTTGCCGTAGCAGCAGTCTTCAGTGCCATAGCAGTCCATGTGGATCAAACATGATTCCCCCAAACAGCTACCAGCGCCAGAGACACATCTGTCGTTACAGCAACTTTCTGAAGCGGTACAATCCGATTGCAGCACGCAATTATAACCGAGACAGTCTGTTCCTTTGACACACACATAGTTACAGCATTGCCAATCACCCGAGCCACCGCAATCGCTAGCATTCAGGCAAGATTGGGCGGTTTGTTGCAGTAGAGAACTACACAGCGTCAAGAGAAAAAAGCTCGAAAATCGCATCATGGCGGATCCACGAAACTGAAGTCCGTGCTGATGAGTCGAAAGTGAAAAAAGATCCGATATTAAACTGCATGGAGCCGCGCATGGCACGGCCTGTCACAACACGATCAATGACGCACGTAATTTGGTTTTCCGGTCAAACTACCCCAGATCAAACTTCAACTGCGTTTCATATTAACGTGAAACATCCATTAACGATGACTTATGCTGCTACAAACTTGGCTGACATTTTCTGTTAGCTATCTTTAAACTGAGTTTCGTGACTGTGCCGATGACGTCATCAAGTTGTTTCCGCAGAAGTTCTGACATCACGCGACCGAATTAGTGCATTAGTTACTTTGAGGTCATGTGAGCATAATGACGGTTGCGCTATAAATAAATCTATGATGGTTCTGGTTCTCCCTTCACTTCCGAACTTATAACAAATTTTTCCATCCACAGAAAAAGATGGGCAGAAAAGGTGCATTACTTTAGGACTTTTTTGCGTCTACGGTATTCCTATTCCAAAAGAACAGCCTTTGCGCTGTTTGTAAAACAGCTGACGTGAGAGAAGACGGCAAAAAAATAAAAATAAAATAAATAAATAAATAATAATAATAATAATAATAATAATAAAACAACAAAAAACAACAAAAAAACAAACAAAGAAAAAGAAAAAGAAAACACGATTACCGGCTATTCTGTCCATTCCGAACAAACCGCTATCTGTTAATTTTATTGCAGTATCTGGAGCAGAATGGATGGAATACTATTCAATTCATTCCAGTATCAGAATAACTCACAAAAGAACACGACTACCGTCTATTCCGGAATAGGAACAGACAGAATAGTCTGCGCCTAAAATCTTAGCAATATTTTGAGAATTGATAGCTAAATGTTATCGATTGCCAAGTTCTCCATGTTGTGATATATATCTGGTGAGAGAGTGAAGGAGAAAATTGAAGCTGTTCAGGTGGAGGTTCTCCCAAATATAAGCTACAGTTTATCATTCACTAGATTTATGTGCATTCCACAGGAGATGGTTTTGAAGCATTTCATTCTGAAACAGGTTAATAGATTTTGGCTTTTAGTCTGGGATTGGGTATGATTTTTAGAGATATTGGTATGAGAGGATATAAATTTTGGGAAACAGGTCTACAAAACAGCATGGAAAACCAAATGGTCTGGCCTGAACACTCGTACACCCCCACTCAAAACTCTCCACCACCACCCACCCCTCCTGCCACAACCACCTGGTGCAAAAGCTATAAGGGCTATTCAATAAGAGTCATCTATACAAGTTTAAAGTTTGAGTTGGACCTACTCTAAACAATTCTGACACTTAAAAAAAAAATTTACAGTACAGGAGACAACTGGGGGTCTAACCCATTCACTCCCAAGTTCCCTATAGATTCTCCCAAACATTTTATAAGAAGAAAAGGTAAAAGTGATGTGGTAAGAATTGATAGTTAAATCAACTTTCAACTGAGCAAGCTATCAAATGCAAAATTCTCCAAACTGTATACTAAAAAAAAAAAGAAAAAAGTTTGGTGAGAAACTGAAAGAGAAAATTGAAGCTGCATGGTCACTCCTGGGAGTGAACGGTTGAGAAAATGGCACGTATTTCAGACCAGATATCTCACTTATCAATCTTCTCCAGCAGGAAGAGCATCCTCCAGCTTTTTGATAAACTTCAATCTTATTTCTGTCGTTTCATCTCCTTTGAGTGAGTCTTGGACAAACCACACATCAACTTCCATTTGTACCTAGAAATCAAATCAAATAAAGCCTTAAAAACCTGCTGAAGTTGAGCATGCAAATTGACCAAAACTCTAAATATTTTATTGTTCAGTAAGCTAGTAAGCTACAGTACTCTTTGTTTTGAATCTTTGCCCAAAAGTTTAAATCTTTTCCCTCATTTAATTCTTCACACACCTCAAGGAGGAACTGCATGAGAGATCTAGTGAGAATTGACAGCTCAACTGGATTTCAACTCATCAAGCTATGAATTTGAATACAACTTCTCAATATTGTAAGATATATTTTGGATGGGAAAGTGAGGAAATCAAGTTGATTGGTGTCAGGAGTGAAGCTTTATCACACTCCATTATGATTGACTTTGTCCATCAAAGGTACTTCAGCCTGATTTTTATTTTATGAAAAGCATGTTCCAGATTATATAACTATTTTTAGAATTTGTATTGTATGTCTAGTACCATTTCTAGAGCTCCTCGTAGGGCACCACACAGCAGGTTTGAATAAAACAACCCTTCTCGTCCATCTGGCAACTCTACAAAGTCTGATAAAGGGTTGTTGTCCAGGAGCAGAGAGAATTCATCTGACGCTGGACTCCAGTTTGTTACCACAGGAGAAACACCAAGAAACATCTTAAACGCCAACTGCCAAATGTTCACGATACAGTGACATGTAATAGAAGAGTGTTGTAAAACTGGAGTTAGTGAACTGCAAGTTATAATAAGTTTGCTTGTATCATCAGTAGAATAATCAGTGATCTATCATCGCCAACCCAATAAATGTCCAAGGACAATTATCCGTGCATATTTCCAAAGCCAGAAGTAGTTTATTGTCTTTATTATCCTTCAACTATTTCCTCTTGCAGCGCAAATAATGGCACAAGGACTGTGAAGCTTTTTGGTGCTTTCTGGAACTGCTTTTTCAACAAATGAATTGATGTCCTCCTCGTAATGGTTTTTTGTGATTAATATATATATAAACCTGTGTTTGGATATTGTCAATAAACAGCAACAGTTCGCCAGGTGGGAGTTATTCGGTCACGGGCCACAATTTCACCAATCATGCACGGGAGGAAATATTTGATGGGTCATAAAACATAATATTTTTTACAATACTGTACAATATGTACCTTGGCTATAACATCAGCAGTCTCTCTGAAGTCATGGCACCTTCCCACATTAGATCGTGCTAAGAAATCTTCTATTACCCTCACACCAATATTGTAGCCCCTAAAGCAAGACAATGAATCAGGATACATCAGCATACACTGAGTACTTTGAAAGTTTGTACATCTGGGCCACAGAATGAGATGCAATGGGTCACATTGGTATGTTGGGTTTGTGTATTTTAGGTAGTCCATAGAGTTTCAGGGACTGTTTCAAACCATTTGTATAGGTAATTGCATGATTTCGAGTGCAATTTGGAATAAATGAGCATGTCTTGAGTAAATTTTTCAAAGACCACAAAATTGCACGAGCGCCGTACAAGTGCAACTTGTGGTCTTTGAAAAGTTTATTTTGTGCTCATTTATTCCAAAATTGCATGAGAAATCATGTGACTTGTTAATAACATGCATATTACAATAATTTACATTGCACAGTGTTTTTTTTTTCGAATTTCATTACAATATTAACAAGTGTCTCTCAGGAACTTTGTTTTCTCGTAAACAGAATCGGAATTGTCCTGAGGAGTAAAAACATGCTTTCTGTTTTGTTTGGCTTTGCAAGTTACAGTATACGTGCCCCAGCTGTCAGCACTGTCAATTTCAAATTGCTGCACTCTTAATTTCACACTTCTGCACTATTAATTTGATAAATTTCTGCACTGTTTGGGATAAATTGACATGAATACAACCAATCAGAATGCAGAAATTATTGTATACAAGTCATTAGCCTTGAAATATTTTATAATGCTGTATACACCTGTACCATAATGTTTCTAAGAAGCAACCCGGGTTGAGCATGTTTTTTTTTTTTTTACAGCGCCCTGTCTCCAATAAGTGACCCCCTTTAAACTGCCAACCCTTCCCCAAGTGCACAAATTTTGATTTCACAATATCAAATTGCTAGCTATGCTAGAATGAACTTGTCTATATAGAGTCAGCTTTCATCACCACTTATTGTGTCTTACATTAAGCTGCAGTTGGATTTTCTAAGTAACTCAGTTTGTAATGTTCCTGAACATACTGAAAATTAAATAAAAGTGTGTGTCTCCAATAATTGCCCTCACTAACCCTGGGCAGTCTATTAGAATTTTATTACAGCCATATGATATTTGCATATGGTCTGTCCTCTCACCTACATGGTCAGAGAGATATGATCTCTGGTGTTTATCTTCTTGATAAATGTTTGAGCTGAGAGTACAGTACATACATTTTATCCAGCTGTTTGTTGACCTCTTCATCACTCTCATAATCCTTGACTAGCTGGGCTACAAGAGCTCCATATGTCAGTGTGAATAACTCTGCACTCTGTGAAAACAACAGCAACAATAATAAGACACTGGCAAATCATGATATTTTGCAATAACCGAGTTCAATAATATAATTGTTTTATCATTCAAGTGAGCTTGCATTTCACAAATTGTTTAGCATAAAATGTGCTGGGAAGCATGCATTGTAGTAAAAGTGAGATGCCATGCTCACACAGGTGGAGAAAACTGCGCATGAGCAGAATATTATTTGCAGTTGACATGCCGAAAATAGTAGAGCGCACAAGCAGACACTTCCTTGTAGGCAGTTATTTGTAGGTGATGTAGCAGTCTCTCAGCCAATTGAAAGAGAAGAAAAAATGTATTGAATGATAACTTTCATTAGAGCCGTTTTTGGATGACTGTCGAAAGTGATTGCTTTGGTTTTGTGTTTGCTACACTTTCTGATTGGTCCTAACAACTTTAGCAACATTCTTGGTCAATCAAGAGCAAAAGCAAAACCTGGTTGCGATATTGTCATGCAAGAAAGCAAGTCATGATGGCATGTTCTCGCACTGCTGCTTGGTTTGTAAAACCAATCACAATTACTTGGTTTTGCTGTAAAACTATAATACACCTTACATAAGACTACTAAAGATACTAATTATTGACCCTATTCCAGAGATCAACAGAAAGCAAGCAATTAAACAATAGAACTCAAACTGAAGTTATGACAACTCTGCTTTTATGTTAAATATTACAAATGCTGTGAATTTTTACACAGTATTGATGTATTTTACATTCTGTTCTTGGTATATTTCTCATGGCAGCACACAATGCATTGGTGAAAGCAATGGGTGATAGCATATACAGCATGCACGAAGAGCAATCCTCTTCTCTGGAAGTCAGGAGATCATGATCCTGTTCAAGACACTAAAGCATAAAATTATATACCCTGTTCAAATATAGGACACTAAAAACTATACCCTATCCAGTGGCACACTCCCGTATCTATGGCAAATTTAGCTAGGGGAGTGGTGTACATCGGTGATGGAGTCATCAATAATGGGTCCAGTACAATATTAGCCACTTCTAAAATCATGAACAGCATATAGTGTACTTGTTACTTTCTGTGTAAATGCCAAGTGCTTGTGATGTTGATTTTGTACAATTTTGAAAATATTTGACTGTCATGGTCCTGATCCCACCAACTACAAGCTTCAAAATGATTACAAAACAATGTCTTTTTCTAGTTAGACCAGTGATTAAGCACTAACTATGCTAGAAAGCTCCCCCACTGAAACTTGTCTTGGGCGAGAATTGCAAATGTGGTACTGGCAGAGTGAAATACGTCCAAGGAAATAGCTGCAAACCCCTTATGAGTGGGAGATCAGTACATATGATGATGATAAACAAAGAGGACCTAACTAACATACCACTTTCTTTGTATCAGCAGTTCGAATGGACGATTGACGAGACATTTTCACATCAAAACTAATCCAACATGGCGGCTCACACTAGGTAACCTGGCCAATGACGCCTTGGTAACCGGGCCTGTATTCCAATATGGCGGTAAGTGTGTGTCCGGAAAGCGTGCGAATGCTTCCTCTTCTTTTCTGGAATTGTTTCTGTGATCTTTCGCTTTTTTTTTGTTACAGAATCGTTTCTTATCATTATAGGCACCAACGACCACCGCTGCCTGTGAGGGAGCTGCTCCAAAGCCTCGTCAAAAGACCATCGGAGAAATGTTGTTGGAAATTCAGAAACGAATTCAGGTAGGAGCAGCTGCAGCCAACATATAGTAGTATTTGTTTTCACATGAAAACAACGTATACATTGAAATTCCTTCTAGTTGACGCAGGATGTCGAAATAGCTGGCACATTTTGTCATCTGGCGGTGCTTTGTAGAACCACAGCATGGGGATTGGCAGTCTCCTTAATTTGTTGTTCCATTCTATTTATCGAAGTGTTTTATTGATTAAGAAAACAAATAGAGGGGGGAAAGGGAGCAAGACCGAGACGAAAACTTTGAGCTGTAGTGGCGTCTAAAGTGTTGCTTACAGTAGATGAAGGGGTAGCGCTAGAAACGTCAACGTACACAGTCTTTTTACGGTGTTGAACATTTCCACATCAAGATATATACCGTAAATAAGTCCCCCTCCCCCCACTACACACATTGCAATGCTAAACTTCCTAACCCACCCCACCCCCCAAAATAATATAAACTCATGTGCTTATATAAGATTTAGCACATAAACACTAATATGAGCCAAGTGGACGTTATTGTTTTAGTATTGACATTTTCTCATAGTTACAGTCAGTAATTGAAAATAAGGAAAGTCCCGTTGAACAAAATATTATAAGCCCAGGGCTTGTTTACAGAATTTTATGGTGCAGTAGTTTTGATGGGGACTATCGTACATGTAGTGTTCCATTGTAGTTTACAGTATACAGATGATGATCTGGTGTTGTGGTCGATCAGTCTGATATAGAATAAATTGGGATGTTCTCCAGCAACAGAACCAATCATTTATTGTGAGATTTACAAAGATAGATACAGTAAGTAAGAAAATAATGCAACTGAACTATGTGTACAGAATATACCAAAAACTAAATGCAGAATCTAGTTAGCCAGTGATTAAAACAAGGGCACAAAACTCAAAGAACTAAAGTAAACTAATGGGAAAACAAGAAACCTGATGATGTATGCGAATCATAGCAATGGAAGCAAGGAGAACAAAATAATGATGAAGGTATAGAAAGAAGGCTGGGCAGGCTAGCACATATGGTGTGTTTTTCAGGCTTATGGACCAGGCCCCTTCACACCAGAACAGGCTCAGGAAATTGAGAGACTGAAGATGGTGTTTGTAAAGTTGAAAACTGAGCAAGAAAAGGTGAGATCCTATGAAATATAAACAATCATGCATTCACTGTTTGACACACTCAGAATCATATAATCATAATTATAGTTTACAGTGAACTCTCTTTAAGGCAGACATCCTCGGGACTAGCATTAATTATTGTCTGCCTTAGAGAGAGTTCAGGAAGAGAGAAACAAGTTAAAATCAGCAAGGACCAAATCTGCATGCTGTCCGCTTTAGAGAGGTGTCCACTTTAGAAAGGTGTCCACGTACAGTAAATTCTCTAGCCTTTCTGTCATCCTCAATATTGTTTTCTGTAAGACCAGCACTTGCATAAATCTGAGAGTTATCAAAAGTCAATTTTCCCCTTCTTGCACTGCTCCTTCCATTATTATGTGTGGGTAATAACATATCATAACACTCTGGTAATTTTCTGAAATAATTATTTCTCTATTAATAGAGAAATACTACTACCTACAGTAGAGCGCAAAAGGAAAACGCACATACACTAAGCTGCATAATAAATGTGACTAACAAAGCAAAACGCATTCGAACTTGCATTAAAAAATTCCAGACTGCCTCCAAACAGTTTTCTAGTGAGCAAGTTGTTGAAAAATTGACCTGGTGGCCCTGGAGGAGTGGACATGGTTTTCAGTGTACTCTGCATATGATATAGATTGATGAAAGTTGATTGAACCATCAATATTCTCAGTAAATCATCCATACTGTTTCTTTTTGATTGGTTGGGGGAATCTGTATTATCTCTTAGATCTGTGAGGGTAATAATCATGACTCTAATGGTGTAGTATTGAACTTTTTTGAGACTCCAAGCAAGACGCCATCTTGAAATTTAATGTTTGTGAGGTAGTCTGTCTGTCAGGCAGATTGACCTCCAGGCATGGAATGCTGTTCACAAGCCCTTTAAAGTATAACTAAATTTGAAGCCCGTGTATAGTTTGAAGTAAACCCTTCTAGTTTTGATTTGATTCTGGAAGAAATCATGCTGTTTTAAGCAGCTGGGTTCACATACAAAACAATTTGAGCCCACTGAATATGCATGCCCAAGTAAAGTGCATTCAGTCCAAAGTATAAGAAATCACACAGGAAGCCTATTTAATTGTACTGCATGTGAATTCAAAACTGGAAAACTTAAGTGTTCATTTTTGACCATACTACCACAGACCAACTTCATGTGAAGTGTTAACTGCTGGAGAATGTGCCCGGCAGACTGCTTGAATTAATTTGGTGTGCCAACCATGAGAAATGCGTAAAGCATCACAATAATTTTTTTTTCAACACAAAAATATACCAATCTAAGAAAACACACACCACTCCCTTTTCCCTTTTTTTGTGTGCAGCACTTGACTCTGAATATATGATTGCATCAAAACTTCGTCAAAACAAAGGCTGCTCTTGTTCAGCTACTGAAATAATAGGCCAATCTACAGTATGCCAAGGCGAGGGGGTATCTGCGATTATCTTATTTCTAGTAATCATGGGAGTGAAAGGTTTAAGTTGGTTGAGTGAGGTTTGTGTTTCACTGTGCAGGCCATCCAGGAATACAGAAAAGCTGCTTCAGTCGCCGGAAACCCTGTCACGGCATCACAAGTGACAGTAACCCTGGGAGCAGCGAGGCCCACACAGGCCCCCCAGGGTACCCCCACCATCATTCAAATGCCACAGTCTGCAATGACACAGATGCAGAAGATTGCTCCAGCGACCACGGCGCAGGCTTCACTGGTCAAGACGGTCCTTCCTGCAGCAGCACGAGCTGGAAATGCAGGGATTGCTATTCTTCCCCAACAGGTGCAACACCAAAACATGGTTCCAGTGCAGCAGCCTTCTTCTGGTTAGTATGGTCTTTTGTCATGGTGTAGACATTGTGTGACAGGGATTGAGCAAACATGAAAATATATCACTTAGTCCATGAATCACAACACAACCTCACAGATGCCAGCCTTAACCCTTTCACCCCAACCTCAAAATACATATTCTCCTTACCTTTTCGGAAAAAAAAAAGAATGACTATTGAGAATTGAGTGATACTGCAGTTTAATCAGCTTTCATCTTAGCAATTATCAAAAACCATTTTCTCCTTATACATATGATTATACACAGTTTGTATATTTCTGGTGAAAAACTGAAAGAGAAAATTGAAATTTACTCTTGGGAGTGAAGGGGTTAACAAATGAAATGTTTATTGAATTGGCCCCTGGTCCAAGTTTGAACATATGCTGTCCAGGATGAGTAAAGATGTTAAAAATACCTTTTGTAATGGGAAGAGAAGGTGTAGTGCACTAAAGTAGCAAACACAAATAACCCTCAACCCTTCCTTCAGTGTAATTTTATGCATTTCTGCCAATGTTGAAATCCACATGATATTTTGTTAATTTCACAAACACCTTTAGTGAATATTGTGCACTAGAGGGCCATTCCTAATTACTGTGTTAGCTCTGTGTCACCCTCTTAAAACATTGTTATCATTATTACTATTATTACTATTATTATTATTATTATTATTATTACTATTACTATTATTATAATTATTATTATTATTATTATTATTATTATATTATTATTATTATTATTATTATTATTATTATTATTATTATTATTATTATTATTATTATTATTATTATTATTATTATTATTATTATTATTATTATTTTCACTTGTTTGTCTATCCACAACATTTTCAGTACAATATTTATTAGGCCCATGGATTAGAGAGTGTATCAGTGTTGTATCCAGAGCACGTCATTGCGTCCTGGGACGGCCCAAATCTCAATTTGGACGCAAAAAACTCCAGCAAGTGCGTCCGCTTGGACGCACTTGAAAAATTAATTGACAAGCGACTCTTTTCAGAACGCGACCCGCTAAGCAGAAACCCGACGTTGATCCTTCCCCACTGATAGCGTGTCGTTAAAGCCCGATTTTTGCTTACGACACGAATAAAAAATCATTCCGTGATTTGGTTTTCTGTTGCATTCGACATGAAAAAAGCAGTACAACTTCGTAACGGTTAAATCCTGGAATGCGAGTGTGACTGAACAAATATTCAATCAAATGTTACTGTAAACCACTGGCTGTTCGAGCGACTCAGTTTATCGCAACGTGCACACCTTTTATCGATCATGACGACACTGCTTTTAATATGTGAAACAGTCGAAATCTGTCTGCATACAAATCTTAAAACATTGACCTGTAGTCTTGCACATTGACTGAAAATCAAGTTGTCAATTTTTTGCGTAGCGTGGTGAAATTTGATAACCCAAAGAATTGTGTTCAGATGTGCATAAATATGTTTTGTGCACATGGCGGACGTCAATAGAATACTTTTAGCCAAAAACCTCCTCAAAAGAGAACAAAATGTGGCAGGAACATCAAAAATGTCCTATCGGCTTGTTATTTGTTTGGTACAAAAATAAGCAATGTGAATAATGACGCGCCACAAATATTAATATTAAACATGAATATTAATTAGTTGGACCCCACAAAATCCTACTTGGACCCCTAAATTTTAGAAGAGGGGGTCCAAAGGACCCCCAGTTTTGAAATCCTGGATACAACACTGGTGTATAAAGATTGACGACTCTTTGAAATCAACAGCAGACAGAATTTCTCAAGTGCAACTAAGAGTCCTCAACCTGGACCCTGCACATCTATCCCATTTTAGTATGGTACCCAATCTCTTTCTGATCTCGATGAATTAAGCTTGCTGACAACTCCAGTCTTGTTGGGGACCTATGAAAAGTATCAATCTGAACATTTACTTTTTACTCAAAGGTGTGCTTTTTAGGGAAGCTACGAAACCCCGCTTGACCCTCCTTTACAGAATCCTGGATCCATCCCAGTGTTTTGGCACATATTTGTAGATAAGTGAAGAGGGACAGTGGTACTATACTGGATCATGACACTACCTCTGATGCACTAAAACTATTATTTTTTCAGCTCATGTGAAAACCTCATCTTCGCTGGTTAACACACAGACTCACATAGTACACAAACCGGGAAGCACTCAAGTACAGGTCCCCCTAGCAGCCACAGGACAACCAGTCAGGACTCACACAGTGCCTGTTACAACTGTCTCCAGAGTGTTACCAGGTAAACACTAAGTAAAGAGCTACATGAAACAGTTTGTGTATGACTGTCGAAAGTTATCATGTGATTACCTTGGTTTTCTGTTTGCTGCAGTATGCTTTTGGATGGGTCCATTTAAGTTTTCAATCGAGAGAAAGTATATCAGATAATTTGTTTTTTCACTAATGGTATTATTAGGAGCTCTTGTCTTGCTCCCTGTCAAATGCAATTGAGTCACATCTTCCTTGGAAAGCATTCCTTCTCCAGGTAGCAAGTTCTCCACATTTAAAGGTTATGAACAAAGAGGAGTAATAGCTACTGCACAGTACTAACTTTATGATTTATCAAAAGCTGTTTGGATTGTTCCTCTTAGCACAAAAATCGAGTGCAGAGTTGATGAGCACACAAGCAGCTAGTGTCACCATACAGCGGCCATTGATGCCAAACAAATTGCCTGTCACGGTGGCATCACCAATACTCCCCTCGGGGATCTCCTCAGGGGTCAATAACCCTGCAGGACTTGTAGCAGCCAATGTATCCAAAACACTTCAACCTGCTAGCCAAGCTGCAGGTAGGCTTGATTTACAAATTATCACAATATTTTTACTACAGTCAAACACCTCTCTAAGATGGACACCTGTTAGGAGTGGTCCCTGCCATTTCTTCATTCATTTACTCTAAATGAACCCTCTGACACTTCGCTAAAATGGACAGTTGGAGCTGGTCATAAGGGTATCCATTTTGTTTTGTTTTTTTTTTTTCTGATTTCCAGTTATGTTTTTTGTATTCTAAAGAGCTTATATAAATATTATACATGCAAGTGCCCATACCCACACACATGTAAGTTCTAATTTTGCAAAAATTATCAATAACATCTGCAACAGATTAGTATTACAAAAGAGACAAACAGACTGATATTTTTCCCACTTTAATTTTTTTTACAGTTTGTTTCTGTGTGTCTTGTTCTAGTAGATTGTCTGTCTCTGGCATTGTCCTCTTTAATGTCTATGTATTTCTTTTTTGCTGTATGTGTCTGTCTGTCCAGAAGGTCTAGTGTTTGACTCACTTGTTTTCTTGTGACTGTCCTATAACTCAGGGGCCATTGGCCGTCCAGACACTTCCAGCCCTCAACCACAACAGGTACTGACAAAAAGACGACTGCAAGAATTACTGCGGGAGATTGATCCACGAGAGCAGATGGATGATGATGTGGAAGATGTGAGTTATTTACTCCTGTGTACACTTCTGACTGAACAAATTGACCATATTTTCACTCAGTTTGCCCTGCTTCTTTGGGCATCAACTTTGTATAGTGTAATGTTTGTATGAAATACATGTGCCTTCACATTTTATTAAAACTCTTGATTTTGCTTACAAAGTTTTACTGTAGTCCAACTTTGCCACCTAAAAGTGTATGGTAAACTATTTAAAATCTATTGTACCCAGGAAAGACGATCTAATAAGAAATTTGTCAACCCAAGTTTTCATGATTTGGCCACTTGACCCAAGTTGAGCCAAGTCAACACAAGCTTGTTGCGTCAACTTATTTATGAATTCTTTGGCCTTGGGTTGATTTGGCAAGTCTGTTTGGCCACTCATTGCATGCCTGTGCACAAGTTCTGATGTTCAGCAACTTGGCTTGGCTTGAGTTTACTTGGGAGTCGAACTTGACCAGGGCTTTAGATGCCCAGCCTGCAACTGATGTACCACATCTGTCCTTTGAGTAGAAGGGAGAAAAGCAAATTACCTCAACTACAGTAAATATTTATCCATTCTGTTTACTTGCCTCAGCTCTTACTACAGATTGCTGATGACTTTATTGAGAGTGTGGTGAATTCTTCTTGTCAAATTGCCAAACACCGTAAATCAAATGTTCTCGATGTCAAGGATGTCCAGTTACACCTGGGTAAGTCTCAGTGCATGTACCTGATTATGGTACTGATCTGTAAACTTTTAGTGTTGTTATCTATACAATAGCCTTGTTTGGAGACTCCAAGCGGGCCGCCATCTCGAAATTTAAAAAAATTTAAATGTTTGTCAGTCTGTCAGTCTGTCATAGGGCGACCTTTTAGGCCAGGTGCCAAAGCCAATGATGAAATAATTATCGATTAGAGTCTCAGACAGTGGTTAGTTTTACTGACAATTGTACTTAACTGCATTCACGAAAATGAATTTGAAAACTGGAAAACTTGAAACAGAATGGTCTCGTGAAGCTCATCTTCAAAGAGAAGGGAACAGGCACGGGCAAGGCGAAATCGTGAAACGATTGAACAGCGCCAAATACGTCTAGAGAAAAGACGACAAACGTGTTATAACCGACAGCATCATGAACAACATCATGAACTGTGTGCTGAAGAAACGGCTCCGCAAACAGAACGGCGCTTGAAAGGAAATTGGGAGCTTCAGACGCCGTTTGTGTTAAACTCAGATACTTATTCAGAAAGGACAAGCAACAAAGGTTAGTCAGTGGAAATCGAACAATCACCATGACTTGTAACTCGATCACTTCAAGAATGTATTAGAATTGTATGCTGATCATTTTTCCTCAAAGTATTGTTTTAATACGCTTCTGACGCCAGTTTCGGCTACTGTATTTGCTCAGAGCAATTGGAACTTGGAGTTTTGAATGATTTAGTCAGATGTCTTTTTTTCTTTCAAGACTAAAACTGTAACAAAAGCTGTAATCTGACATGCAGTGATTGCAGCAAGAATCATTCACAAGGCCTTAGAAGTATGACTAGGTCTGAAGCCCATGTATAATTTGAAGTAAACCGTTCAAGTTTTGCTTTGATTCTGGGAGAAATCATGCTGTTTTGAGTGGGTTCACATACAAAACAATTCGAGCCTATTAGATATGCATGCTTGATTCTGGTGCTTGTCTTGAGAATGTGCTTGGCAGACTGTATGAATTAATTTGACGTGCTGACCGTGGGGAATACGTACTTCGTCACGCAATTGACTCTCAGTTTTTCAACGCAAAAGTATAACACATACCATTCTTTTTCTCCTTCCTTTGCGTGTAGCACTTGACTTTGAATAAAAGATTGAGTCAACATTTCGGTAAAACAAAGGCTACTCTTGTTGGGAGTACCAAAGTAAAAGTCTCATCAATGGCAAAGCGAGGGGGTATCTGCGATTATCGTATTTCTAGTTTAAGCTGTCAGGTTTCTGTATATGGGGCTGATGCTGCTGCATGTTTCAATAGCTAGCTTATGACTTACTTGTATATCTTATATATTAAAAGTACTTATAACCAGGAGGAAATTTCTGTTAGCAGACAGGTGGGCCTATAATCTGGGGAGGGGGTGGGGATTATGACCAGGGTTTCACTGATGCAGGATAAAACATTACATTAGATAAATTTACAGTATAATAAATTATTTGATATTGTAAATTTATGTGTAAAGGCTAAGTGTGAAAAATGATTGTAAGGACAGCAGACAGTACATAACATAAGATGTACATGCAGAAGATGCAATAGTAATAAATCAATGAGACCCCGAGTCACTGGTCTAGATAACTTATGTTTGTCAGACACCTTCAGTTTAATTTGTGTCTTGTGTCTGCTTGGCTCTGTAAATGACAGTTCAGACTTACATATTATATATATATATATATAAATATTATTAATTCAGTAATTATATTATTATTGTTATCCAGAAGTGATGTGACAGTGCTCAATATTAATGGTTGCCCGCTGTGCCCAGGGCAACCAAACATTTTGGTTGGGCAGGTAAATTCAGGGCTGGGCAACAAGAAATTATGAAACTTTCTAGTGCTTGAAGTAACTCTACAGTCTGAAGGGCAACCAACCAAAAACCTTAGAGTTGAGCACTGTGTGAGTTGTTTGTGTTTGTACAACAGAGCGAAGCTGGAACATGTGGATACCTGGCTTTGGCAGTGAAGAAGTTCGTCCCTTCAAAAAACTTGCCACTACTGAAGCTCACAAACAGGTTCGGCAAAAAAAATTCTGTTGGTATTTCTTTGTTATATGTGTTACAACCAGGCTTAATAGTTTAGGCAGGAAAATGTAAAGAAATTCACGTAACTTCAGTTGTTCTGTGGTCGGATCAGGCTCGCAAGTGTGATTACCAAATATGCTGATAGATTTCGCAGTTGTTTGCATCAGCTTTCATTGTGTGTTATTGGCATCAATAAATCAGTTCTGTCCTGGAGTTTGCTTTAAGCAGTTTGTGTTTTACCACTTCTTGCCACCTAATGTACCCTCCAAAGTCCTGTAGTACACTTGGTTACAATCATGAACATTGCATCTCGTCCTGAAAATACTTGCAAAAAAATTTGAGGACGCATGATCAGCTTTGTCAGCAACGGTATCTGAACCATAATACAATGGAATAATATGTAAGAAGAAAAACAGATTTGGCTTATAACAAGACACTGAATCAGTAGTACAAGAGACACAAATTTCAGTTTCTTTAAACTCTTTCACTACTGAACTCAAAATTGCAAATTCAAGAAGAAACTATAAAATGATCAATGCAGTGAGAACTCATAGGTTAATCAGCTTTCATGTGAGCAAGCTACAGTATCAACTGCCAAGTTCTCCATACTGTAGTGAGAGACTAAAGGAGAAAATTGAACTTGATCACTCATGAGTGGAAAGGCAAGAAAGCTAACTAACTTTCTTTCTTTAATACAGAGGCTGGCATTGATCAGAAAATCCATGAAGAAGTGAGGCTATGGAGCATGGTTACAATATGAATTTATGGCCATTGCAAGGTTTGACAACTGAATCAAACCCCACCACACCCATAAGAGTTGTAAAACATGGTCCTTGTGATGTGCAAGGCTGTATACTGTACGTGCCTGTTAAGATTTAGTTATTGTTAAGTTTAACATTAAGCAAATCTTGTTACAATTTGTTGCGTGCTATGGCAAAGGTGGGACAAGCAATTCTTACATGAACATCACATGGAGAAATGATATATATTATCTTTGGTTGCTCAGAATTTCTTTAAGCAGACGATTGCCTTCCTTCTTTCTTAGGGCACAGTTGTTTATTCCTATTCTGGAACAAGATTGTAGCTGTTTGTTGATTTATGGTCATACTTGAATTCGGATATTTTAGAAACTACATGTATTTGCAATGTCAGGGTGAAAGCATTCAAAACAATCTAGGTTTAAATCAGCCTCACAACAAACAGGCTATTCTCTGGCTACTCTAGTATGAGCTCTTGTCTGTCCAAGAAGTAACTCTTGTCTGTTAGTTAGAGAGAATTGGGGCTGGCCACTCTTTGGAAAGAAAATAAACATGTTCACTGTTCAGTAGATATGAGTGTACTATTCATACAACAGTGTTATTTTATTTTGTAATTATTTTGAAACTGTTCCTTTAATTTCACATTTTTAACAAAATAATTTAGCCTCCTCCGCAGTGGTTTCTTTGGGAGTGGGGGAACGACAATACTGCGGGCAGGCTACAAAATACTATGCTCGTCACTTACGGTGTTCGTGGTGAGTTATTTCCGGTGCGGGGATTCCTGTATTTTTTCTCCTTCTCTTCCCCGTAATTTGACTTTTCCAGATTCAACTACAGATTCTGCTCACGAAGATTGCGCCAATGTTTAGGTGGACTTTGTTGTCTGATTTCCTAGTTAGCAGTCCTGATGTCGGCCGTTTAATATAAAACGTGGACGGGCTGTATCTCGACTCTTGGGCAAAATAATTAAATGGAAAGAGCGGCTGAATGAGTTTAAATTGCTATAAGGTGTTAGGTGAGGAGTTGTGCAGTGGCACGAGCTTCTATCGCTGAAAATAAACCGAATGTTGAGTCAGCACTTTCCAGGAGGTTCATGATAAATCAAGAATCTGGGAGGTTCGATGCTTGAACTCTATGATGGCCAGCCGTGCGTGACTCCACTGACAAGGACAAAAATCTTCGCAAAACGTTTATTTGTACAATTATAATGATTACAAAGTTACTTCTTTGGGCTTAAATAATGTCTAAAAAACCACTTAACATTTCCTATCCAAATCACCGAGAAGTGACTCAATTTCTCTTATAGCTGCCTTTCGATTCGACTTGACTACATCGGAGCCATTGGCTTCCACCTTGTCTAGCTCCAAAATGCATCGAGTCAAATGTTCTTCTAGATATAAGCGTTCTTTAACAATGCCACTAAAAGCCTGCAAACGAGGAACAAATTCTCTTGCTTTAGTAAGCTGGATTTCAATAACTTCCAATTTCTTCTCCACTTCAGGTACGTGCGTGTCAGGTTCTACGGCTAGTTTAAATTTTTCTTCAGCATTCTGCGTCGCAAAAGTGTTGACATTGTTCGCGGGACGGTCAAGTGTCCCTTGTGATGCGGTCGCACACGATTCTTCCCGGGATTTTACAGTCTCTTTTTCCATCTCACTCTCCAATCCTTTCTCTTCGTATGTCTCCTTGTTTCCTGACGGCTGTTCTTCAGGTTCACACGGAGTCGTGTTCTCTCTTTCCGAGTCAACTTTACAAGACATTGGTGCTTCAGACTGGGTTGTTTCTTCAAATCTCTCTTTGTTTTCTGACGGTTGCTCGTCAGGCTCACATGGAGTCATCTTCTGTCTTTCTGAATCAACTCTGCGAGACATTGGTGCTTCAAACTGGGTGTTTTGACGAGCTCTCGCTTTCCGTCGATGGCCGCCACGGAAGCCGCTCGTTGTTCCAAAAGGACTCAGAAGTTTCCCGTGGACCGAACAAAATCTCGGAGAATATGTCCACGGCGAGTGACATTCGTGGCCCCAAACTGGAGAGAAATCGTCGAAAGGAGACATAAAAAGTCCAAAACTCATCGTCAGTTTTTCGTACTTCACAAACTGAATGACTCAGTTTACAGTGATGACTTTATACCCATCGCACAGTTTTCTAGAAATGTGGAGAAACATCGAGAAGGATGGAGAGATTGCATCAGAGAATCGAGAATGTTCCAGTGTGTTCCAGATATAAGTGGCAACAGAAAGTTCATGATGTAAACACTGCTCTCGGAAAGGACCTGGAAAGCACGCGAGCTCTGCTTCTCAAGGGTGGGGTGCGTTGTTGATTTTTGCATCTAAAATATCGGCATAAGTTTCGAGAGTAATGGCTACATTTTAGTCGTTTCAAATACTTTATGTAGTTTTACTTATTATTCCTGATGGTTTGTTTCTTTACTGTAAACGATAATATGGCTGAAACTAAATTCACAATATCACCCATTACCCCTCCCTTGGTAAGAAAGGACACGAGTCACGCAATGAACCGGAAGCTTCTCGAAGCGTGCAGAAGAAAATCATAGCTATAAAAGAAAGTGTCTTCACGACCAAGCAAGGCTAAAGGATGGGGAAAGATTACTACAAGATCCTAAACGTACCTAAGTCAGCTACTGCTGAAGAATGCAAGAAGGCTTACAGAAAACTGGCGCTGAAATTTCATCCTGACAAAAACAAAAGTCCGGGAGCTGAAGAAAAATTTAAGGAAATCTCAGAGGCCTATGAAGTTCTCAGTGATCCGAAAAAGAAAGAAATATACGACAGTTATGGCGAGGAAGGACTTAAAGGCGGGCCAACATCAGAAACAGATAACCCCAATACGAACTTTGGACCCGGATTTCACAGAACCTACGTGTACACGAGTGGCGATCCCAGAGAAACATTCGCCAAAGCTTTTGGAGGTGAAGATATGTTTGCAGATCTGATTGGCGGGTTTGGAGGCTTCGACTTCTTCGGACAGGGCAGTCCTGGTTCGACGAGAAACGTTTTTGGCCAGGGAAAACCGTCGAACAAGCGACAAAAAGTCACGCAAGATCCACCGCTAGAGAAAGATCTCAATGTGAGCTTAGAGGACTTGATGAGTGGATGTGCCAAACGACTGAAAATTTCCAGAAAAATCTTCAATGTAGACGGAAGCCATACCGCAGAAGAGAAGATATTAAACGTGATGGTAAAACCAGGCTGGAAAGCTGGAACCAAAATCACTTTTGAAAAGGAAGGTGATCAAAAGCCTGGAGTTATCCCTGCGAATGTGGTGTTCACCATAAAAGACAAGCCTCACCCGAAGTTCACAAGAGACGCTAAGAACAATTTGATTTACACAGCGAAGATACCCTTGCGCGATGCCTTGACTGGCGGTGTTGTTGAAGTGCCAACTTTGGAAGGGCAAGGCATGTCTGTGAGACTCGACGAAGTTGTACAACCAGATAGTGTCAAACGAATCCCTGGAGAAGGACTTCCTTTGCCGAAGACGCCTGGAAAACGTGCAGACTTGCTTCTTAAATTTGATATCCAATACCCAAGGAACCTTAACCATGCCCAGATAGATGTTCTCCGAGATATCCTGCCGAGTTTATGACTCGAAATATACCCAATGAAGTATTGACTATTATCTATGGAAAAAACATTTTGAACCTTATATATTTTTCTTAATGTTATTTTTAAATTTATACTCAATTGTAAAATAGATTGCACTTTTTTAACATTCAAGTACCCTATTTATTATGACCACATTCTTGACAATGTCAACACTGGCTAATAATATAATTATTATTATCATGCAAAAAAATCCTGGAATAAAATATATTTCTGTTCAAAATATTGGATACTTTGCTCTTCTGCAGCTTTGTTACCTCATTAGCATAAACTAATATCCAGCTACAAACAGATTCCATATATGAACTAATATTAATTATTGTATAAAGCCATTCGTATAGTTCTAATAGCAACACACATAAAGTCATGTAACGTCAAATTCTGAGTGTAAAAACAACAAAATAATGTAAGAGGGAAGGTGCTTATTTTGAAAGGGGCATTTATTTGAGGGGGGGAGACTTATTTGTGAATTTATGGTATCCTTGTTTGAGAAACAACCTTATCAAGTATGGCAGCCATACATCTTCACTAAATGTTTAAAATTTTATATTTGCCTTATATAAAATAGATATGAAGTCTCACAGAGAAAAGTGTTCTTCTGATTGCAAAATATGATTACCATCAAAACACAAAACCAAATTTCTGTAAATGATTTTTACTCAAGGCATTGCTTTCCTGATATTTACATAAGTGTGGTAAATTGAAACCATGTTTCGCAGTGACACTGGAGAATACAACTATACTTCATAAATTTTTTTTTCACGCGATTCTTGCAGTGGACCTATCACAAATTTCTCTAGCTGCCTATCTGAATTATACATTTGTACAGATCTGAAGAACTTAGAATTGGAAGCCCCCAACTGGCAAAGGCTGCTGAGGTGCAGAGAACTGGAAGCCAGACTCAGTGGCCTGTGGAGCAAGGTTCTGGTCTTCGTCTTCACTCTGTGCAACAACATAGAGAGGATACGATGATCAACACCTTTTCTATCAATGCAGGGTTACACAGAAACATGGGAACAAAATTTCATGACTTTCCAAAACTTTATACACTATCATGTCCTCAAAATTTAACAGCTCTTTACACCAATAAAATTTAAGATTGCTGTATACCACTTAGAAATTTACGCTTTAATTACCTCAGCTGAAAAGAACTTGTCAATCAGTGCAGCAGCCTTGCTGTACACCTGGTCATTCTCATGTTTCTGTAATTCTTCAATTCTGTCAACTCCTGAGAAGGAAAGCTACATATTTAGATTTTATTTCTTATATTCCAACAAAATTTCTTAATTTGCATATATTCCTTTGCTTTCACTATTTGTCCCTCATCAAACACGTACACTTATACATGCATCAAGAATTCGGCCTTTTGGTTG
The DNA here is from genome assembly GCA_964036295.1 of Plumapathes pennacea. NCBI lineage: Eukaryota > Metazoa > Cnidaria > Anthozoa > Antipatharia > Myriopathidae > Plumapathes > Plumapathes pennacea. The sequence continues at coordinate 11,239,900 of OZ038462.1, forward strand.
AATTGCACTGCATTCTGGGTATGTTTGGTTCAAAAAAGTGAACACCAACTACCGCCATTTTGTATTTCAAGCTTGGAGCTTGGTAGATTTGTACATTTCAGAATGGATAGAAGTTGCCTGAGCTCCATGCGTGAAGTGCAAAATGGCAGATATTGTGGAGTTGGTGCTAACTTTCCTGAGCCAAACCTATCCAGAATGCAGTGTGATCTACCCAAAAGCCACAACTCTTGATGCGTGTATATGACATGAAATTCCATGACTGTGTGCACCTTGTTTTAAAGTGCACATAAGCCCAAAAATGATATCTTCACAATTGATTCTACATAAAGTAAATAGTTGACTATTAGATTATTTCTGTGTTTCAACATTACGCCTATAAGTTATAGAGGTTTATATTTCGAATATGATAATGCTGTGACATCAAAGGAGTAATTCAATGTTATTTCTTTCTCTTCGTGATTGGAACTGTTTCCAGATTCATACAAAGTATTTGGTAAAATAATTTACACAGAATTCAAATATAAAATGGACGTTGATAAAATGTCAATTATCTCTGCCAACAAGATTTTGTATAATAAATTGTTCCTTCTTTGACATCACATCTGAACATGGTAATGACATCGTGACGTCATTATCATATTCAAAATAATAATAAACCTAGTTTATAACTCAAAGGCACAGCGTTAAAATGCAGACTTATTCTAATAGTCAACATATTTCCATCATGTAGATTCGATTGTAAAGATATCATTTTTGGGCTTATGTGCACTTTAAGGCTAAAAAGTGCTCCTTGTTCACCCTGTACAGCAACAAAATTTGATAACTCAAATAGGTCTGTTTATACTGTATGTCGCAAATGTCACTCTGATTCATTTCACTTCATGCGTCTATGCTGCGACATCTAAATCAAACACATATTTCAGGCGTTGTATCCATGTGGCCATGACAGATGATACATGTTAGACGAATTTAATTCCTTTGATAAACATAATTCAATAAGATGTCGCTGTACCATCAAACCTAATTGCTAGAATTAAATTTGACAATTGTGCAACATATAAACTAGGCCTTACCTTTGTTATTTTCAATCTCTTCGCAAATCGTGTCTATGTCTGCGGTATGCTCCATCTTCTCAAGTATATTCTTGAAGCCATCAAGCAATACCAACAAGGCCTTGGCATCTTTGACTGTCAGCAAGTTGCACATCGGCTCCAGAACATCACAGTGGTGAAGATACTTGGTCTGAAAATGAAGGAGTTTCTTCAACTCTAATGGAAGTACACCAGTGAATGCTACATTTTGAATGGGTTTTAACACACAAAAAACCCACAAGAAATCAACAGACAAATCGGTTCAAAGTTCACTGATAACAGAGCTATGCCATTACCGTAAAGGTAAAGTGTTGCCATGATAATTCATTCTGTTGATGTTCAGTCAGTGGTGCTCATCTAGGCTAAACTTTGTGTTTTTGTTTACTGTTGTGAAGTGATATGATCAATGAGGCACATCCATCAATCTGTGTTTGGGTCTGCTACAAAAATATTTTAGCATTCAGGCATTCCGGTTCAATTTCAGGCCAAGTTCGATCCAAGTGTAGGGCTGCCCCCTCCAAAGTCTTTTTACTGTATTAGCCCCAGTCTTACACTTGGATTGAGCTTGGCCTGAAAACAAACAGAAACATCTGCTACGCATGCTATTGCTAAGCTAAGTGCTCTATTCTGTGTTAGATAGTCCTGCTGCAGCAGTTACCTGACCAACAGTTGCTCCTGACGTATAGTTTGTAACTGCCCAGATGGCCTCCTTCTGGCTCTTAGCATCTCCCTGAAATTTGGTACACATTGAAAATTATGAATCAACACAGTGACAGGCAAATCTCTCCTGATTCACAACTGTTGTAACAAATAGCTGCCAAATCATTGGCAATGTTGTTTGTAGTCTAGTTTTTTTGCTATCAAACACTGGATAATAGTTAATCTCAAGTACAGGGGTGTACGCCATTACAATATTGCCCGTGCTATAAACCCATAGTATAAGATTGAAGAACCGCAAAAATTCAAACCCCTGGCTCATGAATATTTTCTTCTCACTTTGTGCTCAATGTGTCAGTTCTGTTTGATGTTTGTGCTTTGTAGACAAAACACCAAAATTGTCATACCCTTCTCAGAACATCTACAACAAGTGGAACCAGTCCGGCTTCAATGACAGCCTACAAAGAGCAACAAAATGGACAGTAATGTATAGTCAAGGATGTTCTCTGAACAATACTTTGATATGGTAAATGCCAGAATAAGCTAATGCAGGATGCAAAGAAAACAAGATGTGACAATTGCAATATAAAGAGAAGATTTGATAGACATGTATTCAGCCACTAAACATGGTATTATTTACCTGAATCTGAGCTTCTGTTCCAGCAGTAATGTTCGATATTGCCCATGTGGCTTCCTGCAAAAAATAAAAATAATAAGCATAAACCAATGTGCTAACACCTGCCTGCCTTCTTTCACTCATATACATCATTGGTTGGAACACAAAACAAAATGATTACCTTGACAATGTTGCTGCGTCTGTGTGTTAGGAGACCCATGAAGTAGGGCAGTGCATTACAACTGATTACCAACTATCACAGAAAAGAAAGACATCACTTAAGGTACACCTCTATAATAACTGGAAGTATACAAGAGGTGGCAACTTCAGTGAAACAAGAAATTTGATACAGCAGTAGACAAAAGGGACATGCAAATTAACCTGCTTTAGGGATTGTTCTGCTCTTAAATGCAGCTTCAAATGTTTTTTTTTTTCTTCTTTTAAACGTAGCCAGATCGCTACAACATTTTGAGACAGTTGTTCTGAACGCAATATAATCTTGGCAAAAACAGATTGAATAAATTGAGCATCCTACAAAAAGGTAAAGTTACAAAACATAAGGAATAATAATATGGAGACAATTTTTTCCTGGTCCTTGAGGTTGCTGTTGCTCCCTATTGTGTATACCTGTGTTTGGTTGTCCAGACCAGTCACTATATTTCCAACAGCTCGCAGGGCAGGTGTCTGTTTATAAAATATTGAGCAGATCAGTTAAATAACTGCACAGCATGCTACTCATCTGAAGATGTAGTTGCCACTTACCACAACAGAGACCTCGGCATGATTGAGCAGATTCACCAGTTGTGGCACAATACCCGAGTCAATGACCAACTAAAAAAAGTATGGTATAATAAAAAATCAGCCAGTGGTCATTTTCTGTATACACAACTATCCCAGTCAAAGCTATTTGAGCAGGCCACTCTACTAACAACCTTTCCAAATCTGTGGGTCAAGTCCTAGATTTCTCTGTGCACTTCTGCCACCTTTATGAATGCGGTGTATTTGACATACAGTAACCATGTGTGAGACTTCTGCTATTCACATGGTAGAGGCAAATTTCACAGGTTTTTCGATCACTGCTGCATCCTAGCATGCAAAAAAGCCTATGAAATGTTCTTGCCCTGTGAAACAACCTGTAAAATTTGCATAAACTTATTTGCTGTTAGAGCATAATCACTGAATTGGAAACTCATGCATTTAATGGGTCACACTTGAAAATGGGGGAATTTGGGTTTACCTGAATTCTTTCATTTGTTCCATCTGTCAAATACGACAAAGCCCAGCAAGTGTCTGCCAACACCTACATGATAAAACAAGCAGATTTTCAACATCAATTCTTTGTGTGGGATAGTGGTACCCCAACAATAGATCATAATCAAAGATGGATTGAATCTCATTTCATTGTCACTAAAAACATTATTGTGTAAAAAAAAAAAAAAAAAAAATTAATTGAACCCCATTATTTGTAAGCAAGTGTGTCTTTCTCGATGCTTGAAATAAGGCCAACCTTGCTGTACAATATCTCAACTTTATCTACTTTTAACTCAGACATGGAAAACTGACTCATTCCGTCATCAAAATTATTTAGACATGTGTGGGTCAATGCAATTCAAACGCAGCATTCTTCATGAACTTAAAATTTGCAATTAGGTTGGGTACATGAAAAATGTTTGAACAGGGCTGTATACACTGGACCACCAACCTCTTTATCGTTGAGTGTTATCAGTTGACACAGTGTGGGCAGTACTTGTTCCACTGCTGCAATCTCTGGAGGAGGGTTTTTGTTCCGGCAAAGATTTGACAATGTCCAGGTGATGTTACGCAGGTAATGTACCTAAGGTGAACAGGGAAGGAAAAGATGCTCAAAGTTTTGATCTAAAAACACTGTCATTTGGGCCGCAAATGATTGTGGTAATCATGCATTTAGAACACAGGGCTAAAACTGTGATTGTTACCTTTTTTATAGCAGGATGTATAAGTGCAAGTAATGGCTGAAGAACCCCATTAGCAATCACATAGTTCCTCATCTGCGGTCCATCACCTGGAAGCAAAACATAACTTAAAATAAACAACCCAAAATTTTAGTGCTCACTTTAGGAAAAATACAAGTACGATATTTTTGTGGCACAATCATTGCTATAAGGGTTTCAAACAAAATAATATATTTGGGAGTAACACAAAATCAATTTCAACTGTAGTACCATCCTCCACCTCCCCTCCTAACCCCAGGGGTTTGTTAGATCTGGGGCCAATTCAATAAAGCATTTACAAGACAGTGTGTTTGCATTTCTCCACACTTTAAAACACACTTACAGTAAATCCAATACCATGGCCAAATACTGTTGTGGTTGTGCACTGGGGACCTGTATCTGTAATGTTGTACAGACTTACTGGTGTTTGAATAATGGTCCAACTTGTAAAATACACAATATGTAAATGTTTATTGAATTGGCCCCTGCTTGCTCCTGGGATGCAGAATTTGCATGGCAACAGTAATGGATTTTTATAATGGAAAAAAGTTGGTAAAATTAACAGACAAACCTGCAATGTTTCCCAAGGCCCACACAGCTTGCTCAGTCACATTTTCTTCAGGTGAAGAAAGTAACTTGACAAATTTAGCAACAGCTCCTCCTTCTACAACAGCTCTTGTTTGAGATGAAGTTCCAGAGGCAATGTTGGTCAATGCCCATGCTGCCTCAAACTGGATTGAAGAACTGACAAAGAAATCAACACTGCCATTATTATTCCTTAGACAAAACTAACATTGCATTATATAAGCATTGCCACAAAATCTATATTGAATCAAATCAACTTTAGTATAGCCAGAGAAAACAGACAGAAAGAACTTTCTTTTATGATTTCTGATTAGTTTCTTTTGAGACAGCCTATGATGTCATGGAAGTCACTGTTGGCTGAGTTTTGCAGACAGTATTTTTTGGCCTTGCAAAGCAACAGATGGTAAATCCATCTGTTTTCGCAGGCTAACATTCACAGTGAATGTCTTTGTACAGCTTTACGCAAACTAATAAGACTTCATTATGGATTGATTCTGGTTCACCACCTCAGACCACTGTCTTAGCCTCTGATTACAATATAGTTTTAAAGTAGAGTTAAAATATTTACCAGTCAAATCTATCCAAGGCTTGTACCAGCATGGGAACAAGGCCATAGCTGTAAAATGGGAACAAAATAATTTAGTAATTTATAGGAAAATTCTGGACATTTTATCACAAGAAACTTACCTCAGAACTTCATCAATTGGGGGATTTTTCTCTTTAGATAGCACTTTCCTGAAGATCGAAGAAAATACAGTGGATCAATCAATAATTTGTCTTTCGACATGTTTTGACATCTATGAAACAGCAATTTCAATTTGATTTGTAACTTATGTGATATTTGTAAGATCCTGTTGAAATGAAAATAGGTATCAGCTGGCACAACTCTAACTAAAGCATCTAGGCTGCACAATAACAATATATAATATAACAATAATAATAATAATAATAATAATAAAGCATCTAGGCTGCACAACGCATTATGTTCATAAGTTATAGAAGGCTAATATATAGATTGTACACCTCTCAAAAGGAGCAACAATGAACTCACATATTTTTATTTCACTTACCTTGTGGATTGAACTGCCTCAAATATCAGTTGATCATTTCCAGACCTAAGATGCTGGTCAAAGAAAACAAACAGTCCGTACTCAGCGAGCAAACATCAAAAGGACAAAAGGGGAATTGGGAAGAAACATGTTGTGAAATGCCTGTTGGAATCCAAAAAAAAAAAAAGAAAGAAAGAAAGAAAGAAAGAAAGAAAACGAACAGAGTCACCAATCAATCCAAAACTTCGATTGTTGTTTTTTTTTAATTTACCTGTCGGATTTGAGATCGAGACTTGAGAATAATTGCACCCTCCCTCCCCCCCCCCCCCCCCCCCCCTGTACACCTTTCAAAATCGTAAACCGTCTTGTACGTACTTGTTTATACTAACCTGCACCACCGTGTTTAAAGGCAGAATCGGGGCCTGTGACAGTACGAGGTAAAACAGAAATGTTAATACAATGCATGGTCGACATTTTATGGACGAAAATTTTACGATGTGTGTCATTCGTACCGCCATTATTTGACTGTTGCGTTCTTTTAACGGGCTAGTCTCCTCCACTTCTGAGATATTCCTCCTTTTAGTGAACTGGTCATCTCTTTTTACCTGTGAATGAAACGATTACTTTATCAAATATCGAGGATCGGATACAAGATCTTCAGTTTATATGTATCGTTACAGGATTCCAAGATCGCTTTCTTCCTTACCTTGCGAAGTTCGATTGACACCTCATTTCGTCTCCTTCGCATTTCCTGCATTTAAGAAGAAACGTTCTGAATAAAAATCACAAGGTTGTACAAAGTTCTGGATCAAAGGCTGGACTTTTTGTGCTGTATAATACGTCAACTGGTAGCTAATCTGAATAGAAATTGTACAGTCTGGACTTACAGAACAACCCTTGTTCTTGTTCTTGAATGATTGAAGCCTATTCTCAGACATTTTTTCGTCTCTGAATCGCAACTTTATGGTGAAATAAATCTCTCTCTCTCTCTTCGCTGTACAGCCAGATTCAATACCCGAAGAACTAATTCATTTCAAAACTTGTTCTTCACTCTATCGCTTTCTGTAATTGGCTTGATAAAACTAGTAGCCAATCAGACTTCACTTTTTTCAACAGTTCTTTATTCTGATTGGTCCGATCATCTGCACGTGCAGCGTGCATCTTCTGCGCAGTCTCACCGGGGAAGTCTGGGTCTGCTTGGTTTCACGTAGCAACCAAACTTCAAAATGGCGGATGATTGTAAATAATATTTCGTTACAAGCAGCGCGCAGGATTTGAAAGAGAAAAGCAAAGAACCAGTAGGCAGCAAAATGTCCAAATCACGACGAGGAAAAAGTGCTTCGACCAATGAAATAAGCAAATGGGAAACAGAGCTCGTACAAATTCCATTTAGCGAGGTAAATTTGTATGAACTGACTGAAACTGTTTAGTATTTTGAAAGTTTGGGGCTCCCGAATTTGGTGGCCTTTGATGCTAATTCTCCTCATTTCGTCATTTAGGAATCTTGGAAGGCTTGCGTGTTCTTTGTTGTGCCAAACAAAGTGGAAGACAACGCATTTATTGACATTTTTTCAGATATAGTGAGTACGGGACTTCGCAAGTTGTACAGTGTTATTACTTACGATGGCTTAATGAAAGATGTAAGTATAATTCCACATCCATGCTATACACTTTTATTTGGAATACACTGGTATATTTGCTTTTCAGACTGTCATGTGGAGTCTCCACACTGCACAATCCTTTACAAAGTGTTTAATAGTTGTGGTAATTCATTCATTTATTAGCTCTGTTACCAGCCCTTTTTCCTGCATATCTTCTCTTTCCCACTGCCCCTCCCCCCCCCCCCCCCCCCCCAATATATGATTGCATTTTGAGTATTTAACCCCCCAAGTCCACCCTATCCCCACCCCCACCCCCACCCCTAAAGAACTATGCCTTTCCCTGAGTGAAGGCCAGACCCACACTTGTGACCAGGTTGTCCAAAACTCAATGCAACTCTAATGCAAGGGCATGGGACAAGGATGCACTGGAGTTGCATTGAAGAATCTGCTTTCAGGCTAAGATTTGTGAATTTAACATACTGAAGAATTAAGTCTATAGGCAACTTTATATCTCAGGACTTACTGAGTATGACTGTGTATCTGCACTCAGGTGAAGGAGTATGCCAAAGGTGCATCCACTGGAGGGGGGAAAGGGAAAGGAGCAGCTGCTGTGAAACCTCCTCCATTCCATGAAATCTGTGAACAGGTGAAACTCCAGATGGATCAGGGGGAAGCCATCAGTGCCAGCATGATGGCCAAACTCCTCAAGTTCAAGCTGCTGCATGTCAAACAGAAGGATTTTGAGAGAAGGGAGGAGGAAAGAAAGGTTTGAAATGATCTACTGTATACTGATTGTGGAGATTTGTCACTAATACCTCATTCACACCACGCTTAAACCTGTTCAAAATGTGGTTAATAAAACTTGAATGTTTAGTTTGGTCGGCCATTCACAATGTGTGCACGGCAAAACTAAACTGGTTTAAAACCCGTCCAACTAAAACAACCTGTGCAAGGTGGTGTAAAATATTGTGTAATTAAAACAAAATCAAAACAGGTTTCAGAAAATGCAGTCTAGTAAACTTGGTTTAATTAAACAGGTTTAGTTGGTGTGAATAGAGTATAAGACAATATTGAAGGGCAGAGTGAAAGAATACTATCGATATTAAATTATGACTTTCTGAGCCCCAAACCAGGAACATACTTCAGAGATGCCAACTCTCCTGCTTTATGCAGTGGAGTGTTCCGCATGAGCACCTCATCTTCCACTCAACTATGATCTTGCGTCTTGATATCCTGCATGAACATGAAATCTCCCACATAAATCTGAAATCTGCTGCTTTTAATTTTCATGATCAGCAACATATTTTGGTGAATCTTCTTCCCTTTAGTAAAAGTTGAATGCAACAAGAAGTCTTGTAATAATTAGTGCTAAAAGGCATTATTTCAGCTCAGGCCATATTGGCTAAAGTTCTTTGGCTTTGAAGTGGACCAAATAGTTCAACTGTCAACCCCACACCCTACCCCAATTCTCCTACCCCACCCCACCACAGGGCCACACCATTTGACCTAGCTGACCCCATACCCCCGACCAAAATCTCCTACCTGAAAATTTGGGGGTTGGTTGGCATCTCTGCACTTGTCAACTCTCAGGTAGACGCAGAGTTATGAGAATGAAGATTGTCTGTCTCCCATTTTCTCTCTTGGCCTTGTGGCAGTGTACTTAAAAATAAACAAACATTCCAATAAATATTGTTCTCCCTTTTTCAAGAGTTCATGCCTCCTTTTTCTGTCCTGGATTGGTTGATATCTACTTTTTGGGTGTTTTGGTTGAAAATGAGGTGGGAATTTAACACTTCTACACCCAAAAGATAAGATTTTGAAGAGAATGGCAAAAAGTCACGACTGCAACATTACTGAAAGTTTTTCAGCATTGATGAACTCTGTAAACAATATTATTTTGCATACAGGCTGCCAAGGCTGCTGAAGCTGGCAAGAAAGATGAAAAGGGCAAAAAGTCTGGTAGCCCCTCAGGGAAACGTTCAAAATCCCCTGGAAAGAAGAGAGGCAAGAAGGAGGCAGATCTACCACCATCACCCAAGAAGGACACTAAGATGAGGAGGAGAGGAGACATTGAGGACACTTTCAAGACCATTGGTGAGTGATTTAGGCATTAGACCCAGTGCCAACTCTCAGGCCTGCAATGCAGGCATTCCCGTTTGTTTTCAGGCAAAATTGTTTTGGGAGTAGGACTGAGGCAAAAGCTGCAGAGGAGGAAGGAAGGGGGGTGGGGGAGGCAGTACCTCTGGAACACCTTCCATTACTCTTCTGCATCCACACCTCGCAATTCCAGCCACTCTGCTGTGAACATCATTATCTCCTGCAGCATATTATCTCCTGCATTTAATTTTATGCAAGCCTTTTGCTTCCTGCAAACTGACCTACTGGTATTTAGAAGTTTGTTTTTGGATAATGGTTTGTAAAATTGACATAAAATAACCGGAAAACTTTTAAACTCATTTTTAGGCAAATTGTAACTTGACCCCCACCCCCACAGGCTCTACTCCCTGACCAAGTGGCTACGAGTCTCCCTGCTTGAATCTCCCACCAGAAAATTTGTTGAGGTTGGTTTATGTCATGTTTTCTTGCATGAATGAAGCCATTTGATGATCAATTTCTGTTGCAGATGATGAACCAGATGACGAAGGCAGTCCACAACATTATGTCCTGATTCACGGCATCCTTACAAGTCCTGTCATTTACCATCTGTGTGAAATTGGGATTAATATTGATGCTATCATCTCCCTCAAGGCGCAGAGCTATGATAGATTCTTTCCCAAACTTGAACCGTCTGCAGAAGGGGAACTTGGAAAAGAGGTACAGAAACCAAGGGACAGTTTTGTGTACAATGTATTAGCCTCCCTTATCCAAATAGAAATGATAACTAAACACAAAAGAAGGGTTACTTCTTGTGAAAGAAACCATGGAAATTCCATTTCCTTCCCAGAGTTCCAGAATTCTAAGAAATCAAGATTTACTTCTTGGAAATTTTATATTTCAGAAAGTTATCCAAAGAAATCTCAGGATGTGGATGTGAAATGCATTAGAATCCAAAAGTTTTGGTCTTTTCTGCTTGAGAAAATAAAAAGAATAAGCCATGGAAAATACCCTTGATGCATCAAATCTCTCAGTCATTCACACTGGAACTGTATGAGAGATAAGAATCCAGTAGTATTGATAATTGATTCAGTCATGTAGAGTAAAAAGTAGGTTTATAGTCTTTTATACCATGATAGCTTGTGCAATGCTTTGCAAAGCTAAAGCAACAAGTAATATGTATTATAGAAAGTATCAAAGTGAGGTTGATGTGGATACTTATTCTGAACGTCAAAAATAATGTGCAGCTGGCTGACGTTCTGAACATTAGCACTGTCAGTGTCAGCTGAGCAAATTACTTAACCCTTGCACGTCAAACAAAACATCGCATAAGCAACATTTTCAACCAATCAGAAGCCAAAGTAATTTGCGTTTCGTTTTGCTTCGAACTAGAAGACACCAATCAGCACACTGCAAGAAAACCGCCTTCCTTACGTGAGAAGATCTCAATCAAGTTTTGCATATTTTCCTGATTTGTGGAGAATGTAGCGGCCCCGTACGGTGAAAGTAATCCAAAGAAAAAACAAAGCAATTACACGATTTCTTTCAACAGTTGTCCGGAAACGGCTCAATCGACATCAACCTTAACTGATATGTTGTATATAGAGATAACTTCATGGAAAGTGCGCGCGTACGGTTATTGATATATTGTACAGCTTTACCACTGCGGAAGCCATAGACCGAAAGTGGTAGTTCTCACAAGAACTTCAAAACTATTCCATTCAAGTATTAACTGGGGTTATGCCATTGATCGTTGTTCATCTGATTTACGTGATAGGAGCAGGGCCTTGATGCGGCGGAGGGAGAAATCCAGGACTCTGAAGAACAAGCGCAGAAACGAGAAGCAGAAAGACATCTGGAGGCGTTTTGGAGTGAGTCTGACAGCCTGATCGCACGAGTGCCCTCAGGGCACAAACTCAAAGATATCGCAAGATATGAAGTTGTGGTCAAAGACAAGGATGTCCCGGATGGGAATCTTCAAGAACTGGAGGCGGACAGAAAGGTCAGTCAAAGCCACAGAAAGGGGCCGGTCATTCGAGGGATTTGTCCCCTCCCCCTGCCCCACCACTCCAAAACCCCTCGGAATGTAGCCCTGCGTAAAAGGGACATTATCTTTCAATCTGTCTTCAATCACAGCCATCCGCTCTTTTGACAAAGAGATAACTGTTCACTAACTAGTACATATAATTTACTGCTAGCTTTGATCATAATTAATATGTTTCTGGTTTACCGTTTAAAACTGTGAATTCTTCCTTTGACATGGTCCCTTTTAGGAACTGTTTGTATTTTTTTGTATTTTTTTGTTTTTGTTTTTGTTTTTGTTTCTGGTTTTCAAGTTAGAAGTGCGGTCAGAGCACAAAAAAATACTAAGCTCTTTACCGACGATACCATGCACTGATTGCAACACGGGCCTCGGCAAGAGGCCGTTGGCGGGTTAACTCCTTCGTTCTCTATTAACAGCATGGGATACAAGAGCTCCAAGTTTTTTCTTCTGCTTATCTGATTACCACAAATTTTCATCGACAAGACAAGCAAAATGCAGGCTAAATTTCCAGACAAGGTCAAATACACATGACATGTAGCCATGTATCACTGCAGTTCCGCGAACTGAATTCTAAGTACACTTCGGCGGAAAAATCAAATTTTCGTCTCAAGTTACTCGTTGTTTAAGCTCACACTGTTGTAGTCAGTCTTACAAGGTAAATATTTTTAATACACTTTAGGATGCAAAGCCGGGGTAAGTTTGTATGAAATACGCGAGTGTTTTCGCAACCTAGAAGAAGGGGTATTTTCCGTTGTCTTTTTTTTTAACGTGTAGCTGACTTTTGTTCTGCAGACTGAGTTTGGCACTGCTATTTTTGAGGACGTGGCCGTTGTGTGTTATGACATGCTGGATCAGCTGCAGCAGTATAAGAAATACCTACAATCCATGAAACTCATCCGCGTGCCCTTACACAACCCCCAACCTGGAGCTGTTGCCGTGGCAATGCCTTCTACCACTGATGTGCCGTCCACACAGTCACTAACCACGGCGCAAGGTACGTTTCTTAATTCTTCCAGTCTGACTAGCTTGAAACCAAGCAAAGTATTGGACCGTATCTTAAAACGTTATTAAATAGAGATCAGGCATTTTGGTGGTGAAGAACTCGTCAAATTTAGACGGATGTACCGGATGTGACGTCATCGATAGTCCCGGGTGACTTGTGGGTAACCATGATAAAGAATCGTATGATGTTTTGCGCGTACACTCGTGTGTTCGAGTTGGATACAGATCTTTGTGCCTATTGCATGGTGCGTCGTATTTCGGCTATTCAAGTCCATTTATTAAAGTGTTGTACACATTGATTTAGTACAAGTACAGTTGCCAGCAGTTTTACGTTATTAAGGAGGCGTTTAGGTTAACAGTAGTAGGAGAACCAGTGCTTACACTCTTCAAAACGTCACAATTTGGCAGATTCTGTCCAAATTTTTACGTAAGGAGGCAATGTTTAACATATCTGTGTTTAAACCAAAAGTAATAGCAGGTGCGAAAACGCTCCAGCATTCATTGCCTTCAAGTGAAGTTTGAATCCGAAGTTATGCGGTTTGTAGAACCGTGCACTTGAATACCAGTAGAAGTTTAGTTGACTTTAAATTTGTGGCAAAACATAATACGGTCAACTATCAAAGCATGAGTGTTATAAGCCACTTTCACAGTCATGCGCAATGACAAACAGCACTACTTTTTACTCCCCACGTGGACGAGTTTCTGCTGAGTAAATCTCTCTGTCGAGCTTGGTCTTGTTTCTACATAATCGCATTATGATCAAAGAAGCAGTTCTTCCGCCAGAACATCTGCGATTCGCGAACTTTGCATGATTAGTGGCTTATTTAGTCGATCAAGTGACCCAGACATCTCTTTTTTATTATATTCATCCTCGTTCCCACGCTCTTGGGGGCGAGGGAAAAGAGCCTGGGAACAAGGATGAGTGCTACTGATTGGATGGTTCTAATCCAACGTGTTTCTTTTTTCAGCTCCAGATGCCCCGCCGGCACCAGTTCCAGTAGAGGTCGACATGCGTTATTATAATCACCTGATGAACAGCATTCCTCCTCAGAGTCAAAGTGTTCCCCTCATCATGAACTGTTTGCTGGAGCAGGTGTGTCGATTGATTAAAACACATTTTCTCCTCACTATCTCAGAGCACAAACATGCAGCACGGTATGGAGAACTTAGCAACTGATCGCTGCTGACCCAACTATTGATTCTCTTTATAACACCGTCCCATACTGTCTCCATGTGAATGGTGGGGAGAAGTTGCATTTCAAGCATAAAGGGCAAGACTTTCACATGCAAAATAGTTTAATTTTACGAAAATGACCACGAGAAAAACGAATTTTTGTGATAGTCTGTGCACTGCTCACTGGTTTCAATTGAATCAGGCAAATCATAAAATCCTTATTTTCGCCGCGACAGACATTTCCCCGAGACTTCCCTCTCGCACAGTACGGTCAGAAAATTAGTCTTCAACGATATTTTTTCTCTTGAATCTTTATGGCACAGCAAAAGGCCATAACTTCTGAGATTTCTGGTGGGTGGCTCTGTTTCAAATCGAGGCCTAGTGCGAAACCTTTCGTATGAAAATGAGCTTGATTTGCATGAAAGTGAAAACAATTTTTTCATAAGAAAAGAGTTCCACTGGACCTCGTTTTAAAACAGAGGCAACAGGCAATTCGGAAATATCCTGTCACTGTTGTAGTGAGAATATATTGCTTAATCAGTTTTCGTCTGAGTAAGCTATCAAATGCCAAGTTTCCCTCACTGTATCAAATGGTTATTAAAGCGATAGAGTTAAAAAACAACAACAACAACAACAAATAAGGTTGATCACTTGTTAATTGTGTGTTTTTGTTTCTCAGGTGGCAGCAACGGTTGACGAGAAGAATCCTCTAGAGCAGGAGGTGCCGCCTCGTGCAGATGGCTTGAATCATCTCCTCGCTTCACACATCAGTAACAAAGCGTCCAGACTGGCCCTGTCGACTGACGAAAAGCAGGTGTGATAAACATACTTCATGCTGTCTCGTGCTTCTGATGTTTGCCTTGTACTTTTACACTTTGACACCAACCAGCACAATGTCACTGCTACCATCATTAGGCCTTGCCACAAGTTGCTTGGCAACGTCTGGACAACGTTTCATGTTTTTGGCAACTTTTTCGTTTTCGAGAAACTTTCTGTTAAAAGAGCAACTTGACGTGTTTTTTTGCACGTTCCTAATATTTCAGTAAGAAATTCTCTATATGTACCAAATTATGAATTATACGTAACACTGATTATTTTAAAATTAGTATGTTGATCCGTGATTTTCACTGTCTGGAACACAAATCGATGTGATGACAGCAGATAATGATGCGGATGAGTTTTCCGACTCAGAAATATGCTAACAGCAGAACAGCGTTTCAAAACATAACTCACAGGCAATTAGTCCAAATAATAAGCAACTTTTAGTCATTTTGGGGAAGTTTTAGACCAACCTTTTTACCAAATTGGGAACAACTTTTCGGCAACTTTTTGGATTTATTTTAGAAACTTTTGAGGAAAAGTTTGGCACTTGTGGCTAGGCCTAACGATCACCACTGTCACACAAAATAACACAAGAAAAAGGCTGCCACGTCTACTGCTACAGCTGTTATTTCCTCTACCATTGATGATTGTGCTATTAGTACTAGTCTACGGTTGCAGTTAGAGTGATTATAATTAACCCATGCAGCATATTCTATTAGTGGGAGTGTGTATTTGGGAGTATTATTTCTAGTCTGATGGAGACCTAATACTTGATGAGAACGATTCTCGTTAAACCACAGGCAGTGGAAGAAGCAAGAGACGATAACAAGTCCGACAAGCAGGAAACAACACCCAAAATCTTGCACTATGGAGACGAAATGACGTCACGCCTTCACCACGTGACCCCGCTCAACGGTCTGGACGCTTACGACGCCGAACTGCGCATGCTCCAATTACTACCCCAAAGTCAGCTCAAGAACCTGCCTGAGCTGGAAGGGCGGGAAATGGTAGAGCGCGCCGCACGAGCGAACGAGCTGCAGCACTTCTGTTTATCGGAGTCGGTGCCTGCGCGGACTTTGGAAAGAGCGTTGAAGCAGTATGCGTTTGAGGGGATGCTGCTGAAACTCGCAGACGAAGACGGCGAGATCATGGAGCCGCCAGATGTGGACGAGGCTTTCGAGAGTTACGTGAATGCGTGGGATTACCCGTATAATGATCTGGGGAAGCTTCAGAAAATGAAATTCACGTTTGATGAGGGTGGACAGCTCAAGGTTGAAGAGTCGGGAGATGAAACTGTTTTGACAGCTTTCCGCAACTTGGATGAGTGGTGTTTTGCTGAACACTTTGATCAGAAGACTTTAGTTCAGGTATGAATACTTTTTGTGAACGTTTAGGACATCGTCAAGTACCGTGATGATTCTAGTAAGCGCCGCGGGTTGATTTTTTTCTTTTTCTTTTTTTTTTAATAAGCACGTTTTTAAATAAGCATGTATCGTCGCCTTTCTCAGGTTCTGGAAGAAGCGCGTTTCTTCCGCCCATACTCGGACACGTACTACCACAAGCGAGACCACAGCCTCCTCCTCGTTCTGCATAATCCCGTCGGCCCCCGCGTCCAGAGCTCGTCGTCATGGCAATCGAAGCTTCACTCCAACGTCGGCTTCCGCAATTACCTCGAGCACGTGGTCGACTCGATAAAGGACTGGGTACAAGAAGAGGAGCGGTTGCGTATTGAGGCCACGCGTACCCCGACCCCTCCCCCGCCGGTGCTGGAGCAGCCGACAATTCCCTTAAAGGTGGGAAGTAGATACGGGCTGATGACAAGGGCAGAGGTGACGGCAATCAAAGCGGAAGAGGAGGAGAAGAATAAGAAAGGAAAGGGAAGGAAGAGCGCGCGGAGCAGGACGCCTAAACGAAGCGCCAAGTCACGTGAGAAGAGCGAGTCACCCGAGAAGAAGGAAAAAGGTTTGACAAGCGATAAGAGGGTTCTGTTGGTTATGGAGTTTACTCCAGGGGAAGTGACTGATGTGATTGACGAATCAACTGATTGATTAACGTATCGATTGATAACTGCCTGATTGATGGATGAATTGATTTTAAAGTTGACTTTAGAGCCGATTTCGGATTACTGTTACCAAACCGAAGCCAAAGCAGGTTTACATGCGAGTTTACTTCTACGTCGATAGCACTTTCAGCCAACCAGAAGCCAAAGTAAATTTGCATTTGGTTTTACTATAAAGAAGGAATCAATCCAGCAATGCGAGGAAACGCCGTCGCCACTTGCTTGTTTTCATGAGAAAGTCTCAATCAGGATTTGCTTTTTTACTTGATTGGCCGAGATGCTTCAAAACTTGTTTGGACCAATCCGGAAGCGTAACAAACGCAAAACCAAAGCAATCACACGTTTATTTTTGACAGTCATCCGAAAACAGCTCCAATTGATAGATTTATTAATCTATCGATTACTTAACTGATTTACAAGTTAATTGATTTCCTTCACAACTTACCGATTTTTTATTAAGTAATTGGTTTATTGACTGATTGATCGATGGATGGATGGTCTGAGGTTCATTTATTAACTGATTCATTCATAGACTGACTAACTGATCGTTTAATTGACTAATTGATTGATTAACAGATTAGTTGCTAGCATAGCTGCAATAACTTTGTCAGGATGTAGTTATTCTCCGTTGACTCATTAATCAACTTGATGTTCATCTGTGTAATCACTCTACCTTTCAGAAAAGAAACGGGAAGGTTCGGCTGTCAGTCGGCAGAAGTCGGCCGGCCGTCGGACGCCTTCGGCAAAAGGCTCACTGTCAGTCAGAAGCGCTGCAAGTAAAGGAGGAAGAGGAACGCGGAGCAGATCGCGACTCGAGGAACCAGAGGAACCCGAGTCGCTACCTATCGAGGAGCCAGTGGAAGAAAAGTACGACTTCATCGGATATGACGTAGGGGACAGCTTGATTCACGCATGTGGGTCCTTGCGCACCATGTTCCCTTGTGACGGAGGACAGATTCGCGTGGACAAGACGTGTTTCGTGCAGGGCTCGAGGAGCGTGCGCACGTCTGTGTACAAGGATGGGAATATTTTCTTGCTTCACTTCCTGGAGCCCTTGGACGGGATTTTGAAAAAGGAAGACATGGAAGGAGAAGCCGAAGAAGAAGAAGAAGAGAAGGCGGAAGAGAAATGCCCAGTGGTTGACACTGAAGGAGACGCAGAAGGTATAGAGAAAAGCGAGTTAGAGGAAAGCGAGAAAGAAGAGAAGGAGGTGAAACCAAAGAAGAAAGGCCCGAAACCCTTCTGTGACTTCAGCTCAATCACAGCGCAGCTCAGCGATGGTATGATTGTCTCTCTAAGCGGCTACGGTCCGTCAGGCTCGATTAAACAAATGGAGCCCAAAGAAGGCGAGGAGCTGATTCTGGGACAGGGGGCGGTCGAGGGCTCACCCCCTACCCAGGCCACGCCCAGTCCGCAGCCCAAAGCGGGATCCCCAAAAGCGCGAAAGCGGACAGACGAGGAGGTGAAGCGGTTGGAGGAGCTACAGCAACAGCATGAGGAGCAACAGGCGAGACAAGAAGAAGAAGCGAAGAGGAAAGCTGAAGAGGAGCGGCTCAGGAAGCCGTTTCAGCAGTTCTTCCTCACATGTCCTGACGGTTTGCATGTCGAGTTTTTGAACGACGGCTCGTACCAGACCAGCGGAGACCAGGGCGGCGTGCTGGTACGTCAGAGTTATCCCGTCAAGGCTAGCGGCCCTAGAGAGTGCGACGTGGCCAGACTGAGACCTGCTATGGAAGAAACGTCACGTACGGTTATGACGGATGGTACCGTTATTAAGGTGAGAATACGTCAGGTACACGTCGGCACATACGTTAAACATGCGCTAAAGCAACGTCAGACATACGTCAAATATATGTCAGACATACCTCAAAGCATTTCTCAAGGTATGTCAGATGTACGTTAGACATATTAAACATATAACAAAGTGACATAAGACATGTCAAACATGCGGCGAAACATACGTCACGGGTACGTCAGAGGTGATCAGACATGTCAAATGTAGTACGTCATGTACGTCAAATATATGTCAGACATACCTCAAAGCATTTTTCAAGACATATTTCACATACGTCAAAGTGTGCGTCAGGCGTACGTAAAGGCATACACCAGACAAACGTACGCTAGATGTGCGTCAGATATGTGTCAAGGTCACACGCACCAGATATACATT
The DNA here is from genome assembly GCA_964036295.1 of Plumapathes pennacea. Lineage (NCBI taxonomy): Eukaryota > Metazoa > Cnidaria > Anthozoa > Antipatharia > Myriopathidae > Plumapathes > Plumapathes pennacea. Next base: position 11,258,834 of record OZ038462.1, read on the forward strand.
AGAATCTTTTATATATAAAACACCTTATGAAGAATAATAATAGTTTGTTACTTATATTGCGCATTTTTTATGTAAGAGTGTTCAAATCCGTAGGGATGGAACCACAATCAGGAAGAAAATAACATTGTTATTTCAACGTGCTCCATTTTTTTAATGCAATTGTGTCCTCTTGTTTTAGCTGCTTGTCGATGGTAGCTTGCAAGTCCTCTTTCCAGATGGCGCAGTCAGCAGATGTCAATCGCTCCCCTCAAAATCAAAACTACCAAGCAGTCCACCAGGAAGTGCTGTGGCGAGGGCACCTGGTCAGGACCCAGCGGGTGGCCCCACTAAAAAAGGAACCCGAGCGCCTGCGAAGGGCGAGGAACCAGCCATGCCCACTATCACTTTACCCGACAAGGTTCCTGAGTGGCTAAGTACGGGTGTTGATGGTGAGAGGGTGTTGACAAGACCTGATGGCAGTCATGAGACGCTTTCTAACGTACTGTGTTCTGTAGCGAGTGACCCCCAAAGTGGACAGGTAAGATTCTAGATAGCCCAGACAGACACATTTTCGGCTTCAGCATATTCATCTCATTTTTGAGTCAGCGGTCATTGCACAAAACTGTGGATTCAAGTGCAGATTAGACAGAGTTTATACATAGTAATGGCGACGAACCCTGACCAACGGAAGTGACGTCATAAACGTCACTTCCTCGGTTTAAGTTCTTGCACCATAATGGTGTGACTCCTCTTCAAATTACGTGCTATCGATTCGAAAACACTCCAAAAGTGGATCATTTTCAAAACGGTCCGGCTTCTGTTTTCGCGTAGAGATCGGCAAAACGCATCGGGTTGTTTATGGAAGCACGTCCTTGTGAACGCAGCATCAGACGCGTCATATTTTTGGTCTCTTCAGGTCGTAAAAACGCGGGAAGACAACGTAGTGACTGTAGAACGCCCGGATGGAACACAGATCGTGGAGCACGCGGATGGCACCCGAATAACGACCCTGTACAAACAGGTTGAGCGGGAAATTCAACCGGCCGACAACGAGACCGGAGAACAGGCCCAGGTCTCTTCGGTGCTGACCAAGTTTGTGAAGGTCGAGTGCACAGGCTTCGCTACATTGGTGTTTGATAGCGAGTCAGGGTCATGTGAGAGCGTGTTTGGTAATGGCACCATAATGTCAACACAAGCCAACGGGGCTTCACGTATGAGAAGAGCTGACGAGTCCATGATCCAAATCGACGCTAAAGGTACTACTTCCTTGATACATCTTGGACAGGCCATTTCCGAGATGCTTGTTACCTCTCTTTCAAACCGAGTTTAAGTGCGACACCTTTCTTATGAAAATGTGCTTGATTTGCATGAAAATGCAAACTAATTTTCATATGAAAGGATTCAGGCTAGACCTCGTTTTGAAACAACGGGCACCAGGCATCTCGGAAGTGGCCCATTAAAACAAGCTGTTCAATTAGTCTTTGATTGAAATCCTGTTATCTTGGATTAAGTTAACCCTTTACTCAAAAGAGCGATCAACTTCAATTTTCTCATTCAGTTTTTCACTAAAGATATATCATAGAGTATGGAGAACTTGGCTTTTGATACCTTGCTCAGATGAAGCTGATGAAACTATCAGTTCTCACTACATCACTCGTTCATTTTCTTCTTAAAAGGTTGGGAGAATTGGGAGGGAAAAGGTTAACCCATTCACTCCCAGGAGTGATCAAGTTCAATTTCTCCTTCAGTTTTGGCAGCACAAAAATATCATACAATATGGAGAACTTGGGTTTCGAAACCTTGCTCAGACGATTATTGATTAAACTATCACTTCTCATTACATCACTCAAACATTTTCCTCTTAAAAGGTTAGGAGAAATCTGCATTTTGAACTTGGGAGTGAAAGGGTTAACGGGCTTTGAACAACCAGGTTTTTGTTCACAATTACCGACCGACTGATGGACTGAGTGAGATGTTAGCAGGAGCAGATCCAGAAGAAATTCTGACCGGTTTCTAATTTGTGAGCCCAGGTTCAGGGAGATTTGGGGACGTGCTACACCCGAATTACATTTGGCTGTCCAAAATGTCATTTCCTTAGGATGAGAACTAGTTTTTAAAGTCTGACTGAACCATAAAACGGTGTAAGCTGGTATTGGTTCGCGCATGCGTTACGGTAACGTACAGATATGAGTCGGTAGATCTACAGAACGAAGCTTGAGTGTGTCCTGCTGCAATTACACGCCTCAGAAATAGTTACTTGAACATTGTTGTATCCGTTGTTGTATACATCATCTCGATGTCTTTCGTTTTCCTGTGTTGACCAGGTGTCGTTTATTACATCCCGCCTTCAATTGCAAATACCAACATTGAGCCCGCGGCGGATGATGTAGCTGCACCAGCGGGTGTTTACGTCATGCGCAGTGCAAGCCAGCAGTGCTGCGAAATGATTGACAGCAGAGGCACACGCTTTAGTGTCATATCAAACGGACAGATCAGTGTGGAGAAAGCAGAGAACCAAGACCCACACCAAGAAAACACCGCTGACAAAAACAAAAACTGGACTTCAACTGCTGCATCTGAGCCCACGAACACCATTGAACAGACTGCAACAGCTGGCCCTCTTACCCAGGCCCCTCTGACCACGCTCGTACCCAGATTCTTCATAGTTCACGCGGATGGAAGTGGCACGGAACTCCTGAGACCCTGTGACGTCACTGACTTCTTGGCCCAGGCAGAAAAGGACCCAGGGACAGCTGTGCTGAGGAGTCCTGTGGAAGGACACCCTGATGCTACTGGAATCACTGTTTTGAGGCCTTACTCAGGTGGCAGTGATGTTCTCGTCTTGTTCTTTTCTTGTTCTTTACTGGAGTTTCTCCGTCTGTCTGTCTGTCCCGTTTTCGTTTTCATTCTCGTCCCTTTTCCTCTGGCCTGCAAAAACAGAGATTTTCGCCTGTTGCTTTGCAAGGCCGAAAAATATCGTCTAGGAAACCGAGCTGGCAAATGACTTTCGTAACCTCAGAGGCTTTGTCCGATTAGAAACAAAAAGGAAGACAACAAGGAAAAATATTTTTCTTTCAAGGTTCCTGATTGGTCGCTCTTCAGACAGCCTATGATGTCATGGAAGTCTTTTGTCGGCTCAGTTTCGCAGGCGGTATTTTTTAGCCTCGCAAAGCAACTGGCGGAAAATCCGTCTGTATTTGCAGGCTATTTTTTCAATTTCTCAATCTTAGTCGAGCGCTTGTTTTTGTTCATGGTCTTCCGTTTTTGCTGGTAACCCCATTGGTGTTGGTGTTCCTGATCGTGACGTGATATCATGACGTGATTGCGTTCGTGATTGTCATGTTTGTGTCGTGATTGTTTCGTGATCGGATTATCGTTTATTTCCGAGCTCTTGTTGATGATTTGACTGACAGAATCCCTCTAATTCTCTCTTTCAGGCGGAACAGGTAAAATATGGCTGAAAGAGAAGGACGAGGCGAGCATAGTGCCAGGAGGACTCAGAGAACGAGACTTCAGTAACGTGCCGGCCAGAGAAGAGAAGAAGACTGGACCCGCGTTTGGTACAAATGTTGGTAAGTCTGATCAGACACAGAATTCTTCTTTCAATACACAGCCAACTATATTCAGTTCAGCGAGGAGAATATATTATATTGCACAAATATGCAGATTTCTACAAGCTCTAAAATGCAATGTCTGAGGGAGAATTCGGCACAGGATCTCTTTATCAAACCCGTCGGTTATTTACATTAAGAAATTTCAGGTGTCTTCAAGTTTGATGATGTCAAACGTTTCTTGTTTTTAGGTTCTGGTTTGAACGTGGGCTCAGTGTTTAAACCCAGTCTCTCTCAACCACTGATCACGTGTCCGAAAGTGCTTGAGTTTCGTCAGCTGATACAATACAGGCCGCTGACCTCAACTCAGCGACAGCAACTGTCCAAGGCCGTGGAAGCTTATGGAAAGTACGTGGCTCAGAGAGAGGGGACATCCGACGCGCTCCTCCCGGAGGACCCGCGAGAAGAGAGCCAGAAGATCGCTGCTGAAGAACTGCGCGCCAAGGTGCGATTTTGCCGAGTTGTGTAATGTGTTTCAACCATTCAATTTTGTTACCAAGGTTACGACTGCCATGACCACAAATGTCATCATTGTCATCGTTGGAGTCATTTCATCACCATGACACCATTTACTCGTCGTCGTCATCATCGTCATTTTCGAAATTATCGTTGTCATTGTCGTCATTATTATCGTCACTATTGTCATCATCATCATTGGCGTCAACTTTTTAACATCGACTTCTAATTGATTTATTGTGAAATTGTGTGTTCTAATTTTGCTAGCGATTTCCTAATTTCAATTTTTTTGACTGTCCTGTTCCAGATGAAAGACCGAGAAGAAGCTCTGAACAAGTCAGCTGTCGATACAAGTAAGGGAACGCGCACGCAACGAAGAGTTGTGTTACTATTTCTGAAGGCAGTTGTGCACGATTGTGCTTCAGTTTCTACCCTCTAACCTCTTACTCCCTTCAATTAGCAACAGCAACAACAGGAACGACAACAGCAGGAACAATAACAAATACAGGAACAACAACTACGGGAACAACAACAACAGAAACAGTAACAACAGCAATAACAACAATATACCACAGGTTTCATATATGATCGTTACAAAGAGATGAGGTGAAACAGAGCATATTATGTAAAATCTTAACTATGTACGTGTCTCCTTTACAGCTGTTATTTTAGGTGGTCATTACAAAAGATTGTGGTGTCATTTCTTTCCCCGTGTCATCGTTATATTATCTTCACTTCTCCTTTACCCTTCAGTTACATTGCAAAGTGACGAAATCAGCCAAAAGTATGTCGAAGCCATCACACCAGAGCCAGTCCCTCCTCCACCAGCACCGACATGGAAGAGACCTGCGTCCGAGTGGGAGCGAGACCGCCTAGAGCTGGCCGAACTGGAGTATGGGAAGCATTCGTTGAGGCATCACGGGGTACCAGCTTACTTCGAGAGCACGCAGGGTAAGGCAATTAAAGAACAAGGGTGGGGTGGGGGCGACAATGAGTCTTTTGCACCAAGTAGTCACGTGGTATTATCACCCCCTACCCTGGTTACCAGGATCTCTCGGACCCGAAGTTTGCGAGAGAGCGGGTTTAGGGCGCGTTCGATTGAGTCTATTCCGGAATAGGAACAGCTAAAATGATTCAAAGTTTTGCTTGTTCTGGGTGAGATTTTGTTCCAAATTGTTTTAAAAGCCTCCTGCTTGCATTTTGAACAGCTCCCGATACATCCCAACCTTAATCAGCCTCAAACTAAAGAATTTTACCGATCAACAGCGCTATTCCTATTCCGGAATAGACTCAATCGAACGCGCCCTTAAAGTCTTAGTTCCATGTTTCGGCCTCATACTTGTAAAACTGGTTTATGATTGGATTCACGTGACATGATTTTCGACCAATGATGTACGGCAGTGGCAGATCTAAGAATGAAGAACCAGTAAGCGACAAGGTACAAATTCTGTTGGTTGCCTAATGTGGAGTGTCTTGTTCCTCCTTATTAGGTCAAAACTTTCTGCGAGGACTGTACAGCAAGAAAGTGCCGGATATGGACGCTCTGACTTCAGAACTGGCGAGAAATACCCGCCACCCTCCCCCAGGGGATGGTAGTCCGGTAGACACACCGGAATTGGCGGTTTTAAGGGACAGCAGTATGTCCGATGGGGGAGGTGAGGATTAAATCGACTTGGTTTTTCAGGATTTCCTGACACGGATGAACGAGAGCTTACGAGGGCATTCATAAACTCGATGGACTCAACAAAATAAGAGAACTTTTATTTGCAACAATGAAAAATTAGCCGCGTCGAAAACTATTTAGACTTGCTAAATGTCAGGTCCATATCATTCAATCATCAAATCTAGCAACATTTTGAAGTTCAGAAAAATTAAGAAAATTTGTACGGGAACTCTTGCTAGTGGGCAAAGCCTCAAAATGCTGACACATTTGCTGACGTGTCTTTCGATGCTTTTTCCATTTATGGTAATCAAAAACGAACTTCATTAGCGTGGCTAATTTGGATCACGGGACCTCGCTGTTGCAAATAGCACATTCCATAGCTTAAAGGAGCACTTAAAAATGAGTTAAAAGGCCACGCTTCTTTTTTTCCTTACGAAGTTATCAACTTGCAGAATTTGCGTTGCGTCATCTGTTTGTCGATAATGTTTGGAATAAGAGAATTTATTTTCTTTGAAATAACAAAAAGCCTTGATGATTCTCTGTTGAATTGACTTAAATGCGTAAATTCCGTTCAATAACAACGTGAAAACTGCTGTTAGAACGTACTCATTTTAGTGTTCTATTTGACAGTCAGGACCGATTTCTTATTATTTTTTTTACTTTAATAATCTTTTACATCAACAGATGATAAAGAAAAGGCTTCAGAAGTGCCGACCGAACAAAATGCTACGACAACAAATTATATGCTCTCACCAACTGCGCACGCGTCAAGCGAATCACCCAATGACGTACGACCCACCAATCCCACCCCTGGACATGCAACAGGCGATGGCACCCCCACTCCAGTGCGCCCCACGAATCCTACCCCGGCGCATGCGTCAAAGACAGTGCCGACCAATTCTCGACCAAGTAACCCGACTCCGAAACACGCGGCCGAAAACGAGCCGAACGAGTCGCCGTCATACGAGGAGGCTTCGGGCTGGAGGAACAACTTGCCGTCGGTGCAGGAGGTGGTGGTACCCGAGACGCCCCGGGAAGAACCGGTTACTGAACCTGTTTTCCCTCCTGTCCAACCGGATGATCCAGACGATGACGCTGTCCCCTTATGTTTTTCTAGTTAGTAACGGTTTTTTTTTAACTTGTTTTTCTAACCCCGCGGGGCCCAATTGTATCCAGGATTAACTAAATTCTTTCTCTTGCCAAGATCGGTAAGTTTTAGCCAATAGCACTCGCTATAGACCATGCTGTTTGCAGAAGTTGGACATTTTGGTCAAACAGTAGAATCTCTCCAAACGTTCAAGAAAGCTTTTCAGGAGTATAACGGTACTTTACTTACGGTACTTTTTTAGATATTCATCTTGTCCTATTTGTCACAGCCGTTGTCGATGTATACTAAGCAAATCATCCTATTTGTCTGCTATATCTCGGCAACAGCTACGAAAATTATGGCAATATATGTTAAAAAATGTTTCGTCATAGCCCTGGGAAGATTGCCTACACTTCAAGGGAATCTTATAGTTTTGTCAAAATGGCAGTTTTGGACAAAGACCAAGTTTACTTTTGTTCTGAGAAGAACCTTCCCGTTTTTAGGTTCAAAGATCGATCTTGTAGCTGCTGGGTCTTCTACAAGCAGCATTAATAAAATACTGTTGTTGTTGTTTTGCTTTTGCTTTGCAGGTGATGACGAGAAGTTTGGAGCCAGAAGTTTATATTTTGACGTGACTGGAGAACTTAGAAAAGACCCAGTGCAGCTGCCAGTCTCTATTTTGAGCTCCAAACCGGGCGCACTCGTCAACTCTCAGGTAAACTTCTACCGAGCATCTACCGAGCTGAGAATTTACGAACTTGTTGCAGAAAACGACTTTGAAACAGCTGTCTAAACTCGTATACGGCTTCCTTAACCTCGAGACAGTCTGCCATGTTCGAAAATTTAATGTTTTGGCCCGTCAAACTTTAAAAGCACGCGCGACCTGACGGACTCGCGATGGCCAAACGGGCACGCCAGCAGGCGCAAAGTTTCGACTTGTGTTCAGACAACCCTTTCACTCCCTAGAGTGATCATGTTCATCTTCAATTGTCTCTTTCAGTACTTGCTCAGATGACAACTGATTGAGCTGTCAATTCTCACTGCATCACTCACATTTTTCCTCTTGAATGGTCAGGAGAATCTGCATTATGAACCTGGGAATGAAAGGGTAACTGTTGCAAACTTGCGTCGACGTGCGAGTCAGGTTGGCCAGGTCTTAGAGTCCAACATGGCGGCGGTTGGGTGCATGTTTTTCATTTGTAGTCTTGACTTCTCTCTTTGCGCAGTTCATGGAAGTGGAAGACCCAGTGAGAAGGCGCGTCCACACCGTATCTGTGACTGGTGGGGATCCCGTCAGTCAAAACCGCGTGGAAAATCTGCGCGGCTTCGAGCTACTGCCCGCCGAGGTCTCGTTTGGAGTGTTGAAGGAAGGTTGCACTTATCTGCACAGTGTGCTGCTTAAGAACGTCGGTATTGACAGCTGTCGCTTCAAAGTCAAACAGCCGCCTCCATCCACGGGACTACGCGTACTTTACACTCCCGGCCCGGTAGGCACCACTTCGTTTAAAGGGATCTTACGTTATATCGTTAAATCTTGTAAATAAATCCTGGGCTTATATATGTTCAAAGGGACTTTATTTGGGCGTATTTTCGGGGGAGCTTGTTATTGGAGAGGATTTTGTGTTTCAAAAAACAGTGATCTTTTTATAGTCATAGCCCAAGCTGTTTATGAAATCAATGTGCTGGTGGAACCGTTGTAACTTCACAAAAGCCTGACAGAAGTTTGATTGGAAAAACGTTTCAGGATTAAAACGTCAAGACTAAAACGATAGCGTGCATTTGGCTCATACGGTACGGGCCAGTGGTATTTGGGTGTGCCTTCAGAGGTTATTCTCGGTGCTCGATGACACGTGAGATACGAAAAGTAACCTCTGGTACCCAGGGTACTTATACAATTTAAATTTAACAGAAATGTAAATTTATCAGTTCTTCGTGATGAGAGTGGTTACAATCTATTTCTTTTTTCCCTACACTATGGCATTTATGGGCCAGTTTTGCAGCCCACAAAAATCATTTGAATTTCCCGCGCACTGCCATCTTGGATCTTATGACGTTACACGGATGCCCACACACTTGTGACGTCTTAGTTGAAGATGGCATCGCCCAGTAAATTTAAATCACCGTTTGTTGTCATGGAAATTTGACTTCGTGTTCTGTTGCAGGTGGCCGCTGGTATGAGCACGTGTCTTGACGTGGAAATCTTTGCCGTGGCAGTGGGCGTGGTCGGAGAGAGTGGCCTGGGTCACGTGGGACATCACGTGGAAATTGTGACGGAGACGGACGTCTTGTACCTGCCCGTGCATGCGAGTATCCTTTACACAGGCCAACAACAACAGCAACAGGCGCAACACTACGTGAAATATGGAATTATCTATCTTTCCCGAGAAATATATAATTATACAGTCGACTCCCGCTATTTCGAAGTCCCACGGGACATAAAAAAAAGTTCCAAATAGCGGGTTTCGCAAATAACCAAGCTAGTCAAGCTAATTCAAGGAGATTCGTTTTGACTTCGAAATAACGGGGACTTTGAATTAACCGAGTTCGAAATGGCGAGGTTCGACTGTATACTCTAACCCTTCACTCCCAAGAGCGATAAACTTCGATATTCTCTCTCATTGAGTTTTTCACTTCACCAGCCATATACTTTAATAGATTTCTGAGATGAAAGATGATCAAACTATCAATTCTCACTACATCACTTTCACAAGGGAGTGAAAGGGTAAACAATGACGGCAACGATAACAATGACGATGACAATGACCACGATGAAGACTACAACAAGCGCTCCCCGAAACGATCATACTAATGACGTCAAAATACCCAGAAGGCAGGCATCGCTTCACGCAGGTTAAATCACCATTCTCGAGTTCATTTATAACCGTTACGCCGTGCTTGCTTCCAACGACAAAGATAACTTTTTAAAACAATCTAAGTGAACTCATACGGTTAAGAGGATAGAATGGCATTTCACCTGTGGGCATATTTTGGCGTCATCCATATGATGTATTGTTAGCTTGAATTGACTCGAGAGAAGTGGAGCCAAGCTATCAAAATCTAGACCCAACTGGGTGCAGTAGTTCTTGTTTTTTGTTTTTGTTTTTGTTTTTGTTTTTTTTTTTTCATTGGCCAATGCTGTGTATCTAGTTAGTTCCTTGACCATTAGCAGCTGTCATGACGTCGTATGAATATGAGAGTCGCCATGGAGACGAAGATGGCGGCATGTCAACAAACACGAGGAGAGTGCCGAACAGACCGCCTTCCCGTGATCCCACGCGGCCACGGAAGGAAGAACACTTTGCCCTGCTGGAAAGTTCCAACTAATTCTTCATGTAAGATATTTAAAATGTAACGATATTTGGTTTTTTGTTTGCAACGCTTTCGAATTGGTCCAATGCTTGGTAGCATTCTTGGCCATTCAGCAAATGCAATAGAATTATTACAGTTGCCAGCGGTTTCCGTTTAAAAGAACATGAAATGAGGCCTCGTTTTGAAACAGAGAAAAATGGCCTATTATTGTGATTTTAAAACTCATCTGAAACCCCTCAATGTAATCGGCAGTTTCCTGCTGTGCAGTATTTCTTACGCAATGCCTTCTTCCTTCTTTCAGGTCTTAGCCACCTAAGCAGGTTTCAAACAAGTATTTGTGGTAAATGGTTTGTCATTCCTTTAACGTCCCAATGTATAAACTGAGGTGAAAATAAAGTTGTACATAATTTCGTGAAAACGTCACTAGACGTCATGCAACGCATTCTGGGGGGAGGGGGAGGGGGAGAAGAGAAAGGCTACAACAAGAATTTTTTCTAATCGAAAAAGCAGGGAAAATATATCTAATTTTTAAAGTTGAAAGTTTAAAAACGTATTTCACATATTCAGACGTGTTCGTGTTTGGTCTGGCACACAAGCACAATTCGGGCATTATTCTTCGTGCGATTTTCACAAAGAAACAGCCAACCTGTTAATGTGCATTTTTGCAAACTGCCTCTAGTCACCATGGTTTGTGCTATTGTTGTGCAAATTTAATTTTTATTTGGTGTACAGGCACAATAACGAGGTGACACTTATGCATGGATACTAAATAAGTGGATTTCTTTTTTCAAGCTAATCCAAAAAAAATAAACGTGCATAAAACGCAAATTCTGGTAAAACATGAAGTGCTTGTTTTATTATAATACTATTTATGTAAACTTTGTTTGGGAGAATTTGTTCAGTATGACTTTATTTTAAGACAATACTTAGACGGTTTTCGGATGACTGCCAAAAGTAATCTTGTGCTTACTTTGATTTTGCGTCTACTACGCTTTCTAATTGGTCCAATAAAGTTTAGGAACATTCTTGACCAACAGGGGTAAAACAAAAATTCGATAGGATTTTCTCACGCAAAGCAAGTGGCGATGGTGTTTTCTCGCACAACTGATTGGCTTCCAAAACCAAACGCAAATAACTACTTCGGCTTTTGATTAAGGTATCACCCTTGCCCCCCCCCCCCCCCCCCCCCAAAAAAAAAAAAAAAAAAAGAAAAAAAAAAGACCACTTTCCAGCAGCATTTTATTTAAATGGCATCAATAGACTAAACATAGGTATGCTATATATCAAACTGTTTGTTATTAAATTGTCTAGCTGCTTCTAGTAATAGTCGTGGTCACACTACACACTTTTCCGAGGGTGAAATGTGAAAAACATTTCCCAAGGGAAAGTATCTCGGGTTTCATTTTCCTCAGGTAATCACCGGTCACACCGTAACCAGGTTGACCTCGGGGTGTTCTTTCCCGCGAGTATATGCAATAACATGTCCGATAATCAACGTGAAGAGTTTACTCTTATTCGCTCACTTTTTGTCACTTTATTTCAACGAGCAAGGCGATCAAGTGCACTGCTATTACACTGTTTGATTGCTCGGAGACGTCGACGAAGACAACAAGCGGGATTATTTCGATTTAAGACCAGTTTGGCTTGGCAAGCAGGGCACCGGTTCACGCGAAACGCTTGGGTTCTTCCCAGGCTGCTCTGGTTTGCAAACATGCTGCAGTCAGATATTTTGAATACGTGGTGGAAGGAGAACTTTCGTGTTTCAAGACATACTTTTGACTTCATTTGTGCGCCATCTCTGCGCGGCAAATGTATCCCACGTGCTTAGTCTTCACTTCATGATCTGTCACTAGCGCATTAAGCGACGAGCCCCTATTGGTTAAAGTGCACATAAGCCTTCAGAGGATACATTTTTATACGAAATTAGGAAGTAATCTAAGCAACTTATGCCCAAAAGAAAGCCTTTCCGAAGCGTTCTTATATTTTTTTCACGCGTTTGAAATCGGAAATATAAAATTCAGACCGCGCAATGTAGGAGACTGGGACTTGTGACGTCAGAGGAGTGGCGCGTTTCGGCTCGGCACCTCTTCATAGCTCTTATTTATCAGGTTTGTGTACGTTTTTCTCGCTGTTTACCCGTGTTTTTGGACTCGTACGGCAATGGCGAGCTCTAGAAGCGATGAAGAAAGCGGTATATCTGATATCTGAACTATATTACATTGATTCCGCGTGTATACTGTACGATATCCACTATGAAGTCCAACCCGTGCGCTGACAAGAGCTACTTGCTGACCAAGAATGGCATGAAGCGTAACAGAAAGGAAAGGGAGGGAAAAGAACAAGAACCATAACACTGCAAGATCGCTCGGAAGAACATTTTTGAGCCAGTAGTTGGTAAGCGTAAAATATGTCCGAGTTTTGGATTTGTTTACGTGGTACATCTGTAATTGCTTCTCTGTGTTTTACTCATATTTTAGGTGTTCGTGTGGGAATTGCAATGTTGATGTGCTACGGCAGCATCGGCATTCACAAGCATTGAGATTCTGCGGATGTCTCACGATAACTCTCGCTCGGGATTTCGACTGAGAGCAGTTGCGTAATTCGTCACGGCAGTTGACCACGGTCAGTTATATTTGACTTCGAGAGAGCGCAGCTCTTCTGAAAACTCCTGGAATGTACAAAAACAGTCATTCTAAACTTCCCTGTACGGGTAGACAATAAAGTATTACACTTTAATTGCGGTTTGTGGCGCCCTTCTTCACCGTTTGGAGGATTTTGCTTTCGCCGCGGTGGATCAACAGGCGACTGTCAACAGTCAGAACGACTCCTTTCGGAGTTTGCCAAAAATTTCCAACTTCTGCGGCCGTCGTCTAACTTCGGCGATGTGGAAACCAAGTTGTTTGAGTAAATATGTGCCACAAATCCGGCACACGGTCGACTATAGCCCTAGAAAAATCTAGCCGAAAAACCATCTTTCGCTCGGTTTCAAACATGAATTGCATGTCGCAGTGTTGACCTCATTGACCATAAACCTCCGGCGAACGCGATGGTTTGCTCATTTGATATTCGATACCTACGATAGAAAAGGTAACAAACTTCCCACAGCTGAATATATTTTGGATTAAATATAATTACGTATTACTACCCGTCGACAAATTGTGGGACCCGACGATTACTCGGTCAATCTTTCCCCTTCTTATCAACTTTGTACTACAATACCGAGATTGTCCTTTACCAGGTCCAAGTCGAGATTGTGCAATTCGTTATTGTCAATTCCATGCAATGTCAAAATCATCTGGTTTGAAATAAGCTGAGCAGAACCGGAATTGATCGTCAGCTCCCATTTCACACGTTTGGCCTTGACAAACTGGACCATTTCTCTTTCGCTTCCTCGCTTCACCCCTTTGGTCATTCGGAAACTGAATCATATAAAATGCGAATCCTTGCTTATGATCTGGCTCCCAGGAGCAGCCTCCAACAACACATCTATAAGGCATTTCGGAGTAAAACCGGTGAAAACTCTGTTCGGACGAGTCGAGACGCCACTCCTCTGACGTCACAGCCCAGGCCCTTGATCAATCATCTTACGCGGACAAATCTAAACCGGAAGTCAAAATGGCACTTTTTCGCATGTTTACCGGGCGAAAAAAAATATAAGAGCGCTTCGGAAGGGCTTTCTTTTGGGCATAAGTTGCTTAGATTACTTCCTAATTTCGTATAAAAATGTATCCTCTGAAGGCTTATGTGCACTTTAACATGCTGGGGAAATGAATTTACCCTTGCTGTTTCTTATGGGTAGCTGTCAGGGGAAACTCTATTGTTCGCATGACATATTCAAGGCCCAGAGGGTGAAATTTCCCCGAGGTTATTTAGCTGGGGTAAACTCGGTCACACTTATCTGTCATTAATACCAAATATGGCAAACGTTATTGCGCAATCATTGACGTCACAGGTTTTTCATATTTTTGACTTGATCTCCCTCAGTTTTTAACTGATCGGAACGAAACTAACGGCATTTGAAAGGGCTCGTGGAGATCTAAAAAAGTGTCTGTTTTTTTAATTTTGGTTCAAAACTTTTTGTATGATTTTTTTAAATTTTAACAATGTGCAAAATTTTCAGTTTACATTAAAAAGTTCATAAAAAAAGTTTGAAGCAAAATTTCAAAATTCTGAGACGCTTTTGTAGACCATTAGCTCTTTCACATGCTGTTGGATTTCGTTCTGATTAGTTAAAAATTGAGGGAGATTAAGTAAAAAATATAAAAAATATATGACATCACTGATTGCACAATAGGTTCCCCTAAGCTCAATATCCATGGCAACCACCACCATGAATCAATGTGCTGATTTGCAACAAACATTTCAATACATTTTAAAAACCCGTATGACATTTTAGGGGGGGGGGGTGATACCTTAAGCGAAAGTGTTCCTTTCAGCCTCTGTGATTGGTGGAGTATTACTATGGTTTTCGATAGTCATCTGAAAACCACTCTAACTGCTACGATAAGTGTACGTTTGTGGTGCAAAAATAAGGACTTCGAAACAAAAAGCGATCTGCCAGATTTCTCGAAAAGAATGTTGTCCAACCTCAAAAAATTCATTAAACAATGAGACAACTGTCAAAAATTGGCTTTTATTTGAAAATTTGACAAAAAATCAAGCGTCCACTTCATTCACTTCTTGATTACAACGATAAAATCTGTTTTGCATAACTGTAACAATGAACAGTGGATTCTAATAGTGGCATAACACGTCTGCATAGAAACTGAACACAATGGTTGTCGTAGGTACGTTTGCCAAACATTTGTCCTGGTTACTACAGATAAAACTTAAGGTACCCAAAAGGCAAATTTGTGTCATTTAGAATGAACTACTTCTTCAACAACAATCAAACACCCCAAGAGGCAAATTGTGTCACTTAAGGGACTACTTCTTTGCCATGCCTTTTTTATGTCACCATAAACAACCAAGCATCACCACTGAAAGATGAATGCAAAAGTTTAACTGGCACACTCCACACGAGAGCCATTTCAAGGCTTTTGAGTGTTCCATGCCAAAAACCTTTTGCAGAACAATTTGTTCAAGTTCTCAATTAAAACGTGTGAGCATTTCTAAAATAACACTGCGGTTTAGAACGGTACTCTGTGGCTCAGTGGAAAACTTTAGAGGAACAAAACAAAACACTACTTGCGCTTCTGACCACAGAAAGTGGCGTGTGCAAATTATATTTATCTCATAATCATGATGGAAATCGCCTTGCACTGAAGTCAAGTTTAGCAGGGTTTCTCTCTGCTGTGAGCAAGTATTTCAACAACTACATATACCCTTGGTGGTGACGTTTAGTTTGAACAGCAATAAAGAAATTTGACCTGACAATAAATCTAGTCCTAAATGATCCCCAAAACTAGCTTGGTGTGCAATACTCAAGATAAATTGTATGTCATGGGCAGTGACAGCTAAATATCATTTCCACTTTTTTTCCACAAGGGAAATCATACTATGGCACTACAGATCAGATAAATTCATTGACAACCACTTAAAGAAATCCAACACAGAAAAAACTGAACTTATATTACAATCATTCAAATCATATACTATTTTTCATTTGCAACAGGGAAATATATTATCAATCATTTGGTACAAAACTCTGGGGGTCCACGCATATCAGATCACAAGGGTAAACTTTAGATTTTAGATACCACAGCTCTACGCACAGGACAGGGGCATCAGATTAATCCTGAACAGTTATCCTATACAAGTAACATGTAGTCTTGTTTGTTAGTGTAAACACCTTGGGGTTTGTTAGATTTACCACTGGAAAGAAAAGGTAGGGCATTAGTGAGTTAACATTAAATGCTTGCATTACTTTTGTATTACTTTTAACTTGTTACAGTTACAATATTTACAGAATGTGCGCACATTGATAAAGTTAGTCTACGGTCCTTTAGGGAAGCATTGCTGCATTGAATAACGTTAATGAGGTGCAAAGTGCTGTAACAAACATGTGAGACACTGTACTACGATAAAATGGACTGCGCTAGAGTGGTGTTTTTTGGCAAAAGTCAAGCTTACCCGATCATGAATTCATATAAAAATACGTAAGATCACCTTCTAGTGACAGTTATTATAAATGCCATTTCTTGAGATACTGTGTTTTGAAAAAAACGCATACAGCTAAAATATATTAGAAATTTTAAATTTGATAAATTTTTTGGCGACATTTAAAAATTTGGGGTGGGGAGGGTGGATGGTGTTTTCACCTTATCTCTGGTAAGGGTGTTCTCTGACGGGTCGCCTTGGTTTCACAGCACCTGCAACAAAACAAAGAATGAAAGCTGGTCTATCTGCAGTATCACTCTACTGAATACACAATCTACACAGGGCTACGTGCATTGCAGTTTGATGGCACACAACATGTGACTTTTCATCAACACACTTTTACATGTAAATGTCAATGCAAGCCCCCAAAATGTTGAGATGCATACAGTCCCAAAAATATTGACCTATGGATGGACAGGCAAACTGAATTCCCTACTTGTGGGGCATATGTGGTAGAGTAAGTGCCTACCAAGTATTGAGGGCTCTGCCAGGGCATAGTCTAACATCGTGGGTCTTGCAGCAGCATATGGAAAGTCCAGCGTGGCTGCAAGATGTGGATGGTAGCCAGCTGCTACTGCAATACAGCAATATTCTAGATTAGATTGCCATTACACTTCAGAAATTGAGTAATGCTTTTCATATTACTCCTTAGTACAGTATACAAATTGTCCCAAGCACTGAATAAGAATGTGTGGGAGTGACCATGTGCATGCCATAGAGAAGATGTACTGTTTGATGAATCGACTATGGGCCCATGTGTAAAAACTGGAAATCTGAGCTGAAATTTCAAGCATTGGCCCTTTATGATATACAGTATCTTTTTTTTCTTTTTTTTTTTTTGTCATCTTTGGCACAGGAGGTAAAGACAGCTAATGACTCAAGAGTAAAAAAGATAACCAGGTTTTCTTTTCTCATAAAACCTGAAATTAAAGAAATTACAAAACAGATTGCCACAAGAATCTACTTGAATCACTAGCTTTCCTTAAAAGAACAAGCACAAAATATGTATGAAGTGTTTCAACAAATGACTACTGATTATGGAGATGGCTTAGAATTTAGAAACACCCTGAAAAGAGTTGAGATAACCTTGGAGAGAGAGATGGGCAAGGGGTACTACAGTGAACCCACCAGGGGGTCTGGCAAAGGGGTAGCCAGCCAACGCAGTAGGCACAGGCACACCCAAAAGTCCGGTGTGCACTGAAAATGCACCAGCATTGTTGCCACCCTGCTCACGGAGTGTTCCATTCAAGAAGGCAAGTTCCTTCAACTGGGTTTTCTTTAATTCATCTTCGCCATCTTCCTGTAAGAACAAGTATGTAGCCACATTAGCAAATGTTCCTTATGTTACATGATAATAATGTCACATTACAGGCTATTTCTAAGTTGCCTTTATACCAAAACAAGGTACAGCACAAAAATATCAATATGAAAACAAACAAGTTATGTAGGTAAAACTAATTTGATCAAATTTTGAAACAAAATCAACAGGCAACTTTGACTTTTTGTTTACCATACAGTCAACTCCAAGACAGATACCTCTATAAGCCGGGCAGGGTTTGTGGAACTCAGCCAATCAAATTTCACTTATTTGTCTGTGTCTAAACTCTCTATAAGCCAGACATACAGTAGAAGACGGACACCTAGGCCAGGTCTCGAGGGTGTCAGTCTTAGAGAGAGTTCATTGTAATCAAACCAAAATAACACCAAAAGGAAATTTATATAATTATAATTATTACAACAATTTTAGGACAAATGTAGAGCCAGCTATCTTTGCTCATGGTTTGTGTGGCTGAGGAACATACCACAGGGCACAGAAGATCTTTGACTCTGTCAACAGCTTTCGCTAGCTTGATGCTTGCTCTGTCCTCTGTGTCTTCAACTGTGATGAGGACATGCAGGGGTTCCTCCAGGTGCTCATAGTTGGGCGTCCCTCTTTTCTCTTCTTCCTACACAGCACACACAAAACATAATGATCTTCTCAGGCCATAACGCTGTCTCAACTGCAGCTCTTTTGTGCATTGAAAACCATGATCAGTCATTTTTAGGGCTCCAGAAAGCTGACAATTAGCAACCGATCTCCATACAACTCGTTTAAGAAAACAACGTTGGCTTCTAGTTTTGCCTAAAATTACTACCTACAGCATTTGCTAATATTGATTAATCAAGTTTTTTTGTGTTAGGAACCAAATTAAGCCTTGTATTTTTTACACATGTCCAGATGCATGCATTAATCAAAAACATTGAAATGGTTGAGAGGGCCCCCTAATGTGAAATTGAAGGAATTAGAAGAGTGTCACAAGAATGTAATCATCAACAGCTATCAAGTGCTAGGTTGTCCATACTGTTCCACTGTCTTATCTCTGATTAGAAACTGAAAAGAGAAAATTGAAGTCAATCACAGTCAATGTGTACCTGCTTTTTGTCTTTCATGGAACCTCTGCCTCGCACTAACAACTTGCAGCCATATGTTGTTTCAACACATTTCAGGGTCATTCCACGTGGTCCAATGATTCTACCTACAAAGTTAAACTAGTCCAAAAGAAATACCTGTCAGTTTCAAAATAGTCCATGTACTGTACTGTACTGTAGGATCTTCTGATGCAAGAGTGGTTACCCATTAAATGTTATCTTGGTTTGTGAAAGAAGTCTTTTAATCACTAAATCCTTGGCAAATCAGAAATAATCAATCCACTATTTTCAGGGGATTGGCAATCCATTTCCATCCAACTTGTTTGATGCTTCACTCAGCCTGATGGTGCTGCTATCATTTTGCCATTGACTTACACATATTACAGTACACTGACTCAGAGCATGACAAAAGCCATGTCCACTACAGACAGGAGCAACCAGACCTCCCAACGGCCTAGTATTTTTTCCCAACGACGTGTTCTGTTTGAACCATCTGGACTTGTGCAGAGTATTAGTATTCTTGTGTTGGGGACCTAAACCAGCCTTTTCTTACACATTTCCAGATGAATACAAAAACCTTGGAATGACTTATGACCCTAAAGATTCAGGATTTGTTAACCACTAAGAGTTAGTATAAGAGTACCGCAGTTGGATCTGTCAATAATGGAAAAGTACATTTTCAGTGACACTGAACTCATACTTCTGCAAAGTGTATATAAACACAAATAGGCCATTTCAGAGATGCCTTATGCCTCTGTTTCATACCAAGGCCTAGTGCAAAACCTTTCTTATATAAATGAGCTTTATGTGCATGAAAAAAAAAACTAATTTCCATAAGAAAGGTTTTGCACTGAGCCTTGTCTTGAAAAACAGAGGCAACAGGCATCTCAAAAATGGCCTATTTATATTTATATGTAGAACTTTCCCTTTCATGAATATGGACTTACTGTACACGAGATGAGGTTGTGTGAATACTACTGCTGTGCAGAGTTCAGCACATTACTGTACTTAAAATTGCTTCCTCACCTTGGGGTATGCCTGAACTGGAGCAAAGACTTTCTCTGTAAGCTTCACTTTTGGGCCTTGAGGGGGAGGCAGATCATTCTCCTCCACAGTCTCTGTGACACCATTGGTCGAGCCATGGAAAAGCTCATTTCTAACTCGATTGATTTCTACAAAAATGAAGAAGTTTTAAGATCTTAACAGAACTTCTGGTAATAATCAAGGTGTTTGATATACACCAACGAATTAACAACATGGTACATGTACATGTAATTTTTTTTCAAGAAAGGCAAAATTAATACAATGATCTCATGATTTCCTGAGTACCCTGTTGTACATTATTGTCAGTGGCTGACAACAGCTAAACAAGGAGTATGCATCAACAGTAACAATAAAACACCAGCACCTCTTATTACTAAGAATTATAACTGAGAACAGATCATCTTGATCAAAATGGGAATCTCGGGATTCATAAGACAAAATCTTGAAACATTTCCTAATATGGTATATACAAAGCCTTGAAACAATAGAGAAGTATTGGAAATTCAGAAACAAACTGGCAATGATGGAAGAAAGGAGCCAGTCAGTGTAAGATTCAGGAAACCTAAAAAAGGCTGGTATGGCTTCACATGCTTTTTTTCTTTTTCTTCAAAATTTAATCTTGATGTCATAATGTACAAGTTTAAAGCCTTGGGAGCTCACAACATATTGCTCATAAAAAGATACATCTGGTCCTCATAACAATCAAGGCAAGATGAGGACTGAATAGTTATGATAAGAGTGCCTTTAGCACTGTAGTATCAAATAACCAGCATACTTCCAAGTGTATATCAGAGTAAAGTCGTTTTAATAAAATTCAAGCAATTCCCTGTTTTTCTAAAATATGATCAAAAAATCTTTACAGTACTGTGTCATATAATCTCCAAACATTTCATTGTCACTGGACAATTAAACAGACAGCACACTTTTATCTTACATTTGCATGTTTTTTTTTTTTTGTCTGATAAAAGCAAACAAAAAAATCTCATATTGATTGTACAGAACAAAAAATGCTTTTTTGGCATATCCATGTTTTTTTGTTTTTTTTTCCAAAGCTCCAACCATGGTCCCATAAAAGTTTTATTAATTTGACTTATTTTGAATTTATTGTTTCTCAAAACATCAGGAAAAAAAAAGATGTGAGAAAATTTAGCAGGTGCCAAAATCCATTTTGTTTTTCAATTTTTTGATTATTTATTGATGTATTGTTCCAAAATAAAAACAAAATGCTGTTCAACTGAACTAAGAAATGACAAAAATATATATACACAAGACTGTCTTTCAGATGAGAGTTCTCTGTACACCAGCAACTTTCTATATAAAGACAGATCTACAGGGTGTATGCTAAAATTATACAATCACTGCATTTTCTTGAGATTCACAAAGATTATTAATCTCAGACTTTGTAATAATTACTTTCAACTGCCAATAAAAAAGCTGGGCATATATCAAAGGGATCTTGTCTGTGTAAATAAACCACAGTAAAAAACACTTATAGCAAATTTTGTTCCTACTACCATATATACAGTACATGCAAGATTAAAATTGGGGCTTTCACAAGTTGTACTGCAGTTCCATTTAGTTATAATATGACTCATGCAGTGCAAAATGTTCTCAATACAGCAATATCTTGGTTATCATAGGATGAACAGAACAACAAGCACATGTGCTTACAGATCTTGTTCACATGAGATACGAATACATTTAATTTATTGATCTACCAGTGCCAAGCTTCAAAGCCTTGAATCAAATGACAAATTTGGCTTCCATGCAAAGACGACTTTGGTGTGTTCAAAGCAGAACAAGGCTGAGTACATAAAAGTGACTTTTCGACCGGATATGGGGAGGGACCTTTATGACTTCGTATATCTTTAAATTTATCGCCAAACAACCAAGGAAAATGCTTGATAATCTTTCAACAGGAATAAATGGTATTTTTGTTGTTAGTAGAATGAGATTTTCATTTAGCCCTCTTGGCAAAAAATAAATAAATAACAAGGCAATTTCTTCCTAATTCCACGTCTTAAAAGTGGAACGCGTTGGTTGAATAAACTATCTCTTCTGGCTTGCATGGCGACAACATAGTTTTTGTCATCTGTCGTTCTGAACCAATTCACCACAAATTTCATGGATCGTCGGGCATTTTGAGTTAGAAAAGTTACAAGCAAATTTACATATCTGGCACAATACCAAACGATTACCACTATTTGCGCAAAGAAAGAATATCTCGAATTGTCGGCAAGAAAAGCCTCCCTCGAAAATGAATAAATTTTCGTGTCAAATGAAGCGAAGATCCACCTTAAAATACTCTCGTCTTCGCCTCTACAAACGCTCTGGGATTTGAGGGAGAATTGGTGATAAGCTTATTCAAGGAACATGTGATTTCAAAGAGGATTTAAAATATTTATGTGTCCCAACAAGGTAGACGAAAGACATTACAAAAAATAAGAAGTTAATGAAACATAACGTAAATAATATCTCCTAGACAAAGCCAGCCAACGTGTGTTTAACGATATGGCATTTGAACGGTCATCGTAAAACGCTACAGTGATAGATCGCGTTTAACGAAGAGAGAGCGACGCGGTGTGGAAAATTTCCACACGCACGTGATTTGAAATGTGCAACGCGAAATACTTTGAAAGCAGATCAAAAGCTCAATAAAAACAAACCTGGTGGCCATTTCTTGTTGTCGAAGCTTCCACATGTTTCACACAGGCCAAAATAAAACCTTCCCCTGCTCTGTAAACAAGCCAGACCATTTCCGGAGAGCGCAAACAAATGGAAGGTCTTTGCGAGCGAGTCACAAAGGTATCTGATTACACATTCGACGTTAGACAAAAAAAACCGCCTTAGAAAAATTAGGTATTACGTCCAAAAACGTTACTTTCAGTAGGATTGGCGATTACTTGTCCATTTACAGATTATTTACCCTAAACTACTGTTATCATTACGTTAAATTGGGAGTTATGGGTCGAAGCAGCTCGTACCGTACCTTGATCCAGCAATCGTTCCGCGTGTATAAAGATCTTGGGCATTTTCGCCACGGTTGTTTTGTCGCTGAGCAGATCGTTAAGATATTCAGCAGAAGCAGCCATAAAGCTAGACATGTTGGTTGGTTAGGGTTAGCAGAACGTAAAAATGAGAACACAAAAAAACACCAGTTTGTTGTTGCTCAACCCCTCCACTTTGAGCGTGAACTTGTGATGGGACAGAAACACGAAATCGAGGCAACGAGCCCGCGGACAGGCAGCAGCATAAAGAGTGGGTAAAACGTGCCATATATGAAGTACCTACCTATGTAACCAAAATGGCGGCAGCTTCGGGAAGCGACGGAAAACAATTTTCTACGTTTATGTCAGAGGTATTTGACTTCAGACACCACTTTACCATCTAACTTTCGCTAAGACCTTCTTAGACTGATTTTTTGAGTTTTCATGGGTTATCGCTTGTATTACAAATAGAACTGTGCTTTTACTTGAACATTGATTATTTTTTATCGCATGGCTTTGGTTCAAGTATTTTATCGTGGTTTTGGTTAGTTGCATTAAATTTTGATGGAGTTTTTAACGTTATCAGTTCCACAAGGATAAAGCAGTGTGCACAAAAATGCAATACTGTTTGTTCGATGCGTTCCCGCACATTTCAATTATGACAGCATATTTTTGCCTTTAAATTCAGTTTTGGAGCTCACAGAGTGTATAATTTGTTTATTTGAGTTTTGTTTGGTTGTTTGTTTCGCTGGCCTGCATGTGGTAAATGCAGTGGATAACATTATAAACAGTCTCAATAGAATGAACAGGCTCAGATCAATGCAGCTTTTTTTTTTCTCAAACTGTTCAAACTTTATGATTAACACTGGGACGTGGAAAGCTAGGGAGGAAGGTGGTGGGAGTCTGTCTCAAGACGGGGTGCAGGTGGATGGAGAGGGTTGCCCCCTTTGCAGATGCTCCATCACCCTGTAGTTCAGAGACTTTTATTTAGAGAGTAACTATTGTGATGTTCAAGATATCATGGGGTTTTCACTTTATACAAAATTAATGGGTGTCCAGTTGACCTGGACAACCAAAAACATGCTGGGGCAACCAAGTAGTGTGAAATAGTTGTTCCTTGGGCAACCAATGACTTTGTTGATGATGCAATTTAATATGGCATATTATGATATGCTACTTTTTAAAGTGCACATAAGCCCAAAAGTGATATCTTTACAATCGAATCTACATGACGGAAATATGTTGACTATTAGAATAAGTCTGCGTTTTAATGCTGCGCCTTTGAGTTATAAAGGTTTATATTTTGAATATGGTAATGACGTGACGTCAAAGAAGGAACAATTTATTATACAAAATCTTGTTGGCAGAGATAATATTGACATTTTATCAAAGTCCATTTTATATTTGAATTCTGTGTAAATGATTTCACCAAATACTTTGTATAAATCTGGAAACAGTTCCAATCACGAAGAGAAAGAAATAACATTGAATTACTCCTTTGACATCACGTCATTACCATATTCGAAATATAAACCTCTATAACTTATAGGCACAATGTTGAAACACAGAAATAATCTAATAGTCAACTATTTACTTTATGTAGAATTGATTGTGAAGATATCATTTTTGGGCTTATGTGCACTTTAACACCGTAGGGCACCAAGAGATTAGATGGGGCAACCAAAGCATGACTTACTGTATGGTTGTCCTGTTTCACAAACTTAGAATGGAAACCTCTCAACAGATGCCAACAATAATTTACCTGCACCTTACGAATGACTGACAGATGACATCAACTCAACCAAACGAACAAAAGACAGATCAAAAGGACAATAGAACATCAACTGACTAATAATAAAACACATTCAACCAAGTCACCTTGACCAGCCATATGACAACAAAACGGACCAATCACATAAGCGACCAGCGACTTAAACACCACCATCTGACTAAACCTCTTCAGTTGAGTCTGAAGATGACTTCCGTTAAGGGAGTCAAAGTGTCAGTCAACAACAACAGTCTCCCTAGAGACTACTCTAACCTGAACAAACGCAACCAATGTACTGTTCTTCATGCTCCTGGGTTCAATCATATGCCATTGTTTATAATGTTCATTTTCCACCCAAGGAAAAGCAATGATGACTTGTCATAATTTGACAGCTTAGTCATCAGTGAAAGTGGAAGACATTCTGATCCAGGGTTTTATGTACAGCAGCTAAAAACAGTGTGCAGACTTTAGACCTTTTTAAGAACCATGCTACTACATAGGTTGCTTTATATGCTGGGAAAACTGTGGTTTACGTTCTTATGTTTCTTGTAGTCAGCTTTTGGACATTTGTGAGTCAATGTAATTGCAGTTGAGCAGTAACAGTGTGCCTGCCCAACAACTGTTTCATTATTCTATAATTCAAAATTCAGCTGTTTACCATCACATTCTTTTATGTATTTTGGCCAATGCATCAAATACTTCAAAGCATCTGTGCACCTTAAAGGTTAAGAAGTGGGTTACAAAATGTTTTCACATAACTGAAATGACATTAAAACTTTTTTGTCCATTGCGTTGACTCGCCCCCTGAAAGATATTGTGCAGTATAGGGTTGACCTCCCCCAACCTTGGAAATTTTAAGCTGTGGCCCCTTCCTTTGTTTTTCTTTGAGCTACCCTCTGTCCTTTGGTGGGGATGTTAAGCCATTGGTCTAGTCTCTCAACCATCACTAACACATTATCAAGGGTTTTGAACTCTCATACTTCTTGTAAAGAGTAGGGGATTGTCACTGGTGCTGTGATCTGTCCCACAGATACACTAATGACATAGAGGGCCACCATTTTAACTTCATGTTAACTCAGTGTCATCTTCCCAAACATTGAAATTGAAAGAAATTGTCTGGGATGGCAGGTTCTCATTACTGTAGTCCATCTATGGTAATTAGACAGTGTATCATTAGGTAAACTTCACATTGGTCATTTATTCTGCTCTCCTCAGGTGAAACAAATAGAACAAAGAGATTCAGTTCTGACCAGTGCTCAGCAGATGGAAAGATTAACTAGACCAGGCTCAACCTACTTCAACTTGAACCCTTATGAGGTTAGTACAAGGGATCTATCATATTATACTCTATTAGAGCTGTATAAGGAAGTGTTAGTAGTAACTCCTTTACAGACACACCAACTGCACAACATGGACACATATTGTATGATGTGCAACAAGACAAAGGCTTGATTTCTGACAGTCCAGTCGTTATCCAGTCAAGAAAGCTGTGGTGTTTGTTATGGCTCAAAGCCTGACCCTCAGGATCTTATAGCATTTAGGCCTCATAAGGAGGTTCCACTGTATATACAGTCAAACCTCTATTAAGTGGCACCCTTTGGAGAATGTGAAGTGTCTGCTTTATACAGGCTCGCTAAATATAAACATTGAGTATGGTCAAACACATTTGACATCCAGTGTGGGGTGCGGAGTGCCAGTTCATACTGTCCATTCGAACAGGTGAAAACAAAATACCTGTTGGGACTATACGAAGGGCGTCACATCCATTTACTGGTAATAGAAGTGTAGATTGAGGTAAAGTTTGCATTATCTGACTGAAACAGTCTGCCATCTTACCAAGTACACGGCCACATTAAGGTCACTCCAGAGTTTCATCAGGCGCACTTGTCCATGACAAACATTGGATCATAACTGTTTTGTCTTGTGATTCTTATAAAACTTTGAGAAATGTTGCAACTATCATTCAGCAATAATATGAGAGAACTCTATTTAACTGGGGAAAATATTTGCAGTGATTAGCTTAAGTGGACTGCACCTTTTGAACAAAATCGAACCCAATGAAAAATTTTGCTGGTACATTTTTGTTAAATTTCTGGAATCAGCTTATGCTGACTTCATACATACCTTCACCAAGTTTCAGCAAAGATGTCAGAGCAGAAGGAAATTCATAGTGAAATTTTAATGGGTTTATTACCTCCATTCTTCTGCTCCAGCGATTCTGCTGAAACTTGGTAAAGGTATGTATTAAGTCAATATATTAAGCTAATTCCAGAAATTCAACAAAAATATACCAGCAAAATTTTTCATTGGGTGCCATTTTGTTCAAAAAATGCTGACCACTTATGCTATAATATCACTGAAAATATTTTTCCCCAGTTAAATCAAGTTCTATCATATTATTGCTGAATGATAGCTGCAACATTTCTTGAAGTTTTATAGGAATTGCATAAAAGCCAAAAAGGTTATGATCCAAAGTTTGTCATGGACAAGTGTGCCAGATGAAACTCTGGAGTGACCCTAACTTGTAAACAATTAATTTTACTTGTTTTACTGGCTCTCAACTGATAAGCATGCAGGAATTTTGGGCTAATTTTGGCCAAGTAAAATTTACCTGCTCTTAGCCAATCAGAGACCAAGGAACATTTAATGAGAAAAATGGTCTACCAGATGTTTGTGAAATCTCATTAGCTGTGGTTACACTGAGCTGTTTTCCCACGTTAAAAGGCCGTTTTCACGCGTTGAAATGGTCGCGACGGTGTAACCGCATTTTCCCGAGCAAAATTTCATGCGTTGAATATCCATGGATACATCAAAAAGAACAAAAGAAAAGCCCATGACATGTACCTAGATGAAAAGCAAGGTTTTTCAGAGCCCCAAGATGACTAGACCAATCAGAGAGTTGCGGTTTTATCAGATGATCTCAAACATGTCAAAATTAGCATTTTTTATTGCCGTGCCACTTTGTTGTTATTTCAATCGCCCGCGACAGACTCGACGATGGCTGGATTTTGTGCATCACTGTGAGAACTGAGACATATGGTTTTGGAAATTGTTTGTAGCGAATAATAATTTCAGACAAGCAGATGAACTGGCGGCATCTCATTCTTATTCTCCTCCTCCTCAGTAAAAGTACTTGGCTAATCAACACATTGAACTTATTTCGGTGACAGAGAAGGACAAACAAAATCGACAGCAGACCACCTATGGCTCTCAAATCCTCCAGCTCCATTTTAAAATAGAATTCCCGCCACAAGAAAAGTTATTTTCGTAAGGATGATCAAATATCACCCAAGACAATCAATTTCTCTGTGTGACCAGAAGCATCTCGGGCAACGGAAACACCACGACAATTTCAACGCGTGAAAATATTGCTCGGTAACTCGATAAAACATGCCCAGTGTAACCACAGCTATTGTTTCACATCTTTGGAGGGCAGGAAACATCATTATCTTTTCATCTTTGCACTTTTTTCACCACTTAATGACAGATAAAAAACTCAATTTATTTCGTGTGATGCACAGCTTCTGTGCTCCTTTAAATGCAAGGTTTGATCTGTCCACTGAATATGGGTTGTCTGCTTAATGCAGGGCCATGTAATATGGGTTTGACTGTATTAAAATTTAATTAATAATTCCTTACAACAATACTACAATACAACAATATTATTTACAACATTACTGTTGTTGTTTTATTTCAGGTCTTACAGATATTACCAACAGCTACTGAGGAGGAAATTAAAAAGAAATATAGAAAGGTACACTAGAGTGCAGCAAATGCACATAGCTTTCTTATATTCTTGTCAGATCTCCAGAAGCTGCCTTACCATGGGTCAAAACAGTGAGACACACCATCATCATAAAACATGCAACAACTCATAAAAACAGTCACAGTGAGACATTTTGTGATTTTTGCTCTTACTAAAGGCAGGAGTTTTAGCACCCCTCCCCTGTTTGGAAGGGGTGGGGGGGGGGGGGGACTAGATGGGAAATGATAATCATTTCACAAGCTGTCCTTGTTTTGTTTTGTTTTGTTTTGTTTTTCACTTTTTGTCTCCTTTACTGTCACAATGTCACAGTTGTCCTTCTTAGTGCATCCTGACAAGAATATAGATGACCAAGAACGAGCGCAAAAATCCTTTGAAGGTAAAATAATGTCTTCATCCCCTGTATAGTGGTTGTACTTCTTTGCTACTAGTAATGAGTTATCCCTTTCACTCCCAAACTCAAATTATAAATTCTCTCATCCTGTTATAAAGGAAGTGATGTAGTGAGATCTATCTGATAGTTTTCATCTGAACAAGTTATCAAAAGCCAAGTTCTCCATACTGTGCTTATATATCTCTGGTGAGAAACTGAAGGAGAATGTTTCCTTTACTTCGGTTTCATTTCATGCGAGTGAGACTAAATTACCACACTTTGTTCATCACAGCGGTAAACAAAGCATACAAACTTTTGCAAGATGCAGATCAGACCAAGCGAGTCAAAGAAATTTTAGATGAAGCAGCTGCCATTGTCAGAGAGAAGGTAATAAATTAGATATTGATGTGTACAGTAATCAGTGCAGCCAAGTATCCAAATAACAATATTGTACCACGGAATAGTCCGTTGGTCAACACGGTCTAGTAGTTAAAATAATTTAAATATAATACGCACACAAGGTGCAATAATTGCACTATACACTGAGTTGAGTAAATCACGAAAAATTGTTTATAGTACATTATGGGCAAATCACAAAGTTCGTGATGATCTGATCAACCAAGCAGTTGCAATGATAGCTCGAAAAAAAACAACAGCAAAAAACGGACTTCGATGGGAATCGGACCCATGACCTTCGAGCAACACCAGTATCGCATACCAGTATCCGGGCTTGAAGTATTGTACCTTGTATCTGAATAACAAGTTTGAGTTTGTAGTTTCTTGTTTGAAGCATGGTTCACATGTACGGCATAAGCATAAGACAATATGTGTGTAAACCAGCATGTCACTCCCTAAAATTTTGGGTGGGAGTGTGCGGCGACTGGCACTGAAAACCCTTACCCTATTTCAGACCAAAATTTGCGATTGTTGACCCTGTTTCAGACCAAATATCAAAATCTCCGACCCTAGTCCAAACTAAAGGCTCAAAATCGATACCGTATTTCAGACTAAAATGTGAAAATGGAGCGGCACATACCAAACCCACCCCCCCACCCCCACCCCCCCGATATAGGAATAGAAAACAGGACTGGTCTGTAATTTTGCCGGTATTTCATGTTGCTCTTTTCAGATCAAAGAGAAAAAGAAACAAGCCAAAAAAGAAGGCAAAGAACCAGATATCGAAGAAGAGAACGACCCTGAAAAGGCAAGTCGTTTGGGAAGGAATTGTGAAACCTTTCCACATGATTCAAGTTTCTCCCTAGCATTCACTCTTCCTGGTATTTAGCATTTGGCATTCCCCATTCATAACTTTGCTTAAATTTTGCGTTAATTACACAACATTTTAAGGGCGCGGGTATTCTGGGGGGGGGGGGGGGGGGGGGGAGACATTCCGTCTATTCCTATTTCGGAAAAGCAGAATAGACGGTAACCGTGTTCTTTTGGGACCTGCATTCTGATTCCGGAATGAATGGAATAGTATCCCGTCCATAGACCCCTTCACGGTATTGAATGCATGATAGGTAATCAGGGCAAGAACAAAGAAACATGACGACGACGCGTGCGGGAAGTCTCGGTTTAGTAGTAAAATCCCTCACAATAAGAACCACTGAAAGCTTGCAAATGACAATTTCAATTGGAGTGTTTCGAAGTTCCGCCGATCAAAAAAAACCAATGTATATGCAGTTTATTTGCCCTGATTATCCATCATACATTCAGTACCGTGAAGGGGTCTATTCGGCTCCCGATAGCAGAATGGACGGAACAGACTGAAAACCAGTCTGAAAACCAGCATAACTATCATAAAGATTGGTATTCCCTTGTGTTAATGGTTGATACAATCCGTCGTTTTACTTACTGAACCAATGCACATCGGCATTAGTATTTCCAGGGACTAACTCTCCACTATTTTCTCGTTTTCAGTTTGCCAAAGTGCTCCATACAACGACAACAAAACTCTTCGCAGATTATGAAATCAAACGCCGAGTTCAGGAAGAGAAGGATCAGGAACTCAGGTACACCAGGATTGGACGCCTTCTCTTCATTTATTACAGTTTAAACTATCTACAACGGCAAATGTTCAGACAGACTTAAGGGCGTAATATGACACAACACAAGTAGGACCCTTTTATTATGACACAGACAGTATCCACGCTCTGGTTGGTCAATTTACCGGTCCATAACTTACGGTACGGACCGGCACGTTCTTTCGCTCGCTGTTTTGACTTGGGCCGTCGTCACACTTGCGCTAGAGTTAACCTTAGCACTCGGGAATGTTCATCGGTTCTTTTGTTGTTTCGCCTTGCGTTCAAGCAAGCATGCGCTAGACAATCAGATATGCTAAGGTCAAGCAAAGGTAAGCGCGCTTCTAGCGCAAGTGTGACGACGGCCTTGGTCACACCTGCGCTAGAATTAAGCTTAGCACGTGGAAATGCGCGTTAAGTTCTTTTGAAGTTTTCCTCGCGTGCAAGTGTGGTAGGCAACCAAGTATGCTGAGGTCAAGCAAAGGTAAGCGCGCTTCTAGCGCAAGTGTGACGACGGCCTTGGTCACACCTGCGCTAGAATTAAGCTTAGCACGTGGTAATGCGCGTTAAGTTCTTTTGAAGTTTTCCTCGCGTGCAAGTGTGGTAGGCAACCAAGTATGCTGAGGTCAAGCAAAGGTAAGCGCGCTTCCGGAGTTCCGGTGTCTCTGTGACCACGGCCTTAGTAGTTCACGCACACTTTTTACTCAGCCAAGGGTAATTATAACTAAACAAGACTCAAAGTGCAAACGGCGCTTTATCGCCGATGCCAGTGAGTTACTACCAAACTTCGAAGAAGCCGTTTTTTTTTGTTTTTTTTTTTTTTGTTTTTTTTTTTTCTTGAATGCTTAGTTATTATTAACTAAACAGTCTTGTGCGATCGGGCCCTATTAAGGCAGGCCAATTAGCTTTCAGTAAAAGCAACTGCTAAAAGTAACTTCGCGCCATATTGCGATAATGTTAGCTCCCAGTAAAAGAAGTACCTCCTAAAAGTAATTCCACGCGGTATCGCGGTAAAATTGACTTTTAGTAAAATAACCTCCTAAAAGTAACTCCGCGCCATATTGCGATTAAATCAGCTTTTAGTAAAAGAACTTCCTAAAAGTAAATCCGCGCCATAGTGCGATAAAATTAGCTTTCAGTAAAAGAAGTACCTCCTAAAAGTAATTCTACACGATTTGCGGTAAATTAACTTTAAGAGTAACTATTAAAAGAGTATTTCCACGCGTTATAGGGGAAACATTAGCTCAGACTTTAATCCAATGCACTGTACACCGAGCGTAGTGCGACAAATCTGCGACGCCGTTAACATAGAACCAAGACTAAAAATAGAACCAAGGGTAAACGTAGAAATAAGGCTAAAAATAGAACTAAGGCTAAAAATAGAACCAAAACTACAAACAGAACCAAGGCTAATTTAGCGCGACACTTACATCGTTTAAAATCTCGGCTCGCACCTATGCGGTGTGAATCGCGCACTTTGCCAAGTGAAAAGTCCGGAGTATAATTCACTTGTCTCGCCCCTTCAATTTAAAACATTCCTTTACAGAAAAAGACAACGTGAAGAGGAGATCGCAGAAGAAGAAAAAACAAAGAAGAAGAAAGAATGGGAGCAGAAGTGGGATGTAAGAATCATGTTTTGTTGTTGTTTGTTTGTATTTCTGGAATTTCTTGTTCTTGTTTGTCTGGGGCATTTTTAATTTGGTTTATTGTGTATCTGTTGTTTCTGTTACTGTTTTGCACACATACTGGACACTTAGACTGTCAAAAGTAACCGTACATTACTCATTAGTTATCCGGGTTGATTTTATGTTTGGGCCTCTGAATTGTGTTTGTTATACCGGGGATTTTGTTATGCTAGGGTTCGTTATATCTGGAGTCTGTTCCATATATTTTACTGTAACTTTGGCCGGGCTGAAGAATATAGTTCGGGATTCCACTGTAGCATGCTGACTGTTCTTTTATAACTGCTATCCAGCAAAGCCGAACAGAACGTGTGGAGAGCTGGAGAAGTTTTCAAGCGAGTGGAAAGAAGAAATCGGGAAAGTCAGGAAAACCTAAAAAGGGAAGGACGGCCTTCAAGCCTCCTGCACTGAAACCAGAAAAACGATGAACTCCCCAGTCACAGAGTGAGGATTTAACTCGGTGATGTCTTATCGGTAATTTCTTTGTAAATAAACATTTTCTATATAAAGCAGCTGTAAAGTGCGTGACTCCCCCACACCCTAATTCTGCCAACCTGTTCTGGAAAATTGTGCGAGTAGTGTAAAAATAATTCATAGTCTGACCAGCGGCCAATTCAGTAAAAGATTTGCAGCTCGGACCGATTTCCCTACACGTTAAACAGGGTTGCCACGGTCAGGGAAAAATCGGGGAAAAAAATATTTTTTTAAGGTCAGGGTCAGGTATTTTTTTAAAGTCAGGGAATTTTGCATCAAGTCAGGAAAAAGTCTAACTTCTTGTCAAAGTCAGTGAAAAGTCAGGGAATTTTATTTTCAACGAGTGACAAGCTTCGATATTGATTATGCACAATACAATGTCGTTTCATGAAGATGAAGATAAAGAGATGAATATCGATAACCTTCAAAAGAAACTGAAGCAAACGTAAAGTTATGGGAATTATGGTTTTCGATTACATCATGCATGGTCAGTGAATATTGTTTTGTGGTCAGTGAAATGTCAGGGAAAAGTCGGGGAATTTTCATCTGAGTGGCAACCCTGTTAAAGAAATCCAGTACCATAACCATATATTGTTGCAGCCGTGCAGTTGAGACTTGAGGCGCTCTTACACTGTGCAATTTTCTCAGCAACTTGTCTCGCAACGGTTGAAAAGTTTTTGTTGCAGTTGCGGAGGTGGGGTGTTACACTGTGC
Source organism: Plumapathes pennacea (assembly GCA_964036295.1). Lineage (NCBI taxonomy): Eukaryota > Metazoa > Cnidaria > Anthozoa > Antipatharia > Myriopathidae > Plumapathes > Plumapathes pennacea. The sequence continues at coordinate 11,292,272 of OZ038462.1, forward strand.
ACCTGGATCTCAGCAACTGGCAACGATTTATGTCGAGGAAAGTCTTTGTGATTTTAGTTCCCGCTCGAGAGGCTAAATGTCTGAATATGTATTAGGGAACTAGAGTTTCTCACTCTGCTTATTTATGGCTGACGGGATGTAAAATGTTTCATTTCATTTTCCATTTTTCTAACGCTTTTCAAGCATTCCGTAAACCCCGATTTCTATCCGCTGGAAGGAATGTCTGTGGATCGGACCTACTTTTGATATGCAATCCGTCGGAACTCAATCGATCTTGAAAACTTGTTTCACTCGAAATCATTAGAAAAGCCAAACGGGGTCAAAGGCTAACTTCTCTATTCTACTGATATTCAGCTTTGTGTAATTTAGTATAAAGAAAATGGCATGTAATCCAGTGCTTGGGGGCTGGTCCTTTCAAGGTAACCACGGACTTATGTTTGCGGTAAACAAAACAGAAACCGAGCTTGTAATAATTACTTGAAACTCAAGACTGCTGATCTAAAATACAACTGATGTATTTATTTCCATACAAGACTTGATCATTGGTTTACAGAAGGCAAATTCTCGTTGCCACACAAAAACACCAAGAAAAGCAGGCGCAGTTTTTCCGCTAAACGTTCATAGACCACCATAGATGAAAGATTGAGCATAAACAGAGTGTCAATCTGATGGATTTGCGTTTTTCGTAACTCGCATGAACCAGTTATCGATTTCTGTGGTTGTTTTGAAGTTTCACTTGAGATTTCCATTGTTCGTGCCGACGTCTCATAAAAGGCAAAATTAAATTAAAGAGTGATGGAAACTTCACCTGCGCGCGCATCCAAGCTTGACGGGCCAAGACTTTCAAATTCAACTTTCAGCTTTCTTTCACGGCGGACTGTGTTCGGCCTCAATGTAAATGCTTCATGCTGCGCTCTTATTTGAGTTTTAAAGCCATTTTCTACAACGTTCACGCATTAGTGCTCGCTGAACAATTCTCGTGTTGAAGGTTGTGGCCCGTCAAGCTTGGATGCGCGCGCAACCTTGAGAACATGGTCTATTGTATGTGCGGGCTAAAGTTTAGCGCGAACCGTGCTGTGTGCAGTGAAACATTTAGGGCGGTATCTCCATTGATCAATGCTACAAAGAAATAAAGCGAAAGGTTTACTACTTACTGCAAGAATGAACATATGGTTTTGCCAAAGATGCACGCGTTTGTAACTTTACGTGTTCTGCAATTGGCTCAGTATGGGAAATGAATATTTAAATGACTGAACAAGTTCCAAGTGCATGCGATGTATTAAATGCAAGGGTTCACGATCGAACTGTGCAAATCGAGCAGCATTCTTGCCATATCCTTCAATAACGTCTAAAGACGCAGACATTCAGTGAGTTCTCCACTAAGACATTTGCTAGATTAATCGATATTTCATCTTCCGTTTTTCTACTGCTTTCCAAAAACTGCATACACCCTGATTTCTCTCCGCTACTGGAAAGAATGTCTGTATGGACCTATACCTTTGATATTCGTGCGGTCTTCGGCCAAACTCAATTCGAGCTTAACTTTGAAAACAATTGTTTCATGCATTAATGATTTGGCAAGTATGTTATTACTACATTATTACTGTTCCCATGAAACTGACTATCTATAGAAAGGAGAAGTTATAACCTTTAATCCCTATTGAATTATTAATGACCCAGCAGCTTACCAATTCGTTTCGTGCATGAAATAACAGCATTCCATTCCGTTAATCGCACCACGTTTGAAACATTTGGGCTGAGTTCTTCTCACACGTGCAAGGTAGGTTCAGATGAGTATTTCACATCAGTATTACATTAAAGTCCATCTGTATAGAATGCTTCTGAGAGAAGTTGGCAGAGAAATGTTCTATGCTATGTTGTAGTTTGCTGACCATAATCAGAAAAAAGATGGAACACCAATCGCAGGGTTTTGTAGTCTGCTTCTACGGTAATTTTTGGTGACAATTATCTTGGTTTTCGAATAACAAACCTAAGCAAGAAGTAGAGTTTGATTTTCACATCCTTGTGATTTTTGGAATTTGACGGCCGGTATTTAAGTGCAGTTAACTGAACATAAATGATTCATCTGAATGGTTCGGTATCTGTGGGGACTCCTCTAAGCTTTGTGACTTATAGCAGGCGTTTGTATTGATTTCTCATCTTTACTGCAAGACTTATTTAGAGCTAACATTAGTTTAAATGTCCGATGGTTAAGCTAGAGACAAATCAAGCAATAACTCTCGACGTACTTACACACTTCAGTGAGAATTGAGAAAGTTCACGAAATAAAGTTAGGAGGACACGTCGCTCGTAATGATATTGGATGAAAAAATGCATTGTGTGGATAAAGCTAAGGTCAAAGTTGTTCAACACTAAATTGGCACGACAATCGGACTTTTACGTTTGCCGCCGCTTGTTCACTCTTGCAGAAAGTCCTCGCGGTTGCTATTTATCGTTATTATATACATCACGTACATAACTTATTGGTAGTCTATTGGTGAGAAGCCCAAGCAAGAGTTAAGGTTCTAGGATTTCAAAATCGCGCCAATTCGCACAGCGAATAGTACTTGGTGAACTTCGTTTCATATATGTGCGATACCCATAAGGTCAACCAGCCGTGCTTTATAATTACCGCGCCTTCGCGGTGAGACAGGAAACTAATTGCTTTTGGGGCTTTTCTCAAATTGAATAAATTAGACCATCTTGCCCCCATTTGAATGATTCGGTAAGAACGGCTGGCCAAAGGCAAATTGTATTGACAAAAATTGCGAAATTCTTTACCAGGTATATAAAAGGGCCACTATTTCAACTCAGAATGGTATTTTAAAGGGGGGAGGATTGAACGCGGGGGAACATAACCGTGTAAAAAAATTAACTCCCCCCCCCCCCCCCCCCCTACGCTCTGCATGGCTAACAAACTGCATGAGTGTGTCACGACATTTTCGCCATTTTCTTGCCGTTTTCGCCACATATACTGAATAACATTTAGCTGCAGCGGACTATCACAGAAAAAATGTACCATTCAGAAACATTCCGTTGTTTATGCGAAAGGCGGCGGATTAGAATTTTCTTTCATGGTTTATTGGCTGCTCCCTTTTCTCATGAACATAATATCGTCCAAGAGGCTGCAAAGAAGAACACGAAATGTGCAACGAAGCGAACGAAACAAAACGAAGCGCTCTGAAACTTGTGACAAAAGAGTGGCAAAGTGACCATATCACCACAAATATTTTTTTGAAATAATGGACTATTTACTTGTTCGGAATCGTTAGTGCATCAAGCAGCTGAAATTTATTAAAGCAATATGCCACTAGACCCTTGGTAATAGACTATCTAGAACTTTAAAGTCTCTATCAAGTTACGTTCAGTATTGCCAGTAACTTGATATTTTGCACACGTCACGTAGCAACTATGTGGATTGCATGATGCTCATGTAAAAGTTTGGAAAATGATGACGTCACGCTTTAACACTTTATGGGTGCGGATTAAGCTGCAGCAAGTTGCTTCCAAACTTATTTTTGATTCTTTCAGAAGACGTGTCGCTAAAAATGCCAATATGTTCAGCATATTTCTTTCAACTGGAGCTTGGTGACGCCCTTGGTTGTTTTATGAAGGAGCCTGTGAACGAGTTTTACACACAATACCCACACCCTCATGCACCCCTCCTTTGTTTTAGCTTTTTGTTAAAAAGTAAGTACCCGATATGTCTACTGTTGCACAAACTGCAAAGAAGTAATCGATATTCTGGAGGGTATTGACTCCCACCTTCTCGCCGAGACCCAAACAATCGGACAAGTAAACTTACAAAAGTTTCATACAAAATTCTTGATATTGCAAAGATATCTCCATGCGACAAGAGTAAAATGGCGATGAAGTAAAACTTTTGGGAGTAGCTCTGATTTGAATGATCCAACAACATCATCATCATCAACTTGACAAACTAGGAATCCGCGATAAATAGCATTAATAGCAATGTTCTACAGTCTCACAAAAGTCTCACATGGGGCACTCACGTATTATAATATAGGGGTTATTACATGGGAAGGAGTACAATACGGCGGAGTATTTTTACGAGTCGCTTTTATTTTTTCGAACCTGCTTCAGCAGTATTGCACGACTGTTCATGTAATAAATTGTTTCAAACAACAAACGAAGCAGGGCCAAATGCTTTATCCGAGTGCAAAAAGACGGCGCTTTCGTAAACTTTTCTTGCGAAAATTGATCATGCTAGCTAATAAACCAGTTGGGGTTTCCGTTTAGGAAATGAGTCTCTATTTAGGAAACGAGTCTAAATTGTGGAACGAGCTGTTGGTTTAAGAAACGAGTCTCGATTTAGGAAACGAGTCGATGGAACGAGGCACATTTAATCATCGTGCTTAAATCGAGCACGTTCAATTTAACTAGTCTCGATTCTCAGGAAGCGGGAATGATCCAAAGTCGTGTAATAAAGAATGTCATTTTTATACGATATATTATTTTGTTCTATTTTAAATGATTAATGATCAATTACTTTTAGTGTCATTATTGCGTTTAAGGTAGCTGACTATAATTAGAACTAGATGAAACCTCGATCAACCTTACAAATGTCTCATAGTTCGGGAACGTACTTCAATCGCGTAATTCTGCGGTAGTTGTTCCTTTTCGAAGGTTAAAATCAGGCAACTTTCACACTTTCCTTACTGAGTGTGAAACTTCTGAATACGACAGGAAATGTACTTGCAACTTGTGGCTTCTTTTTATGGTGCGTTATTTATGAGTTCGTCTTGATTACGTTTGGAAGTTAGCAGGAGTTTGAAAAACCCTTTTGTTCCTTTATAACATTTGAGCAAAGCGTGCAGTTCATTAGTAATATAAGTATCACTGAAAAGAAAGTTCAACAAGGAAGAACGTGCATGTTATCGCTCACAATTGGGTGGGTAAAGCTACAGAGTCAGGTTATCCTCGTTTCCAGGCTCTTTTCCCTATTAAACGTAAAACATTAGTAAAAGCGTGTGCAAAATTGTAAAGGAATCACATCAATCGTGCTGCCGAAGCCGATGGTAACTTGTAAATACAAACTGTCACTACGCGCCAATTCTACCGACCAGGTTGACTTAGTGTTATTTTAGATCAGGGATTATCAGAGTATTTGTATATGTAATAGGACTATATTCTGTCCAATTTGGAAATAATTGGATGAGAAAAATTCCGAGGACTGCGGCCTCGTCCAATTTGGCAGTCAAAGGAATTTTTCGAATTCAACTATTTCCAAATTAGACAGCATGTAGTCCTGTTGTGTGTTAATTATATTGTATACAAAGAAATAAATAATAATTGCTCGACAAGATTGAGCTTCTACGTACTGGCTATTAGCACACTCGACAGGATTGCATATCCTTTCTCCTGACCTCGGCATATAATTTAGTCAGTACGGCGTCCAGTTCTTCAACGGGAATGTCCTCCAAGTCTCTTTCTTCCCCGCGTGCAAGTTTCCACTCGTTGAAAAGATTTAGCAATGTTTAAGTGCTTTTCTTGGTATTTTTGTTTTGATTTTCTTCACTCATCTTCTCCAAATCCCCTTCCGACATATTTGGAAACCTGGTGGCTTCCACTTCTTTACTAAAATACCTGTTAAACATCCCCCAAGAAACTTCAAACTCTGCCAACTTTGTAAAATACTCATTTGTCAACAATGAACACAGACGTGCGCTGATTGGTGCAATTTTCATTTTTATTGTTTTCTAAGCATTTTCATTGGCTGAGTCCAAGTGTCCAAATTATTCTCAAAGTGGATACGCGAGTTTTTTCTGGGGAGAAATCCTATGTAAAGCTGTCCAAATTAATCCTTAATTGGACGGTTTCAAAAATTAAGAATTTAACTTAAAAACAGTGGTTGCATGTATATGGGATTTCGAATGTATAATATAATTATAAAATTCAATCCAGCGAAGAAACAAGTAACACATTATCTGATGTAGTATCTCAGATCTCCCCGCAAACTTTGTTTAAAGTACCTTTCAGCTTCAATGTTACTCGGCTCAGAAAACAACGACTAGAAGTACTGCAAGTACAAAATCCGCGCTTGCTTACACTGCACACGACACTAAACTTGATTGACATATCGCGCGCGGAAAACGTGTCACTTTGGTCACACAACGTACCGCGATTTAAAAATAATTATTTGCATCTTTTACTAAGGGAGTTGTATAATAAATAACTTATTATAGGCGTGTAATACGGCTGTATATTTTTACTCATCATTTGTATTTTGGCTCGCCGAAGCGGCTCGCCAAAATACTGCACGACTCGTAAAAACATACAGCCGTACTACACGCCTAAGTGTCTAATAAGATATATATAGCGTTAAAGAACCGTTCAAAATAACCAATTTGCAGTCAACTTACATTAATTAAAAGTTAACAATTTATAGGACAACTGTGTGGTGGTAGGTAATCCAATGTTAACATGTGTGTCTTTTTGTTTGTTTTAGTTTACAGACATGGTCAATCAGGTTTATGAAAAAGTATCGGAGGGAGAGCACTCTTCAGCAGATCCACAGAAAGAGGCGGGCTTTTGGTCCCTCCTAACGTTTTCGTGGATGAGCGGCATTTTTCAAACTGGAGCTAAACGTCCACTAAAAGAATCGGATTTTTTTCCTCTTCAAGAACAAGACGACACGAAACGACTGACGGAAAAAATTCAGCAGAAATGGGTTTTTGAAAGGAACATTTGCGCAGAATCTGGAAAGAAACCTAGGTTTTGGAGGAGCGTCATCAAAGCTATGTCTTTCCGACAGTTTGCAGATTCTTTGAGTGGAGGATTGCTGGAATCTGTTTGTCGTATTTTACAACCCTTGTTGCTTGGCTTTCTTGTCTCAGAGTTTATGTCCAATGAAGACAACAATACTCATTTATTGTACATGACTGCAGCAGCAATGATATTTCTTGACATTGTGAGGAATCTAACTATGCATCGTTACTACTACAATTTCCATTTGTTTGGAATGAGACTGAGGGCGGCGTTAAAAGGTGTTGTGTACCACAAGGTAAGCTTTGCTTTTACTAGTTCGCTCTGTAGATATGCATTAGAAGAAAAGTTCTGTGAAATTCGCCAACACTTCGGTTCAAAACTGCTAAAAAGCATTCCAGCTACGGAATTGTGAATTTCACGTCCATTTTCAAGTCTGCGGGTCGTGTTTTAGTTTTGATTTTAGTGAGAGCGTGTGCCGTGTACTCCCAACGTTTTGGGTGGGAGTGTGCTGTCGGGTATTGAAAACCTTTAGTACAGTATATTAATTTCAGAGGAAAATATCTGATTTTAAGACTCCATTTCAGATCTCTATCCCAACATCTTCAGATCTGTATGTCAAAATGTTCGCCATATCTCCTTCCAGACCAAAGAAGCTAACTTTATACCCTATTTCATACTAAGATGCTTGAAAACGATTTCGCTTGGGCTATAATATGGCTTTATATACAGGGATTAAAGAATTGGCGTAGGCTTGTTTTGACGAATTATGTACCGATCAATTCGAAACTTGCACATCCCCCTCCCCCGGGCAACCCCCCGGGCATTTGAACTTTCCAATTTTTATGGTCAAATTCCCCACCCTCGGGTCAAAACGACTGTTCAAATGCCCCGTTTTAAGGCTTAATTTAGTGGTCAAATTCCCCACCCCGGAACAAAATAAAGTCATGAAAAACAGATAAACGTCTGACAAATTGACTTGTTTTTGTGAAAGTCACGCTGCGTGCGAACTCGATAGTGGTGAGTTGGCTATTATATTGTTTCTTCAGCGAATTGTACTGTTCCGATAGTTTAGGAGGAAGTAAATATGAGTGATTTGCAAGACTGAAGCAGATTTATAAACTATATGTATCAATAGTGGGCAAAGGGAAAAAACTCAACAGGGAATTGACGCGGAGTTGTTGACAAGAAGCGCTGCGACTCGACCTGACGCGCTGAGGCGGAGCGTAAAGTCGCTAACGTTTTTCTTTAAACCGTACGGTCACAAAATGCATTTATTATATCAAATGATAAGGTTTCAAACCATACCTTGAGCGAAGCAACGCTTTAATGCGAGTTGTTTTTATCGTAATGGCGCAACATCGGAGATTGATCCTCGATGAATCATGAACGTTGTTCTTAAAACATGCACTGATATGCCTCTCAATTTAGACAAAAACAAACACTTAACACACACCGTACGTACAGCTAAACCACTTTTGCGTAATTTGCGTAAGAGGCAGCGAGTTCAAATGTCCCACCCCCCGTGATTGTGGTCAAATGCTCCACCCCAGGCGAGAGCGGTTGGTCAAATTCCCGCCTCCCCAGGCAAGGGAGGGGGTCAAATGCCCGAGGTATGCCCGAGGGGGGAAATGCCCGGGGTATGCCCGAAGGGGGGGGGGGGAGGAGGAGGATGTGCGAGTTTCAAATTGACTGGTACATCATCTACTCTTTATGAAGATCCTGCCACCCTCCGCGTTGTCCAGACGCCGTGGAAATACGGTTTTCGGCCGTGCGGTCATCTTGCTTTTGAGTCAGCGGTTACTGCACAAAACCGTGGATTCAAGTGCTTTGTAGTTAAAAGTAGCACTTGTAAAACCTCAAGACTTAGCCAAGAAACTAATTACTAGGACTCGATACTCAACTATAAGTTAGTTCAATGCATTTTCTATAACATATGTTGTGCACAAGAAAAACGAGGCTTGCACACGATGTGAATTTTACCTCGAATTTTGAAAAGTGACGGAAGTTACGCCAAGAACGTATTTCCACGGTGTTCGTTGTCCACTATTTGTAACGTGGAAAACTGATATGTTCCTTATATTTTTGTATTCATCACAGATCCTTCACCTTGGTCAGCAAACCTTAAGAGACTTTACAACCGGCCAAGTGATGAATCTTTTGTCCAATGATGTACAGAGACTACAATTAACGCCGTTGGCAATCTCCTACCTTTGCTTGGGTGTCTTGGATGTGACTATATCTGGGTATATCATGTCTTACTTTATTGGTTTCTATGCTTTAGTTGGCATGGCATTCTTCATACTATTTATAGTGCCGTGCTCTGGTTTTCTGGCTTACATCGGCGGGAGGCTGAGAAGAAAGACAGCTGCAATTACAGACCAGCGAATGCTTTGGATGAATGAAGTTATTTTCGCCATTCGCACAGTGAAGGCAAATGCATGGGAATGGATTTACAGAGACAAGTTGGAAGAAATCCGGAGGTAAGGTGGTTTCATTAGCAGTTTCATTAATGACGTTATGAAATGTGACGTTCTGTTGTGGCCATGTGGAATGAATTATAAATTCTACACATTAGTGACAGATCGATTAACGCACCACCGGCTTATTTACTCCAACATAGCCTGCGCAACAGGCTTGTATTTGTCCGCGTGACTTGAAGACAAGGGACAAGGGCCTGCAACCGTCTTACTTGCAAATGAGTATTTACAATCAGAATCTGATCGTAAAATTCTGATTGGTCAATTAGCTGTAGAGTTGACGGCAACGTTCGAAATAAAAAGGAAGCGTGAGCGAATGGGGATTCGAGCCGAGGAAGAAATAAGAACACTTATAAGTTCTGCAATATCTGTTGGGACAGCCAGCAGTAGTTTTAGTTTTCTACCTTTCCGCGGATATGTTTTTGTAGGAGTTTTTCCGGCAGACATTTGACAACAACAATTAGCCGATTTAGGAACTTATGCGTGTACACGTATTTGTGGTGGTTGACAGCTAATAACGTCATTTCCGCGCGTGCGCGTTTCTAATTGGTACGTTTCGATTTGAGTTTTTGACAAATTAATGTGGGCTGGACTGAACGCGTGAGATGTTCACAGATGTGAGATGAAAACAGGCGCTTTTTGTTTTGTTTTACGGCTTCCCATTTGCGCGCGCTCCCCGTAAATAAAAGCGCCTGATGGGCAGGCTAACTCCAACATAGTGCTACACATATACTGGAGTCACAAATGAAATAAAAGAATCATTAGTCTGCTTGCTTTTGTTTCTTTCAGGCAGGAGATAAATGTCATTCGTAAACAAGGGGCCGTCTTATCGACTTCAGGTGGACTTGAATTTTCCTCTCCCACTGTAGCTGTCTTAATATCAGTGACGCTTTTGACACAAACAAGTCACTTGCTGACTCCGGAAAATGTGTTTATGCTCATAGCATTTATGAACTTTCTTCGATTTTCGCTTACGTTTCGTGGCAGCCTTGGGTTGCGAATTCTGGCGGAGTCGATTATTTCACTCGCGAGAATAGAAAAGTATTTGTTGCTTCCAGATTTGCCACAATTTAGTGAGACGAGTACTACTGCTGTGGGGAATGCATCAGCAAGAGATGATACCACTGACGTCACAGAATATTACAACGCAAAATCTAGAGGAAGCAACACTCTTCAAACACACGGAGCTTCGAGTTGCAAAGCTCAACATTCAAACATAACTTGCGCGGTTTGGGGCTTGACACTTCCTGCCAATAAAAGCGGCGAGAGATACATCCTGCATGACGTGAGTTTGGAAGTCTCGCAGGGCAGCCTTTTAGTGTTGACTGGTTCCATAGGAAGCGGAAAGTCTTCTGTGCTCGCAGCCATTAATCAAGAAGTCATTTACAGTGGAGGCATTATCTGCCATGGATCTGTCTCATATGTGTCCCAAACTCCCTGGGTCTTTCATGGAACGATCCGCGAGAACATAATTTTCGAAAATGATTTTGATGAAGAGAGGTTCAAATCAGTCGTTCAAATGTGCGCATTGGAAAGGGATTTTGACAACTTTCCAGACGGTGATCAAACAATCGTAGGAGAACGCGGTGTTGTTCTTAGTGGTGGTCAGCAGGCGAGAGTCAGTTTGGCACGCGCAGTCTACGCCGATGCTGACGTGTACTTGCTGGATGATCCTCTGAGTGCAGTGGACGCCAAAGTCGGCGAGCACATATTCGAGAAATGCATCTGCGGCTTCCTTTCTACCAAGACACGAATCTTTGTCTCACATCAAGTCAATCACATGAAAGCAGCAGATCAGATTGTTATTCTGTCAAAAGGGAAAGTTCTGGCAAAAGGCAGTTTTGAAAAAATTACGGCAAGTGGACTGCTTGATACACCTCTTGATACTTACAGGAAATCAATGGCTGACCCGAAGACGCTGTGGCGAGGACTTGGTGAACTGACACAATTGTTGTCGGGAAATGCCAACAGAGGTTTGGAAATTCCAGAAGAAGAGAAAATTATCGGCACAGTGTCTTTGAAGCTCTACTGGGAGTATTTCAGGGCTGGGCTGCCAACAGTGGCAGTAATTGGGCTCTTTGTGCTGTTCGTGTTTGCGCAAGGTAAGTGGTACTGTTGACGCGTGGGTAACCAAGATATCCCATGATCCTTTGCGCGTGCACTTGATTGTAACTTGATTGAAATGTGCCTTCTCTAGCTGTATTTTTTGTTGAAAAGCAAAAATGGGGGCCAATTGTTACTAGAAGTATATAAACAAGTCAATATTTCAGAATGGTGTTCTACAGGGTAAGAGGTTGAAAGCCTAGGCGGATCTTCTCCGTATAAAAAGAGGTTGTTACACGGGAAGCAGTGCAATACGGCGAGGTATTTCTAAAATTACGTTTCAATTTTTCGAGCCTGCTTTAGGTGTAAGCTTTGCTTGAGAAAATTGATCAGATAAGCTGATAAACCAGTTGATCTGCTTCCTGACGAGTGCAATACGCTCCCATGTTTGTACTCGTTTTGGCCTTCGAAGTGCTTTTGGGCTCAAAAACGATCAGCAATTTATCAAACTGCGTATTTTTGTAATAAAGAGTTACTAATGTTAACCTGTATATTTACTTTATTCTTAGTTTTGCTGGTCGCACCCGATGTTTGGTTGTCCTATTTGGTGGGGAAACCGAAAGAGGAGCAGTTGAGTAACATAGACCTGGCCATCTATACCGGATTGGTTTGTGCAGGACTTTTCTTTACAATGTTGCGCGCATTCTTCTTCTACTTAGCATCGCTGAACTCTTCTGAACATCTCCATGACCAAATGGTATTGGCCATCTTGAAGGCTCCAGTGCTCTTTTATGACACAAACCCGGTTGGGCGCATCTTAAACAGGTTTTCCAAAGACATTGGGTGTATAGACGAGCTTCTGCCCTCCGTTTTCCTCAGTACAATCCAGTTAGGTCTGTTTGGAGTAACCGCTATACTACTGCCATCTTTTTTAAATCCGTGGTTGGTGCTGATAGTTGTCCCTGTATGTGTTATCATATTTTATGTTGTCCGTTATTACCTCAAATCCTCCCGAGATCTGAGGAGACTCGAATCAATATGCCGCAGTCCAGTCTTCTCCCATGTGTCAGAAACCATGACTGGCTTGGACACAATTCGCTCAAGAGGACGTCAAAGAGATTTTGTTAAAGAATTTTACAGGTGGGTCACGGCTCAAACATTCAGTACAATAAAGTTGTACTAGTCTTTCTGGGAGGCTTTCTGGGGTTTGATCCTCGCGACGCAATGGGCCCTTTGTCTCAACTAATCACGTGGCATTATCTCCATAACAACGCCATGCGAACCAGTCCTTCCATAGTTACGAACAACCGACACGAGATTGTGCGTGATGGCTTTGATCTTTAGGGGCTTCTTTTATGTCTGAAAGCCATTCGCAAAAGTCATTTACCAGAGGATTACAAGATAGTAAGTTGAACATCTGGAAATTTCCACGTGATTAATTGTGCAAGAGGCCTATTTACGTCAAATCACATAGGGGTAATGAAAAAAGAAGTTATCCACTTGATACTATATATCAGCAGAATGAATTTAAGAAAGCCATTTTTTATATTTTAATACTCTCCTGGGCCTAATCGCGCGACGCGTTTCTTGGCAGAATACGCAGAACTCACAGATTTCAGATTCAGATTCTTTATTCACACTATTGACAAAAATGTAATACGCGGTTTTACAATAATTATTACATAGCATAGTACTTAGCCTGAATACATATATGTTTTAAGGAAGATTGCGTGAGTCGTCAAAGGAGCAGAGCTTTCGAGTCGACCACCTATAATCAAAATATATACAGGACAAGCTCATTCTAATTTTAAAATAGATATTCACAAGTCATATAATTACATGGATTGAGTGTAGAAGAGAAACTAAATAGTTTGAGTACATTAAAAACTCAAGATGATGTAGAGAGTATTCTAGGTTTGATTATTGAGCAGATAATTTTTGTAAGATTTCTTAAAGCTTTTAAATGACATTTGTTTAATATCAGAAGGGATTTTTTCCCAAATTCTTGAAGCTAAAGAGTTAAAAGTTGTTGTCCCATAATTAGTTCTGGCAGTTGGTCTGTAAATATTTTGTCTTGTAGCAAATCTTGTGTTATATGAATGGATTTCTGATACAGGTATTATATAGTCATGAAAGATGATAGGGATTTTTGTCTTATCATTTAGGATTTTATCTGTGAGTAATGAAACTTTATGATTTAAGATATCATTTACTTTCAGAATTTGCAGAAGCTGGTAGTAAGGAGTGGCACTTTCCTTCTTAGTAACAAAAAAAAATACTTCGGATGCAGTTGTTTGGTTGTGTTACAATTTTAGTTAGTTTAGTTTTATATGCAGTACCCCAGGTCATTAACCCATAATTTAAATATTGGTATATTAAAGTGTAATATAGCTGTGTAAGTATTTTAAGATTAGTGTAATGTCTTAATTTGCGATAATTCCAAGGTTTTTTGCTATTTTGTTGCTGACATGTTTTATTTGCATAGCCCAGTTTAAATTTTCATCTATAAAAATACCTAGATATTTAATGAATGTTTTACGTCCAATATTACATGTCTTCATACTAATAGTGGCCTTTATCTTGGGTGAAGTAATAAGCATATAATTGTTTTTTTTTAAGTTGATTAATAGTTTGTTGGCAGCACAGTAATTAAGCACCAGGTTGAGTTCTTCATTAATTACTGTTTCTAGTTCAAGTAGATTGTTACAAGTATAAAATATATTGGTATCATCAGCAAAGATGCGAAATAATAGTTTTTTTTAGCAGTTTGGTAAATCGTTAATGTATAATAAGAAAAGTAAAGGTCCTAGTGTGGATCCTTGTGGAACACCACATCTAACAATCTTCATACTGGACTCGGTATTGCCTACTTTAACATATTGCTTTCTGTCGGTTATGTAGCTTGAGAACCATTCATAAGGGACTCCACGGATATTGTATTTATCAAGTTTTTTAAGAAGAATGTCGTGGTTGATTGTATCGAAAGCTTTAGAGAAATCAAGAAATATTCCACAAGTGATAGATTTTTTATCTATTTCCTTTTGGTTATAGACAAGTCTTTTTAACATTTTGCTAAAGGGAGAGATAATAGCAATAGGTCGATAATTACCAGGTTCTGTAACAGTGCCAGATTTAAATATAGGTGTTATCCTTGATATTTCCATATATATACTAATTCATCAATCTACCAAACCACTGCTGGTATTGCAACCGTTGATATATCTGACCACTTACCAATTTTCTGTATAACTAATATACAGAACTATAATTGGGGGATTCATTGGTCCTCCATTGTATTCTTTTTGGGTTGAGATATTCATTTAAAGTATTTTACGTTTAGCAGATACTTAAGCTGTTGTGTTTTCTATTGAACATAGAACTATAATTGGGGGATTCTGACCCAGTAAGTGCTCTGCAGGCGATCAATAATGTCATTCACTGGCGTCGCCCCAAATATATAGTAGCGTTCGCAAATAAGCGCATATAAGGAAACTATAAAACTTGGACAAGTATGATTCTCCTTTTCTTTGGTTGGAATGTACTGTTTTACGTCTCGTGCCACCTAGCAACGATTAAATGTTATCAGTCGGCTATGAAAACATTCTCTGTGACTAACTAGTGTTGCGTTTTCCATATGTTGTATTTCAGGCACCAGAACAGACATAACCAGGTATTCAGCATGTGTTTTGCCGGTGTGCGTTGGATGGGCATCAGAGTGGGCCTTTTAACTGCATTGTTCACTGGAGCTGTCGCTCTTTTTGCTGTTATTATTTCACAAGATGCAGGTAAGAAGATTGCATTCATTTTTCACGAGGTCAATTAGGCTCTTCAGTACTGAAGATCACGTGATCAAAATTTAATTTCACCACGTGACCACACCTCATGCTTTTGGTAGATCTTAAAAAATTTGCATGGGAAAATGTGTTGAAAGGTCTTCCCTTACTGTTCCTCACAAAACTTATTATATTTGTTCAAAATGCCGCCCATTTTTAAGTTGTAATGCTACCTATATTAGGAGAGGACGTTGTTAGATTTCAGCCAGCCGTTCCTCGCGGGCACGTGGGGGGAGCAATTGATCCCCAGGGGGAGTGGGGCGAAAGTTTTTGTGATAGTCGAGTTGTGTAACGTGTAGGGCGGCGACGGTAATAAACGAAGAGCGAAAAGCGTTTATGACTGCTTATTTGCGTACGATGGAGTTGCTCCAGCAGGAAAGAGAGAAAGAGTAAATATGGACCTTAAATTTCACATTTTATTTTGTGATGCTCTGGTTCCTTTCATTCTACACGTCCCTGGAAGTAAATGATGCGCTTGTGGTTCTAACGCTTAAGTGTGACCACGGCCTTTTTTAATCAAGGTTTCAGAGTTTTGTTTGCTTTCTGGTTTAAAGTTATTTCTTTAATTTTTCATTATGATAATTTTGGTCTTCATCATCAATGTAAATCAATCAATAAATTCCATCGGCGACGCACCTCTGTCTGCACTAAGATGGAAGGCCAAATATTCAACCGTACGGACCTTCTCAGTGCATCGTACACTCAAACCCATCCCCTCGCCTTGCAGTAGGGTTTGTATCTGAGAATATCGTGTTTCTAGTAAAACTATAGTATAAATCAAGGTTATCTAGTAAAGATTGAACACAACAAAGGTGACAAAGCATTAAAGGAAGACCTTTCAATCCTCCTTGGTATTGGCGATGGTGTCCAGATGAACACATTGTGGACATTACTTTTTCTGATTTTAGACAGTCGCTAAAAATGGACAATATTTAATGTAGGATTAGGTAAACTGTACAACAATTTTTACACCATACTCTTTTATTCGGCAGCTCAAGCAGGACTTTCTATAGTTTACATCATCGAAATGATAAATCTGGTACAATATACCGTGCAACAAGCTTCAGAAGTAGAAAACCAGATGACATCAGCTGAACGTGTGATGACGTATACGGAAATTGAGCCCGAGCCTGGGTACAATATCGCCACCAAGCCCCCCGTCGACTGGCCGCGTCAAGCAAATATCACGTTCAACAGCGTTTCTTTGAGATTTTATCCTGGAGGACCTCAAGTGCTCAAAGACCTGAACGTGAACATCGAGGCAAATGCAAAGATTGGAGTGGCAGGCAGAACTGGAGCGGGCAAATCGTCCGTCATAGCTGCATTATTGCGCATGCCAGAAGCCAGGGGGGTCATTACCATTGACGGCATTAACCTTGCCACTCTTAACCTTCAGGACTCAAGACGATGTGTCTCTGTTCTCAGTCAAAATCCGCTTTTATTCAGTGGTCCATTGAGATTAACGCTTGATCCACTGACGCAGCGTGAAGACGCCGACCTGTGGCGAGTCTTGGAAGATGTCCAGCTCAAGAGTCTTGTGGAACACCTGGAAGGACGTCTTGACTACGACGTTTCCGAAGGAGGGGGAAAGTTCAGTGTTGGAGAGAGGCAGCTCCTTTGCCTGGCTCGTGTTCTACTTGAACGAAACAAAATCCTCGTCTTGGATGAGCCCACAGCGCACGTGGATCCAAGCACAGAGATGGCCATTCAGAACACAGTACGCGACCAACTCAAGGAATGCACCGTGATTACAGTAGCGCACCGACTGAGCACCATCCGAGACTGTGACAAGATTCTCGTCATGGAGAACGGCACGGCAGTGGAGTTTGATACTTACGAAGAGTTGACCAAGAAAGAGGACGGCGTGTTCGCGGAAATGGCCAAGAAGCAATCGTAGTAATGAACGAAGCCTTATCATGTAGCCAGAGCTGATTTACTTTGAATTAGTCGTGACCTAATCGGTTTTCTCTTTGTATTGCGATCATTCCTTTTGTGCCCTAATTTTCACTAGTATTCCAATGTATGGTAACAATAATATTTTCAGTTAGAGTTCGTCAGTTTGAAAACAACAGTGACACAGTATACACATTTGATATCGTATTGGTATTTAGTTTGCACATACCGTTTGCTTTATCTGGCTGTCATTCGCGACTGAAATACAAATACGCAAAGCTGTTGCTCGCGTCGTAAAATATTCTTCGTTCGACGCCACAGCAGTTACTCTGCAATGCAATGTATTAATTAAGGTTAGCTGGCTGGACTTTGCAGTCCAAATTTGAGCCTGTCCATGAGAGGACCAGGCAAGGACAACACATGCCATCTCACCGATTTCCATGATATTTGGCCAGTTGAAAGGGATCATCCCAAAACTCAAAAAGGCCAGGTGGTCCAAATTTTGAGACCACCCCTTCTGTTTTTTCAGGGGAAAATGCGAGGAAATTGATAAAATGTAGGAGAAAAGTAAACAGCTTTTCTGTTCAAAACTAATAATGGATTAGGTTTTCCTTTTTCTTGTGTACTCGCACATCTATCCCAAGTCACGACTTAAGTTTTGAGTTGAGAGACATTTTTGGTTGTCAATCAATATTAGTTAATGATTGACCAGGTCACATGATAATTCCTGTACCGTTGAAATTAGTCGTTTTTGCCAATTACTAGACAGTGTGTACATTTGCTATTGTATTGGTGTTTAGTTTGCACAGTTACCCTTTGTTTTATCTGGCCGTCAGTTGCAGCTGAAATAAAAACACGCAAAGCTGTTGTCCGTGTTGTAAAAATATTCCTCGTTCGGCTGCAGAGGAGACGCCGTACCAGTTTCGGTTACTCTGCAATGCAATATATTAATTAAGGGTAGCTGGCTGGAATTTGCAGTCCATATTTAACACAATAGAAAGGTGAAATCCTCTTCTTGTTTTGATGTACAAATTTACATACAGTTTTGAGTTTGCTGTCGAACTGAACTGAAAATTTAGTACCGACTGCTTGCCACGGGAGCTTGGCATATTTCACTCCTGAAAGGGAATCATGCCATTCAATGTGGCATACAAATTGCTGGAAGACCAAAACCGCTCACGAATACGAGAGAATCTGGGTGCCAGAGGTTCCCCGCTCTCGGCAGCTCTGGTTGCGTGGGCCGCGAGAGGCTGGCGACGAGGCAGAGCCAAGGCAGGCTGGGGGCGACAAAGCTGAATAACCCATTGCGCAGCCGCACAATGGAACGCGGGCAGATTTGCGGGCTATTTAAAATGGCCGGAACACCGAAAAGTGAAAAGAGACGCCGAGGTTAAGCTCGGTATTTAGGGGTTAAGGTTTTTTCTTACGTTATTAGACGAAGGATTTAATTTTCTATCCGAATTCAGTTTGTACCAATTTCAAACGGGTGGGTTTAAGGAAATTCGACTCGTGCACTAAAAACGTAAACAGTAAAATTGACATTATGGACGACTATGGAACAAGATGTCTCTGCGTACCGACTTTCTACTGCCGCTAGTTGGAGCTTCCTTGCATACTACGAGCCTGGTGAGGTACCACAACACTGAAAGAATCTTCTGTACGTCAGGAAGAACAAAACGACTAAAGAAACGTCCAGGGGGACCGGCTTTGTGACTGCCAGGCGAACAATCACGAAGAGCACAAGCATCGTCTGGCTCCTGTGCCTGCTTTTACCACTCGAGGAGGTCAACCCCCATGTTCTCTCATGATGCTGATCGCCTCTCAAGAGTCTTGCAGAGAAGCGCATTAACCCTGGGTGTACGGTTGAAGCGGGTTAAAGCGACATTTGAGTGAAATAAAAGCCGTCTGCTGAGCTCACTTTTAAACTGTTAAGATTTAGTTTTAGTGTGTCAAATAGAGGATTTGATGTAGTATTAAAATTCACCTTGTTAAAAATTGCTTGTCTAAAACCCACTGTCGTGCCTTCGTAGGACTTCAGGAGTACTGTTTGGGACGCCATGTTTGATGGCATCACCGACATGCGCAATGCGTTATTCAGCTCTGTGGCTGGAGGCGAGGCGGGCCCAGGCGAGATGAAAGAATGCCTTAGCTGCTAGCAAAATTATATTTAGCTACACACTTTAGTGTTTCCACGCGAGCCCGTTTAAAATGAGCAATTTCTAGCGGTCAGGAGGGTCTTTGAGTCGATTTTCCGTTTTTCCTCTGTAATAACAAAACTAAATCCAGCTGAAAGTTTAAATGTTGGTTTTTGGTAATAGTTCACCTCAAGGTTCTTTGTGACAAAATATGAGGGGGTCGGATATTTCGGTCCTGTCACCGAGTTCTCGATTCTTACAGAAAGTCACTCTTAATACGCGTAATAAAATCACAAACGATAGCTGGTTTACAAGGTACGTGATATACACGAAAAAAATTAAATGTAAAGTCAGTGGGCAAATTAACATAGATATTAACATAGTCCCCATTCAGGAATATGTCTACTTTAGTTGTGTTGGACATTCTTAGCCATTTGTCGCCATGACTACGTGACTTTGTTTAAGTTCTTTATAGAACTTCTAGCTGAAAGACGCCTCACAACCCTTAATGTATTAGTAAAAACATGGTGTGGGTTGATGCTTCATGCGTTTATGTAGGATGCTCAACAACAACAAGAATCTGTCGTCATCAAGGAGGATTTTAGTCGCCAAGTACATTATCAGAAGAGACCTCGAAAACGGACATCCTAAAACCATCTAATACGATAGCCAGTACTCAGTGCTTGCCTCAAGCCACCTGACGTCATAAAAGAAAGGTCCGATTGCTTTAATTTCCTTTTGTATCTTATTGACCTCTTATTAATTAGTCAAAAGAGTAGTAAGGGCAAACCCAAAGCAATCACACGACTACAATCAGCAGTCAATGTGAGTAACCAAGGAGGACGTTGGTGATTCCAATCAAACTATGTCGCAGAAATAGAGTGACAGGGAAAAGTTGGCCACAACGTTCAACTTCAAGTTACCTCTAAACATTTATTCCCAACCAAATGAATAAATGAGATGCTCTGCAGTGGGATAGTGGCAAAACCTATATTGTAACGTAACACCGATGTACTGCCGGTACATGTGATTACCGTACAGTACACGTAGAAATGTTTCACTGCATCAAGCCCAGGACAAATGCACAAGCTTGGGACGTTTAAATCTCATTATAAACAAATAAACATCCATTCATTCAATAAAACCAATTTCACAAGACACCGCGGAAATACGTTCTTGCGTCACTTCCGTTGGTCAGCGTTCGTCGCCATGGCTATCTAACTTCTCATAATTCTTACGTTATAAAATATGCATCGAACTGACTTACATTTGAGTATCGAGTCCTAGTATTGACTTTATTGCCTAAGTCTTGAGGTTTTACGAGCGTTACATTTAACTACAAAATCTGCACCTGAATCCACGGTTTTGTGCAATAACCGCTGACTCAAAAGCAAGGTGACCGCACGGCTGAAAAACGTATTTCCGCGGTTTCATTTCACAAACCGCAGACAGCAGCCAAATTCACAAGCTAGAAAAATCTCTAAGTATCAAACACAGATACACTGTACAAATATGCATATACAAGTCTTTCAATAAAAATCATGGCAGCGACTATTTTAACTCGTACGGCAATGAATTGGTGGTTCTTCGCTTTCCTCGTCGCTGCCTTCCGGCACTGAAGACCTTGTGCGATAACCCAAATTCATGAGCATAACTTCAATCGGGTCGGCATTCATTCTCTTCTGATTGGCTCTGGCCGCAGCTTCAACCTCATCAACGTGTCTGTCCTCCACACTCCCGTCCAGGGGCCTGGGACTCCAGAGTCGAATGATGGGATCGATCCCGCTGGTTGCCAGTAGACACGTGGAAGGATGGGGCTGCAGACAATTGACAATGGAATCATCCCCCTTTAGGACTCGTTCAAGGTTTGTGGTTTCCTTATTCCACACAAAGAACGAGCCATCATCGCTTCCAGCGACAATGTACTGCCCATTACTTCCAAAGAAGTTCGCCTCTTTTATGTCTGTTGTTGTGTTACAGTGCCCGCAAAACCGCCTCTCGTAGTCGAATGGACTCGCGCGGAACATTTGCTCCTGGTCTGACATCATACTCAAACGCCTTCTGCGCTGTCCACTGCTTCCTTCTGAAGCACTTGGGGAAGTGTTGGGTTCCTCTTCTGTCTCACACTCTGGAATAAAACAGATCATTCCGATTCATTCCAGTTCTGTATCAAAGGCGTCACCACGTCACGCGCTTGTTCGCAACTTTTGTTCAATAAAAAAAACCTCTGGTGGCAAACGGTCGAGAGTCTCATTTCCTGGCGTGTGCAAACAGAGCAGCGGCGGGGTGCGAGAGTCATAATCGACCAAGGGACGGGTGTGGAAATAGCAATAAAGCAGGGTAAGGGGTACACAAGTTAATCGAACAGAGAGAGTGGTGCGCAAATTGTACTAGAGCATGACAGGGGTTCGAGAGTAGGCAGGGGAAGGGGTACGCAAGTCATAATTCGAGCTATAGTGATGAACAGGTAAAGAGGAAGAAAATATATAGTCGAGAAAGTCAAGATGTATTTAACTAACCTTCAGTCTCAGCAAAAGCAGCAGCTTTGATATCTTTTTCGAGCATCTTCACTGCGTTTCCCTCGGCCTGATCAGGAAATCGTTCCTTAAAGTGATTCAGGCACGACAGGGCCTCTTGACACCAGCGTAGCTCATAAAGACACCTTGCCTGGCGGAAGTGTGCTTTGGTGTGGTTTGGATCGAGTCTCAACGCCACATGGCAATCCCGTAACGCTGCATAAATGTCCCCGTCCCTAAAACAGGTGTAAAATTCTAAATTTCAGGATTTAAAGGAGAATAGAATAAAACCCAAGATTTTTCGATAACTATGTGTAAAATGAAAAGCATAAAGATATTATTTCAAACAACTTTTCCCAGACAAATCGTCGTAGTTAACTGATATTTGGCACTTTAAAGTGTTGCCAAATTTGATGTTTAACGCTACAGATCCTAGTATTTGCTTATTTATTTAATGTTCTGTCCACATATAGTACTGATTAAAGCCCGTAATGATGAATTTCTAGTCACATAGTGATATTGGTCACGTGACCCCTCGCTTCCAAGGGTCAAATTTTACTTGGGAATAAAAGCTGAAAAGCAAAATGCAAACCCCAAATGACTTTCCCTTTTTCAAAAGAGTTCCATATCAAATGCCTTATATCTGAGCATTAACACGAGAATTTGCTCTTGTTGCCAAGTTATCGCACACATGCTGCTTTTCTTTATGAAGTAATAGAAATACATTTGCACATCAATCGGTAATTGTGAACAAGTTGAAGACCAGCGGAAACTGCTCACAATTACCCGACCACATGCCGATCACTTATTGACCACGTCGTCGAAAGTATACCGAGCAGTGCAATTCAGTGAGCAGGGGACCGACAACATACCGACACAAACCGAAAGTTCGCCGTCTTGTTTCCGAACATTTTTACTGTATCTCCACAAGGAAAGTGGACTTTTTCGGTTAAACTTTGAATTCACGTTTTTGATACGTGAGATGTGGGATGTAGGATTTAAGAATATTAAAACATTGTTTCAGTTAAAATGTCTCAACTTGTCACAAAACCCAACTTACCAAGCTCGCTTGATGAATGCTGCAGCCCTGTTCGCATACAAGATAGCTGAGTTGGGTGCAATAGCAATAGCACTATTGTACAAGTTCACCGCAGTCCAAAATTGCTGTTTGCAAAAGGCATCATTGCCCCGCGCTTTAAGTTCAAGAGCTTTGGCTGGAATCTTCTCGCAAACTGGCCCCTTAAAAAGAACCTTGGATTCTTCCGAATGTTTTCTGCCATTCACAACCTTATAGCCATTTGTAGTGCCGTTTGGTGCTACTAAGTATCCATTTGAACTGCTATTAGGCAGACTAACTCCATTCATGACTTCTTTGACAACACCATTTGACGAGTGAGGTAGCGCCACTCCGTTAGGAGCAAGATAGCGCACTGCTTTCTTCTCTTTGTGAATATCGAATAAATAGATCTGTTCTCCTCCTAAATTCGCAAGCAACTCATACCCACTTGGACCAAACGTCACGAAAGTCGCCACGTAAGCCCTGACCCTCCGAGGAAACCCTCTGATAAGCCGAGGAGGCAGGTGTCCCGGAGCGAAGTATCGCACACAACCTGGAGGTAGTCTGGCATCTTCACGGTTTAAGTTGCTACTCCCGGACTGCTTCAAGCCGATGTTCGAGCTCAACATTCTGTGGTCATAGACACGTACAAAGGGGTCGTTGCAACCAACCGCTAACAGTTCCGGACGCAGAGGGTTTATAGCAAGACACTTTGCCTCGGCCATTGCTCCCACGTGAATGTTGAGGTTGATGAGGACGTTCTTGCAGTTTTTGCTGCTGGAATTGCAGGAGTGCGGCTGACGGAGATCAAAGTGTCTGAAAATAAGACAGATATACTTCAGCTAAATACAAGAACCATGTAACTTGGGGTGCTGCGCCAAAACTGTGGAATATGTAACAAATGCAGTGACCGTAGAACATGGAGTTTTAAACGACTTTTAAAATCTACGTCTCTTAAAGTAGCATTTTACTGAATAATTTCACTATAATAAGAGTGCAGTTGAAGCTCCCGTAAGCGGACACCTCGGGAAGCAGAAAAAGTGTCCGTAACTGGAACTGGCCGCTTACGAGAATGTGTAAATACAGAGTTTGACTGAGTTAAAGTTTAAACGGGGTTTCGTAACGGTGTCCGTAAGTAGAGTTGTCCGCTTACGAGAGTGTCCACCAACAGAGATTTTGACTGCAAGTGGTTCTAACGATTTTACGTTGTGCCTCAAGGTCAGGCGAGAAGGTTGGGGTCGTTATGAATGCATGTATATATGAATCGTTTTACCGCGGCCATACTCTCTTCTCATATGTGACCCTCTTCGGTAAAACAGAGAATAAGGTGTAGCGCGGTCACAGTACGTTAGTACAGTAGTTCAGGTAGCACGTTAACTGTGCGATAAGCACAAAAAGCAAAGGTCAACCCATGACTGATTAGCCTGCGGATTTTCCGAAACCGAGCCAAGAAACGACTTCCAAGACGTCATGGGCTGTAATAAAAACGACCAACCATAAATAACGAAAGAATGGTCTTTCTTTTGTCTTACTTCTTAATTTTTGAAAGGTAAATTCCGATTGGACAAAGCATGTCGGCTCCGTTGCACAGACGGTATTTTTCGGCCTCGAAAAGCAACAGGCGGAAAATCCGTTTGTTTTCGCAAGCTCTGGAATGATGTCTCACAACACAACTCGACCACAAGATGTAGCTCCAAGCTTCAACTGTAACACAACTGCTTACCTGACTGTGCCATCTTCAGAAGCACTGTAGATTACATGGGGTGTGTTCGGCGCAGTGGCCAGTCTCTTGACACGCCCAATGTGACAGTTGTAAGTCTGAATCGTCTCACATTTTTCAACATTGTGCACTCGAACTTTAGCATCCGCTGCTGCTGTAGAAATAATACAGTCACCTGTATTCGGAAGGAACTGAAGCAAATAAAAAAAAAAGTATTGGCATTAGTCTGAGGTTTCACTGATAAAGAAACGTTTACATGTAGGTGTGGGTTGTGCGGTTAGAGCAAATCTTAAAAAAAAAAAAAAAAAAAAAAAAGCATTGAAATTTGCCAATATAATGAAAAAGATTGTATTGGAAAGTTGCAGGCTAGCGCAGGTCATGGTAGCCAGCAACTTTTAGACAGAAAACGCTATAGATCTATCCTCTGTATTTAACAAATAGAACAGTTTTAAGCGTGTTCCGTTCAGAAATAAAGCACGCAGCAAGTGACAAGAGCACGAAAGAAGTGTAGGGAGAGACGCGAGCCGTGAGGCGAGCGTTTCTCCGTACTTCTTGAGTGCTCTCGGCCCTTGCTAAGTGCTTTATTTCTGAACGGAGCACGCTTGAAGCTGTTCTACTTGTTTTATAACATAGAACTTCTCCAGTTTTACAAAAAGCTAATCTTTATTCATCATAAATGTTGGAATGCTAACAGCGATGAAAAAACAGATTCTCCTAAACGGCTCGGCGGTCCGAATTGCCAAGTCAATACAGTTTTGCTTCAACTTTTCAACCAGCCCGTCTGTTCTATAAAATTAGACAACATTTCACAGTAAAGAACTATATTTTCCCGAAGAACTTTGAACTACAAGTACATGAAATCATACAGCCGGCTAGGGCATAAAATGCAAAATGAATCAACAAACGCTCCAACGGCCGACTCGAAAATTGTGTGAATGAAAACTTACCGATCTCTTGACTCTACCTCGTAGTACAATCATTTGAAGTCCGTCCGAAAATTCTTCAATCGGTTTTTTTCTTTCAGTCACATCGTCGGAAATTCCTTCTCTTGCATCACTACATACAAACACGTCTGTTCGTCTGTCTTCGCCGTTCAGAGAGAAGTTAACGTGCTAGTTGCTAGTTGCAATTTGCTAGTTGCAATTTGCTAGTTGCTAGTTGCAATTTGCTAGTTGCAATTTGCTAGTTGCTAGTTGCAATTTGCTAGTTGCAATTTGCTAGTTGCTAGTTGCGATTTGCTAGTTGCGATTTGCTAGTTGCGATTTGCTAGTTGCTAGTCCTTTAACCTGAATACGATGACCTTTGTGTGGCGCAATTCACGAATCGAACATAAACGCCCCCGTTGTCACCTCTTTAATGGACTTTTGACAGGTGCGACAGACTCTTGAACTGTCTAGTACCAGAGACCTTTTCCCATAAACTAGAAACTACTCAAACTATAAGCTAGAAACTCAGTTGATCCTAGCCTGCGTAGCAAGTGTTAGAGCTGCTGGGACTTTTTCGATTTATGACTGCGCGAGAATTGGGGCGAGCGCAAAAATGTAGTTGAGG
Organism: Plumapathes pennacea; assembly: GCA_964036295.1. Taxonomy (NCBI): domain Eukaryota; kingdom Metazoa; phylum Cnidaria; class Anthozoa; order Antipatharia; family Myriopathidae; genus Plumapathes; species Plumapathes pennacea. Next base: position 11,318,226 of record OZ038462.1, read on the forward strand.
GGGGAGGGGAGAGGAGAAAAAGGAACAATCGAGGATTGTGTACCAGTCCTGTTTATTGACAGCTTAGTTTTTTTGTCTCTTTTACAGTCTAATTCACAATCGCCTTGTGCAAATTCTTAAATAACACTTAGCTCCCATTACAGATGGACAGTTGCCACCGCTCTACTTAGGTAATATTTTCCATTTCCATTTGACTGTATTATTATTATTATTATTATTATTATTATTATTATTATTATTATTATTATTATTATTATTATTATTCATTATTATTATTATCGCAACTAGCAACTAGCATGAAACCTTTGCTGCGCCGTTCATGTTCAGTGATTGCTCACGGCTGATCTTCTTCAACTGAATGATTTGCCTTCTCCTTCCTTGTTGAAGCAGTCAACTTCAAACAACCCACTGATGTAATTGTGACTCCCAAATATGCTGTACTTAGGGACAGTGCTTAAACCGAGTCGCTTTCCACGACGCTGACAAGAAACTTGTGCCGCGGCCGTTCTTCGACATACATTTTCCCTCTCCAAACTGTTGAAGTGCTTTTTGATTAGGTCACCTTTACCGATTCACGGTGAACTGCTTTGATCATACTGTACTTGCCGGTGTCTTTCACTTAAGCCAACTTTTATCTCGAAGTTGGGCAATGGTGACTCCATTCTCGCATATATATATATAGAGGATATTACTCATTTAAGGGACTCATTTTCCATAAAAATTACGTTAGACTCCGCATTTTTAATACTCCGCATTTTCCACACTCCGCGTTTTCCATCCAACCCAACGCTACGGTTCAAAAGTGCTAAAAAGCTTTCGATCAATCGAACTGTAAAATCCAGGTGAAGTCCGCAGTTCGGTCTTAATTCTCAAGAACATGCGCCTTGAGAAGCAAAGGACTCCAAACGTGAAATTTTGCGACTCTCAACCTCTGTTTCGAACATTGAGTATTCTCGGTCGCAAACTGGCCGCCATTTTGTTTGCAAGGCCTGCGCCAGTGTTATGCACTGGTCAGCGGAGCCCGTTTCCGCCGGAAGTTTACATCCATGGAACGAGCGAGCGAAAGTTCCCACAATAACTCGTTCATTGCTTCGCATTCACGAGTTAAAAATGAGCAGATTTGCATGGGAAAAGTTGCTGGCTGTCATGACGTATTCTAACTAGCAACTTTCCAAAATACAATCTCCATTACGGTATATCAGTATAAAATTGAAGTGTTGGCATATTTCATGCTTTAATTCTATGGACCTGAATTTTGCATGCCTACTGTGATCAGACCCTGCAGAGCCTTTATTTGAGCAGTGCAGCTGACCTTGACAGAGAAAATGTTTCCCATGTGTCCAGTGTTGATGGTCACTTTCTTCCTGTACTTGAAAGGTTCCCAAATGATGATGGTAAGATCATCTGATCCTGAAGCCAGAAGACTGAGAAACAAATAGCACCAACATAAATCAGCCAGACACCTGGGGCAGGGTTTCAACAACAGGGCTTCTTTAACAATACTGGTTAGGGCACATGACCCAAAATGAACTATATGTTAAATGATAATTAGTTTTTGAGTACCACAAATAGAAATAGCATAAAAAATATATATGTAGACCTTGCACTCCAGCAACTTTTCCCACATGAATCTTCTTTCTGAACTTTAAAAGACTGCCAAATTTGATGTTTTAATGCCATGGACCTGAAATTTTGCAAATCTATGGTACATACTGTATCTCTTATAGTATATTTTCAGTTACGGTTCTCAGAAACAAATTCTCATTATTGGGTCACATGACCTATTGTTGAAGAAAGCCTATTAATTACAGGGACAGAACTATAAAATCCTGGTTGTAAGCCATGGGCACATGCAGGAACCAACTTTTGTTAGCAGCTAACCAGTGTCAGCTTTATAGTAAATAGTTACAAAACAATAGTGGGTTACTGTTGTTTCATTCCTGTACGCCCGCACTGGCAGGCTACAGATAGAAAATTGTCAAATTATACAATCATGCACTGCTTATATAATTAAATGGTGTCTTACTTTCCAGTCCCATTCCACTCCAAGCAGTTGACACAGCCTGAGTGACCCTGAAAAAAGAAAGACTCAAATAATCAAGATTGATGTTCATCACCAATTCTCCTAACCATCCAAGAAGAAAATATATGAGTGACATAGTAAGAGTTGATAGTATCAGAAAAGATTATCAATTAATAGCCTGCGAGGTCATCTTCATTACAGTACATAGAGTATATTATACGGGGGCATGAAGACATGATTTCTATTTTCGAGTAGTAAAAACATTTTTTTTTTACAAATGAGTGCAGCAAGAGAGAAAGAGACTGAACTAGAAACTTTAAGCTTACTCTCATATACAAGTACTTATAGCAATGGACATATTTATAAGGTACAGCATGTTTCTCCTCTCCCCAAATGATCATTTTCAAGCTGATTTTTAATTAGTGGTTTTCTGGCTGAAATGAAGGGGTGGCAAATGGTAAAACCTGAGACTCGCTGAGACCCAATGTTGTGAAATCCGAGACTGAGACTTCAATTACTCTGAGACTCCGAGATAGAAAGAAACAAAAAAAGAGACTGAGACAAAAAAACATGACTGCCGAGATTCTGAGATCAGACCAAAACTTTCCGAGACCCACGATTTTCTGGGTACCATGTTTGGTAAATGGTAAGCACAGTTGGTCTTGTTGCCTGGTGTTGTAGGCATGAATTTGGTGTTCATGCCAAGACTCTGACAGGGTATGATGGTGCCATGCCATGAATGGATTTAAACACCATGATACACTTTCAATAGTTATGGCACGCCTGCAGGTTGGGCCAACTTGAGAATGGTGTGCAGCTCTGAAAAATTAACTGACCAGCCCTTGATAATATATGCTGCGCAACAGTAAAGCTTATCCATATAGCATTTGGAACCTACCCAAAACAGAAGATGAAAAACAAAAACAAAAAGAAATAGGCCAAAGAGATTGGCTAGTTGTTCAATTATTGGGGCAGGATGTAAACAAAATCAAGACCTTGAGTTTCACTGATTGAGAGGTCAGAACATCGACAACACTTGACCATATGGTTTTAGGTTGGCTGCCCTTTGAACTGCAGATTGACTTCAAGCAAATGGATGTTTCATAATTTCTGGTTGCCCGGCCCTGAAGTTACCTGCCAATCAAAATGTTTGATTGCTTTGCGGGCCCAGTGGCTCATGGCGGCCATTTTCGTATCATATGAAAATGGCGGATTCTCGTGTTTTTCTACGTTTTATCGCGAAATAAATCAGCACAAACTCAGCAAGTGTATTGAATCCACCGAGCCGCAACAGTCAGATCAATCAGTCATAACACCTCAGGAAAGTCGAGCTCTGGATGTAAATGTAAACATGGGTGTGCAAAGCACCTACGGTGAGAGGGTCTCTTTAATGTCAAGCACTCCAGATCAAGATTTCCCAAGTACATTTGCAAACTAGGCTGCGGTTGACTTTGTTTGTTGACCTGCATGGAGATTAATCTACAAAAATCTTGATATTGGAGAGTGTGTTCGTTGCATCCTTTCTAGCGTGAAATTGAAGCTCAGTACTCAGTGGATTATAAAATAGAAGTGACAAACAAACCACAAATATAATTGGAGAAATGTATGCGAACTGTCAATCTATCCCATGATCAGAATTGAATGGATATTCCTAACTCAGTTCCTCAACAGTGACTGACACACAGACTTGCGGTGGCGTATCCTAGCCCCCAATCCACACTTTATTACACACTCACGCAAATTATGTTGCACAGGGACAAGTATAAACAGAAACAACAATACAGACTTGCGGTGGCGGGTATTACAAGTAAGAAATCTGACACTGATGGTATGGAGCTAGAACCACGATGGCAAATATATCCTATCGCCCTATTATATACTCCTTTTCCCGCCAAAACCCCATTTGCATAACACAAACACTAATCTGCCTAATATATTTCGTCTCTTTGTTAGGAAATCATTTCTCTTTCCACTCCACTGCATTCCATTACAAGAGAAATGTCATTAGATTAAAGCTTTATCGTACATACTGACCAGTGAAATGTCCTGTGAAAAAAAAAATCATATCATTCTTGGCATTGTTTCCACAAGTTGCATTAGAATTTAGAAGTGAATATGCAGTCAATGCCCAACCATATTGAACTTGTTCTTTCAGAAATGTTGTGGATCCAAAGCATGCAGATATTTTGAGACTTCAATATGAAACAACTAGAGTGCTGACTTTTACAGTATTACAGAATACCTCACACTGCATTTGTTTTTGCACAATAATTATTATGAGTGCTACAGTTAGTAATGTGTATGTAAATAACTTACAGCAAATATTGTGAGCTTACAGTATGTGTAGAGATATGAGACATGTTTCTTCTACATGCATGGGAGATCGGCAGATCGAGTTTACTGTACACTATTGTTTTGAACCAATTTTTGTGCTACAGGGTGTAACCAATTTCAGATTAAAGCTTATATATTATCATAAAACTTTGACAATTTTCGAGTGCAAATAACTGCCAAAACAAGTGCAAAATATGGGAGCATATTGCACTTGTCAAAAAACCGGATTCTTACTATGCCAAAGTTTACTAGCTTATGTGATTGATTTTTGCAAGCTTTGCTGGCTAGGAAATGAATCCTGAAGATAGTTTTCATCTATGTCCTTGATGACAGTGAAAAATATATGAACACAAGATTTTTGCATCGCATTTTGTAATTAGAAATGTTTGGCCTGTATAATTTGTTTGTTTATTGTGTAATAAATAATTTATTACACAAGAAGTTGTGCAATACGGCTGTATCATCATTACCAGTCAGTTTTATCTGTTCGAGCCTGCAAGGCGAAAAAAGATAACCCACTGGTAGTCACTGGAAAATGAAATGTGATATTAATATCAGACCTCAAAAACTTATGTTACTTTACAATAATATTATTATGATCAATGTTATAATTTTTTTAAGACCAATGACCATGTAGCTATATTATAGGTGTCAAATAAATTGCTATTTGGTATATATGATATTGTTGTACTGTACTGCCATATCTGAGTACCTGGCAAGGGAGTTTATCTATTTATGCCCAATGGCACACTACAGTACCTAGAGGGGACAATCCAAGGGGTAAAAGGGAGATCACTAATACAATGATAAACACCCTTCGTGCTTCTTGCATTCTTGAAGTATTGGATTGTCTGTGTGGGGGAATTACAAGAATCCAATAAAGGAAATAGCATCTATCGAGAGTTTGAACAAACTATAATGTCTTTTACGTTGCGACAGGGCCTTGTAAAACAGTACAAACGGTTGAAACGGACAGTTCTGTTTATACAAGAGAAGAAGCTACACAGTATACAGTATATTCAATAACCATACAGCAACAGTAAAAACCCTCAAGTTTAAATCATACTGTACCATGATTTTTAATTTGCCGTGTCAAAAGACAAGGTAAATTCATTGCAGATACAGTATATCACAGACAATTACGAATTAACTCGCACTTTCTGTTTCCAGAAACGCTTCACAAGCGCGATCGCGGCAACATTATTCACAAAGATCGAAGATCCAATATAATCTTTCTGCAGTCACGAATTTGAAGGGTTTTGTAGACGTCAACCAATTTCATAATGCTAGAAGTCCAAATTTTTCGGAGTCAACAATCAAAATAAAGAAACATACTTCACCATGGCCTTTGACAGATCGACGCGCTTCGACACGCAATAACGACAAAACACGAAATATGTATAAAGAGATTTAACTTATCTTACCTCAAGGTCTTTCTCTAACCCAAGCCTCTCTATAAAGGGTGAATGAACCTGAGTACGTCTTTGAAACCGTCGCGTGCGTGAGGCCTTTAAAAATACACAAAAGTTAATGAATTAAAACATTGAATTTCTTCCGATTGAGCTAAAAGCGGAACAAAACGTACCAGAGTTTCTCGTGTCTTCAGAAGAGTGTTAATATTCTTTGCTTCCATTTTTCCGCCCGGAAGCTACTCTTTGTGCTAATGCAAAAGACTCGCTCGGGACATAACTCTACATCCTGTCGGTTTTACTCTCAAACGCTCTCTCTGCCTCTCTCTCTCTCTCTCTCTCTCTCCCGCGATGCAAAAGTCACTACCACGGTGAACACCAGAAAAGGCCCAAAGTCGTTGGCTCCTATAATTGACAAGCCATGATTGGATATGTAGCTAAACTGGAGGGTTTTCTGCCTTTTTACATCGTTTCACTGAAGTAAACAGAGCTGAGAGAGGAATTTTCGCATCGAGAAGGCGGCTAAGTGACCGTGCGACGCCAGGTTACTTAATAGTGTTGCATTGTGGGAAATAACACATAAGGCATGCGTCAAGTGATTCAGTCATTCATTGAATGGTACAAAACGGTTGGACTTTTTTTTTCTTTTTTTTAAACAATCAACTGTACATAATTACGATACAAGAAATGTTAAGTATTTCTTCGTGTTCCTTTTCGTACGCCTATTTGAGGATTTACGGTGTGTATTTTTACTTACTCATATTTTACGGAAGATCTGCACTATAGAGTAAATCAGTGATCCGGCAAGTCACCCAAATTAGGCGAAAACTGCCCTGCCTTACCAAAAGGTTTTCACGGAAACATTGTCATTGTTTTGCTTTGTTTTGTTTTTTGTTTTTTTTTGTTTTTTTGTTTTTTTTTTTTTCATTCTATGGGAGTTTCTGCCCAAATTCAGTGCCCTGTTTTGATTTTCTGATTTATTCTGTGAGAAATTGGCTTGAACGCAATTTTTTTTATATAAAAAATAGCACCATGTCGCGACCAGTCATAACTGGCAACTCAAGCGGTCATGCAAGCTTCAAGTGAGACATAAGCTTTGTGGAGTTTACTTGTATTGAACGCGCGCCATCATAGTTTTAGTTACCCCGCGCATGTCACGGACGTTTCCTGATATCAAAGTATAACAATACAACGAAAACTCTTGGGAGGGCCGTTCCATCTAGCGAGTTCAACACGTGTAACATGTCGCACTTATTATGTCAAGATGCCGTCTCAAGGTGAGTCAAAATATGAGTTGTAAACTGTATTCATATCATGATTGGTTACCAATTCAAAAGGATGCTGGGTTGATATTGGCATGGTGGAATTGAATTCAATATATATTGAGACAGCGAAGTGTTATTATAAGAGTTTTTAATGAAGATATATATATGTATGATCTCTTACATGCAACAACCATTGGTTGTTTTGAATTCCATTTTGCAATTGTCAACGAGTCCCGTAAGCGCTTGTTTACTGAGAAACTTCCCCAATGATCCAAATTTCAAATTTGGTCCACACTAAGCAACTGAGCATAGCTTTGGCAATGTCGTCAATCTTACAATTTTTGTATTTTCGGACAGCACCATCCTTGATTCCTCACTGACGGCTTTTCGTCCTTGTTTCCGTCTCTGACGGCCGCGCCGCGTGGTAACTGTTCGCTGGATGATCGCCCATTGCTCCTGTTGGCTCATCCGCGTCTATTGCTAGTTCGTCTTCGTTTGATAACCATTTTGCATTAAAATCTTTGCGAAGTTTCTCTCTTTTACACAGATATCGACTATAATGCTGATCTTCCACGTGATACAAGGTGTGGCCATCGTCCTCACGCAGCCTTTTATCATTATTTACAGTCATACTCGTTCGAATCGTACTGATCACTTCTGAACTGTTGAGACAAGATAACTGTTGAGAAATACTTTGTAAAATCTCGGGGGTGAGGGGGAGGTGGACTATACGGGGAGGCTCCAGCCTAAAGAGGTATCTTTATGTGGAGGTATATGAAAGGGGTGCCCTTTTTAATAGGCTAGAGCTATATGAAAAAATAAATATAAATGCTACTGTTTTGCTTCAACACATCTCGTAAAAGGCTTGATGTTCCGTTTTTTCCCCAAGTTACTCTAAGAGTACAGAAAAGGGATAAAGTGTTTGTACTGCAGGTGTATGAAAAGGTACCATTTTTGGAAAGGTATATGAGGTATGTAAAGGTATATATATACTGGGTACCATTGTTTATAACACACATGTGAAAGGGGTACCTCTTCTTTAAAAATTAATGGTATATGAAATGGTAAGGGTTTGGACCTCGGGGCGGAGCCTCCCCATACAAAAACTTTACTGAGTACACCAACTCCCCCCCCCCACCCCCCTGTGTAAAATAGTTTGTTACTTGTGTATGCGCTAAAAATAAAAGTCAAAAATCAAACGATCAGAAAATACTCGAGATCATTTGTTAACTAACCTGCCTGAATCGGCACAATTGCTGCCCAAGTCTTCCATGTCTTTGTCGTGCGGAGCCAAGCCATCCATTAATATACTCAACATATCACAGGTGGAATTGTAAAGGCGGAGGTCCTTTTTCTTCGGAGAAAGTTTGCTGAGGTCGTTCCTGACGAGGGAGAGTTTTAAATAAAGCGCTTCCTGTTCGTTTCGGACGGGTATGGGCTGCTCACCCAAATATTTGCTCATCATATCCTGTATGGATTGGAGCGGGTGCTTGTTCAAGACGACAGACATGATGGACAGCTTTTTACAGTTGAAGTATGAAGCGAGTTTACACAGTTTTGCAAATATAAATAGTTCTTTTATTACATGTGATTCTTTGTTAGATTGAAAATATGACAGAAGATTGTCAAAAGCTTGTCTGAAGAAAAAGAATATGACAAGAGATGACATTTTTTCGCTGTGATTTAATTAAACCTGTCAAACAGCACGCGTCAGATGTGTTTTTGTGTATATTTAGATTTGAGAGATGACATTTCTTTTGTGATTTGAGCCTGTCAAATTTAACAATAGCGCGCGTCAGATGTGTTTTTGTGTGAATATTTAGATTTGAGAGATGACATTTCTTTTATGTGATTTGAGCCTGTCAAACTTAACAATAGCGCGCGTCAGATGTGTTTTTGTGTGAATATTTAGATTTGAGAGATGACATTTCTTTTATGTGATTTGAGCCTGTCAAACTTAACAACAGCGCGCGTCAGATCTGTTTTTGTGTGTATATTTAGATTTGAGAGATGACATTTTTAAATGTGATTTGAGCCTGTCAAACTTAACAATAGCGCGCGTCAGATCTGTTTTTGTGTGTATATTTAGATTTGAGAGATGACATTTTTTAATGTGATTTGAGCCTGTCAAACTTAACAATAGCGCGCGTCAGATGTGTTTTTGTGTGTATTTAGATTTGAGAGATGACATTTTTTATGTGATTTGAGCCTGTCAAACTTAACAGTAGCGCGTGTCGGATGTGTTTGTGCATATTTAGATTCGAGATATGACACTTTTTTAATGTGATTTGAACCTGTCAAAAACTCTTGCGCGCTACAATAGGAGGCGGCCTCCCTCGTTCACGGATAATAAAACCTGAGCAGGTTGCGTACACACGATACAAAATACTTAACAAGTCGGCTTTCTCTTGTCTCAACAGTTCAGTTCAGAAGCGATCAGCACGATTCGAACGAGTATGACTGTAAATGATGACTCTTACATCACGAGGAAGATCAACACATTAGTTGAAACTAAAAACTCAAGAACTATCCTACAGGTCTCTCCCCTAAATACAGGCCTCTCCCCCAGCCTTTTCTGTGATTGCCCGTCAAAGCTCAATACTTGGGAAGGCATTTTCGCCTTCGGTGACTGCGCTCTCTGGGAAGAGAGCCACGACGCACAGGTCAGCGGCCTTCACCCAGCCACGCTCAGGCATCTCTGTCGTTTTCCCTACATTTCACAAATACAAACAGGAGGGAAAGTAAGATACGCAGGAAGGGAGAACAGAAGAAAAGTTAGAGGAAGTAAAGATGAAGAGCAAGAAGAAAGGGAAGAAAAAATAAAGATAGAAAGAAGGAAGGATGATAGAAAAGAAACAAGGAAGAAAAAAAATAAAGATGGAAACAAAGAAGGAAGAAGGAAAGGAAAAAGGGAAGGAAAGAAAAAAAGAAGGCAGGAAAATAAAGAAAGGGGGAAAAAAACAGAAAAGATGGGGGCGAGTGAATGAATGAAAGTAAAGAAGGAAGGAAACAATAGTTTAGTATGTTAATAGCCGACTAGCAAGTATAATATGTCGCTTACTAACTGTCAGGATGGAGTACAGTACATAACATTATTATAATGAACACAAAATATTTTAGGTTCCCGCGGATTAACTCACAGAACACTTGGTTGAGTGCAACTGAGTGATCAGTTGGCTGTTGTTCGTCCATCACCACAGCACTGCCTTGTAAAACTACAAACAACATCTCACCTGAAAGAAAAGAGAGCGGTTAGTCTGAATCATGTTGAAAAACTGACACAAGCAAACCCTGACTGCGATACGGTCACGCAAGCAAGTGGTGTAGGCGTTTTTTCGAACTGCTGATTAGTCTCTTCTTCGATTTAAGACCACTCGTAAAGTACGTTGGCTTCTGGTTGGTTGAAAGTGTTTTCTTACAGCCATTGTAAATAATTTAGTTTTAGTACTATGATAAGTCACCCAAAGACATGCTCCATGTTCTGTACCAATCACAATCGAGAAACCCGTGCTATCTTTTAAAAGTACTTGAAATAAATGAACATTTTAAATATTAGAAAATTGCACGAGCGCAACGCAAAATATGTGACCACCCGGTATATTATGACTACAAAAATATATGCAATCTGATTGGCTGACAGAAAGCAAGTTAATCGGCTCGTTAGATTATCGTACAAATTTCAAACATCATGATGTAAATCATTAATTGCAAGAACAACTCATAAACTAATAATATTTATGACCTATCAAATACTTCCTCTCAAGCGTGATTGGTGCAACCGTGACATGTGACCATTATTCGATAAGCCCTGGCTGGTGAAGTGTCGCTAGTTATTGATAATATCCGAAAATGCTTCACGGTGCCAGCGCCATTATTTTCGCTGTGAAAGAAATATTTGAAAGATAATAATGACAATAGACTACTCTTGGCTTCAGAATTACGCACGGATATTTGCCTTCGGACATTATCTGTTCCTCGAAGCTCACAGTTGCACGTTCGCTTCTTGGAACAGATAATACCCTCAGACAAATACCCATGCATACTTTTCGCTAAAAGTAGGCTATTTTTATGTGTACATTTCCGTTCCGTTGTAATTCTTTCAGTTATAATTCATGTTCACTGCCAACGATTAACTTCATTTATTGCAAATGACAAAACTCGCATTTCGTCATCAAAAGTGTGAATAATAATTCTTGTTTCACATTTAATGTGCTAGCTGTTAATCATTTCCAATTTTAAATTTCTGCGGTCCAATTTTCACACTGTTTGGGAAAAGTTGACATACTCTCAGCCAATCAGAATGCAGAATTATTGTGTACATGTTATTTTGCTTGTAAACCGCTGACATTTTAACTCACTCACCGTTCTGATATTGAGATTCTGTTAAGATAGAATCACCATCATTTATTTCATGGACAATCATGGACAGAGCGATGATGTAAAGAAAACCTGGAGGGCACTCCCTAAACACGGACGTCTGCGAAAACATGAAAAAGATGACTATTGCCCAGGTAGTCGAAAAACCTGCACACACGCACACTTACACAAAAACTGAACTTCATTCGTTTCTTGGGGAATACATTAAAGGGTCCTGTCAACCACAGTCCTTGCGCACCGAAACTCTTGATCCGCCATTTTTAGCCCCCCCCCCCCCCCCCCCCCCCCCCCTCCCAAAAAAAAAAGGAAAGAAAAAAAAAGAGAGAGAAAAGAAAAGAAAAGAGAAAAAAAAAAGTCAAAAGATGAATTAGCAATCCATTTCCACCCGGTTAGTTTGAGAAGAATATAAGTTTCTTTTGGCCTAAAACTGCTACTAACCTATTTTGCTATTGAGTTATTACGTTTTCCCGTGTTGGGAACCAAATTTAGTCTTGGATTTTCTACACGTTTCCAGATGTAAACAAAACACATTGAATTAGCTGACAGGGCTGCTTTAACAAAATGAGCAAGTGCAAAAAGAGTTCCCACTACCGCCCTCTTCTAAACATCCTCATAGCTAGAAAATAACGCCATGTTCATTTTGTATTGATGCATGTGCTATGAAACATAAACTCAGTCCGCTGCACTTATATGTTAGGTTCCTAAAAAGTACACAAGCGAACACTAAGGGGGAAAATGGCACACGTTTGATGCTAGGCTGACATGAGGGTTGTCCAATACATCACATCTGAGTCCAGTGGACAAGTGGGGAGTCATATAAACAGACGGAAGCGGCTGATTGTGTCAGAATGACCTAACTGTACGTCGGACTCAGATGGGTATCAAGGTCACGTGCGCGTACTGTGTCAAACTATAATGCACGATGATAGCACAACTAATCAAATCCGTTCGCTCGAACTATCGTGCTTATATTACAATACGCGGGAGTAGTGCATACCTGTTTCAAAGCCATTCTCAAGATCTGCAATGCACAAAGAAATTTGAAAACATAAAGCACATCTTCACATTTGGTAATTGGTAAATCCCAATTTTCTTTGTAAGTTTTTTGACAATTTTTCTTTGTTTCTCTACAGTTCTTACTTGGAATTCTACAAGCTTTTGCGTGACTGATTTGAAAGTCTTTAGTAAAAGGCTTATTGCATTATCTGACCAACTTAAAGACTTTGCTGTGAATGTTGTGGACGCTGCCATCTTGACCGTGCGAACACGCCCTGACGAAAATGAAGACCTGCGAACAAAATTCACATGCGATACGTTTCCAAAGCACGCCTGCCCTGCTTTCAGCAACTGGATTTGTCATAGAAAATTTGGACAAATTTTTTTTCATATCTACGAGCAAAAAAAAAAACGTCACAAAAAACTTGCCTTAGAAAACTTGCTCAATCATGTGCATTGGGCTTAGCCTAACCGTGCTTTGAGCAATGAGGAGTGGTTCACTCAAACTATTTACTTAGTGACTTTTGAGGCAACACACCCTGTCTCAAGCAAAAACCGAGAACCCATGCGACCACCTTGCATAATCTACCGTATGAAAGGTATGAACAATACAGCAACGATGAGCTGTACCAATGCCGTATATAACTAGCACGAGCGGGTAGGCAGCATCTCACTTCCACTATAGAATTCTAAGTTTAAAGTTTGTTCTTGAAACATTGTACCGTTTATGAGATTATATATTGGAATCATCAAAAAACCACGTGAAAGCCGTAAAATCCCACTTATGAGCCCTTGGCTTGTACAACTTCAAAAGGGACTTATAATAGGGATAAAATGATTCTGAAGCCGTTCATAACAGAAAACCACTGTCTTGTCCGATGTACTATACATCTTATGTATCCTTCTGTAGTATACTATATATTCTGTACTATATATCATGAAAATCATATTTTTTCTCCGTTTTGAAAATTTTCACTCGATAGCGTTTTCGCTGGTTAATCCGTTTTCAGCGTAAATTTTTATCGTTTTCAAAAATTTCTGCATTCACACTATAGCTTGTGATCATCGTGTCGTCAACATTATCAACAAGTTACGGTTTCGAGCATTTAAAAACTGCGTTTTCGAAAATGTCCACTTTAGAAAGCGTTTTCGAAATGTTCCGCCGTTTTCTTCGTGTGTGTGTACACGGAAGGCGGAATCGCAAACAAAAGCCGACGTTTTCAAATAAACCGAATACTCATTCTCACCTCCATGTCAATTCCTCCTCCGTATCTTTTCACCAGCTCCTCGTATCTCTGCTCAACGTGCTCTTTCCATTTTGTGCTCAATTCACGCAACAAGGCCGACTCAGATGGGAACTAAAAAAGAACAAACATGGACAGTCAAATGGTTCGAATCGAGCAGCTAGCCGTGGTGACTTTTTAAACAGGCAAAGTGAGCACACAAACTAATGCGTTTGCACGGTTTTAATACTGTAGGGTAAACTCCAGACAAGATGTTGGAAGTGAGCTTATATACTTTACCATGGAATTTTAAAGTCATGTCATGCGCAGTATTACATGTTTTCATGATTTGAAAAGCTGGAACTCTTCGAGCCTGTAGTGATTACCTTTAGGCCACGTGGTGAATTTTGGGTCATGTGACCTATAGCTGTAAAAGGTGCAATACAAAAATTTCCAATCACCTGGTTCACGACATCATGGAGATCTTCAGGATGGATAGTTATGACCTGGCATGGCATCGCTGCTCTGTGTTAAAGCATCACAAAATTAAAATCAGCAACAACACTTTGGCGTATGGCTGGATACTGAACTACATATTCTCCAAAGAATCATGGCTTAACGAAAAAATCATAAAGGGAGGGACAAATAAGATTTTGAAGGTCACTTTTTCGTGAAAAGCTTTTCATATGAAATGAAAATGATTTCATTTTCATGTGAAGGACTCCGCTCAGCCTTGTTTTAAAACTGACGCACAAGGTACTCAGAAATGGTCTATTAAATGGGTTTAGGGGGGAGGTGTGCAATTACGTCACACTCTCATACAACATCCGACAGTGTTTGTCCCGGAGAAGATCCCCCACCCTGCCCGCTGGATGGGATGTAAGATGGCTAGGAATTTTGGGGTTCCTTAAAAGTTGCAAAGAACTTAGATGTTTCGTCTGAAAATTACCGATCAGTCACTGTAGTCAATGGAGCTTTTAAGTTTGGAGTGATTATTCAGACTGCAAAGAAAAATATGTAGTGTCCAGAAAAGAATGCGGATTTTAAAAATGATGCACGTAATATATTGAGTATAAACTAATTTACTAACCCAAACATTATATGATTGTGTAAATTATCCAAAGTACAAATAAACTGTTGTTGTTGTTGTTGTTACTTATGGCTATGGAAATCCGATAGAAGGTATAAGATATTATCAAGTTGTTATTATCTTCTCGATAATCTGATGGGGAATGATCAGCTTTATACCTGACAGATGTTCTCCTTTCTGAGTTCACGAATAGACCTTAACAGACAGATAAAAAAGGTTGTTTAGAGAATATTGTCATCGTTAAGATTAACGTCATCATCATCATAAATTGATCATCGAGGGTTCCCAATAACATTCAGATTCAATCCCGTCCTCCTGATAAACCCGATCCTGATCTTAGAACGTTCTACACCTAAAGCACAAATTGACTTTCTCGACAGCTCAGTACTATTTATGTAAAGGAACTGTCCAAATCCAAAGTAAAACTCGGAGACTGAAAACGAAATTTGGCTTCACATTTCAGTGCATGTCTTTTTGGTTACTGAATGGACGTCACCAACAACAAGCAAATATTTTTGCAGAACATAATTGAATAAGACTACAAAGTTTAATAAGGAAAGAAAGATTAAATCGGTGCTTATGTCATCTAAAGTAACTACAGCGAGTTTAGAGCTATTTGAGTCTGATGACATCATCGGCTTCGTCATTGCCTTGAGCTGCCCTCTCTTTTTCACTGCTGTTACACAGTAGTATTGTATCATAATGAGCCTTCATTATCGTCTTCTCTCACCTGTCCCCGAGCCTCTTTGTTCAATATTCTACAACTTTCTCTAAACGAAATGCATACTTGCCAACAATTCGTAATGAAAAAGAGTCTAGAAGAGGTGCCTAAGTCTCTCTTTGACTTAGGTGGTTCTGTTGTAATTTCGGGCGCGCTTGTCCATGACAAACGTGCCCGAAATTTTTGGCATTACTACGACTTCTATAAAACTTTGACAAAAGTTGTAGCTGTCATTCAGCAACTTTTTTCACTGGGTGCGATTTTGTTAAAAAAAAATGCTGTCCTTCTAAGCTATAATATCGCTGAAAATATTTTCCCTCAGTTAAATCGGCTTCTATCATATTATTGCTGAATACTAGCTGCAACATTTCCCATAGGAATCACAGTAATGCGAAAAAATTTATGATCCAAAGTTTGTCATAGACGAGTGCGCCCAAAACTACAACGGAGCCACCTTAAGCGGCTATGAGTTATCTTCTGACTGGTCTCTTTGTTTCTACCTTCCTCTCCAAAGCAGAAGCCTCTTTCTCCTGCATCAAATTTGGCAAGCTCCTGATCACCAGTTGACAACACCACTCTGACAGAAAAATAGAAACATTGTAATAATTGTTCCATGAGTGAAAATCTCTTTCATCGTTGATAAATTGATGAACTCCACGCAAATGCCTTTAAATTATTAAGTGAGCATGTACAGTGTACATGAACGTAATTTCAACTGTGAGTTACTGTGGCTGTATGAATAAGTTGCAGAGAAATCATAAGCTACAATACACACAAAGTTAATAATTTGAACACTAAAAAGTTTCAAAAAATGTTTATATTATTTAAATTCCAAACTGCTTCAATCTACAACTTGCTCAACATGACGCACATTGACGAGTGCTTTATCTATTTTCTAAGATAGGCAAACAATATTATAACTAGTTCGCAAATAACAGGAAAAAAATCAAGTTTGATGCCAGATTTAGGTGTGAGCCTCACATTATTTGAACACCATTTTGATTTATGTACTATGTATATGTGACATCTAAAAGCTTTGTGATATCATTGTTCCAGGAGCTAAAGGACTTCCGCTGTCAACATACATGTTCGAATTAGTTTTATAAAATAGCTAATACTACACGCATTCTGATTTGCTAAAAACAAATTGTAAATAAGTGTAAAACGTGGTTTTGCGTTCTTACAGGGTATTATGCTTAGTTATTTTATAAAATCAATATAACATACGTTCCCATGTCTTTGTACTCTTATATAAACACTTGGGATGTTGTAACAACACAAGAAAAAGTTCTCACAACATTCTACGCGGCTATATAAGAATACAAAGACATGGAAACGTGCGTTACATTGCTTAAATAAAACACACCTTCCATGCACTAAGATGAATGCCTCCTGTCCCATACAGCCTTCGCGACAGATAGTGCTGCCAGATGGATACAATACCATGTTGCCTGAAAATGAATCAATAATCAGTGGAGAATATGCCAAGTGAATTTACTTGGTTTTGTTTTGTTGTTGTAGTTTTTAAATTTTCTTGTTCGCGTGAATCACATTACACAACTGCAATGTTGTCAAACTATAAAGATTATGTTCTATATGGAATACCAAAAATAAAAAAAGAATGATCAGGAACTGGGGAGGGGGGGGGGGGGGGGGTATGAACTTTTTCTTCCTACCATAGGGGTGGGGTAATTCTGCATAAATTCTGCCAAACCAGCAGACAAAACAGCATTTTGAAATTTGACTTGTATCACCCCACTGACCCATCCTACCCCCCACACGAACTCCATTTGCATGATTTATTCCTAGACTGAAAACATTTCAAACACATCTTATCAGATTTTGTGTAAAATATAATGTATCATATTGTGCAGGTAGCACTTATAAGTATTACTTGTACATCAACTTGTAGGCAGATTGTATGGAATCTCTGTTGTTTCCTCTGTTGTCTGTTGTTTCACACATCGTTTCATAGTGAGCGCTGACTAAACTGATGCAAGCTTATTTTCTGTAAGGTGAGTTTATGTAATCCCGATCGTAACGAACAGTAATAACATGCCACAGTTATTGGCGATGTTGGTAGCAGGTCAGCAAAAAAAGAACACAAAAAATACCGCGGTGTTACATACAAAAGTGACGTCATTGACCTGACAGATTCGTTCTGTTTCTGCCGATCGGGATTGACTTTTTTGCTATGGGTCAGAAATTTGAACCTTGACCTCCCTAAAGTTTTCTTTTTTTGGATTTTTAGATTGTGAAGAACGTATGAAAGACAGTTATGTAGAAACCATTGCCTTTTTTTCCTGTTGATATGAGCCGTATTGGAGTGAAATTGACGTCCACAAGGCCCGGTCATGCATTCGAACAGACCTCCTTTGAGGACAAATAAAACAACATAACTTCAATGAAGAGTCAAATATCGATCGTTTTAGGTTGCATACATGTATTTTCTATGTGCAGAAACATCTTCAGCAATATTTATCGAGTGACTCTTCAAATTATTATGGAAAGCGCAGATTGCTTTATCGTTAGCGCGTAATTCAATATGGCGCATGTTACACCTCAGAATAAAGTGATGTAGCTGAGAAATTCGAACCATGACCAATGCTTTTCTTTGCGTTTTTCAAATATGCTTACCATACCCAGTTTGTATTTGAAGTTGTAAAGAAATTGTTACATTTTTTGAAATTCGATCCAACCTTAATTCTGAACAGTACATTAAAATAGACTATAATATGAATGTCCCACAAAATGCATTCAACAACTGTTTACCTTCCTTCATTGTTCCCGCTAACGTCTTCAAGCTTTCCACACTCCAGTTGTGAAACATTGGCACCTTTCAAAACACATACTGTAAAGTCCCATCACAGTGTACATTTCATCACATTTTCCTTTGTTAACAATCTTGTTTCCTAAAGCATTCTTTGTTCTCCTTTCATGGGAATAATGTGATCTAAATTCTTAAGAGGTTTTCCGCTGTAAATTCGAGCAATGATTTCCTAGTTTGACTATGTAAGACAATCGTGCATAACACCGAAAATGTTCAAGAAGCAAAAGGGAAGATGCGAGTCTTTTTGGTAGCCTTAATTCCTTAGCTCAAAATATGCAATGATGCGTGCATTATCATTACAAAATAAGAGTTTAATAGGAATATTCATCCTCCTGTTTCTTGGAGAGTTTTGTGATTTATATTTCGGTGTTACAGTGAAAGATGCCTGGCATCAAGATTTTTAAGGGAGTGGCAAAATATTTTCAATCACAAATAAGTTGTGTTGGTACAAGAATTTTTTAGTTTTACCGTGATCGTTACTTGAGTTTACAGCGGAAACCCTCTTGGTATGTAAAAACAGCCTTGTTGCTCTCTACAGTAGCCTCCAAATTGGATAATACTACTTGGGGGATCTCAGCTATAGCTAAACAAAAATAACTATCACAAGCCCAGAATTTTGGGAGGGACAATTACCCAAGATGATCATTTTCATACTTCTCTCAGAACATCCAGCATTACTTCCTTTGTAAGCTCCTTGTCTTGAAACAACTTGTCTGTGTCAAGATACCGCCTGCAAGGAAAGCACATTTCAGCTATGGCACTTATACAAGCAAGCCATCTCAGAAGTGCTGGCCAGAGAAATATGTGAAGTACAGTGGAACCACACTGAGTGCATGACCACCTCTGGTAAGCAACAACTCTATGTTTGCTCAGTCAAATTACTATTACGGTTATGAACCATTGTAAGTGACCACCTCTCATAAAAGATCATGCAACCACCTTTGAGGCTTCCTGTTCGAGTCTAAAGTAAGCAACCACCTTCTAAGAAAAGAGCACCATATTTCCTTGAACAAGCACCCACCCTTGAACATGAACTTTGAAATAAGCCCCCCTCCCCCCACCCCTGCTCTTCCTACGTTTTAACAGAAAAATAACACTGTTATGCAGACACAGGGTGACACTTTAATTTGTGTTTAACCAATACTAACGGTAGGTAATGCCAACGGTAGACGAAGAGTTTCTAGTTTTCATTTTAGTTGTCCGTTTTTTAGTGATAAACAGTTCATTAAATAAAAATAAACATCACTGTCATGCAAACTTGTATTTTGAATAAGCCCCCATGCTTGAATAAGCACCCACACCCTGAAGAAAAATTTAGAATAAGTGCCCGGGGCGCTTATTCGAGGAAATATGGTAACACTCTTGCTTAGTAAACCAGACCACACAAAGCAAACATAAATTATGTAATGTGACATGCAAGAAGGACACAGGTGTTGATTTCTTATTCAAGTTATTATTCAACATGCAGTCATAGCTCTGGCATGGACACCCTCGTATAAAGTGGACAGCTCTGTTTATGGATGCCTTAATTTACAAAACCCTGTTTAAACTCTCACTCGAACTCGCTATTACACATTCCTGTAAGCCAAGGTTCCCATAAGCATTTCTTTTAGAAATCCATTTAAAAAATCTCAGCTGCAATCAATCAACTTCACACATGGTTTATTCTAAAAGTGATTACATTACTGCAAGTTATTGATTGACATTCAGTTTAATCTCCTTCTGACGTTCTTTTATCCAGCTGAAGGGTTGTGACATTGAAGGGTCATAACAGCACCCAGTTATGGAATTCAGTGAATTCAGCGTCCTGGCAGCTTACAAGACTCATTCTTATAAGCGGACAGTTTCAGTTACAGACACTTTTTCCGCTTCCCAAGGGTCTCCGCTTACGGGAGCTCTGACTAAAAACTCATACTGTATTAATATTGTGTTGACTTGCCTTCTTTTAAACCATTCCAGAATGCTTATTTGAGGTGGAGAAGGGAAGAGAGTTTGTACAGCTTCAGTTCTGAGCAACAGCAATGTGCACCTACAAGGAACGAAACAGAAAAGTTGGCAGATATGTAATAAATAAATAAATAAATAAATAAATAAATAGTACCATTGGTATTTTATTGGTATTTTAAAAATCTTACTAAATGATCCACTATCCACTGGGATGCAACAAAAGTAGTAGATTTTCCTGACAACTTGCTCTAAGAAAGCTGTTTGAACTTATGTCTGTATGGGCAGGCTGAAGTACTTGTAGTGGTCGATTCATCTTTTTATTACTTCCTATATAATAATTATACATAATGCACCAGTCAATTCCAACTGCAATCACCCTATCCAGTTGGATCCAATTCTGTTCCCTAGATGAGAGCGTTTTTTATCTGTGAAGGAGGATTTAACAAGGGGAAAAGTTTGGCAATTCTTATGCTAGAATATTATAAATAAGTACATGCACCCAGAAAAGAATTGGCTTATGCACGGTGTAAGACGCACCAGTGACGTCAACAAGAAGACTCACAGAATATTGTAGGTTTCAGTCCCTAACGGTCCTGGGCTTTCTCTGGGTCTTTGGGTCTCTGGGTCTTTGGGTCTCTGGGTCTTTGGGTCCCTGGGTCTTTGGGTCCCTGGGCATTTGGGTCTCTGGGTCATTGGGTCTTTGGGTCCCTGGGTCTCTGGGTCTCTGGACCTCTGGGTTTCTGGGTCTTTGTGTCTCTGGATCTCTGGGTCTCTGGATCTTTGGGTCTCTGGGTCTCTGGGTCCCTGGTTCTCTGGGCTTAAGGGTTTTCAGGTCTCTGAGTTTATACTTTGTATTCAGATTCGTTTGGTTTGTCCCTCATATTTCGAGTATCTGAACGTTAAATTAGACATAGAGGGTTTTTCTTTTTAACCTTTTTAAATAACTCTAGTGAGCAGCACACGGAGGGACTTCTTCAGGGAACTGAGGAACAACCTTAGTTGGTTGGGCTTTTAATGCTGCGTATTACTACAGAACATGGTAGTACTTTTTTAGGAAGGGTGTAATGACTACATACCAGAATATGACTCATAGCATGTGGGTTGGAAGGGGGGGGGGGGGGGGGGGGGGGGTGGGGAGTGTTAAAAATGGATTGATATACAAAACATTGCAAAAGCACTGCTTCATGCTGTTTCATATATTCTTCATTGTTTGCTTCAAGCTGTTAATATTAAACAAATTGTATTTTAAAATAACTCTATTATTTTACAATTTTACAATATTAATATCAGATAATCTTGAATGATAGTAACATTTCCCATAATTCGATAAACGAAAGAATTACAAAAAGAAAACACTAATTAAATGAATTAAAATATAAAATGGTACATGCTAATTATAGCAAAAGGAAAATAATACAAAATATTTCTTAAATAATCCTATTTTCTTGAGGTACATGAGAATTAATAGACGAAAGTAGACAATTGTCGTTTTAAATACCATTGTTTTATAATATACCGGAGAGGTCTAGTTTTGTGCGGTTTTATACGCATCAAACTCCGCTCCGTGAGGATGATTGACCTCTGCTGTAAACCACTGGGCATCTGTTAGACCTTGATCGACAGCATTGAATGTAGCGGCATAATCTTCGGGAGAGATTCCGAAGCTAGTCAGCAGATCCGGTCTCACAGCTGTCGGTAAAACTTTATAAAAATAGTGTGACCATTCAACTTGCACAACGGTCCCTAACCCCTTTTCTTCCAATTTCGTCATTTCTGCCCCTACCACGTCCGCATCCGGCCTGCTGCGCGAACTGAATTTCCTGTATACTCTCTTTGGTGTTACAAAGGGGCCAAGATGTTTGAGGAAAGCTTCTTGTATGTCCTCCTCCCGCACACTGGTACAAGCTTGCACCTCGCCGAGCGCACTACACTGCAAAATAATCAATTAAAGTTATCAGTAGAATCCAATAAGTAATCCTGTATGATGTAATCCTTTACATTCAGTTTTTCAAGTAAAGTATACAGACTGGATATCAGATTGCGATGAGTCGGGCGTAAAGGGACAGACCTGATTTCTTTTACTAGCTTATAGAATAGCCTGTGAATAGCCTGTGAATACAGCCTTATTGTACACAGCTTTATCGTACTTAGCGTCTTCTTTAGTTTGTTCTTCTTTTTTTAATTCAAAAGAGTAAATATAAGTTCGTTTATAAAATATAATTTACTTTGGAAGGCTTAATTGAATGTTACTGATAAATTTAAGTTGGCTAGGCTCGTAGAAGTACCGCGAAGGTACCGTTTTTTCTCACATAAAAGTTAAAAATAAACAGGAAAATGTCTCACCTGGCGAAGAATGGCAAGTTGCTTTTCAAAGTACGATGCCAGAGAAATAGCAGCCTGCATAGTTGATGCGCTAATTTCTTTGCGTATATATCCTCCGACCTCTGGTTGAGGGCTTGGTCGATCATGGAGAAAAGCACATGACTCACCGCAGCTAATCTGATGATGTTCTTGTCATCTTTTCTCCCCATGGCTTGTGGTGTGGCCGGTTCATCGGGGTTTCCTCCCATGTGCCTGAGGTACATGTCCACGGCCTCCTCTGATAGACAATATTCTACTTTATCGCCAGGACTGTTGTGGATGCCATATATATGATCGTACGTCTTATTAAACAAGGACAAATGGGTACTGCTAAGTTGTCTGCTGCACTCCATTCATTGTGCCAGTGGGACTGGTGAAGAGCAGGGAAGGCACAGAAGGAACCGGTCAAACAACCTGTTGTCACTGGCCAGCAATCGCGGCATCATGTACCTTGAATGAGAAGACTATCAGTCAATCATCTAATTTGCATTGTTCATGTGTGGAAACAGCGTGAAGCTTGGCTAGTACGGATGGAAGCACAGCTAAGCTGTATGATTTAAAATCGTACAGAATTTAAAAACGGGCCGTGCCTTATTATTAAATAGTTATATCTGCCAAAAATGTTTGGCTCATTGGTTAAGAACATTTATCAATATAATAATGAATTGACAATGAAAAATGGTCTTACATACCTTAAAAATGCATCAAAGGCATGACAGGGCTAGAGATGCCGATGGAATGCCAACCCTATTGTTGGTGTTTCCCTTGGTTTCATACCAGTGCAAACCGTCATAGCACCGTAACAGGCACTTCATTGATGGTGCAGTAGCACTGCCTCTGCTGCCGACCACTTCTTTGAGCCATTCGTGACACTCATCTATTGCACATAGGGCCACATGGTTATCACTTCAGGTAAAGAACTTGAAAAGTCCTTTTGAGGTTGCATCTTCAAGGACTAGCTCCCCTCCTACTTTTCCCTCCGGAAAGTTTAGTATGGGATCGGTTATGCAGTTTCGATGGCTCTGAGTTTTCCCAGTTGATGGACCACCAAGGGCAAGCATGTAGAGATTTACACGTTCCTTGTAGCCCTCCAAGAAGTTGGTCAAGACATATCGTCCATGTCTGGAAAAGAATTCATGACGGAAAGAGGTGTGGAGACTTTGTCATCACCATGGTCACCTTTTGAAATGTTGCTACTTAAAGAGTGCGCCTAAAGTCTAGCCACTGCAGATGATCTGGAATTTTCGATGCTGCAAGGTTGTCGCATGATATACCTCCTGTTGGTGGCAAAAACTTGCCACTCTTCGGGACTACCGCAGAGGAAAAGAAGCCTTTGGAAATTCAAAAAATGTTTAAAAGTTTCTTTAAAGAAAATGAGGCCTTTAAGATTATGTTCAAAAGTCAGATATATCTTAATTTCCCACAATAAACTGAACATATTGAAAGATTCAGTAATGATTGTAACAAAAAAGGAATAACACTTAGTTCTATAAATGTAGACAGAGTTGTTCTCAGTAGTTATAATATTTTAATTAAAGCGTGCAAATTTCGAGTATAAAATATTTTAACATTCAATTCCATCAATGTAATGTAGATAGAGATGACCAAATATATTGTATCTATAACTGACTTTTGTCAACCAATTATTTGAGCCAAAGACCCAGAGACCCAGAGACCAGAGACCCAGAGGCCCAGAGACCCAGAGGCCCACAGACCCAGGGGCCCAGAGACCCAAAGACCCAGGGACCCAGAGACCCAAAGGACCACAGATCCAGATGAACCTAGGTGACCGTTGGGGACTGAAACTTACAATATTCTGTGAGTCTTCTTGTTGACGTCACTGGTGTGTCTTACACCGTGCATAATCCAAAGAATTTACAAAACCAACAACAACAAAATGACAGTATAGCTCCTACATGTACTCTATTTCACTGCCAAACGCGAATTTGACTCAAACTAGAATTTTTCCAACTCCTGTCAACTGATTCGGGTGTATCCCTCATTCTCGAGCTTTCCGATATATTTGTCTCACCTGTCATTGGCTCGAACATCGACGGTACACCTTCTTTCAAACATTACTGACACTTCGCCGAAACAGTCACCTGGCTGCACTTCCCTCAACACAAACTTCTGATTTTCGCTCACCACTTGAATATTACCCGACACCAGAACATATATACCGGATGGCTCTTGTCCCTTGTGAATCACAATACCCGGAGTAGTGATTTCTTTGAGTTCAACGAGTTTTATCGCCGTGTTCTGGACGCTTTCATCCAAGGCGAGTGGAAGAGCTTCCAAACACCTCAGAAGTTTCTGAATTGCATCTTGTGATAAAGTGGTATCGGGTGGTGCGGCTGTTGGAGCCCCACTCTCTCGTCTTTGGTTGGAGCTTGGACTGCTACCCATCTAAACAGAGACGAGAGCGTTCCAATATCAACATTCACCTTGACACCTGATCCGCGCCATCTTGTTTTGTTTTGTTGTCCGGGTCCCAGTCTTCCCGTCTGCCGATGCCGGGAGGAGGAAAAGAACCTGGGAACAACGTGCCATCTACGATTGAGGTAGCACTCGTTCACACGCTTCAAAAGGAGGTTCATTAAATATTCCTGTTGAATCTCATTAGTGTGTCACCAACGTGTCACGCAGACTCCAAGTGCTCGGGCACGCTGCAATCGCACACTAGGGTTGAGATGCTTTGATCCTTGTATTTGACAGACGAGGTAATTCATCGTATATTTTTACATTTTTCAGTTGAGAAGAACAACGTTAGAGACGGATTAGGGAGTTTAAGAAACCTAGAACGGCTACGGCAACGCGAGGAACCAAAACCTAGTGTCTCTGTTTTCCCTATGTCTTTGTAACTTTGCCTATTCTTAGGTTGCTCAATTTGTTCCGTTTTGCCGAGGTTCTATTAATTTCATCGTTTCCTACTAAGAAGAACGACTGTCGTTATTTTATTTTATCGGAACTGTCGCCCACGTCCTGACAACGACGTAAAAACATAGGTCCGCAAAGCGTACGTGAAGCTATTTGCTAGTTGATGATAGTCTATGATAGGTAGTTCGTGTTACAACGGGGCACGAACTATCATCGAATATTATCACCGTTTGATCGGGGTTTTACACTATGTTCTACTATGCCAGCTACGTACTATGCATGACCAAACACAAATGCACAAACATGACAGTTTATTATATGATTATTTTGAGCTGATCGACATAAAAGGAGGAAAGTATAGCTTGCCAAAATATTTCAAGTCGTTCTGTAAAAATTTCTGCGAGGTAAGCCAGACTTTGACTCGTTATAGTAGTTTCGTATTAACGTAACACACTCCAGCCAAACAAACCTGTTTCTCGTGCTCTTCGAACGGTGGTGAAATAGATTCACAGTAAAATTTCCTGTCGACTTTTCAGTCGATTTTTCAATAGCGACAAAACCCGCTAGAGACAATTTTTGTAAACAAACAACTCAGACAAACCACAGTCGATCTGGTCATGAAAACATATCATGCGAGGTAAACCAGATTTTGACTCGTTATAATAGTTTCGTAACGTAACATACTCCAGCCGAACAAACCTGTTTCTCGTGCTATTCGAACGATGGTGAAAAGGATTCACAGTAAAATTTCCTGTCGATTTTTCATTAGTGACAGAATCCGCTCGAGACAATTTTATAAACAAACAACTCAGACATACCACAGCGATCTGCATTTGCAATTATGGCATGAAATCATGTGTCAACAAACATATCAGCGAACGCAAAAAAACTCGGAATAAGCTTTTACCTTTGCCAAAACATATGTCATGGTCACACCATACAGCTGTGTTCCTTCTTTTGTGAGCGGAGCGTATATTCGCAAATGTGTCCAGAAATGTCGCTCTAAATGTGAATCTGTGTCGCCTGTTTGCCAGATACTACGGATGTGTCAGCCGGGGCCTGAAGGGGGAGCAGATTTCCACATGCAACCAAAGAATCGGCAACACTCAAAGCCGCCATTAAATAATGCCTTGAATTTCCACGTGCGAGAGAGCCAATTATATTTAGAAAACCCCTCCCTGGAGAGGTAATTTAGCTTCTGACATTCTGTTGCAAAGTTATAACATTAGCACGGAAACCCTTTACTGGAAATCTCTCTGTGCATTCTTTGTGTTAAGTAGATAATAAAAGACAAACTTTCTCACAGGACCTGTACCACGGCGGCTTTTATATGGATAACACTTCATGCTCCTCCCCCCTCAGTAGTTTTTGCCACCTAGAGGGGGAGCATTTTAATGACCTAATGAGATGGGCCGAACGGCGATTCAACTATCGCCCAAACGCCGACATAGAAGCTATTTGCATATTGCAAATAGCTTCAAAAAGCATTTGAAGTCGCACGCGAGAGCACGGCGACCCCGAGAACATGTCAATTTCAGATATTCACGTGCTTCTTTTGTCTTCTGTGATTAGTTTTATTGTTTCGCCGACGTTGCCGTCGTCCTCTCGCGTCCTGTATCTTAAGCTGGTGTTACACTGGTCGATTTGCAACGACGATTTGCAACGCCGATTCGCTTCAAATTCACGCAGCGGTGTTGCAAGTTTTTGAATCGCTTTCAAAAACTTGCAACGCGTTGCAGCACTTCAAACATCGCGAAAAATCGTTCGCAATGGGGTGTTACACCTGAACGATTTTTAGTGCAACATCGTATCGTTGCAAATCGTCGTTGCAAATCGACCAGTGTAACACCACCTTTAAAGTCCCCACGATCGTTTCACGACAGACCTCCTTCTGAGTGTTGTGACTAATACCGAACTCGCCGCTAAGCACTCGTTCACACGCCTCACACGGAGGTCAAGGGATCAAGCCCATCAAGGGCCAAAGGGAATTTTCTACGTGCAGTTGAAGTTCAAAATAAAACATTTTGGGCATATCGAAGCAACGGAGACTGAGTGCCATGAACTGGTTTAAATAAAAAGTACACTTCATTGCAATTAACGACTGATTAAATAACTTAAATGTGGTCTCAGCTTACGCGGGTCTTCACGCGCTTTCTCAAAACATGGCTCAGACACTACACGAGGATACCGCAGAGGAAGCAAAAGAGAAAATTGAAGCGTTCGAGACAAGAACTTCGAGCAGATTCTGTTACGTCCTTTCAGATAAAAACTTCGGCAGGATTGGTGACTGAGTACACTTCAGACTGAAAACTTAAGTACTGGTATTTTAAACCACGGCAAAAGGAAGATCTAAAGATTAGAAGCCCAAGATAGTGAAATTTCCGGTATCATGTCACCATCGTATCACATTACCGCTTGGCATTGATCATATGTCATCGGTGTTTTTTCCAGAGCAGCTTTATATAAAGTAAATTTTAAACGTGTGTTGTTGTATCTAGTATTGAATGGCTTGAGACCTGAAGAACATCCCTGCAGCCAACACTGAGAACCTCACCTCACTTCTACCCTTCCCTCCACCCCCATCCCTCTTCCTCCCCCTATCTCACATTCATACTCATTTTTTCCATGTATTTTTATTGAAAACAATAAAAATAATTCAGCAATAAAGGAAATATTGAAAAAATATTCACTTGTCTCTTGGGTTCATATTACATCAGATCTTGCTAAGAAGCCACATAAGGTACAGTGGAGAGATGAGCAGATCCCATTTTCTGGGGTCCATTCCTAATTCTTGGAGAGAAACTCCACGACAATGTAAATAGTGTTTCTATCAAAAAGCGTGGTCGTTCAAACTGAACACGTACAGTGAACAGGACATTAAATTGTGGCGAACCTCCATTTGAGGCGTGTGAACAAGTGCCCAGCGGCAAGTTCGGCAATATAGTCACAACACTCAAAAGGTCTTTCATGAAACGAGGTTGTCCGTCGAGGTTCAACTGTCTGTCTGTCCGTCCGCCCTTACACTGTGCTTTTCAATTGAACAATATACGATAAGTCGACTTCTGCAACTTACGAGGTAGCGTTGAGCTGTCAGAAGACACCGCCATCATGCATCACATCATGGCTGCCGCGTGACCTGAATGCTAATGAGATTCAGCATGAATATTTAATGAACCTCCTTTTGAAGCGTGTGAACGAGTGCTAACGATTGTGCTAAAGCCGAGCCGGGACCAGTCGCAGATCAATCAATCAATCAATCAATCAATGATCTTTATTTAGACACAATAAAGTTTAAGCGTTATCGCTTGTGGGGTCGTGTGTAAAACTATCTAACTCTAGCTACGTATGTATATGCAAATATCATGAATCTAATCCAATCATGCAAACTTCTGCAACCACCAAAGACTTGCACAGAAGGAAATTTCCTGCAGTCTTGACCCTCACACACTAGGCTGACTGTGCAAAGTGTGATTTGCTTTAATTGTTGCACTTTGGGTTGATGCAAGTCATTTTGTAACCACTAGTGGATATGATCCTGCTTTGCGGGTTGTAACAGACAATAAGGTACAGTGAACACTCTCTAAGATCGACACCATCTGGACTTGGTCTAAGTGTCCGTAAATTCGGCCTCCATCTCATACTGGTATCCGTCTTGAGAGGGTTGACTGTAGCAGCAGCAATTCAGGGAAAAAAACAACGGAACACATGTTTTTCCGTTAAAGACGACACATGAGACCAATAATTTATAATTTATTTTTTATAATTTATATTATCTACTTTTTAGAATTTATAATTTAGTTTTGATAAGAATTATTCTGATGAAAAATAATAAAAAGCGAAAATTGACCTAAATTTGACTTACTTACGTTTCAACACTCAACCCTTCAAGTATGTTTTCACTCTTTCTTCTGTTTGGAGGTTTCAATATCTCTTCAGCAACCTTGCAGTACATAAAATTTATTTATTTATTTATCACTATTCATTGCCAATAGAGCAATAATACACTATTACAATATAAATCTAAAACACAATATAATACAACATAATGTAAAAATTCTTACCTGGCAAATCCCCTTCAAATTGATTCAGGTTGCTTTAAAATATTTTTACTTAATCATATCCAATATCACTATTAACTTTACTGATATGCAACTTTTTTTTTTCACCATTTTCAGATTTCTTGTTGCCATCTTCTGTCTCTCTCTCAAGAAGAAAAATCAGGCTCCTCTCTATGTATTGTTCATCCTCAACCTCCACAACAGTGGATATCTCTTGGTCACTATAAAACAATTAAGAAATGAATGTGTCACACTCAGCGGCCTTGTGGTTTCCTTACGCTACTCTCGTGTTCTCTCAACTTCCCGCATGTTTAGATGAGACTATATTACACGGGAATGCGTTATATATTTCTTTTGTAAAATAATTAGTCAAGTAAAATACATCACATATTGTGTCAGCCTGTAATATAGTCTAATGTTACATGGTTATTTAGGTTAACCTAACCCCTAACCCAACCACACAGATTTCTCAGTTGACATTAGGGCTATCTGTTCATTTAGTATTCTTAATTTTTTTCTTGTTTTTCTTCAGTATTTCCCGCAAATGTATGACCCTGTTCCTCAGCTGCCGGTTTTCATTCTTTAGCTTGATGCAACCAATACAGCCCTTTGTCTGAGTACACTTGCTGAGGTTTCCAATCTAGGGAGAAAATAACACCGACCAGATGGGATAAAACCAAAAGAATGAAACTTACATATAAGACAATAAATAGGCTTAGTTTTTTCTTGTTTGTATCCATTATGAGCATTTCTTGGAAGAAGAGCAAATCATCTGTCATACCAGTACACAAAACATTTATTCCAAGACAGTAGTCTGATTAGTTTAAAGTGAACATAAGCCCAAAAATGATATATTCACAATCTATTCTACATAAAGTAAATAGTTGACTATTAGATTATTTCTGTGTTTCAACATTGCACCTATAAGTTATAGAGGTTTATATTTCGAATATGGTAATGACGTGACATCAAAGGAGTAATTCAATGTTGTTTCTTTCTCTTCGTGATTAGAACTGTTTCCAGATTCATACAAAATATTTGGTAAAATCATTTATACAGAATTCAAATATAAAATGGACGTTGATAAAATGTCAATTATCTCTGCCAACAAGATTTTGTATAATAAATTGTTCCTTCTTTGACGTCACGTCATTACCATATTCAAAATATAAACCTTTATAACTCAAAGGTGCAGTGTTAAAATGCAGACTTATTCTAATAGTCAACATATTTCCGTCATGTAGATTTGATTGTAAAGATATCATTTTTGGGCTTATGTGCACTTTAATACTTATAAGAAAATGTTTTGCTTGCATTATACAGACCATAGTTTGGCCCATCCCCAAAGCAATTTTTCTGCTTTGTTTGCAATTGCCCCAATCATCTATCAGAAATGCTATTCCCAGTTACTGGTTTCCAGTTTCCCTTCCAAGTTTAAACACCGCCCCAATCCTCTTCAGTACACAAATTTGCAAATTTCACTACTTTGTCAGACAAAGGAGAATGCTGATAACCATAACCTTACCAATGAAACATCCTGTATCAGGGAAATACATCTGTATTTATAGTACGTATTCAATATATGGAACAACTGGACAAGCAAATACCTGGCCCTGATGAGCAAATACATTGCCCCAATGAGCAAATATGCAACCTTGAATAATAATTAGCCATAACTTTGCAACTGGATAAACAGTGTTTGGATTATAGTTTAGACTTAGATTTAGGTTTAGGGTTAGGGTTAGGGTTTGGGTTAGGTTAGGGTTAGGATTAGGGTTATGGCAAGAGTTACGCCGTAATTTTCGTATATGTATATGTATTTCTCACTCGCATCAATTCAATTTATGGCTAATTATTATTCAAGGTTGCGTATTTGTTCATTGGGGCAATGTATTTGCTCATCAGGGCCAGGTATTTGCTCATCCGGTTGTGCCTTATAAGGAATACATACTATATATACCAATCGGGAAATATAGGGAAGCAGTCCCCTCGTCCCCACCCCCCCTCCCCTCCCCCCCCCCCCCCCCCCAAAAAAAATATATATATATATGAGGTCTTTTTTGACTGCCATTTTGACAGCTTCACTCCCGTTTTGCTTCAGCTGTAAGTCACTGATAACTTTTAGGTGCAAATGATCTCACAAAATGTCATACCGATGATCTCATAAAAGACATACCAGTTCAGACATTTTGATGCCTACAGCCTCCTGCTCTTCTTGTTGGTCATCTTCCTGTTCAACCATTGGCTGATTTCCCTCCAAATCTCTTTGAGCCATTCTTGGAATCAAACTTGTGCTGGGATTGCAAGATGTTGTTGCAGTGCAATCTACCCTGTTCCCAGAGTCTTTAGTCTGATTGGCAGCACAATATTCCTTGATTGCCGCTTTGATAATCTTGGAAAATAATATGCAAGCAAAGGGAAATCAAAGAATGTTTACGGTTGTGCACATAAATAATTTCACCATCTTACTGCAAACTTCTTTTGGTCTGCAGTGCAAAATATAAAATACAAAATAAAATATATTTCAGACTAAAATTCTTGAAACAATTATATGGCTAATAATATGGAAGTATCCTCCAGGGGGGAGGAGGAGGGGGGACAAATCCCTAAGCCACGATTTCTACCTGTTTCGCTTGGTTTGCAGTCATACGCTTAATTGCATAACGTTATTTATATAGGTTATAACAAGATACTCAGTCCATATTTGTAAAAGAACAAAGAAGTAAATAGAAATATAAACGTTTTACGAGCTGTGCATGAATCTCACCATCCTCCTGCTTCGTTTGGTCAGCGTAGGCTCTGCAGAAGCTCCAGCCTGAATTGTTGGGAAAACGGCGATCCCAACCTCGTCTTTCTTAAGCCTTGGAGTAACTGGCTTATCCTGACCCGGCAACATGGAGTACATTCTCAAAAAGTCTTCTGCGACGAAATGTTTTGAGCAAATTCTCGAGTTCTTGGTCGGTGCCCACTTGGCCCGTTTCAACTTTACGAAGTTGACCCATCTCTTGCGTCTTTTCCGCGCTTGTGGCCGACCATCGTCCGCAAATGGAATTGCGTGAAGTGCAATACCTGCCTCAAGATCTGCAGTGTTGGTACAACCTCCAACAACACATCTATTTGGCATTTTTTGAAAGCCTTTTAGCGAATTATGTACCTCATCGGTATTCGCGCTCTCTTTGGTTGTACTTCATGTATGAGTAGATTTTAGATTATACCGCTGAGTAAAATGTACGGCAGGCTAATTTATGATCGTTGGCAAGGGTAATGCGAATCTCGGGAAAGGGAAGAGCAACGCAGGCCAAGTCTGTTGCTGCAAAACAGCTCTGAACTGTTGCTTTAAATCACGCAACGTCACATGTTTATTCAAGCACGTCTTTTCCGATTTTTGGAGTCGCCTCTAGTCTGGTACGGGTATCTATTTTCACCATTTTGTCTGGAACAGGTCGCAAAACTGCCTTTCTTTTACTCTGGAACAGGGTCAGGGTCACAGGGACTCATTATTTCATTTGTCGTAAAAACTTTCCCCAAGAAAACATGATGTCGCCCGACTTCGACGTTAAATAGTACGAACCAAACAAAAATACAGAAAATCGGAGACACTTTCACATCCATATATCTGAAGTAAAAAAATACTATGGGCGCCGTAGTCCGAAAATCTGTGATGACTTGGAACTCGCCATTTGGGGCCCATGTTAGTTTGCATAACAACCTCTAAACCCGGCGTACGCTTAAAATTCTGGAAAACAAAGGTATATTCCTGAATGTGTTTAGTTTACTTGTATTAAATGCACGCTATCACAGTTTTACCGCCAGCATGTCACGAACGTCTTGCAAAGTTAAAAATAACACAATTTAACGGAACTCGAGGTAAAATGCTTTCAAACTGCCAGGCTGACAGCGGCAGTACGATAAATGTTAAAATATCGCAGTCTCGACAGAGTTTGTTCATTCTAACATACGCACAGCTGTTGTTCAAAACTCGATTAGACTATCAGGGTTAACTTGCCTTTCTCTCGACATCTTGGCCAAAAAAAAATTGGAGGGTTTTGATCAACAGCCAATAAGCCATTTTCACGCTCATGCGCACTTATTGAGGCTAAGATATTGGCCGGCCACTTAGCAATCAAACGTGGCGCGCAGAGTAGAGAATCGTTTATTGGTCACAATGCAATAAGCCATTTTCACAATCTTGGGCAGTAGCAAATAGCACTTTTTACTGCCCACAAATACGAGTTTCTGTCAAGTAAATCTCTCTGCTGCGCTTGGTTTTGTGTCTATATAATTGCATTAGAACCATAGAATAAGTTCTACACTCTGCCCGCCACGTTCTTTCGACTGGTGGCCCGCCAGAAAATCTGTACTTTGCCAAGTGACGCATGATTGTGAAAGTGGCTTATAGACCAGTTTCTTAAGGCTACGCGCGCGTCCTTGCTTGACGGACCAAGACTTTCAACTTCCCGTCAAGCTTGAATGCGCTTGAAAAACTAGACTATAGGTCATTTCGGAGATGTTTTCTTTTTTTTTTTTTTTTTTTACATATGCATGAGAGTCTGAGTGCATGAGAGCCTGAAAGAAAACACTAAATCGACGGCAAAAAAGGAAAATAACACTCTTAGGCCGAATGAAACTAATTTTCTTCTGAAACAAGTTGGATGGAAATGCATTGCCAATTGCTTTCATCATTCGGGTGACATGAAACGCCAGATCGAGGAGTTGGCGCGTAAAGGACTGCAGATTTTATCGTGGTTTGAAAAACTGGAACCAGGTGGGGTGGTGTTTCAGTTCACTTGTCAGATCTACAGTTGCCTAGGGCGACACTTCGCCTCCCTTAGCGTGTTTTTGCATCGACTGCAGCGCTTTCTCTCTCAGCTTTCTCTCCAGTTTTTCTGTCTCGTCCTCTTCAGCGCTGCCCTCCTACAAACAAAAACAGATTAGCGCAGCGGACGTACACGTCTGAGCATGTGAGTGACGTCTACCAACGTACTATTGAAAAAAAAAAAGGGACTGGAACCGAGTGATTAAAATTTAACTCTCCGCATGTTACGGCGACGACAACGCGAGGAAAAGGAAGAAAATGTCTCTATATTCCTTCCATTTTTGCTAGGTTCTATTGCGTTCATGATCTCTTCCTGAGAAGAACGACAGTCTTAAGTTTCGATATGTCGTTTACATTCTGACAACCTCATTAAACACGACGACCTCAAGTCAGTTCAATTTCACATAAGTACGTACGCCTCTTGTCTTCAGCAATTATTTCATTGTTTCACCGAGATTGCTGTTGTCGTCCTCGGCTTCTTGCTTAAGCTGTCTATTGACCAGTTCAGAATAGACCCCTTTACGGTACTGAGTGCATGATGGGTTATCAGGACAAATAAACTGCATATACATTCGTTTCTGATCGGGGGAACTTCGGAGCACTTTAAATTGTCATTTGCAAGCTTTCAGTGGTTCCAGATTGTGAGCGATTTCACTATTAAACCAAGACTTCTCGCACACGTCGCCGCCATGTTTCTTTGTTCTTGCCCTGATTACCCATCATGCATTCAAATCCGTGAAGGGGTCTCTTGGATGAAGGAATCGGCCATGTTTGCATTCGGTCTAGGAAAGCAAGTGCGACAACAGAAAGGAAGTGCTCACCTCGGCGGATTTCTCCTTACTCTTCTTGCTCTTCCTGTGCTTGCGTTTGTGTTTGGACGCGTGTTTCTTGTGTTTTTTATGCTTCTTCTTTTTCTCTTCCCTTTGCTCCCCCTCGTCACCAGACCCTCCCTGCAAACGTAAACGAATTTTAAAAGATACGGTCGATAGAACGCACGATCTCATTGGTTCCGCCGCAAGCAATAGAGCCGTTTTCGTATGACTGTCGAAAGTACTCGTGTGATTGCTTTTCTTTTGCGTTTGCTACACTTTCCGATTGGGCCTAACAAGTTTAGCAACATTCTTGGCCAATCAAATGCTAAAGCAAAACCTGGTTGCGATATTCTTACGCAAGAAAGCAAGTGGTAATAGCGTGTTCTCGCGCTGCTGATTGGTTAAAAAAAGCAATCGCAATTACTTGTTCTTGGCTGTAGTTTTGCTCCAACTTCTAATTTAGACCGACGTTTTTTTTTTGCTGTTATTGATGTTGTTGTTGTTGTTGTTGTTGTTTTTTTTTTTGCTCGTCTCTTTGGTTTGCGACAGTCATCCGAAAAGCGCACTATAACTTCACTGTTCACGTGCACTTAAACCTGGTACTTGATTTGTTTTCGCTTTTATCTGTGAAGTTACGGTTTGTCTTATCTTATAAAAGAAACGCTATGCTGACTTACTTCGGAATATGGTATTTGCAGGATCTGGTCACATGACCCAATATTACCATGAAACTGATACTTCGTTTCTTCAGGCTTTATCAGTGCCAGAAACGTAAAGGGCATCGCAAAATATGTATCCATATCATATATACATCACTTTTGGCAGCACTCGAACGTTCAGAAATATTAAGAAGATTTATATGGAAAAAGTTGCTGGCTAGCATGACATTACCAGCCAGAAACTTTTCCAATATAAATCTTCTTAAAAATTCTGAACTTTGAAGTGTCGGCAAATTTCATGCTTTAATTCTATGAACTTGAAGTTTTGCATGTCTACATAATTTTCATATTTTTTTATGTGACTAGATCCTGCGAAGAGTCAATTTGTAATAACACCAGGGCAAAACGTTCACCAACTTTGCCATCCCTTTATTGTGTGTCTTGCTTTTCGCAAGGGGAGAACAAAACATCAGTAAAAAGAGTTACCTTGGGGGGAGGTGACCGACTTTCCGATCTCCTCCCTTCTTCCATCGCGTCGCTGTGTACCGAGGAACTCCGCCGGGTAGGGGCGCTTCTCAATGGGGGCTCTCGTGGGCTCTCCTCCTCAGGGGACTTCCTGGGGACCTTACGCTTCGAGCGCTCTTGATCCGGGGACGTCGAAGCGCTCCTCTTGGTAGGCTGGGTCGGCCGCTTGTGCTCGGGTGAAAATGTCTTTCTTTTGACACTCTGAGCCTTGGCTTTTCGCTCTGGTGTCGGTGAACGTGACGGGCTTCGTTGCGTGAGCGTTTTCTGTTTAGCTGGTGACGGGGATGGTGAGCGAGATTGTTTTGAGCCGCGGGACTTTGCTTTGCGCTGAAGTTCTGGTGAGGAGTGAGAGCTGGAGGAATCACGGGCATCTCGACGTCTGATTGGACAAACAAAAACAGCGAATTAAAAGAGAACCGCTTTCGTGAAACCTCCCGCAAGCGACCTGACATGTCTGAAGACAAGGAACGAAAGTACTTCGTTAGGGCTGCCTGAAACCCTGGAAAAAACCGACTCGCACGTCAACGCACATAGGCCAATTTCGCAATCACGTTCGCGATTGCTGCGTATTGATGAACAACACGATGATAAAACTCGGCGGGCAGAATGACGAACTTGCGCAGGAACAAAACCAAGCTCGGCAGATATTTACTTGACAGACAATCCTTGTGATACGGCTAGTAAAAAGTACTATTTGACATGCGATTGTGAAAGTGGCCTATTTGCAAAATCAAACTTCGCGTACGGACTTGCGACAGATGGCCAACCGGACAAATTTGGACCGCAAGTTCACGCAAGTCGCAGGAAAACTAATAAAGGGGCCCTTTCAACCACAGTCCTTCACGTGCCGAAATCCTTGATCCTCCAAATTTATAGGGCTCCCCTAAAGTCGAAAGATGAATTAGCAATCCATTTCTATCCGATTCGCTTGAGAAATATACTGTTTCTTTAGGCCTAAAAGTGCTACTTACCTATTTTAACTTTGCACCTTTACGCTTTTTCATGTTGGAAACCAAATTCAGCATTGGATTTTTTACACATTTAAAATTTAAACACGAACACTCAACTTGATCAAAAGGCCCATTTAAGTTTGATCAACGTGGCAAAAGCTGATGCGATCAGTTTGCGTTGCCTTGCGTTGGGAGCCAGCAAACGGTGAAAAACTTGCATCGGCTTACGTGAAAATTTGGGCTTGACCAAAGTCAAGGTAAGTCAAGCCAAGTCCTGTATGAACTAGTTATGTTCCGCGTTGGCCACCCAACTAGCATCCAATGGTTTAATAACGAAATAGAAACCAAAAGCAAAGGTATCAAAGGTAACAAAATCTGCATTACTATATATCAGCAACTAATCTGCCTATTAATCACATCATTGTACAGTATGTTCACATACTTAGCCTCGGCGGGGGATTCCGCTGACCGGGAACGGCGCATGCCTCCCTTCCTCTTGTCTTGGCGTTTTTCTGAAGGTGAACGCGACTTCCTTCTTGCCGATTTCTGTTTTACCGGGGGTTCTGGGGAAGACGAAGGCGACCGACGAGAGGCCAGAGGCCTCGGCTTCGACTCGTGCTTCCGGCTCGACCTCGGCGGTGACTCGGGAGAGGAAGATTTCTGACGTCCTCTGCGACTTCTACCTTTCGGCGATAAATCGGGATGCCGACGATCGCGCGAGAGCTTCCGAGGAGGCGAGGAATCTCTTCGGGTGTCTCTCCGACGCACTGGGGACGTTTCGGAGCGGCGGCGATTGCGTTTTCCTGGGGGAGGAGAGAGAGAGTGTGAAGACTCTCTGGCTCGTCTTCTCGGGGGAGAAGGGCTTCGCGAAAACCGCCGTCTTCTCCTGGAAGGGGACGGGCTGCGTGAATCTTGACGGCGCCTGCGGGCGGGCGGGGGTGACCGTGAGTCCCTCCTCCACTGTCGCCGAGGAGACGACCTTCGTGGCTTCCTGTCTCGCGGAGATTCACTGCGACCTCGTCTGTGTTCCTTAGGCGACGCTGACCTCTTCTTTCTGATGACTGCAGGCTCCGAGTCCGAGGAGGACGACGATGACGAATCGCGTTTGCGGTAGCGGCGACTGGTGGTTTTCTTCGACTTTGGCAGTGGGGGTGATTTACTGGCTCTCTTCTCCTCCTTCACTGAGGGAGATTTCTCTGCCTCCTGTTTTTTAAGCGACGACCGATGGTGTGAAGGAGGGGGTGAATGGGGGTTGGGTCTTGTGGCTGGCGGGGGTTTCACCTCTTCTTTCTTCTCCTTTTGCGGTTCTTTCTTGGGCGACGGTGATCTGGAAGACTGAGAGCTGCGGCTTCCTGAACGTGAAGATGCGGAGAGCGAGTTGGAGCGGGAACGCCGCCGGGTTCGCTGCGCCCGACGCGGAGAGGGCGAGCGCCGGGATTTCTTGGGTGAAGGCGAATATGAAGGCGACCTGAGAAAGAACGGGCAGAGAAGTGTGAGGCAAGAACATGGGCCCATGTTGACCGACGAATCTATGCAGAAGTGACGTCATACCAACCACGGTGGTGTTAAGTGACGTCATATCCACATTTTACGTGAAACAAAAGTTGCACGAGGTATCAGTATGGGCCCTTGGCTAAATGCAGAAATGACGTCACATCATTCAGTGTGGCGCTTTCGTATTTTCAACCATAAAAACGGCATAGCCATCGTACACGTACCCTCCCTCCCCTTTAGACAGGCCGCTAATTTTGTAACGTTCCCTCTCTTCGAGAAATTCGAAGCTCACTTAATAAAGATGCTCAGTCTGCGCAGCTACTTCCCAAGCTTTTGGGATTGTCTCGAAGCTCAACTTTTGCGTTTGCCCAATATTACACCGCGTACTAGGAAAGCAAGTGATGCAAGGCTACTGAAATTTTGAGACCTGCCAATACTCTTGTCCTGTATCCCTACGATTGGGGAGAAAAGTGATGTTTAAAAGGTCACGATTCAAATCTTCTCTCTTAATTTTCTCACCAGATTTACATCACACAAATTTGCTTTTGATAGCTTGCTCAGACGAAAGCTATTCTCACTACATCACACACACACTTTCTTCTTTAATGGTTGGGAGAATCTGTATTTATGTAACGTCAAGCTTGGGAGTGAAAAAACTAACTCACCTCCGTCTCGGAGAGCGACGTCTCCTTGGGGACGGTGAGCGTCTAGCGGGGCGTCTGTACGGTGATCGCCTACCGCCATGGAATGTACGCCGTCGCCGAGGCGAGAACGATCGAGATCGTCTTCGTCTGCCGCGTGGACTGCGGGATTTGGAGCGAGAGTAGGACCGAGACCTCGAGCGAGAGTTGGATGAATATGATCGACTGCGCTTGCGCCGTTTCTCACGTGATAGTTGTCTGCCACGTGATCTTGATCGCGACCTTGACCCTGATGACGACCGTGAGCGACTTCTGAAAAGGAACACATTTGTAACTTGTTATGGGACTCTGATGACACCGCGGAACGTTCTTGACGTCACTTTCGTTAGTCAGCGTTCATCGCCATGACTATCTAACTTCGATTTAAAATTTCACATTGTGTACAAGCGTCGTTTTTCTTGTGTTATAGAAAGTGCACTGAACTTATAGTTACGTATCGAGTCTAAGCATTGAGTTTCTTGGCTAAGTCTTGAGGTTTTACGAACTTTACATTTAACTACAAAATCTGCACCTCGGCGAAGCGCCTCGTGAGTCCACAACATTTTGACCATGTGATGACGTAAATCGTGGTAAATAAGAGTCCACACCACGGCAAACCAGTGGACATTTATTAAATATACCGTTAACATATTTTATAAAACAAAAGTTGTATAACGAGCGCTCTGATTGGTTACCCGTGTTTGCATGAGGCTATGTAACATGGAAGGTGTGTTATATTGCTGTGAGGTTGCGCAATGGGACAAAGTTTTGGACTGCTCGATTTTAGTGAAGTTCCCGATTGTTCATTTGACCTGAGTTTACTAGAAAAACAAGAAATTATAAGCCTCCAGCAAAGAAACGGCAACGGCGGTTGTGGCAAAAGGAATGATTGATGAAAGATTATTTAGCGCTGGGCAGAAACAGTTCGCTAACATTTGAGTTTCTTTGAAATAACAGCGGAAAGGATAAGTCCACTGAATTGTTAAAATGAGCAACAGGTAACTTACAGTGAACAATGAAAACCGAACGATAACTTGTACAGAGCATTTGAACAATCAGTTGTAATCTCGCTTGCTCGTGACCCACTAAATACAATTCACTGATGAATGCGGTACCATTTAATACGTTTAATACGTTTAATACGACACCACAAACGCGAATAAATACAGTAAGTATCGGTTCATCAAAACTCAGTCCCATTCATGAATACGTGTAAACAAAAAACGTAAATTAATTACAAAGTACATACGTGATTACGGCACTGCAAAACATTCATCCGTTCAACTCAGTCCGGCGAAGAATCGACGTGATTTCTTAAAGATCTTGTGAAAGGTCATCTACTTTTACCACACCAAAATCAGTTCTGGACGCGACGTGGGCAAGTGGAGCAGAAAGTAATCATAGCAAAGTAGCTTCCCAAACGTTGCGTTTACATTTAGTGCAGTTCACATCGCTCACTTCAATCGGCACAGCAGAAACTTCACTAGCTGCTCAGCCAGTTTAAGACAGCTCTTCTCTGGATACTACGGAAGCGCCAACCGAGCAGAGGGAAGTTCAGTTTGAGTCATTGATGGAATGACTTTTGATTATTCATTTCTACAGCATTCGTAAGTTCGTAGTTTGAAGATTTGAAAACTTTGTCTCGTCCGCTCGGCACAACGATCTGTGATTGGTTTCAGTTTGTGTGTTGTGAATCTCGACTTTGATCACGTAAAACGGTTGTTTTTGCGGTAGTATTGCTGTCGTTTATTTTATAAAAGAAACATAAAACGCTTGCCGTGTTTACATAGCCTGATGCAAACACTCGAGTGAGTTTGGGGAACTCGAAAGTTTGTGTAAACCCGAGCCGCTTCTTAAATATTAGCAAATAGGGTTCTTTTAAATGTAGTCTATCTATCGTTTGTAATTAGCAATAGTTAGTAGGCTATCACAGATGTAAAGCTACCTTGTAGAGAAGCTGTGATTAAACCGTTATTATTATTATTATTATTATTATTATTATTATTATTATTATTATTATTATTATTATTATTATTATTATTATTAAACGAGTCGGACGGAAAAGGATTGCCATTTTAGAATCGTTTACGGTTTAGGACTTTGTTAGTACATATAAGGTCTGATCCTGGTGTGTACGCATTGTAGTCACTGCTGAGAAAGGAAGACATATTTGGGACAACTTACCTTGCCTTTTTCTCTGCTTCATCTGAAAATAGAAAGAGAAAATGAAATGATGTGGGTCCAATATCAAAAGTATAAATATGTTTAATTAAAAAACGGCTGCATTCGCTTAAAACCGTTTCCTGTGGGATAGTTATTATTTTCGGATCACTCTGATATCAATTCAAGATCGCTTTCAGATGAAGAGATCGAACAAACCGAACTTAATCTCGAAGTCACAGTCATTTCCTTACCAAATGATACTCGTGTGCTAGTACAAGATGACGCCACAGAGCAGAACCGCGAACAGGAAAGTTCGTTTGTGTAATGGCAAAAGTTCTTCCAGTCTTCGGTAGTTTAGGTGACGTAGATTCGATTTTATAGTCACAAAATTGATCGCAGTAGCACTTTGAAGTTACAGCGGTTCTACCATGTATTGATTTTATAAAAATGAAAAAAGCAACAAAAACACTTAGCCATGCAAAACGCAAACCATCTTCATAAAAGCCGAACCTCGCCCTCGCCAAAAATAAATAAACATATAAAGAATAAGCCCATTAAAAGTCCTTTTGAAAAAATGTAAGCACAGGGTTTATTTACGGAATAATTATCAACGGTAGAAGACAATAACTACATCTACAAACCTTTCTCTTCCCTCTGCATCTCCTTTTGGACTTCCTTCATCTGAAAACAAACAAATAGAACTCTTGAGTTCACTTTCAGCATTCCTGAAGCTTACAGAAAATAATGTTTCTCTTGTAACAATGTAATAAAATGGAGTAAGAGGCGACTTCCTAACAATAATTTAAAGTGCTGAAACTTGCAGCAGCTTTCATATGTTATATAAGAATAACCCATGAGTAAACAACTTCAATTTTCTCCTCTAGCTCTCCATCATACACTAAGGAGAACATTCATAAAATGGTTGGTATAATTTGTAATATGAGCTCAAGAGAAAAGGGTTAAACTATCATGGTCCTAAAACTACAACTCTCACTATAGCTAGAATTGCCACTGTAAGTCTTTTTCTACTAACAGTAATAGTTCGTTTTTGAAATACTCGTTAAAATGGGGTTATTACACGGGAAGGAGTGCAATACGGCGGAGTATTTCTTACAAATCAGTTTCATTTTTCAAGCCTGCTGCAGGTCTGCTTCAGGCTTCATGTGCAAACAACTATTTACATGTAAATGTCAAGTACAAGGTATTGCTGAGCAGAATCTCAAGTCAACTACAGAGCATTTTCCAATTCAGTGTTGCTATCTCTTTTCAAATCTTGCAAAAGAGTTGTCATAATTGACCACTTTAGTGGCCTCAAGGACTTTTCTGTTGCATTTTCTACCTATGAGCATTATTGATTAAAGCATGCCCATCACTGACTATTCATTACAAGAGGGCAAAGGACCCAATAAATTAAAAGACGATATTGTTGGATTTTAGCATAAAAATGATTACTGGCATACAGTTTATTAAAGCAAATCTCAAATAGAAATATACAGTACATGTAGCCTTTAGAATATCAGTGTGCCACATTTCCTTCTTTAGTATTCTTTTAAAAATTAGTGAAAATTAGTGCAACCATAACTGTGTTGACGACTTGACCCAATATTCACATAATACTGCCGTAAAAGGTATACAGTAATCTATGGAAGAAGTTGATGTCAGTGTTCTGTGACTTGTTGAGGTTTGTTAAAATATGTGTCCAAAATCAAATTTTAGGTTACAGGTAGGAGGTATAGTGTGTTAAATGTCACAGAGAAAAAATATTCTTGAAAGC
This sequence comes from Plumapathes pennacea, assembly GCA_964036295.1. Lineage (NCBI taxonomy): Eukaryota > Metazoa > Cnidaria > Anthozoa > Antipatharia > Myriopathidae > Plumapathes > Plumapathes pennacea. Next base: position 11,361,610 of record OZ038462.1, read on the forward strand.
AAGTGGGATATATTGGCAGTATTGTACTTTCCGGTGTACACCAATGAGTTAAGTTGACTTTGTGTACGAGTCAACCCCAATTTTTTTTTTTAAAGAAAACATGTGATTTTTACCCAGACTCTCTGCATAAGTCAACCCTGAAGTATACAGAAGTCTATACCAGACACAAATTGTACACTTATAGTACCTTGATCGCTGCTTTTGCGGCAGTTCTATCTGCTTCTTCTGGCTTTTCCTCAGCCTCTAACAGCTCCCTCACAAGCCGACAAATGAACTTGGCAAGTTTTTCATCTCCTGCCTCAATCAGGTGAAGATAATCTGTGAAGTACAGAGACTGATTCAACTTGCCACCTCTCAGTACCCAATCTCTCTCCGGCCTCAAGAAGAACACCATCTCGTCCTGAAATTCATCAGTGAAATTTATCTGCTCTGCTAGGTAATCATTCACCTCAGCAATCTTCTCGCGGCGCTCACTGGGGTGTAAATCACGAGGAAGTAACCCTACAACAATGACACTGCTCTTGGGTACCTTCTTGCGGATAAAATCAACAATGGCAAGAAGGCCCTCTGAAATCTCACTGGCATAGTTCTTGTCAATGTTGTTGGTACCACAGTGAACTACAATGACCTTGGGAGATCCCTCTAGTGCTCCATTTTGAAGCCGCCACAACACATGTTGGGTCTTGTCCCCACCGAGCCCAAAATCAACTGCTTTGAGTGGGGCACAGTACTTATGCCACACTCTTGGATACCGTGCAAGGCCATGTATAATAGAGTCACCCACAAAGACAACGCTATTACAACTTCTAATGAGTACACAGTGCTGCTCATGTTCATCAATCCAACCGGGTTTGTTTCTGTCAGCTGGTCTCGCTGCTATTGATAGTGGGAGGTGACGTCGGCGACGAGGTGTTCGGATGCGCTTCATGGAGGTGACAACTGACTTGACAGTTTTAGATGGCGTTTCCTCATTAGTAAGAGCACCTTCTTCCTCTTTATCGGAATCTCCATCTGATTTCCTGGAATCCTTTCCAGGCTGTGAGGGCAAAAGTAATAAATTTCTAAGAAAATAGCACAACCAGAATAAAAAGATATGAACTGAAGTTACTATTGGTAAATGGTAATGTATACCAGAAGTTCAACAAAATAATGCTAAGACTTATAAAGTGATAAGGTTACATTATCTTACCTTGGTGTACAGTGGACAAGCTTTGAGGATGCTCCTTTAAGTTATTTACAGTCTATTTAGCTGCACTGGGGCAGTTACAGTACATCTTGGTCTGTACATTCATAGTCATATGCTGCCATTACTATTTTGTTGATGGTGTACAACACCTTACTGCACAGAGTTAATACAGTTGACAGAGATCAGTGTGATGCTAAAATGCCATGAAAACCCATAGCATATTCAACATCTCTGGCAGTTCAAACAAAAATATTGCACCAAAATAGTATAATATAAATTATTTTGTACAAGGGGTTAGTCAGGGCTCAAGATTGACTTTTGTGCTCAGTTGTCCAAGGGACAACCACAAATGAAGCCATGTTTTAGTTGCTCCATCCAATCTACTGGTGCCCCAAATTGTGTTGAACAGTACTGTAGCATCATCACACAGCACTAGAATTGCATTATTTTTCTCAAAGCCATAAATAATGGAGGATAACATTGCCAGAAGTCATGCATAGAGATTATGCGTGAGGTTACCACACTCTCAGTATATCTCCCCCCACAAAACTCCAATGTTCAGGACATAATTCTCCTAGCCTTGCCTTAATGTTTGAATAAATATTATGTTAGGAGAGACCATGTCTAAAAGATCCCCTGATATTTCCTCCATGCTGGACAAATCCATATTACCGAGACAATTGTCAAAACAAGGCCCAGTGCAAAACTTTTTGTTAGAATCAAACTTATTTTCATCTAAAGGGTTTTGCACAAGGCTTCACTACAAAACAGAGGCAGAAACAATCTCAGAAATGGCCTGATTATTCTTGGGGATATGGATATATGAATTGCAACACTTTAAAGGGACCCCTGAAGGAACAGAGTAATTCGAATTGACCCTAAACCAAAGTATTTACGACACTAATCATAAAGGCATACAGTAATGCCGTGTTTACACAAGAGACATTTACCGCAGTAAAAAAATTACCACAATAAATTTGCATTTACCATGCCTTGCAAGACAGTAAATTGGCATTTATTATGGTAAATTTTCTACTGAACTACACTTACGGTACCAAGGTTTTGTAAATTGTCAACACGTGTGGTACGTTTACTGCAGTAAAGTAAATTCTTTTTTTACAATAACACATCAGTTTCTCGCTTTGTGATTCACTAATTTTCATCATCAATAAGAGGACAGACACGTAAAATCGAGTGCTGACAACAGTGATTGGACGAAGAAGGTGAATTCAGCTTCAATTTTACCTCAATTCTTGCAAAAAGCGACATTCGGCAATTGAAGTAGAGATCCAGAAGTGTTCAGAGGCAAATTTCCTTGAGCTTTGACTTGAAATTGTCGAGAAAACTGCAGCAGAAAAGCATCTAGTTTCATTTCTTTCCAACTTCTTTGACAGAATTTTATTTTGCACATGCGAAATGCTCACACTAAACCGTCACTTGGCAAAGCATCTCGTGGATTCACATCTTTTTGACAATGTTATGACACGTTTCATCATCAATAAGAGGACAGACACATAAAAAAACTGACGCCAATTTGTTAAACTGAGGTAAATATGTCTCTTGTAAACACAGCATAAAAAACACTTTCAACCAACTACAATTCAAGGGTTATTTAACATTTACATTACCAGTATATTACATTTACTCATTTAATACACACAATATTACAAAAGGAGAAAGGCCAAAGCCAGAGGCTTGAAAAGCTCATATAGTAATTTGGGCTTTGTTTGTCTGTGTGCTCAGACTGCAAAACCAAGTTGCAAAGAATTGGAAAGCATTTTGCAAACGCAAAACCAACAGAATGACTGAATGTACACAGTGCAATCATTACTTTACATTCACAAACTGCTCTGACTATAAGTTACAGGATTTGTTCTATCATGTAGATTTATCCCAAGTAAGTTATGATTGGGGGGGGGGGGGGGGGGGGGGGGGGGCACTCCCATATATGGGCTATACGGGGATGTGCCGCTCAAAACCGGGTATACTTTTCGCCTCTCTGACTCTGGAACAGGATATACAAATCACTGTTTCTCTCTGGAACAGGGTATATTTTCATTCAGTCTGGCTCTGGAACAAGGTCAATATTTTTTCCTGCCAGAGTCCTTCATGATTTATAGTCCAGTCTGCCTCTGCAAAGCAGCTCTGAACTGTTGCTTTAAATCATGCAACGCCACATTATTCAAGCATGCCATTTCCAACTTGTGGAGTCGCCTCTAGTCTGGAACTGGGTATCTATTTATCACCATTTTGTCTGGAACAGGGTTGCAAAATTGCCTTTCTTTACTCTGGAACAGGGTCAGGGTCACAGGGACTCAGCAGCACATCCCCATACTAAATTTAAGGGAGGTCCCCCCAGGGTTATAATGTAGTGGAGATTGCACAAGCAACCCTGAAATTTCCCAAGACAACACCAAACAAAGATCATACAGTGTGTAAGATATCAAACTGTTCTTTGAAGTCAACTCACCGGGGCATTCTCAGCAAGGGTGGCTGCTACTGCTTCTGCTGCTTTCTTTACTTGGGCTTCTATTGGTTCTGTGGGGTGTGTGTCGCCATCTGCGGTGCTGTCTGGTTCCGGCTGCTGCAATTCACCCTGATGTTTCTGGAGGTTTGCTTGGATTCTCTCTTGCTCTAACTGAGAAGTGAAATCACTTCAAGTTAAAATAATTGGTTCACAATGCATACATGTGTCTACTGTGAGGCACTTGAATGACAAGTCTTCTCACTAACTTTGTATTTTGTTTGTTTCTTGTGTTTAGGGAAAGAACAGTTCTAAATCCTAGAACACAAGCAATATGCACCAGTACCTTCCTTTGTTTGATTTCTTCCTTCTTCTTCTCCAGAAAGGCCGATGGAATCCCACCAATATTCTCCTGTGCACTTAGCAGCAGCTCCCACAGTTCTTTCATGAACTCTCGGGCATTCTTCGCTTGCAAAAAGCCAGTGATGTTTATTTGCATCATTTTAGGATCAGGGCTCTGCAAAATGGGCAACAGATGTTTTAATCAATAATTTACAATACTATGGCTCTTGCTGAATTATTATCAATGCTGTTTGTCCAGTTTGGTTGTCTGGGTGAGAGTACTCTTCAAAAAGGCTTGTTGGTGACTGATGTTTTAACCACATACTGTACACTAAGCTGAAGTCATCTTTTTAGAGTAAAGTGAAGAATAGTGTTGTCAGCAATATTGCTAGGTTAAATTGCTGTGATTGGTCAGTTTGGTCAAAGCTATTGTTCCATGATCAGTGGTGGTCTACGTGTTTTAAAAATAACACTGTAGAGGGTGATTACATGAGACCAGTACAAACTCAGACCAGTAGGTCAACTTCGCCAGGGTTGTTGCTAAGCACCGGCTGCTGCCGAATTTCGCCAGCTGAGAAACACCACATTGTCGGCTGAAACTTGGCCAATGATTGCCCAATAAAGGAGTTGAGGAGTTTTGAACATACAGTACACAGTTTTAACCTTGATATCAAAAGTTATTGTCTAAACAGAAAATAATGTTAAATTATTACAAACCGCAAAATCACAATTAAAGTAATTATTTTGAGCACTGCAGCATTTCTTGCTTCAATGTCCACAATTTTGTAAATTCGAAGCTTAGTCACCACACATTTAAGGTATTTGCAAATTACTGGGCACAAGACCAGCTATCTTGCCTTGTTCTGACACTGTTTCCAAGAGGGATTTGAAGGGGGAAGCTTGACCACTATACACAGTTGAGTTCCATATGAAATGGCAAATGGGCAAGTATTTGCCTACACTACATGTGTAGTTTTACTTTTTGTAGCACTGATTCTCATTCATAAAAGGGGGGCCCCAGATTGCACTAGAGTGTACCACTTAGCAGATTGGTCAGGAGACAAAGAAAACAATGGAACATCTCAGACAGTCTCCCACATTGTCTCGCCTCTATATGTTCTCATGCCTGCAGCACGCTTTCACGTTCATTTAGCTCTGTACAGACGAGCAAACAGTGATATATAAACTTACTAAATTGCAAGAAATAAATATTAGAGTTTTGGCTGAAAACATGGTTGTTAATGAGGAATTTTTGCACACACACAGCAAGATTTATGGACCCATGAAAGATCTCAAACAAGGTGTAGGTATCAAACTACCCAAACTGAAATAATATGCAGCTGATAAATGGAGTCAAAACATGAATATTTTGGAAGGGAATAGATGGGTGAAAATGCACATGCCTAAGATAAAACTTTGATGTGCTACCTGTTACCAGCTGTCACAGAATACAATAGGAGCTGTCGGTGCATGACTAACAAGCGCACACATGCCGCATGGCACATGGATTTCAGTTGTACTCTCGTTTCCATCAAATGGATGACTGTTTTGTCATGTTCGGCTTGTCTACAAGGATTTCAGCATACACAAATTTTACCACAAAACCCAATATACTGCATACCAAATGCACTCTCATCAGCAAACTGTGTTCAGAAGACTTTTTCTGCATAAAATACAGTATGCAGGTTTTCTGCATAAGTGCTACCTCTGATCCACCACAACCAAGGATAATGTAGAAAAACAGGGAGAGTTGCTTAAAGCTGCAGCAGAAGAATCAACCGTTTTTCTTCACTTATATGTTGTACTGGTTCTAGGAGACTCCATACTGGAAAAAATATTTCCTACAGGTACACTGTACCGGCTGATCATGAGTCTAGCAGAATCTCTGATAATGAGTTAATTTTGAACCCTGGCTACAAGCCTCCTTTGCACGGTCTCCATGTATATCTGGGGGTTGTGTCTGCAATGATGGGAGTAAGCATCATTTCGCTATCAAATTGACCTCATTTCAGCGAATTGGGCAACACTTTCTGGACTTTCTGGAGCAGAACCAACATGAATGAGTCTCATGCAGTGACTCTGTGCAGATCTGAGTTTTAACTGGCCTCATGTAATCACCAACTAACAGATTCAACAAAACTACTACTGCTGCTTTTCATGCACTAATGCTTCATGCAAAATTCTGAGTATCTCGAGCAATGGTATGAAGTTTTTTGAGTCTCATACTGTAAAATTCTTATGCTTTTCATGTACAGTATACTCACAGATTTGTTTAACGTATTAACATTTTTATGTAAGAAGCATACTGTATTAACGTGTGCCCTATTACTGATACTGAATGACATTCGTTACTCCTTGACTTGACTTGGCTACTAGCTGAAATATTTTTACCGTGTATAAATAAAGATACTTTACTTTACGTTTTTACTTGTCCTTGACTCTTTCAAGAACAATACTTTCAAGAAGCAGGAGAACAGTATGGTTTGAAAGGTCTGAACGTCCAAGCAACAAGTAGACTTCAAGTTTCTTTCCCATTTAGAATACAAACAAACACGGGCGAAGAGATATTGAACATATACAACAGAACATATAGAACAGATACCTTTTCCGACTCAAGCATGTTGAAAATAAACTGTAGAACCACATCGTCTTCAAAACCAAGAATTTCCATTATGCGTTTTGTAATCCATGGTTTGACTACATCTAAGTTGACTTTGTCCATTTCCACCTAAGAAGAAGGGAGATAAATGTTACACAACCAATACCAAATCAGAAAAGACCTTTTGATATGCAATTACAACTGACCTTTTGATTCAGAAGGCTTGAAAATCTCATGGACTTCAAAAGCTTCTTCTGCTTATCAAGGAAGCGATTGTCCTGCTCCGCGCTTGTACCCTGGTAAATAAAAGCAGGGGCTTAGCTAGCTTTCTAAATCGAGGAAGTGAACAAAGAACTGCTGATAAAACGACTTTACCCTGAAGAAACCCGCATCCGCCATGTTTGTTGGCACATGTACCAAGCGGTCAGCATTAAATCACATCGGCCAAAACCACCTTTTCCGAGAGGACCTGGAATCTAATTTACGAAGAGTTTCCGAGCGAAATAAGCCGAACTCACGCAAACAGTACGTGTGGGATATGACTATTGTTTTGATCGAAAGACAAACCAGATCTGGTTAGTACGGCCAACGTGTCGCTGATTCACCCCAGTAAGGATCACCTTTCATTTTTTTAAAAGTCTCTTTATCGGTGTATTTTGCGAGAGCGAGAAAATGACTGGCCGAATGCTGAAACATTTGCCTTTCTTTATCCTGGATAAGTTGCACGGCCTCTTCCAGTGAATTAACATACCCGGCATATTGTCCGATATTTTAAATTTAAAATTCAGAGATTGAGTTACCCTCCATTTTAGTATTCCCGCGTCGTCATTCGGAGTCCGAAAACAAATCGTGAGGGTTTCGTAAAATTAGATTCCAGGTCTTCTCGGAAAAGGTGGTTGTGGCCGATGTGATCCAATGCTGACCGTACCAAGCGCACTGTCAATCGATAATCAATCGCAATATTCGAATACACATCGTAGTCACACGTGTGTAGAACCAAGATGGCGGACGAATTGGAAAGGCGACTTGCCAGCCATTCTGCCTATTTTAACTCGCTAGTGGAACTTGTTCCGGCAAAGTACTATCTTCCTGATAATGAAGAAGAAAAGTTCAACAAGTTTCACCAGAATAGGAAACATAAAGCACCAAAGCAAGCTATTAAGGAGGCTTCGAAAAAAGCAAAGCGCTTGAGACTCGATCCGAGTGAACACAAGACGGTGTTAGAGTTGCAAGTGGAAAACGAGCGTAAAGAAAAAGAAGAAAGCTCCGAGGACGACGAAGAAGAAGTGATGGATCGTTTCAGCTCTCTAAGGTCGGAAACTGGTCGCGCTGGTGGCAACAATCTTCGATCTAGTCTCCATTCTAAAATTGAACAGCTCAGGTTGAAAAGAAAGGCTGCTAGCAAAAACCGAGAAAACAGACCCAAAAAGAAGACCAAACTAGAATTAAAGGAAAAGAGGAAAAAAGACGGTGCAAATTCCATTGCGAGGGAATCAAAAGCTTTGCAGGGGGATGAAGGCAGCAAAGTTGTTTTCAGCAAATTCGACTTTATATCCCAGCATCAGGAAAAGGGACCGCGATCAGGGAACAAAACACAGAATTATAAGAAGTTATTAGCACAAGCTGAAGCGAGGAAGAGCAAGCTAAACAAAATGAAGGGAAATGATGCACAGAGGGCGAAAGAAGTAGCACAAAAGCAAACATGGAAGACTGCATTGTTAAAAGCTGAAGGTGGGAAGCCGAAGGATGACCCTAAATTGCTCAAGAAAACCATTAAAAGGAGAGAGAAACAGAAGGAAATAAGCAAAAAACAGTGGAAATCACGAGAGGACCACATCAAGAAGCAAAAAGAGGACAAACAGAAACTGAGAAAGCAGCACATCAAAGAGCGGAGTGAAGCTAAAAAGGGAAAGAAAAAGGGAAAAGGGAACAAGAAGGGTCATAAACCAGGGTTTTAAACTGGTGCACAAATATGAGAATGTAGGAGACATCTTACATACGGTGATGCTATACCACCTTTTAGGGACTGTTCATTTATTATGTTGAAGGGGGGCAGAAAAAAACTTGACCCCTTAAAAACTTACTGCTGAAAAATTTACCATCTGTAAGTGGCCTTACTCCCACATTAATAATCTACTGTAGACCTAAACCAGTGGCCTATTGACCAGCAAACAGTCCATTACATATACATGTACATATTAATCAATTGCCATGGTTGCACAGAATATACATGTATCATTTTTATCTTTCACACATGAAGCAATGCTGCCATAGCTTCTGATGAAGTCATGGTATTTAATGACAAACAGAACTTAATATGCCTCCTTCAAGATGTCAATTTTACCATATGTTCCTGTGTTAATGATATCAACATTCAAAGATAAAATTTGTATCTTCATATATACAGCCTATCCTCCATGTATACTATAATGTCTGATTGCTTTGGTTTTGCATTTACTGTGCTTTTGGATTTGTCCAAACAAGTTTGGTAGCATTCTTGACCAATCAGGAGCAAAAGCAAAACTTGATTGTGTTTTGCAAGCAGACAAGTGGCAATGGCATTTCTTCACACTGCTGATTGGTTTCTCTTTCAAGTAAAACCAAACACAATTTACTTTGGTTTCTGATTGGTTGAAAGTGTTTCTTACAGCCTCTGGTATTGGCTGTGTACATATTTTGCTTTTAATTTTCAACAGTCACCTGAAAACTGCTCTGTGTGTTATAGTCAACTCATGTGGATTAAGTATAGGTCAGTTTTTGAATGGCTTTTCCTAATTGGCCGAGATTGCTTCCAAACTTACTAAGGCTAATAATTGGGAATTGTAAGAAAACCAAAGCAATCACACAATTTTATTTTTGACAGTTACCTAAACAATGCTCTAACTTGTCATCACACAATACAGCCGGTAAGATTGTAAGCTCTTTTACTGCATTCCCCGAGGGGGAAGGGAGGCACTCATCATAATTTTGGGTAGGGGTGTGCCACCCGGTCCTGAAAACCCTTACCCTATTTCAGACCAAAATACCTGATTTTCTATACCCTATTTCAAACCTGACTCCAAAAATGTATACCCTCGTTCAGACCTGATTCCAAAATTTATACCTATTTCAGACCTTTTTTTTAGAGATTATTTGTTCTTTTGCAACGATTTCCGCCCTGTGTTTTCTTCCATTTGCCATGCATTGTCCGCGGCAACATATTTCCGTTCAGACCAAAAAGGCAAAATCGATACCCTATTGCAGACTCCCCCCCCCTCCTCCCGGGCTGCATTCCCGTTGAATATGTCGTTATTTCTTTATTTGTAAGCTTCAAGTACTGGCGAGTAAAAGTAGCAAAGTAAAAAGTAAAGTGTCTTTATTTATACACGGTAAGTAATTCAGCAGAGCTGGTGGGGCCGTGTTTTAAACTCAACGTAAATCTGTTAAAAATCTGACTGTAGTGGTTGTGACCACTAAAGCACATGACAGTTTGGTGTAAAGAATAAACAAAAGCCACTTTTGCAGTGAGGAAAGTCAAGTTTATGTGTTTAAAGTAACAATCCGGCCGAGAACGATAGTAAAACTGGCAAAGGCTTGTAAAAGGTGCTAAAATGGTTTACACCATAAAACCCCATGAAGACATCCTCGTTCCCAAGCTCTTTTCTTTACTCCGCCCCCCCCCCAGAGAAGTGGTTGCTACGGGAAAATACCGCGCAACCAAATTGTTGCAAATTTAAACCTATACTGACTGTAGTGGTTGTGACCACTAAAGCTGGGTCCTCACTAGCGCATTAAACTGTGAACAGTCTCTCCTTTTCTCTCCAAAGATTGTAAATAAACGCGCATTTTGAGAATTAACAATAACAAAGATGTGTACAGTCCCTTCTTTTCTTCCCCCCGCCTCACCTCGCGTTGACTCCGTTTGGCCTCCAACCTCGCTCTGCCGCTCGCGCCGCTCGGCTTTAAATTGCGCGTTTACTTACGATATTTTGAGAGAAAAGAAGAGACTGTTCACAGTCTACTAGCGCATAAGCATGAGCACAAGAGAGCGACAGTGGTGACGTAAGCATAAGAAGGAACGGACGTCACTTGCCTATGGTTATATCGCCACTGTCGCTGTCTTGTTCTTGTGCTTGTGCTTTTTTATGCTTATGCGCTAGTAAGGACGAGGCTTAAAGGTTTTTATTATGTTCCTTTAAATGAGATTGATCAATTTGCTTTAACTGCTTGCTAATAAATTACAGTCCCTGCATCAGGGGTTTTTCTTCTGTGCGTGCAACCTGGGGCGAGTGACAGAGTGGGAAGGGGAGGGGGTGGGGGAGGCGGCGAAAGGAGAGCCTTCGAAAGCTGAATTTCTTGTTCAGTCTCCATAATTACTCACTACAACTCGGCGACTACAAACTAAGGTTGCACTCATTCTGGCAACAATAACTCACTAAAGGACAAATCACACGACAGAAATTAGTATCTTTATTTCTGGACACATTTTAGCTTGAGGGCCTTGAAAAACATATGGTTAAAATTTCTGGCGGATTTAATTGTTAAATTTTTACGCCTTTATCGATCAGGTTGCAATGAAACCCCTACGGTTATTGATTGGCAGGTAGGCGAATCTTTTTGACAGACTGTACTGCAGCAGGAAGAATAGGGTCGAAGAATTAATATGACATTGCGGTTTGCTGTGTTGTTTGTTTCCTTGTGTTCGGTTGTCGGATTTCAAGGTTTTCCCCCTTGCCTTCTAGTCATCGGGTACCAAGTCCTCCCGGGACCAAATGCCCAAGTGCTTCCCCCCCCCCCCCCCCCCCCCCCTTCCCCGACGACAAATGTGCACAATGGGGAGAGAAGTGTGTCAAGAAAGGATGTCGAAGGAGGTTTTCCCGGAGGAAACGCAGCGCAGTTTTTTAATGATCGCAATTTCCCTTGTGCATCTAAGCAGCTTCCGGGAGGTGGGGGGTAGTACTCAAAGTTTTGGGTGGGAGTGTGTCGCCCGATACTGAAGAAAACCCTTACCCTATTTCAGACCAAAATTTGCGATTTTCGACCCTATTTCAGACCAAATATCAAAATCTTCAACCCTATTCCGGACCAAAGGCTCGAAATGTATACCCTATTTCATACTAAAATGCTGAAAATGATACCGTTTGGGGTGGCCCATACCTATATGGCTCATACATGACAGCACCCCCCCCCCCCCCCCCCTCCCTCCCTCTCCCGGGGGCAGCCTTCACATACAGTGAAAATTCTTGCATACATTTACTGTATAAATAACAATAAAGTGCAGCCCCTAATGCGCATGCGTGTCCGCTATTTCTGGCCATGGGTTGAAATTGCATATCTTCGGCAGTCATAACAGAGAAAAAGCCGAAATTCAGGTCCAGCCGTTCAGGATGTAGCTTTCATATTATCTTTCGTACCCGAAGTTGTTATACATTTTCGGTTGGAAACATGACTTTTCCGCTTTTCGCTCAGCCCGACTCATCACAGGAAGTTAGCGGACATTCAGGCCAGCCGTTTTTTTTTTCATGGAGGCACGCCGTGTAAGAGTACGACGGCTCACCAGCGAGTCAGTGGTCGGACGGGTCGGATAAGGACTGTTAAGTTTCCCTTCTTCTTTAATGTGATTGACAAGAAGATAAGGGAACTTCCCAGATGATAACAATAAACAAACGCGCGCAATGCACAGCTGGTTAAAACATTGAAATTATCAGGTCGATAGAAGAGTGGATAGGTAGATAGAGTGACGTAACCCTTCAACACTAAAAGTGACCAACTTTCAGTCGTTTTTGTCTTTATTTGTCTATCACCCCCACCCCCCGAGATAATATATGATTATATGTGTAGTATGGAGAACTTGGCAATTGAACTAAAACGAAGCTCAGATTGCACACTGATTGGACAATCAATTCTCACTATAACATTGATTGGTTTTCTTCTTGCATGGTTTGGAGAATCTTTACATTACTATTGATATTACTGACAGTCAAATATATGAACAATAAACTACTTTTGGCGAGTAAATATGCACGGATGATTGTCCGAGGATATTATTTGTTCCGAGAAGCGAACAGGCTCGAGGGCAACTGTGAGCTTCGAGGAACAGATAATGTCCAAGGACAATTATCCGTGCATAATTCCGAAGCCAAAAGTAGTTTATTGTCTTTATTATCCTTCAACTATTTCCTCTCGCAGCGCAAATACTGTGAAGCTCTTTGGTGCTTTCTGCAACTGCTTTTTCGACAAATGAATTGATGTCCTCCGCGGTAGTCATCTCTAATGGTTTTTTGTGATTAATATATATAACTGTGTTCGGATAATGTCCATAAACAGCGATAGTTCGCCAGGGGGGGGGGGGGGGGGGGGGAGGGGGGTTTCGCTGATAACGTCATAACGTTATGACAATGAGTAGCCAAGGCCGCGTGGCTACTCTCTTTACTGACATTTTATGTCCGCGGTTCGCGTACAGTATATGGGATGTATCATATATATCATCATATCAGATCATAGCTATCTCGGTGAGTCAGGGAACAAGTCTAACTTAAGCATCTGTAGTAGAACTTCCCTGCTGCATTTCCAAGCCATCTTCTTGCGGAGCGATCTGGCGGAAGTTTTGTCCAAGAACCACAAAAAATCCATTCAAGACAGTTCTACAGCGACAAATTATAGTTCCAAGTTGTTGTTTTATCTTGTGATGTCTGAGAGCGTAGAGAAAAGGATTAAGAACGGAGTTGATGCTCACACATGAAAGTGGAAAAGCAAATACGACAAACTGAATCCACTGGAATTGAGCAAGTGTGTGGTCTTGCCAGTTGTTATCTATTTTGTTATAAAGTTTTTGCCAAATCTTATACTGAAAAACACCAAGCACTACAGGAACAGCGAAGAAAATTAAATTGGTGAAGACCAGAAGAGCTATTTTCTTGGCGATAGTTGCGTCTCTCTTGATGCCCACGTTGGCCCCAGATTTTTTAGCCACAATGAAAATAGGCAGATATAGAATCAGACTTGTGAACTGAATGATCATAAGCATAATCTGCGTACCAACAACAAATCCGATGTCAGTCGGATCTTTATCTTTGGGAAGTGGTATAACCATCCAGTCCTTGGTGTAATTCATGCCTCCAACTTCATACATAGGGAGGAAGGCAAAGATTACAGAGAACGACCATGATAGAACTAAGGCCATCACAATATTTTTCTTTCCAAATCTGATGTTGGGCCTCATGGCAAAAACAATATTGATACATTTCTCCAGAGTCATAACAAACGAACTGCATACTTGGGAGACCACTGCGCATGTCAAGATGAATCCTGTGATCCTCCTCAGGAGTAGTACCTCTTTTACGTCATAATAGTAATACCTTTTTCCTTCCATTCTTTCGTGAATATAGTTTACAACCGTTGTGATATAATTGAACTTCGCATATAAAACACAAGCCAAGCCAATGAAAACATCACACACGGCAATATTAAGTACTAAAAGGACTGCCAAATCACCTCTGAGAGATTTAGAAGATGAAATAACAAGAACAACCATGATATTCACAAGTAGTGCCAAAGAACCTGTAACGTACAGTGAAAGAAAAGCATCCAGGACGACTTTAAATGTTGCTTGTTTTTGGGGGAGTTCATATTGCTCATAGTAACACAGCTCATTATTGAGGCACGTGGCGCAAAAACCGACTTTGATGAAATCTAATGTGTTGCCGTAGTTAATTTCATCACCCCACTTCCATTCTAGTGAATCCTTCTGGCATTGTATAGTGATATTCGCTTCCAGCTTGACCAACCAACAATTTTCACAATATTTTGTCAGTGTAAGTCCACTGACCAGCTTTAGGTTCTCCAGCTGTAATAATTGTTTTGTGCTGGGAAGCCAGTTTGGGTTGCCTGTCATGTGTAAGTTGCTCAGCGACTGTAGCTCGCTGGTGGGATTCATTTTCCATTCACGGAGACTGTTAAAGGCGAGATCCCTAAGAGAAAAGGAGTGTTTCATAAGCACTATATCAGCTTTTGAAAAAAATGTCACACAAAATGGATCTTTGATAACTTACAGGATTTCTAGGTTCTCCAGGTACGTGAATGTGTTTGGTTTAATTTCTTTGATGTTGTTTCTGGAAAGAGATCTACAGAAGAACCAACATGTTGTGAAATACTGAAACCTAACATGGAAAATGCGTCACATCAAAGTCATGTAATTTCAGTAATATTCAGAGTAAAATAGAGAATTAGACCGGCATTGCAAAATGGTATAATAGTCTTGTCGACCTCACTACAATTCATGCATTCACTTCATCAGTTCTATTGCCGTCTCCAGCTTAATATATGTACAGTTTTTTTCCATGACGCAGCTCACCTATCCTTTGTTGAAAATTACATCACAGTAGTTGTTTATAGAATTAAAGCGCCGCCGTCTAAACGAATCCAATATCACCATTAAACATCACTCAACATTGCCGTTGGATGAACATGTTGAACTGGTTGCTGTTGGACGAAGTTTGATTTCCGTCAAACATTTTGTACGATATCGTTCAACATTTCTTTTGTTCTTGTGTTTGATGAGCAATGTTTTATACGTCTGGACTGACTAAACTCCCTCCAGCTATAATTTCTTAAATTTCAATAGCTAAACTGGAAAAAAAAAAAAAAAAAAAAAAAAAAAATATATATATATATATATATATATATATATATGTGAAGATCTCAGCTTATATAACCTACAGTTTTGTCAAGCGCTTGCTGTAAGGGAACATCTGATATGGCACCTGAGTTAACTTGTTGTTAGATAAGTCCCTGAAAAATAGAAAAGTTAATGACCAATGCATCCCTCTTCTGAAAGTTCGTCGGCTTCAGCCTCTGTGCGTGAAACCATGCTGAAAAGACTCACAGTGAAGTGACGTTCCGTAAAATGGCCAAGTGGTCCTCATGGGAACAGTTCAGCTTCAACGGGTCTGCCGGCAGTGTACATTTGGTGTCCGTTTCTCCGGGTGTAATTTCGCAAAAAAGAGCGCATGTGGACGAGCTCCCCTTGTTCGTTGCACCTGGTAGCACTAGAGTCGTGCACAGCAGCAGTAGAACAGAAAAAAGTCTAGTCCATTTTTCAGGAAACATGATTCAGCTGCAAAGGTAAATACATAATTATATGTAAAGCGATATTCGCTTCTGTGCTCAAAAATACCGACTCTGCGGGGTCTTCATTGAAACGTTTCGCTTATGTTTGACAAAGTATAATGCAATCTCAACTAATTTGCTTCCCATAATAGTAGTTTGAATAAGAGCCAATATATAGCTTGACTGAATTCATCACTTTCCTAATATCGCTCAGATATTATTGCATATAGACTGCTGAATTCATTTCTTACATATGTTTTCTAAAACGTGGCTAGATTTACAGTCTGAGAGCAGTTGAAACTTGGAATGGTAATAAAGTGCTTCCAATTCGACTAATTTCACCCAAACTTGGCACGAGTAACTGAATTTGGCAGCTTGATCTATTCATGCGTTTAATGTACTTACACATGTAACTGATTACGTCAGAGCTACGTAATAGTTTTCCGGACACCAAGAAAAGTCACATTTCGTCGTAATAGTACATCTGAGTAAGTACAGCCACCTATTTTAGGAAATGTTATAGGCACTTACTTGAATTCATGGCAAATCACCTTTTCCTACATATTTTCGGCCGGAATATAGCAATTTTCACCGAATATTATATCGAAAACTTGATTGTACATCATTTGCTCAAACGTTTGTTAGCGCGCAATGTTTGCCGCTGTCACACACAGATATTTGAGAGGACATATTTGCTGGTTTGTTTTCTAAGAAGACTTTATGGTTCTTGAATTCGTCGTCTTGTTGTTATCGAAATAAACCATGTCTTTTTTTTATGATACTTATATTGGAAAACCTATTTGCTGAAGCACTCATTATGTATATTTGACTCTTATTTCTATCACTAAGAATTTTAAATATATACATCAAGCTAAACATTTATTTGATGGCATTATTCATGTATTCCTTCGTGGACATTTACCACGTTTGTATTTCTCCAGGTGGAGATCACGTGACATTCCGACTCCTTCTTGCCGAGGAAATTGGACGGTACAGCAGATAACTGCTTATCGAACTTGCCTCGCTGGCTTTACTTCTGGTTTACATAAGCCAAATCCCCGTCTAAATTGTTTCGTATAGTATTATGTCAGTCAGGGTTATAAAATTCAGTTGTGGAAAAGTTCTCCATTCACCTCCTCTTCTTGCGCAGTATTTAGTATTTCCATCACGCAGTCAACTTCGCACGAAAGTTTTGCGAATAGCACTTTAGTCTGTACGAACTCTCTTGCTTTACGAAGGCCGTAGCTTTTCATAATACATTTTACACATGACAAAAGACCCTGAAACAAAACACATAAACAAACGATGGAAATAGGCAGATATAGAATCAGACTTGTGAACTGAATGATCATAAGCATAATCTGCGTACCAACAACAAATCCGATGTCAGTCGGATCTTTATCTTTGGGAAGTGGTATAACCATCCAGTCCTTGGTGTAATTCATGCCTCCAACTTCATACATAGGGAGGAAGGCAAAGATTACAGAGAACGACCATGATAGAACTAAGGCCATCACAATATTTTTCTTTCCAAATCTGATGTTGGGCCTCATGGCAAAAACAATATTGATACATTTCTCCAGAGTCATAACAAACGAACTGCATACTTGGGAGACCACTGCGCATGTCAAGATGAATCCTGTGATCCTCCTCAGGAGTAGTACCTCTTTTACGTCATAATAGTAATACCTTTTTCCTTCCATTCTTTCGTGAATATAGTTTACAACCGTTGTGATATAATTGAACTTCGCATATAAAACACAAGCCAAGCCAATGAAAACATCACACACGGCAATATTAAGTACTAAAAGGACTGCCAAATCACCTCTGAGAGATTTAGAAGATGAAATAACAAGAACAACCATGATATTCACAAGTAGTGCCAAAGAACCTGTAACGTACAGTGAAAGAAAAGCATCCAGGACGACTTTAAATGTTGCTTGTTTTTGGGGGAGTTCATATTGCTCATAGTAACACAGCTCATTATTGAGGCACGTGGCGCAAAAACCGACTTTGATGAAATCTAATGTGTTGCCGTAGTTAATTTCATCACCCCACTTCCATTCTAGTGAATCCTTCTGGCATTGTATAGTGATATTCGCTTCCAGCTTGACCAACCAACAATTTTCACAATATTTTGTCAGTGTAAGTCCACTGACCAGCTTTAGGTTCTCCAGCTGTAATAATTGTTTTGTGCTGGGAAGCCAGTTTGGGTTGCCTGTCATGTGTAAGTTGCTCAGCGACTGTAGCTCGCTGGTGGGATTCATTTTCCATTCACGGAGACTGTTAAAGGCGAGATCCCTAAGAGAAAAGGAGTGTTTCATAAGCACTATATCAGCTTTTGAAAAAAATGTCACACAAAATGGATCTTTGATAACTTACAGGATTTCTAGGTTCTCCAGGTACGTGAATGTGTTTGGTTTAATTTCTTTGATGTTGTTTCTGGAAAGAGATCTACAGAAGAACCAACATGTTGTGAAATACTGAAACCTAACATGGAAAATGCGTCACATCAAAGTCATGTAATTTCAGTAATATTCAGAGTAAAATAGAGAATTAGACCGGCATTGCAAAATGGTATAATAGTCTTGTCGACCTCACTACAATTCATGCATTCACTTCATCAGTTCTATTGCCGTCTCCAGCTTAATATATGTACAGTTTTTTTCCATGACGCAGCTCACCTATCCTTTGTTGAAAATTACATCACAGTAGTTGTTTATAGAATTAAAGCGCCGCCGTCTAAACGAATCCAATATCACCATTAAACATCACTCAACATTGCCGTTGGATGAACATGTTGAACTGGTTGCTGTTGGACGAAGTTTGATTTCCGTCAAACATTTTGTACGATATCGTTCAACATTTCTTTTGTTCTTGTGTTTGATGAGCAATGTTTTATACGTCTGGACTGACTAAACTCCCTCCAGCTATAATTTCTTAAATTTCAATAGCTAAACTGGAAAAAAAAAAAAAAAAAAAAAAAAATATATATATATATATATATATATATATATATATGTGAAGATCTCAGCTTATATAACCTACAGTTTTGTCAAGCGCTTGCTGTAAGGGAACATCTGATATGGCACCTGAGTTAACTTGTTGTTAGATAAGTCCCTGAAAAATAGAAAAGTTAATGACCAATGCATCCCTCTTCTGAAAGTTCGTCGGCTTCAGCCTCTGTGCGTGAAACCATGCTGAAAAGACTCACAGTGAAGTGACGTTCCGTAAAATGGCCAAGTGGTCCTCATGGGAACAGTTCAGCTTCAACGGGTCTGCCGGCAGTGTACATTTGGTGTCCGTTTCTCCGGGTGTAATTTCGCAAAAAAGAGCGCATGTGGACGAGCTCCCCTTGTTCGTTGCACCTGGTAGCACTAGAGTCGTGCACAGCAGCAGTAGAACAGAAAAAAGTCTAGTCCATTTTTCAGGAAACATGATTCAGCTGCAAAGGTAAATACATAATTATATGTAAAGCGATATTCGCTTCTGTGCTCAAAAATACCGACTCTGCGGGGTCTTCATTGAAACGTTTCGCTTATGTTTGACAAAGTATAATGCAATCTCAACTAATTTGCTTCCCATAATAGTAGTTTGAATAAGAGCCAATATATAGCTTGACTGAATTCATCACTTTCCTAATATCGCTCAGATATTATTGCATATAGACTGCTGAATTCATTTCTTACATATGTTTTCTAAAACGTGGCTAGATTTACAGTCTGAGAGCAGTTGAAACTTGGAATGGTAATAAAGTGCTTCCAATTCGACTAATTTCACCCAAACTTGGCACGAGTAACTGAATTTGGCAGCTTGATCTATTCATGCGTTTAATGTACTTACACATGTAACTGATTACGTCAGAGCTACGTAATAGTTTTCCGGACACCAAGAAAAGTCACATTTCGTCGTAATAGTACATCTGAGTAAGTACAGCCACCTATTTTAGGAAATGTTATAGGCACTTACTTGAATTCATGGCAAATCACCTTTTCCTACATATTTTCGGCCGGAATATAGCAATTTTCACCGAATATTATATCGAAAACTTGATTGTACATCATTTGCTCAAACGTTTGTTAGCGCGCAATGTTTGCCGCTGTCACACACAGATATTTGAGAGGACATATTTGCTGGTTTGTTTTCTAAGAAGACTTTATGGTTCTTGAATTCGTCGTCTTGTTGTTATCGAAATAAACCATGTCTTTTTTTTATGATACTTATATTGGAAAACCTATTTGCTGAAGCACTCATTATGTATATTTGACTCTTATTTCTATCACTAAGAATTTTAAATATATACATCAAGCTAAACATTTATTTGATGGCATTATTCATGTATTCCTTCGTGGACATTTACCACGTTTGTATTTCTCCAGGTGGAGATCACGTGACATTCCGACTCCTTCTTGCCGAGGAAATTGGACGGTACAGCAGATAACTGCTTATCGAACTTGCCTCGCTGGCTTTACTTCTGGTTTACATAAGCCAAATCCCCGTCTAAATTGTTTCGTATAGTATTATGTCAGTCAGGGTTATAAAATTCAGTTGTGGAAAAGTTCTCCATTCACCTCCTCTTCTTGCGCAGTATTTAGTATTTCCATCACGCAGTCAACTTCGCACGAAAGTTTTGCGAATAGCACTTTAGTCTGTACGAACTCTCTTGCTTTACGAAGGCCGTAGCTTTTCATAATACATTTTACACATGACAAAAGACCCTGAAACAAAACACATAAACAAACGATGGTTTTATTGGACGCGAACCATTTATACGAGCACTTAAATCACGTCCAACACAAGCCGCGCTCGTACAAATGGGCCAGTTCGCGTCTTATTTTTCTCGTATAAACGGTCCTCCTGTGCCGCTCATTATCATCGGCTTGGCGGACCAGAGAAATCTGGAGTCACTCGATAGCTACTCGGAAACTTCAGACTAAACAATAGCAAAAGTTTATTCCTTGAAACTGACTGAGCAAGCATGCGGTGGGATAACAAGCTCGTGATTCTGCCAGAAAAGTTCTCCAACCCTTTCCAACTGTGTCCGACCACAACGAAGCAGCAAGCATGTTTTAGGCGAGAGCGCTGTTCAGCAACTGCTCTTTCTTGCTTTTGGCAATGAAAGGAAGTTTGAAGAGAACGGCCGAAGAAACGGTACAAGCGAGTTCTGTCATTTGACAGCAGTGACGAAGAATTTTAGACAAGATCGTTTGGTTGATCGGACCTTTATAAGGGTTTCCAAAATGTTTTTAGAGACACTAGTTAGTGCTTAAATTTCGTGCCCCCTTTCTGCTTGCGAAAACCAGTTTTTCAAGTTCGATTTTGTCCGATCCAATCACATTAAAGGCAGTACATTGGCTTCCGCGTGAATGGTCATCACTGACAGGATTTCGAATGTTCATCACGGCAAATAAATGCAAAAATATCAAAAGAAAGGACGGAAAACAGGCCAAAGAAATCAGTCATATAACAAATCCCCCATTCGATGGTTTAGCGCGTAATACTGGCCGACATTTTACTCGTTATTTGGATTTTTTTTTCTCGCCCCGTGCCGGGCTAGGAAAATAACGTAGTAAAGTACTAGTAAAATACCGGCCCGTATTACACGCTAAACCATCGAATAAGATGTACATATCTCGGATATCGCGGCGATTGAGTTTTTAAAATGTAAACCAATCCCCAGCCTTTTACAGCACAAAAGACTGCACATAAAGTGGTTAGTCCCTGTTTGTTTGATGTGTAAGTTCAGCAAAGAGTGCACACATTTTAATGAAGTGAACTGCAGAGACTCAGTGTAGTCAACAATAACCCATGCTTGACAAAGAAGAAGGCAAGAATATTCGAACGGACATTGTATAATACGGGAATTTAAGAACCTTTGAAGTCGGTGCTATAACAATCAAGAAAAAATACTCAGGTTACCTTCCCGATAGAATAAGGCGATCAACTGAAACTCTGGTCATCCAATCGAAATAGCTAAGATCGCTATATTTCTTTCTGCAGCTACATCTGCCATCATATTAGGTCGTTAAAATCGTTGTGATTCTGCATGTACAGTAACCTGGGTGCGGTTGATTTCTCGACTTCTCGAGAATTTGACGAATCCTCAGTTCTGTTCGCTTCTGTCATGCAAGGGCAAAACACTGCTGATAAAATAAATTTTGTACCTATTTATCGACCACTTTTAATTACAAAACTGACACGTTAATCAAAATGGACCTTCATCAATTATGCTATACATTCAGTAATTGTTCGCTTCGCTTTTTTTCTGCAGCTACATCTGCCATCATATTAGGTCGTTAAAATCGTTGTGATTCTGCATAATCGGTTACGTTTGGCACTCACACAGAAACAAAGCCAGACCGGTCGATTTTTATAGTGTTTTTTTTTTTTTTTTTTTTTTTTTTGTCTGTTTTTTTTTTTTTTTTTGTATCTCAAACACAGCAAAGGCAGTTTTCAGAGCTTATAATCACAAATTTTAGTTAAAATTTTAAATTAAAGAGTTGGCTTACCAATGAATGTACAGTAACCTGGGTGCAGTTGATTTCTCGACTTCTCGAGAATTTGACGAATCCTCAGTTCTGTTCGCTTCTGTCATGCAAGGGCAAAACGCTGCTGATAAAATAAATTGGTACCTATTTATCGACCACTTTTAATTACAAAACTGACACTTTGTCAATCAAAATGGACCTTCATCAATTATGATATACATTCAGCGATAATTCAGTAATTGTTCGCTTCGCTTTATATATGCTTCCATTATTTTTTTGCAACTTGTTTAACTAAAGCTCCGTTGTCCTCGCTGCTGTGGCATTTCAACTCCCTTCGCGCACTCTTTCATTCCTATTCATTTCACCACAATCACCACAGCAGCAAGCTGTAGGTACAAAGGTTCAATCGATTGAAGTTTAATCGATTAGATTCAGCTGCACCCACTACTGCCAATGATTGTTCAAGCGACGATAAAATGACACATACAATGTTCATTTGACACATACAGTCGAACCTCGCCATTTCGAACTCGGTTAATTCGAAGTCCCAGTTATTTCGAAGTGAAGCCGAATCCCCTTGGATATTTTTTTCAGTCATTTACTATCGGCTATTTCAAAACCCCGCTATTTCGAACCTTTTTTCATGTACCGTGAGACTTCGAAATAGCGGGGTTCGACTGTATTTGAATATTCATACACTGCGAACTCTTCTGGAATGAGCGAGCTGCGAGCTGAAAAGTCAATTTTGGCTGTGACTTTTTCTATAACTTACGCAACGGGCCCGAAGTTGTTGGAAGTCACTATGCTCTCCGGGAGCTCATTTCAGTCCTCGATGGCTTTAGGTAAAAAGCTAAATTTATAGCAGTCAGTCAAAGTCGGTCCTTGTTTGTAGCTGTACAAACGTAAGCGACTTCCTTCTTCTTGTCTTCCGAGATGGCCGGCGCAGGTCAGCTGGTAGTGGGATGACAATTTCTCCTTTAATTGCCTTGTGCAAGACTGCAAGTCTGTTGATTTTCCTGCGTAAGTAAAGGCTTTTCAACTCGAGTTCTCTGACTAATTTTGAGCCACTATTATGGGCGAAGCGTGCTGCACGCCGTTGGACGTTCTCCAGCTTCTTGATATTCTTGGCCGTATATGGGTCCCACACGGCAGAGCTATACTCGAGCTGTGGTCGTACTAAGGTCTTGCAAACTTTACTTTTTGCCTCCTTCGAGCACATAGAAAGATTTTGGCGCAGGAAGGCTAGCGCGCTATACTGTCGACCATTGGTGTGAGTGCCTTCAGCCTTGGAATGTGCTGACCACATACAGGAAGGTATAATTTAGATGAGTGTACCGCGAACGATCACTCATATCATCATTACTGTATAGCATTAAGGCCCTTGCAAACGAACGCAACATGCGATCATGTTGGCACAACATGGCCCATTAGCGTTTCCCGCGATGCTGTGCCAACATGTTGCGTTCGTTTGCATGGTCCTTAATGCCATATAATAATGCGAGACTACAGCCTACGCTTTCTCTAACGTGCAAACATTAAGTGGCGTGCAACCTGATGCTGGTACAAAAGCCGTCGCAAAGTTGGAAACCGTTGATCGAACGAAACATTCGTTTGCGCAAACATGAAGCGTTGAAATAGTGAATGCCTTGTGTACCTACTGGTACACATACTAGGTCTTTACTTTTTTTAGTGGTATTTCGTTAACAAAGTTGACATTCTAGGTAGTTTTTCAAGACAACAATCAATGATGGGCTACCGCTGACCAGTGACTCGGTCGTTTGACTTGGACTCGGATTTGATTCGGTCTCGGACTTGACTCGGGAGATGGGATAACTCCAGCCAAGTGGAGACATAATGTTTGAGAAATGTCGTTGTGAACGTAACAACACAAAGGACACACTTTGTTTTAATTAACCAATTTACTAGTTAACGAGGTTACAAAGTTGATGAAACCACCGCCAACAGTTAACACAGTTGCTCAGATGATGAAACCGCCACGTGCAGGGGATGCCAGATGTGAAAATCGCTCACTATCGTTTCTTTATTTAGAAGAAGTGTCAAGAACTTGGGTCTGAGCTAACTTGTGTTGGTTTCACCTTTTTCAAATCCAGTGGTATCTCCGCTCAAGGCTGTATTTTCTGAACCTAAGGAGGAACAGGACGGTGATCTCAGGACATATAGCACAAAAGGAAGATTATCGCAACTCTAAAGAGTCGGAAAATCACTGCTCATCTTTCCTGCTAAAAGCCTTGTACACGATTCTTCTTGAGGCTGTGCGACATTATGTGGTGGGGGTAGCAAGCAATCATCTTCCCGGAGGATCCACTCGCCCTAGTTCCATTTTCCGCTCTCTTGGATCAGGACGGGCACTGCGGGGCAGAATCCTTACAAGGGAGGCTAATCCTGTCATTAACAAGAGCGAAGCTTATCAGAGAACGCCCTGAGCAACAAACAGGCCAAAGAAGACCCTTAGTAATAGGAGACCCAGATATCGGCAGGTGCGCAGCGACAGAAGTGAAGATGGGCGGTGAGGTACTCGGAGTTAAACCACTAATGGGAAAAGGACTGACTGAAGTGAGATTCCTTCGAAAAGTTGAAAGTGCTAGTTGCTCGGGGCTGCGGCAAGCTTAAATTTTGCAAATTCCTTCTTTTTTTTTTTTTTTTTTTGTGTGTGTGTGTGTGTTTTTCTTTTCTGGGTCGAGAATCAGCACACGGTGATTGGTTCACATTGTCACATGACATGCGATGACGTAGATTGACTTCGCGAACAACTTCAGATGTGGTGACTATTGAATTGTTCGTTACTTGTGTGTTAACTGTCCCATCCAAACTCAACACCATTTGGCTCTGTGGAACATGCACGGATAAACTGGATTTTAGGGAATGATTTTAGCTTGCGTTCCCAAGTTCACCGCGGAAATTTTTGATGGATACCGCTTCGGGATTGCAAATAACTAGTCTGTCTCCGCTAAGTATTTACTCCCGACGAAACTTTCTGTGGCGACACGAAATATACTTCTGGGAAGATAACAGGCCAAAAACGGAAAGCAAAGCTACGATAAACTTTAGCCGTAAAACAATGGCGATTTATGCTTTACACTGTACATGACATCTGTTGGCTCATAAAATGGCTTCTGCTTATCGCACATTGCTTGTTGAAATGTTTCTTCCATTTGATCTTGTAGCCTTTGTTTCGCAGTGGTCATTGTATACTAGCAATGAAAAATACACCGAAATGGTCCTGAGCATTGAGTTTGCAGTCACAAATGGACTGAACACGCTGTGAACAAAACCGCAATAATATTGTAAACACGTATCGTGTTACATTCCTCGCTTTCAATTTTATATTTGTTACAGAGCACGTATACTCGAAAGCCTGATAAAATAAACGCATTCAGTTAATAAAAGAAACAGATAAGTATTGAAGCGATCCTGCAGCGGTATCCATCAAACATTTGTTTACGGCTATCTCAAAGCTTCCGCGGTGAACTTAAGAACGCAAACCAAAATCGTTCCCTAAAATCCAGTTTATCCGTGCATGTTCCACAGAGCCAAACGGTGTTGAGTTTGGATGGGATGCAATTAATTTTTACACACAAGTATGGAGCAATTCACTGGCCACATCTCAAGTTGTTCAGAGAAGTCAATTACGTCATCGCATATCACGTGATAATATGAACCCGACCAAACAGCAGAAGCCATTGTCAACCTGGCACTTCAAATAGAGGAGAATTCCCCAAATACGAGCCTGTCAATATCTGGTCTAATCACAAGGAAAGATGACGACAACGGGAAAGTCGCTAAAACCAACAAATCCCTCAAGCTGATCTGTCGCCGTCATCATTGGAACTTTATTGATCACGACAACATTACCCAGGACAATTAAATCGAGGTGGGTTACATCTATCCAAAGCAGGCACCTCTTTCCTCGCACAAAATTTTATGGCTCATATAAGTGGCAAATAGGATTTTGCCGCCAGGGAGTCCGCCAAATCTACTAGGCCGTATAAACCTCTGCCTATCCCTAACAATACATTCAAGCAGAAGGGTAAGTCATTTGAATCAACTTACTTTGGTCTAGTAAGCACATGGTATAGACCCCCACAGTCTCCTCCAGATCTACTTAACTCTTTTGAGGAAATTGTTGATAAAATAGATGCTGAAAACTCCGAGTTTTACTTATTAGGAGATCTTAACTGTAATCTATTGCCTGGTGCTTCCGACCATAACTCTTCCAAGCTGTTGAACACATTGGACATCTTTGGCCTAAAACAATTAATTAACGAGCCAACAAGAATAACAAAGACCTCACAAACTTTGATTGACTTTTGTCTAACGAACTGTCTGGGAAAAGTTTCAAACTCGGGCGTCTTACATATAGGTATTAGTGACCATTCTCTTATTTGTCAAACTCGCAGATGTAGCTACCAACGTCCGGGTGCTCACAGAATTATTGAGACGAGACAGTTTAAAAACTTTGATAAGGAAAATTTTCTATGTGACCTCAAACAAAATGATCTCCTCAAGCAGAAACCCAAATGACATGTGGAATGCATGGAAACACCTCCTAATGAGCTCTATAGACAAATATGCTCCTCTGAGGACAATAAGATCTAGTAACAAAAAGTCCCCGTGGGTTACTAAAGAGTTGATAACTAAAATGCATAAAAAGAATCTCTTTAAAAAGAAGCTTGCCCGATCAACAAATGACCAAGAGTCTTGGGTTCGATATAAAAAGGCCAGAAATGACGTAAATAATTCCATTAAGCGAGCAAAGCGCAAATACTTTGTTGAAAATCTAGATGCCAGCAAGAAAGATCCTCGAAAAACCTGGAAGTTAATTAATGAACTCCAATCTCGCAAAAACAAATTAACTACAATTCCCGAAATCAAAACAGGTGACCAAACTGTCAACAACCCCGCGGACATAGCTGAGACTCTCAACTCACATTTCACCAATATAGGGCCAAAGTTAGCCCAAGAGATACCTAGAACAGATGTTTACCCTCTCAGCTATGTGAACACCACCGAAAAAACTTTTTCTTTCATGCAAATTGATGTTAGAGAAGTCACCAAATTACTACATGGCATAAACGGAAGAAAGGCAACGGGACTGGACAAAATTCCATGTAAACTTTTGAAAATCGCCGCCGATGTTGTCGCTCCTTCTCTGACGCACATCTTAGTCAATCGATCCAAGTGGGTATCTTTCCTACCGACTGGAAATTAGCTAGAGTTTCTCCCATTTTTAAGAAAGGTACAAAGTCTGACCCAAACAACTACCGGCCTATATCGGTCATACCAATTGTTGCCAAGATATTTGAAAAAATTATCTATGACCAGCTATACAAATATTTCAATGACAACAGCTTACTAACAAACTGCCAATCAGGGTTCCGTTCACTTCACAGCACACACACAGCCTTACTCGAAGCCACCAACAGCTGGAGTGTCAACATCGACAAGGGTCTCCTAAACGGTGTAATATTCATTAACTTAAAAAAGGCCTTCGATACTATAGATTATAGCATTATCTTACAAAAATTGTCAAAATATGGAATCGACCGGAACGCTCTAACATGGTTCCACTCATATCTGACAAATAGAAGTCAAAAAATGTTACGGAAATGGCCACTTATCAAGAAGCCCGACCACCTTTGGAGTACCCCAAGGGTCGATAATTGGTCCTCTTCTCTTTTTGATTTACATAAATGACTTGGATAAGGGCTCCCCCAGAATGTTTGCCGATGATGCAAGCGTTAGAGTCGTTGCTTCAAATCAGTCTGATCTCGAAACAGAAATTAACCTAGAGCTAGCTCGAGTAAATCTCTGGCTCAAAACAAACAAGCTCAGCCTTAATGTTACCAAAACCGATCGCGAATTTATGGTCATTAGCTCTCGACAAAAACTACAGGCTCAACCTGACAGTGATTGTACCATCGACATCCATTTGGAGGGGAAGACAATAAATAAAGTAAACTACACTAGGTCCCTGGGGTTATATATAGACGATAACTTGTCCTGGAAAAGGCATTCTACCGAGATTTCTAAAAAGATTTCCTCTGGCATCGGTGCACTTAAGCGCGTAAGACCATTTATTTCTATGAGCACTGCACATAAAATATATAAATCCCTAATTGAGCCACATTTTACCTACTGTAGCTCAGTTTGGGACGGCTTAAGCCTTCAGGATAGTGAGAAACTCCAGAAACTACAACATCGCGCTGCCAGAGTAATAACTAAATTAAGCTATGACACAAATTCTAGCTTACTGCTTAGTATGCTTGGATGGGACAAGCTATCTGTAAATCGGAAGAAACAAAAGGCCATTGCCATGTTTAAAACTATTCACAAACAAACCCCAGTTTATCTACAAGACATATTTGCACCACGAATCACAAACTATAATCTAAGAGATGCGGAAAACAAACTGAACCTGCCAAAACCCAGGACAGAATATTTAAAACGTAGCTTCAGCTACAGTGGGGCATATCTCTGGAACAGTCTTCCCCACGAACTTAGAATGTCCCATTCCATCAATCACTTCAAAAGAGGCATTGATAAACTATTTTCTACAGCGGACTCCCACACGGCAAACATGTAAAACAGTTTTATTGATACATTAATATTTTTATGTAAATACTTTCAATTAACTGGATGTACTGATGTTTTGAATGACTGATGTTTTTACCGTGTTTAAATAAAATAAAGATTGAGATTGAGATTGAACCAATCACCGTGTGCTGATTCTCGACCCAGAAAAAGAAAAAAAATTCCATTTTTGGCTCGCGAATTCCACTTTGTGGGATTTGCGAGGTATAGTAATCACTTTCCTTCCCTACTTCCCTCTGTTGTCAACAATGGATTTCCAAATAAAGCAGTCCTTTTACAAATTCGCGAGTTTACAGCTGTCTTGCTGCTTTGATTGTGTCTACTGCTTCGAAGAAGCGTAGACACTATGTCATCGGGTGCGTACGTAAGAATCAATAAATGGTCGCGCGTTGATATTCGGAACCAATGAAAGAGAGCACTGGATTGCCAATTGTGCACGTACTTTGCTATTGGTCGAGGAAACAATGACAGGGCGGCGAAGGCTGGTTTGTGACAAGCTCGTGATCACGAGAAATCCATGAGGTCACAGCGTTTTCAGCGAGGCGATCAGGTTAGTTAATAATTTTACGATGAATTGATTTAAACTTACCACGATAACTTGCCACAGATTTCGAAGTATGTGTCAAACCGCTCAAATGAAAGGTTACTTCAGTGTTGTGAATCGACGAACTTGGCGCCGACTGAACGGATACGGAGATTCATGCTGTCGCGTCGCGATGTTCTTGTGAGCAGTGTTCTAAGTTTGCCTCAAATCGCAGTTTTTGAAAATATGTATGCCAAAAACGCTCAAATGAAAGGTTCTGGCCAGTATTATACATCGCCGGATTTTCCTGACGAACTGTGTACAGTATGACAACACGTTGCAAGGGTACGTAAATCGACCAGTCATTATTTTGTGTCGATGTTTCAGTCGGCAGAGACAGTACAGTGAAATGTGAAGCATCTATGAATCTTCCATTTGGTCATTCGCGTAGGAGTTGAAATAAATATATACTTTACTTGAGCCTAGTTGTGCTTGTCGTTACTGATTTGATTTGGTTGTGACGGCTGTGAAGTGAAATGTTTACAAAAACCGTCAATGGCGACTGAATAGGCATATTTTCTAGCAATGGTTACTGCATCTTCAAGCACCTTAATCTCCGGGAACCTACATTTCTCCAGTAGTTCCGTTTCGCCTTGCGACGCTCTCGGAGTCGAGGTAATGCAAGTACTTCTTTTTGCTGATCCGAATTTTGATCTGTGAAATGCCCTCAATGTCTGGGTGTCCTTCTCTCTGTTCCTGTATTAAAGACTCTCTGTCGACCGGCATGCATAGCGCGCCTCGAATCAGGTTTCGTGGCCCATGAAACCTCCATTTATCGTCGGTCGTTTTTATGCTGTTTCAATCTTTTGTAATCGGAGGCATTTATCGAGATTATCAGCTATTTTCACGTGTTATCAATAGTGTGATTACCGGTTTTTTCTTTGATGGTCATATTTTAGTCGGGAGTTTGTTGCGTTTATCGTGGCCGCTAAGTGATGTAGTTTTCGCTAATGGCGTCTGCGAAAAATCCCGGTGGACAACCAAAAAGACCAAAGCCTTATAAGAAGATTTATTTAAGGAAATCTGTTCAAGACCTATGGAGGAGCAAAAAGTCTGCACTTGGATATGCAAAACTCACCAACAGCGAGTTTGCTGAAGTCTTATTACAGTGACACTTTGATAATAATAATAATAATAATAATAATAATAATAATAATAATAATAATAATAATAATAATAATAATAATCACTTTGATTATAGCTGCCTTTGTTAGAAATTCTGAAGATTAGTTCACCGTCCTATAGTGTTGAGTTTGCATTTGTAGGTATCGTTCTTGGACCAAACATGTTAGAGGTTCTTTTTTGTTTGTACAGTTCATGTCTCGCTAAGAGGACTAGTGAAAGTTATCAAATTGACGATGTTGAACTGCCGCCTGCTTTGGAGCTCGAGGGTGAGAAATGGATTTCTGTTTTGGTTGTATTGAAGGTTTTTATTACGACTTTTCCGACTGTAAATTTTTAATTTCTCATGGGCACTTTGCATCCAGAAATTTGTTCTAACCCTTTAAAGAAAACACGAAGAGGCCCTTCCTTCGCTCTGGCAGTCGGAGGATTGTTGACGAAAACAATAACAAACGCGCGCAATGCATGCCGGTCGACAGTCTTTAATTGTGTGCGTTTTTCCAATTCTTAAATTTTCCCAGTTTTCCAGAAAAGAATCATTTCTTGTAGAACAGTTTTAGCGTAAACACAGATGCGACGCGACTGCGGCAGCGGGCCAGCTGATTCAAACAACGGAAATACGTCACAAATAATCTTTTGGTGCAAAAGGGGTGCCTGTGGTAAATGCCATTTCTTCATGGAAAAAAATGAAGAAAAAATGCAGTAGACACATGCACCTCACAGGTGCCTATTTTTAAGCTCGCCGCAGCCGCGAGCAAAGAGCAACAATTTTGGGGTACTAGGTTCTACTTAAATTGCCGTAGTCGGTAGAGAGAAACTAAGGCTTTGATATTTTAAATACAATTATTATCTTTTTTCATTTACCTTTATTTTCACAAAAAACGAGTCACAGTGCATGAGTCTGTTTCAAGACGTTCAAAGCAAAAATACCTACTCAGCACTAAATCTTGTAAAACTTTGTGCTCTACCCAGTTACAACGCAGTTATAAGACGACCCGATTGGCCTGCAAAGTGTATTTACAACTGCCTTATTGCTCGTGACGCCACAGGCAGCCCAAGCGGTGGGGTTCTGGGGCAAGTGATTTGATGTTATCACCAATGATGTCGCGGAGCTAAAAATTGCCGAAACCGGCTGAAATTGAAAACACAGACAGTCGAAGAGCAGATAAACACACCAGCAAAGTTTTGCTTGTCCAAATTTTAACATTTGATGCATTATTTGCGTGACAAACATTCCCACTTTAACTTTATAACACCAGAACACTTGCCCCAGCCCCCACTGCTTGGGTAACCTTCATGTGCAGCCGCAAGCAACTGCTTGCAGTTTTCCGAGCAAGAACGGTGGCAATGATCAAAAAACAAATCTAATCGAACTCCTCGCCAAACTATTTGTTCATTTGAGCCCGAATTGGATCAATATTAGACTGACTGAACCGTGAAATGATTTGCATTTTGTAATTTCAATATATTTTGTTCGGAATTACTCACAAACAATAAATTGCTGTCCTTCAGAAAGTATACCAAGAAAGACTCTGTTCACAGGCCATTACAGCACCACAAAAAAACAAAAAATGTATCCTTCGGTCGGTCAAAAACTAAGGTGAGGTATGCATATATTATACATTTCTAAAAATCTAAAATCTTTGTATCATCTTTCGAATTGGCCTTGGGCCAACAGTACCATTCAAATTCGATCCTGGCTTATACTACATTTACAGTGTGTGCAGGTGTTTTAAAAACGTAAAACTGCACCACAGCTGGTTCAGAGCACAGATTTCAGGTAGGCTGGTGTTTGAAACACAAGTGGTGCAGGCCTACCGTACCAGTGTCCCATGAACAGAGCTAGCAAAGGAGAAACTTAAGGTCAAAAGTACCAAATGCACGAAGTTTACAGGATCTTGTCATCTACAGTTACCATAACATTACAATACAATTAAAATTGGCGACTCCGTTTTGGGAACCTGACAAGTCCGTGCTTAAAATCAAAACTACAAAGATTCCCCTGACAGCATCAGATATATACAGCACTTGCTGCCACATTCGGCACTGGAAAATTTGAGCTGGGTCTCATTCAATTTTTGGCAAGCTGAGCATCCAGCTCTTGCGTGAATCTGTGGACAATTTCTTCCAGCAGATTCTTGTCCTCTTTCTGCACTCCACTTGGCCATTCAAGTTGTGTTGTCAGTAGGTCTTTGGTTTGAAACACAAATCCGTGCAGTTCACCAGCTATGTAAAACTGCCACAAAGTCAATCAATTGATTAATAAACATAAAATAAAACCAATAGACAGTATTTCATGAGGGATCAGACAAAGTTAAAACACTAATTTAGCATTTACAGCTAAACTTAAGTTGAACAATCGAAGAAAAAAGCTTCCATAATTGAAGGCCTGAGGGCAAGAAGTTTGCCCGCTACTGATCAAAATCACGATTGTCATCTCTATTTTTTGCCTAAAACACACAGGCAAAAAACTAAGAAAAACAAAACACTAATTGAACATACAGAGCAATAAAGCTTTGTCGCAACAAATAGTGAAATTATTTGTAGAAAACATCATTCTTGGCATTTGTTGTTCGTTTTTCGACTACAGATTCACGCAAGTGTCCAAAAACTTCACCAAAACATAAACCAGGCAACTTAAGATGTCTTATACAATCTTGAACGAGTAACAACTTGTTTGCCTTTAAAATATGGTGTAGTAAAAAATTTAATCCCCCCTCCCACCACTTCCCATAATTTCACCATATCTTCTATTTTATGTCCTTGTTTATTATCTACTTTGTGAGTGTTTCAGGCAAAACAACAACAAAAAAACAAATACAAAACAAATACAAAAATACAAATACATAGGAAAAACAAAGACAACAGATGACACGCGCAAACGACGAGATTTCTATCCAGACCTTGCTTCAAGGCCACGTAAGCCTTTTTGTCAGAATTACATGTTTTGATTGACACAAAGAACATAACTTTAATCTTTCCACCAGCATCTTGGGGGATGCAAAGCAAGAATCTACTCACCTTTAATGCTCGCAAAGAATGATCGAGTGTATTTTTCAAATCACTCGTGATACTATTGCCGACTTCGCCCACCAGACTTTCCTTCAAAAAGGAAAGCATCTGCTCCTTTTTCTTCTTTTGCTTGGGCCAGTGGCTAAAAAGCGACACCAACGTCTTGGTCACGGTTTCCTTGACATCGTGCGTAGCAGTGGTCATGGTTTTATCAACCATATATAAAAGATCTTTCACAACGTATCCTGCCTGTGTTGATATTAAACAAACACATTTTGAATAGGGTACAAAAAATAATAAAAAAATTATTACCTAACCTCTGGTGTGATACGTCAGAGACTTTCGCCACTGGAAATGTCGTATCTGAACACGTAAAATC
Organism: Plumapathes pennacea; assembly: GCA_964036295.1. NCBI lineage: Eukaryota > Metazoa > Cnidaria > Anthozoa > Antipatharia > Myriopathidae > Plumapathes > Plumapathes pennacea. The sequence continues at coordinate 11,395,484 of OZ038462.1, forward strand.
ACGATATCTTTCGGTGTGTTTAAAAAAATCTTTATCCCAAAGGTATAATGGTTCTTTTTGACATACGTCCCAGAAATCTTTCCAATGGTTTTACTGCTGAGAAAGTGTACAATAATGTATCTAAATAAGAACCACTTTCACGTAAGTTTGGAATTATTAGCAAAAAAAAAAAAAAAAAAGAAAAGATAAATGAATAAAAATCAAGGGACTTCGCAACTTAGCGGCTGTAACGTGCAACAATGATAGTTTTAGATACTTGCAAACTAAGTGACAGACTCCCTCAGCAAGCCTGTATGTATCACTTGCACACAGCGGACACGACCAGCAACGGCAAACAATTTTACAGTGAAGTAACTCTGAGACATATTGACAACTGTCACCAGGTTGAGGTTCGTGTTGTGCGTTATAGGAACAAGCAAAATACTCCAGTAAAAAAGGGGGGGAATGAAAATTGGACCAAACACTAAAGATAAAACAAAACAAAACGAAACAATTGAAGGCGGATAAACGAACATCCTCGGAGATCCAGGGGCAGATTGTGGGGCGGGAGACAAATTGGCGGCGGAGGGGAGAAAAATGAAGGAGGAAAAAGAGCCCTGGGAACATTGTCTGTTTAGATCAGTTTAGAAGCCGCTCAGGCGCGCCTCTGATTGGGCAAAAAATAGATCGAACTGGTCAATTGAATTAATTTGCAGATGATCGTTGATAGGGCAAAAAATAATTCGACTTATTTTTCGCCAGATCAGCAGCATGCCGCCTGAACTGGTCTGAACAGGCAATGTTTCCAGGGGCTCTTCTGCCTCCTTCCCTTTCCTCCCCCTCCGCCGCCGTTTTGCCTTCCGCCCCACGATCTGCCGCTGGGTCTCTCAATATGATAAACGAAAGGAATAAGTGAGAACTTTCTCACACGAGCAGCTGGACGGACTTTACTATAGCAAGTGAAACTAATCCTCTGCAAAGTTCAAAATATCTCGGAAAACAGAGTGAAAAAAAATCTATATTAATAGATAAATATGGGAAACGGAACGAGAAATAACCAAATATGGCTAGCACATGACAAAAGAAATACAATCTCAGGAAAAGTTGGGCTGAATTAACCAGCAAACTTAAATATTTAAAATAGCAGTCACAAAGAGGTTTTGTTGACCTGGTTACATAACAAAAAGGAAACAATACCACTGCAGTTTCAAAGATTGCCTCCTAATGTATGGTTTGCTGTGACATCACGATCCAACATCTTGTTTATAGCCAATTCCCGAGATGATTCTTGCCTCTGTTTCAAAGCAAGGCTTAGTGCGAAACGTTCTTCTGAAAATTAGTTTGAATTTCATGAAAATGGACATGGGAGTATGACAAATTAAAAAAAAAGTTTGCACAAGGCCTCACTTTAAAGCAGAGGCAACCAACACCTCGCAAAAGACACCCTAAAGACCAACCTGAGCAAGAAGTCGAGCCTCAACTGTTGTGTTTAACACCCTCAGGTCACAAAGAAAAGCAACTTTCGGGTCTCGGCTCTCCTCACTGAATTTTGCATTAAACCTCTGAAGTTGATCCTTGATTGCATTAAATCCTTCACCCCAGAGGATGTGGACGCATTCATTTATCTTTGTAACCACATCCTCGACCAGGCAAACAGAACCAGCAGTTGGTCTGTAAAAGGAACCCTTTCCTTTTATTGCCGCTTTTAGCGTGTTGTAATGAAGCTGTGAAAAAAGAATGTTCATCAACGTTAAACGTTTTAGAATCCCACACACTGTACAATTTGGAAATAGTTAGATGGGAAAAATTCCGAGGACTGCCAAAAATGGACGAGACCGCTTGGCAGTCAGAAGAATATTTCGAATTCAGTTATTTCCAAATTGGACAGCATGTAGTCCTGTTATATTTTAGATATATTGTACACGAGAAAATAAACAACTGCTGTTGTTTATATATATATTAACCGAGTGTGAGGTCTGTACGGGGAAAATATCGGCCCGCCAGGTCTTGGCAATAAGGACCGAGCTGCTTCGGCAAGGTCCGTACTGCCAAGACCTAAGGGCCGATATTTTCCTTGTACAGAACGTTTCACAAGCAAACATAAAACAGATCATCATTCGCGTACGCGCGTAAATTACTTGCTTATTGCACACTTAGATCGAGTTTGCAAACACAATTAATTCAACTTCTTCGGCTTCTCTAAACTTAAATAGCACAACTCGCTTTACAGAGCAAGAAAAACTTATTTTCCCGAAGAAGTTGATACATCGTGAAATCATGCAGACACGGCATGAATTGTGGTTTGAAGGAAACACATTCCAAAAGGCCAAACGGCCGGCAATAAATTTGCACGAATCGAAACATACCGACTTCCTGATGCCTTCTTGTTGTAGAGTGTAGTCCGTCCCAGCAAATACAACACTCCTAAGTCAATAATTTGATTATTTTTAAATGAATCGGTCTTGTCAAGTCGCCAGAAAGCCATACTTGCAGTGTTCATAGCACTAGCTGTCAGCTGTCGACACCTTCGATAACAAACATTTCTACGGCAGACGTAATCTTCTTCCTGTAGTTGCTCACTGATTTCCTTCGACTTGACTTCCATTTTTTGTTAAAATATCCACGTTTTATTCCAAGCTTTGCCGGGTGTGAACAACTCCAAGATGTGCTGTAATTAGCGAAAACTTTTAAAACCGAATCACCTTCAATGATGCTGACAAACCGACCAAGATTATTCTTCAACACGGATTTTCCAAAATGTTTCCTCGTCTTGTAAGCAGAGCTGTATCAGTCTGGGACGCTTACACAGTTTCGTTGAACTGCTTCAGCAGCATCCAATACCGTAGCCGGTATTTCTTACTAAAAGCCAAGTACTTGCGGACTGCACGTGTGTGAACTTTGGCATGTATTTATTTACTGATTGGCATGTATTTATGTATTTATTTATTCATTTATTTATTTAAGCGGGCATTTATTTAAGACATTTATTCTATAGCTAGAGCTATTTCCGGTGAAATCGCGCGCGTTCTGATTGGTTCATTTGCCGGTCATTATTTTTCATTAACGCCCGTGTGCTTGATTACAGACCGGCAGATTGAACACATGTATCACGAGGTCGTGCAGTTCTTTGCTTTCAGTGAATATGGCTCAGGTCGCACTCTAACGACATTAACATCGACACTTGCATCATTTAAAGTGCAAACAGCGTTTGTCACCAGAAATATATGTCTGGAAGTTGCCAACAAACATTAAAGAAGCCGTCGTATTGCTCTCGACGCTGAGTTGTTATTGACTAAACTTCCTATTGCGACCCGGCCCTATGTCGGCTATGTTTGGATGAAGGCAAAGCGGTAGAACAAGAATATGTAAGAAAAAAATACCACCACGGAAACTAATTTGCAAGCCGAGAAAACGTTTGGAGATGAAGATTTGTTGGCTTTTGGTTTGTAGCATCACTAACGGCGACTCATCGCTGAAAGCACCGTAATCTGAGAATCCTGCACTAAGTGCTAAATACTTACTGCAACGTAGAAGGCACAGCAAACTTCAGTCGAAGAGTGATGTGAACAATCTTAATGAACCGTTTGCCGAGTAATAAGCAATTTTTGGACGAGGCTAAGCAAAACATCGTAATTTTCCGTGCAGTGGCGAGCAGATCACGATATGCGATAACCGAGTTAATAATTGTTTTATGAGCCTGCATTTCACAAATTATTTGGTATAAAATGTGCTAGGAAGCGCGCGTTGTAGCGAAAAAGAGATGCCATATCACACAGTTGGAGAAAATTACGCGCCGAAAACAGTAGAGTGCATCAGCAGTCGGCAGTTACTTGCAGGTGACGTAGCAGTTCATACAAGCTACTGAAACTGTAAATATGGCATTTTAAGAGTGTGAACGCCGTTTCATTTCAACATCTTTGAAGACTTAAGTGAAGGAACTTGTCTTTCTGTTGAAATAAATGATAAACTTTTGATTCAGACAATTTTCTGTACCGACGGTTGAGATACGAAATTTTGTAGTTTCTTCAATATTTCCTTTGTTTGAGTCCTGAAGTTTGAGTGTGTGATCGCATGTTATATATATAAACGCTTGGAGTAAATTGTTGGAAATCGCTTATCATAAGAAGGTGACCACCTACTTTAGTTCGCCACGCTCGTGATGGGTTTTATATCAAGCGGCTTTTTCGCTGCACCAAAATCGGCACACTTTGGGCTTGTACTTCAAAAATTCAAGCTCGTCTCAATTCATCCGGTGAGTCAAATATTTATTTGTTTCAAGTATTGCATAAGTTTGCAAAATTGTGAAGCTGCGGTCACTAATTGTCACTAATTAGTGCCGTACAAACGTCGAGTCAGTTGCATGCGTACGCGCGTAAACTGTTCGGAGATAAAGTGCTGCTCGATGTTTGTTTTGATGTATAACTTTGAAGCCATATAATAAACTACTTATTGACCTCGCTTGCTCGGTCTACACTGAGAAAGTATCGCCCTCGGTCTTGACCATACGGACTTCCGGTCAAAACCTCGGGCGATATTTTCTCCGTACAGATCTCACGCTCCGTCAATAAGAAGTATCTTTTGAATATATACGACGCCTGCAAACTGTCTCATTAATCCTTAATAGGACAGTTTGAAAAATTAAGAAGTAATACAGTGGTTGCTTGTATGGGATTTCGAGTGTACAACACTAACAAAATAATAATATAATAATAATAATAATAATAATAATAATAATAATAATAATAATAATATTAACAATGATAACAATAACAATAATATCAATAATAATAACAGCAGTTTAACAGAAAGCTCCTGAGAGGGGTCCTGCTTAAAATTTACAAAATACGTAATCTCCAAGTAAAAATATAATATAAAAGGAAGTTAAAAATTCTAAATAAGAATTATAGAAATAAGTTACACTCATCAAGGCTAATTACAGTCCTGTCTAGTCGAGCAAGTCATACTTCAATAGTCCTCGCTCACAAAGGATTGTGTAATATGACAGTCTACGCATACCTTCTCCCAATCACGCACCACGTCCTCTATCTTCTGATGATATAGGCTCAGGAGTATTCTGCTTGTGGACTCCGCAACTTTTCTTATTTCCTTGTGTGTTTCTACTCGACACTCTTTGGTTACTAACTCAATCGCTTTCTTCATTTCAATCCGTCTGCTCTCCGAGACCATTTGGTTATTTACAGCCTGTTGACCATACAGACAGAAAAAAGGTGCATAGTTTGGCACACTACCCGTCATCTTCATAATACGGACATCACCTAGGCGTATACACTACACCGGATAGCTTTCCATAGTGTCACAAATCATACAAATTACAATACTAACTGCTCCGACTTCAAACCGTCGCAATGCTAAATCTTTCTATACCAAGGGCCAAATTTTGTACACAAAATGCGTTAAGAGACATACTTTCAGAATCAGTAAAAAGACCCGACTTAAATATTTCCCGAAATGCGCAAACTAGCGAGCCAGTGGGAGGGGTGTTTTGTGCTTTGTAAAATGTTGCTTTACTAAACTGTATTTTACTAGCACGAAAACTACTCATGGCATGCTCAATATACAATAGGCAGAACATCGGCTCAATTTTCAACCAGATCGGACGTTTTTGTCAGAGAGCAGTATATATTTTAATGGAGACGCTGTCCTCATAGCGATTGTTGGAATGAACCCCTTCACTCTCATGTTAATAATACATATTCTCCCAACCATTTAATGAGAAAATGTATGAATGATGTATTGAGAGACAAGTTACCAAGTTATCAAAAGGCGCTCATAAATTCTCCACTCCATATCACATATCTCTGGTGAGAAAATGAAAGTGTTGAAGTTGATCTCTCTTGGGACGGGTTAACCGTTGTTGCTCCGCACCGCTTTTGAAAGTGTTACGTATATCGCGACACTTCGATTACCGAGTAGATAAAACAGAAGCATGTGCGTATTGTCCTCGAGCGATACGAGGGTAATAATCACGACGCTAATGCAGCAAAATCGCCTTATATGAAGACTCCAAGCGTGTCGCCATCGTGAAATTTAATGTTCGTGGTGTGTGTCAGGTACGACTTTTTAGGCCAGGTGCCTAAGGTAATGATGTAATAATTATCGACTAGCGTCTCCGCCTCGGAAGGAAAAAAGATTTGAACGAAGCAATAATTGTACGTTACTGCGTTCACGAAAATGAATTTGAAAACTGGAAACTTGAAACAGACCGGTCTCACGAAGCTCGTCTTCAAAAGGGAAGGGAACAGGCAAGGGCAAGGCAAAATCGTGAAACGATCGAACAGCGCCAAATCCGTCTAGAGAAAAGACGACAAACATGTTATAACCGACAGCATCATGAACGTAAGCGTGCCGAAGAAACGGCTCCGCAAAGGGAACAGCGCTTGAAAGCAAATCGGGAGCTTCAGACGCCGTTTTGTGTTAAACTCAGATACTTATTCAGAAAGGACAAGCAACAAAGGTTAGTCAGTGGAAATCGAACAATCACCGTGATAAATATATTCTATCCCGTATCTTGTAACTCGGTCACTTTAAGACTGTATTAGAATCGGTATGCTGATCATTTTCCCTCGAAGTATTGTTTTATTACGCTTTTGTCGCCAGTTTCGGCTACCGTATTCGCTCAGAGCAATCGGAACTTGGAGTCTTGAATGATTTAGTCAGATGTCTTATTTTTTCTTTCAAGACTAAAACTGTAACAAATGCTGTAATCTAACATGCGGTGATTGCAGCGAGAATCGTTCACAAGCCCTGAAGTATGACTAGGTATGAAGCCCATGTATAATTTGAAGTAAACTGTTCAAGTTTTGCTTTGATTCTGGGAGAAATCACGCTGTTTTGAGCGGGTTCACATGCCTGAGTCTGGTGCATGCAGTCCAGAGTAAAACAAATCGCACAGGAAGCCTATTTAAGGTGGCTCGAAATAGTTTTTTGACGTGCGAAACACTGAGTAAGTCGAAATTTCATCTTGGCTCACTTGTCTTCCACATCAAGAATCTGACTCCGAAAGACACATCGATCACACAAGGGACATGTGCGACCGGCAAATACCTGGCAAACACAAGAAACCCTTTCCACCTTCGAGAAAATATAGGTTATTTACCGGGCAGGAGGTCCGTAATAAAGGAAAATTGTTCCCGAATAGTTGTTGCCTCGGTCCGTATCAATGCAGATAGCACAGTTTTACCCTATACGGACCGACCAAGCCCGGTAAAAAACATATTTATTTTTTTTCCTTCAATTTCTTGACTTAGTGTTGACAGCAGTGACAAGAAACGAGTCAAGAGCACAATAACACAGCTGAACGTGAACTCGATTGCATAAACTTCACTTTGAGACGGTAATTCGGTAGGAAGCCACAAATGATGAAACGATGAAAAATAGTAAACACTGGATAAGAAAAATCAGGCATACCTGAACGTCCACTGGTAAATATTGTGTATTTTTCCCGCTGTCATATTGCTTTCATCGTGCACAGGCGTACTTCAGTCCAAAGTCTTACAAATGACTCACCGTAAAAATAACATTCTTTCACGCATCCAGCTGGTAGTGTTTCTCATGCCAGACATGTAGTACTGCCATTGTAAAACAATTAATTCGGGAGCAATACTTTTCCATACAACTTTTAGGTTTCCTCATCACGATGCGATTTGAATTCTAGCTAATTCTCGAGTTTGTCCTCAATGTCGTCCTTAAACTCAGTTGGACGTCCAAGATTTCTTTCAGTGCAATATTTCCCATCGCATACAGGTTCTGGTTAGATTATTCACTGTTCAACGACTGAAAAACGGAGGAAAAACTCAAAGCCGCTGGAGCGGCTCGCTGTGACAATTCATGAATGAAATTGGCGGCTTTGTACAAACTCGCCTTACATCAAATTTTGACAGCTGATTGCTGACAGCTGTTTGACTTCCGTTTCCGCTTTGATATAGTTTTCCAAAGCGTTTAGCTATGAAAAAACTAGCTAATCGTACAAAACCTCAGACTGAATCAGGCGCGTTTTTGGCGTAAGATACAGACACCGGAAAAAGAACTGCCTGCTCAGGAGAAAAGCACGCACAGGTATCGTGCACATGCCTTGTACACCCGAAATTTTTGCGGTTTTCTTCGTGTTTTTGCGGGTAACTCCGCTCCGAGTCGGTGAATTGTCTCTATTTTTTCCTCATTCATTTAACTGAAGCCGAGAAAAGCCAACGTCTTTTTGAAGGAATTTTTGTCAACAGAAAACCAAATGAGAGAAAAAATGGATTTCCTGCAAAACGTGTTGACAGAATTTTACCAAATTTATTTATTTTGTTGCTTTCCGTACACAAAAAAATTGTGCAAAATTTCAAAAAAATTCACCGAAGGAATATGAATATAACTAACTTTTTCCCACTTTTATATCACTCACAACAGGTGACGTTGTGTCGCCATGGCAACCGATATCTGCTCAAAATTTATGAGAACACACTCTTCATAAGAACTCAATGCCATAGACATAAAACCCTTTTGAGAAAGTAAACGCCGATTAAACTAAACAGCGGGTCATTTCTTGGTCTATAAACTGCCAGAAACTATTATGAGCCACCTTAATTGCACTGCCTGTGAATTCAAAATTGGAAAATCAGTGTTCCTTTTTTCCCGTAATACGACGGCCGACCAACTTCAAAATTTGAGTATTAAATTTTGTTACCGTGCTTGGCAGACTGTGAATTAGTTTGACGTGCCGACCGTGGGAAATACGTACTTTGTCACGCAATCGACTCTTTTTTCAACGCAAAAGTATTTCTCCTTCCTTTGCGTGTAGCACTTGACTTCGAAGAAAAGATTGAGTCAACATTTCGGCAAAACAAAGGCTACTCTTGTTGGGAGTACCAAAGTAAAACTCCCATCAATGGCAGAGCGAGGGGGTATCTGCGATTATCGTATTTCTAGCAAAGAGTATATCCTTTATAGCTGGTTCACACGACTTGAAGCAAGCGACAGGTTCACACAGTGAAAATTGTGATGCAAGCACAAACGCAAGAGTGTGAACCAGCCTTTACGGTTTTTGCGACAATATCAGGTGTAGTGTAAACTGCAGTACCACTATCCCCTAAACACTGTCCATAGGGAATACGAATAGAAAGAAAAGTAATTCAACAAACCTTGCCCTTGTTGGGATGAAATTCATCCTTGGCTTCTACTCTTGCACGCACCCATGCAATGTCATGTATATACCTAGTAGAAAGCATCAGATAGATTATAACATGTATGAAATGTAGTGCCAAATTCTAAATTTATATATACACAGCTTTTATCATGTCCTTGGAATGACAACGGATGGCACATTAGAGCTAGGCTTCAATTATATAAGTGTTTCTTGCTGGTTCCAACAAGTAGAGAATCAGGTTTTGAAGGTTCAATGCCTTGAGTGGGACTTGAACCCCTCTAGCCTGGCCACTGACTACTAACTGTGCTGACCGCTCAGCCACCGCGGCTCTCTGAAGTTTAAGGTATAATACTCCCCTAAATGCCGGCTTTCCAGCAGATTTTTATTTAAATGGCATCATATTGCCTAAACATAGGCATGTTATATTATCAAACTGTTAAATTGTCTAGCTACTTTTAATGTCTGTCACTGTTACCAAATATGGCAAACTTTATTGCGCAATCATTGACGTCACAAGTTTCAAAAATATTTTTGGCCCCCGGTATATCCCTCAGTATTAAACCGATTTCACCTGATGGGGATATAATGCCTTTAGTGTTATACCCCTAAAACCAGCTGCCATTTATATTACGTACTCCTCCACTTTAGCGCAATGATATCTGTCAATGAACTCCTTGAGATTCTTCTTCACGTCGAAGATGCCAGTATCTTCCAAGTTTTGGAAAACTGCTGGCTCCCTGTTCCCCAACAATTTTAAGTAATCTTTCGCCGAAACCGCAAAGACAGGAATTTCCCAGACTTTACCAAATTCTTTCTGTTGGAAATCAAACAAGGTTTAGTACAGCAGATAAAGTGCAAAGATTATTATTACGAAATAGCAGACAAGAGAAGAGTATAGCACAAATTAAACCTTGACCCGAATCTCCCGTACAAAAGATTGCTTAAGTTGGCATCTCTGCAGAAGTGGAAGGTGTACAGCCTTTTGCATGGGTTCTTCAGAGACAAGGAAAAACTGGGCACGACAACCACGACGAAGGGTTGATAATAACCTATTTAATTTCTCGCGTAACTTGCCCCGCCCCAGGTTCACATAAAATAAGCCATTGCCGAGATACCCGTTGCCTCTGCTGTAAACCGAGGCTTACTGTGAAACCTTTCTTATAAAATGAGTTTAATTTGCATGAAAATGAAAACTAATTTTTACAACGAAGGTTTTGCACTAGACCGAGTTTTGAAACTGAGGCAACAGGGCATATCGCGGAAATGGCTTATTAAAATACACTCACTACGCCAACCTGCCTCCAAACAACTATATTTTGTCACCAGGACACATCAAGTTACAAACATAAAATGTTGTTCAAACCTGAAACTTTTCTTTAAATTGTCCCTTGACATGTAGGGCCCTCCACTTTGCACACTTTATCTTCGCCTCTCTACAGAGTTTATAGGCCTATAAGAAAATATTATATAAGTATAAGTATTAAAATGAGGTGGGATCCATCACTTCCATTCCATAAACATAATAATTATATAGACATGAGTGTTTTACTGGAAAATATACCGTGCGTAAATGACATACGAAACTACATCCGGGACCCGAGTGGCGTATTTCCCATATCCTCACTAGTGAGGATATCGATGACATCATTTCCCGCTCTTACACGGGGCCGCCAGTGCCGTGTGCAAAGCCAAACGCCGGTTGAAAATGGCAAGCGAGAGCGACACACTTGTGAAGTCCTCTGAAGCCGACGTAAAATTGTTCACTGAGGAGCAGAAAAATGCTAACACGAAGAAAAAACTACAGATGACTTAAAACTATTCAAGGAGTTCCTTGCAAGTGAAGACAAAAGGGAAATTTACGAAATTCCAGCCACCGAGCTACAACACCTTGCGATAAAGTTTGTGCTTGGAGTCAGAAAGAAAAATTGCAAGGAATTTGAACCATCTTCTCTCAGAGGGTTTTTGCAAAGTGTCGACCGATACCTTCAGAAGAAAGGGTACAGTATTGATCTTCCCTTCTGAACGACAAAGAATTTGCGAACTTCAAGATATCCTCAAGAAGAAGCAAAAGAAACTGAAATCCATTGGAAAGGGCAACAAGCCGAATAGTGCCGATGCACTGAGAGATGAAGAAATAGAAGAGTTCTAGTAGTACCGTGTCGGAGAAACGGCAGCAACACATCTCCGCCGTTTTGTTCGGAGGCCAAAAGGAATCTTCCAGTTCCGCGACGATTCCGTCTCAGAAAATAACAGTCGATAAAATTACTACGGTAACATCGACATCTCAGCCCACTTGGCCCTGTTTTTACCAATGCCAAGTGAAAACAGTGAATATTGTCACTAATGCGGAGCAAAAAACAGGTGAGTTCAGTGAGCAACGACAGTTCAAAAGACGTCGAGTCATCATTGACAGTGACGAAGGCCAATAAACAGTCAGTTTCTTTATTTATATCATTTTGTACATCTTTTGAAAGCTTACATTTTATATTCGCGGGATTTTGTCTCTCATTCTCCATACCATAACTTGTATTTGAAAAATTATTGTTGGGATCTTGTTGAATTGTAATATTAGCCGTCGGGATTACTTTTGGTGAATAAAAATCTCGAACTTTGAAGTAATTATTGTCGCTTTTTGTCTATATAGCCGAATAGTAAAATACTCGTGTCTATATAATAGAAAGAAAATTACACGGCAGCTTGAAGATATTAATTTTATTTTCTCGTGGTAAAAACAATATTTTACCACTCGAAAATAAAATCCATATCTTCGCACCGCCGTGTAACATCCTCTATATATATTGAGAGGACGATATTACACGGCGGCGGGGGGCATATAAGCGGAATAAAAAAATATTTCGGAACGACGAGATAAAACATTGGAATTGAACAGTTATGTTGGAAATGAACAGTGGAACAGAACTCGTAGCGTTGTTATAGTATGCATGAACATTTCTTTCTTTCTTTGGTATCATTATAATTATTGTTCTAAACTCCACAGCCACCTGTTTATGGCTATAACTTTGGATTAAAAATTTTGATGTTTGTAAAGAAATGCAAAAGGAACGCACTTATACATTTAATCATAAATATTACAATTTCTTCGAATGTGATTGGTTCATAACGCCACCGATTAATCATTAATTGGACACCTATTGTTCTGTAATTGGATACTACTTTGTTCTGTAATCGGACAGTTGGCTTAACCAATCATAAGCAAGAGCGAAATTTAAATGCACCAATCAGCCTTACGCTGATTTTCAGTGGAAAAAACGATTGCCGGTGTGAGTTTGTGGCATCTCGAAAGGCGAAGTTTGTTAGTTCTTAACATGTAAGGAACAGTTTGTGGTCAGTCGAAGAACGTGAACAGTCACTATGGAACGAAAGAAGACAGGAAATTTTCGCCGCTTGACACGTTTGTTTAGTTCACGACGTCGCCAGCAAGCTAGGACGTGCTGTAGACACTCTGCAACTTACGGCTCAATGTCAGTGAACGTCGTTAATTCATTTCAAAATCATGGAAGACTTTTAACTTTGTTGTGATGGATTGTGATGGACAAACATTCCTCGAGAATTAAGCCGTCAAGAAATCGGTAAGTTGGATTTGCTGTGCCGACCCGCTAGGATACAGATTTTTTCAGTCTTAAATATTTCCTTTGAATGCCTTCGTCATTATATATACAGACTGAATCAGCACCAGATGAAAATCGCTCAAAACGGCTTGAAACTGATCAGAGATGATACACAAGGAATAAAAGCACACAAGGAACAACATAGGTGAAGTATTTCTTTAATTTGAAAACTTTTTTTTTTTTTTCAACTCATACAGTAAGATTGGGGAGCCTGTGATCGGCGATGAAGTACTTGTTGATGCTTTGTTTTTATGTATAGTACAGCAGAAGACACTGAAGATATATGATCATTTCGTTCTCAGAAATTGTAATATTTATGATTAATTGGTAAGAGGACTTCGTGTCGTCCGATGTCGGTCTGTAATCATACTCGTGATCATGAAATCGGACTCCCGCGAAGCGCGGTCGTCCGATTTCGTAATCACTCGTATGATTACAGACCGAATCGGATTCCACTCAGTCCTATTACCATTATAAATGGGCTTATAAACGGGGGGCTTTAACGTGGGATTTTACGGTATATATATATTTTGCACTGTTTGGGATAAATTGACGAGTGCTCAGCCAATCAGAATGCAGAAATTATTGTGTGCATGTTATTAACACTGTAACAGTCCCCAAGATTTTATTCTATTGGATGTTAATCAATGTTTACCTCTTCTTTGTCCTTCGCATCCTGCAGCTGTTCATTCAACTCCTTGATTTCATCCTGGAGCCTCTTCATTTGCGGATCAACTTGATCGTCTTGAAATTGACTGCCAAAAATTATGATACAATAACAGTGTTTGTAAAATAACTATGATATTACGCGCGCCTTGAATGGCTAAATGACCGTGTAAGATGAGAGTATATTACACACTGACGAGATAGGTAATTTATCTTACTTGACTAATTATTTTATAAAAGAAATATATAACGCGTTCCCGTGTAATATAGCCTCATCTAAACACTTGGGAAGTTGGGAGAACACTCGAGTAGCGCCGGAAGCCACTCGGCGGCCTCGTGGTTTCCTCACGCTACTCTCTTGTTCTCCCAACTTCCCGCGAGTTTAGATGAGGCTATCTTACACGAGAACGCGTTATATATTTCTTGTGTGTACTACAGGAAATGTTGCACGTTAATTAATGCATGTGGCGTGTTCTAGGCGAGTATGTTCATTGGTCACTGTGTAGACCAAAGCAGCAGACTGGACATTCTATTTTGGCGTCTTGCAATCTTTTCACTCCAGTCAGAAATTTCGTACATCCAAGTGTACTGTAGCACTTTGTAATAACGTCACACTTTGTAATACCTGTCGCACTTTGTAATAACATGTGGTAGCTCTTTGTAATAACCCCTTCTCGGACTTTGTACTAAAGTTCTTAAATAGTTTGGTTTAACCAACAAAGATGGTTTGGTCTCTTGGGGCCACTGTCTGACAGCTCGATGTAAACACTTTCTTTTTCTCGCTCATTTCTGGCTCAATTCAAAAGATATGGCTACCAAACTTTACTGGGCGCCTTGTGTAAAACTGTGACAAATATATCGTCTAATTATGTCAACCGATTGCCAGATCGGGCCAGGTATCGGAGAAAGATTTGCAAAGCTCTCACAATTCCTTGCTTTATTTATGTGGGTAAACATAATTCACCTTACGGATCCTCCGTTTTTGAGTCGCCAGTCCACATAACTCGTTTTCAAAAGTCTTTATTTTGCGAACCGATTTCGAAAACCTCTGTTTTCAAGTTATCGTTATAGTGTGGACAGAGGGCAAAAAAGCATAAAAAAGTATGCGTTTTTCAAAGGAAAACGGATTAGTGTAGACGGGACCTTAAAAAACGGATTGGACTTTCTTTGTGCCGATGGAGCGTTAGCTAAAACACGAAACATCATTTCCGGTTCTTCGGAATATCAAACAAAACAAAAGGAAAGGAAAGAAAAGAAAACTTCCGCTTTGTGAAAACACTTTGCATTTGTCAGCAAACTCCGAAGAAGGCGCTAGTACTAGTGGCGTTCAGTTCGAGGGTGACAGAAACCCATCGTAAGAGAAAAATAACACATGCAAGGTGAAGCATCCTCGTTCCCAGGCTCTTTTAAGCCTCAGAACGAGGATGAAGGTGAAGTATGCCACAACACCATTCGTTCCCTCCAGAACGAACAAAGGAGAGTGCTGTCTTGCCTAGTGGCAATAATTAGCTTAAAAACCAACGGGCTCTGAACATTAATTCTAATTTCAGGTTGTTTTTCCATCTTCAAAAACAAAAAGAAAAGAAAAAAATCGGTGTCGATCGCCTGATTGTGCAAAATTGATTGAGTCACGATTCTAATATCGAATGTATTCTATAGTTCCTTGGAGAAAGTTGTCTAAGCAAATTTTGGAGTTTAGCTTGTCCACGAAAACTTGAAAACGCATCTGACTGTTGTGCGACAAAAAAAGATTTTAGCGGCCGACTGGCGACGTCGCTACAACCATGGCTTGTAAAAACGATTTTAAAATAATCTTCAAGCGGAAAATACAGACAAGAATACCGCTTCCCGAAAACCTACTACAAGGCGAGAGGATACCTGCGATTACCGTATTTCTAGTAGATATTTTTTTAATGAAACCGACAAAAATTGACTGCTTCCCGTTTCGGAAACAGTCAATTATCGAATTAACCTAAACCGCTCTTAATACCTTTAAAATGCATAAAAAAGTTAACATGAGATCTAGATTCTGTAGTTCAGTATCTTTATAACGATATATGATACGTGCATGTACTTATCAATAACAATACTACACCTTTATTGAGACTTTTTCGCCAATTTATTTGGCGAGTTCTTTGAGTTTCAAGCAGCTGTCGCTTTACATTCCAAAGTGTAAATGATCTGATGTACTACACCAGTCTTGACTTGGGTCTACTTCTTTTTTGAATCTCACTGAAGTATTCACACACATCAATTCACACCTCAAGTGTACTAGCCTTGCAGCTATAATTATGACTCCATTTGTAACCTGCAGCTTTTATAAGAAGTAGTACCAAGAAATACCTTTCTATATCTTCAGGTTCACATTTTTCGTCATTTTGGCTGCAAATAAGAGCACACGTCCTTGAACGTGAGATGACATCCATCTGGATTTTACCAGCAAGATACTAAAAGATAAAAACAAACAAACAAAAAGTCAACAAACGATTTATAAAAACCCTTATGTGACTGTGACTTTGCTACAGAATGTGTGGTACCCGAGAGACGATCGCAACCAATACAACGTACACTACAATACTCGTACTCAAGTGATCAGCTTGTAAAAGACCATGCTACCAGGAGTCATACAGCTAATTTTGTGTCCGGCCCACTTTTTGATGCATACTGACACATACAGTACGAACTCCATCCTTTTCCGAGTTCCCTCTCTCGCATTTCATGTCTAAAGCAATCCTCACAGACAACTTGAGAAAAATACACATAAGGGTTCAGAATTCTTCCTGAAGCAAGCACTTACCTGGGCTGTCTCATCAGACAGTGCACGTCCAATATTGGCAACAATAAAAATGATGTCACCTGTTGCAAATTGCTAAACGGTGATAGAAGAAATTAGACACAATGATGAATTTACATTTACAATAGATCGGTACCCTGAAACATCCTAATAAACAAGTGATTGTCTGTTATGCTGTATATCACGTGTGGATGCCCAAAATATGTATTGCTTGGCTTACCTTTTCAGCAATAGCCTTTCGAACACGGTTACCATCATGATATCCAGGAATATCGACAAGAGCAACATTCTCTGGAATACCGGTACCCTTGCTAGGCACAAACACTCTGACCCTCTTCACAAGGTGGTACAGGTAAGCATTTGAAGAACTTGACACATACTTGCTTAAAAGACTTTTAAAGCGTCCAGGACTCTGTAACAGAAAGAATTAAGTGAGATATTAAATTTACATACTGCAAGATATACAAACGAAAATATAGGAGCCCTGGACTGTATCAGATTTCTATTTCTTTATTTCTTATCCGAAGAAAATAATGTCTGTTACAATATATCCAACTTTCTCGTTGTATAACGTGCAAAAGATAAAGTCGTAGTGCACGTTGCTACGTAAAAAGCTGTTCCTTGATTTGCTGCATGTGAATCGCAGTTTTTGTGCAGTTTTTAAAGTCATTTCGAATAGCAGTCACCCTGTACACAACTGGTACTTACATCGCTTCCACAGGTTATCAAGCAAATCATTTCGCATAACATTGTGAATAAATAGATCTTATTAACCGAGCGCGCGGTCCGTACAGTAAGTTATGGACCGAGTTTTTTTCGTCGCCTTATGGCCCGAGCCTATTTCTTCTACTGTGTGTTTTGATGCAAATGTAATAGTCCACCACTTACGTGTGGGACTGTGAAACGCTTCGCGTCCGTGCACACAATGTGCTCTCCCAATGTGAAACTTCGTTGCACACGATGTACAAGTTGCATATAAAGGTGTAGTGTTTTGATTTTTTATGGCCGGTAGATCTGTGCCAGGCTCCACCCTTTTTAGTAAAAACTCGTTCATTTTTGCCGCACAATCGACCTCTTCTGCCGCACAGATTATCCTAAAAATGCCGCATAATTGCCCAAATTTTGCCGCACCCTGTCAAACGGGCTGGTTGAAGTGCAGCAGTAGAGTACAAAAGTGTGATATGATCAATTTTCAAACTACAAACCTCATCAGATAAAAGCTATTAAATAGGTAATGATACTTGTGGAATTAAAATCTAATCTTATTTCTTAGTCTTATTTCTGTAATCCTTTGACGAGCAATTTCAGCAAAACTAATCTAGGCAAAACGTTCTTGAAAAATGTTGAGTTAAACAGATGAACTATTATTTCATATTTTTGTTGTTTTGCTTCAGACAATAAAAGTAATTTGGCTTCTTTTCGCCGATATATTTTCTCCTTTAGTTTTACCTTTCTTTTCTCATTCTTACTTATCCATTCCGATTCTACAAGAAAACGCTGTTTTCGAGCGTTCGGAAAATCGGGAGTTAAAGTTACGGTGTCAACAGGTCCACGGGAAACGAGTTTTGGTTCGAACAATCGGGACGTTCGAAAAATTGGAATTCCCAATGTATTTAGCCATGTACTGTACCTCATGAGAAAACGTCTCTGTCCCCTTCTCGGTGAAGGACTTGATGTTGGTATGATTTAGCATTTCATCAGTCGAACTTGGAATGCCATCCTCACCAAAAATACAGTTCAAATAGCTTACAGCCTCATCCTTCTTCTGTTTTGCAATGACGTCGTCCTCCTGATTCGGATCCCGATTTTCATCATCTGACAATTTTATGAAAGTAAATAAAGATGTATTATGCAGATCGGACTATAGTAGTTGAGTTGCACCTCAAGGCTTTGAACATACAAAAACATGACAGATATACTTTTTTTTTTTTTAACATTTTCATGATTTAAATAGTTCCCCAAATATAATCTCAGTCACACAAACCTTCCAGGATCCAGGACTGCATGCTGTCCAACACTGCTTTAACTTCATCTCTGCTAAAAAATTGCACTTCAGCTCTGTAGGACCGATCCTGGTCTTTGTTCACCATCACTTCTGTAATGGCCAGTGTGGCTGCTTTCCCGACTGAGGCCGCAGGAAGTACATTTTCTTCCACAAGGGCATTTACCAAAGTTGATTTGCCATGCCCTGTCTGACCACACAGAACCAGTCTTTGAGTTTTTTCGAAGCTAAAACTCTTCCACTTCTTGTTCACAGCTTCAATGGAATTCCTGGATAGTAGGGCAGAAATAAGAAAATAATCATTAATGGGTATAGTAATAAGTAAGTTTAATGACAAAGCATGACAAACTGAAATAATATTAAATGAAATTCCCGTTTTCTGAGATCATATCTTTAGGCTCTAAAAAAAAAAAAAAAATTGGGGCAAATATATTAATTTCAATAAAAACAAATGAAGTGCTACTAACGATTCAACTACAATGCCTGCAATGATGATGACAGGAAAGAGACAACACAATGGAATGAATTCACATACAAATTTGAAGTACTGGTAGTGTAGTAAATTAATTTAAGTGGAGACTGTTTGGAAAATGTACATAATACAAGTCTTTTTTTTTTTCTTTTTTTTTTCTTTTTTTTTTTGTCATGGGGGCCATTTTGAGGAGTTATGAAGTTTATGCCTCAGAGAAAGGGGAGCATTTGAGATTTAAAGAAGAATGGTTCACAAAAAACCCTCTCACTATGATATCCTTTGTATGTGACCAATGAAGTTGAGCAATAACATTAGCAGGTCTGATATGAGAACAAGGTCCATACTTTATGGTTACTGGAACATTATTTGCTCCTGTCACTGCAGAGGTCAGGTCATCAAAGATCTTCTTGTGCGAGTCATAGCACTTTCTCATACTCTCTGGGGAAGTGTGAAGCACCTGGTCGCTTCCCAATGTCATCACTGGAATATTTACACTATAACAGAGCAGGTCAATAGGTATTAACATATACAGTAACATTAACAACTTCTGCAGCATTACAATGCACCACATTCACAAACACTGTGTACTGTAAATATCCCCTGTCACAGGAGAAACCAGGGGCTAATTTAATAAACATTTATGCAGTCATGTGTTTTACAAGTTGGACAATATTACATTGCATTCTAACACTACTAAAATAGCCTTTAATCTGATGAAACCTGTAAGAGGTTTCAGATACATATATCACATACATAACCGTAACAGCAAACCTGCAGGGAAATTGGTCTGACTTGCAAAATACACTTGCACAATAATGCTTTATTGAATTGGGCCCATCATACTGTATATTACTGTGGTACCACTAACTTTGGAGATACAGGATGCATTACGTAGGTAAGCTTAACAAACTTCTTTTCCTATTGTGCCCTGCATTCAATATAATAACTATCACAATCATGCGCAGTAGCAAATACTAGCACTTTTTACTGTCCATGTAAACAAGTTTCTGTCAAGTAAATCTCTGCTTACTTTAGTTTTTATATAATTGCATTATACTGTAACCATAGAATAGATAATAAACTCTACCCACAACATTTTATCGTCTGGTGGTCCATCAGAAAACCTGCGCTTTGCAAACTGCACATGATTGTGAAAGTGTCTTATTGATGTTGGTGAATGATCAATAATCACAAAGAATCTGTCACAATTCAATACCCTGGTCCAAGAGGTTGTCTAAGAAAACCTCTGGGACCACGGTAAGAATTCAATGACTTTTCAAAGACTTCTAAGCATCAATTTTGATTTCTTCAAGGGCTTAAATTACCTGCCGTTCCGAGTAAAATGTTTAGCTGCATCTGAACAGAATCTCAAAGCAAGACTGGGCTGCCTGTGTTTGGGAGGTGATTGACTTGCAGGATCAAATTGCAAGTCAATTCATTTCTGGGTTGATCCAAGCTCTTATGATTGACTTATACAAAAAATGTACAAATTGACAACTGTTCAAGGAAGTGCTGTCTAAATTCAAGGACATTTTGAGGCATTGTATGAACCAGCACTTAAATAGGGCTTTGTAAGATTGTACAAACCCTGTGTTTCAATACTCATCATTTCTAATATACACTGACAATCAATGCCATGAGAAGTTTACTGCATTGATCACAGGTAATTCCATTGCAATGGAAGCTGAAATGAAAAATCCTTAAACTGTCTATTTGTTCACTAATACCAGATCAGTTTAATAACACAATAAAACAAGACTGGATTTGCCAGTGAGCTAGTGGCGTGAGCTGAGTTGAGTTGAGACCAGAATAAACTAAAATTAAAAGTAGGGACAACAGCAAGACTCCATAGCATAGAGAACTTGGTTTTTGAGACCTTGCTCAAATGAAACCTGATTAAATTATAAATTTTCACAGAACACTCTTACATTTGCTTCACAGTTAAGACACTACATTTTGAACTTAGGGGTGAAAGGGTCAGCGAGCAAGAAAAGAGTAATTTGTGACCCTGTGCGTGACTTGCGACACTTACTGTATTTATGCACAGTCGATTTTGACAGTTTGACTTCAATCACTTATTCCTAATGAGAGGCCACCATTAATCCAGCCTTCACTCCAATACTTATGTGTTTCTTTTTACTTAATGCATTTCTTTTATTAGGCTTTCGGGTATTTGCACTCTGTAACAAATATAAAATTGAAAGCAAGAAATGTAACACGAGAGTTGTTTACAATAATCTCACGGTTTTGTTTCGCAGCGTGTTCAGTCCATTTGTGACTAAAAAACTCAATGCTCAGGACTATTTCAGTGTGTTTTCCATTTCTAGCATACAGTTACCATTGCAAAACAGGCTACGTGATCAAATTGAAGAAACATTTCAACAGGCATTCTGTGATAAGCCAAAGCATTTTGATGGCACAGGCTCGCAGCATGATACATGTAATATACTCACAAAGCAGCATTGGTAGAGTCTTGAGCTACGAGGATGGATATTTTCATCACACAAAAGGATATATTTTCAGTGAAAAAACTGTACAAAACAGCTACAGTATGTGCAAGGCAACATATAATAATGTCATGTACAATGTAAAATGTTTTCGACTAAACAGTCATCGTAGCTTTAGTGCCTGTTTTCGGCCTGGTGTCTTCTCAAAGTATTTCGTGTCACCACAGAAAGTTCCACCGGGACTAAATATTTAGCGGCGACAGCATTATTTGCAATCCTGTAGTGGTATCCATCAAATAATCAAATCAATCAAACATTTGTTTACAGCTATTCTCAAAGCTTCCACCGGTGAACTTAAGAAAACAAGCCAAATCATTTCCTAAAATCCAGAATAAAAAGATTTTTTGATTTTGAAATAAACTAGACTGGCGTTGCCAGTGAGCTCGCGGCATGAGTCGGGTCAAGACCAGAATAAACTAAAATGGAAAGTCCCAAGAGAGGCTTCCAGTTTCTCACCAGAAAAATATCACAGTATAGAGAACTTGGCTTTTGACACCTTGCTCAATCATATGAAACCTGATAAACACTTACTTCTTAAAGGTTGAGGGACTCTGCATTTTGAGCAAAAGGGTCAGCCAGCAAGAAAGCTGAGTAATGCATGACTTATCTTTTTTGCACAATCAATTTTGACAGTTTGACTTTGAACACATATTTCTATAATCAGAGGCCATGATTAATCCAACCTTTGCTTCAATACTTATCTGTTTCTATTTTTTAACTGAAAGTGAGGAATGTAATGCGAGACTTGTTTACAATATTATTGCGGTTTTGTTCACAGTGTGTTCAGTCCATTTGTGACTGCAAACTCAATGCTTGGGACTATTTTGGTGTATTTTTCATCTCTATAGTATACAATGACCATTGCAAAACAAAGGCTACATGATCGAATGGAAGAAACATTTCAACAGGCAATGTACGATAAGCAGAAGCATTTTATGAGGCAACAGATGTCATGTACAGTGTAAAGCATAAATCATCATTGTTTTACGGCTAAAGCTTATTGTAGCTTTGGTTTCCGTTTTTGACCTGGTATTTTCCCAGAAGTATTTGCGGGTCACGACAGAAAGTTTCTTTGGGACTAAATAATTAGCAGTGACAAATTGGTCAAAAGTTTGCGAGTGTCAAACCCACACAAATTTCACTTATGTCACTCCTTCTTCATCCAATTTCCATTTTAAGGCTACTTGCCTTCAACAATAGGCAATCTGTTGTCTAAACTATCAATAACAAAGGCTTCTGGCTACAATCCCACCTCGGCCAGACTGCTAAAGGATGCAGCTGCAATTAGCCATCTGCTCAGTACTATTTTAACTCCAGTATTTTTCCTGACAGATGGATAATGGCCAAAATGGCAAATAACAACCAAAATAACTACAGGCCATTCTTTGTTCTTACAATCGTAGCCAAGGTCTTTGTGAAAATAGCATTTGACCAACATTATGCATACTCAACAACAAATAACATCCTAACCAAATTCCAATCTGGTTTCCGGGCAAAACACTCAACTTTAACAGCTTTGCTACAGTCTCTGCCACGGAAGCCTGGTTTGGTAGTATAGCCAATGGATACTTCATTGGAGTACCTTTATTGACCTTAGTAAAGCATTTGACACTGTTGACCATGCCATACTTCTTAAAAAGCTTAACTGTTATGGTATTCAGAGCACCCCTTTGAAGTGGTTTGTTTCATATCTTCACAAATAAACACAATGTTTGGTGGTCAACAGTAGCATATTAAAGTACATTAGCACTGTGGAGTCCCCCAGGGATCTATTTTAGGCCCTTTACTTTTTCTACTATACATTAACAATCTTCCAAACTGCTTAAAAAGTGCTACTCCTGGCATGTATGCTGACGACACTCAGGTCACCATGGTTTCCAAAAGTGAACTTGAGGATAAAATAAACAGGGACATGAACAACTTAGGTCTGTGGTTGAGAGCAAATAGGCTTTCTGCAAAATACAACTAAAACTGAATTCAAACTATAGACTAAATCAACCACATACAAAATTAAATCAGCAAGTTATCAAATGTATCACAAAGGCAAAACCTACTGGGAGTCACTCTCAACCAAAAACTCAAAGGGACTACAAATGCTATGAGCAGTTAGAATATGCTATCTGTTCCTCAAATGGTATCACTGTATACCACATTAGTATTACCCCACTTTGACTATTGACTATTGCAGTACCTTTATGAGATAATCTCGGTACAGTTCTCAGAGAAAAGCTCCAAAAACTACAAAATAGGGCCGCACGTATAATCACACAAGACAGTTATGACATCAGATCTAAGGATATACTACAAAAGCTAAATTGGCCTAACCTCCAACACAGGAGGAATATACAGAAATCCATTTTTTCCGAGAGCAAACGTTTCAACAGGGTACAACCAACATCGTTCTGGGCTGAACGTGAAGACCTCAAACAACACCTAGCCTTTTAGCTAGTTTTTAATATCTTAAGCGAGAGAGGTTTTACATATATGTTATTATTGATGGGGATTGTTATAGGGCTAACCTCAATATCTCCTTTTCAAGATGCTTTTACCTTACTTTATTGTAAATTTAGTTGCACATCTTGAATAAAAAACGTACGAGTATGAGTAACCTTACAGTGGTATCACTCACTGGAACAGCCTTCCACATAAAAATATTACAGATGTAAATAAATTGAACAGTTTTCAGAATCTTATTAGTAGATATATTTTCTAACTTGTAAATTGTAATAGTCCGGGAATAGTTTATCTTACGGCATATTCGAAAACCAGATTAACGTTTAATGTTTTCGTAATGTATAGTTTCTCACTCACTCACCTTTCACGATAGCTGACATCCATGTCCTCCACGTCGTCTTTCTCTGCAGCTCCAATTCCTACAGTCTTAAAGCCCTGTCCAGCTTCAGACCAGTGAGGAGGGTACTCCCATGGGTGCTGATCCTTCCCCGACGCATCCACTTTTGTTTTCACTTCCTTGACCAACTTCTCCAGATCGATAATTTCTCCTTCGTGAAACCCCATCAAAGTTTCAATCACAGCATTGGTAAAGACCGGACGACGCGCTGTTTCGGTAATATTTGGTCTGGTGTCTATGTAGGAATCTTCACCTGACTGACAGGACATAAAAATCACAGTTCCCTGTCCGCTCGAAACGTGAAACTTCGCTGGATGGGTAGCTGGATGGGCGCGAAGATCTGACGATGCTCCAAGATTTTGCTCTTCTTTGATCAAGGCCCCAGAGTGGCAGCAATCTAACAAAACCAGAACTTTGCCATGGGGTACTGATTTCTCGAGCTTCTTTATGTATTCAAGAAGTTCGTTCCCTGAAATCGAATTCTTGTAAAACCCCTCCGGGTTTTCCACTGGATCGGGTGAGTCATCCATCATCAAGAATAGCTTTCCATCGTGCAGTACCCCATGGGTACAGATATAGACAATAGCCATTGCAAGCTCTGATCCTGAGCTGCTGCACTTGCTGATGAAGCTCTCCGTTTGGTAACGAAAGGTTCTGCAGTCAGCATCATCGTAAGAGTTGACATGGGAACCACATATCTTCCCCAGAGCTTCAACGATGCCGTTCACGACACCGTTGAACACGGAGTGCCTATCATAGGACTCGCCAGCCACCTCCGGCCAAGGATTATGGAAAGCTATCGTTCTTGAAAAAAATCCATCGTGTTTTCGCTTCCCCATTTTGATTTCGGCGCGAACTGGAAGGTTGGTCACGTGATGCCTTGGAACCGCTACCGCAAGTTATGCCGGTCATAAAATTGGACCCAGTTGACTTGTGGGTAGCAATCAATCCTGTCGGGGGAGGGGGGCTGATTGGTGGAAGGGGGGGGGGGTTGCCACGCGAAAAAAAAAATGAAGACAAAGAGGGGGCACGTGAAAACTTTGACAACTCATGAGATACTCCTTGAAAACAATACGTGGACAAGTACAGCAGTATACTAGCGGACCCCGTAAAATACGGTGATCGGAAAGTTTTTTTTATTAATTCTTTCTTCTTTTTTTCGCGGAAGCATCAGCCCGACATCCAGTCACCTCGACAGCACAAATTCTCTTTTAAACTCATTTCCGATTTCTAAAAGAACTGAGTTTCACTCGATGTGGCGGCCATCTTGGATTTTTTTATGAGGAGGCCTGGGAAACAGCATTACGGACGGAAGTGAGTTAGCGTATTATTATATAGATACCAGAAATACGGCAATCACAGATACCCCCTCGCCCTGGCATGGATGTTTACTAATGTTTTTGCGCAAACGCTTCTTGGAAGTCAAGTGCTGCACCCAAAGAAAGGCGAAAAACATCGCGTTGAAAAATAATCCTTGCGTTACGCCGTACGCATTTCTCACGGTGAGGACATCGTCGCGCCAGCTTTGCAGATGACTCAAGTATGTCAACTACAGGGAATAGTATAAAGGAAATCGTACAGCCTGCTAACTGTGATCTCCATAATGCTAAAGAATGGTTGTTAGCCAACAAATTAAGCCTAAATGTTTCAAAAACTGAACACATGTTCATTGGGTCAGACGACAACCTAAAGAAAATTAGGGATGTTCCTTACCTTTACCTTGGTGAGACTCCCATCAGAAGAGTTCACTCAAGCAAATCGGTTGGAGTTTATATAGATGAGAGACTTTCATGGTATGCTCACATCGATTACATCTCCAAGCGTGTCTCTTCAGCCATTGGTGGACAAGTTGGATCTTTAGTTCCCTTCCACACTGCACTCACTATTTACAACTCACTAATTCAAACAATGTTCGATTATTGTGATGTCGTATTTGACAACCTTTTCTCGACGTCTGCCCAAAAGCTGCAAAAACTTCGAAACCGTGCGGCGCGAGTTATAACGCAACAAGGTGATGACGTCAGATCCAATGAATTACGTAAAGAATTAGGATGGGATACCTTTGAGCAAAGACGCGGTATAAACACAAAGCAATAATGATGCACAAAACCTTAAATAGCTTAGCTCCTAAGTATTTAGAAAAACTATTCCAGCCATCACATAGCTCGACCAACTATCATCTTCGGAGAGTATCTCTGGCTGTTCCAATGCCAAGAACTGAGTTTTTGCTCGCGAGGGCCTGGGGCCCAAGCGACAATCAAATGCAAAAGTAGTTGAGACACTGTGCATATTTTGAACAATTTATCGGCTTTTAAGTTTTGTTGATTTCTTTCCCCCCCCCCTCCCCCTTCTCAATGTTGTTCGGGCCTGAAATCTCGTTGTGTGATATTGGATACTCAACATTGAAACGGGGGAGGGGGGGGGGGGGAAGATGCTGTCAAATAAAATCCAGATGAGAGTAAGGGAATAGAAGAGAAGAATGGGTCTTTTTCTGCGAGTGTCTCAACCATTTTGCATTTGATTGGAGCTTAAAAACGCACATTTTTTATTTTATTTTTTTTTCCTTTTTGTGGGCCGAGAATCAGCACACGGGGATTGGTTCATATTATCACGTGCTGGGCGATGACGTAATTGACTTCGCTAAACAACTCGAGATGTGGCCAGTGAATTGCTCGTTACTTGTGTAAAAGTTAACTGCATCCCATTCAAACTCAACACCATTTGGCTCTGTGGAATATGCACGGATAAACTGAATTTTCGGGAACGATTTTGGCTCGCGAGAATAGCCGTAAACAAATGTTTGATTGGCACCGCTGGGGGATTGCAAATATATCTGTCGCCGATAAGTATTTAGTCCCGACGAAACTTTCTGTGGAGACACGAAATACTTATGGGAAGATAACAGGGCGAAAACAGAAACCAAAGCTACGGTGAGCTTCAGCCGTAAAACAATGGCGATTTATGCTTTACACTGTACATGACATCTGTTGGCTCATAAAATTCTTCTGCGTATCGTACATTGCCTGTTGAAGTGTTTCTTTCATTCGATCATGTAGCCTTTGTTTCGCAATGTTCATTGAATACCAGAAATGAAAAATACACCGAAATAGTTCTGAGCATTGAGTTTGCAGTCACAAATGGATTGAACACACTGTGAACAAAACCGCAATAATATTGTAAGCATCTCTCGTGTTACATTCCTCGCTTTCAATTTTATATTTGTTACAGGGCACGAATACTCGAAAGCCTGATAGAAGAAACGTATTGAGTTAATAAAAGAAAACACATAAGTAGTGAAGCGAAGGCTGGATTAATCGTGGTCAAACTGTCAAAAATCGATTGTGCATAAAAAGATATGTAACGCATTCTCAAAATTCAGGGTCGCTCTCCTTTAAGAAGCAAGTGTATGAGTGTTGTAATAATAACTTTTTAGTTTAATCAAGGTGTCAAAAGCCAAGTTCTCTATACTGTGTGATATTTTTATGGTGAGAAATTGGAAGTCTCTCTTGGGAGTTCCGCTCTTGTCCCCTACTTTCCATTTTATATTCTGGTCTCGACCCAACTCACGCCGCGAGCTCACTGGCAAGGCCAGTCTAGTTAGTTCTGGAGTCAAAAAGGTACGATCTGTTATTTTGGAGGGTGTTGCGGTCGCGTGACCCGTGAAAACCCCGTTGTTGCAAACGAAGAATATTCCCACGGGCCTTCGATAATTGTTTTCTCTTAATTATTACAAAACACTTTTTCGTGAATGTCTGTTTGACCGAAATTAGAAGAAAAGAGGGCACGAAAAATAAAGGGAGCTCTTGGATCCGCCATGTGCAAAAACTGAATCGGTTATAATATCTTTTGCATATAAACGAACGACAAAAGTTCCTCTCCCGGAACCCCGCGTGTCTCTATTCATTGTAAATGACGCCACAAGCGAACTGGCCACTTTCCTGTCTTGTTCATTTCTAGTATACCGTGACCATTGCGAAACAAAGGCTACATGATGGTATGGAAGAAACATTTCAATGGGCAAAATACGATAAGCAGAAGCATTTTATGAGGCAACAGATGTCATGTACAGTATAAAGCATAAATCACCATTGTTTTACGGCTATTGCTTATCGTAGCTTTGGTTTCCGTTTTCGGCCTGGGCCCGGTTTTTCGAAAGTCGATTAAGCTAATCCAGGATTAACGAAATTCTTTCTCTCGAAGTCTCTGCCAATAAACTGCAGAGTTTTGTTCAAAGATGGATTAAAAAGCTCGTTCCAGCTTAAAACGTTACCAAGAAAGTCGTTGTGGACGAAACTTTCACGTTTTCAGGCTCACATAAGGCCAGAAAGTTTATACCTAATCCAGGATTAGCCTAATCGTGCTTTGAAAAACCGGGCCCTGTTCTTTCCAGAAATATTTCGTGTCGCCACAGAAAGTTTCGTCGGGACTAAATAATTAGCGGCGACAAAGATATTTGCAATCCCACAGCGGTATCCATTAAACATTTCTCTGGCTATTCTCATAGCTTCCGCGGTGAACTAAAGAACGCAAGCCAAAATCGTTCCCTAAAATCCAGTTTATCCGTGCATGTTTCACAGAGCCAAACGGTGTTGAGTTTGGATTGAATGCAGGTACCTCTTACACACAAGTAACGAGCATTTCACTGGCCACATCTCGAGTTGTTTAGCGGAGTCAATTACGTCATCGCATATCACGTGATAGTCAGTGAACCAATCACCGTGTGCTGATTCTCAACCCAGAAAAAGAAAACAAAAGCAAAACAAAAAAAAACTCCATTTTTAAGCTCGCCGCAACCGCGAGCAATAATGAACATTCATCCATTGGAATAAATTCATCGTGAAAGTGTCTTTAATGAAATTCACAGATCGACAACGAGTCGTGAATATATTAGACGACTCGTACGAATTGTACCGAAAGTGGACCGAAAGTGTCATATTCAATGAGATGCCAGTTATTCGACCCGCACGACCCGTGAATTCATTGTACGATCCATCCTAGCCTGAAATGTCAGTCGTCTCCTCGGTCCTCAACCCAAGCCCCGGGCGAGAGAGACGCGTCTCTCTCGCCCGAGGCTTGGGTTGAGGGCCGAGGAGACGACTGACAGTTCAGGCCAGATCCGTAAAATCATTGTACGATCCGTACGGATGTACAACAGTTTTTTACGACTCGTGAATTCATAATGCAGTTCGTACGATCCGTACAGATGGACAGCTGACTTTTAGTCGATACAAGTCGACAGTACTGAACATGAATGGTGTATTTTAGTTGAATTAATTGAGTATCGGAAAAAAGTTGTTTTAGCATTTTCGAATAAGTATGACAAAAGTTTAGATTTCCATTTCCGAACGGTCAATTTTCAAGTTAATCGAAATCGTACTCCACCTGTAATGTGCCTTTACAATGATATATAGTACGTGCATGTACGTTAAATTATTGTAACGCTATGATATTTTCAGAGAAGGGCTCGAGAACCCACTAAGATAGTAAAAAATCAGTTCTAAGAAAACGTCGGCTCGTCACACTTGGGATTTGATACTGCTGTGTCTCAGACCTAAAACCCATGCGGTCTCAGTCAGGCCTCGTATGGTGACAAAATCAAGTAGCGACCATGATCCTTACGGGAGGTTCCACTGCATTTAATGCTGTTAAAACATCATCATATGAACTATGACGTCAAGAAAGCTTCCTAAAAAACAACGCCCACAAAATATAGTACTAAAACAAGTTGTGATTATTATGTCCTATTGCCTACCTTTACATATACAATTTATTCACAAGTAATTATATTTAGAATATTCGTAATATAGTTTGAGTAACTGTATAGTTGGTCTACTGGATAAAGATACAAAAACTGGATTAGAAAATAAAGATATAAGGAGTGAGATCTCTGATAATTTTCAGAAACAACCTTAATCTTCATTCAAAGCAAATATTTACAGAATGCTTTTGTAAGGTTTAGTAAAAGAAGATACTTATGCCGACGTCCCAACCTTAATCAAAACAACTAACTTATACTTAGAGTTTAGAATTTTGTACTTAGAGTACAGAAACTAATTCTGTAATATAAACGAGTGTTAAATCCTGTTCACTTGACCTATTTTCCCTCTATTTTTGTATCAATAAGTAACTCTGCTCGCCTCGATTAGCTTGTGCTACCAGCGTTGCAACGTTTTCTGTAATGTATTTTGTAACGAAATATGAATAATGTGTAAAAGAATGTCCAAACCAAGTGGCTGTTTTACGACTCCATTATCAATGAATATTAACCAAAAATAGATTAGCGTTCTTATAATCACTGCTGGACATTTTACTGCATCATGGCTTTGGAAAAGGAGTCACATCTTCTCCCAGGAGGACAAAAGGAGCCCAGTAGCGGGGATGATGGAATTTCTCGTGTTCTCTCACGTCCTTCATAGCTTGGTTGAGTGCCCCATTTGCACTTTCGCCATTTTTAAGGTATTTGTAAAAACGAGACATAAAACACGTGGTGGCCCTATCGTCAACCGCCCACAGTGTTACAAGAACCGCTCTAGCTCCAGCTCCAAGAAACGCACGAGCTATACCGACTACACCCTCTCCTTTCATGACGTCACCACATCCACTGTGACAGCAACTAAGAACAACCAGCTTTGCCTTTATGCGTTTGCGTTCAAGATTGGAAGTGAGAAGCATGAGATCTGTAGCTTGAGGAATTTCAGGCATTTCAGGAGAACGGGCAAGCAAGATCTCTCCCCTATCTTTATCTCCGTGTGCTGCAACATGAATTAAATTGGCACTTTCAACTCTCCGTAGAAACCTCCTTTTAGTCGCCTTATTCCCCACAAGTGGCTTAACGTGCAGAATTTTACTAATCAATTCCACTTCTTTCATTGCGAATGGTAGTCTTGGAGCAGTGATAACTTTACCATCCTTCCACACTTTGCCCACTTCTGGCTCTCCCACTATTAAGGGTCTTGCCTGGCCTGACAGTACTTCAACCAGGTATTCTCTAATTATTTTTGCTGTTGTTAAAGATGGAATTAGTCTCACTCGTAAGGACTCTGCCACGTAGTGTCCGTTCTCATCCTTGAGGGCGGCAAATGGAACCAGAGCGAGTCTTTCATCAGGGACGATAATTAAGTGAGACCCTACCACATGTTGTCGAACAGGCTCCAGAAGAATCTGGTAAAGAGCTTTCAGAAAACCGTTCATTTCTAAATCTTCCTGTTCCTGAGAAAACTCCGCAGATATCGTCGTACTGCCTACACCCTGTCTTTGCGCAGATGCGAATTGTGGTGACCTGGCCTGAGATGATGGTAATTCTTGAACGGCCCAATCGACAGGCTTGGCGGCACGAGCTAGTACCCATTCTGGTTTCTTAAAGGGTCTCGACAATTCTTTTGGGTAAAAAAACGACAGCGAGCGATCTTCGCATCTAGCATTCTTATTTGGTTGTATCGACTCTACAGCCTTACTAATCAGAGAGTTCAAATGCTCAG
This sequence comes from Plumapathes pennacea, assembly GCA_964036295.1. Classification (NCBI taxonomy): domain Eukaryota; kingdom Metazoa; phylum Cnidaria; class Anthozoa; order Antipatharia; family Myriopathidae; genus Plumapathes; species Plumapathes pennacea. Next base: position 11,427,010 of record OZ038462.1, read on the forward strand.
TGCAAGTTTTGTGATGAAACAAAACATCTCCATTTGGCTGAATGACCCAAGTACAAATATCACGGCTAAGTAGCACAAAGAAGAGGACTGTACTTTCCAGGGCCTTGACCACCTCACGGGTTCCATAGAGGTCTTCAATTCTGGATTCACATTCGGCGGGACTGGTGGACATCAGGTCAAGTAAAGCTCTTGAACGTCCGCTTTCAGCAACAATTAGAGCCTCGCCCACCTTTTTTTGATACAGAAGGGTTTTAATCAAGCATTTGCACGTCTGCACAAATTTTTCGATGAAAGAAACTTTACATTCATCCCAACTGGGCACAGATTCCAGAACTTTAAAGTAGCACTTTACGCTTTTTCTTAAATTGCTTTCAACATCGCCATACTGGCCAAGAACTTCGAAGGAAGCACCAAGGTTGCCATAAGCTCTTCCTTCTCCAGTTTTGTCTCCAATCTCTTTTGCGATAGTAAGGCACCTTTTGTGATATTCAATACCCTTGGCGTATTGGCCGAGAGAGTCATAGGAAGCACCAAGGTTGCCATAAACTTTACCTTCTCCATTTTTGTCTCCAATCTCTTTTGCGATAGTAAGGTACATTTTGTGATATTCAATAGCCTTGTCGTATTGGCCGAGAGAGTGATAGGAAGCACCAAGGTTGCCATAAGCTGTTCCTTCTTCATTTTTGTCTCTAATCTCTTTTGCGATAGTAAGGCACACTTTCTGATATTCAATACCCTTGGCGTATTGGCCGAGAGAGTGATAGGAAGCACCAAGGTTGCCATAAACTGTACCTTCTCCATTTTTGTCTCCAATCTCTTTTGCGATAGTAAGGCACATTTTCTGACATTCAATAGCCTTGTCGTATAGGCCGAGAGAGTGATAGGAAACACCAAGGTTGCCATAAGCTGTTCCTTCTCCATTTTTGTCTCCAATCTCTTTTGCGAGAGTAAGGCGCATTTTCTGATACTCAGTAGCCTTGTCGTATTGGCCGAGAGAGTGATAGGAAGCACCAAGATTGCCATAAGCTCTTCCTTCTCCATTTTTGTCTCCAATCTCTTTTGCTATAATGAGGCACATTTTGTGATATTCAATAGCCTTGTCGTATTGGCCGAGAGAGTCATGAGAAACACCAAGGTTGCCATAAGCTCTTCCTTCTCCATTTTTGTCTCCAATCTCTTTTGCGATAGTAAGGCTCATTTTCTGATATTCAATAGCCTTGTCGTATTGGCCAACAGAGCGATAGGAAGCACCAAGGTTGCCATAAGCTGTTCCTTCTCCATTTTTGTCTCCAATCTCTTTTGCGATAGTGAGGCTCATTTTCTGATATTCAATAGCCTTGTCGTATTGGCCAAGAGAGTGATAGGAAGCACCAAGGTTGCCATAAGCTGTTCCTTCTCCATTTTTGTTTCCAATCTCTTTTGCGATAGTAAGGCTCATTTTCTGATATTCAATAGCCTTGTCGTATTGGTCGAGAGAGTCATAAGAAACACCAAGATGGCCATAAGCTGTTCCTTCTCCATTTTTGTCTCCAATCTTTTTTGCGATAGTAAGGTGTATTTTGTGATATTCAATAGCCTTGTCGTATTGGCTGAGAGAGTCATGAGAAACACCAAGGTTGCCATAAGCTGTTCCTTCTCCATTTTTGTCTCCAATCTCTTTTGCGAGAGTAAGGCGCATTTTCTGATAATCAGTAGCCTTGTCGTATTGGCCGAGAGAGTGATAGGAAGCACCAAGATTGCCATAAGCTCTTCCTTCTCCATTTTTGTCTCCAATCTCTTTTGCTATGATAAGGTACATTTTGTGATATTCAATAGCCTTGTCGTATTGGCCGAGAGAGCGATAGGAAGCACCAAGGTTGCCATAAGCTGTTCCTTCTCCATTTTTGTCTCCAATCTCTTTTGCGATAGTAAGGTGCATTATGTGATATTCAATAGCCTTGTCGTATTGGCTGAGAGAGTGATAGGAAGCACCAAGGCTGCCATAAGCTGTTCCTTCTTCATTTTTGTTTCCAATCTCTTTTACGATAGTAAGGCACATTTTGTTATATTCAATAGCCTTGTCGTATTGGCCGAGAGAGTGATAGGAAGCACCAAGGTTGCCATAAGCTGTTCCTTCTCCATTTTTGTTTCCAATCTCTTTTGCGATAGTAAGGCTCATTTTGTGATATTCAATAGCCTTCTCGTATTGGCCGAGAGAGTCATGAGAAACACCAAGGTTGCCATAAGCTCTTCCTTCTCCATTTTTGTCTCCAATCTCTTTTGCGATAGTAAGGCACATTTTCTGATATTCAATGCCCTTGGCGCATTGGCCGAGAGAGTGATAGGAAGCACCAAGGTTGCCATAAACTGTACCTTCTCCATTTTTGTCTCCAATCTCTTTTGCGATAGTAAGGCACATTTTCTGACATTCAATAGCCTTGTCGTATAGGCCGAGAGAGTGATAGGAAACACCAAGGTTGCCATAAGCTGTTCCTTCTCCATTTTTGTCTCCAATCTCTTTTGCGAGAGTAAGGCGCATTTTCTGATACTCAGTAGCCTTGTCGTATTGGCCGAGAGAGTGATAGGAAGCACCAAGATTGCCATAAGCTCTTCCTTCTCCATTTTTGTCTCCAATCTCTTTTGCTATAATGAGGCACATTTTGTGATATTCAATAGCCTTGTCGTATTGGCCGAGAGAGCGATAGGAAACACCAAGGTTGCCATAAGCTGTACCTTCTCCATTTTTGTTTCCAATCTCTTTTGCGATAGTAAGGTGCATTATGTGATATTCAATAGCCTTGTCGTATTGGCTGAGAGAGCGATAGGAAGCACCAAGGTTGCCATAAGCTGTTCCTTCTTCATTTTTGTCTCCAATCTCTTTTGCGATAGTAAGGCACATTTTGTTATATTCAATAGCCTTGTCGTATTGGCCGAGAGAGTGATAGGAAGCACCAAGGTTGCCATAAGCTGTTCCTTCTCCATTTTTGTCTCCAATCTCTTTTGCGATAGTAAGGCTCATTTTCTGATATTCAATAGCCTTGTCGTATTGGCCAAGAGATTGATAGGAAGCACCAAGGTTGCCATAAGCTGTTCCTTCTCCATTTTTGTCTCCAATCTCTTTTGCAATAGTAAGGCTCATTTTCTGATATTCAATAGCCTTGTCGTATTGGTCGAGAGAGTCATAAGAAACACCAAGATGGCCATAAGCTGTTCCTTCTCCATTTTTGTCTCCAATCTTTTTTGCGATAGTAAGGTGTATTTTGTGATATTCAATAGCCTTGTCGTATTGGCTGAGAGAGTCATGAGAAACACCAAGGTTGCCATAAGCTGTTCCTTCTCCATTTTTGTCTCCAATCTCTTTTGCGAGAGTAATGCGCATTTTCTGATAATCAGTAGCCTTGTCGTATTGGCCGAGAGAGTGATAGGAAGCACCAAGATTGCCATAAGCTCTTCCTTCTCCATTTTTGTCTCCAATCTCTTTTGCTATGATAAGGTACATTTTGTGATATTCAATAGCCTTGTCGTATTGGCCGAGAGAGCGATAGGAAGCACCAAGGTTGCCATAAGCTGTACTTTCTCCATTTTTGTCTCCAATCTCTTTTGCGATAGTAAGGTGCATTATGTGATATTCAATAGCCTTGTCGTATTGGCTGAGAGAGTGATAGGAAGCACCAAGGTTGCCATAAGCTGTTCCTTCTTCATTTTTGTTTCCAATCTCTTTTGCGATAGTAAGGCACATTTTGTTATATTCAATAGCCTTGTCGTATTGGCCGAGAGAGTGATAGGAAGCACCAAGGTTGCCATAAGCTGTTCCTTCTCCATTTTTGTTTCCAATCTCTTTTGCGATAGTAAGGCTCATTTTGTGATATTCAATAGCCTTCTCGTATTGGCCGAGAGAGTCATGAGAAACACCAAGGTTGCCATAAGCTGTTCCTTCTCCATTTTTGTCTCCAATTTCTTTTGCGATAGTAAGGCACATTTTCTGATATTCAATGCCCTTGGCGCATTGGCCGAGAGAGTGATAGGAAGCACCAAGGTTGCCATAAACTGTACCTTCTCCATTTTTGTCTCCAATCTCTTTTGCGATAGTAAGGTACATTTTCTGACATTCATTAGCCTTGTCGTATAGGCCGAGAGAGCGATAGGAAACACCAAGGTTGCCATAAGCTGTTCCTTCTCCATTTTTGTCTCCAATCTCTTTTGCGAGAGTAAGGCGCATTTTCTGATAATCAGTAGCCTTGTCGTATTGGCCGAGAGAGTGATAGGAAGCACCAAGATTGCCATAAGCTCTTCCTTCTCCATTTTTGTCTCCAATCTCTTTTGCTATAATAAGGCACATTTTGTGATATTCAATAGCCTTGTCGTATTGGCCGAGAGAGCGATAGGAAACACCAAGGTTGCCATAAGCTCTTCCTTCTCCATTTTTGTCTCCAATCTCTTTTGCGATTGTAAGGCGCATTTTCTGATATTCAATAGCCTTGTCGTATTGACCAAGAGAACGATAGGAAGCACCAAGGTTGCCATAAGCTGTTCCTTCTCTATTTTTGTCTCCAATCTCTTTTGCGATAGTAAGGTACATTTTGTGATATTCAATAGCCTTGTCGTATTGGCCGAGAGAGTGATAGGAAACACCAAGGTTGCCATAAGCTGTTCCTTCTCCATTTTTGTCTCCAATCTCTTTTGCGAGAGTAAGGCGCATTTTCTGATAATCAGTAGCCTTGTCGTATTGGCCGAGAGAGTGATAGGAAACACCAAGGTTGCCATAAGCTCTTCCTTCTCCATTTTTGTCTCCAATCTCTTTTGCTATAATAAGGTACATTTTGTGATATTCAATAGCCTTGTCGTATTGGCCGAGAGAGCGATGGGAAACACCAAGGTTGCCATAAGCTGTTCCTTCTCCATTTTTGTCTCCAATCTCTTTTGCGATTGTAAGGCGCATTTTCTGATATTCAATAGCCTTGTCGTATTGGCCAAGAGAGCGATAGGAAACACCAAGGTTGCCATAAGCTGTTCCTTCTCCATTTTTGTCTCCAATCTCTTTTGCGAGAGTAAGGCGCATTTTCTGATAATCAGTAGCCTTGTCGTATTGGCCGAGAGAGTGATAGGAAGCACCAAGATTGCCATAAGCTCTTCCTTCTCCATTTTTGTCTCCAATCTCTTTTGCTATAATAAGGTACATTTTGTGATATTCAATAGCCTTGTCGTATTGGCCGAGAGAGCGATGGGAAACACCAAGGTTGCCATAAGCTGTTCCTTCTCCATTTTTGTCTCCAATCTCTTTTGCGATAGTAAGGCGCATTTTGTGATATTCAATAGCCTTGTCGTATTGGCTGAGAGAGCGATAGGAAACACCAAGGTTGCCATAAGCTTTTCCTTCTTCATTTTTGTCTCCAATCTCTTTTGCGATAGTAAGGTACATTTTGTGATATTCAATAGCCTTGTCGTATTGGCCAAGAGAGTGATAGGAAGCACCAAGGTTGCCATAAGCTGTTCCTTCTCCATTTTTGTCTCCAATCTCTTTTGCGATAGTAAGGCACATTTTGTGATATTCAATAGCCTTGTCGTATTGGCTGAGAGAGTGATAGGAAGCACCAAGGTTGCCATAAGCTGTTCCTTCTCCATTTTTGTCTCCAATCTCTTTTGCGATAGTAAGGCTCATTTTGTGATATTCAATAGCCTTGTCGTATTGGCCGAGAGAGTCATGAGAAACACCAAGGTTGCCATAAGCTGTTCCTTCTCCATTTTTGTCTCCAATCTCTTTTGCGATAGTAAGGCACATTTTCTGATATTCAATACCCTTGGCGCATTGGCCGAGAGAGTGATAGGAAGCACCAAGGTTGCCATAAACTGTACCTTCTCCATTTTTGTCTCCAATCTCTTTTGCGATAGTAAGGCGCATTTTCTGACATTCATTAGCCTTGTCGTATAGGCCGAGAGAGTGATAGGAAACACCAAGGTTGCCATAAGCTGTTCCTTCTCCATTTTTGTCTCCAATCTCTTTTGCGAGAGTAAGGCGCATTTTCTGATAATCAGTAGCCTTGTCGTATTGGCCGAGAGAGTGATAGGAAGCACCAAGATTGTCATAAGCTGTTCCTTCTCCATTTTTGTCTCCAATCTCTTTTGCTATAATAGGGCACATTTTGTGATATTCAATAGCCTTGTCGTATTGGCCAAGAGAGTGATAGGAAGCACCAAGATTGCCATAAGCTGTTCCTTCTTCATTTTTGTTTCCAATCTCTTTTGCGATAGTAAGGCTCATTTTGTGATATTCAATAGCCTTGTCGTATTGGCTGAGAGAGTCATAAGAAACACCAAGATTGCCATAAGCTGTTCCTTCTTCATTTTTGTCTCCAATCTCTTTTGCAATAGTAATGCACACTTGGAAATGTTGTATAGCTTTTTTGTACCGTCCAGTAGAATAGTAACGAAAACCGATTGTGTCATGAACTTTTATTTTTGATTGCTCGTTCCCAGGTTGCTCTGAAAACTCTAAGGAGTTGGCGAGAAGAAGCAGTTCCTCCATTGGTGGTTGTCGTCCTGTAGAAGTGAAGAACTTCGTGAAATCTTCCTAATATTCTCGTAAGGACGAATCAATTTTCGGATGCTTAATTATATTTCGATTTGCAAGATTATGACTTGAAAACGTTTATATGTTTAGCCAAATAAGTGTTGTTTAGTCATACAGGCAAGATTATGTTTTTCGTCGGTTATTGACAATTTACACTAATGACATCTTTGAAAATAGTTTCTCATTATTATTTACAGGTAACTAGCTGGGCGTTTGGAGATTCTTAGGAACCTACTTGTTTCCGTCCGACATTCTGAAATGTTTCGCTTTAAATATCTAGTAAAGATGTATATTTATTTATGATCATATCTTTTTTTTCTATCTATGGGGGGATGGGAATGATCCCTCCTCAAATAACTTTCTTCCCGTTCTCTCTTTCTCTCTCTCTCTCATTTGTAACTTAATAGCTAATCAATCGGACCGTCCAGCACAGAAACTAAAATTGATTAATGAAGAATATCAATTTGCACAGCTTATAACTGAACCAACCCGCATCACAGAAAATAGCCGTACTTTAATTGACGTTGCACTGACTAACAGTCCTAACAGAGTAGTGTCCTCTGGAGTACTACAGTTGAGCATAAGCGACCACAGCCTAATTTATGTCATTCCAAAAATTGCAATTCCCTCAAAAACAAAGCCAAAGATGTCTAGAGTACGTCAAATGAAGCATTTTAACGCTGAAGACTTTAGAGAGGACTTGGATATGCTACTTTCGGAGGACACTATGGACTTTGACGATCCGAATGATATGTGGATGCGTTGGAACAGTATCTTTCTTACTGTTGCTGACAAACACGCCCTTCTTAAACGAAAACGTATCAAGAACAAGAAATCTCCTTGGATAAACGGAAACGTTAGAAAACGAATTATAGAGAGAGAGACCGCCTTAAAAAGGCTGCTATAAAATCTAATGACCCATTGGACTGGGCAAACTATAAACGTGTTAAAAATGCAACTAATAATGAAATTACAAAGACCAAAGCCTCGTACTATCACAATCATTTTGCCAAAAACTCTGGCAACTCGAGGGAAATTTGGAGAACTATCAATCAAGTAATGTCTCGAAACACCAAGAAAGATAACAATATAACTTCGATAAGGACAGAAGGACGTTCAATTGACGACACAAATCAAATGGCTGAAATATTTAATCAACACTTTACTGATATAGGCCCTCGATTAGCTTCAAAATTGGGCGAGTCCTCAAGATCACTTGAGGAATACATCACGCCAACACTATCCTCTTTCCACTTACAACCAGTGGACAGAGACACAGTGTTGAAAGTACTGACATCAGTATCTCCAGCAAAAGCTACTGGCCTGGACGAGATTCCGTGTCGCCTCATCAGAGAGGCGGCACCAGTAATAGCAAAATCTCTTGCAAAACTATTTAACAAATCAATTGAAAAAAGTGTATTCCCATCAGAATGGAAAAGGGCAAAAGTCACTCCACTGCATAAGGCGAAGGAAAAAGATCTCCTTGATAACTATCGACCAATTTCGGTAATTCCTGCTATTGCCAAAGTGTTTGAAAGACTTTTGTTTAACCAAATCTATAAGTACCTGAACGATGAAAACTTACTATCAAAGCATCAGTCAGGATTTCGCCCTTTACATTCCACGCTTTATGCTTTACTGGACGCCACAACGGAATGGTTTTCAAATTTAGATAAAAGGGCTAATTAACTCTGTAATATTTTTGGACCATTCCAAAGCATTCGACACGGTCGATCACAGCATCTTGCTAAAAAAGGTATCGTTATATGGAGTGGGAGATATAGGTCCTGTAAATGTCTCACAGACAGAGAACAATTATGCTGTGTAAACGGGAAAATCTCATCCCCCAGAAAGATAACATGCGGGGTCCCCCAAGGATCCATCCTTGGTCCCCTGCTCTTTCTGTTATATATAAACGATCTCCCTTGCTCCCTTCATTATTCAACACCTAGAATGTACGCGGATGACACCAATATTACCACGTCCGGGTCATCACTGAGCAAAATCATACACACTATCGACCGTGACCTTATCAGTATTGGAGATTGGCTTCTAGCCAACAAGTTAAGTCTCAATGTTAGTAAGAATGAACAACTTTTCATAGGATCTGACTCAAACCTTGGAAAAATTACATGTGCTCCACAGATTTCAATGAACGGTATCCCGATAAAAAGGGTGAAATCTGCTAAATCAGTAGGAGTCAACACTGATGAGCGCTTACAATGGGCTGACCACGTAGATTATATCTCGAAGAAAATATCCTCAGCAATTGCGGGTCTACGCCAAGTGAGACCATTTATATCGACCAAAACCGCAGTAACTATATATCGCTCATTAATTCTCCCCTTATTGCTTGTGACGTCACAAGCTTTAAAATGCAACGATTTTTTATTTTATTTATTTTTCTGGGTTAGAGATCTGCATGCGGTGATTGGTTCATATTATCATGTGATTTGTGATGACGTTGTGATCAAGTGACTTGGCGGGCGAGCAGTTTCGCCATTTTGAAGACAGCAAGTTGCTTGCCTTAGTTGGCTCTGTGGATCATTTTATGGACCGCTCATCTTACTTACAAACGCATACGCCGGCTGCGGTAGACCCATACTAAATTTCATTGAGCGGTTTTGGCTTGGGTCGGTCCGTTCAGCCTCAAAAGCCATATTGAAAGCCATGAAAGCAAATGCAATGAACTTATCAATGAACTGCATAACTATGCACAACTGTACAGAAATGTACGAAGAATTTGACATCCAGAACCTTGAGAACTTGAAGGAACAAGCTGAACGAAGCCGCTCGACATACAAAGACGAGAACCTGTGTAAAGACGGCGATTCTTGACAAGCGCTTGATAGCGGATTATATGGAACTGTTTAGTATGAGGGTGAACTTGAAGGTACTTTGTATTCTTTTACTTTGTATTATTCTTGTTGATACAAGTAAAGCGTCAGAAAATCTGGCTTTTGTTTGGGATCAAAATTTCACTCTGCTGTGCATTTATGTGCATTTATGTTGTTGTTGCGACATTTTGGCTCGGTGCCATGAAGGTCAAACAATCAGTGGAACAGATGGCGTTATTATTTGAAAATTGGGAAATGGCTGAGGAAAAAGTGACCGTTGGTAGATCTCGCTTCGCTCAGTTTTATTGTATTCCCACAAATGTTTATGTGAAAGAAAACCGAAGTCCTGCAAGACGAAGTCGTGAGCCAAGCCACGTACCCTTGAATAACCTTTCACGCATTTTGAACAAGAGTAGAAAAAGCAGGCGACTAATACAAGAATACATTTCAAAGAATGTCCCAAAGTCGTCAAAAGTTCATGATTATACCCGAGCTTACGTACTTCACAATGCTAATGCGTTCCGAGAACGTGCATGTAAACAACATGTAAACAATAAAAAGCGGCTTATGGTAATTTGCGAAACGAAACAAACGAAACGAAACAACGAAACAACGAAACAACGAAACAAAAATTGGTAATTTGCGAAACAACGAAACAAGATATGCTAATTTGCCAGACAGGCGGCAGGGGGGGATGGAAGCTTCCGACAAACGTAAAGAACTCTCGATTGTCCCGTGGGACAGCGGCAGTTTCGTAATGTTTCGTAATACCTGTCTTATCGTCTCATCACCGGGATTCTGTTGACATTTGTTCATATCTCGCCGCGCTTTTCGCTTGGCCGAGGAGGCTGTTCAGAGAAGTGAAGAAGAACCAGGCCTGCTAACTCTCTATAATTCTGCCATGACTTCAAACAAATCTTTGTTAAATTCCCGCCGTGCTCTTATTGCTCACTGAATGTAATTCGACCGGAAACATCTTGGGCACCATTCAAAACTGACTCGTTGTTTGTAACCGCCGCTATCAACACCTTCGTAAAAACCTTGAGATGTGGCCTGTCACCGCTTTCGATAATCGGCGATCAATCAAGGTGCCGGTGCGTGTGTGTGTGTGTGGGGGGGGGGGGGGGGGGGAGGGGGAGGGGGAGGGGTGGGGATTGGACCTCTCCTAACGCTCACGTTAGTGCAGCGCTCATTTTAGTGCCTGGCTTTAGTTTGGAATATCTTCAGCATCGTTGTGTCGAAATATAATCTCGTTTAGCCGTTTATTTGCCGAAATATAATCTCGTTTAGCCGTTTATTTGCCGAAATATAATCTCGTTTAGCCGTTTATTTGCCGTAATATAATCTCGTTTGTTTCGCCAATCTAGGCAGATTATGGTGATTTAAAGACTGCAAAATGTTTCCCGACAGCAACGGGTCTAACACGTAATTTATAAACTTTAATTTAAAAAAATTGCAATGCTGGTTCTGGTGTCTAGAGGACAGTTGTCAAAAATCCCGGCAAAATACGTGTAGTGAGCGTCAACTCTGAGTCTGTTGATACAGCAAACGAAACAAAAAAGAACTGGTAAATGTGAAATTTTGAAAAATTACGTTCCGCAATCTCTCATGGCTGTCTTTTTCAGCCTGTTGCTTACACCTGGCTGGAGCTGAATCAGGCCTTTCAAGAATGTGTATGCCTGCGAAGAACGCCCTCTTTACGGAGGCAATAGAACTTCCTGGCCTTTGTTTTTCGTGGTAAACTTCATCTCAACTGCACCCTTGTCACTTTGAGGCTAACGAAACAAACAGGAACTAATAGTCTAACAGTGTTCTGTGCACAGTGTTTTTCTCGTTAGATTGCTGAGTAGCCAAATGTTGCCTTAAGCAATTTCTTATGGCTGTCTTTGAGCCTGTTGCTCACACCTGGCCGGAGCTGAATCAGGCCTATCCAGAAATGTGGATGTCTGCGAAGAACGCACGCTTTACGGAGGCAATAGAACTTCTTGTGAGAAAATGTCTGACATTTCCCAAAACTGCTGGCCGGAACAAATCTCAAAAAAGATCGAGATTTTTATTAAGAAAAGGTGGAGAATATTTACGTTGCAGACCGTATACAACGAAGTAGAAAATAATTGGGATATTTTAACTTTCCCAAGAAAGAATAGCGCTAAGTACTGGGTTTTCAATCAGTGGCAATTTCCGGCAAATTCTACTTTTTTGTTGAAACTCGTATTTGGAATCACGAAAATAAAGGAAAACCCAATTCTTAGCGCTATTCTTTCTTGGGAAAGTTAAAATACCCCAATTATTTTCTACTTCGTTGTATACGGTCTGCAACGTAAATATTCTCGACCTTTCTGAATAAAAATCTCGATCTTTTCTGAGATTTGTTCCGACGAGCAGGTTTGGGGAAATGTCAGACATTTTCTCACGTTTGTCTGTCGGTTCGTGTCTCGGAACGAGCCTTTCTCATGCGGTTCCCACGTGGCTTTTCGTATAAAACAACTTCGGGCCACTTGCTCGCCGGGTTTTGGCGCGACGACACATGCACGGTGAGATGTCTTTGTAAAAGTTACAACGAAAGGGCAAACTGGTTAAGGTAAAAATATCAGATGGTGATACTTAAAGATCATTGAAATGCTTTTAACTCAGTGTTAAGTCTGATATTTTTACCTTCACCAGTTTGCCCTTTCGTTTAACTTTTACAAAAGACATCTTGCCGTGCACGTGTCGTCGCGCCAAAACCCGGCGAGCAAGTGGCGCGAAGTTGTTGTTTTTGTAAAGTCACGTGGGAACAGCATGAGAAAGGCTTGTTCCGAGACACGAACCGACAGACAAACGTGAGAAAATGTCTGACATTTCCCCAAACTACTGGCCGGAACAAATCTCAGAAAAGATCGAGATTTTTATCCAGAAAGGTCGAGAATATTTACGTTGCAGACCGAATACAACGACGTAGAAAATAATTGAGGTATTTCAACTTTCCCAAGAAAGAATAGCGCTAAGAATTGGTTTTTCCTTTATTTTCGTGATTCCAAATTTGAGTTTCAACAAAAAAGTGGAATTGCCGGAAATTGCCACTGATTGTTTTCCTTTATATTCAAGTTTCAACAAAAAGTAGAATTGCCGGAAATTGCCACTGATTCTCAAGTTAACAAAAAGGGTCATAATTTGACACATCGCACATTTGACAGAACAATTTCTCTTTTGAAATTACTGGCCGAAAAATTGAAATGAGGCCTGTCGCTGGTAAGTATTCATCTCTTGCAACCATAGACTAAATCAAGGCAGATAAACACAACAGCCCAAGTTTCATTTCCTTTATTCAAACAGGCCTGAGTTGCGTGTGGTCTCTTGTCTCGACAGTTGTTGTCGCGAAAATTCGAACGAATCCCACGGGAATATCAGCGATTAGAGAACTCACATGCAAATTTGCGAATCTCGCAGTCACCCGAAGCGAAGTCGCGTAGTGTAGGACAACTTTAAGAGCAGGTTTAACTGCTGGTGTGACGGTAAGAAAGTAATCTGAAGGACATACTTGCTCGCACGTCAATGTAACCATGGCTTTTTACAATAGAGGACTTAGGGGTGAGGGGTGGGGGGTGGGGGTCGGAAGCTTCCATCCCCCCTGCCGCCTGTCTGGCAAATTAGCATATCTTGTTTCGTTGTTTCGCAAATTACCAATTTTTGTTTCGTTGTTTCGTTGTTTCGCAAATTACCACTTTTTGTTTCGTTGTTTCGTTGTTTCGTTTCGCAAATTACCATAAGCCTAAAAAGCCACAGATGGAAATGGAAAGAGAAAATTAGGATCAATAAACCATCGCTGCGAGAAAGCTAGAAGCTCAAAAAGAAGATTGCCAAAAGTAACCGAGGTGCTAAGATACGTTTGTATTTTAAAATGTGTTAAAAAAACAGGCATTGCAAGATCAGACGTACTCAGAGATCAAAATCACAGAACCAAGTACAATGGGTTTTCTCTGTCAAGGGATATAGAAAAAAATTCCGGTCCTTCAGTTGTTGATCCAAACAAAACGATCATCGGTTGGCTTTCTGGATGCACGGAAGCCATACTTTAAGAGCGATTTTGGCTTGCATTGTTTTTAAGCGTCGGAAGACTTGAAAATAGCCGTACACAAATGCTTGATGTGTTACCAGCGGGACCCCCGTAAAGTACGAAGGGTTGTGTTTTGCAAATGCTCGATTATAGATACTGCTTCAACCAATGTATCTGTGTTCTGAGCAATATTTGTGTGAAAGAACATCGAATAAGTAGTAGAAGACGTGTCGAAACTTGATAGAACTTGAACTTTTCCCTGCGGGCAGAGCGTCTCCCTTTGTCGGAAACTCTGCGGCTTTATGTAACGCGCGGCGCATACGAACAGTCGGCGTTTAACTTCGTTTTGCGTGCAGTAACTTTTTCGTGAGTATGTCTCAGTATGTATATAATAAAGGTTCTTTGTTTATTGTCTGAGGATATTGAATTACTAATAGGTTTGAGGCAAATATCACGCGAGATTAAGATACAAGATCTGTCAATGAAATGTCACGAGCATAATATCATAGAACGGGGAATCCCGAATCATCAGCTACTTAGCTTTCACTCACTTTCCGCTTTAACAAAAGCAGGAAAGACCGGCAGCGATTACATCGAGAATATTTGTCACTGAATACCTCGAAGTCTTCAAAAGCTCAAGGTTGATATCCGACTATCCGAGCCGTAATGTTCGCTCCACAAGCCCGTGATGCACGCCTTTGTTGTCACGGTATTCAAACGTCTGCAGCTTCCGATAGAGATTAATTTCGTATCGACCCAGAATTTTGCGTTAAAGCTTAATGCATAGCAGTCTTGAACATATTAGTGATCAGACTTGTACATGTAGGATGAGTAACGTCTGAGATGGCTTTTTCATACGAAGTAATTTCATCATGGGAAGTGTCATGTTTTAATGTGCTACAGAGATAAGTCTGAAAGCTTTCAATTACAGCTACTTGAACATGATGCACACGCTGGGAAGATGAGATAAGGCTATTACGCTGTCTTACAGCTACTTAAGATGTCGGGTATTCCCCAGTCAATCCCATTACAAAATGACAACACAGTTCCTCCACAAAACATGTCAGCTTGAAAGGTTGCCAGGTTGTATAGCAAGCGTCACACAAGTACTGTCACGTGCATCGGAAAGCAATGAAAACTGGGTTCTTGCAAACGAAGAATATTCCTACGGGGCCTTCGATAATTGTTTTCTCTCAACTATTATAATACACTTTTTCGTGAATATCTGTTTGACCGAAATTAGAAGAAAAGAGGGCAAGAAAAATAAAGGGAGCTCTTGGATCCGTCATGTGCAAAAACTGACTCGGCTATAATATCTTTTGCATATAAACGCACGACAAAAGTTCCTCTCCCGGGACCCCGCGTGTCTCTATTCATTGTACTAATGACGTCACAAGCGCACTGGCCACGGGCCTGTCTTGTTTGATTACTGTGATGCAGCCTGGGATACACTACCTAAAACGTCAGCCGAAAAACTGCAAAAACTACAGAATCGTGCAGGCCGGGTCATCACTCGTCAGGGGTACGAAGTCAGATTGCATGAAATCCGTTACGATCTAGGTTGGAATACGCTAGTTGAGAAACGCAACGAACACAAAGCTGTTGCTATGTTCAAGATACTTAATAACAAAGCACCAGCTTACCTATCCGATCTGTTTAAATCTTATAGCGAAAACTTCAATTATAGCTTAAGAGGAAGGAACCAAAACCCTTCTCTTCCACTACCGAGAACGGAATATGGTAAAAAAAGTTTCAAGCACTGCGGCGCTAGACTTTGGAATGGATTAGCAAACAATCTGAAAGACAACCAAACATTAAAGTCGTTCAAAAAGGCTCTCTCATCTTCCTATCACTAGGAATTTAGGTTGCGCGATGTAATATTAGCAGTATAATGTTACTTATTCTATTTAGTAAGTTAAGTAGTACAATGTATTTAGATAGTTTTTAATACTGTATAATCAGTTAGTTATATTTCGGCTTCCATGAAAAGCAATTTATTTTTATTGATGGAATTCCGAGTTTAAATAAACGTCATTCATTCATTCATTCTCTCTCTCTGTCTCTCTCTCCTTGGCGGAAATTCCACGTAAAAAAATTATTGTGCCCCCCCCCCCCCCCCCTCCCTTTGCAATTGTGTTTCGTGAGTAATTTGTTAATTTGCGACCGCCATCAGAGGAAAACTTGTGGTTCGCTTTCGAGACAGTTATGCTGCATCACACCTAATAGGGAGAACAAGCAGTTCCTCCATTCTAGCAATTGTTCTGTCAGTACTTTGTGTGTTCAAATGCGCAACTTCCATAAGAGGAAATCCTTTGAGAACTTGTGATTTGCTTTCGAAACAGTGATGTTGCATCACAAAAATACCTCATTGCACTTTCTGCGAACTTGGCTGAATCAAGTTCCGGCCATTTGCGAAATAATGAAAAAAGTAAAAAAATAATTAATTAATTAATTAAGACGAAACAATATTTTAGAATCAAGAAACAATGACGCTCAAGGAAACACGAACTAATGCATTTCAAGATCAAGATCGAAATAGTTCATGTAAGATCAGCTAATTTCCAGTTACCTGAAAAATCCTCTGGTATAATTTAATATCAGAATAGCACATCAACTAGAGTGGCCGTCGCAGATTCAGTCAAATTTTGGAGATGTCCGAGTCGAAACAAGCAGGCTGCGCATTTTGGGCGAGTTCATCCAATCATACCATTCTTCTCCTCGTTTGTATACTATTTTGATAGTTAAGCATATAAACCTTTTAATACCATGTCAGGGGTTTACATGCTAAACTAAAATACTCACCTTCGCAGAGGTTTATCCCGAATTTCTCTCAATTGCAGAATGACACTTTAGGTACAGACTCTTATCGTTATACTTGAATTGGGCTGATAGAGTTTCGTTTATATTTCTGTGAAAGACTTCCGCCTGATCATCAATTTCACTTTTTGAATAATGACGCTCGCGACACATGTCAATGACACAAGTTTGAGTGTTGTATCTCGAAATAAATCGGGGAGCGACCAGTCTTGGATGATCAGTCTTGAAGTGAGAGAAATTAGTAAATTAAATAAACAACGTGAGAGATCCGTTTTGGAAGTAATCAGTGCGGAAGATATTTCCGAAAAACAATTGAGGCCCATTTTTGTCGCTCTTTACACGTGCCGAACCTAACGCAAACAAGCATAAACAATGATTATTGCTCATTTGCATTAGGTTCGGCTTGTGTGTGATCAGGAGCAACGTTTAAACTAGGGCGTGATCAGGAGGTATTTCAGGGGTTTTTCTTTTAATGGAAACTTGTTTTTTACCATGAACCACCAACCAGGTTCAGTGCGTGTGACTGGCTAAAAGTTAAACTTGCTGAGTGAAGTATGGAATTTCATTCGTTGAGTGGCCGTTGTGTATAGGTTGTTTTAAGTGCAATTTTAATTTCCTGGAGTGTGCCTTTTATTTTCTACATCTCAATATAAGTCTGAAGATCACGACAGCGAATTTTGTTTCGTGACTTCAGATAGGTATAAACAAGACAGAAAGGAATCAATTAAAAACTAGTCTATTTTCCTGGCACATTTGTGGTCAAAAAGCCAGAAAACTAGACTGTGTACAGCAAAGGTTGAAACTTTATCACGACCCTCTTTGTTCTACCATGCCCCTTAACTTGTTTAGGAGCTCGAAACTTGCTTAATTACTATTTCGGTTTCATATAAACAGAACTACTTTAAAATTTATAGATGACTTAAGGTGGCTCCATGGGATATTCCCTGCACTTACTTGTATTTAGTTTATGACACCAAAACTGTCATATTTTCTTTTCATTATATTCTTTATTGGTCAAATTTGCAGGGTAGATGTTTCGAAAGATCTGTTGCGTGTACGTTTTACTTTTGTCATTCTAGTATGGTTTCTATGGAAACAATAAGTCCTTGAAATAAAGGTCTTTTGCCGGGCCCATTTTCAAACTTTCTGCTCTATTTTCTGGAGTTTTCTTCGGTGAAATTTTCTGAAACTTTCAGTATGTTTAGAAATTTGTATAAGGTAAACATAACTGTGAAAAAAAGTTGGGGTTAGTGGAGCGGATTCCGAGCTAATTGGCAATTTATGTTTTTTGCAAATAAAAAAAAGTTCAGCTGCATACATTTCCATTAAAATCAAATATTACAAAACCGGATATAATCTTCGTTTGCCTACAAAATTTAAGACAGATTCACCGAAGGAAACTTGAGAAAAATGCAGAGAAAAACTTGATATTTTACGTGCGTATTGCGCCATCAAATGCAAAATAATGACTGGACAAGATCGACAAGTGCGCATGCGTTAGCCGTAGTGTCCTTGCGCTTGAAATTAACAAATTGACGCCAGTTTTTTATGTGTCTGTCCTCTTATTGATCATGAAACGCGTCATAACATTGTCAAAACGTTGTGGATCCACGAGGCGCTTCGCCGAGTGGATCCGCAACTTTTTGACAATGTTATGACGCGTTTCATGATCAATAAGAGGACAGACACATAAAAAACTGGCGTCAATTTGTTTTTTACAATAACAAAACTCAAGCGACGACGCGGGGAAAACACGCAAGAAAACTGGATTTTGTTCGATTTGACCGAAATGTTGTCAACAACTTTTCCCGCTTTCTAATTGGTCGAGGTTGAAATTCAAGACATTTCATTGGCCAAAAAGTGACAGTTTGACGTGAGCATTTCGCGCGTGCAAAATAAAATTTTGTCAAAGAAGTTGGAAAGAAATGAAACTAGACGCTTTTCTGCTACGGTTTTCTCGACAATTTCAAGACAAAGCTCAAGGAAATTCGCCTCTGAACACTTCTGGTTCTCTACTTCAAATGCCGAATGTCGCTTTTGCAAGAACTGAGGTAAAATTGAAGCTGAATTCACCTTCTTCGTCCAAATCACTGTCGTCAGCACTCGATTTTATGTGTCTGTCCTCTTATTGATAATGAAAATTAGCCAATCACAAAGCGAGAAACTGACGTGTTATTGTAAAAACAAGTTTTGCATGTAAACACGAGGAGAAAGCGACGATCGCACGCCAGCAAGTACAGCAAGTTTTCTGGGTGCGAAGCTAAAGGAAACACTATGCAATTCCTGAATTTCTGTCTTGAGAAGCTCGTACTGGATATGTCAGCCACGAATTATGCTGTGCGAACTACTATTGGCGAAGTCTCAAACGATTCGAGGCTGATAGTTGTTCAACAACTCGACCCTTTATAAAGCCGTGAAGACCATTCGAAAGTCGCCAGTTCAAGCCGTCGTATGCTAGCCCACTAGCTCCCAACAAGTTTGTTGGTTGTGTCCCATCGAGTTCATTCATACTTAGTCAGTACAGTTCGTGAATATTTAGTTTTGCAACTGCTCATCTGAGATAATATGCCGCAGACTGACACGGGATCGAACTCTGCAGGTTAGTAGGATTTGCAAAGCTTCATAACAACGCCAATAATTTCTGTCTAAGTTTGCTTACTTTCAAGAATTGCTGTCAGTGTTGTGACTAGGCTGAATGTACTGGTTTGTCCATTGCAACTGATGATTGCCGAAATGACCGTCCGAGCCGCGTTTGTCACTGCTGTTCATTTCAAAGTCAAACAGAATAAAATCTGAATTGTAGAACTTGTTCATCGTGTGTTGCTTGTTTAGTTATTGACCTGGCCGGATGTGCAGAAACAATACTTTTAAACTAATTCAGTAGAGTTATATACATTCGAAGTTAAAGTGATAAAGATCGGCGATCAAGTAAAGCCGGCATGTACTGAGTTTGATTGAAAGGCTTGCAAGTTTGGTTTCTTCTTGACACGAAGAACCGTGCACATATCGTAAACTGTTTTTATTCCGAGATTTTAGAATTTCCTGTTAAATTCAGATTTCCTCCAAAGAATTACGAAAGTCAGGTTTTTATTTCATTGTGATTTTGGTGCCCACGCGAAATTGCGTCTGAAAACCCTATGGAGCCACCTTAACATATTTTTATCATTGATCCGGCGATAGTCACATTATAATGAACTCTGTACGACATCCATTCATTTTTCATATTTTAAAAGATCTATCGAGCCAAAACGTAAGACTAAACAATAAATAAGAATACTCACCACGGTAATAAATGTTGTGAGATTCCTGTAACCACTGAATGACGCACTTGGTGACACGTTGTGCGTTAAGGAATTAAACTCGTCTGAATTAAAGTGCACATAAGCCTTCAGAGGATACATTTTTATACGAAATTAGGAAGTAATCTAAGCAACTTATGCCCAAAAGAAAGCCCTTCCGAAGCGTTCTTATATTTTTTTCCGCCCGGTAAACATGCGAAAAAGTGCCATTTTGACTTCCGGTTTAGATTTGTCCGCGTAAGATGATTGATCAAGGGCCTGGGCTGTGACGTCAGAGGAGTGGCGTCTCGACTCGTCCGAACAGAGTTTTCACCGGCTTTACTCCGAAATGCCTTATAGATGTGTTGTTGGAGGCTGCTCCTGGGAGCCAGATCATAAGCAAGGATTCGCATTTTATATGATTCAGTTTCCGAATGACCAAAGAGGTGAAGCGAGGAGCGAAACAGAAATGGTTCAGTTTGTCAAGGCCAAACGTGTGAAATGGGAGCTGACGATCAATTCCGGTTCTGCTCAGCTTATTTCAAACCAGATGATTTTGACATTGCATGGAATTGACAATAACGAATTGCACAATCTCGACTTGGACCTGGTAAAGGACAATCTCGGTATTGTAGTACAAAGTTGATAAGAAGGGGAAAGATTGACCGAGTAATCGTCGGGTCCCACAATTTGTCGACGGGTAGTAATAAGTAATTATATTTAATCCAAAATATATTCAGCTGTGGGAAGTTTGTTACCTTTTCTATCGTAGGTATCGAATATCAAATGAGCAAACCATCGCGTTCGCCGGAGGTTTATGGTCGATGAGGTCAACACTGCGACACTGCAATTCATGTTTGAAACCGAGCGAAAGATGGTTTTTCGGCTAGATTTTTCTAGGGCTATAGTCGACCGTGTGCCGGATTTGCGGCACATATTTACTCAAACAACTTGGTTTCCACATCGCCGAAGTTAGACGACGGCCGCAGAAGCTGGAAATTTCTGGCAAACTCCGAAAGGAGTCGTTCTGACTGTTGACAGTCGCCTGTTGATCCACCGCGGCGAAAGCAAAATCCTCCAAACGGTGAAGAAGGGCGCCACAAACCGCAATTAAAGTGTAATACTTTATTGTCTACCCGTACAGGGAAGTTTAAAATGACTGTTTTTGTACATTCCAGGAGTTTTCAGAAGAGCCGCGCTCTCTCGAAGTCAAATATAACTGACCGTGGTCAACTGCCGTGACGAATTACGCAACTGCTCTCAGTCGAAATCCCGAGCGAGAGTTATCGTGAGACATCCGCAGAATCTCAATGCTTGTGAATGCCGATGCTGCCGTAGCACATCAACATTGCAATTCCCACACGAACACCTAAAATATGAGTAAAACACATAGAAGCAATTACAGATGTACCACGTAAACAAATCCAAAACTCGGACATATTTTACGCTTACCAACTACTGGCTCCAAAATGTTCTTCCGAGCGATCTTGCAGTGTTATGGTTCTTGTTCTTTTCCCTCCCTTTCCTTTCTGTTACGCTTCATGCCATTCTTGGTCAGCAAGTAGCTCTTGTCAGCGCACGGGTTGGACTTCATAGTGGATATCGTACAGTATACACGCGGAATCAATGTAATATAGTTCAGATATCAGATATACCGCTTTCTTCATCGCTTCTAGAGCTTGCCATTGCCGTACGAGTCCAAAAACACGGGTAAACGGCGAGAAAAACGTACACAAACCTGATAAATAAGAGCTATGAAGAGGTGCCGAGCCGAAACGCGCCACTCCTCTGACGTCACAGGTCCCAGTCTCCTACATTGCGCGGTCTGAATTTTATATTTCCGATTTCAAACGCGTGAAAAAAAATATAAGAACGCTTCGGAAAGGCTTTCTTTTGGGCATAAGTTGCTTAGATTACTTCCTAATTTCGTATAAAAATGTATCCTCTGAAGGCTTATGTGCACTTTAAATTTGACGATTGTACGACGTACATTTATGGACTAGGCCTTATTTACATGTGCCTTCGAACGACAAAGCAATCGAAGTCAGAGGGAGAAAATAGGGTAAATTTGTGGTTCGACACAAACTAATCCGTGCGAAAATGTCGTGAAATGTGTCTGTGCATTAAGCATGTACTTTCGCAAACTAGTCACTGGAAGGCCGGTATGCTGACGAGGCTATTCCATCTGGGGGGGACAATTTTGTCCACAAAATCCAATGTCAATAGTATTTCAGACTGGGCGAAGCTCTACAATATGAATCTCAACCCTTGATTATTGGTTGATCATTAACCTTGTGGTTGACAGTACAAATCACCCACTGAACTTAACCTCTCGCTGAACAGGACAAGTCTCCAGTTGCAGTAGGTTGCCGGGTTGTGATCATCCAGCCGAGTTAGAGTAGTCTCAGTTAGAGTAGTCTCCAGGAAGACTGTTGTTGGTGACAGACATTTCGACTCCCTGAGTAAAAGTCATCTTCAGAGTCAAATGAAAAGTTTGTCTCCACTTTGCGCTGTCTTTTGCATTGAGTTTGGTATTTTCAGAGGTCAGTTCTTTTACCAGACTTGTTACACCACGGATACTTTACCCGCAGCACTGTACCCACAGCACAGAGCAGGCCTCCAAATATGGCAACAGCGCGGGAACGGAAGCGGTCGCATAGCTTTCCCGCCACAAGGCCGTAGAGCGCGAGTGAGGGGGTAAAACTTTGGAATATGCACTTTTTGGGGGGTAATTTTTTATCTTCTTGGTGAAATAGGGGGGTAAATTTTTGGTACCATTACAAACTCTTAATATGCAGACTGTTCATTTAGAAGAAAAAGTGAAGAAAAGCACGCAATGGAATATATCGTAGCGTAGCCTCCCAGGCAGTCGTTTCTTTAAGAAATAATAAGGTGCCATTTCTTACGCCTGGCTGGCGCTCTTCAAATACTCTTCAAACAACCGTGAAAATGAAGGAAATGTCATTTCAGGGACTGAGACTATATTTCAAAAGTTTTCAGGGGAGCATGCCCCCGGACCCCCTCTAGCAGCTCGTGCCTCTCAGCCGCTCGTACCCCCGCGCAATTCTGTAAAAACCTCACACCTTGGGAGCAAAAAATGTTGGTATAGGTATAGAAGAATGTTGTAATTACTTACCTGTTTTTCGTCTTCTGAATTGCGTTTCTTCTACCAAGCTTTCTAAATTCCAGTCGGCCTGTTTCATTTCTGAGCTATTATCACCGCGGTTTTGATGAATTCACGGTTGTTTGATGAGCGTATGTTAAAGCTGAAAAACCCAGCCGGGAGCCACTTCAGCTTGTCGAAATGGTATCGTTTGATTATGTTTGCTTTCCTTCGCTTAGTTTTAACCAGCTGGACGAAGAAAAATGCGAAAGTGAATATAATGAACAAAAACCGCAAGAGCGCAAGTATACGTCAACAAAAATCTCACGTTACATACTTTGATACTCAGCCAAGAAAAGAAAGGCTTCCACGCCGCTTGCACGTGAACATTATCCAATCAAAATATAGTATTTTTGCTTGCACGTCAATCAAAATTCAAAATCCTAGAGGGGGGACTTCTTTTACCAATTGTCATGATACCTACGCTGTGGTTTTCGGGTGAAAAAAAATTATATGCTGGGCCCTTAGGCCCAGCATAAAAATAGAGCATCCACGTATCACTTATGTTGCAATGGGCCGCTTACAGATACTTGATTTTCCGCTTTCCAAGGGTGTTTGCTGCGGGACCGGCGAATATATGCAAATAGGCGGTCTTGCATGGCGATAACAATTATTTTGTTCCTAGAACTCTTGGAAAGGTAGCTTTTTAGGCGAAGGGCCAAAAAAAACTGCGGGCAAAAGGCAAAGCATAGCCAACTTCCGCTTAATGTCCCTGAACTACAGGAAAACGGTGAGATCCATTTGTATAATATTATATCACTCGCGTGTTGACATCTGGCAGGTATACAAATACAAACAGCAGAGCGAAGATTATGATTGCATGGTTTCTTCTTTCGCAGCCAAACTCTGTATTCCACTACAGATTCTGGCGTGATTGTAATAAGCCGGAGACTGAAAAACACCGATTTTTGTACTCCTGTCAACAAAATCGGATCTGATCGACCGGTTGTCTGCCAGCTATTAGTGCTAATGAATGTTACCACAGCGGTTGTGGAAATCCTAAAACGCTTTTGTGCCTTACACGTATTAGAAAACAAAGAAGAGAATGAAGAAAAGTAGTTTTGAATTCCGCATTCACATCGACTTGAAAAAGAACGAATGATACCATTCATCCGGCCGATATTTCGGTGTCGGTTCAATGACACGCGAGATAATACCGCACTGGAAACAGCGAAGGGCGGGCCTAAGTCTTGAGCTAGGGCGTACGGGAGCCGCTGGAAGTTTCTCGAAGTACAATTGCGATGTTGCCAGTGTTGCAGCACTGCACTGAATTATACCAAAGGAATACAAGAAGTTATTTGCGTGCCCAACAAGATGTAGCCCTCAAGGTCAACATACAAAATAAAAATAGTAATTGCAGCCGTCTTCAACTACCATTCTTGTCTCACAGTGGTAGGTTGTGTCTGTGTGGTGCGTTTTCTAGCTTTCCTGTTTTTCTGTATAATTATGGCGGCCGCTTAACCTGTTGAACATGTTTAGTCACGAGTCGATAAAACCTGTGATACAAAGTTATGCAGGATCCTGTTCTAGGGCTCAGTCAAACTGCCTTTCCTAAACGACACCTCTCGTAATCGAACACAAACACCTCAACCCAAGTAGCAGGTGTTTCCGAAAAAAAAAAAAGAAAATCCAAAGTGCAAAGTCCAGTCATGCCGCCGCTTACAGGAATTTCTCACTATGAGAGACCCAGCTTTGAGCCACACAGTGCACGGCTTTCTTGACTGAAATAGCAACTCTTTGTCATGTTGTTGTTCGATTTTTACAAGGGAGTTAGGGGAGTTAGCCTTTGCTAGAAAATTGCTCTTTGGGAGCATCAGGAGTGGTCAAAAACAATAGAAAAACGTAAACGGTGAGCCTCAAAGGGGGTCGCCCTACCTCATATAACTAGGCCCACATGATCTTTCAGGAAACTCCTTTGGACTGCTCAAGGCAACCCCTTTTGGGTGTATACAAATTTATTCAGTATGGTAATATATAGCTGCTTCCGGTATCAGATTGACGCTCTGCAACCTTGCCAAACAAGCAACTGGCCAAATTCAACACATATAAAGATACAGATAAAGCAAAGAAAAACTGAAGGCACCAAGATCTTGCGAGGTTACGACCTAACAGCAGACATCAACACATCTTCGGAGGCCCACCGGCAGATCGTGGGGCGGCGGACAAAAAGAAGCGGGAGGGGGGGAGGGGGAAAGGGGGGGGGGAAGGGGGGGGGGAAGAAAAGGGGAAGGGGAACGACGGCAAGTGTTTTATTTAGAGCGCTCGCCGATCATTAAAAATCGTTCAATTAAAACAAACGAAAAACCTCTTTGTGTGGCGCTGTTCAAAATAGATCTCTAAATTTGAAACGAAAAAACACTTTTAGCATCAGACGTCTGACAGACGGCATTCGCCGACAATCCCCAGCGATAATAACTGCTTTTTCGCCCAATCGGCAGCGCTCCAGCCACACGCCTTCAGAATTCAGTGGCCTAAAGAGACAGTGTTCCCAGAGGCTCTTTTTCTACTCCCCCGTTTCTCCCCCTCTCCTTCCCTCTTCGCCGCTTTTTGCCCGCCACCCTACCATCTGCCTATGGGTTTCTGAGGATGACACCAACAAGAAACTTGACAAACTCGATGACGTCGAGGAGGGGAGCAGACGGTGCAATCTGCTTCCCAGGGAGTCTTTCAACTCCCGGCCCCCACCGAAACGAAGTTGGATGGATGGCAACATCCGAGATTTGAAAACTTCGTACAGTTACGTACACGAAGTAACCGACGAGCTTGGATTAAGACAAAGAGAACACGCAATGCAAAGCATAAATCTTATTTTTGTTATGGAGTAGAAGAAAAGGAGTCTGAAGATCTGAACGAGGTGTACAAGGTTTTGGAGAATATTCTGGGAGTGTAAAGCCCCCAAATTATTGAAATTGAGAGAGAACATCGCCTCGGTTTGGAAAACAGAATTAAGTAGACAGCAAGATGGGGAGTACTCAGGTGTAGAAGGAGAGGTGCGATGGAGGCCAACGGCCCGGAACTTTTCTAACTGAATAACGTGACCTCTCCTGAATAAACCGCTATAACAGAAAGATTCCTTGTCATTTGCATGATAGACTGTCCCAGTCCCTCCTTTCTGGCCAAAGATCGTATGTGCGAGTGAAAAATAAGTGCGTTTAAAACTCCAAGGTCCGAACACGAGCGGCGGAGCGAGGCAGTAAGCCTTTTCCTAACCTGAGTATTAGGCTCAAGGGAAGTAGGGGGAAACAAAAACAACAAAAACAAAAGACAAAAACAAAAAAACGGGGAGCCGTTCCTGTTTTTCTCTCCTCTCCTCCCCCCTTCCCCCTTCCCCCTCCCCATTTGGCCTCGCACCCAGATCTCGCCCCGCCGCTAGAGTCCAGACCTCCACTTCTCAAACTCGATCGTGTTTCATTCGCGGGCACAATCTTTAACCAGGAAAAGAGGGACTGCAGTCTATTTGCATGTACTATAAACTGCAAAAGGAAATTGTAGCAATGGTTTGATAAAAATTCAAGAACGATAGGGCACGCTTGTTATCACTGAACCCTAAAAATGTATCCTGCCGAATTCTTTCAGCCCAAAACAGAACGACCAGAAAATTTCTAACCCAGAAAAGGACGTCGCACCTCCTCGTCACTAATATCCTGAGTACCCCCCCCCCCCCCCCCCCCCCCTCTTTGGCCGTGCGCGTAATCAGTAAATCGAAATAGCCACCGCTATTCTCCTCCACTTCGGCGAAAATTTGTTAATTATCATATTTCTAGTGTAATTTTTTAAGTTTACGTTTCCCACATCCAGCTTCATGTGAGAGCCGACTGGAGATGAGGACCCCCACCCCCAGTGGGCAACAGAAAAGGATAAAATTTGAAATTGTTTTAAGATATTGGCGAGAGAGTCTGGCAAAAGATTTGCGGACCAAGGTAAATACCTCTTTTTTTTTTTAATTGTAATTCGCCTTTATTGGTATAGAACCCATAATCTAATACATGGTTTGATTGTTCCTACGGCAAGAGGACTAAAGGTAAGTACCTCTTGTTGACAGGGCAAGACAACTTTATATTAGAGAAACATGCAACTGATGTACGGAGGTTTTTTCTCTTGTTGTCATTTTTAAAATAAGTCCCCCCCTTTCCCCGCTTCTCTTTTAAGCCCTTCCTCTACAAGGTCCATTCATATATAAGCCCCTGCATTAACGATAACCAAAAACATATGTTACCCGTTGAAATCATTGCCAAAGACAATCTTCCTTCTACCCACGATCCGGTCTCCAAACCGAGAGTACCCGGTACAACTTGTTTCCATAAGGAGGCTGGCTATCCTGTTTCAAGTTTTCGAGTTTGACTGCAATTTGATTTCTTCCCTTGACATTTAGGTTTCTTCCATTTTGACATGTAATTTCAGACATAATAAGGTAAAACGTAGGTGACGACATATCCGAAAAAATCCAGGGATATATAATTTGGACTTGATCGCTCCGTAACTAGAAACCGTAAAGTCATTTGAGTCGAGTGAAGTTGAACCACAGGTAGCCCAAGCTATTGGAGCGTGTCACATGAGTCTGATGCCCGCGCTGCGTTGCGCAATCGAGACGGTTGGATTTTATAAGGATTTGTATGGGAGATTTCGGTCGTTTGCGAACTTGGGCTTTACGGCAATAATAAAGCTAAATCTTTTTTACGTACCTTGTTCCTGTGTGTATTCTTTTGCCACTGTACCGATTTCAGCGCGATCTGTTTGATTTTGCTTCTCTCGCTGAAATTGCTACAGTGGCGAAAGAATACACACAGGAACAAGGTACGTAAGATTCAGCTTTATTATTGCCGTAAAGCTCAAGTTCGCGAACGACCGAAATCTCCCATACAAATCCTCATAAAATCCAATCGTCTCGATTGCGCAACGCAGCGGGCATCACATATTACGTGACACACTCCAATAGCTTGGGCTACCTGTGGTTGAACGACACCAAAATCCTCCAAATGTACCTTGCGCTGCAAGGGAGTAAGACCGTCATGTTTTGACAGTTACAGGACAAGAAACGGTTCAAAAGGTAAGAAATCATGGGTCGATTTGAAACGACAAAGTGTAACAATATGGTGTTGCGCTAAAAATTAACACAGGTCAACCCAAGTGGACGGGTGGCCAAACGATACCAATGTTGAACCCATCATTGGTTGATCATTAAGCCGTGATTGACAGCTGTAGAAACCAACGAAACCTAACCCAATTGTGTCATCTCAGACAAAACACTCTCCAGTTTTCGCTGTTTGTTGCATTATGTTTGGTGTTTTAGAGGTCGTTCTTGTACTAAACTTGTTACACTACTGATACTTTATCAACAATGATGAGCTGTTCTTGGAATATCTCAAGTTTGGATCGGTTCTTGTCCTCGACCTTGACACAATACACGAAAGACATCAGACTTGCAGCCAATAGTGCACTTGCGCCGGACATGTAGAAAGCGGGGTAGTAAGATCCAAAATAGTCTGCCAGAAAACCTAATGAAAAATGAAAGGGGAACATTGTGAAAATTCAAGGAACCGTTTGGGGTAATGCCAAGCATGAATAGGTCTGCGAAAACGTAATAAGTAATACTTTGGGAAACTGACTCCAGGTAAAATTATATCTAGAACAAAAGTTAGCTGCATGCTGTATCAACGACGAAGAATTTCGAACGGAGAAAAAACCCGGGGTTAGGCTCAATTTCAGAAGGCCGCCCATGAACAGGAACACGCATCGTGAGATAAGCATGTTTATGGCAAACAAATTTTGTGTCAAAATTCAGTTTGCGACATTTCTTCACGCCTTCCTAGTGGATTAATTAAGAAGCTTTTTACCGAATTCTATCTATAACTCCCCAATACTCAATAATTGAATGTGGCGTCTCTGTACACGCCGTGCGTGCTTTGGGCTGACAGGGATCTATCCTGTTCAGCAGAAATCTATCATGTATCGCGCCAGGAAAACCTCGCTTTAAATCCAAAATGGCGACCCTGGCATGCTGAGTTTTGTTTGGTTGTTGTTGGTGCAAAGTTTACCTGCTACTACTGGTCCGATGATGCCAGAAACAGCACTTGTACTTTGCATGATCCCGAATCCAAGGGACCGTTGAGGCAGGTTTAACGAAGACATTATGACCAGGTTAACACTCGTACCCATTGAACCATCCACGATCCCATACACCACGAAGTACGACACGAAGTGAACGTAGCTAGTTGCTAAGGGCAACAAAAAGGTAGCTATGCTACTTCCAAAAGTTGCCACTTGAAATACAAGGCCTGACGTGATCCTTGTTACGTCACAAAGACGTCCAACCAAGGGGCGCATGATAAGAGAGACGAGTCCGCTGAACAGGTAGAGTCGAGACGCCCGCCCTGGGCTAATGCCCAAGTCTTCACAATGGCGCACCTACGGAAAAAAGGGGCCGATTAATTAGAAATGCGTCTGCTATGACTCACCTCATATGTGGTTAAGGCCTTCTGATGTCGGCTAAACTAAGATGATCTTCGGACAAATAAGATATCATGACTGGTAGGAGTGTAATAATTAATGTACAAACAACTTGATTTACAGATTCAAATACCGGTAAAAAGATCTTATACGTATTATCATATATATTACCATGTGAACGACGGTGATGTAATGGCCATAGTACGTAACTGCCGAGGCGAGTGAGTAGATGAGATAGATTCGGTTTTGTAGCAGAGAAGCCGCTAAGCTCATTGAACTGGGCTCAACTATTGGAGCCAGTTTCTCTTCTTGATTGACTTCAGTCACGTTGGGATCAAAGGTCAGGGCTAGAAAACAGGTTCCTAAGAACAGAATGCTCATGACAAGAAAGGTCCCTCGCCACGAGTACTTATCCAAGAGGACCTGAACTAAGGGGCTCATTATGAACAACCCTCCTCCTGGCCCCATACAGAGAATTCCCAACGCCAAAGAGCGCCTTCTGACGAAGTACTTTGGCACTATGAGGAACACAGACAAGAAGATAAAGGAGGATCCGATCCCAAATATAATCCCGTAAGTAACGAACATGATATTGAGGCTTGGCGCTTGAGATGTCGCCACTGTACCCATAGCACAGAGCAGACCTCCAAATATGGCAACAGTGCGGGAACTGAAGCAGTCGCACAGCTTTCCCGCCACAGGGCCGTAGAGTCCACTTGAAAGCATTGTGAGTGAACCGAGCCAAGCTGTGACATAAGAAACAGATTATAGTATTGAGAATATGCTATGCTCTCGTGTTAAACCAATCAGGTTCTTGCGGTAACCTTAACTCTCGCCTTTCCCCCTGAAACACTTAGATAGGTTAGAATTTTGCCAAAGCCCAGTTTAGATGGCGAACTTTTCATGCGCCGAAGGGTCGATCTAATCTCGAGCTCAACTAATTTCGATTCAGATGCCGAGCTTATCACACACCTGTATCGTACAAAATTCTGTCGAACGAAACATTAAATTCGGTTAATGAAAACTTCCACGTTTAATAGAGTTCATACTTCATACTAACAACGTCATGTTAGGTCGACGACGTCCAAGAGTCGAACTCAAACGCCGCTCTTTTTCATGAACTTAATTCCGCAATTAAAGTTGAGCGCATGAAAGTTGGGCCTAACCTGTTTTAGCTTTTCCCGCCTTAAACTCATCCAAGAGAACTGGGAACAAGAGTCCGTAGCTATACGCGAAACCACACATGATAACGTTGGAAAGGAAGCAGGCAAAGCACAAGACCCAGGACCAGCGGCTGTCGGGATAGCGAGTGTTACTGACTTTGTCCTTCAGTAACTCTACATCATTGCCGTTGACTTTGCAGGGGTCGGAACATACCACCTGTGTGCTGACTACCAAGCACGAGGTTGGATTCTAAAGAAAGTGTGAAAGGTAGGATATCACCGTTAGCCTTTGTTTTGGTAGAGTTACAGCAGTGACCATACCCAAGCCAATCAGTCAATATCTCACCGCTGTAGATTAGCATTTTGCCACAATGATTTTATTGCTCGCGAAGGCCTGAGGCCCAAGCGAGCTTAAAAACGCAAATTCTTATTTTATTTATTTTTTCCTTTTTGTAGGTCGAGAATCAGCACACGGTGATTGGTTCATATTATGACGTGCTGGGCGATGACGTAATTGAATTCGCTAAACAACTCGAGATGTGACCAGTGAATTGCTCGTTATTTGTGTGTAAAAGTTAACTGCATCCCATCCAAACTCAACACCATTTGGCTCTGTGGAATTTGCACGGATAAACTGGATTTTCGGGAACGATTTTGGCTCGCGCTCACCGCGGAAGCTTTGAGAATAGCCGTAAACAAATATTTGATGGATACCGCTGTCGCCGATAAACATTTAGTCCCGACGAAACTTTCTGTGGCGACACGAAATACTTTCGGGAAGATAACAGGGCGAAAGCAGAAACCAAAGCTACAGTGAGCTTTAGCCGTAAAACAATGACGCTTTATGCTTTACTCTGTACATGACATCTGTTGCCTCATAAAATTCTTCTGCGTATCGTACATTGCTTGTTGAAGTGTTTCTTTCATTTGATTATGTAGCCTTTGTTTCGCAATGTTCATTGAATACCAGAAATGAAAAATACACCGAAATAATTCTGAGGATTGAGTTTGCAGTCACAAATGAACTGAACACACTGTGAACAAAACCGCAATGATATTGTAAACATCTCTCGTGTGACATTCCTCGCTTTCAATTTTATATTTGTTACAGAGCACGAATACTCGAAAGCCTGATAGAAAAAACGTATTGAGTTAATAAAAGAAAACACATAAGTAGTGAAGCGAAAAAGTTAACTGTATCCCATTCAAACTCAACACCATTTGGCTCTGTGGAATTTGCACGGATAAACTGGATTTTAGGAAAAGATTCTGGCTCGCGTTCACCGCACAAGCTTTGAGAATAGCCGTAAACAAATATTTGATGGATACCACTGGGGTATTGTAAATATCTCTGTCGCCGATAAGTATTTAGTCCCGACGAAACTTTCTGTGGCGACACAAAATACTTTTGGGAAGATAACAGAGCGAAAGCAGAAACCAAAGCTACGGTGAGCTTTAGCCGTAAAACAATGACGCTTTATGCTTTACTCTGTACATGACATCTGTTGCCTCATAAAATTCTTCTGCGTATCGTACATTGCTTGTTGAAGTGTTTCTTTCATTTGATCATGTAGCCTTTGTTTCGCAATGTTCATTAAATACCAGAAATGAAAAATACACCGAAATAATTCTGAGGATTGAGTTTGCAGTCACAAATGGACTCAACACACTGTGAACAAAACCGCAATAATATTGTAAACATCTCTCGTGTGACATTCCTCGCTTTCAATTTCATATTTGTTACAGAGCACGAATACTCGAAAGCCTGATAGAAGAAACGTATTGAATCAATAAAAGAAAACACATAAGTAGTGAAGCGAAGGCTGGATTAATCGTGGCCTCTGATTAGAAATATGAGTCAAGGTCAAACTGCCATAATCGATTGTGCATAAAAAGATATGTCACGCATTCTCAAGATGCAGGGTCGCTCAACCTTTAAGAAGCAAGTGTATGAGTGTTGTCATAATAATTTTTAGTTTAATCAAGGTGTCAAAAGCCAAGTTCTCTATACTGTGTGATATTTTTATGGTGAGAAATTGGAAGTCTCTCTTGGGAGTTCCGCTCTTATCCCCCACTTTCCATTTTATATTCTGGTCTCGACCCAACTCACGCCGCGAGCTCACTGGCAAGGCCAGTCTAGTTAAAAAAGTTTTAAGTACAGTGGAGCTAAATTATGGAACAACCTGCCAGACAACACTAGATGTGACAAAAGTCTTGCAGCCTTTAAAAGGAAACTCTCATCCTCTCTGTCACGGTACTACCATTTTAGTTTCTATAATATTATTAGTGATATATTAATACATTACGTATATAGCTTATTACTTGTCTTAGTATTTTAGCTCGGCTTACTTGTAAAGCAATTGTAATTTCCGAGGATAAATAAAGTATTTCTATCTGTAAACTGATTATGCTGCATTCATTAGAAAACAGAAAAGGGAAGGGGGATAACAATTTTTTTGTGTGCATTAAAAGGGGGGATATTAGTATTTAAAGTGATACGAGGGGGGCGGGGTGGAAAGAGTTTTTGAAAT
Organism: Plumapathes pennacea; assembly: GCA_964036295.1. NCBI lineage: Eukaryota > Metazoa > Cnidaria > Anthozoa > Antipatharia > Myriopathidae > Plumapathes > Plumapathes pennacea. The sequence continues at coordinate 11,459,829 of OZ038462.1, forward strand.
GTTCAAAAGTTAGAGAGAAGGTTACATGCTCAAAAGTACCCTGAAAATGCAGGAAACTGAGTGTTTCAGGGAATCTAGATTTCAATATTTTTCGGGGGAGTATACCTCCGGACCCCCTTAGCAGCTCGCTCGCTCCAATGGCACTCAAACTCTTCTAATTTGTCCCAGCTTTCTTCCATTAGAGAAACATTCAACTATTAGCTATTTACATATTATTATGGCTTTTGGGGAGATAAAAGCAAATCAGTAATATAACTAATTGAATTGAAAAAGGTAACTTACATGTTTGTTGACGTGCGCCTGGATTTTGGTTTTTATCATAAGATGCAATTTTTCAGGTACTCACTCAGGTGACAAAGCTACATCTAAACTACTGATCCATAAAATGCAAGGGATTGTGGGTTCGCACAGGGCAAACAAACAAAAGATGGCAGTGAAGTGAGATAAAGGTGTTATTAGTATTTTCATAGGTTTCGGTTATGGAAAGGCTACTAAGTCATGCAGCCCCAACTTAAACGATCAGAGCTCATCTTCTCCTTTCAATAGAGAATTAGTGTTACGCAGTCCAGGAGAAAAGGGGCATTGATGTTTGAGCCCCAACCTGAAAATGCAATATATTTGTACCTGATAGTACTTATAGAGTACATAGAGAGAGAGACAGAGAGAGTGAGAGAGAAAAATCAAAACCCTCGTGGTAGGCATACAATAGCTGTCTGGAATAGCCACTATTATGTTATTATGTAAAGTTTAATTTTTAAAAATAAAAAATGGGCGCAAAAAGAGTGGCGCTTTGTGATTTGAGTGATAGTACAGTTGTATTTAATATGTGGTTCAGCATGGAGAAAATAGCTCATGATCAACTTTAATTTTCTCTTTTCAGTATATCACAAGATATATATATATATATATATACAGCTTGGAGAAGTTGGTATTTGATACCTTGCTCAGATAAAAGCTGATTCAGATATCAATTCTGTTTTCATCACTAATACATTTTCTCATCTGTCGGTTGAGGGAATTTGTATTTTAGTGGTCAGAGAATCCAAACTGAATCTCAGACATGTCGTTCACGGCAAGCTCCCAGAACTTGAAAACGAAAATCATGAATACATCTTCCACGGAATAAATAATTGTTCAGACTTAAGAGGAAGTTACTCTGGTAGTAAGTCATCGCCTAGTTCTTCATCAGCAAACTCGTCGTCAACTGGTGCCCTCTGCCTGCCCGCTGTCTTTGGTCTCGCAGGGGCGTCTCCCAGGGGGTCAGAGTATGTGGCATCTACGAAGGAGAGGAAATTTAAATAATCCCATCAGTTAACCCTTTTACTCCACTTTCAAGTGACAAAAAGATATCAAAGCAGCACTGCCGCAGCAAGCTCGCTCTCTTTCTAATTGGCAGACTTTGTCTTACTTCTCAAAACCTACACACACAAAATAATCAGTTTTCAATATAATACGCATCAGTTTCCGCCGACCTCCACTTTAGCGTGGCGCTTGAAAGCTATCTCCAACACACTGCATGAGACTGTCCCAAGCCGGCAAAAAAAAAAAAAAGAAGTTACGGTATTCGTGACTTCAATATTTAGTTTTCTTCGACGCCGGCATATTTTTAGATCAGAGGCCATGACTACTCTAGCCTGCGCTGCATCCAAACTAAATGTGTACGTAGAAAACTACGCCTGTCTTGTTTTGGCTTTTGAGTGTTCACGCTAAATAAACTTAAATGTAACATGACACATTTGTTTACATGTACTTGCGGTTTTGTTAAGGTGGCTATTTTAACTTGGTTTAACCTAATGTCGTTCAAATTTACAGGGGAGACAGCATAACAGGCCAGCTATGTGTGTATAGTTTGTTTTACTCCAGAGTTGGTTCTGTGAAAACGACATACTTTTGAATTAAGGGTTTTTTCGACCCCCTTTGAAATATTAGCTTTATTTTCTAGAGTTGGTCTTGGTAAACTTGTCGGAACTTGTCAGTAAATATCAGAATTCTAAGAAGGTAAAAATAGGTAAGAAAAACATTGGGGATTACAAAATTGTAATTTCCACTATTTGGCAAATTTCGTTTTTTGACAAAATACGAAGTTCCAGCTTGTAGTATTTTTAGAAAATGCTACTAGAAAGTAGCGGGGATTGTATTTTTCTTTGTGTGCAGTTTAAAAATATTCACCGAACGGAACTGGAGGAAATCAACCTGAACGTTTTTGACACATGCTGACGTCAACAATCGCATTTTACCTGTGGCGCGTGCGCAGGACTGTACGTAAACACGAGGAGAAAGCGGCGATTGCACGTCGTAAGTATAACAACAAGTTCTTTGGGTGCGAAACTAAAAGGAAATAACACTGCGTAATTCTTGAAGTTCAGTCATGAGAAGCTCGTACTAGGTATGTCAGCCACGAATTATGCTATGCGGACTACTATTGGCGAAGTCGAACGATTTGAAGGTAATAGCGGTTCAACAACTCGATCCGGCTTTTCAAAGCAGTGAAGACCGTTCAAAAGTCGTCAGTTCAAGCCGTCGTATGCCAGTCCACTAGCCCCCAACAAGTTTGTTGGTAATTGTATCACATCAAGTTCATTCATACTTGCTTATTCAGTACAGTTCATAAATGATGGCTTTGCTCACTTTAGATAATATGCCACAAACTGACACGGATCAAACTCCGCAGGTTAGTAGGATTTGTAAAGCTTCATAAAAATGCAAATAATGTCCGTCTAAGTTTTCTTACCTCCAAGAATTTATGTCAGTGTTGTGACAGGCCGAATGTCATGGTTTGCCCATTGTATTATGACTGCCGAAATGACCGCCCGAGCTGCATTTCTCACAGCTGTTCATCTCAAAACAGAACATAATTCTGATTTGTAAAACTTGTTCATCGTGTGTTGCTTGCTTAGTTATTGGCCTAACAGGATGTGCAGGAACAATACTTTTAAACTGATTCAGTACAATACTTATTTTCTACCTTGGAATGGGACAGGATATTTCAAAATAAACCTCTGGAATTGAAACTCACCAACTTCCTTGGATCCCCCAAAGTTACCAAGTGAATCATCGGTTTCTGAAGCCAATCCAGGTTTGGATCTGCCGGCAGAACGACTGCTGCCTCCTCTGCTACCGCTGCTTTCACCTCGACCAGAATCTGTCAATAATTATGGTCATTTTAATAGTACCTCCACGACTTGAACCAGGATAAGATTTTTGCTATATTTAGAGGGCTCATATTTTGTACAAAAATGATTTCATTTAGTAGAGCCGTTTTAGGATGACTGTCGAAAGTAAGCATGTGGTTGCTTTGATTTTGCGTTTGCTACACTTTCAGATTAGTCCAAACAAGTTTAGCAGCATTCTTGGCCAATCAGGAACAACAATAGGTTATTCCAGGATCCCGTGATACAGAAAACTCGAAAAATTGGCGCGACGCATTACGCGACAGAAAGCCTACTCCAGGCTAGAAAAAAGTAAAGCCTGATTGCGATATTCTCACGCAAAAAAGCAAGCGGTGAAGCAGGCGGTGATGGCATTTCTTCTCGCTGCTGATTGGTATATTCTTCATAGTAAAACCAAACGTGAATGAATGGTCGCAATATTGACTGCGCAAGTGCAAACTGCCAGCGATTATTGGTCAGCACAATCTCGTACCCAGACTCTTCCGCTGTCTTATGGCGCATGCTCGACGAAAACGAAAGACTCTGGAACAGACCAGATTTTCAGTCCGTAAATAGCGGACTTCCGGTTAAACTGCGCATGCCCACGGGCAAAATTCATTTTGGTTTTACGCAACTGTTGTTGTGAAAAGGGCCTGAAAGTGAATAAAAAGACCCCTACATTGTTGAAGAAAAACGGCATCAAGTTTTAGAAGTCAGATCGTAGAAGTAGGATGTTTCCGTTGCGCTGCGGCCAACGCAACGGATTATTGATCGATTGATGGATATACTGATTTTATCGATACTGCATGCAGATATACATACAGCCTGGTCATGTTTACATGTTCAATTTGCACCCGCGAAGAATGTTGCACACAATTTGCACACATGGCATAAATACAAAGCACAGAAAACAATTTAATACCACCACAACCGGGACCATAACACAATTAACCGACCCGACAGCATGGCACATGTAGAAATATCTAAAGGCTTCGTCGCTCTCAGCTGGTTCTGTAGCTGACAGAAATGTGCTTCAAAGTTACCTGAAGACATAATGTACCGACAGGAAGGATCCTTCCTTCGTTTAAAAATCAGGGCCCGGTTTTTCGAAAGCCGATTAAGCTAATCCAGGATTATCGAAACTCTTTCTCTCGACCTCTCTCCCAATAAACTGCAGAGTTTTGTTCGAAGATGGATTAGTAAGCTTGTTCCAGCTTAAAACGTTATCAAGGAAGTCGTTGTGGACGAAACTTTCACGTTTTCAGGTTAAAAAATGACAAGAAAGTTTAGACCTAATCCAGGATTAGCCTAATCGTGCTTTGAAAAACCGGGCCCAGAGAAGCGATTACTGTCAAACAGCGGTCGATCGCGAATGTGACGTTTAACTACAACAAGGCCAGAATTTGGTTGCAAAGCCATCATTGGGTCAAGTTGCACTCTAGTTAACTGCTGTATCTGGTTATATTCGCTTCCCGATGCAGATGCAATCAGCTGGGTGTCTGCAAACTTCATCGTTCCTGGTGAAAGACTCCGCCATGTTTGCCCGCTGGTAATTCCGGCTGATATTCGGTCGTATTTGCATTGTTGGAAATAACCAATCAGGATCGCCTAAAAATCTGTCTGTTCCAGAGTCTTTCGTTTTCGTCGAGCATGCGCCGTAAGACAGCGAAAGGGTCTGGGTACGAGATTGTGGTCAGCGTTTCTATAGTTTCGAGGGCTTTGTGCAGGAAAATGCCACTTTTTGACAAAAGTTATGGTTTTCCTTTGGCAGGGAGCTAAATTAATTAATCGTAGGACGTGAAAGTCGTGGTTTAGGCTGTTTGAGGCCGTTACTTGTGAACATTCATGGATTCAGTTGTTTTTATCCATCTCTGCAACCTGGCACAACCTATTACCTTTCAACGTTCATCTGCTTTAACTAGCAAACCTCTGCACTCTTTCTTTCGTTTGCTCGCCTTATCTTCACGGCTCGCTCTTCGGTTGCGACAAAAGCTGCATTGCAGAATAATGAGAGCGGTGTTTTCCATTTCGTTCAGAGAAGCACTGCAAGCGAATTACGACTGCTACATCCTGTCACAGAAGATTGAATTATTAATTTAGCTCCCTGCCAAAGGAAAACCTTAACTTTTAGGGGAAACTCTTAACTTTTGTCAAAAACATTTTTCGCAAAAAGCCCCTAGAATTTACCGAGTTGCTGGGTGATCCGCTGACCAGACATCGCAGGCGGTTCACGTATTGCGCATGCATTATTGCGAGCTGTCAACGAGAATACTTTGCCTTCTGACTTGCTGAAAATGTTTCTTAAGGCCGATTTATAGGGGGGATTTTTCCTCACGACTGTCGCGCTTCACCTACTTACCACACGAAATTTCTGTCCTGGGATTCATTTACATGGCACTATTTGCGTCGTAGGTTTGTCGTAAAGAGGTCGAAGGCAAAAATCGTACCGTGTAAATCGGCATTTACAACCTCTGTGATTGGCGGTGTTTGGTTTGACAATGACCGAAACCGGCTCTATGTCCAGTGCTTACCGCTTCCTGCGCTGTTATTGCGGGAGCCACCAGCGCCTGGTCTGCTGGCACTATGGGCCCTTCCACTGCCCTTTCGACCGCTGCTAGCTCTCTACACACACAAAGATATAAAAAAAGACGTCATTTACCATAACAACGATGAAAACACCAATAACTTATCTGAGATTAATAACAGTAAAAAAACAACCACAATAACAACAACAACAACAACTACACTCATTATAATAGCAGTAACAACAATGATGACACTATGGACAATGGCAGTGACAACAATAAGAACAACTAAGTTACTAAGAGAACAAAGTTTGAATTGTGCCGCGGGTATTTTGACCCCTGTGCTATTTTATTAAGATTAATAGCGGATGAGTTATATGAGGTTAAGGGAGTGATCGAGTCGCGAAGTGAAGTATAAATTAAAACGATGTGCGTTAGTATGTGATTATATGCTGCAGCGCTACAATGGGGTCCGTGTCAGGGCTTGTATTTGTGTAGGGAACATTGTCGGTAGGGAGACATGTAGTTGGGGTCGGTAATTCACACGTGTGTTGGGCAACAAAGGGGACAAGAGCGAACAGCGAATAAAACCGAGAGTACAATAAATAGAGAACTGAAAAACGGAGGGATTAGTGAACACAGTAAAAGCAGCAGAGTCATAGTTTGAATTAGCATACTAACAGCAGCAATGTCAAATAATGCCAACAGCAATGTCAAAATGGTAACAACAACAGTGTAGGGTATGGTGCATTAAAAAAAATGCTTCTCAGCAACTATTTTTGTCTTTATTCTCGCCTGTTCCTTCAGTTCCCTGGCTTTCTCCGCTTTCTTGAGTTTCTGAGCAAAATCTTGCACATCTTTGAGACCAAGATCTGTGCATATCCTGACTAGAAACTTTAAACCTACAAACATCACAATCCCATTATGAATGAAAGTTTCCGACCACAGGAATTATTTAAACAACATGTACAAACATATTATTGTGATGGACTTATCTACTGAAAACTGAAAAACCAAAGCAGGGCTGAACTTGCTTTTAGCACGGGAAGCTATTGCAAGTGAGAACAGTTGACTTACATTCCACATTATCCGGGAATTTCTTGTGAATTGCTTTGTAGGTCTCCAGAGCTTGTTGATAGTTCCCTGACAAAAGAATAAAATAAAAATTTACAGTAACTGCTAAGCAATCCTATGTATATGTTGAATCAGTGTTGAGAAACAGCGCGGAAAGTGTTCTCAGTGTCATTTCCGTTGGTCAGCGTTCTTCGCCATACTATCTAACTTCCTCTAATTCAAGGTAAAACTTCACATCGTGTGCAAGCCTCGTTTATCTTGTCCAAAACATATGTTATAGAAAAACAGATGCATTTAACTAACTTATAGTCGAGTATTGAGCCCTGGGTTTGAGTTTCTTAGCTAAGTTTTTGTGCAATGACTGCTGACTCAAAAATAAGGTGATCGCGCGGCCAAAAACCGCATTTCCGCGGTGTTACCTACCACTTCTCCGGTAACAGCTAGCGATCATCAACTGCCACTTGACTTCACTGGGCCTGTTAAAATCAATTGTAAGGCCGGGGAGCATGACAAACACGTTAAGGAATGACTGTCATGCCCAAAACAAAGTCATACTGAGCAACAGATCTGTCAAATGTGAAGTGTCACATGAGAGCCTTGTTAAAACTTTTCCTTTGATGTGTCTTTCTTTGAGTCAGTTCAGCCCCGCCCTGACCCACAAAGAGCTCCAGCTCAAAAATTTCCTACACAAAACTTTGCTCAAATTGGCATCTTTGCCAATGCAGCAGCCTGCAGGCGTTCCTGTTCCCCTTCGTTCCAGACAAATTTTTGTTCGATAGCAGAAATAGGGCGAGACAAAAGCTACGGGGTGGGGTGGGGGTTTGTAGGGGACTTGGAGGGGGAGGAGGGAGGGAACTATACATTTCTATATATATTTGTGACGTTCCCTTCACCTAACTCAACCTATCTACTCCCCAGTCCACAGTTTTTGACAAGTTCCAATCCTACTCCGTAAAGAAAAGAGAGAGGGAACTCGTCTGAAACAAACGGGTACGAACGGGAACCCTGCATTAGAGGCTACCAAAACAGTTATTTGACTTACTGGATAACTGCTGCTCGCTCAAAGTAGTGGATGGCTTTCTCACAGAACTGTGAGTCGATGTAGTAAGCTCCCAGCCAGGATATGATTTCGATGTTTGATGGGAAGTATCTATAGGACTGTTGTGAAAAAACATAGTGAGTCAGTTGGCTAGTTCGAAGTATGAAGCATCCAGACCTTAAAAATACGTTTTAAACACATGTATTTTACAAGTCTAGACTTGTGCTCTTACTCATAAAATACTGTTGCTTAGCTCTCGGACAAGCAGGAGGAGGTCTGGGGGTAGGGGGTAGGGGTGGGGCGTGGGATGTGCAAAACTATTTGTACACTAAATCGTGTGTACTGTACTCTACTTATACACTTCGAGACTGCCGAGTACTTTAATTTTGCTGGTATCCAATTTCTTGTGGGAATATTTGACATTGGCAGTTCAAATTTACTGGTGTTGTCATTCGCAACGGATGTTCCATCAGTCTTTACATGAAGGAAGGCTGCTGATGACAGCCTGACTGACCCAAACCAGAAATGAGATCGCGGCCTGGATTAGTATCCTCGCAGGACTTGAGGTTAAACTATGGCTACATGCTGTTCAATTTGGAAATAATTGGATGAGAAAAATTCCAAGGACTGCCAAAATTGGACGAGGCCGCAAGGCTCAAGAATATAGTAATATTATTTTTTGTGCTCCTCCACTGTTAGTGTTTTTGTTTGTTTTTAGTTGTTTTATTTTTTTGTTGAACTAGTGGCTCACCTCATAATGATACTGAAAAGCCTGGGACTTGTCTTGGTCATTATCATATATCTCTCCAAGTTTGGACAACACAGCAGGATCCGTGGGAACAACAGAAAGCAACTGCATATACCTGTGAAACAGTGACATGAAAGCAGATGGAGGTCACGGACTAATACTACAAATTTAGCACAGTTCCATGCAAACCTCATTTTTTGTCTCCTGTATTTTCTTTCAGTTTCTCACTCCTGTTCCTACTATTTTGCTTCGCTTAACGGAGGTGAATGACCATTTAATAGAGGTCATGTTCACAATAATTAAGAAGGCGATTCCCAGGACTTTGTAGAAGGTGACCGCTACTAAAGAGCTGCTTATTCCAGGTTTGACTGTATACAGTTATCTATCATTAGATCTCGACCCTGCATAGTAAAACTGATATACCCTCAGTAGTTCTGTGGTACCTACCATTCTGTTGCCTGGTTTGTGTCTTCTAACAGCTCATATCTTCAGTTGTATAGTCAAGAAGTACCAAACACAGCTTCTCTTAAATTACCTGACATATCAATAAAATGATAATAGAATTCTGCTTCAAGTCATTGTAGGAATCTTATCACTATTATCAAACATGACACTTGCTGTGCAATAATAAGGGAGCGACTGTTAGCAAGTTACGCTATACAAGGTGTGGATACGTATTTGCAATCTGATAAAGAACTTGTGGATAATTCCGGAGTATTGAATGATGTTTGTGAAAGCAGTCCAGTGCTTCCTCAAATTGATTAAGCTTCTTATATACCAGACCTGTGAACAGACAAACGAACAAAATTTAAAAATAAACTGCAAGGGTGAGCAGAAAAAAAGGACAACATATATTTCTCGCGGGAAAATGTTCCCAAAAAAGAAAAAAAAAGAATAAGTCACGACGGCAGCAAATATTTCAGGACTTTCAAGCCCAATATGTTGTTTTTGAGGGCTTTTCAAACAAGCCTTCAAATTTACAGGATAACATTAGGGAACCCCAAAGGACTGTACAATACACAGAAAACAAACATTTGAAAAACGTGGAAACAAGAGATCAATGAATGGTAGCCACTGCACTTGTCCAGTGTTCAGTCTTACCCAGGTTATAGAGGGCCTCAGTACACGATGCCTCCACATTGTAAGCTTCCTGATAAAAATCCCTGGCTTTCTCATACTCGCCTTGAGCAAACAGACAATTGCCCTTGTTCACCAGAGCTAAAAGACAATCACACAAATTCAGAATGTCTTCCAGAAACAGATGAACATCCTAAGAACTAAGTAAAACGGTGAAACACAAACTTTCAAATGAGTGTTGCACAAACCTGCTGGGTTGTAGCGATCAGCAGCCATGGCCAACTCAGCGTACTTGTCTGCTTGGGTATTTTCATTTTCCTGCAAATCCAGATAATAATTATCTAGTAAGAATCTTTTCTTGTTGTATGGGAAGTTATGAAGAGGGTGACAACCTGTTACAACTATAATGGGAACATGCTGGTGGGATCATCCTGAGAGATCGCGGCCGGGAAGTCTTGCTAGTGGAGAGTGTGGGGACATACTTAGGGGGGAATGTTAGAGAAGCGTGGTTACATTGTATAATACGTTTAGGGACATCTTGGGGAGACACTGTAGAACACGTACAGGGGACATGTTGGGGAACATGTCTGGGGGACTTGACCGGGGAAATGTTGTAAAGACATGTTGAGGACACATGTTGGGGAACATGCTGGGGAATGTTGGAGAGACATGTTGGGGGAGGCATGTTGTGCAGCATGTTTGGGAAGCATGTTGGGAAAATTTTGGGTGAAGATGTCGGGGAAACATGTTGTGTAACATTGGGGAACATATTAGGCAAATGTTTGAGAGATATGTTGTACAGACATGTTGGAGAGGCACGTTTGGGGCACATGTCTTTGGAGCGTGTTTGGGGGCATGTTTGGAAGACATGTTGGGAAGTGTTGGAAAACCTGTTGTGGAAATGTTGGAGAGACATACTGGAGGGCACGTTTGGGCACATGTCTTTGGAGCGTGTTTGGGGACATGTTTGGAAGACATGTTTGGAAGTGTTTGAAAACCTGTTGTGGAAATGTTGGAGAGACATACTGGAGGGCACGTTTGGGGCACATGTCTTTGGAGCTTGTTTGGGGACATGTTTGGAAGACATGTTGGCGAAGTGTTGGGAAACGTGTTGTGGAAATGTTGGAGAAACATGTTTGGGAAAATGTCTGGGGAAACGCTGTACAGACATGTTGTACAGACATGCTCGAGTAAAATGTTGGGGAAACGTTGGGGAGACATGTCGGGGAGGCAACATGTTTGGGGAACCTGTTGGGGAATGTTGGATAGATATGCTGCAGAGCCATGTTGGGGAGGTATGATGTGCAGCCTTGTTTGAGGAAAATCGTGGGGAAATGTTGGGGAGACATGTTGTGGAACATGTTCGGCTAAATGTTCGAGAGACATGTTGGTGAGGCATACTGTGAACAATGTTTGGGGGACACGTTGAGGGAACATGGTACAGGAAGATAGATGGTGCCTTACAAAAAATCTTATTTATGAAGTACTGTAACCAGTAATAATTACTAGTAACTAGTATGTTGCATAATACTAACTAAAAAATAGAGGAAGGACAGGTTAGTTGCTGCAGTTGATTGGACTTTGGAGTCTTTTTTCTCAAAACCTTTGAGAGTTTCAACAGCCTGGAAAAGACAAGCATAGAACAATTAAGGAGGTTAGATAATAATAATATATTATGATGTAATTTAGTGTTTTCACTGGACATGGTGGGACTTCAAGAATATAATTTATGGTTATTGATGGTAATTTTGAAACATCACTGAGCAAAATCGTACACTAAATTCTAGTACAAAAATTGTCGAACTTTTACCCATAAAATTCAATAAAAATAACTTTCATAGAAGAACAACAAGCTGCTAAGCCTTGAGTGATCAATTTCAGTTTTCTCCTTCAGTCTCTCATTAGATTCTTACCACATCACTTCTGCATTTTAGTTGGGAGAATTTGTGTCACTTCACCTTTGTAAGGTCCTTCTCCTTGAGGTACGTCACAGCTTTAGTTATCTCAAGTTCATTAGCCAGCTCCAAGTAAGGTGACGTCTTCACACATTCAATACACCTGCAGAAATGGAAACACCAGAAAATCGCACAAGAAAAAAAAAAAAAAAAAAAAAAAAAAAAAACATGAAAAAGAGAATGCTCATAGTTTACATTGGGGAAATAATAGAGGCTCAAGGCTGTTCTGGAGAGGGAAAGCTCTTGGCATTGGGCAGTGAAAGTTAAGAAGTAAACAAAGAACAAAGCAAGCTCTAAAGTAATGCACTCAAATACTTAGTGCAGTCCAAGTTAAGTATATTTTTGGACAAATATTTCAAATCAGAGAAGAATAAAAACAGAGGCTTTTGAGGTAAGGAATAACAACAACCACTTGTACTATTAACCATACTTAAAGTTTCTGGTTCTAAAATGAAAAATTTGCTTCAAAATCTTGGCTTTTAAGCAAGGTACTGTATCTATTTCATCCAAAACACTCATACAGTCTAGACCACAAAGTGAAGGAAGGCAAAAAGAAAACATCACCAAGACTTAACCCTCTGTAGAATATAAAATGAGAGAGATGTTTCTCTGAGTGACTACAAGGTGTGAATAATGATAACTGATAAAACATTGTTAGACTGTATAATACTCACCAGTCAAATCCTGCAGCAAAAGAGCTTTCTATGGCAGGAGCAATCATTTTGGCAGCACACATGATGAACTTGTCAGCTTGAGCTTTTCTGTAACAACAAAACAAAGTAATATGGTCTCAAAGTTTATTTTATTTCATTAATATATTTTTATCCCCAAGGTTTTTTTTTCATTCTATAATAATTATTGTATGGTATTGTGTGTGCAAAAGTATTTCCAAAATGGCAGCTGATTTTGTACATAGGTTCAAGCTGGTTACTGACTAGCAAACTTTGTCATCACAGCTGCTCATGCAATTTATGTTCAGCACAGGTTGGGAGTATGAAAAGGTTTACAACTTACTTCTTCTTCTCAATCTGCCTCAGTTTGTCATTTCTGATAACTTCCAGGATAAAGGCTTGTTGGGGTTCATCCTAACAGAGAACACAGGAGAAATTGATCAACTGATAAATTAATGTCTCATATCTGGTTGGCGAACTACTGTAATCCTTTCATGTTCTTAACTGTTGAAATTTAACTTAAAAACATGATATTAAAGTGTTCCTGATGTGAAATACATGAACTTGTATAGCCTGCGTAGCAAGCCTTTCCGTAGGTTTCTTAGCGCATACGACGACTTTTTCGATTTTGGCCGCGCGAAACTTGGGGGGAGCGCAAAAAATTGGGGTGAAGGGGGGAGGGGGGAGGAGGCGAAGGAAACGCTTGCCCGCAGACCCTGTGATTTAAAAAAACTCCGTACGCCAGCGTACGGACCCGCTGATTGGTGCGGTGGGTTACCGATGATTGACAGCCTGTCGGTCAAGTCCTTGGCGTGGGGGAACTTTCAACGGTTCGGAAAATTATTAATCTTTCAGCTCTCTGACGAAGACGGAGGCTTGTGTGCTGGTAATGTGCCAACCAAAAGCATAATCCAAGACCAGATAATCGAGTGGTGTACGTGCGGCTCTCGGCAGGGTCAATGCAATTCGCCCGCTATTGAAAACGGCAAGTTCAAGTCATTGTTTACGTCGGCAAAAGCTGTTCTTCATAACAGAATTTTCCTTTCGTTCCTCAAAATGAGAAGACGGTATTTCACCGGAATCTGACTGCAGTTGTTGTTGACAAGACTCACACTGTCGCAACTGGAAGAATCTGACCGCGACACTCTTTAATATCTTTTTGATTGCTAATCAAAGTCTTCGAGGTTGGCCGAAATGCACCAAATCGAACTTTGAACGCGCATTTACGCAGTTAAGAAGCAAGGTTTAAGCTCCGAGGACGGGCAAACGCCGTATAATACTTCACATGAGCTGAACCCGAACTCAACTGAAGCCGTCGTTCGCGGTTGCACTACTGGGCGTCAGATCGACCAGCCGCTCCAAATACAGACAGTCGAACTTAATTGGGCCAAACGTCGAACTTCGAGTACGGCGTTTGACCGTGGCCGTTACATGTTGACAAGCGCTCCGACATAAATTCTTCATTTATTTTGATTCACGTCCGTTAAAAATATTCTTGTTTTTATTGGTGGATTTAATGACAGGCCGTCACGCTTTGAGTTAACGTAACCGTAAAAGCTCAAGGGGGCGTATTTCAAAATAACAGGGTCTGCGGGCAGTCATTTCCTTCTCACCTCCACGCCCCCTCCCCTCGTGTCTTTTGCACTCGCCCCAATTTTCGCATGGCGAAATCAAAAAAAGTCGTCGTCTGCGCTCAGAAATCTACGGAAACGCTTGCTTCGCAGGCTAGAACTTGTACAAAAAGACTAACAACAATATTAGAATGTACTTATTAAGAGCTCTCATTTGAGTGGTCAGATATGACAGTTCTGAAGTTGAAAGTATGCATTGCTGCCTGGGGTGGGGTGGGGTGGGGTAATCCTATTTTTAAGCCATACAGGTACCTGTATGTGCCGCCCTAAAAGTATCGTTTTCAAGGATTTTTAGTCTGAAATAGGATATAGATTTTGCCTTTTTGGTCTGGGATAGGGTATGATTTTAACAGAAATGTGTTGCATGGCACTGACGGAAGAAAAGACGGAGCGGAAATTGTTGAAATAGAAAAAAAAAATCTCTGAAATAGGGTATACACTTTGGAGTCAGGTCTGAAGAAGGGTATAGGAAATCAGATAGGGTTTTCCGGACCAGGCGGCACACTCCCACCCAAATTATGATGAGTACCCCCCTCCCCCCTCGGGCATTGGTGTTACAGTGTACTCATTGAGAGCGTTTATTTGAGAGGCCACACCTTTAGATTTCATATGACAATTCTGAAGTTGGATGTGAACACCATTCAAACTTGGTATGGATTTAAAATTTACTCTTACCCCAGTCACAGTGTATTTATCTTCATCATCGATGCCCAAGTTAACAGTAAGTAACTTCTGAAAACCTTTTTTCATCTTGTCTTTGTCTCCCAAGGCATAATAGCACAAGAGCAAGTTGAATCCTGACGAAGGGAAACAGAATAAACTATACATACACTTATGAGCTGTGCAGAGAGCTTCGCAGAAACTTATTGTGTATTAGTCATGATTTAATTCGCTGTCGCGACGTTTGCACGTAGAACATACAGTACATCATTTTTATCTGAAGCACTCGCAAACTTGAAGATAAGGTAAAAAGACAAAAAAGTTTGTCTTTTTTTTCGAGTTCTCAGATTCCAAAAGTTGCTAAATGTTGGTCTGGTAAAACTCAAGTTGCCAAGTGACAGATTCCTAAGAATCAAAGCTTAAAATGGATCAGTGACATGTGTCAATCATTTTTGTGGAATAGTGCAGCTGCATTGTTTTAGTATATTTATTTATTTATTTATTTATTTCTACTTATACCTGTCTGGAAGTTTCCCTTTTCAGCCATAATGTGCTCAAAGGAGGTTACTGCATCTGAGAACTGACTCATCTTCACAAAAGCTATGCCAATGTTCTGCATTATCTTGATCCTGAAAACCAAACAAGCCAATTTTGATGAAAAAGCAAAACAAAACAAGCAAGCAAACAACATGGTAAAACCGCACACTCCAAGTGACTGCCTAACACCAAACTAAGATGTCACGATGCTGTCTGTTATAATGTTTGTCGTCTTTTCTCTAGACGTATTTGGCGCTGTTCGATCGTTTCACGATTTCACATTGCCCGTGCCTGTTCCTTTCTCTTTTGAAGACGAGCTTCGCGAGACCGTTCTGTTTCAAATTTTCAAAGTCATTTTCGTGAACGCAGTTACGTACAATTATTGCTTCGTTCAAATCTTTTTTTTCCCCGAATGTCAGTAAAAACGCTGGCGGAGACGCTAATCGATAATTATTACATCATTGCCTTAGGCACCTGGCCTAAAAAGTCGTACGACAGACTGACAGACAAACATTAAATTTCGAAATGGCGACATGCTTGGAGTCTTCAAATAAGGCGATTTTGCTGCATTAGCGTCGTGATGATTACCCTCGCTTCACTCGGGGATAAAACTTAGCAATCTTTCAACAGCTTAACTCTCACAGACTATTCGTCCATCACAGTAAAGATAAACATCAGTTCTGTAAAATCTTTGATGATTTTGAAATGAAACAGCTTTCATTCACTGTGAAATCCATACTTGCAGTGTTTACAGCACAGCTACAGCTGGCAATGCAGTCACAAAACAGTGTCTGACACACATTGTATCTTCTTAGATTCGTTCATGGTGAGTGTTCGCATTCTTTGGCGATCGCTTTGCTTTCCTTCCACGTTAAACCATCCGAGTTTTTAGACAACGAGCTAATCTGCCATTCACGATGCCACAAACACCTGCTATACAGGTTGAATCTTCTCCAACTGTTTTCTTGACTCCCATGAAATGGATTGATCTCTTTTACAAATTCTCGTTGCACTGCTTTGGTTCAGCACAGACTTAGACGACACCTTTTACCGAAACCAAAGAACTGCACAACCTCATGTGTGAAACTTTTGACAAACAAATTTTAAACTGTGACGTAGAAAATATGGACCGCTAACGAACCAATCCAACGAATGCTCCATTTCCATCATGGACCGGTAAGCCATATAATAAATGACATTAATTTTATTTTGCCTCAGATTTTGCAGGGTACATGTAAAATATATTAAGTTGTAAGTCCTCCATGTGTAATCAGCAACAATTAAAATGTGTGCACTCAGACTTTATGGACCAATTCAATATAAGCTCTCTTGAATACTTATCTCAGGTGCTACCATATTTAATCTAATATATAACTTCATAACAGGTGCTAGTAATGGGACATAATATGTAGTGAACCTCACCTCATTTCTTTGTGGGTGTTGGGAATCTGGTCAAGTGCCATCCTGTACTGCTTCACAGCATGGGGGAATTTCTTTTGCTCAAAGTAGATATTTCCCATGTTGACACGCAGACGGCCTGAAAGAATGGCCATACAGATATGTCTAACTTACAGTACAGAGTGAGTAAGCCTATTTATTAAAATTTCAATCTGCATAACATGTCAAGATTGCACTGCGTCTCCAAGTTATAAACCACTAACCTGCATTGCTGAACATTTTGTTTTTGACGATGACTTGATAAGTGTTCAGAGCTTCTGCGTACATCTTGTTTGCACGATACTGGTTGGCAAGATTGAACAGAACCTGCAACAAAAAGTGTTACCATTAGACACAATCTTTAGATAGAAATGAATTGCCACTGAAAGCACAAGTATGTTGCTATAATACTATAATACAAAAATAGTACAAAATCCTGCAAGTCAGTGAAAAGATTGGTGACTGACTGACAGACGAACATTAAAATGCAGGATATAGCAGCCCCACTAGCAGTCTCGAAAAGAGACATACTTCTTAGCTTGGGCATTACATAGTCTCGAGTATTACCCTTGCAGTGCTAAGGAAAAATATGTGCATCTACAGTATTACAATCGCTGATCTGGTTTACCGGTCCACATGTACACATATATTCACATTCTGGCTGATTCACAGGTCCGTATATTGGCATTGGTAGGTTGGCATCTCTGTTATCATGATTTGTCGTGCATCTATTAATAGACTGTCAGTTTGCTTTAATGTTCTTGGGCTATTTGGGGTCCAGTCAGAGCCAGGATAAATTGATGATCTAAAACAAAGACTCACAGAATAGGTCAGGTCCAGGTTGATTTGTTCCCCCATTGAGGTCTGTTCTTTCTGACGGCATAGTGCACGCTCTTTGCGTCCAGCTTCTTTGGCCTTCTCAAGTGCCTAACAATATGCAAGTAAGACATCTGCTTTAGAGCACTTGTTTCAAATGATTGTCAAAAACCAAAACCAAAGCAATCAGAGCCAATCAAAAAGGCTAACAAAAACAAGTTCAACCATTTATTAGTAATACACTAGGACATAATATGTTTGAAGTGTGAAGATAACCAAAACCAAGTAATTACGAGCAGTGAGAGAACACGTCATCGCTACTTGCAGCTCTTTTCTTGCATGAAAATTATTGCAACCACACTGGCCAAGAACATTGCTAAGCTTCTTGGGACCATACAATGTTCTTAAAATGGTTGGAAGAATCTGCATTTATTAACATGCAGCTTCATGTAGTTCATCACTAAATTTTGGTCATAAACTTTTCTCGTGGTAGTAAAAGGATTAAGGCCAATTATGGGAGTGCTATTTAAGATAATTAAATATCTTTCTGACTCTCAAATACAACAATGACTGTGATGTAGAAGTTTAAGAAGTTTGAAATAATAATAATATGTTTAAACCTCACAGCAAATCATACTTGCTTAAACATGTTGGGACGGTAGTAAGTTGTATGACACAGATGTGAGCTGCAGTTGCAGTGTAGGGATAAAACAAGTCAATTCTAAATATGCTGTGTTTGTCTGTATCAGTGTGTTTTTAAAATCTCACCAACTGGAATTCTCCCCTGCTGTTGGCAAAGCAACTCTCTTCAATAAGCTCATTAACTCTCTTCTCCATTTGTTTCACTTTCTCCTCTGGACTAAAATATGAAGCATAAAAACAGGGGATATATAAACAATAAACTACTTTTGGTGAGGAAATATGCACGAATAATTGTCCGAGGATATTATCTGTTCCGAGAAGCAATTGTGAGCTTCGAGGAACAGATAATGTCCAAGGACAATATTATCCGTGCATATTTCCGAAGCCAAAAGTAGTTTATTGTCTTTGTTATCCTTCAACTATTTCCTCTCGCAGCGCAAATAATGGCGCAAGGACTGTGAAGCTCTTTGGTGCTTTCTGCAACTGCTTTTTCGACAAATGAATTGATGTCCTCCTCGGTAGTCATCTCGTAATGGTTTTTTTGTGATTAATATTTAAAATTGTGTTCGGACATTGTCAATAAACAGTGATAGTTCGCCAGGCGGGGGTTATTCGCTGATAACGTCGGCGGACGTTATTCGGTCACGTGTCACGATTCCACCAATCACGCACGGGAGGAAATATTTGATGGATCATAATTTAAAATACATGGCTGTGCAGATATACATATGGATTTTATCCTTGGGTGTTTATGATGCTGTACTGTATGAAGATAAAATTTGTATTCCCAAGCAGCCATGTAATGTTCTGTTTATATACAAGTAGATATCAATGGAATCCAGTACAATTTGTACACTGTATCCTGAATAAAATAAAACTTTGTGGGATCTAATTTTCATGAATTTCATGGATTTCCATTTAGGTTCTGTGAAAATTAGATCCTGCGGAAGTAAACGCATAAAAAAAAAAAATCCACAAAACTTACTCCATTTATTTAGATTACCGAGTTTCACTTAAATTGACTTGCAAAGAATAATTACAACCTTCTTTAAAATTTGCAACATGAAAAACATTCTGTGAACTTTGGAGAAGTCAATTTTACTTGTTTTGCACAGCCCAGATGGCATATGAAATCAAACTTAACCTTAGCTTTGAGTTGTAATCAGCAAATATTCAATAGTAAGTTATCAAAATAAACATATATGCCACCATACAGTACATAAATACCGGAGGACCTGGAATTTGCAAAAATCTTTTCCCAGCAGTAAAGTCTGAAATCTAAATTTGCCAAAATTTGTTCCCATGGAACACAAAATATCAACAATCCACAAGAATTTCATGTCACACGGTATATCACAGCATTTATTTCCTGTCAGACCTTACTCTATTTAAAATTGTTGTGCCTAAAGTGAAGATGTCATTTCTTATTGACTTTCACATGTGAAGATAAAAACTGACATCTTCACAGTATCTCGTGTGATAGAACTAAAGAATTCCTGGTATCTGTATCTCATCAATATCTATATAATAAATCTCCAAACAAAGAGATGAAACACAGTATTTTTTTCATCTTTGATTAGTGTCAGTGTAACACCAAGAGACTTTTGGTGAGAATACGAGTATAATAAAGATGTGATAAAAATATGTTATCCATTGTGGTTTTGGTTAGTGTATCAGTAATGTTATGTACAGTATTTCTAAGGTCCATCCAACAGAGTATTGTTTTACTGACCTGTCTTCACTTTTACCCTCCAGTGGAGGGGCAGGGCCTCTTGCTTGATTGAATGGGTCAAATTGAGCCCCACTTGCTGTTCCTTCAAACAAACGGCAGATTTTTAAAAAAATGAGTACTTGTTCAGTGTATGGATCTGACAATCATTTCATGTTTTCAGAATTTGTCCCCCCAGGAACCCATCATATCTTTCTTTGAGCTCTGACCCAAAGGTTGCCCTTTGACTACCAACTTTTGTCTACTGGAAAAAACACTCAAATTTTAACCAAAAAATTAACAAATTGACGTCAGTTTTTTATGTGTCTGTCCTCTTGTTGATCATGAAACGCGTCATAACATTGTCAAAAAGTTGTGGATCCATGAGGCGCTTCGTCAGTTGTCACATGACTGATCATCCAGACCGACATCCATGAGTTGAGTCACAAAGCAGAATTAGTGTCGTTGCCTCCTATCGTCGGCAGCAATTATTATTATTATTATTATATTATTATTATTATTATTATTATTATTATTATTATTATTATTATCATTATCATTATTATAACAAGACAGGTGGTTTCATTTTGCTGCTATGATACTTACTTCCAGATGAGGTATAACCCACTGCCTTCACAGCCGTCATAGGGCGAGCAGCCAGGGTTGTGTCCTGTAAAAAATTACAACACTTCCGAATAACCAAATAATTATCACATCAGTTGTGACCCCATAAAATATGGGTGACACTGGAATAATTCCAATTATTTCTTTTTTTCCCCTCATTACTTGTTTTTGCTTTTGCTTCTTTTTGACGTTCATTTTAAGCACCCAGTTTCGAAGTACAAACTTCTCTGTGGTGATGCACCACTTGGCGAATTGGCAATCAATTGACAACAAAATATCCCCGTTTTTCAAACATGCAGGAACATCAGATCCATATCCAGTAACCTGACAGCTCAAATTCTCTTTCTAAACTCATTTCCAATGTCAAACAGAACACCTGGTTGCATAAGAGGCCTATGTTTAGATGTTTTCTTTCATTCCCTTATGGCCGAAATATTGGATCCTTTTTTAGGGAGCCTGGGAAAGAGTGTTACACGCACACAAAAACAGATGCTTAAAGTGCTACTGAAAACAGGATGCACTATTTTACATTGTCTATTGCTTCTTTGTTCCTTCTTTGGTCATGTAAAGTCAAAAACATGCTATAAAATGCTGAGAAGTATTATTTATTTACGATTGAAGTGGGACCACTTGTTGTGACAAAAATTGAAAATATGAACTAGCAGAATGATCTGAGCCAGCAGTTTTACCCAACGTGACGTCACATGATGTGTTGGTTTCTTGCTTAAACTCTTTAAATACAGTATGTCTCATTTCAATATTTTGGAGACTTCCATCTAAAACTGCCATTAACCTATTTAGAGTAATTTTGTATAACCCGATCTTTACATAGTAAAATGATCTCCTCTAAATGACGAAACAATGCACAAAAATAAGATTTGTATAAATAAACAATGCACAGTTGAAACCTAACTTTCATATCAGTATTATTTTATTTAGTACTGCAAACTTTACTAATAAACAAGAGACCACTCTTATAAGAAGTTAACTTGATCATAGACTTTACAGTAGGAATGAATATCCACAAGTACAGTAGGTAGCTTAAATTCTGAAATACGCAAATAACTGTGGAACAAAACCAAGTAAATAATTTCCGTGCTTAAGAGTGTTATTCCCATGTCTCTCAGTCTCTTCCCTCTGTCTATGTCTATCTATGAATGTGTGCTAGCTTTTAGAATTTAGTGGAACTCATTAGCATACAGTGAGAGGGTTATACGAAATCACTCCATTATTTTTTTTCTTTTAATTAATTACATCCTTTCTTGTTGGGAACCAAATTCAGCCTTGGATTTTCCAGATGTAAACAAAACATTGAAAGGCCGAGGGCCTATAATATTTAATATAATATTACAGTACCCCAAGTCCTACTTACAGCCTGTACCTATTTAAGGAAATTTTTGGTGACTCCTTGAGCTATAAACACATTCTATTGTGTTTCATCCATTTTTGATTTCAGTACTTACTGCTGCAATCCCTGTTGTTGGTCGACCCATGGAGGAGCCTGGGACTTTTACTTTCTAAAGCAAGAAAAGAAAAACAAGAATTTTAGTTCAAAAGATTTACAGAATAATATTGATCAATCTTCCCATCTTTTGTATTGGCAGTTTGGGAAAAGGAAGTGTACAGGTGTACAAGTGTACTTATACTGTAGCAATAATATAAATATATCAGGGGGACATACAAACCTAAAAGCATGCAAGTCTTTTGCTACATGACTTTGTATAAATGGCTTAACATCATAGCCTGGAATAGTCTACAAAGTGTACTTTGGTTTTGTGTTTGCTGTACTTGTAGGTCATTAATAGGTCAATTTGCTGTACTTGCAGGTCAATATTGGTTCAAATAAGTAAATCAAGTTGATTTAAAGCAATCTTTGACCAACAGCAGCAATAAAAAGCAAAACCTGTTTGTGATATGGTCACACAAGCAAGCAATAATGATGTTTTCTCACACTGCTGATAATTATATTTTTCAAAGTAACACCAATATCAACTTCCAGTTGGTTGAAAGTATTGGCAAAGTCATTACTCTATGGTTATTGACGAGCTTCAACAAGTTGTTTCTAAGACTGAAGCTTAAACCAGGATTAACCAAACATTCCCTCCTTCAACCTCTTGCATGAGGCAATGAAAGCCATTTCTGCTAGCCTGGGGCTAAAGTACTGGATTTCAAGTTGGGCTATTTAATTTTCCTGTTCAACTTTGTCAGTGAGAATAACTACAGTATCTGCCTACTGTCAGTTAAAAAAATGTTTCCAAAAAACCTCAGAAACAATAATTGTGTCCACACGCAACAATGCTGCCACACATTTTACCACCCTGAAAAACATTGAAGAATACAGAGTTCCCTCCACAATGTGTCCTCATTTTGCCCTGCACCAAATGAACCCTTACTGCTTGGAACACTTACCCCAGCTGCTGTTCCTGGCTTCATGCCAGTTTTCTGCAAATAGAAATAAAGGTAGCACAGTATTTATTTTATTAATTGACTGAGATAATGCAGCCAGAGTTTTGCAACACACCAACCATATTGTCACCTAAACAGAGTAGCTGGCCTTAAGTACATGTATGTACTTATGTATGTACATATGTAATGAAGTAACAATCATGATAACAATACATGTCGGGCCTATCATGGTCAACTCAAGGGTTTTTAGTTTGTTTTGTCTTTGGTATGTAGCTTTAAGTTGTAAACATTTAGCTCTTAATTCTCCCAACCTGCCCTGAAAAGACATTAGTTTTTAAACTGGGTAGGGGATGATTTTCTTGCAGCTAGCAAACTGCACCTACAAGTTTACACTTAATGATACAGTCAAAGCTCTCCTTGTGACCACTCTCATAAGAGACCAGCTCCAGTTACGACCAGCATTATAAAATGCCATTTGAATAAATTGTCATTCAAACTCTGTGATTAAATGCTCTAGTAAGCAACTGCAACCACTTTTGGAATTACCAACTGGTCTTTTCCTTTGTTTTACGCTCTCTTAAGCAACCACTCAAAAGGTCTGATTGTATTAGTCAACACTTTACTAAGCGAATGGTACCTGCACTTGCTCACATTTACAGTGATAATATGACATACTGCACTAATGGTCTGATAAATCTCAAAGTAAAAGTTCAGGGGAGTTTGGGTGAAGCATACTTGCAGCATTATGCTCTACTGTTTCAGCGTGTGGTCACTTGTGAGAGCCCATTCTCATAAGGGACCAGCTCTAGTTATGACCACTTTTTCAAATTCCTGAGTGGTCGCCTATGAGAGCATTGACTGTAGATGAAAATGACTTCCAGGACACACCACATATTGTATAACTTTCCAATTTTGACAACTATTGTGTCCTTGAATAAGCAACAAAAAAGAAAAAAAAAAGAAAGAAAGAAAAAAGAAAAGAAAAGAATTTATAATAAAAAAAAGCAGCTACACTATAAGTTTGAACAAAACACAAGTGAAGCAAGGCGACATTTGTGAAGCTTAATTCACATGCTGCACAATCCCATGTACTTACCACTCCTGGTCTCTGGCCATGACTTGTTCTCAGAGCTTGTTGGAACTCCTCATCCTCCTCCAGGTTCTAAAGTGATAGCAATATATTATAGTGATCAATTCCAGCTGTTTCCATTTGTGCCACCCTCTTTGGCAGCCACCAAGCCAGGATTGTCAGACATGTGGTGCAAACCAACAATTTCAAACTAAAAGGTGAAACTGCCAATTCTTGAATACCTCCACAGCTGAGACACAATCTTGTGCTGCAAGTCTACCATAGCCCATTTTTAGACAAACACTTGTATTACACACACTACCACTACTCTTTAAATCAATAAAAAAATATAAGCTTTGCTCAGGTGACAATAAATTACTAATAATATTGTCCAGGGATAGGGAATTAATTTGTAGCCACATGGGTCCCCAGCGGCATAAATGCTTTGACCAGCAGGCTGTTGTGACCAAGCTTTTTAGCATGACTGCAAATTCCCCACCTCTTGGGTGGCAAAAAGCTGGCAATTCCTGCACCCTTTTACCATCTATTTTTTAATTAACTGTTCACTGTCCCTTTGCATTCCTGCATGCCAAAGTGTAAGACAGAATTGTCTAATGCATAACACAGGGGAAGGGGGAGGGGATACTAGCCAGCAATTAATGTTAGAGTTCTGTACCTACAAAAGTTGGTCGAAGGGCACAGGGGTGGAGGAGTCAGGAGAGAGGTCATTGTCCTTTTAAGGTCGGTGTCCAACGAAAGTGGGAAGCACGATCTTATTATGAGCACGACACCGTCAGTCAGTCAGTCCGTCATGCTGTGTTGACAATAGACCTCCAAATTAGGAAGTTTATTCCAAATTTGGGCACGATTACGCACAATGAAATACATTTCAAGAGATCAATGAACTTTAAAGGCACGGAATTTTATGGCCTTTGAATCACAGCTTTTGGTGAAAGTATGAATGCAGAAGACGTTCCAAAGGTTTATACTTGTTCTTGGCCGATACCTCAGTGTTTCAAGCATTGTCGGATTTTCCTCATAAACTTTGTATAGGTAATCGCATGATTTCGAGTGCAATTTGGAATAAATTAGCACGAGTAAATTTTTCAAAGACCACAAAATTGCACGAGTGCCGTGCGAGTGCAATTTGTGGTCTTTGAAAAATTTATGAGTGCTTATTTATTACAAAATTGTATGAGAAATAATGTGATTACTTGTTAATAACATGTATACAATAATTTACTTCGCGCAGTTTTTTTCAATTTCGTTACAATTCACAAGTGTTTCTCAAGAACTTTGTTTTCTCTCAAACAGAATCGGAATCGTCCTGAGGAATGAAAACACCCTTTTGTTTTGTTTGGCTTCACAAATGCGCGCGCCAGCTGTCAGCAATTTTCAATTTCAAATTTCTGCACTGTTAATTTCACATCTCTGCACTATTAATTACACATTTTTGCACTGTTTGGGATAAATTGACGTGCGCTCAGCCAATCAGAATGCAGAAATTATTGTATGCATATTATTAGTGTGAAAACAACATTTCATACTGGCATAACAGTACGTACTTTATATCGATATATACAATATATATATATCTCAGTTTAAATTTGCCTAGATAACTTACCACAAGACCTGACTTAAGTATACTGTGTATGCCAAAGCCCTTGAATGAAAGGTTACTTTGATGTTCTTTGCTGATAACGAGTTACGATTATTAAGAGTTCGCTCGAACGAACTATGCAAGAAAACACATTCTTGTATGTAAATGTACGTATTCAGTCATCCGGTTAATATTTATTAAATTTCCTGTTCGTCCATGAAAAATAGGGCAATCTGGTTAGCTAACTGGTTATCCCTCAAAAACATCCATGATTTTTCACAAACAAAATGGCTTCACCCACAATCAAAATTGCATTGTTCTATGGTTTGTTTACATTCTTCTCAAGTAGGGGCAATGAAAAGATACGGGAAGACAGGATTCAATATCAATATTTTACGCCACAAAAAGTTGTCAAGGTGGTTAGTATTGAAATTTTGGTAACCCATTTCACAGATTGAGCTTCACTTAAGATACTGTACAGTATCCAAACTGCATGGTCTGAATTTTTGATAGTCTGTACACATCTCCAGACCACATGGTCACTCCAACTTCCCCAAATGGAAGGCCAAAATACTTATTAATTATTATCCCTGAACGAAGTGAGGGAAATATTCACGACGCTAATGCAGTAGTATTATCGCCTTATCGGTGACTCCAAGCGTGTCGCCATCTCGAAATCTAATGTTCGTGTGTTTGTGCGATACGACCTCGTCCCAAGGCCCTCCGCGTCGAGCGACCACAGCAGGCGAGGTTACATCGGCAGCTTAACTGTAAACCGCCATTTTCTTGGTGACATGCGGTAGAGTACGAACTGAAGTGATTTTGTACAAGAAGATGCAGATACAAGGCCAAGCAGTTCGACGGACGGCTGTAAATTGCCCGGATATTTTGCCAGTGCATGGGAGGCAAGCTCTACTAGACGTAAAACGGATTCTTTAAGGCCCAACTGGTCGACCTGAACACAATCCCAGATGCAGTTTTCAGAATCTAAGTTTGACAAGATGACAACACAATACAATGGAAAGTGGAATTTTCGTACTGTATGAGGACTGCTCTATACAGTGTATTTTAAAATCATTGAAGACGTAAACAATAGTGTTTTGGGTTTTGTTTCCTTTGCTGGAAAAGAGCTAAAGCTATGGCTTTCAGGAACCGGTGAGTTTTGAAAATTTACATCAATTAACGTACAATACACTTTTGTTAAACGACGGTTGTGTTATCATTATGGTATTTCAACAATTGCCGTATATTTTGTCGTTTGATGCCCCGGGAACTGTGATGAAGGCCAAGTAGGATTATACTGTTATCTTTTCACTGGTTTTCAAAGCTATTTCAGAGTGCCTTCGTGCAAGATTGTGTCATCCGATTCCTGACATGTTTGCATAATTTCATTGACAGTCTGACAGTCTGTGAAGTTTTGTCGCCGCGTTTGTTGGCACACTGTATTCAAGGATAAAATGTAACCGGGTTAAAATGCTTCTGCTTTTTGAAGGCTATTAAAGTAGAAAATATCCGGCCATTGCTTTCCAAATTAAACAATATGTCTACTAGCGGGACCCTCGTAAGATACTTGCTCAACACAATCGGACTTTGTATTATTTAGTGATCGGGTTTGCTCGCTCAATAAAATCGGACCTTGTATTATTTAGTGACTTGGGTTTTTTTTTTCTGTCAAAGATTTTAAAATCGTCAAACGCAGTTTGAAAAGTTGTTGTGTTCAAAATTGAATCCCTGCCAAAATTCACACGATTCCGAGACTTCGAAAGCGTGTAAACAAGCGAATCGCTTTGACGGTTCTAAATTTGGCACACACACACACAAAAAAACAAACATACACGTATGTGGTTAGGATAAAGCATTGGCTGGAGAAATCGCGGCTTTTCTTGAAATTCATAAAAATTTCGGTGTCCAAGATCGACTTTGCTTGGCTTTCAAGCCTCGGGAATATTCTGTAGTTGCATGTAAATGTTTTCTCAGCGAATTTTGAAGTTCAGCTGGTGTCTACGAAAATTGCAGACTGTGCACGTTGTCTGAACTAAACCAGACTGCCGTGTGACAAAGATTATTTTTAGCGGCCGACTGGTGACGTCGCTACACAGCCGTGGTTTGCAAAAAAAAATTTAAATAATCTCCGAACGGAAAATAAACAAGAATCCCGCTTTCCGAAAACCCACTACTGAGCGAGGGGATATCTGCGATTATCGTATTTCTAGTATATTATTAATATTTTACTCTGACTAAAAGCAATTACAGTATGCAAGTATATAATGATTGACATTCAGTTAAATCTCCTACTGTTCTTTCATCCAGCTGGCTGAAAGCTCATGACATGGTTTGTATTACAGCACCCAGTTATGGAATTCAGTGAATTCAGCATCCAGGCTGCTTACAAGACTCTTTTTTGTAAGCGACAGTTCAAGTCACAGATCCTTTTTTCGCGTCCTGGGAGCTTTGACTGTACCTTGCTATGAAATTGTATTTTGAATCATGTGCAATTAATTCAAGAGGAAATGTTATAATTTCCAAAGGAACAGGGTATATTATTTTAATTAGCTGTTATTTGACATTAATGTATTTAGACATTGAGCTGTTTTGAGACATTGACTGTTGAAAGTAATGGTGTGATTGCTTTGGTTTTGCATTTGCTATGCTTTCCGATTAGTCCTAACAACTTTAGCAACATTCTTGGCCAATCAAGAGCAAACCAAAACCTGGTTGCAATATTCTCAAGCAAGACAGCAAGTCAGGATGGCATGTTCTTGCACTGCTGATTGGTTAGCAGTATTCCTTGGTTTTGGTTTTGCTCGTACTGTACTTCTAATTTGTCTGATGTGTTTTTGCTGGCCTCATTGATTGATTCTGATTGTTTGATTTTGGACAGTCATCCGAAAAGCGCTCTGTTGGCACAGTTTACAAAAAGACAAGCGTTCCTTTTCCCCTCCCTCACTCTCGTACCCTTTGTCCAACTTTTGTCACGTGCAGAACGCCTGGAAATTAATAAACGGACGGCTGGGTTGATCGATGCATCCCTATACCCACCCCAGTGTATACACACCCCGGGACACACACACACATGGTCATACAGTACACAAACAAACGCTCTCACAATCTGTCAGCATTTACAGTGGATTGATAGTACCATTCTAAACAAAAATCGAGTACCAGTATTAGGAGACTACTGTACACGGATCTTAAAATAGCTGACTGGTCTTCTTTGCGATTTATCTAGACGAATAAATTACTTCAGCAGCCCTATCTCGTCTATAAGCTCTGCATTATGTTCAAAAGCAAAAGCAAATAACTGATTTCACCGCCGTCGAAAATCTTACCTCCGTGTCGAACGCTGGATTATAATCATTAAAACCTCCATATGGATCCTCCTCGTCCTCGCCGACCAAATGAACTCCCTGCATCATCTTAAAAAGCAATCTGATGCTAAAAGATTTCGAATAATCTTCAAAAAATAGCCCGACAAAATATTTAATATGCAGTTGCCATCAACAAGAATATCTCTTAGTTCCCATCATGCATTGCTGCAAAGCTTCCCACAACCCACTGGTGGCAAACTAGGCCCCAGTCTATGACGATAAAGTGTTCAAAAGACCTGAATATATGCACTAAAAGTGCTGAAACACAATAAAAGTGTTTACTTAACCCGCTGGCGTGTGTTATTTTTTGTGTTTCAGGGTCGATTTTGGCCGATAGTAAACAACAGTGATATTAATCCCTGCCCAAATCGGCCAAGAAACACAAGAAATAACACACACCAGCGGGTAAGTTAGCTTGCGAAGCAAGCGTTTCCGTAGGTTTCTGAGCGCAGACGACGACTTTTTTTTATTTTCGGCCGCGCGAAAATTGGGGCGGGCGCAAAAAAGACGCGAGGGGAGGGGGTGGTGAGGTGAGAAAGAAACGCCTCCTCCCCTCCCCCCTTCACCCCAATTTTTGCGCTCGCCCCAAGTTTCGCGCGGCCAAAATCGAAAAAGTCGTCCTATGCGCTCAGAAACCTACGGAAACGCTTGCTACGCAGGCTACGGGTAAGTAAACACTTTTATTATGTGGTTCACCAGTCCATGATGGAAATGGAGCATTCTGATTGGCTCGTTAGCGGTCCGTATTTTCTTGTACGGACCGGGCAGATGGACCGCTATGTCACAGTTAAATTTGTTTGTCAAAAGTTTCACACACGAGGTTGTGCAGCTCTTTGTCTCTAAGTCTGTGCTGAACCAAAGCGGTGGAACAAGAATTTGTAAAGGAGATAAATCCATTTCACAGGGAAAACTTTCAGTTTACAAGCCAAGAAAACAGTTGGAGAAGAAGATTCGACCTGTATTGCCGGTGTAAGAGTCTTTTTTGCCCCCCTGGCAAAAATGCCTCCCCGGGCATTATTGCCCAGGCAAAAATGCCTCCCCGGGCTTTTACGCCCAGGCAAAAGTGCCTCCCCGGGCATTTTTGCCCAGGCAAAAAAGCCCTCTCTGGGTAAAAATGCCCCCCATTCACAAAATCATCGATTTCGAGTTACAAGTAATTCTGATCAACAAATCCGTGCACAGCTCGTCCGTGCGTAAACATAGGATACTGAATAATCAAATTCTAGCCAACATCTGGATGTAATCAGTTCATACTGTCAAGTGCTGCGTGACCTGTGGTGTCTTTGATGAACTGTTTCGGAGCAGTGAGGTGGGCGGACGGACGGACGGACGGATGGACGGAAAGAAACGGGATGGTGGTGGTGGGGGGGGGGGGAGGGGGGTGAGGAATTCCACTCGCCCTCCTCGTTTTATTCGTGCACCCCGCCCTACCTTATTCGTCACAATCCGCGTGGGACTAGAAAATAAATTAGTTTCTTTTGGAAGAATATCCCCATTTGCCAAACTTAGCGTGCGGCGGAAACAATTATCGCTGCTTTTTTGTGTTGGAATCGTTCTCGGTTTACGGTGAATTTTGATATAACAGAGAACGCGTGGCAGAAATTAAACCTGACAGGGTTAGGGTTAACGGCGAACGTCTGAGAGGTCTCTTTCGGAAGACATTTCAGTTCAGCGATCTGGGAACTTTTCAACTAATACTGTATCGAATAATAGCTTACCCACGTTGTGCCTCTAATAGTACACTTTTACCTTTTAAATTGCGTTTAGTAACTTGACAGCCGGATACACTAATTATTCAGTGGTGGACGAGAAACAGGTACTCCAAACGTCAATATTTCACGTTCAAACTTTACCCTGTACAGAATGTCATTGAAGTCGTTTGTTTCTAAATACAACGGCAAATATTTATTTGGTCTTTGTTGAAATACATTTCCAGTTAAGTGGGAAAAGCACAAGTTGCGACCCTTAATATGATTATTGTACTTTGATTAGCAATTGTAACTTGACATATCATGTCGGATACAATTGGCTTATCATAGGCGAAAGCCAGATTGTCCAAAACGACTCACATTTGTAACGCTTGCCGAGGGCACGGAGCAGAAGGAACTCACAGGTCACTAACATAACACTTTAATTACAAACGGTCTGAACGCTACGAAGAACCTCAGAAATCCCCTTCACAAGTCTAAAGTACACGTACAGTCATACAGTAGAACAAAGGCTATACAAAAAAGCGAAACAATAAAGAAAGGCTACTTCACAATAATAATCAAGTATTGTACTAAACGGATATTCCAAAGATATCTGAGTTGTGACTCAATAGATTCAGACACGTACTGTATTGTAATCACTAACTAAACGCAACACAGTGATCAGTGTTGGTTACAATATGATTAAACAAAATAAAAGAACGAACTTTTTAAATAATAGCTTGCCCGAAAGACTATCAAAACAGCAATTTGAAATTTGCTGTCGAAGATGACAGAGGTTTTGCCCTCGGAAATGCCAAGACAATCAATGACAGAGAAATCGCAGGCAGCCCACAACTTATTTTAGAAAAGTTTCAAAGCAAACCGCAAACCTGATTTCAAAGTTCTCGAAATGGAAGGGAAAGAATATAAAAAAAGTGAGGAGGGTAGTACCCTCCTTCCCCCTCTCCCCTGAGTTCTATATATATATATATATTTTTTTTTGCGTGTTTTCTTTTCTCTCCATTGGCCCTCCCCTTCCGTTTGAGGAGGTGTTAAACAGACGCCGAGGTCAACCAGCGTGACGCGCGTCACGGAAGGTGCACGCTCCCTGTGGAGTAAGATAAGAAAGTCCGGAATCGGTGTCACATTTTGGCGCAACTGAATAATTCTCTTTTATGACGCCTTAGAAGAGTCCTGGTATTGTGCTAACCTTTTTGAATATGCCTTTGTTTGTATTTAAGTATCCTTTTTTGGCTAGAGTTATTAGCAACTATTGAAACGACCTTTCTGAACGCCGGGCATTTTAGCCCAGAGGGGGAAACTGTATCTACAGCATTTTTGCCTGGGCGGAAATGCCCGAAGGGCATTATCGCCTGGGATAAAATGCCCGGGGAGGCAAAATATTGGGGGGGCATTTTTGCCCACTACACCGGTATTGTCCTAGCGGATTTTATCCCCCCCAAATTTTATCCCCCCCGGATAGAATCCGCTAGCGGATTTTATCCCCCAGGATAATATCCGCTAACGGATTCTATCCCCCTCTCGCGGATTTTATCCCCCCTAACTCGTACTCGACAACGAAGCGTTGAAAGGTCTTAGAAGCCGTGTCTTGAAATTTATCATGTAGTTGGATGCAAAGCACATTGGAGACTTGAAACAAAGATTGTCTTTTAACAATAGGCATAGCCGTACGCCTTTCCCTTTAACCGTCGGTCGGAGTCGTGGCTGGTCGGCCATGGTCGGCCACACACATCGTTTTCGAAATCTCTCACAGGTTTGAACTTTTTCACTTGACACTTGACTCTGAAGATGAATTCCGCTCAGGTAGTCGAAACGTCAGTCACCAACAACAGTCTTCCTGGACAATCACAACCAACAAACTAAATAAAAAGTGTCGCGTAAAAGACGTCTGACTGTAACAACGATGATTTATTTAAGCAGGTTATTCCTAAGTAGCAATATACACTTAAGCTTAGACTATAAAAACACTGCTCTATAGCTGTGCTTGTGTGTTAAGGATCCGCAAACAGTGCAAGGGCGTGAATCAGTCTTTTGAGGTGGCATGCTAATGTTGCTTCGATCAACTAAATTAGACTAAACAGCATCGCGCGTCTGCTGACTGTTTAGATCCATTTCGGCAACTCATTGTTATTTTCGAAAGCAGATACGCGGCTGGGTTTCAATTCAATTTCTTTGAAGCGTTGATAACGCTTAATTAGGCGACTTCTATTCATTCGAACTCGTGTTAAACGCCTTTATAATAATGGGCGGTTCTTAAAAAAACTTCAATTCAATTCCGATGAAGCGTTGAAACGTTTGATTAGGTGTTTGGATCCCGATTTGAAATCACAGTAGGCGGTTCGATCCTTCAATCACTCTGGCTATAAAAGGCAGTCTTCTATCACGTCTCGCATTTCCCGCGATCGACGATGTCTGAAAGTGAAGCCTTCAACCAAATATTTCAGTATCTAAGTAATGGCGAGTATAGGGATTGCACAAAAGTGCAGAAAAGAACTATTCGAAGCAAGTCGACAAACTATTCGAAGCAAGTCGACAACCTGGAAGATGGCAATCTATTCTTCATTGGAAAGTCCAAACATCAGCCAAGGAGATGGGTCCATGACAAGGAGGAACAAGCCAGGATCATAGCCGCTTGTCACTCGGACAAATTCGGAGGACATTTCGGCCGTGATAAGACCAGAGATAAGGTTTGTACAACACATAAAATTGCATTGTTTTACCTTTTTTTTTTTTCGTTCTATTTGTTTTATCCCTTAAACCATACTTAATGTTTTTGACTGATTGACTTGTGTTCGCCTTTCAGGTTAGGTCACGGTACTACTGGACTAGGATTGGGGAGGATTGTGATGACGCTGTTAAGCGCTGTGACGTCTGCCAACGCAGCCGGAAGAAGTTTACCAAGACATCATCCGAATTGCACCCGATTCATGTGCAGCACACTGTATGGCATCGCATTAGTGTGGATCTAGTGGGACCGCTGCCAGAGACACCCCGAGGCAATAAATACCTCATCACGTATACAGATTACTTCAGCAAGTGGCCAGAAGCTACACCTCTTCGTGACAAGTCTTCCAGAGGTAAGTCCTAAAACATTTTCCGCCACGTTTGTTGGGTAACCTCAGTTTGTTACGAGACTTCAATTCCCATTCTCAGTTACCAGGGATTATTGAGGGTTTAAAACGTCCAAAAAAATGAAGTATCTTAGATCGTTGTTTACCAAAATAAATATTTCCCAAAGTTTGGCTTAAATTGGTTTTGTAGAGTTTAAAAATCATGTTATTTAAACATGTCTTGTTAAGCGGCTTATTGTGAAAACATGGCCCTGCCATTTTCCTGAGTATATGCCCTCATCCTTTACGTAGGTGTGGCCGAGTTAAATGTACGATCTGATCACTCGTTACGGAGTAGCGGAAATCGTGATGACGGACCAGGGAAAAGAATTTGTAAACAAGGTGAACGAAGAGCTGTTCCTGCTGACAGGCACAGATCATCGAATCTCCTCAGCCTACCACCCGCAAACCAATGGCCTCGACGAAAGAATGAACCAGACTTTAAAAGGGGCATTGGTAAAGTTCGTCAACGAGAACCTGTTCGCCAACGAGTTCTGTATTTACAATTTGAAGGTGGACGTGATGAAAAACATCAGAGAGAGAGAGAGTGAAAGAGAAGGCCATGGAAAACATCATCAAAGCCCAAGACAGACAGAAGCAGTCCTATGACAGAAAGCATCAGCCGCTACAGTACCAAGTGGGTGACTCCGTCCTGTTACGGAATATGAAAAATGATGCGAGGAAGGGAGGCAAGCTGGAACGTGTATGGTCCGGCCCATACGCTATCAGCGAGATCCTGCCGAAGGGCCTTTACAAACTGAAAGATGGCGACGACACGGAATTAAAGGCGGCCTACAATAGTGCCAGACTGAAATTTTATCATCACCTAAGGTTATTAGTTTTTCTTTGGTAATTTATAATGTAAATAACTTAGGTCAAAGAATTAGCTTAGTTTTAGACTCGTGCTTATATGAAGAACGTCTTAAAAGAACGTAGAACAAGCCGTTTAGATTTTACGAATTGATGACGTCAGATGAAAACACACTATTTATTTTTATTACTAGGAGTGCAGACGCGACCAGGAAGCAGCCATCACTCAAGAGAACAAACGACTCAAATCAAAATTCGCAGCCAAAAAGACGACACGTCGATACGCCACGTCTGAAACCAGAGGATCGATGAGTAATCACAGAGGAGAAGCAGCTCAACAATACTGTTATACAGCTGTGGCAGAGAGTTCTTCAGAAGCAGCACCCTGAGATCGGTGGATGGCAAGATCCGCTGCTGTGCCAGACGTCACTTGTTTCTGTCACTACAGAATCCGTGCAGGTGCACTACACCGGGGAACACCACTTGGTCTGCTCTACATCTATCGGCAACAGTTTCAGTTTTCGGAACTCGGATCTTGTCTTTCTTGTAAAATCGTTTCCAGTGTGTATATCGATCCAATGTAAATAAAACATAACATTGATTTGCAAACATTCGTGATTGTTTCGCTAGCGGAATCAATCCTCATACTCGACAGCGAAGCGTTAACGGATTCTCATGTCTGTTTAACATATCTTTGCCTCACATAGAGACTTGAAACAAACATTTGTTTGAGGGCTTAAATCCCAAAGAAGATATACCGCAAGGATTTGTTGAAACGTTAAATGGAAGGCTTCGATCCATTCGAATTGTAAACGCCTTTATAACAATAGGCGATTTAAAAAAACCTTCAATTCAATTCAATTCGTTATAGTAAAGCGTTGAGAACGTTTAATTAGTGTGTAAACGGAAGGCTTCGATCCATTCGAATGTAAACAATAGGCGGTTTGAAAAAGAAAACTTCAATTCAATTCAATTCAATTCGTTGTAGTGAAGCTTTGATGAAAACGTTTAATTAGTGTGTAAACGGAAGGCTTCTATCCATTCGAAGTGTAACCGCCTTTATAACAATAGGCGGTTTAAAAAAAACTTTAATTCAATTCAATTCGTTATAGTGAAACGTTGAAAACGTTCAATTAGTGGTTTTGATCCCGATTTGAAATCATAGTAAGCGGTTCTATCCGTCAATGACTCTGGCTAAAAGGGCAGTCTTCTATCACGTTTTGCATTTCTCGCGATCGAGAGCAATGACGGGGGTATAAAATCCGCTAGCGGATTCTATCCGGGGGGATAAAATCCGCGAGAGGGGATAAAATCCGCTAGCGGATTCTATCCGGGGGGATAAAATTCGCGGGGGGAAAAAATCTGCTGTGACACCGGTGTTTGTGGCATCGTAAACGGCAGATTAACTCTTTCTCTAAAAAATCGGATGGTTTAACGTGGAAGGAAAACAAAGTGATCGGCCAAAGAATGTGAACAGTCACCGTGAACGGATCTGAGAAGATACAATGTTTGTCGGACACTTTTTGTGGATACTGCTTTAGCAGATCCACTATGCCGCCGGTTCATGTAAACAATGTAAGATAACTGTAGTTAACAATGGATAAATCGGAACGAATCAAAATGAAGAACATTTCTCGTAATCCCGTCGCCTACTCGAGCAATCCAATAAAAAACAGACGCGAACAAGAGACGACCAATCAAAAACAGAGACGGACAAGAGACGAAGTTGCGCTTGGCGTTGTTGGCGTGCGTGGCTGTGGATTTCCTGTGTTTGCTGCTGTGGTGAGTGATTTTATGCAATGAATTTCACTAGTTTTACTGGTACGACTTATCACAGCTTTCAAAGCGTGTATCAAGTCGGTCGAGTGAAAGGTTTCCAAAGAATCTTTCGTCAGTGCTAGGTGGATACATTCGACGAGAAACAACGCCAAATCTCGTGGCGAGAAGGACACAAGAGCACATGCAAATCGATTTTGAGCCCTATAATAACACGTGCGGAGCCCAGAAGCCGAGAGTGTAAATCTGTGTTTAATCACGAGCGTATCACATGATATACAACTTAATATCAAACCAGATAATAACTAACTAACTTAGATTATTAAACTATATTGCATCCCCTTTCCTTTATTGGAAATAGAAAACGAATCACTAATAAAAAATACTG
This sequence comes from Plumapathes pennacea, assembly GCA_964036295.1. Lineage (NCBI taxonomy): Eukaryota > Metazoa > Cnidaria > Anthozoa > Antipatharia > Myriopathidae > Plumapathes > Plumapathes pennacea. The sequence continues at coordinate 11,496,361 of OZ038462.1, forward strand.
AATGAAATAAACTAAATGAAATAAAAGAGTTTATACTGAATCATTGGATCTCTATCCATCATTGGATTAGTGTCTCATAGCTAGTCTATGTCCTACAAGTCCAGCCTTTGTGGCTTGATAACACGTCTACCACTCCTGGTGACGGTGGGTGCCTCCTTTGCTGGTTGGGGACCAAGGTAGGGCTTGCTGTGGCTGGGGCCTCGGGCATCGCTGCAGAGGGAGGATCAGTTGCGGGCTTCTGATGCAGGGCCGGGGAATTGTTAGAACTCTCTTCCTGGGGTGTTCCCACATGAACAGTGAGACGTCCAACTGCTGGGCATACTCGGAGGTGCCTTCTGTTCCGATGTAACTTCCTTCCCTCCTCTGTCTCTACCACGTAGGACCTTTGGGACGTGTGGTGTTCCACAACAGTTGCTGGCCGCCATTCCTGGTTCTTCTCATACGGCTGCATCCATACTCTGGTGCCTGGATCGATTTCCTTCATCTCAGCATGGCTTGCCCGTTTGTCGTTGTTCTTCTTCTGTTCCTCTTTAGCTCTCATCAGGTAGTTGGTGATAGCCTGCTGGTTGTAGCCGGCGGGCTGCAACATTTCCTTCGCAATGGGGAGGTCATTCCTGAGCCGTCTTCCCATGAGGAGTTGAGCAGGTGACATCCCAATACCTTTCAGTGGTGTTGTGCGATAGTCCAAGAGCGCTTTGCTCTTGTCCTGATTCTTGCGCCACAGCTTCTTGACTGTCTGGATCATTCGCTCCGCTTCTCCGTTTGCCTGGGGGTAGTGTGCGTAAAGCCATACTCCTTCGCGAATTCCTCAAATTTGGCGCTGCTGTACTGTGGGCCGTTGTCGGACCGCACCTTTGCCGGGATTCCGTGTACAGCAAACTGTTGCTTCAGCTCCCTTATCACGCTGGTACTGGTGGTGGATGTCAACTTCATGACTTCCGGGAACTTGCTGCGGTAGCATACGGACAGTAGGTAATTCTCACCCTTATACTCAAACAAGTCCGTTGAAATTTTGCTCCACGGTAGAGTTGGAGGGTCTTGTCGAAGGGTTTCTGTCGAAGGGTTTCTGTCGAAGAACGGCGTTTCCAGAGGCAACAACATCTGCCTAGCCGTGGATGGGCTAACCCTGACAACCCGTTGAACAGCAGGAGGACTGAAGATAAGCTACATGTAAAATAGTGCTTGAAGGCCAGCCGATAGCTCCAAGGGCAGGTAAGACACGTCTATTTACTTTGTTCACTCAACTCGTCCGTTATGCATTGCTTCGAGCTTATCGGAATGCAATGGGAAGTTTAAACGTTCCGGATACTCACTGTTAAGTTATGATGATCGGGGAAAGTTTACAATCTTGGAAAATGACCGTTACGAAGAAGGAAAACGTCCGAGGAAAAAATTGCTTGCGACCTCAGCCGTCATTGACAACAAGTGCTGCAGAGTATGGAGGGTTGTTTCACCCCTGTGTTAAAATTTGCACAGTTGCCAGGAAGAAAGTGGAAAGCGAACAATCACCGTGAACAGTTATGACTAAAACCGTGCAAGAATCAAGTTTTGCAGCCATGTTTGCTCGTCATGGCGCACTGTGAAGACTGTAAATAAATTTTTCACAATGCACGAGAACTCTGTATTTCAAAATGACTGACTGGGACAAAAACGCCGTGGTGATTTGAGGACGTTTATTTTGCTGGAAGAAACCTAAACGCTCCACGAGGAGGCAGGAAAATTAAGCGGTGAGTTTTGAATAATATAACTTTCAACAATGTGTCGGTCGCAGTTTGTGATGAAATTATTTTCTTTTAGTGCCATTTTGCCTTCTACATTATTGTACGTGTAAGAAACTTATTCAAAAGAATAAAAATACTGAGTTACAAAGCAGTTTCTTCTGGAAAGAGATAAGACTGCAGTTTTTTAAATCTTTAGTGAGCGAGCAAGGGTGAGTTCGAGTCATTCACCGAATAAAGTTCACTGCAGTGTCGTTGTTTGACATACACTATGGGCCATTTCATTCAGCTCAGAACAAATTAGTATTTATCTAGGCAGTTGGTTCGACAGACGCTTATTTTCTTTCAATATTTTCAAATCGGTAGAATTGTAAGCTGTTAACTGAATTTGTTGTGAAAACAAACGTGCGTAATTCATGCCTGATCGCGATTGATGTTGTTGAATGAACAAGACGAGTACTTGTTGGGGCCTTGTTTTATGTTTGCCGAAAGATCTAAAGCCATATAATAAATATCTTATTAACCTCGTTTGCTTGGTCCGTACCGTAAGTTATGGATCCTCGTTTTTTTCGTCGGTCCATAACTTACTGTACGGACCGCGCGCTCGGTTAATAAGATCTATGTATATACACTATTATGAAATGTATATACAAATAAACAGAATGATGTTTGGTAAACTAGATATTGTTATGAATGATTATTTTGTAAATTTGGCATCAGGAAAAGAATGTAAATTTATTGCTGCATTTCCTTTTGCATTTTTAAATTAGCAGTTTAGCTGTATTTTATACATTACTGTGTATAAAGTAATGTTCAGAAGAGATTTCTGTGTTTAGCTGGTATGGGCAGAAAAAAATGCCATGATCTAAACAAGTTCAATCAGATAATAACCCTGACAATCAATGCCTTCAGTACTATTAAGGTCAAAAATCATTTGCAAAGATACATAATTATAACAGCCAAACAAGTCAATTTGCATTTACCACAGTTAGTTTCATTTTACTTAAGCCAGCACTTTACTAGCTAGCATAAATTTCTTCCTTTTCCCAAATAGAATATTAGTAATGATATTTTATAAAGTTTTCTTTTGAACATTAGTTTTTTTCCATGCAGCTGCATGACATTAATTTCTGGTGAGATTTGTCTAAACTGTTACCCCAACACAATCTGCTTCCCCACCCACCCATCTATCTCCAGCCACAGAGCACACTTTTTTAATTCTAGACTTTGATGCTTGTTTTGTTTTTCATAGGTCTCTAAATATCAAGACAAACACGAAGTTCGCTAAGTCCAACTGGAAAAAGTATCTTTCTGTGATTAGGAAGAGTTAGTTTATACCCACATGACATGGGAAATGAGACTTTAAGATAAGAATGTCAATACAGTACTAAACTGATGTTCTTCTCATGTCTCACAGCATCTTACAGTGCTGGATAATGTGCGAACCTGACTCTCATTTGTCTAATATTCTGTAAAAATATTGAATATTTATAGTGCACTTTTTCACTCACAGAAGAGTATAGGGTTAGGGCTATATTTCTCTGGCATGGGATTTTGTGTTTGTACATGTACTAGGCAACACATGCAACAACTGAGAACTCCTGAGAAGTATAATGTAACCTACAGGTACATGAGAAGTATTTAATATATAGTATTTTACCAATGAATTAGTGCAAAGACTGACTCTGTGTACTTTCTTATGAGACAAAATAAATATTACTGTGACATGGACATGGTATGATGAAATAATATCGTGAGAACTTCCTTCTTTCAAGATCACCCTACATATTATATAATAAGATTACTGTACTCTTCAAACAGCAATGGGACCCGGGGGGGGGGGGGGGGGGGGTCAGAGTACTATGCCATATAGGTATGTGCTGCCCCAAAGAATATTGTTTCAAACATTTTTAGTCTGAAATAGGGTATAGATTTTGCCTTTTTGGTCTGAAGTAGGGTAGCGATTTTGTGTTTTTGGCCTGGGATAGGGTATGATTTTAATAGAAATGTGTCGCAGTGGACAATGCATGGCAAATGGAAAAAAAACAGGGCAGAAATGGTTGCAAAAGAAATATATCTCTAAAATAGGTCTTAAATAGGGTATACATTTTGGAGTCTGGTCTGAAATAGGGTATAGTAAATCAGATATTTTGGTTTGAAATAGGGTAAGAGGTTTTCAGCTTCAGGCGGCACACCCCCACCCAAAATTATGATGAGTACTCCCCGAAATGGGACACATGCCAATATCATGTAAATGCTAATATAGTGTCGTCCGCCTTTAATTACATTATACTAGAAATACGATAATCGCAGATACCCCCTTGCTCTGGTGACTATTACTTTGGTACTGCTCAACTGCCAGACTGACTGACAGACGAACATTAAATTTCAAGATGGTGACCCACTTGGAGTCTCCAAACAAGACGATTTTGCTCCAGTAGCATCGTGATTATTACCCTCGCTTTGCTCGAGGTTAATATTGAGATGTGTGGTGAAAGCATAGAGTACATGAGAGCTCTAGCAATGTCATACAAAACCGATTACTTGGGCGTGGGGCCTCTGCGAATATCGTATTTCTAGTAGTTTGGTTGATGGGCGGTTGCCAGCAATGGATGACAGTGGGGGATATGCCAGCACGGTTGGAGGCCGCAAAGAGCTATGGGCGTGGATGCGCGCTTGATGGAGACGAACTTAACAAAAGTTTTTGGAGTATTTTAGTAAAACAAGGTATTGGTCTTGGTCTTCTGGAAATATCCTTCTACTCTGTAAAGTATGGTAATTACGAAAGAACATATAGAAAACTCAAGTTGACAGAAGAGGGAGAACGGTTCAAAAATAACCCTTGGACAATAATTATCCCAAAACATGGTAACACTGGTGCGCTATCTAGACAGAAAGTACTGCAGAATGACGGTTTAAACGGGAAGAAACCAGCGGTGGGGAAGGGCCGTGGAAAGCAATTTTTACCCAAAGTGAAGGAACTATTAAATGCCAGCTCAAAATGGTTTGACATTACAAAGTCGCAAGAGTACCAGTACCCAGGATTTGAGACTGATATGTCGCGCCCTGGATACTGTGAGGATTATTCGAAGTTGTCATCTGCAGCTAAGCATGATATACACTACATGTATAATGATAACCAGTTATCCAAATCGCATTCTCATATATGTGAGAAAACAGTGGATGTAAATGGATCGAGTACTGTCGTACACATCAGAGCCCCGTCAGAGCCCCGTGTGAGGGTGCTAAGCGATGTAGCCAAAAAGAATGCAGCTACACGGTTTCAACGGTTCAGAGAATCAACAGATGTCATCTGCACGGCAAGACCGAAAATCTGGAGCCCACTGGACCTTGCGCCATTAACTTTGTATACATTTATCCCAACGATGATAATGATCGGAGAAGGTGGATTGGGGTCATCTCTACGGATAAAGACAAATGTTCTCACAATCATCCGAGTCCTGCAGCGCACAAAATCGAGAGGAAGGTCATAGAAGACTTACAGCAGTGTACAAAAAAAGATCCCTCCAAGAAACCAAAGGACTTGCAGAAAGGTGAGAAAGTAGAAATGAGAAGTGAATAAACGCACACCAATCTTCCACACGCACCCTCCCCTCCCCTTCCTCACCTTATACCACAAATGTCCACCTGATTCTGAATACCTTCCGAACACAAAATTTGACTAGCGTAGAGATATACGTAGCAAGGACTTCCATTATTTAGGAGTGGTGGTGTGAACTAGCTCCTTATATTTGCATTATAGTTGAGTTGTGAAGTTACATGTAAGGAATTAAACGTATGTTTAGATGATCTCATATCCATATCTCGCTCGCAACAGGAATAGGGATGTCCTACATACCAGGTGAAGTATCCGCTGCAGCCAACAACATTGACAAAGTCCGAGGAGTCCGCAAATCAGTAACCAGAAACACCGGGGCAAGTGGACACATGGCTGGACTCAAGACAATCATGGACTTTCCAAGGCTTAAAGAGCAACGATTTTCTGCAAACGGTAATGAATGTTTTGGCTTTGCGTTTTGTGTTATTATTATTATTTATTTATTATAATTTTTAGTTCACAAGTTAGCTTTTTTGCCAATCTTAACCTGATTGCAATCCATATGGTATCACTGGTATTGGAATTGGGTAAATTGGTGGACCCGTGAGAACCATTTACGTTAGTATATACATTTTTCTTATTTCTTTAAACAACGATAACTACATGTTGTTTGAGTTTAGTTGAACTAATTAGAGGCATCCCAGATTACGCGCTGATTACGCAACGAACATGCACAGATCACGTGCGGAAAGTCAGTTTTAAGATCGAACAAATGGGTTTTTGAGTCTTAGAGTTTGAGAGTCGAGTTCACATTGTAAACGTTTAGTTCGCTGTTTGAGCATTAAAGGATTACGAGTACAGCATCAATTCCACAACATGGTCCTTCGAGCCGGATTTTAGAACCCGAACAACAAGAATGTCCGACAAAAAGAAGAAAGTTCGTGGCGGTCATCGCTCGTTCGTGAAGCGAACGATCCAGTACGCGCAAGAAACTCTGAATGTCTTTCAAGGGACAGCCGAGGAGTTAGAAAACCTAAAAGGATACCACTTAATCCTAAAAGAGAAGAAAGAAGTGTTACAGAAGCTTGATGAAGCCATTCTTGAAGCCATCGATGAAGACGGAGACATCGAGGGAGAAATCCACGAGGCAAGCGAATTCGGTGAGTCGATAAATCGAGCACTCATTAGAAATGCCCCAAGACAACTCCATCAGTAGCGCTAATTCCAACCAGCTGAGCGAAACGTCAATACAGTCCTCTCCGAAACCAAAAGCAAGATTACCGAAGTTGGTTTTAAAGAAATTTGCCGGCGAAGCTACTGAATGGAAATCGTTTTGGGACAGCTTCTGCGCCGCCGTTCACAATAACAAAGATGTGTCGAATGTGGACAAATTCAACTACTTAAAGAGCCTGTTAGAAGGAACTGCAGCGTCGGCAATCACTGGACTTTCTCTCACCAAAGAGAATTACGATTCAGCTGTAAAGTTGCTTAACGACAGATTTGGTAAGAGTCAAATTATCATATCGAGTCACATGGATTCAATATTGAATTTGGAGCCTGTTGTGAACGCCGCAGACATCAAGGGAGTCCGTCAGTTGTATGACAAAATGGAAATCCACATTAGGAGCCTGCAAAGCCTTGGCGTATCGTCGGAGTCTTATGGTACTTTGCTAGTGCCAGTCATTCTGAATAAGATACCAGAAGAACTGAGGTTGCTCATCAGTAGGAAGTTTGACAAGGATAAGTGGGAAGTGAATGAGGTTCTGGTGGCATTCAAAGAGGAATTAGAAGCCAGAGAGAGATGTGCTCAGATGAAAGCATCATCATCCAGTTCTCCCCAAAGGGATGGAATAAGATGTAGGGGGAAAGCACCGTTCACAGTATCTGCCTTGTATGCTGGCAAAGATAACTCTGCCAGTCCTTCTTGTACCTTCTGTGGTCAGCATCATGCATCGATCAAGTGCAGCATAGTAACTAATGTGACAGCTCGACGAACAATTCTTCGAAAGAAAGGCAAGTGTTTCTTGTGTTTGAAATCTGGACATTTGGCGAGGAACTGTTCATCGCATCTCAAATGTTTCAAATGTGGAGGCCATCATCACACAGCCTTGTGTGAGAAAGATAATTGCAGGTTTGAAAGTGGAGCTCAACGATCCCAGATAGAACCACAGCTGCCACCCAGAAGTGAAGGAGGCACATCGCGTACAAGTATGTGTGTGAATAGTAACACCTCTGTGTTGCTACAAACTGCTACAGCCCCAGTTGGTAGCCCCAATGACCCACCAAGGAAGTGAATGCCAGAATAATCTTCGATTCCTGCAGTCAGCGTACGTATGTCTCACATCGATTGCAGGACACTCTAAAGTTGCCCCAGGTTGGAGCAGACGAGTTATTGATCAAGGCATTTGGAGATGAAAACCCCAAACTGAGGTACTGTGAGCTAGTGCAGTTATCCATTACAAGTGTTGATGACATGGAGCTATACGTAAATGCCTACAGTGTGCCCACCATTTCAGTTCTCTGAGTAACCAAGCAGTAGAATTAGCAGTGCACAAGTATCCACACCTGCAAGGTTTGAACTTAGCAGACATACCTGCTACTTCTAGTAAAATTGAAGTTGATGTTCTGATTGGTGCCGACTACTACTGGAACATTTTCACTGGAAGTGTTAAACGGGGGAAGAATCAAGGCCCTGTGGCTCTGAAAACCAAGTTGGGTTGGGTAGTCTCAGGTCCAGTAGTCCTCAGTTGCAACGGCAACATGGAGTGTGCAGTGAACGTCAACTCGACACGTTCACTGAGAGTGGACACATGCCCAGCTCAAACAGGGAATGAGATAAGTGAGCAGCTCAGCAGATTTTGAGATATTGAGGCCCTGGGTATCCAGAAGGACGAGACATCAGTCTACGACAAGTTCATAGAAGAAGTTAAATTTGATGGCAAGAGATATGAAGCTAAACTGCCCTTTAAGGAAGACCACCCAGTCCTACCTGACAATTACTTCGCCTGTCAGAAAAGGCTTGGTTCACTGTTGCGCCGTCTTCAAACCAAGCCCGATGTTCTTCGCGAGTACAACGGGATACTTGAAGAGCAAATCAATGGAAGAATTGTCGAACTTGTCCCAGAGAAAGAGACGCCACCTCCAGGGAGTGTCCATTACCTCCCTCACAGAGAAGTGATTAGAATGGACAAGGAAACTACCAGGCTGCGAGTTGTTTCTGATGCGTCCGCCAGGGGAGCCGGTCCAAGCCTGAATGAATGCCTGTATGCTGGCCCGCCGCTCTCGCCATTCATCTTCGACATCCTGGTTCGATTCCGGGCGCACAAGGTAGCAGTTGCAGCGGACATAAAGAAAGCATTCCTGAACATTTCCATCGCACCAGAGCATCGCGATTATCTGCGTTTCCTGTGGGTTTACGACCCCTTTAAAGAGAGCCCAGAAATCCGTCTGATGAGATTCACCCGAGTCGTGTTTGGAGTCACATCCAGTCCATTCATATTGAACGCTACCATACGCCACCACCTCAACCAGTATGCCATAACACAGCCGGGGGTAGTGAAGGAACTTCTGAGATCGCTCTACATGTACGACTATGTGTCTGGATCAAGATCTACACCTGCTGCGTTAGAGTTATGCAAAATGGTTAGGTCGATCCTCGCAGAAGGTGGATTCAATATGCGCAAGTGGGTTAGCAACTCCGAAGAAGTCATGAAGTCGCTACGAGAAAGCCAGGATTAAGCCAAGGCCCTACAGAGTCGACCACAACAAGGATCAGTGACTGAAGAAGACCGAGGATATACACAGTCAGTGTTCTCCAAGGAAAACGACACCAATCCGAGAGTACTAGGGCAAGAACGGAATCGTCACAAAGACGAACTGAACTTTGAATTTTCGAAAGTTTTGACGGCTGTTGACTCAGAAATTACTACCAAGCGGATTGTCCTCTGCGCTACAGCGAAGTTCTACGACCCTGTAGGCCTGATTTCTCCAGTTGTCCTGGAGTTCAAACGTCTGTTTCAAGATTTGTGCAAGCAGAATCTAAACTGGGACGATCCACTGAACGACAGGTTGAGCATCAAATGGCAAACGCTGATCCGAAGTCTGGAAGAAGTTGATGGCATTGCAGTTCCCAGACACTATTGCCCTGAGTCATCTCATGATGACGTTACATCAGTCCAGTTGCATGTGTTTGGAGATGCCTCGGAAGCTGCGTATGGATCTGCAGTCTGTCTACGTTGTGAACATGGAGGTACCGCCCACTGTAATCTTGTTGCGTCGCAAACGCGCGTTGCCCCCCTGACCAAGCAGAGGATGCCACGCCTCGAGCTACTAGCCTGCCTAGTCTCGGCAAAGCTTTCCAACAGCTTCCGAAAGGCCCTGGATGATGTACTGAAGATAAATTCCATTGTATATTGGTCAGATTCAGCTGTCGCATTAGCTTGGATTAGAAGCCCAACGAAAGAGTACAAGCAGTTTGTACAGAACCGTGTAACGGAGATTAGGAAAGCGGCCCCAACGGACTCTTGGAGGTACTGCCCCACCCAGGAGAATCCAGCAGACATTGCGTCCCAAGGAGCTACAGCAACTGAGATAGCGCACAGCACAAAGTGGTGGCATGGCCCTCCCTTCTTGTTGAAGGCCGAGAAAGAATGGCCCAAACAGCTAGCGAACAGTTCTTCTGGACCAGTTGACCAGGAATTGAAATCCAGCAGAGCAAGTACTTCAGTAACTGTCAACAGCACTACCGCCAGCCACAACTCAAGCCTCAAGAGGGTAGTGAAGGCTACAAGATACAGTAGCGTGGATACCCTGCTAAGAGTGACTGTGTATGTGCTGCGTTTTTTGCACAACGTTAGATGCCGACTGACAAAATCAACGCCCACGACAGGTGAACTAACCACTGAAGAAACAAGTGTTGTTGAGAAAAAATGGATTAAAGAGTTACAAGTTTCAACAAAGAGGAGTGAGAAGTTTAAGCAGAAGTTGTCGCTGAATTTGTACAAAGATGAAGATGGAATTCTTCGATGGCGTGGTAGAATCGACAACGCGCCTTTACCACACGATTCCAAGTTCCCCATCCTGCTGCCCGCTGGCCATCACCTGACAAACCTAATAGTCCTGCGTTGCCATGATGATGTGATGCACAACGGAGTACAAGAAACCCTGGCCCAAGTGCGAACGCGATTCTGGATTCCAAAGGGCCGACAAGTAGTAAAACGAGTTCTGGCGAAGTGTACTGTTTGCAAGAGAGCAGAAGGGAAGTCCTATGGCACACCACCTGCACCTCCATTACCAGATTACCGCTTGAGTGATGATTTTGCCTTCACAAAGATTGGAGTCGACTACGCCGGTCCATTATTTGTGAGAGACATGCACCTGAAAACAGACGAAATGAAGAAAGTGCTCATTGCACAAGCAGCCGAGCAATACACTTGGATTTGGTACCTGACGCCAGTTCTGAAGCCTTTATAAGGAGCCTTAAGCGTTTCATTGGAAGACAAGGAGTCCCATCCTTTGTTGTGTCCGACAATGGCACTACATTCAAGAGCGCTGAAGTACAAGGGTTTTTGTCCTTGAAGGGGATTAAGTCAACCTGAAGTACCCATAAAGTTTGTGGAGCATGCCACAGAGGAAAATACCCCTAACTAAACTTTCAGAACATGTTGGCAGACAAGGCAATTGTCAGCCAAGGGGGGAGAGTGTTTGAGTTTAGTTGAACTAATTAGAGGCATCCCAGATTACGCGCTGATTACGCAATGAACATGCACGGATCATGTGAGGAAAGTCAGTTTTAAGATCGAACGCATGAGTTTTTGAGTCTTAGAGTTTGAGAGTCAAGTTCACATTGTAAACGTTTAGTTCGTTGTTTGAGCATTAAAGGATTACGAGTACAGCATCAATTCCACAACACATGTATATCACTACACGTGCTTAATGGAAAACTATGCTCTTATCTTATAGGGATGTTCACCAAAGCGTTTACAGAGATGAACGAAGAGACTTGGGATCGATGCCCCAAAACAACAAATCCCGTGGAGTCGGTCAACAAGAGTTTGATAAACAAGGATGGGGAAAAGAAATCGGTGGAGGAAATTGTCGACAACTTACACCGGGAGGACACGCTTACAGCAAGCAAGCACAAAGCAGCAGAAGAAAACGTCACTCTGTCTTACAGAGATCGTAGCGACTCTGCAAGACACAAGAACAACGAAAGAAAAAGGAGTTGGCGGAGACGAAGTCAGGGCTTATGGGACAATCCTGAAGGCAAGCGATATAGCAGTATACCGGTAGTATTTTCGACAATGCACCCAAATAAAACTCAACGAGCTCAACTGCTGTAAGTTATCTCTGATGATTATACGTGTAGATGAGTCAGTAATGCCCGTTTAAAAGTAAAACATTTATGTCGACAGGGCCTCCTGACAAGCGACAAGCGATAGATAAGTCGGTATCCTCAACGATATCTACAGCAGCAGCGGGCAGAAATGCAAAAGGTTCGTATTGATTGTGCAGTGATATAATTTTTGAAACAGTTGAGACGCTTTTTACCAGCAGATGAAGGTGCTGAAAATGGCTATAAATGGCTCCCCCCCCGGGTGAAAATCAAGCTTTAGTTGCCATGATAACGGCCGATCACGAAAACTGCATGAGTTCGTCTGTAGCAACACTAACATGCAGATCTGTCCTATTTGACGCTGATTTTTGTTCACTTCTAAGGAACACGAAAACCAGAATTGCTGAAACGAATGGTGATGGTGGAATGCCAAGATGATGATGGAGTGTGGCTGGGATGGTTCAAAGGAGAGATATTTGATTACAACAAAAAATCTAGTTACCATATCAGATTTTTTGGTTTCGACGCTTCCCACAACATCTTCTCCAAAGATGTTCCAGCTGAGGACATTATCTTATTCGATTAACTTTATTTCTACGGATATTTATGTTTATACAATCGAACCCAGCTATCGGAGTCACACGGTACACGAAAAAGAAGTTAATAAAATGCGGGGTTTCGGAGTAAACAAGCTAATCCAAGAGGAATCGGCTAATATCGAAATAACAGGGACTTCCAATTAACCGAGTTCGAAATAGCGGTGTTCGACTGTATTATAATAGCGAAACGGGCGTGAACCCAATTGGTAACACGCCCCGAGCGTTTTTATTCTATAAAATCTTATATAGAGGCGACGAGTCGGGGCGTAAAACCCACTTGGTAACACGCCCCGAGCATTTTTATTCTATAAATTTTTATATAGAGGCGACGGGTCGGGGCGTGAATCCCAACTGGTAACACGCCCCGAACATTTTTATTCTATAAATTTTTATATAGAGGCGACAGGTTGGGGTGTGAAACCCAATTGGTAACACGCCCCGAGCGTTTTTATTCTGTAAAATTTTTGATTTGTTTCAATTTTATACAGTATAAAGTTTTACGCCCTGCGAAATTTTAATTACAGAGTAAAGTTATTCACATAGTTTGTGTTTATATGTATTCCCTCGCAATCCGGCATACTTCAGCTAATTGAACGTTTGGTAAACAAACTGCCGCCCGCGATTTTGGGCGGGAAAAGCTGCCGCAGGTGGACGCACATTGTGGCGGGAAATACCCAGGCCTTTCCAGCTTCCTGATTGGCTGTTTTAAATGTTTAAATGCCTAAATTAGCCTGAAAACCAACCCAAAGCGTAAAAAATGTCGGACTTCTTCTTCGCGAGAAAGTAGATGTCCTAATCAACGGGGAAGTTTCATCACAACATTTGTCTTATGTTGTTCAACAAGCCCTTCAAGTAATCAAGTAATTTATAGCATAGCCATCCGAAACAATGTTCTCATAAAGTGGGAGGATTTAAACTACGCCGAGAAAAACTACGCTAATCTCCTGAACGACGTGATACCAGATAAGACAGTTCGGATAAAGAGGGACTCTAAAAGAGTATGCGAGCGACTAAGAGTTCAGTGCTGTCGCATAAAGCGACGACTAAAGAAGTTACAAAGGTCCGGATCCGATGGGCAACGAAATGAACTCCTAAACAGCTGGACTAAAATAAGCATCCTGGTCAGCAATGTAATGACTACAAGGGAACTGAGCGAGGAGATAAACAGACTGGAAGAAGTGCGAGAGTTACAAGAACGACTTGATAACTTGAATGTCGAGGTCGAGGAATGGAAAGGATAGTACGGAAATCTTGAAGAGGAAAAAAAGAAGTTGTTTGTGGAAATGCAAGCTGAAATCCGCAAGTTAGACATTGAAAATATACCCACAACGTTGAAAGATATTACACAACTCTCAAAACGACAAGTGCAGCGGCAGAAACAATCTTTGGCAACTAGGGCTAAACAGGCACTGTGGTTTACGGAACGCTTTGGCCTCGAACTGGACGCCATCGACGTCAAGGACTCTAAAGGCCGAAAACACCACATCAACATCTCGGTAAGCTCTCAGGGGAAACCACGCGTCACAGAGGTCCCTGCCACTGCCGGTGAAGATGGATCTGAAACGGCCAACCCATGGAAACACAATGATAATCTTTCGGAGGAGGATAAATGTAAAGTTGAATCTGTGCTATTTCTTATGGATAAGTTTGCAGTTGGAGACGCATTTGTACACGAACTGAGTATGACGACTGATGGGATACCGAAATCCTACTTAATCAAGCAGTGCAGGGGGAAAATCAACAATACCTGTCCACTCAAGCGAACCCCAGGAACTGAACCAGGTGCTCAAATATCATTCAGAGAATCTCTGATCAGCAAACTGAGGTTACTTGTACGTGATTATTATTATTATTATTATTATTATTATTATTATTATTATTTTACATGTACTGTACTTTGTCAAATTAATCAGTTCTCCTACAGTAATCTCAACACTGAAATGTGAAAATACCAATGCTCATGTTGTGGTATTTACTTTCTCAGGCAGACAATGGGAGACTACCAACTGGCAAGCCTGTTAGAGTCAAAATCAGTGGTGATGGAGCACGCACTTAGAAATGAAGTCGCAGATTTAAAGGAGAAACTAAAAGAGTTATCCGAGAAATTGTCGGAGAAAATCGAGCAGATCGAGCGAGGTGAGAGTCATGGCGCCGAAGCCTTATCACTGAGTAAGATCAACTCAAGGCTCAACATGATCTCGGATGCTTGTGACCGGATCGAAAAATCAATGGATGCCTTCGAAGCATATATAGCTATCAATTCAACATCAAAATTATTGGGATGCCGCTTGTCGCTGAACGGGAAAGCTCTGAGCAAACAGCAAACCTCTGTTTGCAACTCTTCACTGCACTGGAAGTCCATCAAACCGGCCAAACGCTGTCATATGTAAATTTGTACGAAGGCTAGCGAAAGACAAAGTTATGTCGGCCAGGAAGAAAGTACAAAGCCTCAAAGCGGACCAGTTGGGATTCTCAGCCGACGTCGGTGTGACGAACATCAGTTTATACGACCACCTAACGCCACGACTGCAATCTCTACTTTACGAAGCAAAGAAGTACAGAGACGCGAACAACTTCAAGTTTTGCTGGGCGAAAAATGGATCCGTCTTCCTGCGCAAGACAGAAACATCTTCCATCCTCAAGTTCAGCAACCTCGAAGAACTGAACGCAACTACAAGTCATCGTCAGAGCTAAGTACCAGAATAATACTTAACATTCTTTGTTTAATATAAAACAGGTTAATAAACCTTGCTTTAATGAATGACAGCACGTAGAGATAAACAACAAGAAAAAGTCGCGAAACCTCTACTTAAGGAATTGCCTTACTTTAGCTTTAGAGGTAACCTAGCTATAAATCATGGTCAGTTCAATAATTTGCTCTCTAGTGAACTTCCGACTAAAAGGAATCTGGAAAATCTTTCTGGTTTGTGCGACTTAGATATATTCAGCTTAAATAGTCTTTGATAATAACTTCGATGTGAATAATAACTTATTGAACCAGTGCATCCAAAGTCGCTATTTTTCCCCGCATAGTTTCAAACAGCTTAGCAGTACTTTCACAAAAGAGCAAGTTGAAACTAGTCTCTCGATTTTTCATAACAATATTGCAAGCCTAAATCGTAATCTGGAGGATATGGAAACCCATTGTTTGCACTAACTTGGCTTTCACTTTAATATAATTGGAGTCACAGAAACAAAATTTACAAATTCAAATGAGAGCACACGCCTTTCAAAAATTCCTGGCTACGCTTTTGAATACGTGCTCACACCTCTAGCCTCTGGAGGCGTGGAGCTCTTTATTGATGAAACTCTTGATTACACAGTCCTAGAAAGAACATCAAATGAAGCATTCCAAGCATTGTGGATTGAAATTTGTTTTATTAGACAGAAAAATGTTATTTGCGGGATTATATATCGACAACACAATGCGCCGGATCGTTTTCAGGACTACTTTGAAGGCACAATGGAAAAATTAACTTCTAATGAAAGGACCGTATATATCATGGGTGATTTCAATTTAGATTTGTTAAAATGCCAGACATCTCATTACAGCCACGATTTTTTATTGTCTTTACAGAGCTGTTATCTCATTCCAACTATTGACAAGCCAACTCGCGTTGACAGAACTTCGGCCACTTTAATTGATAACATTCTCGTTAATAACCCAGATCAAGTTCTTGTTAGTGGGAATATTATTACTGATGTCAGTGATCACTTCTCCCAATTCTGTATAATGTCAACAGCAAGAGATAAAACCACACCGAACATAATCAAGAAACCTGATTTCTCGCAGATCGTTTTAACAGCGAACTCTCTAGAGTTGACTGGAATGACATCCTTTCGACAAAAGAAAATGATATAGATAAATTGTTCTCATCCTTTTATAACAAATTCAATAAAATAGTTAACAAACATACACCACTAAAACCTCTTTCACATCGCAAAATGAAACAACTCTCCAAGCCGTGGATAACCAAAGGGCTAAGGACTGCAATAAAAGTAAAAAATAAATTATACGAATCTGGGGAGGAAATTAGATACAAATATTATAGAAACAAAATTTGCAGCCTTACGCGCCTGAGCAAAAAGCAATATTTTTATGAGTATTTTAATAATAACCTAAACAACATGAAAAAAACATGGCAAGGAATAAATGAATTATTAAGCCGTCGTAAACTAAATTCTAAATTAATAACAGCACTAAAGGACCCAAACAATAAAAACAAAGTTACCAAAAAGCCATCACGCATACCTAATATCTTAAATGACCATTTTGCATCTGTAGGAAATAAATTGGCAAGTAAACTACCACCTGCACAACATCACCACATGGATTATCTTAAAAAATCTAAATCACCCGATTCTTCCTTTTTCTTTAAACCTATCACAAGTTAAACTTGAAATTTTATCTATACCAAATAATAAATCTCATGGCTTATATTCCTGCCCTACACAACTCCTCAAATATTCATGTAACATCATATCTCCTGTTCTCTCAGAAATATTTAACACATCTATTAAATTAGGGGCGTACCCTTCAAAACTTAAAATGTCCAAAATTATAGCAATATTTAAAACAGACGACGAGACTGAAGCAACTAACTACAGACCAATATCTCTATTATCAAACTTCAACAGAATTTTCGAAAAAATGATGTACAATAGAATGAAAGACTTCATAGAAAAACATGACATATTATATTCCTCCCAATACGGCTTCCGCAAAACACATTCTACCCAACATGCAATTCTGGATATTGTTGAAACTATACAGACCAATATGGATAATCGTCTGTTTTCGTGCGGAGTGTTTATTGATTTAAAAAAAGCTTTCGACACTGTAGATCACAAAATACTACTCGAGAAACTTAACTACTATGGCTTCCGAGGATTTATCAATGAATGGTTTTCATCCTACCTAACAAATCGTACACAGACAACACAGATTGGCTCACATACATAACAACCAAACTCGAAACTAACTATGGTGTACCTCAGGGGTCCGTTTTAGGCCCGCTTCTCTTTTTACTTTACATAAATGACATCCATCACTGTTCGGATAAATTAAGATTTTACCGTTTTGCAGATGACACTAACATCCTTTACGCTGACAAAAACCTTAAGACACTAGAGTTGACAGTAAATGCTGAATTACAAAATTTATATAACTGGCTAACTTCAAACAAGCTAACTCTAAATATAAAGAAATCAAACTTTGTAATTTTCCGTCCTTATCAAAAGAAACTTAACTATCATCCCCGACTCAGTATATTTGATAACGAAAATAAAAGGTATGTCGATCTTGAACGTAAGGACTGTATCAAATATCTTGGAGTACTAATTGATGAAAACTTGTCTTGGAAAAACCATATTAACTCCGTCACTACTAAAATTAGTAAAACATTTGGTCTGATTGCTAAGTTGAGGCACCTTGTCCCTTGTCGCATACTTATAAATATTTATCAATCATTAATTGTACCCTACCTAACCTATGGACTTGCTGTCTGGGGAAATGCTCCCAAGACCTATCTAGACAAAATCACTGTTCTTCAAAAACGCGCACTGCGCTTAATTTATTTTGTTAATAGAAAAGAACATGCAATACCTTTATTTGTCAATTCCAAAACCTTACCACTAAACTTTTTATATTACGAATCTGTTTGCAACTTAATGCACGATGTTAGTAATAATATTGCACCAACAAACATTTTAAATTTGTTTTCCAGAACATCAAGAATTCATTCTTATAACACACGATCATCAACATCGAGACTTGACGTTCAAAAAGATGCTTTTTCGCGAGTTGGCGCCAAGATTTGGAATGAGATACCCAATTACCTAAAAGAACTATCAAAAAAGGCATTCAAATACGAACTAAAAGAAAAACTGTTTGACATCTTTAAAAACGAAGACTCGTATATTGAAGCACCCACGATAATTTCAAAAGTCAAAAAACATAAGAAATAGATAGATATTAGCCCCTCTCTGCTAGAATCTATTATTGTTATTCTATTCATCTACTTATATTGTTTATATTTGTATTTCAGTTTCTCCAAAATCTTCGCTAGTTTTCCTTCCTTGTTTTGCGTCAATTTGTACGAACGCTGTAAATTGCATGATCAAATGAAAATAATGTAAAACATGTAATGTAGTGTATGTAATGTAAGTAAAGTACATTCTGTAATAAATAATTTATGTAAATTTAGAGACTGACCCGCCTCGATTAGCTATGCTACATGCGGGTCAGTCCAAGTTATGTATTAATTTAAGAAATATAATGAAATAAAGTGTGTAAAGTGTGCATGACAAGGCTAACCAACTATGTCATCCTCAGTTATTGCCTTCTAGATGAAACTGAAAATGTTTTCAGTGCCAGAGGTACAGCATATGTCACTATAAAAAAGTTTGCACAGTACAATGACTACACTAAATGTTTTTAAAGAAATTAAAATTTCTTCTAAACACGACTGTTTCTACTCAACCATGAAGTATACAATTGTGTATTGCAGTATTCTCTTCAATCAATTTCTACTGTAGGAACCAACACTATTGCTGTCATGATGGGCTCTGAGTGCTATGACTCCATCAAAGCCAACTTTGAATACTGTTGGAAGGAGATCAACCAGATTATTGCTGATGGCCAAGTGGAGATTAGCCCTGGGAAGTCAATTCCTGTCGAGATTTTCCTTGGTGGGGATTATAAGGTGAGTGTATTTTTATTTTATGGTTTACAGCCTACTGCAGTGATATAGCTAGGTTTCAATAACTTTCAGATAAAGTACTGAAACTGAGCATTGTTTGGCATAATTTCAGTTTCTTTTACTTGTGAGTGGGAGATCAGCAGCAACCTCCAACTATGCTTGCTTGTGGTGCAAAGTTCACAAGAAAAACAGGTAAACAAACATATATTTTTATTTCACAATGGTCTATACTGTTTCATCAACACAACTGTACAGTACATGCATCCTGATAGCATTTTAAAAACGTTGAGCAAAATAACTGCAATCCAACTACTCGTGCCACAAGGGTGAGAAGGAACTTTCTGTGAATAAAGTCTAGCAGAAAGTCAGCATGTAAGCCTTGTTAAGTTTCATTAAGCCAATAAGTTTCATTATTATATGACTGTGACGTAGTTTTACCATATAAGGTCGCAACAGAGTGCCGGTACGGGAGCGTATTACACACTTCAAATCCGTATTACACTGTAGAAAACCGGTTTGACCGGTTTAGACGCGCGCGTATCACAAATGAATCAAAGATTTTTCTGAGTGCAAGGTAAAACGGTGCAACGAAAGTCTATGACTTTTCAGATACAAGACCCTTCCATCGAAAGAAACTGTTACTGGATAATTTGTCAAGGAAGAGAAAGCACAGTTCAGTTGGTGGAAAGCGAACAATCGCCATGGACAAACGGCAGTTCTGACTCCGTAAAGTTTTCCGCACGATGCCGTCACTGCAAACACTGCAAAATGATTTTCGCCGTGTACGAACACTGTTTTGAGTGGTTCCTTTGCTGGAAGGGGTCTTAAACTTTCTACAACCAGGCAGGAAATCGGTGAGTTGTTAATAATCTATAACTTGACAACGTGTCGGCGGTAAAAATCCTAGTTGTGTTATGAAAGTTTCAGATTCTTCAACGTACACAATCGCTGGCTCTGTTATTGTGTTTATTCCTTAACTACTGCGAGAAAATAAAAACCCTGTTTTGAGTACAAAGCTGCTTGCTATTGAAGAACAAAAATGGTTAAAAGTTGAGGCGAAAGTTTAAGCGAAGTGATCGATTTCAACCGCTCGAAGCACGTTTGTTCGCTGAATATTTATTCTGTCGAAGCAAGCATTTTCGTCTCCAGCGCATTTATCTCAGCACATTTAATCTGAATTGAACTTCGATCATTTGGTGGCATAACTTCTTTAATTTTCTCTGTCAAGATTTTTAAATCGATGACCGGATTGGAGGCTGTGAGTGAATCTTTGTGTAAATGAGTGTGCGTACATTTTGCCTGGGATTGAATGAAAACAGTTTTGCTCGAAGTCTCTGTTTTATGTTTGCTGAAATATATTTTATATAAAGGTAAAACTACGTCACAGTCATATAATAAATCCCTCATTCGATGGTTCAGCGCGTAATACGGGCCGGCATTTTACTCGAACCAAACTGACTATGAAAGTAATAGATCTGAAATATGTCAATAGTATTGTATATCAAACTTTTAGAAGTAGAACACCTGTGCAGGGTAAAAATTTGGCCAAATAACTTTCCGGTAACATACATGTATATATCTTTCTTCCAGGACTTTGCAGATATCTACTTCAATGTCATTTCCTCTCTCACACCAGATCAAAGAAAAAACTGTGGAATAAGGGTATCTGCCATTTTTGTTTAACAGTATACTTTACATCCAGTATACACTTAGGGAAATATTACTTAGCACATTATCATGACTTCAGAACTCATACTATGGTTGAGTAAAGCTTCAGTTAACACATTTGGTACTTCCAGATACAAGAATGGATCAGACTTTTCCTCACCCTTGGGAACTGCCGCAAAGGTTATGCAAAAAAGAACATTACACCTACATGCATGCAGCTGCGTACCATCTTCAAGATGTCCTAAACAGATATGGCAACGTGAAGCAGTTCAGTGGGCAAGGTAAAGTTATCAGTCAAAGAAATAAGGACCAATATCAAACACAATATTACTAAGTAGACTGGAGGTACATGTAGTTTCTTGTCATACACAGGTATCCAAAACAAATCCTTTGAGAGTAATACATGTACAGTATAGGTTCTAATATCTGAAATAAAACTGTGCTTGATAATATCATCTGCATAGGTGTCGAAAAGAACAATGATGTGGCCAGAGCAACTGTGATTCGCAAATCAAGGAACTGGGACAGTCCAGCAGATGTCATTCGAGCAGAACATAGGATGAATCAACTCTGCAACCGCGAGCGGCAAAAAAGGAAATACACGAAACTGGATGGTGAATTTTGGAGAAATGGAAAGCGGCAATTAATGATCCAAGGAAAGCAAAGGGGGTGTATCAGCACTCACATGGCATCTTGTGCCACAAATGAACATATATGAATTCAGAGAATGCAAATGCTAACTTGAATGATTCTCAAAACTTCGAAACACAAAGAGAACACTACATATTTTGAGAGTCCGAAACAACAAAATCAATAATTAGGATTTAAACCAACATGCATTGTAAATAGATGGCATATTTGTAAATAGATCATCAGCACATCAATCTTTATACACAATACATCCTAATTTATGGTAATGATAATTTATATTGAGCTGATCACTGCATGTAACGGAAAACTATTTATATTGGTACAATGCAAGTATCATTCCCAATATGTATATCAAGTTTGTAATGTAAGTGTGCTAAATAATCTATTGTAATATATCATAAATTTTAAGTAAAAAATGCTGACATGCAAAATCTAGAGCCAAGAAGATCGATTCGTTCGATGGATCAAAATCTGAACTTACCAGTACAAGCAAATTATCAGGCTATCTGAACTTTTCTTTGTTTTGATTCAGGATGTTCCCTTTTCATGCAGCAGTTTTAATAAAGACCATTGTGACTTTTTCTTGAAAAGCCCTGGTTCCTTCAATAACAGTACCTGAACAGTTGATCTGATAATTCTTAGGTGACCAAGAAATGAACTGTCTGACCTTAACAGGAAATAGCATCTTGGTTCCCTGCCCATGATGGTCAAATAGACAATGCCAGTTTGCGGGAAAGAAGTCCACAAGAAAATCACTCTGGTCCAAGAGCTGCCACCTACCACTTCTTTCCCCCTTTCCTTTAAAGAGAAATGCAAATACATCTTGTCTGAACTCCACCGTAACTGCTTTCCTGGTAGTTGGAGTTCTAAGTTACTGAGAAAGTGCTATCCGCAATCGAGCAACCTCAGTCAAAACAACAGTCCGGTGGGGTTTGGGGTCCTCAAAACACCTGGTACAAATAAAGCAGTTTATTGCTTTTCAGTCAAAAGAAAATATTCTACACTCCCGGGACTATACACTATTATATATAAAGTCAATGCATTTTGTTTGTAACACTTACTTCAAACAATACTTGTTCAAATGGTCCCTTGGCTCCCATGAGGCCTCAAATGGACTGTAATCTGTCCACTTCACCAGATACTCTTTCCCCTTCAAATTAATTATATTCGATGCCCTTAAAACAAACTAAACCATGTATCTGTTTCACGAGGATCTCGGCAAACCACGCTTACAGTTAATATGCGAACTCACTGCTTTCCCTTCCCTGCTTGAAATGAGCCTATCCACATCGAAGAGCTTTCCTCCAGCAAGCATTCGTCTTTGCTTCGCATTAGCCGCCATCTTGTTTTTGGTGTGGAACAGGGCCCGCTGACAATGTTGCAGGCTCAGAATGTCCGCTATTTCTGGCCATGCGGATAATTGCCCAAGTTGATTTGCCTTTATTGGTATAAAGCCCATAATTTAATACATGGTTTGATTGTTCCTACTTCTTCTTTGCTCATTCTTCAATTAGTGTTGTAAATTTGTCTCACCAAAGACTTGCAAGCCACTCTGGAAAGGTCGTGAAATCTGAAAAAACTTTCTCAACAACAAACTTTCTCTTCGTCGCTGACGCGTTCGTTGACCCTATTTGTCCACAGATAGGTTTTCTCTCGGGCAACTGTGAGCTTCGAGGAACAGATACTGTCCAAGGACAATTATCCGTGCATATTTCTGAAGCCAAAAGTAGTTTATTGTCTTTATTATCCTTCAACTATTTCCTCTCAGTACGAACATTATTTAGAATCTCTTTAAAATTCTATTTCTCCATCATTTCTCCTTAAAGCACATGTATTTCATTTCGCTGATCCCAAGCCATTTTAGCCTCTGGCTTTGGTCTTACTCTCTAAATGTTCTTTTCTTGCTTCCTTAATAAATTGTAATTGTAAATTGTCTCGCAGCGCAAATAATGGCGCACGGACTGTGAAGCTCTCTGGTACTTTCTGGAACTGCTTTTTCGACAAATGAATTGATGTCCTCCTCGGTAGTCATCTCGTAATGATTTTTTGCGATTAATCCCCGAGCGTAAGCGAGGGTAATAATCACAACGCTAATGCAGTAGTATCGCCTTTCTTGGAGACTCCAAGCGGGTCACCATCTCGAAATTTAATGTTCGTCTGTCAATCTGTAAGTCTGACCTCAGACCTCGTTCCCAGGCTCTTAGGCAAGAACTGTAAACCGCCATTTATTTTGGTGACATGTGATAGAGTACGAACAGACGTGACTTTGTACAAGATGCAGATACAAAGTCAAGCAGTTCGACGGACGGCTGTAAACTGCCCGGATATTTTGCCAGTGCATTGGAGGCAAGCTTGCTGTGAAACGAATTCTTCAAGGCATCGACTGGCCGACCTGGACACAATCCCAGATGCCAATGTTGTGTTAAAACGCAGACACTTCTTCAGAAAGGAATAGCAAAATACAATCGGTAAAAAATTGAACAATCGCCGTGGCAAATTTCACCATTTACAATAACAGGATTGTAGTTTTCAGAATCCAAGTTTTGACAAGATGACGACGCACAATACAATGGAAAGTGGAATTTTCGTACTGTACAACGACTGCTCTATACAGTGTATTTTGAAATCATTGAAGACGTAAACAATAGTGTTTTGGGTTTTATTTCCTTTGCTGGAAAAGAGCAAAAACTATGGCTGGTGAGGAACTGGTGAGTTTTGAAAAATTACATCAGTTAACGTGCAGTACGCGTACGCTATTTTAAAATCATGTTATTATTACGGTATTTCAACAATCGCCGTATATTTTGTCGTTTGATGCCCCGGTAACTATGATGAAGGCCAAGTAGGATTATACTGTGATCTTTCCGCGTTTCAAAGCTATTTCAGAGTGCCTTCGAGCAAGATTGTGTAATCCGATTCCAGACATTTTTGCATAATTTCGCTGACAGTCTGACACATGTAATGGAAATGCTGTGAACTTTTTCTCGCCGTGTTTGTTAGCACTCTGTATTCAAGAATGAAATGTAACCGGGTTGAAGTGCTCTCACTTTCTGAAGGCTACTAAAGTAGAAAATACCTGGCCAGGGGGGATGCTTTCCAAATTAAATAATTACAGTCTATTGATGTATATCGTTGTCTGAGTGGCCGAGTTTGCTTGCTCAACACAATGAGACCTTGCAATATTTAGTGACCGGATTTGCTCGCTTAACACAATCGGCACCGTAATGAGGCCAGGTATAAAGTAGCTGTGCCGTTCAAGTACGCAGTTCGGATTCAAATGGTAGTACACGTTGGTTAGATCCGGCGACTGATGCATGGCTCCATCCTTGAAATATTGCCTTCTAATTCTGGTTACAACAACCAAATCATCTGGTGTATTTGGAATAGAACCACTTGGCTTTAAGGATTCCTTGCAGCCATAGCAGACGGGCACCTTTCCATCCAGAAACTTCAGACTAGAAACTACAAAAGTTCCAAACTGTGGCTTTGGTCGATCTGGCCTTGCTGGAGTCACCCGGCTGACGACATTCGTTGGCTGCGCCTTCTTCTTATTTGCCGGTCCCCTCCTTCTCTGCAAATTTGTTAAGAAGACTTTTTACGACAACTTAACTCCCGTCGAATTTCCCATCACAACACTGACAGGTACCCTTGCTTTAATTTAATAGGTTGAACCAGTTTCCGGAGATAATTTACACGCATCACGAAGGTAATTGCAGAAGGCTGACTTGAAAATTTACATTGAATTGGCTTCTGTCAATGCACGTTCAGTATATCCAGAGTTTCGAGTGGAGTAGCACACAATAGATCAGGAAAGCATGCTGACAAATATTTATTTTATTATGCAAATTATTGTTTCAGAAATGCTGGTAGACCAAAGAAAAAAATACCAAAAGAAGCACTCCAGAATTTGCTGATGCTTAAAGTCCCGTTATCTCAAATTGCAAAACAATTTGGAGTGTCAAGACCTGTTATCTACAATGCCATTACAGAGCATGGGATTCATTATGAGCGATTTACAGGTGAATCAGCACATGAGATTGAAAGGATTGTGCAGTGCATCAAAGAAGATCATCCTAATGCAGGAGAATGGTTCAAGGTCACCTGGAGACAAGAGGGCTGCATGTTCAACGTCATAAGATCCGAACAGCTGTAAATGCAGTTGATCTAGAGGGTGTTCATGAGAGAAGACAGCCCCCAATTAAACGAAGGGTATATTCCGCCCCATGCCCAAATTATTTATGGCATGTGGATGGAAACCACAAGCTTATACGATGGAGATTTGTTGTTCACCACGGCATTGATGGCTTCAGCCGGATGGTCATGTTTGCAGGGTGCTCACCAAACAACAGGGCCAGCACTGTGTATTCTTTGTACTCTGAGGCAATTCCAAAGTATGGAAGACCAATTCATGTAAGGACTGACCATGGTGGTGAGAATGTTGATATGTGGCAGGACATGATAGCTGCATGGGGAGAAGAATCCAGACCTGTGATAGTCGGGAAATCTGTTCATAACCAACGGATAGAGAGGCATAACAGAGCACTAAACGAACAAGTGGCCTGTATGTACAGGAATGAATTTTATCAGCTAGAAGCTGATGGTATCCTGGACATTCAGAATGATACTGACATATTTTGTCTGCACTACGTTTACCTGCCGAGAATTAACCAAACCATTGCTGAATTTGTAGCAGCACATAACAGTCATAAGGTGTCAACAGAAGGTAACAGAACCCCTGCTCAATTATTCTGGTGCAACCTTCATATTACAGCGTTTCAAGAGGGCAGGTCACCCCAGAATGCAACAAATGTAAATGTGAATAATCTCATTACCAGAAGGTTGCCACATGTTGCTGTTCCTGACAATCCAAATCCACTAGATGAGACCAGTTTTACTGAACTACAGAGATTAGTAAATCCCTTATCTGAAGTAAATGGTACAGTACTGTACCATCAAACAGTTGAGTTTGTGGGTAGGCACATGCTCGGAGAGTGAAAGCAATCACTACTGGAAATTCAACAAAGGACAGTCTGTCATATTTTTAAAATCACTTACATTTTTGTATTACTGTTTTAGCAAATAAACAATTAGCATAAACAAAAAATGTTGATTATTTATTGTCTAATCAACTTCCACATGTTACGGTGCCTGAAACACGCCCAGATCCACTGGATGAGCCAACATTTTTAGAATTGAAAGTCTTAGTAGATCCTCCTTCTGGAGCTGGAAATCTTAACGTCCATTGACATTTGGGGAGGGGGGGGGGGGGGGGGGCGGCGGATCGCCAAAAAGGTGGACGTTAGTGCGGGAATTTTGGGGATTTTGGGAGTAAAACCACGTGGATTAAAGCTGTGTGGCACTTGTCGGTGCGAACTATTTAGCCTACACGAAGTACCTAATGCGGTAATCCGCTGGTCAGCGCAACGTTGAGAGAAACATGGCGGCCGTTGGCGATTCACCTCTCTCTTTGAATCGTTGGCATAAAACAAGATCGCAAGTAGCCATAGGCTGTATGTGAACGTTTCCATATACCAGGTATGAAATGAATTCAATGATTTTCATCTCTTCAGAACTTTCTGGTCGCCACTCCTTCAGCTTCGGTACGTGCGTTATTTTTATGCTGTTTTTATGACAATGGGACAACAAATTATGGGTCGACGTTGAGCGGAGGGGGGGGGGGGGGGGGGTTCGACCTTAATGTCCAGTGGCCATTGGCAATGAATGAGGAAATTCAACAAAGGACACTGTCAGTAATAAAACAATTTGCATTAGCAGTACAGAAATAGAAACTGCTACATGCGGAGTCATGCTTTAGGTACCCCCTTGCTCTCATCAAAATGATGCCACACTTTGGTACTCTTATATGGCAGCAGAACTTCAGAGTGGGGTGGGGTTGGGCATTGGTAATATCTTCAAGCTACCCCAAAGGTTGGTGAATCAAGTATGCCATCATCCATCAATGTTTTGAATGTGCAATATGGCAGATCTGACTCACTCCACCTTGGATGAAGTGGCAAAAAAAGAACATTTCCACATGTGTTGCTCCTTGGACAAACACCTTCCCAGAATTGGATCTGGGGAACTGGGTTAAATCCCAGGGGTGGGATCTCGCCTGCTCCAGTTGCAAATATCAGGATGTCGGTAAGTGATACACTTGCACTTCCAACTGTGTAAAGAAGATATTGCTGTTTAATTTGGAGTTATAATAGCTGAATAATTTTTCCTTCTTCTGCATAGGTCGGGATGAAAAGATTGTCCATCTCAGAGGCAGTTAGGGGCTTGTGCTTGTAACAGAATACCTCCCGCAAAAGCTCTGGGTGGGATCTCATCATGGCCAGGATGTTCAGTGTTGACAAGCCCTCCTTGAAAGCTTCTATAGCACTCCGTGCTTTGTCAATCACAAAGTAATGGCAAAGCTCTTGGCACATTTTCTCCCGGCACTCAAACTGTGGAATGCCATTCCACACAGCCTGTCCAAAACAATCCAGTGCTTCATCTGCCTGCACCAAACTCTTGAAGGTTGTTTCATCTTGGCTTCCATTAATCTTTGAGCAAATAAGACAAAACAAAAATTAAAAAATTCATATAGGGTATGTGCAATATACATTGAATTGGAAATATCCTATTTTGGGCTGTGAATAGAAAAAAACACAAAAGGCGAAGGTAGCCTGTACTGGGGAAGGAAGTTTCTTATCCCCTAATGCTCCACATGTTTGTTTGTATTAATAGAATTAATTACATACTGGTTAGTTTGTTTTGATTCATGTATTTGTTTCTTTGTCCATAGACTGTTGCATTACACTACAGTATGTGCTAGAATGTAACTTATTGTACTTGGTGAAAGTATCTTTTTTACCCTGAGCAAGAGTCCTCTCACACTTGCATCTGCAACATCAGCTATTACAGGCTTGGTTCGCTTGTCACCATACACAATGAAATCATATATACATTGTGCAAGGGAATGGCCAGCACCTCCTCCATTGCACAAAGAAATGGCTAGCATCTTTCCACATAGGTAATACAGGTTTTTTCGTTTGGCTGAAAGAAAGATTTGAAAAGCAAACAATCATTGTTATGACACTTCAAATAATCATTTTTTAAAAAAAACATGGGCTGTTACATCTTGAATAACTTCAGTTATAACACATTCTCTAATCCTGTGTGTTTGTGTTTTTTCTTGTGGGGGAAGGGGTGTGTCTTGGGGTAGATCATTAGGTGGCCTGTAATCTCGAACATATACCTTCCTGATTTAAAACAATCACTTTGCTGTGCTCCGGTCCTCCAAAAGCATTCATGGCAAGCATTTGGAGAATAGCCAGTCTGAGAAACTCCCGAGTTGGTCCACCCAGATCCACGGCCCCTTCACTTTGGCAAACTTCACAGAAAGAGGAAGCGATGGCACAAAGGAAGACCTGCTAAGCTTGTTCATTCGGTCAGTAAAGGCATGCTTTCTTCTTATGTTCAGGAGACTCTTGGGGACTTCAACATCAGTTGGTAGACCAACCATTTCTTTTACAATGTGGTCCTGGAGGATACTCTGTAAAGTCCTTGGGTTGGAATCACTGTTGGAGAGGTGTATTAAAAAATGGCACAAATCAGAATCAGAAAAACAAACATATTTGTCTCTATCTGCGTATGCATGTGTGGTGTACTCCTGAGGTATGGTGTGTGTGTGTGTGTGTGTGTGAGAGAGAGAGAGGGGGGAGGGCAGAGAAAGAACAATGCTTCTGCAAACTTTTCCGTTCAGGTTGAGTAATGCAACATCGGAAATAATTATCACCCACTTATCCAGAGACGACAAGCAGGCGGCACTTTTGCAATAGCTGTCTGAGACCTACATTTTACACTTTTGACAAATGATGCATGCATCCATGTTTTACCTGGCACTCTCTTCCAGTACTTGTTGCAAAATCTGATCTTCAATTCCATCATCTACCTCGATGATGCATGCAGCTGCACCATCATCACCATCATCCAACAAGCTTATGAATGTCCTGTCAATATGATAACAGACATTGTATACATATAGGTAAACAAGGAAAAATGTGACTTAATTGTGCTATACCATTTAAGCCCTCTTTCTACTTTGGGACAGGGACACTTTTCCTTGTCCTGAGGGTGTCCCCTTATGGAAATTCCACTGTAATTTGTTGACCACCCATTTTTATACAAACCACTCTCAATGGCACCTGCAGCAACTCAATGCTTTGGTTTCCTTTGACAGTTCCAACAAATAACACAGTTCTAATATTACTTTGTAATAATTATGCACCATACCTATAAGAAGAGTTCCCTTGTACAGTTGGCCCTGATGGTACTGGTGGCCCTGATGGTACGGTTGGCCCTGATGGTTCTATTGGGCCAGTATGTACTTCAGCAAATGGAGATTGTTTCAAACCTTCCTCCTCATCAGCTGAATCATCATGCCTCGCATCCTGCGGATGGTCATATAGACAAACAAAAAATCACTACAATAGTAACCCATGAGTAACATCCTGCTATGGGTCCACTGTAATCCGCAGAATGCTGATAATGGTGTGATAAAGTCCCATATAGGTTGGTGCTACCCCAAAGGGTTCTGTTTTTGACCATTTTTAATACATAGTAGTCTCAAATATAGAGTTGAAAATTTTATAAAATATGTTCTAACAGTTACAAAAGGTCAGCATGCAGGGTTCTTCTGAACTTGATGTGGCACCCAATACTATTAGGAATACTGCACCCACACGTAGACACTTAAATTATCCTTTAACCATTTCCATGGATATATTTTTGCCAATATGTACATTGCCCCTTGAGTGCAAGTGGAAAGAACTTCAGGGGCATCCCAGCAGAAAGATGACGATATCTTTGGGATGCATAACTTTTTGGTGCCAGTCATTACGCTAAAATAAAATAAAAATATGCAGTAACCATTTGAAAAGGTAATAAAAGTAAGTGATCACTTTAAAGGCAAATAATGATATGTCCGTTTAACAGTAATCTCACTTTAGATAATAAAATTCCAGGACTTCTCCCTCTGATAAACCAAAAGCAGAGGCAAATACGCTGGACACCTCACGTTGAACCTCCAGTGCTTTCCAAGAACTATTTATGGAAACCTTTCCAATGAGGCCTAGTTCTGCAAGCTCTGCCCTTTTATCCCCCCTGGGAATTGGAATGGATGAAGTAGACTTTGAAGGAAGGAGGCACACAAGGTCTTTTGTGTAAACTTTGGATTGTTTTGATTGGGCACCCGTCCTTCTCCGTTTCACCTGTCTCGGTGGCAAAGGTGTTGCTCGGAATGCTGATGGCAGAGGAAGCTGCGTCTAAAGGGTTGATAATGATGACAATTAGCAGCCATATTTCACTTCCTGGCCCAAAACGTTGTTTTGCTGCCCTGTTCTCAAAACCATCACCCTATTTCAGATCTGAAATGACTTTTACACTCGTATCCTATTTTGGACCAAATCTACTGCAGCTCAGTCTAATCCCCGAGCGAAGCGAAGCGAAGTGAGGGTAATAATCACAGCGCTAATGCAGCAAATTCGCTTTGTGTGGAGACTCCAAGCGAGTCGCCATCTCGAAATCTAATGTTCGTCAGTCAGTCAGTCTGTCAGTCTGTCAGTCTGTCATAGGGCGACCTCTAAGGCAATGACGTAATAATAATTATCGATTAGCGTCAAAGCGAGGTCAAACAAAGGTTTGAACGAAGCAACAACTGTACGTAACTGCGTTCACGAAAATGAATTTGAAAACTGGAAAACTTGACACAGCACGGTCTCGCGAAGCTCGTCTGCAAAAGGGAAGGGAACTAGCATGGGCAAGGCGAAATCGTGAAACAATCGAACAGCGCCAAATACGTCTAGAGAAAAGACGACAAACATTTGATAACCGACAGCATCATGAACGGAGCGTGCCGAAGAAACGGCTCCGCAAAGGGAACAGCGCTTGGAAGCAAATCGGGAGCTTCAGACGCCGTCTTGTGTTAAACTCAGATCCTTATTCAGAAAGGACAAGCAACAAAGGTTAGTCAGTGGAAAGCGAACAATCACCGTGACAAATATATTCTACCCGTATCTTGTAACTCGATCACTTCAAGAATGTATTAAAATCTGTATGCTGATCATTTTCCCTCGAAGTATTGTTTTAATACGCTTCTGTCGCCAGTTTCGGCTACCGTATTGGCTCAGAGCAATCGGAACTTGGAGTCTTGAATCAGTGATTTAGTCAGATGACTTATTATTTCTTTCAAGACTAAAACTGTAACAAATACTGTAATTTGACATGTGGTGATTGCAGCGAGAATCGTTCACAAGCCCTTAGAAGTATGAATAGGTCTGAAGCCCGTGTATAATTTGAAGTAAACCGTTCAAGTTTTGCTTTGTTTCTGGGAGAAATCATGTTTTGAGCGCGTTCACGTACAAAACAATTCGGCTCATTAAACATGCATGCCTGAGTCTTGTGCATGCAATCCAGAGTAAAAACAAATTGCACAGAAAGCCTATTTAATTGTACTGCCTATGAATTCAAAATTGGAAAATCAGTGTTCCTTTTTTTCCGTACTACGACGGCCGACCAACTTCAAAATTTGAATATTAAATTTGAGAACGTGCTTGGCAGACTGTATGAATTAATTTGACGTGCAGACCGTGGGAAATACGTACTTCATCACGCAATCGACTCTTATAACACACACCATTCTTTTTCTCCTTCCTTTGCGTGTAGCACTTGACTTCGAAGAGAAGATTGAGTCAACATTTCGGTAAAACAAAGGCTACTCTTGTTGGGAGTACCAAAGTAAAAGTCCCATCAATGGCAGAGCGAGGGGGTATCTGCGATTATCGTATTTCTAGTATATATATTTTTTGTCTTCTTACCATATTTACAGCACTTGTGCTTGGTATTGGCTCTGTGCTTCCCGACGGCCGTGGACCGCATGACTGCTGAGTTTCCTGCTACACGGAAGGTGGCATATAATTAAAAATCACGGAGCAAGATGTTATTTGCCTTAACGTGACACCTTACTAACCTGTTCAGCAGTTGACTGTGGCCCAAGGAGAGCTTCGTTTATAGCTCTCCCGACAGCTTCTGACAAAGATATTGCCAAATCACAGGATTGCTCTGCGCATGCATGCACTTCACACGCTGTTCTCTTTGCGGAGTCATTTCATCAGTAGGATTCTGTTTACGATGCTGTCGCCCACATGAATAACGTCTTTTCTTGAGTCGGAATTGTTCGATCGTTCCCACGATTACCTGTGTTCCCTTCTCTTTTAAAGACGAGATTCGCGAGACTGTTGTGTTTTCATGAATGCAGTACAATATTGTTGCTTTGATATGTTGCTTCGTTCAAATCGCTTTTGTTTCTGTCGGTCACGCGTGACCTATCCTTTGTGAGGTGCTCTCAATGCATTCTGGGCATGGTCGTACGTAATTCTTACTGACTGACTGACAAACATTAACTTTCGAGATGGCGGCCCGCTTGGAGTCTTCAAATAACGCGATTTTGCTGCATTAGCGTCTTGAGTATTACCATCACTTCGCTCGGGACCATAGTGTTACATATTGGAATATAATGGGATTGGATTCACTTTGGAATGATTACGTAAAGTACATGTATAGGTAAAAAAGAAGTAGATTACTGGTTTTGCCTATGGACGGATGACTGGAAAAGAAACTCTAGTGAGATTGTATGCACCAGTCACCGGGTGGCAAGTTAGATACATTTTTTGCAGTTTGTTGGAGTCTAGAAATTAGGACAAACCAAAAAAGACAAACAAACAGACAAAATAATAATATTAGCAATAATAATAATAATAGTAATAATAATAATAATTATAGTAATAATAATAATAATAATAATAATAATAATAATAATAATAATAATAATAGTAATAATAATAATAATAATAATAATAATAATAATAGCAATAATAATAATTATAATAATTAAGACTAATTAGCCTTCTGAATTCATAACATTAAAGAGATGAGACTTCAATTTGCTTTGAAATACTTTTAGCGATTTAGAGTGGGTAATGCTGACATCAAGTGAATTCCACAGAACTGTTCCACTGTGCCTTAGGGTAAGTAGTCGTGTGGTTGTTCTAGCTTCAGAGACATGTATTTTGTTGGCACTTCTGGTGTTGTGTTTGTGTATTTCTTTGTTGAGTTTAAGGTGTTTAAAAGATGAAGGGAGCATTGATGGATGATTTAAGCATTTATTCATAAAAGATCCAGTTTGGTATTTGTTGATGTCGTAGATGTTCAACAGTTTGGATTTAATAAACAAGGGTTTGGTGTGATCTCTGTAACCAGCATTTGCTATTATTCGGATTATACGTTTTTGTTATTTTAAGATTTTGTCCAAGTTGGTGGTATATGATTTTGCCCAAACAATGTTGCAATACTGGGCTTATTGTAGTACTAAAGTGCAATACAGTGTACGGCGGGCAGGAGCAGAGATGAAAGATTTGATTTTGTTAATAACTCCGATTGATTTGGCATTTTTAAAGCAATGTGATGGATGTGTGGCTTCCAGTCCAAATGTTCGTGTATGTGGACACTAAGAAATATGGTGGAATTTACTTGGTCAATTGTTTGGGTATCCAAATTAATACTTAAACCATGTTTTGGATAGTGTTTATTCTTTGCACAGAAAATTATGTATTTAGTTTTCTTTAGGTTAAGAGATAGTTTACTGGCTTTAAACCAGGTTGACAAATTTATAAGTTCATGGTTAATGTTATGAACAAGTTTACTAAAATCTCTATCAGACAGAAAGGCACTGGTATCATCAGCAAATAAGATAAAGTTCAGGAGGTTTGAGCAGTTGGATATGTCATTAATGTAGATTAAAAATAATAGTGGCCCCAGGATTGATCCCTGTGGAACTCCACACTTGATTGTATTGGTAGAAGATAAGGTATTATTAAATTTGGTGAACTGTTGTCTGTTTCTGAGGTAATCATCAAACCAGAGAAGTGGTGTTCCTCTAATACCATAATGCTGGAGTTTTTGTATCAGGATCTTATGATTTACAGTATCAAAAGCCTTAGATAAGTCAATGAAAACACCTATATTGAATTCTTTGTTGTCAATTGATTTGGAAAGTTTATCAATGAGTTCTATTAGAGCCATATGTGTTGAGTAATTCTTTCTGAAGCCATATTGATTATTTGATAGGATATTTAATTTGTCAAGATAATTTAGGAGTCTGGAGTAGACAATTTTTTCAAGTATTTTTGAGAAAACTGGAAGGACTGATATGGGAAAATAATTGGAGAATTGTTTGGTGTCACCTGATTTGAAAATAGGAATGACTTTAGCAACCGTGAGTTTATCAGGTACTCTGCCTGACTGCAAAGATTTATTAAAGATGTGGGTAAAATAGGTGCTAGAGGCTCTGCTAGTTGTTTGACAAGGTATGGGTCTAGATTGTCAGGTCCAGGTGATTTGGTGGGATTAATTTCGGATATGAGTCTACTTATTTTATCTTTGTTGGTTGAGAAAAAAAAAAACAAAAGAGTGTGGATATGAACCTGACAAAAATTGATTAAATTTGGTGCTAGTACTTGAGATTTTTGAAGCCAAATTTGGGCCAATATTTGTAAAGAATTCATTAAAAGTTTCAGAAATTTGCTTAGGGTTAGTTATTTCATTGTTACCATGGATAAAAGAGGTTGGATGGACTATCCCGCATTTGGACTTGTTCAAGAGTGCTTTCAGTGTCTTCCACGCGGCTTGTAAGTTACTTTTAGTAGCTTCAAATTTCTAGTTAAAGTGTTGTTTT
The DNA here is from genome assembly GCA_964036295.1 of Plumapathes pennacea. Taxonomy (NCBI): domain Eukaryota; kingdom Metazoa; phylum Cnidaria; class Anthozoa; order Antipatharia; family Myriopathidae; genus Plumapathes; species Plumapathes pennacea. The sequence continues at coordinate 11,531,365 of OZ038462.1, forward strand.
TTGGCAACCTTAAGAAGGTGATTGAGCTTATTCCTGTAGGCCTTATATTTTGTTTCACTGCTAGGGGTTTTTTTATGTAAGAATTTACCATATAGCCTGTTTTTTCTTTTTATAGACCTGATTAATCCTTGGCTGATCCAAGGCTTTTGAGCTTGCCTTTGTTTAGTTTTTACTTTCTTTAATGGAAAGTGCTGGTGATGCAAACTATTAAAGTTGTCGATGAATATTTCAGCCTCAACGCATTCAAGAGTGAAATACGAAAAGTAGATATAAATAGCTTGTTGGAAAACAACTGTAACTGCTGCGATTTATGCACAGCATAAATGAACACCTGTCTATTTTAATATTATTCCATTGACACTACGTCTCATATTTTTAATCTAGCACTTTAGTATTTTAGAATTTTAAAAATTTCACTTTATTTGCTACAGAAGACTAGGCTAGGTAGATAGTATAGTGTTCCCAATTAGTTTGTTAAAACTAAATACCCCTGAAACTTTTAAGTAAAAATAAAGATTATTATTATTATTATTATTATTATTATTATTATTATTATTATTATTGGTTTTTCCAGTTCAAATGTGAATCTATAAAAACGCCGAGATATTTATTACACTGTTTTTGTTTTATCTCTTTCTCATGAAACAGAATTTTCTGGATTGCCGAAAGTTGCTACTAAACAGATATTCTGAATTACCTTTAATATTCGTGATCCTCGAGGAGTCTTCAACATCCGAAACTTTCTGTTAATCTTCAGCCTTACTCCGTATTCTCACAAGGACGTTCTGCAGCGCAACTCGTCTCTTTTAGCGATGCAAGGGAATAAGACTGAACCAAACTCCAAACACATCTTAAGATGACGACCAACAGTTGGAGAAAATGAATCATGTACGCTTCATTTATTGCAACACAGAACATCTTGTACCCAAGCCTCCTCGTTTTATTACAACCTCGTTCCCAGGGCCATCCGCGGCAGAGGCTCCCGACCCCCGACCGACCAATGACCCTGGTACAGGGCTGTGATTGGTGTGTTGTGTTGCGTTGTTCCCGCGAGACTGCCGGGAAATTCACAACCTTGCATATGAACGAAAATGGTGGTAAGTATGGCTTACGCATACTATTTTACGAGAAGGACTCAAGTCAAAAACCTTGGGAGAATAGTCTGCCAGTTATGTGGGCAAACGACTGTTGGAGTGACAAACATACTGAGCAAAAGAGGAAAGGGCAAAAAGCTAGCAGAAGTCATCGAAATCGTCATTAAAATCCTTGTGTGTGTCAATGACAACCTTACCGAAAACTATTTGCCGGAGCTGTCAAGCAAAACTGATGAATTTTCATGACTTCCGTCAAATGTGTATTAACGCTCAGTTGCAGTTAAGTGGCGACACAACATGCAAGTGGTGCAAAGATTTCTCACCAGGTGTCGCAGCGGCAAAAACTTGCAAGAAATGTCGGAAAGATCAGACCACTGTAGTGAGAAAGCTGGTTTATCACGGTACTTCCACCACAGCCACAGTGCAGGGCCCTGAATATATCGCCAAAGGAATAAGATTGGCTGACCGACTATTGTATGTCAAAAGTGAGGTATGCGAATGGGTGCAAACAAGATGAAGGTCGCAATCGAATGAGCCTCCAAAGCAGCAGTAGGGATACATAAATTGATGACTTACTTTGATTCCAGACAGGGATCAAGCCTGAGTCCCATGCTCGCACCAAAATGAGTTCCAATGAAGATGAGTATATCATGATCAAGGATCTGATGAGGCTGAAGCCATTCCACACTGTCAGGACGCAAGCACAACTCATTTCCATGCATCCCAATGTCCCTGCTGGAGAACCTCAACATGGACGACTTTTGTCTTTGGCTAGACAAACACAAACACAAAAGGCAAATAAGTCCATAAATGTAATGCACTAGTCAATTGAAACCCCTCATCTGTCCCGTGGGGGTGGGGGATTGAACCAATTTCGCTTCCTGTTCCAGTCCCCACCCCGGGACATGAGGGGGACTGGAAACAAGTACCGACAAAATGGCAACTGAGGGGTGTTTACATGATACCGGTACAACTTTTATTCCGGTAAGAGTTCGTCCCGGTTCCCACTTGTCGCTCTGTATCCGTTTACATGATACCGGCACGAAATGTGTCATACCGGTACGAATTCACTCCGTTTCTTGTACCGGTACGAAAGTTTTGTTTCGGTATGCAATTTGACTATATTCTGTACCGGTATCATGTAAACGTGGTACGAGCACAGGCAGCCCAGGCTCCAGGGGCCTGTCTGTCACACAGTGATATGTGATACCTTTGTTATACATGTAAAACTTCCCGCCCCTATCCCTGCAGTTAATTTTTTGCTATCAGATGACCGGAGACCACCCAGCTTTTGGTAGTGCTAAATATTGCCCTGGGGTGGGGGGCTGATGAAAGGTTTTGCCGAGTCTGCTGGGGTCCGCATTGGTGGGGTTGAGCATCATTTCGCTGCCAAAAAGACATTGTTTCGGCAAATTGCTCGACACACCCTGTACAGACCGTCAATTGTATCAGATAAATGGAAAGAATATTTATGCAGATGACTCGTGCCTGAGTTTCGTCACGACTTGTTCGTCAATTGCTGAGATTTTCGTCACCAAGTGACCCTCAGTCGCGTCAGAGCAAAGGCGGCCTAAGCATTGGGGGTGATTCTGCTGACAGTTCACGGGCGCAACATAATGACGGTTATAAGAGAATGTATGGGGATTTCACTCGATTGGACAACAAGAATCTTTACTAATAAAATAAGATTTGAACAAACTGATCTGGTTTATCTGGGTCTCCTGCTGAACTGTGCGGGTTCTGGGGCCATATGAGCCAGATTTGTCCCGGTGGTTCTCCCCAGTAAGAAAAATGACAAGGCAGGTCACTCCGGTTTTGAACCATCCTCACTCAAAGACCAATAAATTCATCCACATCAGTTGATAATTTTACCAACGATATCCCATCCATTTGATTATTTGTTGATGTAGTATTAAAATTCAATTCGTAAAAAATTCTGCCACACTTGTCTAAAATGCACTGTCATACCTTTGCAGGACTTCCGGAACACTGTTTTGAACGCCATGTTTGATGACATCACCAACATGCGCAATGAGTTATTCAGCTCTGTCGAACGAAACATGACCGGGTTGACTGGGACGAATAGCGCATGCGTATTGATCGGAATTACGGCAGTTCAAGATGGCGAATAAGGCGAGTACGGCAAAAAAACCGTCGAAAGAACGCTGGAAGTGGACAGATGAGAAAACGGAGATGTTTTTAACAGCTGTTAAAGCCTACAAAAGGCAGAAACTAGGCGAGGGGATAGAATGGAACTCGGACAAAATCGCTTTGTTGGAACACGTCTGGAAGATTCTTGGAGAAAAATGGCCAGTCTACTTCGGTTCAAGCAAACCGTTCACACCCGAAAAAAGTTTGGAAGCGATGGACAAGGAGGAATATTAACAGCATATACATGATCAAAAGATGGAGAAGGATTTGGTAAGAGATGGATATCGTAGGGTTGCCAACAAGTACAAGACTCTGAAAAGAACCTATACCAAGGATTGTAAAGATGGTCTGTGCTCTGGAGCAGGGCACTTGACAGCAAGTATTGGCATGATTGCCATGAAATTTGGGGAGGCTCTGCAAGCAGTTCTCCATTGAATTTTGGAATGGACATTGGTCTGCCTTTGAATGAAGAACATCCAATCTCAGAGAATGAGGAGAATAATCAACAGGAGACACATATTGCTAACAAAGACACTCTTGAGGATAACATTGATGAACAAAGTGACACCGAGTATGCATGGTGGCACAACAAGTCGATCATCTCTCAGCAGCTCTTCTGAAAGAAGCCATGAACCAAAGGGAAAAAGAGAGCATTTCAGTCAGCAACCAAATTTGTTGACTTTAAAAGAGAAAACTCCAGAAAAAGCTCAGGAAGGAAGGAAAGGAAGACATTCTGCTTCATTATTCTCAAAAGCAACTGGATATTTAACACGCCATGTTAGAAGCAATGAAGAAGAAAGACGAGGGGTTAGATAATGCAATAAAATCCATGGTTGAGTCTGCAGCTTTATTGACCAAAACCTTAGCAAGCGGTATGCAATTCATGTTTGGTGGAATGCAACAGGCAGCAGTGCAAATGCCCTCTCAACCTGGTTTAAATTCGTACCCATTCGGGTTACCTCCAGCATCACATCAAACAAACCACATGAATGCTACAGGAAACTTTTCTTTACCTCATGATCTGGCACAGTCAGTATCTAATCATTCTGGTTATCAGGGTCAGGCAGACGAAGGATCATCAGCAGGGTTTCAATATTTTAATTATGAAAGGCACTGAATATCATAGCTTGAACATAGTGTCGCCCATGTTGGTGAAACCACTGTGATGGTGACATTATCATTCCAGGAAGCACAGAACTTTCAAGTTAAAAGTAGCACAATCTATTTTTTTGTTGGGTTATAGAGTTTATGTACATGTAAATGTAAATGTACATACTAGAAATACGACAATCGCAGATATCCCCTTGCTCTGTAGTGGGTTTTCGGAAAGCAGGGTTCTAGTTTATTTCCGCTTGGAGATTATTTTAAAATCTTTTTTACAAACCACGGTTGTGTAGCGACGTCACCAGTCGGCCACTAAAAAAAAGTCTGTTTTGCACAGTCAGCAAAGTCGATCTTCGACACCAAGATTTTTTACGAATTTTAAGAAAAGCCGCGATTGCTCCAGCCAATGCTGTATTTTTTTTACTTTATCAATTTAATACGTTTGTGCGAGTGTAACAAATTTAGAACGAGAGTTGCTTGTTTATGCGCTTTTGAAGTCTCGGAAATGTGTGAATTTTGGCAAGGATTCAATTTTGAACACAACAACTTTTCAAACCGCGTTTGACAAATTTAAAATCTTTCACAGAAAAAAGAAATCAAGTCACTAAATAATACAAGGTTCGACTGTATTGAGCGAGCAAACCCGGTCACTAAATAATACAAGGGCTCATTGTGTTGAGCAAGCAAATTCGGCCACCCATAGACAATAATATATAATAGATTGTAATTGTTTAATTTCGAAACCAGTGACTCCTGGCCGGGTATTTTCTACTTTAATAGCGTTCAAAAAGCAATAGCACTTCAAGCTGGTTACATTTCATCCTTGAATACAGTATGCCAACAAACACGGCGAGAACACTTCACAGCATTTCTGTGTGTCAGACTGTCAGCGAAACTATGCAAATATGTCAGGAATTGGATGACACAATCTTGTACGAAGGCACTCTGAAATAGCTTTGAAAACTAGCTTTAAAAAGATCACAATATAATCCTGCTTGACCTTCATCATAGTTCCTGGGGAATCAAACGACAAAATATACGGCGATTGTTGAAATACCATAATAATAACACAAATTGCATACGCGTACTGTATGTTAATTGATGTAAATTTTCAAAACACACTGGTTCCTGAAAGCCACAGCTTTAGCTCTTTTCCAGCAAAGGAAATACAAACCCAAAACACTATTGTTTATGTCTTCAATGATTTCAAAATACACTGTATAGAGCAGTCCTCCTACAGTACGAAAATTCCACTTTCCATTCTATTGTGCGTCGTCATCTTGTCAAATTTGGATTCTGAAAACTACATTCCTGTTATTGTAAAGGTGAAATTTGCCACGGTGATTGTTCAATTTCCAGCAACTGTATTTTGCTATTCATTTCTGAAGAAGTGTCTGCCTTTGAACACAATACTGGCGTCTGAACACAATACTGGCGTGTTCAAGTTGGCCAGTCAATGCCTTAAAGAATCCGTTTCACGGTTAACTTGCCTCCCATACACTGGCAAAATATCCGGGAAGTTTACTGCTGTCCGTCGAACTGCTTGGCCTTGTATCTGCATCTTGTTGTACAAAATCACTTCTGTTCATACTCTACCGCAGGTCAGCAAGAAAGACGATTTACAGTTAAAGCTGCCAATGTAACCTCGCCTACAGTGGTTGCTCGACACGGATGGTCCTGGGGACGGGGTTGTACGTCAGACAGACAGACTGACAGACACACGAACATTAAATTTTGAGATGGCGCCCCGCTTGGAGTCTCCATATAAGGCGATACTACTGCATTAGCATTGTGATTATTACCCTCGCTTACGCTCAGGGATAAAACAATGTATGTGCCTTTTCAAATGTTGTTGTTGTTAAAGTTTGGTATGCAAAGGACAGTTTCAAGACAAGTTAATAATTAATGCACATTATTGATCCACATACATTTTGCATTCTTTTTCTAAAGAGTTCTAGTTTTATCTGTGTTACATTTCTCAAATCCTAACACTGGAAGATGTCTATTAGCAAGCTATATTTAACATTATTTTGTTCTGTTACAATACCAATCTCATAACATAGATCATATCATTCCTTATTGTCCAGTCTCTTTCATTACAACTACAAACATTTCTCTTTGCCAGGCATAGAGGTAAATTCATCCTACATGCCAAAACAAAAACTATCCAAGCACATTAATTTATCAACACTTTGAGAACTGTTTTATTATTATTATTACTATTATTATTATCTATATAATAATACGCTAAGCCACACCCATCCATCCATAACGCTCTTTCCCAGGCCTCGTCATTCCTTATATGGGCGAAATGAACCGGTAAGATAATGTGGTTTGGAATTCATCGGCGTCACTCTCGAGCGACTCCGATTTGAGCGGGTGGATTTAATTCACTGATCACAAATCGCATTGTATGAGTAACAGATCTATTCAGTTGGGTAAATTTTTGTTTTGTTATAATCTATCATATCGATCCGAACTGAAAGTAAAATCCTCTCGACCGTTGCCTTCGGACCAAGCCGAGGACGCCAGCACTGAAGGCGAGAATTTCGTTTAAAGTTTTGAAGCCAACCAGAAGCCAGGTCACTCATTTCAGTTCACTCATTGTTTTTAGATTCGTCGTGGTCTTCGCAAGGTTTGCTTTCGCCATCTATCCAAGTCGAGGACGCGACCACTGAAGGTGAGTTCTCAACTACACATTTCAGAAGACACTCATTTTATCATGTTTTTCATAAAGGTTTGTCGTGGTCTGTCACCAGTTGTCTTCAAGTTCAAGGGAGTGACACGGCCGTACAAGGTAAGACTCGATTCTTTGGTGAACGGCTTTTCTTGTTGAGCCGTTGTTTGTCAGTGATTGTTATGCACCTTTATTAGATTGCCAGAGAATTTATCCTGTTTGCTGTTGAAAATTAAGCCGTTAATGCGAAAGCACTGTAATTTATTTTTGGTGCCTTTCAACTCAACATAAACATGTATTATCGATACAAAAAGAACGTTATTTCACGGCGTTCAAACTGAAGACTTCTTTTGTCTCAAATTATTCGACCTTTGAACCGCCGAAAACCTTGCGGGTGATCGGCCGGTGTTGAACCACCGACCTTGTGCGTGATCAGCCGGCATGCCGTGGCAGTTAATTTATTTCACTTTATGAGACACCGACCTCATTGTGTTCTACCATGCATTTTTCAATAATTTTCTTGAACTTTTTTTTGCCCAGAAGCCTGTTTCTTCTCATGTTCTGTGTTGACAATCTTGATTGCGATCTGTTTGTTCCAGAACAGAACAGTTTTGAAAAAGGTGTTGATCAAAAAATCTGACAATCAATTATTTTATCAATATCTTTCGAGATTCGTTTATCAGCTTTTCTTTTCTATTCTCTTTTTTTCTTTTCTGAGCACAATTTAGATAGATTTTATAAACGCTTTATGTACATGTACCGATCTTGTGGGATCATAAATTACTTTAAGTGACATCATATCGCAATATGACTGCAGAGGGGAATCAGCGTGTGCGGCGTGTCAGGACAGAAGAACGTGAGGCTGTCAGAGCAACGACTAGAGAACGTGTACAGCAGCACCGTGCACAGCTCAGGGAAGAACAGCAAGAGGCTATCAGAAGAGAAAACACAGATAAGAGACAACAGTGCAGAGAAGCAATGAGCCAAGAACAGCAAGACGCCACTAGAACAGAAAACACAGAAAGGAGACAACAGCAGAGAAGCAATGAGCCAAAAACGGCAAGTTGCCATTAGAACAGAAAACACACGGAGAAAACAATGCAGAGATGCAATCAGACAAGAACAGCCTGCACGACACAGAAGACGTGGGCAACGTGCAGTACAAGATGAGGACAATAATGGTGCTGCCTACTATCTTGGCCAAATGAATTCACCATGTGAATTCTGTCATGCCCTCAGATTTCTTGGTGAAGCCCAGAACTGCTGCCACAACGGAAAAGTTTCCTTGCCTGTCCTGTCTCCGTATCCCCCTGCTCTTCGAAACCCTAAGATGCAGGAGGCTAAAAGAGCTGGCAAAATAGCCTATTTAGTGTCGGACAGGCTGGTCATTAAAGACAGACCCCCAAGCCACAGCTAAAAGGTAGACCAGTTGAATGTATACTACAATTTCCCTGTTATTCTTCTCAAAGTAATTTAGTATATTATTCTCTTAACCTAAGTTAACTTCAATCAGACATGCAATAATTGTAACTCTTCAAAGCAAAGTTTAGTATTCCCAAACGATTCGAACGATTCAAACTGGCTATGTTTTAATTGTCTTGAGAGCATTTTCCCTTTTAACCAACTAGATGATTTCTCGTTCAACCTGGTGATCTTTGAGATATCTCACGGTTCTGTAAATTTTGATATCAACCGCCTAGAAAGTCTGCACTTTAACCCTTTAGAAGTCAACTATAATACTGATAAATCAAATGATCTTGATCCCGACAAAAATTTTGATACTGCCCCTGCAACCTGCAGTTATTACACAGAAAATCAGCTAAATGAACTGGTATATAATAATAATAATAATAATAATAATAATAATAATAATAATAATAATAATAATAATAATGTACAAAATGTTGGCTTGTCTGCGCTGCACTTGAACGCGCGTAGCCTCTCTGGAAATTTTGATAAGTTTAACATGTTACTAGGCTCCATAGAATTTATTTTTTCAGTCATAGGCGTTTCTGAAACCTGGTTAAACGATTCAAATTGTGATGCGGTAAATATTCCTGGATATAGCTTTATTTCTACCAACCGATCGTCTCGGCCAGGTGGTGAGGTAGGATTGTACCTACATGATAACTTTGACTATAAAATTAGACCTGACTGCTCTTCCTCAAATACTGAATGTTTTGAATCTGTGTTTGCTGAAATTAATTCCCCTCATGGGATAAACATTATTGTAGGAACAGTTTATAGACCGCTGTCACAAAATGTAAATGAATTCCTTGATCCATTTCAAAAATTACTAGCTATTGTTACTAAAGAAAACAAAGCAATTTACATAATGTTCAAAAAATCCATAAAACAATATCTTATTGAAAACCGATAGGTAACTTAGCCCACTATAGTTGCTTCGTTCTTCTATAAAATCCCGTTTATTTATCTCTCTGGAGGAAGCCTAATCTCCATAAGCTTTTATAGTTTCTATTAGGCTTCCTCGCCACTAGCGTATTTTAAGTAAAAGTTAGCTTAATAACATGATGTAAATATTGTTTTGCAAATATTGTTTTGTGCTTGTATTCAGTCCATCCTAGACCACTGATTTGTTCCCACGCCCTGCGTGGGTACTAATCTGAACGCCATGTCGTTTTGAAATGTCTGTATTTCACGGACCGACCTCCCCACGCAGCGGGGTTTGCTGGGTAAAAAACATCGGAACAGAATTACGTTCCCGCACCGCGGGGTTTGCTGGGTAAAACATCGGAACAGAATCTCCAACCTCGTTCCCAGGCTCTTTCCTCTCCTGACCTCAACCCCGAATCTCAACAACCCCGACTCTTGATCACGTGACTCTCACGAGGAGAAACAAGTTCGTCTTCAAAAACGAAGAGAGCAAGACAGACTAAGACGAATTCGTGAGACAAGCCAACAGCGGAGTATTCGTCTCGAACGCAGACGGCAAACAGCCGCCCAACGAAAACAACAGCAGTCGAGACAGGACAATATTGTCGCTGTCAAAGAAGAGAAGCAATGGCGTGACCGAGAGCGTTACAAGCAGAAACGAACTCAGGAGACAACCCAGGAAAGAGAACGGCGCATTACAGCCAGCCGGGAGCATAATATGCAGAAGCGAGCCCAAGAAACAGCTCAGGAAAGAGAACAGCGCATGAAAGCCGATCGAGAACGAGCTGCTTCCCGACGCCACAATGAAACGTCTGGAGAAACAGCCCGTTTTTGGCTCAAAATGAGGCCAACAATCGACGCCGTGAGCAACGTTCGTCTCTTGTCGAAAAACGGCGCTTCCAGAGGCAACAATATCTGCATAGCCGTGGATGGGCTAACCCTGACAACCCGGCTTTGCACGAACAGCAGGAGGACAGAAAATAAGCTAAAATAGTGCTTGAAGGCCCACCGATAGCTCTAAGGGGCAAGTAAGACATGTCTATTTACTTTGTTCACTCAACACGTCCGTTATGCATTGCTTCGAACTTATCGGACATTTTGTGGCCGCGATAAAACTTTGCTGTTGTGATGCTATATATTTTCACGACAGAAAACTGTTTTGACCGTTTCAGTCTTGACAGTTAATTCAACTTCCAGTGTCATACAGTGCAGAGGTTAATTTGCCACTTGACAACTTGCTTTATAGACAAAATCACAACATAACACTCACACAGAAAAATTTGGCGTTTCTGTGCATTTGATTGTAGAGAGAACTGTGTTTACTAAAATTGCAGCACTAGAAACCATTTCAGTTTATCAAAGAACAGATCAAAATATTTGCCTCTGTGAAATTATACAGTGCAAAATCTTGTGAGTTCTTGTGAGAGGCAGTTTTTTTTTTTTTTTTTTCTCTAACTGCTTGGCTGTTTTTATCATGTACTAGCTGTCTAACACTGTATAAGTACTATAAGTCATATGTTATTTGAACTGTGTTTTTATGCTGGGCTAAACTTTCCAAAACCCTGCCACTACTTTCCATAACAATAAAGTCTTTCTTTGTATTTACTTCTTTGTCTTACTAATTAAAGCCCCCCTTCCCTTTGAGCTATAAATTATTATAGTACGTAATACTATTATAAAATGTATTATATATAAATAAACAGAATAATGTTTAGTAAACTAGAAATTGTTATGAATGAATATTTTGTCAATTTGGCATCAGGAAAAGAATTTATAATTTATTGCTGCATTTCCTTTTGCATTTTTGAATTAGCAGTTTAGCTGTACTTTATACATTACCATGTATAAAGTAATGCTCAGAAGAGATCTGTGTTAGTAGTAGTGGTGTGGGCAGAAAGAAATTGCCATGATCTAAACAAGTTTATGAAGTCAATGCCTTCAGTGGACTGAAGGTCAAAAAGTATTTGCAAAGATACTGTACATGATAATTATCATAACAGCCAAACAAGTCAATTTGCATTTACCACAGTTAGTTTCATTTTATATAAGCCAGCACTTTACTAACATTAATTTCTTCCTTTTCTCAGATAGAATGAGCAATGATATTTTATTAAGTGTTCTTTTGAACAAGTTTTTTTCCATGCAGCTGCATGACATTAATTTCTGGTGAGATATTTATTGTCTAAACTGTTACCCCAACACAAGCTGCTTCCCCGCCCACCCATCTATCTCCAGCTGCAGAACACACTTTTTAAATTATAGACTTTGATGCTTGTTTTGTTTATCATAGGTCCCTAAATATCAAGACAAACATGAAGTTCACTAAGTCCAACTGGAAAAAGTATCTTTTTGTGATTAGGAAGAGTTAGTTTAATTTATGACATGGGAAATGAGACTTTTTTTAAGATAACAATGTCAATACAGTACTAAACTGATGCTCTTCTCTTGTCTCATAGCATACAGTGCTTTATAATGTGTGAACCTGACTCTCGTTTGTCTAATATTCTGTAAAATTATTGAATATTTATAGTGCACTTTTTCATTTTCTCTCACAGCAGAGTATTGGGTTAGGGCTATATTTCTCTGGCAATTGGGATTTTCTGTATTAAATACATTTACATTTGTATTAAATACAAATTTGTACATGTACAAGGCAACACATGCAACACTTGAGAACTTCTAAGAAGTATAATGTAACCTACAGGTACTTGAGAAGTATTTAATATACAGTATTTTACCAACAATGTAGTGCAAAGACTGACTGTATACTTTCTTATGAGACAAAATAAATTACTGTGAAATGGACCTGGCACAATGAATAATATTGTGAGAACTTCCTTCTTTCAAGACCACCCTACATATTATATAATAAGATTACTGTACTCTTCAAACAGCAATGGGACCCCAGGTGGGGGGGGGGGGAGTACTCTGCCATATAGGTATTTGCTGCCCCAAAGGGTATCATTTTCAAACATTTTTAGTCTGAAGTAAGGTATAGATTTTGCCTTTTTGGTCTGAAGTAGGGTAGCGATTTTGTGTTTTTGGCCTGGGATAGGGTATGATTTTAATAGAAATGTGTCGCAGCGGACAATGCATGGCAAATAGAAGAAAATACAGGGCGGAAATTGTTGCAAAAGAAATAAAACTAGGTCTGAAATAGGGTATACATTTTGGAGTCAGGTCTGAAATAGGGTATAGTAAATCAGATATTTTGGTTTGAAATAAGGTAAGGGGTTTTCAGGTTCAGGCGGCACACCCCCACCCAAAATTATGATGAGTACTCCCCGGAATGGGACACATGTCAATATCATGTAAATGCTAATATAGTGTCATCGCCTTTAATTACATTATATAATACTCAGATGTGTGGTGAAAGCATAGAGTACATTAGAGCTCTAGCAATGTCATACAAAATCGATTACTTGGGCGTGGGGCCTCTGCGAATATCGTATTTCTAGTAAATAATGTTCTGTAGATATTCATCTGTAATTGTGGTAAATAAAAATGAGAAAAAAAAAGTTTTCAGGTCCAGGTGGCACACCCCCACCCAAAATTAGAGTGTCCCCCAGAATGGACCGGATTGGAGCGGGGAGAATAACTGGATTTGTCCTCCGGTGAACCTCATCGTTTCTTCTATTAGAGTGCTCATGTCCTTTAACGGACACAGAACCTTCATCGTTCCCGAGTGGCCTTCGTCTTATTCTTGGCCATCTCTGCACAACGGCTCATCTGGATTTAAGCCATTTGTTAAAGAAGTCTTCGTTCTGCCTGGCATTTGCGACCTTTTGCTGCAAGGTCCCGGCCAGAGGCAAATTTATAACTCCCGCCCCTCTGTTTTCCGTGTGTGCCCTAAATTCAGAATGTTAGCCCTGCGGCTTGATTTTAGGTTAGCTTTTGTTACACATGTTTCACTTAGGCGTGTTTCGCCACTTAGGCGTGTTTCGCCACTTAGACGTGTTTTGCCACTAAGGCGTGTTTCGCCACTTAGATGTATTTTGCGAACCCACGTTTATTGTTTCGCCACTTGGGCTCGTTTTGCGGCCCCACGTAATTGTTTTCACCACTTAGGCATATATTGCGGCATCCTGCTTTTGTTTTGCCATTCAGGCTTACGGATGGGCCAAATTGTTTTTATCTTCGCTGTTTAGACATATGGTATACCCATTTTCACGTTGCTTTTTTTATCACACCACCATCAACAGGCTCATTATGTTCACAATTGTTCTGCTGCTCATGCACATTCCCAGTTCCTTGTCTATCAATTTTGTTTTTCACCAGACGTGTTGCAGACAGGGATATGGCGTGAGGCAACATCTTTGGCCGACCCATCATTGTTGAGCGAGGTTCCTGCCCTTTTAGACTTGCAGTTGCAATCCAAGGCCCCGTCTACCTTACAGAAATAGACTCGGCTGGGCAAGATGGCATGATTGGGCTATGTCCAAGATTGGCGTTCCAGTGATTCCAGCGAAGCCCCTTCACATTGCTCTTTTTATTACTGAGCTTCGTAAAACCTCGGTTCTTGGTAAGAACATTAGTGCTGATCTGCTAGATATGCATGTGGGATGGAGGTGCACCTCATCGAAGTTTCGATATGTCAAGCCCACCATTAACGATCGCTTGGAGGCCTCTAAAGGCCGATTTTCACTAGTGAAATAAGCGGAGATAGAGGAGACGGAGACGTAAGACACTTGCGTGCGTGTGAAAATTAGCGAACGGAGACAAAAGCCTAGAAGGAAGATGCTATTTTGGCGTACGGTCGCGCGGTTAGTGGGCTGGGGACATGTTTTTATCGGCCTCAACATCTTTGTAAACATGGAGGACGACGATGATAAACTACTCCTGTTTCTTTTCCTGTTCTTGAAGTGGCGGAGGAGGAGACAAGAACTGGCTTGTCAGAGACAACCAAAGAGATTTTGGGTCAGGGAGATGTTTCTGAAGAGGAAAACCCATGGGTAGTTCGAAAAGCTGATTAAAAAAAATCAGGTTAAGGTATCTGGCTAATTTGGACGTTTTTTGAATAATCAGTTAAAAAATTATTTCTCCAGTACAAAAATAGCTATGCTTCTGACATTTCGTGTAGTGGTGCTTTAAGTCACTTGGATATTATAAAAAATATATAAATGGCTAACTATAAAATTAATTGGATTAATAGCCGACCCCCTGGTGGTCTCTCAATTGCAAAGAAACTAAAATTATTTCCACAATAATACATAAAGCCCGAGTTCGTATCAAATTTATGCACTGGTTGAAGGTTGCAGAAGAACTGTGGTTGGTCTGGCTTTGGCTGTTGCATTTGTTATAACAGGCCATGGATTTGCGAAGTTTGACAAAACACTGCATCAGTGCCTTGGGATCAGTGTTTTGTCAAAGAACAGATATTATGACGTAATAAAATTGATGTATCCCCATGTTACTGACATTCTCGACGAAATGTGCGCAGATGAGAAAGATCGAATGAAGGCCATCCCTGCAGAGCAACTGGGTAGCTGGACCAGAGCCGTTGTGACACCAGATGGAGTTTGGCACAATAGAGGGCACTTCAGTAAAAATGGATCCTTTATTGTAAAGAACTATGTTTCTGGTGGGCTTCTGTGGTATGGCCACAAGTGTATGAGAAGAGGTGACGACACTGCAGCAGAGGAGGAACTGTTCAAGGGGACAGCAAAGTCAATGGAAGGAGTGTTACAAGCAGGCAAAGGACGAAGGATGCAAGGTGGAAGTGGTGTGGCAGGATGGGGACTCCAGTTTTGCAAAGTCAGTTGAAAGATATCATGGGAAAGGCAAAGTTTTCAAGTGTGGTGGCCATGTTGGAAGAGCACATGCCAATAGCCTGAAGGAACTGACAAAGATGAAACAGTTCTCTGCCACCCAGATATCACTCCACAAGAAGAAATTCCCTAATGCAGATTTTGCAGCCAGGTGCAAGTGTAC
Source organism: Plumapathes pennacea (assembly GCA_964036295.1). Lineage (NCBI taxonomy): Eukaryota > Metazoa > Cnidaria > Anthozoa > Antipatharia > Myriopathidae > Plumapathes > Plumapathes pennacea. The sequence goes on from OZ038462.1 coordinate 11,546,716, forward strand.
AAGACATAGCCAGGCTTGTGGATGTCTGTCAGAGAATTTCATCCGAGCTGCAAGGATCAATCACTTCTGTTGTCTGCAGCAGTGCAGCACTCCTGACGAGTATGCTCGACGAATGCGGGTGCTGTCAAAATATCACTGTAAAAACATTCATGTATGGGAAGGGGGTGAATGTGGGTTCCATCAACCAAAGCAATGTTCGTGTGGGACTTGTGAAGAGGACGAGGAGATGCAGTGTCCAGGCAGGGCTTATAACAGCAAAGAAATGCATCTGCTGAATTTCCACTGGTTGGCTTACAGGATTGAGTGTGAAGCCAGGGCTGTGAGTGCCAACTCCGTAATCCATCCGGAAATGGGAAGGGGCCATTCAAAAACCCGTGTGAAGCCCACTTCACAGTTCTGCCAGAGTTTCGCTCTAAACATCAAAGTTTGTGCAAGGGGAAGAAAAACAATAACAGTGGGGTTAGCTGTGATTGTCCATGCAAGATCAATCTTCAGGAATTTATGTTGGCTGACATTTTGACTACATATACCTGAGCGGAAATTATCTTCAGAGTCAAGTGAAAGTTATGTCGGGTTCAATTCACTTGACTTGGAAGATGATTTCTGCTTAGGCTGTCAAAACATCAGATGTAAACAAATGTTTTTTTTTTTAGTCCTACTGATCAGGATATGAAAACATCTTATTATTCATTTTTTGTTTTACTTATGCTGTTTGTCTTTATATTCCTTTAGGTTGCGTTACATCACGTCAACAAATTGTGGCTTGTGTCAAGGAAACATGACTTGGTGCTATGGATTGAAAGGCAAGGACTACCCCTGGTTGCAGACCTGTACCAGCGCCTCAAATTGTCAGTCTTTCCTGCAGTTGTACGGGCTTTGTCAAAAGCCGTCACAGACAGAATGGCTGCACTAGAAAGTCAAAAGAGCGATGAAAGCAAGCGTAGAAGAATTCAACAGAAAATTGCCAGGCAAGAGGACCAAGCAGAAAGAAAGAAATGGGTGAAGAGGCAGAAAATTCAACACAGCTATGGAGCAGAGGAGGATGAAATTTCCACAGCAGATGAGGTTGATGAGGCAAATGTTGCATCAGAGGCAAGTATAGTAATGAAGAACCTCGAGGGCGAAGATGGAGACATGACCGTGATCAGTGGAAGAAAGTGCCCTCGCTGTGGATCTGGGAGTCACCAGCGTTTCTCTCATCGATCGTGTCCATTCAACAAGAACAACATTGGTAGATCAAGTACGCAAAAGTAGAATGGGAACAGAGAAAGAGTGGGACAACAAGGGCAGAAGAGACTGCCATAAAACTTTTTTTCCTTATTCAGGGGCACTTCCATAGAAAGTATATGTTCAGTCAACAAACATGTTCAACACACTTGCAATTCAACGGACCTTGTGTAAATGCACAATAACAAGTTTTTCTAGTGGTTCATGAATTTATTCAAAACAATTTATTTGTGTACATCTTTGTTCTAATTTTAAAATTCTGGGCTGGGTGGCCTCTTGAATCCATCAATGAGTTCTTTTAACTCCACATCATACAATCGCTGTCTCTGTGAAATGAGAAAGACAAGCATCACTCTCCCATTAGATCAGATCTTATAGATTCATAATGTCTCAGTTTTAGGGCAAAACAGCTAGTGTCCCCAATTAGTTGATCTTCTTGCAGCCATATATATTTGACAATCAAATAAAGTCTTTATATTATTATTATCTTTGTGCAGTGTGTTGTTATTTGAAAAGCGTGACAACAAAATTTTTTTTCAAAAGCAAAACCATTTAGACACGATGAACATGGTAAAAAAATTACCTTTCCGGCCCTTGCCGTATAATTCTTGAAGCCGTCAGGGTACATAACCCTGACAGCGTCAAGAAACTCCTCGGGATATACTAGCGACATCCCCTCTCCGACTCCTCTTTCTCGCTGGAAACAATGGGAATCAAACAAGAAAAGTTTCGATTGTGAGCGATAGGATACCATGTGAATTATCAAGTGCGTAGTTTCATATAGCGTCAACAATTTGACACCTGTTGTTCGCTCTACCACATGCAAGCGTAGAAGAACTACTAGAAGCCATCAATGGCAAAACCTGTACGAATATTGTCAAATATAAAAGTTGTAAGTCATGACATTGTACTCAATGACAAACGATCGAAAAGGCAGCGGTAAATGTACCGCCGCATATCTTGATCTGATGGCAGCGACCCGCCATGCACCATCGCCTTCTTCACTGCCCACATCAGGCACCGCAGTCCTTCTGGAACTTCTTCGCCACTACAAGGAAAATAATACATTAATATAGATGTTTCGCTGAAAGAAGCAAAACAAGAGGAGAGACAGTGAAGAGTCCTTACATTTTGCTCTTTACGGCTGCTTCAAAGTTTTCCATTGCCTGGAGCTTGCGATCGATTGATTCTAAATGCAGGAACAAATACATTGTACTTTCTTTAGTACTTGAATAGAGATGTGCACAATCCAACAAAGGTAGATGTTTGAAAATGCTCTCTAACTCACCAGCCATATTGCTCTGCCCCACGTGTCTTCAAAAGTGGTGTAAGTTGGCATAATCAGCGGGATGCAATCCCCAGTGGCAGATTTTCGCACCTTCGGTAGTAACCGCCCCAGTCTCGTCTGAGCAAAACCGCTACTTACTTCCGGTAAAATTGCCAGTCTTCGGGCCTTCTAAATGCAGTCCCACGCTTAATATCAGAAAAATAATGAACTTTTTGTATATTTCATGCAATAAGCTATAACTGAATTAAAAATTAGGTTATTTGGAAAACCTAAAATTAGCCGGTGCAGATACCTTAAATGACATTTGTTTCCGTTTGTTGGCAAGACGCGTTTGGCATGGGAACTAGTAGTATTTTAGCCTCGGGAGATGCCTTCTGATTGGTTGATTCGTTCCGTCTCCGACTCCGCTTCCGTTCAATCGATTTTCACAGGAACGTAACAGAAGTAAGCGGAGACAGAGATGCAAGAAAAAGAAAACCTGTTCTGCTTCCTTCACTGCTTCCTTCTCCGCCTCCTTTCGCTAATTTTCACACACGCGCAAGTGTCTTACGTCCCTGTCTCCTTCTCTGCTTACTTCACTAGTGAAAATCGGCCTTAAGGCTATTGGGCTTTAATTTATGTTCTGCTTGTTTAGAGTGATTTAGACAGTAGGTCCTGGCGGGGGATGGAAGTCGTGCCTGGCCCGCTCCAGATTTCCTGCTCCATTTTTCCCACGAGGTTTTTTAGGAGGGGTTTTTTTCTGGCCACCCTGGCACGACTTAATCTCATTTAGTTTCGCATCACTAAATAAATATTGGAACAATTTTTCTTACTGTATCATTTTCTGTTATCTACTACAATAAAACGGTATTATGGCTGGCGTTACTGACAACCATAGAACAATATTCTCCATGACCCGTGGTTATATATTTCTTGCCTTCTTATTCTTCAAGTTAGTGCAGAAATAACAGATCTGTGAGGAACATGGGATTCCAGAATTTTTCACTATATTAAAGTCATCGCTCTCTGCAAAAATATAATCCCAATGAAAGTTCAGAAGAGAATCAATAGTTTGCTTTTGTCAACGTTGGACATATCCCAGACGAATTGCTTGTAGCATTTTTGTCTAGCTAAAGATATATTCATTCTAGCGTAGATTACTGAGAGGTCACAGTTGCTAGGAGGGCTAAGAGTACCAGACTTAACAAAGTAGCCAGGGGAGTTTGTAATAATCAGGTCCAATATAGTAGCGCCATGTGCCGTAATGCGAGTCAGTTCGCCAGTTACTTGGAAAAGATTATTACATGCATCCATCTGTATAAAGAAATTCCGAAGTCACTACATAATGAGGCATCATTTGGATCATAGTGAGCGTTAAAGTTCCCCAAGGAGTAACACAAGGGAACCAGGCTTTGAATATATTTGGTCAAGACAATGTTGCAAATAATCCAAAAGCTCAGTATTAGGGGTGACCCTAAAATGCGGAATGGCGGAACGGCGGAATATACACCCAAACACTAAAATGCGGAATGAGAAAAATTAAATGAAAGAAAGAAGAAAATAAAAATAAAAACAACAACAACAACAACAACAACAACAAACTCGTCTGTGACTTAGCTCAGAAATATTTATACACCTTGTAAATAAATTCTTTAACAAAAAAGGTAACAAACTTGCTTGTAAGACAAACGAGACACGAAGACATTCCGGAAGTTGTAATATTTCGTAAATACATTCTGAAAGACCCCACATGATTACAGGTTTCCCGTGGGAAGTAACACTAGCAACTAACCCACGCGTTTTGCTTGCACAGACAATGGTCCTGAGGTGCAAATTTGACACATTTTGACTGCTGATCGGTGCAAATAGTTAACATTCAAATTTTGGATGTGCTAGCTTATCACACTGAAATCTTTGCCATTTGAAAACACGGGCACAATGTGACTATTGAAAATGTCCCTTGGATTTCCTGCGTTAAAGCCGTCTGTGGCGTCAAATGCATTACAAACACTTTTGGGTGCAGATTTTCCCATATTTCACTGGAGCGATCTGTTGGAGAAGGAAGACCCAATCGGAAGAGGAACACCTGGCTCCGTTTTCGTTGCTAAAAGAGGCAGCCCTAACGGCGAGAAAATCATTGTTAAAAAACTTTTGAGCAAGGACAACTATGAGCAGTGCCTTTTCATGAAGGAAGCAAAAATCCTAAAGGGGATTAGGAATGAACATGTGGTTAGTTTGAAAGCAGCGTGCTTCGATCCATGCGCCATAATGTTGGAGTATGTATATTTTGATTTTCGCCCTTTTGGAGAATCGGAGAGGGTGAGCAGCCTCAAGGACTTTCTTCGGCTTACCAAGAGTAGGAGTTATTCAGGAGTTATTAGGAGTTATTCAGCAGTGACCAACCAAGGTGATTCTGGTGAGCTCTTGTGTTTAAGTTTGGTACTAAGCCGTTGGTACGAAGACGTTTTTGTTTTGTTTAGGCAAGTATTATACTTTTTTTATATTTGTTACGATTATGTTCATATTTTTCATAATCACACCCAATAAATGATCGCATTCTTTATTTTGAAATAAAGGTGAACCGCAGAACAGTGAAGGCAATACCAACCTTGTTAGTACACCAGCAGAATCCAGTCACCAGGTGAATGTCTAATGAGGCGGGTTAAATATAATACCTGTTTACATTGTTCCCTAAACGTGTTGTTTCCCTTGTAACAGGTCTGGGATATCCCTTTTCCATCCCCATCGCCTCCAACTTCTCCAGAGAAAAAGAAACCAAGAAGGTACGCAAATCTTACACAAAAGAACATTTACAGTAATGTGCAGAACGTTCAAAAGGAGCCTCCGACAAGTTAATAAATTGTGCTATCTTTAAGATTTGGATCTTTCTTTTTCTAGGGAAGATCTTCCGTCTGGCCCGACACATTTCTCGGCAGTAAATATTGATTCACACAAAACTCAGCTGATTCACCCCAAGTAATAACGGGCTGGACACTGTCTCGGCACACCAGGCCAGCCCGACCCGTGTAATCAGTCCCCTTTAAACAGCCTTGTGGTAATAGAGCATAGTAATAGAAGAGTTGCAATCATGTAGATCCCCGTAGCTATAACGTTATGCGTACAGCTTCATTTTCACAAAAACTGATATGAATAACAGCATATTTAATATGCACTTTTGCTTGGTTTTAGTGATGGAGAACAACATGATGATGATATGATAAGCCAAAGCGACACCATTTCGCCATCGTATTTTCCAAACAACGAAGAGATGCCCATTTATTCAGAGGATATAAAGGGCATCTCATATGACTGCATTGTTAATCTGTTGCACGACCCACCAAAAGACAAGGTTTCGACTATAGCCCCTGTAAAGTGCCAAGAGAATTGTGTGTTCATTATTGACACCCGGGCCCCACCCATGCGAAATCCAGAGGACTGGAAAGCTGATGACTTGAGGGCATTCAGGAACATGGGAACACATCCCGCGGGCTATTACTCTTTAGAAGGCGGGGATGCGATTCCGCAATCAAAGAAGAAGCCCGAGACCTGCAGTCGGAACACTGTTCTCTTAAGGACATACTGGAAACATGGTTCCTCCTCATATTTTCAGCGCAGATCATTTCAGCTAAGTTATTTTGACAGCAAGGACTTCCAGGAGGGGAGGTACATCCTTCTACAGTACCTTTTCAGTGGGAAACCGCATCCCATTACTGGCAAGCCACATGGGACCTTGGAGCGCCAGAAAGAGTACTACCGCACAAAACCTGGTGTTAGAAAGCATCAAGGAGAAGGTCGCGGGCAACTCCGCGCCGTCTTTGGTGTACGATCAAGTCTTTGAAGAAGTTGGTGGATTAATCAATGTACGCAGTGCGTCCAGTGTTCCCCGCAACCAGAAGCAGGTTGAAAACACCAAGTACAGAGGAAGAGGTTGCAAGGCAGGACGAACTATGATTTGACGCTAAAGTCAAAACAAGAAGAGACAGGAAAACCGTACATTCAACGCCTTCAAGTCGCCCCAAGTCCTGCTTGTGTTGTCAGTTCTAATCGACAGTTGGCTGATGTGAATAGATTCTGTGCAAACACCACGGAAAACTGTTCTGTGCTGTCGATCGACACAACCTTCAACAGTGGTAATTTCTGTGACACCTACAACCTACCGACATCTTCTGGAAGATAGACATGCTGGAAATTCCCCACTTTTACTTGGTGCCACGTTAATTCATACCAGACACAGGGACCTTTGAATTAAATCCTTGTCAAAATTCACATATTTTGCAAGACTTCGAAAGCGTGTAAACAAGCGACTCTCGCTTTGACATTGTAAATTTGTTACACTCGAAGAAGCGCATTAAATTTATGAAGTGAAAAAACACACACGTATGTGGTTAGGATACAGCGTTGGCTGGAGAAATCGTGGCTTTTCTTAAAATTCATAAAAAGTTTGGTGTTGAAGATCGACTTTGCTGACTGTGCAAAACTGATCCAGTCACGATTCTAGTGGTGCTTTTCTTGCCTTTCAAGTCTAGGGAGTATTCTGTAGTTGCGTGTAAAAGTTGTCTCAGCAAACTTTGGAGTTCAGCTACAATCAAATGCAAAATGGTTGAGACACTCGCAGAAAAAGACCTATTCTTCTCTTCTATTCCCTCACTGTCATCTGGATTTTATTTGACAGCATCTTTCACCCCTCCCCCGTTTCAATGTTGAGCATCCAATATCACACAACGAGATTTCAGGCCCGAACAACGTTGAGAAGGGGGAGGGGGGGGGGGGAAGAAATCAACAAAACTTACAAGCTGATAAATTGCTCAAAATATGCACAGTGTCTCAACTACTTTTGCATTTGATTGTAGTGTCCGAGAAAATTGCAAACTGCACGTTGTCTGAACTAAACCTGACTGCTATGCGACTGCCACTTTTTAGCGGCCAACTGGTGACGTTGCTACACAAACCTGTGGTTTGTAAAAAAAGATTTCAAAATAAGCTCCAAGCGGAAAATAAAAAAGAACCCCGCTTTCCAAAAACCCACTACAGAGCGAGGGGATATCTGCGATTATTGTATTTCTAGTAACTTCTTTATTGGCCAGTTGCAAGAAAATCTGTCTTCTTTGAACTGATACTGACAGGGCAGCTCAAGTCCATAGCCAGCAGCAATGTTTATTCGTTTCCCCTTGATAACCACGGTCGCCGAGTTACTTCGGCGCTTGAGAAATTTTGAAAGCCAGCATGCCATTCGCTCTGACGAAGGGCTAGTGCTCGAAACGTCAGCTATTGTCTCTTTTACGGTGTTCCATTACCCTCATTAACAACTAGTTGATACACCAGTTTGTCTTCTGCCACGCCGACGCAGTCAACCTAGTTCTCTTAAGAGCTGGTATTACATTGCCATAAGCTTAGGTGCGCGACCGACAACTTCGAAATTATTTGTTATCTCACTTGGATGTGCGTCTTGTGCTACCATGCGTCGCTTCTGGGATTGCCTCAATGATCTTAGACTTTCATGCCTTGCTCTCACCACTGCCACTGCATTGGTATCTTCCTTATTGTTTGGCTCCCTCTTTAAATCATGCACATCGCCAATGTTTGGTTCCCATATTGCCATGTATTTATGATAACCTCGAATACATGAATTGACTACAATCTCATGTGACATTTTCAATACCGCTGTCACACCAATGCTTTCACTGTGCTTGCTGGTTTTGCAGGGCATACACATTAATTGACTTACGTGATTCGACCAATAATAAGCTCCGCCTTTGATAGTGACGTTGGTGGCTGGTTAGGTTCAATTCACGTTCTAATGAATAACTCAAACAATTTCCGAACTTTGCCATACAAGCAGGTCAAAGATCAGCTATAAACAATGCCCCATTCAACACTATGTGTCATGTCAGTGTGACCGCCCCGGAGACGACCTACTGCTTGACCACATTCCAAGCACGTGCAAAGCGAGTGCGCATCACTTTGAGTTGAGTTTGACTAATGGTCGTGGGTCATGGGTACAAAGTCGTGGGTGTGGATACAAAGTCGTGGGTGTGGGTATGAAGTCGTGGATGTGGGTATGAAGTCGTGGGTGTGGATATGAAGTCGTGGGTACCTAAAACTGTATACTAATATGCTAATTGATAATATAAGTATACTAATTGATAATATTTATTTATTAATTGGAAGCCAAAATAAGTTTGAACAAAAAAAATTCGCAAAATTAATTCTGTCTGTCTGTCTTAGAAGGCTATTTCTCTGGAATTACCCCGATATATTTTAATCAATTTCAATCAACCCCCTCAAAATCCACAACTTCGTGCCTCACATCCACATGCCGGGGACCGGATAAGAGAAACTCCCGCACACACGCAACCGGGCCTAGTTGTGTATTTATTGGCTGGTTGTGCACGTGGGTCAGTTCACACAAATTCGCGCATATAAAAATGTCCATTATAATGATTCAGTCAATGATAATCAAATCAACAGGGTTGATTTATTTTATTGTGGCTTGTGTTTTACGTGTTTTAACAATCTACATAACAGTGAAATGCCTTGCATTGGTACCGAACATGTAAAATAACCGCGCTGGCTATATAAGAATGACGTTTAAATCGCATGAATCAACGGATTTGTTTTGTTTAAACTTATTTTGGCTGCCAATTAATTAATAAATATTATCAATTAACATACTTTTACAGTTTTCAGGTACCCACAACCTATTTCTACACCCACAACTTCATACCCACACCCACGACTTCAAACCCACACCCATGACTTTGTACCCACGACTTTGTACCCACACCCACGACTTTGTACCCACACCCACGACTTTGTACCCACTACCCACGACCATTAGTCAAACTCCTTTGAGTTGGCTGGCCACCCCGTACAATTTTAATCAGAGATGCATTAAGTGTGGCACAGAAACAGCCTACCTGTGCATCAAATGTAAATTGGCCGTGAGCAATACATCGGAGGACTCTTCTGTTTTTGCACCGGAAACAACGGACTGATGGAAAGTGGGGAAAAGCGTGGTCTACTGTGTATAGTGTACGATGTACAATTGCAACAGTTTAAAATCTGAAGTTAGTCGTACGTCAAGCTCAAGTGCAAGCCAGGTTTCAAGGAAGTCAAGTACTAACAGGAGTTGTCTGGATTTATCGCAATGAGTTGAGCTGATACAATATCACAAGAAAAATCCAAAGCTTGGCTTCCAAAAACTGGCAGAAAAGTTTGGTTGCGGAAAAAACTCAGGTTGCAGCAATAATTAAAGCCAAGCAACAGATCATGAAAGAATGGGAATCATGCGAAGGCCGAGCTGGCAAGAAAAGATCAAACCAACAAAAATTCTATGAGGTCACCAAATATCTCTGGAAATGGCATTCTCTATGCAGGCAGTCCAATATTCCAGTAAGTGGGCCAATGCTACAAGAAGAGGCATTCATCGCTGCAAAACGTCTAGCAGACTCGGAAGACTTTACAGGTTCCAACAGACCTAATATGTGAAGAACAAACCAAATTTGGAAATGACAGTGAACTTCTGTGGACCCAATTGAAATTTAGCAATTGTAAGACTCTACACCTCGCAACTTGCTACAGACCTCCAAACTCTCAGCCGGAAGTTCTGGATCAGATTCATGACTCTATTAACTGTGTTTTCCAGTCAAGTACTCGTCACCCACACATTATTGTTGAGGGAGACTTCAACCTTCAAGACATTGATTGGGAGCCCGAAACCCCCAAGGCTACAAACCAAAATACCTCAGCCCAGCAAAACAGATTATTCCAGATTACAGAAGATTGCTCCCTGACTCAACATGTTAAATCTCCTACCTGTCCATCCTCTGGTAAAACTCTGGATCTCCTGTTTTCATCATACCCAAACACCATCTCAAATGTGAGCACTGTATCTGGCATGAGTGACCACTTGGCAGTCCTGTTTAACATAAATCTCAAAGCCACCAGATCATTCAAGCCTCCCCACAAGACTTATGTCTACAAAAGGGCAAACTTTCCTGGCCTAAATGAATCTATTCTACACTCTTCCAATGAAGTTTTTGAGTCAAATCCCCAAGACTCCACAGTGGATGAAAATTGGAACGTTTTTAAATCTACTCTGGCCAAGGCTATTGATGACTATATCCCCAAAGGAAATCTTCACCCAAATACAAACTTCCGTGGATAACCACCAGCATCAAACGCCACATGCGAAAGATCGTTTGCACAAAACAGCCATAAAAACTCACAAGCCAAAAATTTGGGAAGCATTCAAGTAACAGAAACAAAGTATCCAGGCTAGTTAAAGAATCTCATAGCCAATATCTAAACAACATCATTGGAAACAGCATGCTTAACAACCCTAAGAAGTTTTGGTCTTATGTTCGAAAATGTAAGTCAGAGGATGTTGGTATTCCACCCTTGAGATCTGACAACAAGTTGCATATATCTGATCAGGCCAAAGCTGAGGCTCTAAACTCTCACTTCCATTCTGTCTTTACCAAAGAAAGGGAACCTGTCCCTACCAAAGACCACTCCCAACACAGTTCCATTGCTGACTTGAAGATCTCCATCCAGGGTGTACACAAACAACTTTCACAGCTAAATCCTACCAAAGCTTGTGGACCTGGTGAACTACCAGCTACAGTCCTTAAACAACTTGCACCATCTATATCATCCTGGCTGTGCTACATATTCCAACAGTCGTACAACAATGGCTCGTTACCTGTGGATTTGACTAAGGCCCTGGTTACTGCTATCTACAAGAACAATGGTAAATCAAATCCTGCTAACTACCGTCCCATCTCACTGACTTGCCTATGCTGTAAAGTTATGGAACACATAATCCTGAGCCATGTTGCTAAGCATTTATCCACCCACGACATTTTAATTAATCAGCAGCATGGTTTTAGACAGTATTTTTCGTGTGAAACCCAATTAATTACGGAAATCAATGACTAGGCCAAAGGCATCGACCATCATACCCAGACCAATGTGATACTCTTAGATTTTAGTAAGGCTTTTGATTCTGTCCCTCATCGTCGTTTATTGTCTAAACTAGATTATTATGGTATTAGAGGGAAGTGTGCGGGTTGGATAAATGCCTTTCTGAAAAATCAATCTCAAGTGGTTTCAGTTAATGGATCACACTCAAATCCCCAACCTGTCATTTCTGGGGTACCCCAAGGGTCAGTATTAGGACCAGTTTTATTTTTACTCTATATAAATGACATCACTGACAATATTCTTGAAAATCTGAAATGCGACTCTTCGCTGATGACAGTATTATCTATAGGGAAATTAATAACTATCAGGATTTTCAAATACTACAACATGATCTAAAAATCCTCTTTGAATGGGCAAGTCTCTGGCAGCTGAAATTTAATATCTCAAAATGCTTCCATTTGGGCATTACAAATAGGCTCACGAATATCATGAATGACCACGTCATATCAAGGGTAGATTCGGTTAAGTATCTTGGCCTCACCATCAACCAGAGGCTGAAATGGAACCAGCACTGCGACAATTTATGCAGAAAGGCCAATGGATCACTGAATCTTCTCAGAAGAATTCTAAGTGACTGTAGTGTAGATGTTAAGTCTAGGGCCTATACTACACTAGTTTGCCCCAACTTGAATATGCTAGTAGTGCATGGAACCCCACACCAAACGAAATATTAACAAAATTGAAATGGTACAGCACAGATTTGTTTTCCACGATTATTCTAGAACTAGCCACATTACCCCAATGATTGCCCAACTGGGATGGGATTCGCTTGAGAAGCGTAGATTGTTGTCCCAAGCTACCATGTTTTACAAGATCCAGCAAGGTTTAGTGGGGATTAAAGTGCCCCCCGAAATATGTCACCTGAATAGGGCATCCAGACTACCAAACCCATTGCCATTTAGGCATCTGCAGTCAAGCAACGATGCATACAAATTTTCTTTTTATCCAAGAATTATACCAATATGAACCAGTTACCACTAGATAGTTTATCAATGCCAAGTGCTGCTAGTTTCAAAGAAGCTGCTATGCCAATTATTAAGAGCTTAGTTTACATGTATTTTAGCAATTAGTAATTATCTCCATAATATTGGCTTTTATTGTTATATTATTGTATATTATTATATTATAAAATAACTATGATACTACGCGCGCTCTGATTGGTCAAAAAACCATTTTATAAATAAGTACAAAGACATGGAAATGACGAATCCTGAAATAAAAAGACTGCGTGTCGTCCCCTACTTCAAAGATTCATGTGTTCCAGAAACTGCAGTGGGCTATTAGAGCAAATAGTGAAGCCGTGTGCAAATCATGTGCAATTAGTGAAGCAGCGTGAAGAAAAGTTGTCCGAATATTGCATGAAATTTAATTCAGAAACCGTGAGACGGAAAGCCAACAATTACACAGTCAATGAACATTCTCTAAAGTTTCTAACCTTTATACCTTCGTCTCCTGTGGCTCGTAGCTAGTAACTAGATGGCTTAGATCACCGGTGTTTCACACGAATAATTGTAGGTTTATGGTGATGAAGGCACAAACAGTCTTCGCTAATGAGTCTGTCTCAGCTGTCGGCTTGGTGGCACAAAAGCTGTTGAGTCAATTCAATGGAGTTGACTGTCGTCCGGCAGAGTTCAAGTAATGCTCAAGTAAATCAAACAAATGTACAAACAACCTTCTTCAGCAGAATAGTGTTGTTGTGCAGACATGTTTACGTCGAGTGACACCGTTGTCCTGAAAGTTGAAACCTGACGGCTCAAAACATTCTCGCCGGTTCTTTTGAATTCTTGACAAACAGTGGTACTAATATCCGATACATTTCTTGCGAAATTCACTTTCATTTAGCAGCCTGTCAAGTTTTTCAAGTGAACGGGAGTGGTGTTCCGTTTTCATTCATGGACTGACTTGAGCAAAGTGCCGTGAAACAGACTTTCCGATTGGACGAGCGTGCTTTTTGACGGTTTTCGGGAGAATCTTGAACTTGATCATTTTCAATATAAAGTTCTTTCAGGTAATAAAAGCTTCGTTATTTTATAAAAGCAATGTGACACTCGTTTCCATGTCTATGTACTCTTATATAAACACTTGGGGTGTTGTGAGAACACTCGAAAAGGTTCAAAATCACTCGCCGAAGCAGCTCGTGATTTAGGAGTAACCCATTGAAGCATTAAAGCATTAAAGCTGGCTGAACAAGTGGAAGAAGTGGTACAAAATCATTGAAATGAATGTGGATGGCGAGGAAGATGCGAGTTAGGAAACTCTTGACAGCTGGTCAGAGCACGCACGGGAATTGATGGTAGGATACAAAGCTCAAGATGTATGGAACATGGATGAGACTGGAAAGTCCTTCCAGACAAGAGTCTATCTGAGCGGGGAAAGCGCTGTCGGGGCGGCAAACAAGCGAATCAGCGCTTAACCTGGGAATTTTTTATGAGTGCATCAGAAGAGCAAGAAGATCCCATTGTAGGCAAAAGCCTTAATCCACGATGCTTTAAGAATTTGCGGGACAAGACACCCTCACAGCTGCCACTACTTTGCTACCGACAAGGCACGGATGAAATCAGAAATAATGGGAACCATTCTTTCTAAGCTGAACAGGCGCATGAAGCGCGAGGGTCGCCACATTTTACTTTTCCTTGATAATGCGCCATGCCATCCACATTCGCTGGATGGAACCTTCTCCAATGTGAAGCTGGCCTCCCTACCAAAAAAACAGTACATCGCACAGCCAACCATTTGATGTGGGAATAATCAAGTCCTGGAAAATGAAAACCAAACAAAAACTTCTGCGATATGTATGCGGTCAGGTTGACGGCCACTGGAAGCATGCATGTCCAATACCACGGCTCGTAACGAGTCGTAGAAGTGAATTTTTGACTTGTACAAGTCGTACAACTCGTCTAATGTATTCACGAGTCGTAAAGAAAGCCAGTCGATCCGTGAATTTCATTGACGGTGTCTCCATTTGCACGCAAAATGTGCACAAACAAATCTACTAAAAACACCACGCGATATGCATACAAAGAATTGTTTATTCCTCGTTCTACAAAAGCACTGAGCGCAAAATGCACCCAAAAAGTGCATTCCTCGTTCTACTAAAAACACCACGCAAAATGCACACAAAGATTCGGTGTGCATTCCTCGTTCTACAAAAAGCACTGAGTCAAATGCAAATAAGCGTACTAGATTCCTCATTCTACAAAAAACCGAGCGAAATGCGCACAAAGAAGTGCATTCTTCCTTCTACTAAAAACACCACTCGAAATGCGGCACACAAAGAATTGTTTATTCCTCGTTCTACAAATAGCACCGAGCACGAACTACACACAGAAAGTGTATTCCTCGTTCTACTAAAAACACCACCCGAAATGAACGCAACTAAAGAATTGTGCTCCTCGTTCTACAAAGAGGACTGAGCTAGAAGTTCACACAATTAAAAGTGCATTCCTTGTTCTACAAAAGCACTCACTGACATAGAAGCGTATTCCTCGTTCTACAAAAAACACCGCACCAAACGCACACAAACAAGCATATTCCCCCATCTACAAAAAGCACTGCACAAATTATGTGTTCCTGGTTCTTAAAACACCAAGTGCGAAATGCACACACAGTATTCCTCGTTCTACGCAAAGCACTTCATAAAATGCTGAAACAAGATTTGCATTTCTCCTTCTACAAAAAGCACTGAGTCAAATGCAAAGAAGAGTATTCCTCGTTCTACTAAAAAGCACCGCACAAAATTGTTCAAAGCACACGCGTGTATTTTTCGTTTTCAAACTAAAAGCAGTCACATATTACAATGCACAAATAACAAAAAATGTGTCGTCCAAAAACATTTATTGATAATGAATAAACCTAAAAAATACTACAACAAACATTCGAGAGTCAATTGAGTAAATTATTCTTCATTACTCATCTTTCCGGAATGGCGACATTCTGCACGCAGCTTCCTTGTTCAGTCTGTGCCCGATGTTGCAGCATCGATCACTATTGTTCACGTTGGCTACCGTCCAGATATAACACCTTCTTATGCTGCAAGTCAAAATAAAACCACTCTCTTCTTTTCCTGTCCAAGTTCCTTTCAATGAAATGAAGTTGTCTGGCTCTCTTTAAAGCTTTCTTCTCTTTTTCAGAGTTGATCGGCTCCAACTCTTGAGACGTCATGATCCATTTGTTTATCAGCGTTGGTTCGCAGCCATTTCCAATAAAAAATAAAGCCAACTTAAAGCTTTCGCTGTCCTTTATAGGGTTTTTCCAAAAACTTCTCTGTACCCACTGCGGCCACAAGGTCAGTTTAAAGAATGCTTGTCCATTCAATATGCTGAACAAATCCCTCCTTTTCTTCGCGACTTCTGCTCGGTTCTTTAGTCCCATGAATTCTGAATAGTATTTTATCATAGACGCCATCTTTCTGTCTTCCTTTCGACCTGATCATATCAGTTGCACCGCGTTCAATAAGTGCGACGTTTTAGAATAGACCAATCCGAACTGTTTGGACATCTACGCGTGAAATACTTTAAATAATAGCGTTTTGAAATGTGAAATAGAGGCGTTCCATCACCACTGAGAGGCGTCACACACACAAAGTGGACCGCGCTTGAAAAGAAAAAAATGGCAGTGATACATGGTAAAGGATACAATTATTCATCCTACAGTCTGCGCGTTATTCCTATCAAATTCATGTTTCTATTTTTTTTACACTGCCATGCTTCTTTGTCATAACCACGAACTGTTCAGGCGTTTACACGTGAAATATTGTAAACAATAACGTATTGAAATGTGAAATAGAGGCGGTTCATCACTCTTGAGAGGCGTCACACACACAAAGTGCACCGCGCTTGAAAAAGAAAAGAATGGTTGTGAAATACATGGTAAAGGATACAACTCATCCTACAGTCTGCGCGTCCCTATCAAATTCATCTTTCTTTTTTTTACACTTCCATGTTTACTTCTCATAACCACTGTTTCAATTATCGTTCCATTAGTTACTCACTACTTTTAATCTTTACCGCTAAATTAACCTCTTTGTTTTCTTTTCGCGCTTCATATATCGAGGCTGATGCGCAAAACAAAAGACTATTATAGCAGCAAACCACTTGCCTTCAGCCTCTGTTGGATAAACATGGCGAACCAATTGCACTCGATCGATATAGATCTCATAAATTGCTACAAGGAAGACCTAGATTGGACCTTGTTGCCAATGGAACTTGGGCAGGTTAGTTATTTCTTCACGTAAAAAACGTTCCGATTCTCATGCTTGCATGTCTCATTCAAGAAACCCTCATTCACACATTTTCCGTTTTTCACAGATCTGTGCGTTGTTGGGCAAGGGGATGAAGCAGCGTTCCACTACAGCTTTGTTGGGCATCCTTTCAATGATATCGTTTTGTCTTGGCCATGCATCTCTTGAAGTGCACAGGTTTTGGAATGAAGCTGTGATCTCTTGGATGGCGATCGTGCTGCCCACAGGCACAAACCATGATTTCATACTTTCCACTTACGTTGTTATCCCACTTTTTAATGAGACCGTTTTCAACTATGTAACATGACTCTCTTTCGCATCTTTAATACACAAAGTAAATTCTTTAATGTTCATAATTTCCAACAGGTAACTCTAAACGCTTCTTTCCTAATCGATCTCGGGCAGATATTGTCCCGGCACAGTCTTCGATCTTTTGTGCCACTAAAACAGTAATGCCATCATTCGCAGTTAACGTTTTTTCTTCTACACGCCAATTCCATACTACTTTTCTTACCAGCCTTTCATATTTTACTATAGCATTGTAGCTCAATTATGAAGAATACGCTTTTTGATGGAACTCCTTCATTTCCTCAAAGTGTCACCCTGCTAATATTGACATCGGGCAGCTAAATAAAACCAATAACTTCTCCATTCTCTTTTTCGGACCTCAAGTTTCAATGCAATCGTGAAGCTTAAAATTTCTGCCTACGGTGTCACTTCAGTTAGCTTCAGCACATATCACCGACGTTTGCCCCATATACATCTAAGTTGGAACCCTCAACTCATAAATAATAACGTTTTTCTTCACACTGGACTGAGTCTTGCCTGGTCTGAATTTACCGTGCGTTGGTTCACTTTTGATCAGCTTTCTTACATTTTAATGACTTTCCTTACCAGTCTCTGTTAACTTGTTATATACTGCTGTCTTACAAAGTACACTGTGTTCATGACTCTTCAGGCTCTCTTCACTTCTTTTACACTAGCAACTTACATTTATACGCACCTCATACCAATAATATCTACGATAACCTTCACACATTCCTTTCCTTGGGAATTTATCTTTTTAAATATGCTTTGCTTCACCTACCTGCACAAGCAGTCCAAATCAAGCTTGCATGCAAATACACCTCAATGCATTTTTTTAACTTCCAGGTGCACTACTTTTTGAAAGATGCTGTACCAGAAGAAGACTTAACT
This sequence comes from Plumapathes pennacea, assembly GCA_964036295.1. NCBI lineage: Eukaryota > Metazoa > Cnidaria > Anthozoa > Antipatharia > Myriopathidae > Plumapathes > Plumapathes pennacea. Next base: position 11,564,631 of record OZ038462.1, read on the forward strand.
TTATTTGTACAGAAATTAACACAAGTTGGCATTAGCCTAGAATATGCCGCCAAATACAATGCTCAAGACCCGGAAAGGTAACAAACATGTATCTGTTATAGTTTCTATTACTGCTAACAATTTTTAGTGTCAATCCTTCTACAATAATTCACCTTCTTTTATTTTATTCTTGGAGCGAGAGACACAACAGAGATTCCATAATGAGGAAAACTGAGAACCAGCAATTTTCATCCCCCTCAAAGAGGCCATGCCTTGTATAGACTGTACCTGATTCAGTTTAGTTAGGACAGTATTTCATCATAATAATATTATGATAGTGTTTTTGTTCTTCCATCTCATGTCAATGTCAGCATTTGGAACCCACATTTGCATGCCTGACCAAAATTTGACTGAAAATCAAATAGTCAATGCATAATAGATCAATGTTATTACTTTTTTGTTAAACAAAAGTCATGTCTTCTATATCATATTGATCTTATTTCAAACCAGTATATGATCTGGACAATTTAGAAAGTTACCACTGTTACTGTTCCCATTGCCATTTAGCACTTTATTCATGTCATGCCCATTAATGAAGGGAAATTCCTTTTACTGTTCAATTTAATGGCTGTGCTTAGGAAACATACTAGTCAATATGCTTTTTAGATAACCAATATGGAAACAGTAATCTATGTGTTGCAACACCAGAAAATAAAGGATTGCTCGCGTCATCACGTTTCATTTAATTCACTGGGGTGTCAACAGAACTTTAGTTACTTTGTAACTTCTGCACAACCATGCTTCTTGCAAAGTACAGTACATAGCAGAGTTGTTACACACTCTCAAAGAAAGCAACAATTACCGTTAAATTCCCCTTAAACACCCCCCACACACTCATATGCCTCCATTTACATGTGCCACATAGTTTTATGGGGTGTACAGTTGCAACTGCAATTTATCATAATTCATTCATGTCATTTTACACTCCCCCAAGTCTGGAACTCACCTCAGTTTATTTGATTTAGTAAATAAAAATTCAAAAACCAGGTTCTTAACCCCGTTTCATTTATTCATTGCACAGTCACACAATGCTGCTTTCAAAGCGACCCTGACCAGGGACAAAATTCATCAGGTACTGAACATTGTAAAGCATGCAATGGTACATACAGAAAGTTTGCAAGTTATTAGTGGGAGTTTTGTACACAAGTTTACTGAGAAAAGGTTTCTGAGATAACATCTTTAAAAAAATCTACACATAATTTACATCTTTTTTTATCTAGGAGATTACAGTCAATATTCAAAGTCATGGAGGTTTCTGTTAGGTACAATGTTTTCTCAACTTTTGCTATCATTTTGTTAAATTCACTATAACCAGCAGCAATGCTGACATACCACAATATTCATCTCCTGATAATTGACTTATTGGAAATGTTCCATCATACCAGCATCAAAAAGCCTATGTAGATTCTACATCCTCATTGTGGTTGTCCAACACATACAGCATTATGAACAGAAACCTCCAACGGTTCATATGCTTTGTCATTGGTGAAAACCTTGACAACCAGGAGAACAACTGCTCACAAATTTCAGTGTTGACATCCTGCAACAAACACATGTTTTTTTATATTAATAAATCTCTATATTTACATGAACATGCATACAAAAATAGCATAAAAATGTTATACAATCAAAATACCAACCTTTAACCCTGGACAATTGAAAGGATTACAATTCCTTTTGCATCATTTATCAATATGGTTCTTGAAATGGAACTTGTTACAAACAATGTTCTTTCCCACAATTTCTTTCGCTGTCGCTGTCAAGGTACTTATTTTGGGATTCTCAGCAAAACGCTTCAGAGCAGGTGACTGTAAATATCGAGAACTGGCCGTCAAAACCGAAATTTCGGATTCTTCATATTTGGTCACGAGAAACCCTTTGGTGAACTATCTACGAAATTTACAATTAAACTTTCCAAATAGCTTTCGTTTTTGAGAAATCCTGTAAAACAGGAAATGCCGTGTTCGCCCGTTAAATTTTGCCGAAAATTGGTACATATTCAAATCGCTCAGAAAAAAAAAACGGCTGAAGATATCGAAGCCATATTTTGCAGTCGAGTAGGGTATCTACTTCAAAAAACACATGTGTAAAAATATTGCAAGAAAATGAGTTTTTACACATCGTTTTGAAAAGCCAAACATTCCTATTTTTAGCACTTTGGTAAACACGTGACACTAAGGAAACTTTGCAGTCAAAAATATTGTCCTGGTACATCGAAATTTAGAATAAAATTTGTACTAGCGATAGGCCCTGTTATCGTACTGTTACATATTAAAAATTCAGCTTGGGCAATTTAAATGCCAGCTGTTGAGAGAAGTAAACGCATAGGGAACTTTTCCTGTATTTGTTTCAGAAATTGCAACCGGTCACGCAAGCACATTGTAGACAAATTTCAATTTATTATTGAGTGTGTTTTATTTTTGCTAATGTAACATAGTTTTTATTCGAATACAAAATCCAATGTTCTAATGAGCTTTGTATTGCGCTGTATCCCTATAAAAATGAATTCTAGAGTACCTTGATGATAATTGATCGCAAACCGCAAAAGTTAAAAGGTCAAGTGTAGTGTCAGTTTGCCACCCGCGTTATTGTAAACAACACGAAAGAAGCGAAACCATTCCAACCGAAATTTCTTCCTAATCCTGAAGCTTGTCATTTTCTATATATACTAGGTCACTGGCTACTGTTTCCGAAAATAAACAAATATTTCCCCTGGAGATCACTTACTTTGTACAGCTGTATACATGTAATTGGGTAAATTAATTGTTCGTCATTGGAGTGACTCAACTCTTCACAGCTGGTGTTTGTGCAAGAGCAGACGCCCAGAAGAGAGAGCAGGCCACCCAGGGCAGTTCTAATTTTGTGGAATTGCTCATGTACTGGTCTTCTATCATTTTCGTCAGTGTGTTTTTTTCCACCTGTATCGATGGCATCGATATCGTGCTCATTTTCATCCTTGATAGACAACACCTCCAGTTGCGGCAAGGGTTTGTATTCTTCCACCGCCTGTATATCTCTGGGCGAATGCCAAAGAGCTGTTTCACGACATCTTAAGATGATGAATGTGTTTGGCGACGAGAAAACTGACAGTGAAATGAAATTAATCCTCGCTCACGCAGGTTAGTAAAGCTATTGGTATTTTTTAGTTATTGGACACTGATATAAAGTTTCTGATACCAAACTATGATACATTAAAGGAGTATTCCATGAGGATGAGTGTCACAAACACTTGACGATCTGCCCGTGCCATCGAGATGAATTTGGACTTCGTTGGCAATGTAATAAAAGAAGCTGTGCTGTTCCAAACGAAATGGCTGCCCACAAGTCAAAGAGAGCAAAGGGCGACCGGGGAATAGAGTTTGCGCAATCAGCGATGATATTTACCCGTTCCCGCACTCTTGTCCCCATTGGAAGTCGTAAGTATAAAATACAGCTGCATATAGCTTGCTTACCAGCGTATGGGAGGTTTTATCGAATCTTTTTCTGGCGTCAAAAAATGGCATGTACACTTCGGCTTACTTTATATAGCTGATTTAATTTGACGTTAGCGGTGGTGGTACGTTTTTTTTTCGGAGTTTAATCATTTCTGACGCAAGATTTACACACAGGCAACTATACCTGCGTAGCTGGCGGTTTTGGTGGATGCGGGTGGAACTGACAAGTTGTGTCGCAACGCCATGTCGATCGCCCTAGTCTGCCCTCCTTCGAAATGCAAAATAGCGGCATTGCAACCGAACGTGTGTTTCACCCGCATCCACTAAAAGCGCCAGCGACGCAAGCTAACAGGCGACGCCTCACTTTGACGGCCAGTTGATTTGAACTAACGGAAATACGTCACGATAAAACCTCCCATAGTACGTAAATTGAGTGAGTGCTGGCTTGAGTCATGCGGCGACGGGGAGAAAAAAAAAATGCTGTACACATGTTTTTCTTCCCACCCTCACGCGGCTTTGGCACAACGATTGTTGCTCGCACTGCGCGCTTGCACACCGCAAAAGTCCATGTATTAATCCTACAGGAATTCATGAGTCTAATTTGCCCCTTCTATTTTTGTAGCAATCTGCAGACATTGTAGGCAGCATGTTTCACAACTCTGGAATGAGATGGAAATGGAAAAGCAGCTGACGTGCGCTACTGATGGAGAGAGTAAATCATTAACTGATCAACCCGTGAAAAGCCTAAGTACTCTCTCAGCAACCATGTTTGAACTGGTCCGACCAGATCAAAACGAACCCAAGAAGATCGAGACCTTAGAAAAGGTTTGAAATATTTCCTGGCATTGTTAAGCCGTGACGGCTTTGAAATGTAAAGCTTGTACACAATTGTTTTTTCTTGCTAAATCAAGTTATATCCGCGATCCCTTCCATCAGCGAAAGTGGGTTTTGTGCAACTTTTTTTACCTCAGATTTCCAAAAAACTTTTCTTCTTTAAATTTCTGTGATAATGTCAACTGGTGCACTGTTTTCTAACGTGTTCGTTTTGTTTCTTTTCCTTTCACCAGGAAAGTGATAGCAGTGGTAGCACCTCAGATGGCATTGCTGCAAAGCTCCAAGACCTGACCTTAGCTAGTGACAAAATGAGCCACATCACGAGTTCAGAAACAGCTAGCACGGCCTCTTCACTTGAAATAACGGACGAGACTGACGAGCAGAAGTCAAAATTGAACGACTTTTTGGTGTCCTGTAAAGTAAAGCCACTAGGAAACAAGAGTTGGCTAGAATGGTCAATTGCCAGTGCATCCACAAGAAGACGCTATCTCGACCATGCAGCTGATGCTGTTGCCGCATTACTGAAAGTCCTCTCTGATGAGAACGCTAGTCAACTTTGGAAGGCTCTGCAAACATCAAAGGTGGTAAACGAAAAACTCAGCATTGACTCACCTTTACTGCCATCAGAGAAAGCATACCTTGAAGATCTTGCGGAGTCATACAAGATCGCTAGCAGTTGGGACACCCGGAGACAGATTTTATCCATAATCGCAGGAGTGGCAAGCTACAAGGCTGCTTGCGAATTTATCCCTGGCCTCACTTCTTATCAATACACGGTTGCTAGCCTTCACCGCCTCCAGTACGGCCGTGGAGCACCTGTCCCGGTAGAACACAGTACCCGCCTCTGCATCGAAAGAGAGCAATTAGACCATTTCCTTGGGTTCATAACCAGTCCCCACCTGGTTCAAGACCTACCCTTTGGAGAGAAAGTCCTTGTCTTGTCCACAGGTGATAACGTAACAGTACCAAACGTGATAAGGACAATGATTCCACAGCGAATTGTACAACAGTACACGAGTTTCTGCCAGGAAACCAATTTCAAACCGTTCAACGAGAGAACAATGCTACGAATTCTGTCTGCATGTACGGCCTCCGTCCGAAAGTCCCTGCAAGGCCTGGACTATTTTGCGGCAGATGGTTCCAAGGCATTTGAAGACCTCGCTGAGGTGGTGAAAAATATTTCTGCAATGGAGCCTGGGCGAGAGTGGGAGAAGAGCGTTCAAGACTCTTTAAAGGCGGGAAAAATGTACCTGAAGGGAGATTACAAGGTAAATCTCTTCCTAAACTATTTTGTACGTGTATACGTTTCATTACAATGAAAGTGTGCTTACACATGCGCGTAGCTTGGGATGGATTTGTGTGGAAACAGCAGCTGCACAGTCAAAGCAAACCAATGAACTTACTTTCCACGACGTTTGCTGTTTAAATTTTCATTCCGAGTTATATAAAGCCTATTAAAAAAAAGACTTAGAAATCGATCAAAGATCTGTGTACAAGACGCACGTTACCAATCTGCTTTCTATCATCTTGTTTACTGTTCTTATTTGCTGTTTCTGTTGCCGCTTAGGTCCATATCAGTGAAAACTCGTGCGTCCCCGATCACTGTAGTATATACGCCCTGAGTGACCCTGGAGACAGGTCCATGAGGCAGAAATGCGACCACGCCCATTCCGATCGCTGCGGTCAGTGCGAGGCCTTAGACGAGCTCCTGGAATCCATTCATAAAGCCATTCAGGAAGCTACGTTCTCTTCGACAGATGATCGCGATGAGGTACTATACCTTTATCAGCATGCCAGGAAAGCGATACATCTATGGAAGTGCCATCAAATACGCACCGTAAGGCAGGACCAGGCACGACTGGATGTTTTAGACTATCTCGACGAGAAAACCTGTCTCATAACAAATGATTGGGCGATGAAGTTTCTGCCTCAACGCTACAGGGAGACCCAGAGCGACTGGTTTGGTAAGCGCGGGATATCGTGGCACATAAGTGTGGTTGTACGACGAGTCAGCAGGCAGCTCCAAACTCAGACGTTTGTACACATCCTACAGTCGAGCAATCAGGGAAGTTCTACCGTTGTTCTCTTCCTGGAACATGTGCTACGGACACTAAAGGCAGAGCATCCCGAGATCCAGCATGCATATTTCCGACAAGATAATGCCGGGTGCTACCACAGTGCCACGACAATCCTCGCCGTACCTGCTATTCAGTCGTCATCTGGAGTGTCTGTCCTTCCAGTGGACTTTTCAGACCCCCAGGGAGGCAAAGGTCCAGCCGACCGTATGTCAGCCACTTGCAAGAATCACATCAGAAGGTACATTAACGAGGGAAACGATGTAACGACCGCGCAACAGATGAAAGATGCGATCCTTTCGCATGGTGGAGTCGAAGGCGTCAGAGTTGCAGTGGTGGAGGCTGCTATTCGCGAAACACCAGAGCAAAGAAAGATTCCCGGAATTAACAAGCTCAATAACTTTGCTTTTCAAGACGAGAATATCTTGGCCAGACGAGCTTATGCCATCGGTGAAGGAAGCCAAATCACCACAACAGGAAGACGTGAAGGTAAGTCAAGGCTGCTTTTAAAAACCCTTGAAGTTACATAAATAAGTTATGTGATAGTAGTTATTTCTGACATACCTGTTGTATCCGCAAGACTGTGGATTTGTGGATTCTGATCAACTGGGCCGACCATTTTCATTGCATGCAATCGTGAGGTATATATTGTGTACGTAGGGAAAATTCAAGATACGTTTGAGAAATTAACATAGCCGGAAAGAGGCAAATATTTTTGGTTCTTTAAGTTGTCATGAAACAAGGGTGAAACATACCATAAAATAATATGGCGGATATCCAGTTTTAATATGCCTCTGATGGTTTGCAAAAAAATTCCAATTAAGCTAGCTTTGGGCAGAAATACGTAACAAAAGCTAACAAAACCGATGCTATGTTTTAGAGTCGAACCTGTGTTGGCTGACGGAGACCTTTTCTGACGGCGATTTCAAGTCTCTAATCGGTAAGCTTACAAAGCCCAGTGTAGTGAAACCTGAAGAAAGCGCCACTGAAGAAACTGCACACGATACAGCACCAAAGACAACCTACAGCTGCCCACAGGACGGTTGCACTCGTGTCTTCCAGCGCCATGCGGCATTAGAAAATCATTTATCGTATGAGAGATGTACAAAATCCGTGGAAAGAGCAACCCTGCTCGACCGCGCCAAAGAAGAATATGCTGCAAGACTTTTTGAGGGCATTGGCAAGATTCCGGTGTTGATCACAGAAAAAGTGACGACTTCTGTTACAAACGAGCGGCTAAAAGAAGGCTGGGCCTTAAAGCAAACAAAGAAGCCGTATCGCTTCAGTGAGAAACAGAAATCGTATCTGGTCACAAAATTTAACATCGGACAGGATACAGGACGCAAAATGGATTCCGAGGTAGTTGCAAGAGAAATGCGCCGAGAAAAATATCTAAATGGAAAGCGTTTATTTGCAGTGTGTGAATTCCTAACCCCGCTCCAAGTTTCATCCTTATTTTCAAGGCTGGCTGCAAAGATCCGACGGCAACCAGTGGACCAAGCAGTCGAAGAAGAAGATATTTTAGCTGCTAACGATGAGAAAAATTTTGCCAACGCTAGAGAGTTTGTTTTGGCCACACTGCAGGTGGTTCATCCCATTGTCTGTGCCCAGCAAAATTTGTGCAAAATGGTCAAGGCAGACTCTCTTTCAAAGCAGAAACTGGGGCAGTTGTTTTGCAGTGAACTTGGACTAGCTGTTCCTTTTCCACCAGTACGGAAGAAGGCCCCATATGTGACTCTGCTACAAGAGTTAGTACGCACTGAATGTACATGCATGGATTAATTCTTGCAAGTCGTTGCATGGTCTCTTGAGTCTGCTCCCGGCACTTTGCATGGGGCGGACCTTTTCATGCTGAAGGTAGTAGAGGTAAAAGGTTTCCGACCAATTCTCAATTCTCCAAATCATCCGTGCCTACCGGGTTTATATTAATTATGGCATGTTGTTGACACCGCTCACGAGGTATCTGAAACCCGAGTTTCGCAAAACCTTACACAAGTTGATTTACACGCTAGACATATAAACAGTAGCCAGTGACCTACAGTAAATGACAAGCTTCAAGATGATGAAGAAATTTCGGTTGGATAGCGTAGGTGGAAAACTGACGCTCCAGTTGACCTTTTAACTTTTGCGGTTTGCGATCAGTTATCACCAAGGTACTCTAGAATTCATTTTTATAGGGATACAGCGCAATACAAAGCTCATTAGAACATTGGATTTTGTATTCGAATAAAAACTCTATGTTACTTTAGCAAAAATAAAACACAATCAACAATAAATTGAAATTTGTCTACAATGTGCTTGCGTGACCGGTTGCAATTTCTGAAACCAATACATGAAAAGTTCCTTATGCGTTTACTTCTCTCAACAGCTGGCATTTAAATTGCCCAAGCTGAATTTTTTATATGTAACAGTACGATAACAGGGCTTATCGCTAGTACAAATTTTATTCTAAATTTCGATGTACCAGGACAATATTTTCGGCTGCAAAGTTTCCTTAATGTCACGTGTTTACCAAAGTGCTAAAAATAGGAATGTTTGGCTTTTCAAAACGATGTGTAAAAACTCATTTTCTTGTAATATTTTTACACATGTGTTTTGTGAAGTAGATGCCCTACTCGACTGCAAAATATGGCTTTGATATCTTCAGCCGTCTTTTTTTCTGAGCGATTTGAAAATGTACCAATTTTCGGCAAAATTTAACGGGCGAACACGGCATTTCCTGTTTTACAGGATTTCTCAAAAACGAAAGCTATTTGGAAAGTTTAATTGTAAATTTCGTAGATAGTTCACCAAAGGGTTTCTCGTGACCAAATATGAAAAATCCGAAATTTCGGTTTTGACGGCCAGTTCTCGATATTTACAGTCACCTGCTCTTCAAATGGCATGCATCATCATAGCAGGTACTATCTACAATGTAACGATTAAAGGAAAGAAACAAAATCAACATACTGCCAGTAAGTATTGCCCCATTGCATTATGAACATAATGTATAAATTTTTCTTGTACTCGTGGGGAAACGACATTTGCCACATGTCATATCCATAATAATGCAAAGATGTACATACCAATTTCTGTCATATCCCTTTCATCAAACAATTTATTGAGACGAGTATACACTTGACTTTTGCTTTCAGACCCATACGATTCTTTGACATCAACCACAATGCCACAAGGCTTTTCAAACACCAAAATCCCTGCAAAAGCAATGACACAAAATAGACAGTATGATTTACCACAATAATTTACACAAGAATGAGACTTCTAAACAATATCTCATCTTTAAGACAAACACACCTGCTGTTCTGTTGTTCTTGCATTTGTGCTTTCCTTTCTCCGTTCCACAAACAAGGCTCCTATTTTTTTGTTCATCAGCAACAGTGTCATCATATAAAGATCCAATTGCAAACCCTGAACTGATGTACAGGACATGATTTAAGAAACAAAAAAATTACCATTAGGTCACCTGAGGAAAGATGGAATTAAACTGAGAAAACAGCCCAATGTGGTGTGGTGTAATATTTGGGTGCCACCTAATGCTCATGGCATAACTCCATGCAAATGACAAATTCAATCACATGTATTCTTGAAAGCACATTAACCCAGAATAACAGTGGTGTTCAATGATTGCAGCAAAGACAATGCAGTGACATCACACATGCTAAAAGAAAATGGAGGATGGCACTTCAATCGTTTAGTTCAAAGTACTAGCATGATTGCACTGCTGATATATCATCTGTACCTCTTAGGAATGTTAAAGCTTCCAGCAACAGCACTCCCACTCTCTGACCTTGACTGCAGCTCCGTCCGCCACTGTCCAAACTCATGTACTTCTACTCCTCTTTGTTCATACGAATCTTGCTTTTCAATCACCTCCAAAACTTCTTTGGGCACATTTTCTTTTCTTAACCAACTTTTCCTCTCATTTGACCACAATACCTAAACCACGGTATAATTAATACAAATCCAACAAGCTGTAGGTGCCTCAATCCAATATTTTATTATATGACTCCCACTACTTCCCATCAAATTACATCCTCTGATCATAAATTGCTTTACTTGCCCTCCAACAATGTGCCTACAAAAAGCCTCTTTAGAGTCTTCATGATAACTTGGTTCTAATGTAACTCTTGGTAAATAACAGGAAAACATATAAAACAGCCCACATCAACTTACATGTAGTACTCCATTCATTACCTCAAAAAACTGTCCTTGTCGAGCTTCTCTCTTGTTCAACAACTTGACAATGAAGACATCCTTGTCCATCTCACTATCATGCAGCTGCAAGTGGCTTGGCCCAGGTGGTTCAATGCTATCAAGCATTTGATCTTTGTATGTGAAAAGCTATCTTTTGGCGAACACAACAAAATCGTGATACCTTCCCAGGGGTATTCTGGCAACCTGTTTTTTTAAACAAAAAGACAACATTTAGTTTCATCACTGAATCTACACATCTCATCCAAGATCACTTACATACCAATCAATAGTACTCAATTAAAATAACAATTTTTAAAGTACAGGCCACCTGTACTAACCAAAAGGGGCTAAACTAGACTGTTGGTCACTTAATTGCTTGTGAAGCAGATGCCCATATGCATACTGCATTCTATCTTTTGTGTAATGCTATATCAGTAATTCTTACCAACAGCAATTCCCCCATCCATTCCTTTGAAACGTAGTTCAGCCACACCTTTGCATGAACACACCTGTCTTGCATTCTTCATGTTTCCATCAAGAATGATGACAGATTTACAGCCTGGCAATTCATAAGTATGACCTGTTAATTTTTAGAGATACAAAAAACTTAGTTTTTCAGTGGAACCACTTATCATACTTACAAATATTTGAAACCTATGATCACATAAGAAAAATGCTTTGTTTACAATATTCAGTTTACATGTTATGGTGCAAACATACCACCCCATGTCTTCACAAAAGCTTCCTGAAAGTCATCTGTGACCAGCTCCACCAATTCATTCTTGTCAAATGGAACATTTGGCACTTTGAGGTCATATTTCAACATAATCTCAACAGCCGCCATGAGAAGGAAAGCCTCCTCAAGTCTGCGCCGGTTCAACCTGCTGTCTCGCAAGGAGCAGGTCTTGTTGTTCCCTCCAAGTTGCCCTTCAAAATAAAAGGGTGAACATTCATCAGTATATAAATAAATGAATCAATGGCTCTACTAATAACTGTATGTAAACTAGTTAAATATATTTTGGCTTTACTAAGTCAAAGTCAGAGTCAATAAAGCTATTACTGCCACACCATTTTTCATTTTATACACAGGTTGAATTAATTCAGCTACCAACTCCAATAAATATGCAAATATGGCATGAAATGACCTATATGAAATCGAGCTTAGGTCTCGTTTACTATTGATTTGCAAATGACCATGCATGAGAAACAAATATACCATACCAACAAAGTTGCATCACAAACCTTTTCATCCTCTTTATCCACTTTTGAACATTCTCTCCTGCTTCGCCCTTCACACAGTAACCGAATCTCCGATTGTAGGAGTTAGCAAACGTTGAAAAGGGCACAGCGCCCACAATCAACAAATTTGAACACTGCTTCAGCAATGACACTTGAAAAGCACTGTCCTCTGAGCTTAGCAAAAACTCCTTCTGCAAAACGCTGTCGTCCATGTGTCGAATGCCTTTCAATGTATAGTATCCGTAATGTTCGAACACTTTACAGCTCTTACAACGCTTCGTCATCCGACTCCCAAGATAGCTTCCGAATTCGCTGTGATAAACAACAACAACAACGTGCGACTTCGTCTACAAGAACAAAGTCTTCTGGCACAATCTGCATTTCTCCCTTTCCGTTATAAATATGGTTCCCATGGGTGCTCCGGACATCAACGACGACTGGTGCAGCTCCTTGAATCGAAGCCGATAGTCGGCAAAGAGGACCTTGCTGTTGAGGTAAAGCAAGCTTTCTGCCTCACTCCGGAACTGTTCGATGGCTAGCTGCCCCTCTTCTTCTTCCTTCTCTTCAATCCCTAAACAGTACCGCCTTGCGACTCGAACAAACTCATTAACTTTTAAAAGCTTTCTCCGATGAAATGAAACGTGAACAACAGCCTTGATGAAACAACGTTGTCTGTGAACACAATCGCCATTTTCGCATCGAACCAATGTAGTTCCCAGCATACATTGTTTCCATGGTAACTTTACGACTCGTGAATAAATTAGACAAGTTGTATGATTCATACGACTCGTACGACTTGACAGAGTCAAGGACACAGACTGAAACTTGTCGAAAAAGTGTCTCTAATTAAATTCACGAATCGACTGGCTCTCTTTACGACTCGTGAATACATTAGACGAGTTGTACGACTCGTACGACTTGACAGAATCAAGCACACAGACTGAAACTTGTCGGAAAAACTCTAAGTGTCTCTAATGAAATTCACGAATCGACTGGCTCTCTTTACGACTCGTGAATACATTAGACGAGTTGTACGACTCGTACGACTTGAGAGTCAAGCACACAGACTGAAACTTGTTGAAAAAACTCTAAGTGTCTCTAATTAAATTCATGAATCGACTGGCTCTCTTTACGACTCGTGAATACATTAGACGAGTTGTACGACTCGTACAACTTGACAGAGTCAAGGACACAGACTGAAACTTGTCGAAAAAACTCTAAGTGTCTCTAATTAAATTCACGAATCGACTGACTCTCTTTACGACTCGTGAACACATTAGACGAGTTGTACGACTCGTACGACTTGACAGAATCAAGCACACAGACTGAAACTTGTCGGAAAAACTCTAAGTGTCTCTAATTAAATTCACGAATTGACTGGCTCTCTTTACGACTCGTGAATACATTAGACGAGTTGTACGACTCATACGACTCGTACAACTTGACAGAGTCAAGGACACAGACTGAAACTTGTCGAAAAAACTCTAAGTGTCTCTAATGAAATTCACGAATCGACTGGCTCTCTTTACGACTCGTGAATACATTAGACGAGTTGTATGACTCGTACGACTTGACAGAGTCAAACACATAGACTGAAACTTGTCGAAAAAACTCAGTGTCTCTAATGACATTCACAAATCAACTGGCTCTCTTTACGACTTGTGAATACATTAGACGAGTTGTACGACTCGTACGACTTGACAGATATATTAGACGAGTCTACGACTTGTATGAGTTGACAATTCACTTTTACGACTTGTTACAAGCCGTGGTATTGGACAACCCTCACTGGAAGGCAAATGATAACGTGAAGTCTGTTCACCTCCTGCAAGCAACACAGTGGTGCAGTGCTTTCCAATGCACTTCTCAAGGTCCAGGACATTTTGTTCGACATTTTGTGCATCTTGTTCTACGGAGCCAAGGAAACAGTACGCTTACAGAGCCAAGAAAACAGTCATCAATAGCAATTTACTTCAAGCCATGCATTTCGTAAAATACAACGATGACTTTAACTGTGCACCTGTAAAAACATTGAACATACAGGCTGAGGAGATGGATATTTATCGTTTACGTTTTTCTGGATTTTACTGCATTTAGATCCTTTTCCAGTCAACAAACAAGGCCATATGGCTAACTGTGATAACTGTGATTAAACGCCATAACTGCCAGTTTGTGCCCATTGTTTGCATGTTGACATGCAACCTCCCGTACGCGGACACTTCCACGAGGTCCCGAGGGTGTCCATTTACGGGAGGTTCGACTGTAGTTTGTAGAAGAGATTGTTGTCATTAAAGATAAAAAGGTTGATGACATGGACTCCCGCTGTATTGTGCAAATTTAATTTGTATACATTTGTAATTATTATTTACAGCAGATCTTACTTAAAATAGTCGGGACTATTTGTGTATATATTGGAACTGACTGGCACTCGTAAACAGGATTATCTTTGGCGTTTTGTTAAAAATAAGCTAGTGGCCAACTTTATTATTCCCACACCCTCCGTGGGTACTAATCTGAACACCATATCATTTTTTAATGTTTTTCATTCACAGGGCGACCTCCCCGCGCAGCGGGGTTTGCTGGGTAAAACACTGAAACAGAATCTTCAACCTCGTTCCCAGGTTCTTTCCTCTCGCGACCTCAAATCTCGAGTTTTAATGTTTTTCTTTCGGTGTGCGACCTTTCCACACCACAGTGTCTTCTGGGAGTTGCGAGAAACTTCATTTCATGAAACGAAAGATGTTTTTATCGACTGAACTGAAACTGGGAAGTACTATGGTCTAACGCAATGGTTTTCAAAAGCGGAGCTAAGGAAGGGATGAAAAGGCAAGCAAACAACGATACACCAAAAAAACAGGATGAAAATGCGATGAGTGAAACAAGCAATACCAATAATATAGCAAAACCAATCTAACGGCCTAACGTGGTTACTGGCACTTGAGAGCAAGGCCCAAGAAACATATCAGGACAGAAAGGGTACTTGAAGGCCGTCCGAAAGCTGGGCACTCTATAACTGAAATGTATTTTATGTCTCAAGATAGGTTTAGCTTTCAAGCAGGTAAGACATCTATTTTTTACTTTGTTCACTCAACTCGTTCGTTCTGCATTGCTTCAAGCTTATCAAACATTTTGTGGCCGTAAAAGCTTATGTTGTTGCAATGCTATCAGTTTAAACGACAGAAATTTGTTTTGACCGTTTGAGTGAATTCATTGACAGTACCGGTTAGATATAGTCTGTATCAACTTCGAGTGTCATACAGTTCAGAGCACAGGCTCCCCAATCTTAATACTGTATGACTTGAAAAAAAAAGTTTTCAAACTTAAGAAATACTTCACCTATGTTTTTCCTTGTGTGCTTTTATTCCTTAAATGTGTATCATTTCTGGGCAGTTTTAAAGCCGTTTTGAGCGATTTTCATCTGGTGCTGATTCAGTCTGTAAAATGACATACAGAAAAAAATGTCATTTTATATACAGACTGAATCAGCACCAGATGAACGGCTTGAAACTGCCCAGAAATGATACACAAGGAATAAAAGCACACAAGGAACAACTAGTTGAAGTATTTCTTTAATTTGAAATCTTTTTCAAGTCATACAGTAAGATTGGGAAGCCTGTATTCAGAGGAGATATTTGCCACTTGACAAATCTTAAAGCTCACAACACTTAGTCATACACAGAAGAATCTGTGCATTTGATTAGAAAGAACTACATGTGTATTTGCATTCCAGCACTATAAACCATTTCAGTTTAACCCTCTGAGAAATTATACAATGCTCAATCAAAATTTTGAACATGGAGTAAAAAGACTGTGAAACCTTTTGCAATTGAAAAACTTGTAAATTTTGGTTTGAACTAGATTTTTGTTTTAAAAACTAATTGTACCTGCAGTTGTTTAAACAATGTTGCATTTATAATGTACTGTTTAAATTAATGTTATTTGAACTGTATCTTTTTTTGCTGTGTAGTTTAGTGCACTGCATGCATGGCTGCATTGTTAACACTTCAAGAAACCCCTTAACATCAGGACAGTGATAGAATATCTTGTGTCGTGACTTTACAGGATGATAATTTTGGAGGCATTGAAACCAAAGTGTTTATATTTTCATTAGGATTCATAACTACCTTTACCATTTCGATGGTGTAAAGGTCAAAAGTATAAGATGCAAAACAAAGATTTAAGAAATAATATCTCATGCTTGTCCATAAGATAGGTACCATGCAGGTACCTGCTTATAATTTAAAGTCCATGTAAACCCAAAATCGACCCCTTTTTTCGTTCATTCAGTGTAAAGCTGCTACCAAGGATAGAATAATTCTGTTATTAGAATATCATGATGCATGTGAAAATGCCATAATCGAGAGCTTCAGGAAAACACGCCATTTCAGGATGTGATGTCACAAAGGTCAGGCGGGAAAACCAGAAGTCTGTTTTCGCACTGCTTTTCCTTCTCGTATTTTGTAAGGATGGTAAAACGTGTCGTTCAGTTCTGTGGAAATTCTAGTAAAACAGGTCACAGCATTCATGTATTTCCGAAAGGTTTCAATTTGTACCGGCAATGGATCAGATTTGCACAAACCAAAAGGGCAAACTTTATCGAGCCAACGAAAAACTCCGTCATTTGCAGCAGTCATTTTTGCCCGATAGTTTCCAGCAATCTCTTATGAACGAGATGGGATTGCGCAAACAACAAGTGCTGATACCCAGGGCCGTTCCAACGATCCAGCCAGAGCTGCCACAACATTCGGATGCTCGCAAGAGAACAGTCCATCGCAAGGAACTGACGGCATCTTCATCATCAAAGAAAAAACCCTGGACAAGCAAAGCTGTTCACAAGCTGGAAGTCAATAGAGTAAGTGGACTGGTATGAACCTGTTGTATTTACAATTCCAGGTAATAAGGAACATAATTGTTTTGACCGAAGCTTTCTTTCTGATGTAGCTAATGAAAGATCACCAGGAAGCTGCAGAAGAGTCCCACGCGTGCATGGACACATGTCTCTCCAGAGTGCGAAGTCATTACTCACCACGAAAAAGCCACTCAATGTCAGCTGAAACCTAAATTCAGGAGTGTGGGTACAAACCGTATTTCTTTGTGGTTAATGTTGTTTATTCGAGTTATATTTTGATCGATCATATATTAATTCAAAGGTATTCAAGTTGACCTTTCTGCCACAGCTGCCAGTACAGTGCGTGACGTCTCTACACAGTGCTATAACTTTTCCACAGCCTTTACTTCAACTCCAGACTGCAGCCCTGTGAAGAACGCTACTAAACATAAAGAGTATACGCCACACCATCCCAGTGATGAAAGTGAAGGTGAAGAAGATGAAGTGCCTGAATCATCAATGAAGTACAACTATAGAATTTATGACAGCATCTTAAAAATATTCCCAAAGCTACACCTTGCTTCCGGTGCTATGTGGGTGTGTAACAACTTAAAAATCAGGTTTTACAAACTGTACTTTTTATCCCTTTCAGGTCAACTTGGGTAAATAAAGAGAAGACTCCCAGGATGAAAAAAATTCCTCTTTCTTTTTCTTTTCATGCCTTATGGAGTTGTTTGCAATATGCCCTATGTGTAGAGAGCCAGCAGCAGCTGAAGTGTCCAAGGTAATAGGCACTCTAATTCAGACATCTCCAACTTATGGTAACAGTCAGTACTATTTTGTCTTGAACAAAAATATAATAAAAATGACTCTAATAAATCACAGAAAATAACTTATCACTTCTCTGATAGAGTACACTGCTACACTGATAGACCAACTTGTTGGCGACTACACTGAGGACGCAAGGTCTCTGGGAACTTCCATCCAGGATATCGTCGACAGGGCACCACCACCATTGGCTGCGTCCTTTGCCAAACCTGACAAGGGAACAGCTGTGGAGGAATATCAATCTAGATTTCACTAATACCTTGTGCTAGGTCCCAACTCACAACAACAACATTTTATTTTTACTAACCCTCATATATAAAATAACATCTTAAATTGTGAAGTATACACAAATACGAGTATAAAAAGCACAAACATGCAAATAATTCCAAACCATACAAAATACTAACTATTACAGTGGAAAGGGCTTGATAATTCATTGTGGGTGTGAAGGGGGTGTGACAGAACACTGCATGGCTATAAATGCACATTTGGCGGTTTTAGGCCCGTATAGTTTGTGGGAAATTCAGCTGGAAAGGTTTCCCGAATCTTATTTACAGCACAGGATGGGAGAGCCACCCTCACGTGCTTGCCAAGGTTGCCCCAACACCATCTCACAAGTTGTCGGTATGCAATGTAATGAAACCGCCTGCAAAAAAGACAAAAAAAGACAAAAGGTTTTAGCTAGGTTTGCATACAACAACAACAAATCGAATAAATAGATCTTATTAACCGAGCGCGCGGTCCGTACAGTAAGTTATGGACCGAGTTTTTTTTCCTCGCCTTATGGCCCGAGCGCGCTTCGCGCGAGGGCCATAAGGCGAGGAAAAAAAACGAGGTTCCATAACTTACGGTACGGACCAAGCAAACGAGGTTTATAAGATATTTATTATATGGCAATCGTTAATTCAGAAAGGCGTAGTTTGACGGCTGACAGGGACATGTCAAACGATAGATTTTATTGGCCAAAGAAAACTGCTTTACAAGGGTTTTCTGCGCCTTTGAAGCAAAACATTTGAAAGTGTTGTGCAATCTGAAACGTCTTCAAGTTCATCAAAGAGAGCTGATGAGATTGACTCTAAAGTACGAAAAAACATTCAAAGATGTGGGCGAAGTTCAGCACTTTAAGAACAAGTCACTCAAAGGAATCGATCAAGATAACGGTTATTAACTGAGGGTCCGTCAAGTTTATCAAAATGTCCAAAAATTGGCTTGAAAGTGCCGCTTACTCATGGCATACTCTCTGGCGTTTTGCTGTGGTGCTAATTGTTGATGACTCACTTGACTGATATACATTGAAGACGCAGTTGGAAATGGATCCAATTGTTGCTCCAGCGAAGAACGTGTGGCCATCAGCTCCATTCGTTTGAGAAGTGGAAAATGAACTCTGCTCGGTGATTGATGAAATCTCTCCCAGGCTCGTGGCTGTTGAAGTACAACGAGAAGTTTCTGGAGCTCTGCTCAGAGTGTCCGACATCTGGCATTGATGCTTTAGGGAAGCGGACTTGTAGGAGCTCAAACTCTGGATATTTTTGTGTCCACTGAGCTGAGTGACAAAATTTTCCGGAACATCTGCATCCAGCAGACGAGAGATGCTTGTTTTGCGGACGGAATGGTTAGAAACTTTCTTCCCACTGCTTGAGATACCAGCTTTACCAGCAGCGCTTGACATAAACTTCCCAATCTCGTTCTTGCCGAGCGGCGAACACTTGACCCAAACTGACTTTTTAGCACGCCAGGATTGGTAATTCACTGCAAGGAAGAACGAGAATTCTGCAGTGCAGGCTTTCTCTGGGCGGTGACTTTTAAATAGCTTGTACAGCTGGACAGGGCATCTTTCTGTGCCAGTTGCAAACATTTTGGGGTCAAACTGACGCCGATGACCACCTTCACGCCCCTGGCGAGTCTTGCTTCCCCTCTCGGCAACCCAAACAAGCATTTCTCGCCCTGTTTCTGGGTCTGTGTCAAGGACGACGTCTCCCCAGCAAAGCTTCCTGCTTTCATCTCGAGCCCTAAAGCCAAAATGCATCGACATGAACCACCACAGGGTCCGCTGCAAAGCCTGGGGAGTGTGGCTACCAAACTCTCCTGTCTGAAAGAGCTTCGCTTCTTCTTCATCAGTGAGATGACGACAGGCATTTGGCTTGTTTCCTTTCCCTTGCTTCACCAAATTTTTCCTCTTGGCAGCCAGAACTTCTCTTGATCTTGAAAAGGCTTCATCTTTCAAGATGTTGTAAGGTAACCGCTTTTCCTCTTTAATGTAACGTTGAATGCTTCTGTGGAAGCTTGTAAGAGTATCGGGTTCGTACTCGCCACCATCTTGTTTTCTCACGTCTTTTAAAAATTTGCAGAGAAGCTTGTCAAGTTCATCAGTTCTAACTGTTTCGATGTTGAAATCGGGTTTAGTCTCCTTACAAAAGTTTGCAAATTTTTCCCAGTCCAGCCTGGTCTTCTTTACGGTGTTTTTTGACTTCTCGCCTTTGATAAAGTTAGCGATTTCTTGGCTGTCAGAGCACGGCTAGTCTTTTCGTCCGCCTGTTTCTTCCTCCATTACTTCGTCTAGAATATTCACCTGAAAACTGGGCATTTCGTCGCTGTCGCTGCTGCTGTCTTTTTGCTCAGCGTAGAATTTTTTCAAATAGCCTTCAAAGTTTGACATGTTGCAATCGCTAAATTGTAAACAAAGCCAATTTACCGGTCCATACAGTAAGTTATGGACCGGTAAAATTGACCAATCGGAACGTGCGTAAAATCAATTTGCGGTCCGTACAGGAAAGTATGGACCGGTAATTAACCAATCGTAGCGTGCGTAGTATCAGTGCCATATAATAAAGACACATACCCGTGGCCAGTGTAATTACCTCCTCGGCGTTGCTGTACATACGCATGAAACGCCGTCTCCAACACCCAAACATCAAGGCAGGTGGAACTAAATCCAGGATGAGCCACGGTGCAAGGAAAGTCATGCTCTGGCCGCTGATCTTTTACCTTTCTCCAAACCTGATCAATTTCCCTGCAACACCTACTTTCCGCAGATGTCGGCATTACATCACACGAGCCACATTGACACCTACGCATGTTTGTATAAATGAACATATGGCTCTATTCAAACTATTTAAAAACAACAACAAGAACTCCGAGCTCAAATCCTTTTATTTTGGTCTCTTATTTTAACTGCCAACGCAAAGTTTACATAACAATGGAAATAAAACTAACCAGTCTGTATTTCCAACTCGCTCGATTTCACTGTCAGAACTTTCGTCGCTCACACGGTCGGCCTCGTCTTCTTCTTGTACATTTCTTCTTATTCTACGCAGCTCAAATCTGTAAGGCCATGGCCCTTGGTCTTCGTTGTCGACTGGAATTAGGTCACTGTCACTATCAAACAGATTATACTCGCCGCTGCTAATTTCTGAAGCTTCCGAAGCCGAACGTGAGCTGCTTCTACTGCTGCTTGCCCCACCTTTCGCCAAGTTGTTTTTGAAATGCCCCTTGTGACGTCACACGGTTTAAGGAGCGTTTTGATCGGAAATGAAGATTTTTCCCCAAAATTTCGCATTTTGACCATCATAAAGGCCGAATAGGCCAAAATAAACTTCGCAGCCGTGTTTAGAGTCAACTTCCAAAAGTTTCCAAAAGTAACTGGACATCATTCCAGCTTTTTGGCCATAAAGTTGACAAAATGTCACAATCAACATCTTCGCCCAGAGACGTAAATAGGAGTGTCTTTCCATATTCTAAAACTTCTTTGAAGGTTTTCACTGACACTCCACTGTTTTGCTTTATTCTTAATGCATCCAGGACCGCCTTAACTATCAGTTGCTTCATTGGGTTTACATCCACATCTCTGTTGTCACGCACATCACTATCGGAAGCACTTCTTGAACGTTGCCCCTCGGTACCTCGTTCCTCCTCCATTCTTGATCTCCCTCAGATTCAACTTGGTTGGCAGCATCGCTTCGAACTTCTTCCTCTTCCATTCCTTGATCTCCCTCAGACTCACTCTGGCCGGCAGCATCGCTTTCAACACTTTCATCTGCAATATCATTCGATTTCAGTTGAGAAACCACGTCTCTCCAGTGGCGCATTTCTGTGCTTCTTGATTTTGCTCTTCCATTGCAATGTGAGCATCGGCAGTGTACGTGTCTATAAGATTTCTCGGAACAACTGCTCGAAGACACTTCATCTCTAGTCCAAATGGACTTGAAAAGATTTGAAGCCATCTTTCCGCCATTTTTTCGCCCATCTTTTCGCGGGCTTTTGTTGCAATCTCAAGCTTTGGTCAGCGGACTTTTGACTTGGACCAATAAGAAACGCTCTAATACCTGTCATAAGCACGTCAAAACTACTGTAGTTCCTCTTTTTGATGTGGGAAGGCATGGCGACTGATCAAAGTGGTAGTGATATGGTTGACAGTTGTGACACTCCTAGTGATGGCAATATCCTAGACAAAGTTCGTTCCCTATTTGGGGAGGCGATTTTTGAAGCCCTTCAAGGTAAGTTTTAACGAGTATGACCTACATATTGAGTACAAAATGAGCATGGAAGTTCAATCTTATTTTCCCGCTGTTTCGATTAACAGTGAGACTCTAGTTTCTGGTGAATTTCTGCTGTCTTGATTTATAGTCTCAGGATCTGCAGTTCCAGATGGAAATAATGCTTTATTTGAGTTTTCCCAAGCTCTTCTGTGGTGCTGTCTATTTATTTCATGGTCATTTCTCATTGCAGTGGAGGAGATCACTGATGCCCAACTTGTGGCGGATTTAGCGTCCCGAGATGCAGATGCTCCGATATATGCCAAACTAGGCTTTACTTATGGCAAAGCGGTCCGTTTTAATAAAGAATTTGGAACCAAAAAACACACAATCCTGGGCACACCTCGCAGTGGTTTTTCTTCTCCTGTGCTGTACCAACCAACAATGGCGGACATGTCCACTTTTACGCCAGAGATGAAACAACTTTATTTGTCCAAGTAAGTCATACAAACGATGACTTGTTATCATATATTTTAACAGTGGAACACTTTTTCCCTATTGATCTTATTTATTAGGCCGGAGAAACCTGAACATGCACGGCCGTCAATGATGTTTTACATTTCTTTCACATTTTTCTTTTTACACTAATAGGAGAAAGAAAATTGGAATTCTGGCGACCAACAGATGGGGAAATGAAATTCCCAAATTCAACACCCCGCAAGCTAAATCTGAGCTAAAGGCCTTTGCCTCGGAAACTGTTCTGGAATGTGGAATACCAGAAATTAACTTCGTCGAGGAAGGGATAGCAAAACATATACAGACGTTTTTTAATGAGAAAAGGCGGTACTTGAAGACTAGAAAGCTAACATACAAGGTTTGTACTGCACTTTTCAAACTGACTGTCGCATACTGAAGGTTAAGCCATTTTTGTGACTGCGAAACAACACTGGTAGTCCATATAAATAATACATTCAACACCGCTAAGATTGACCGAGTGACAAAACTGAATGACCAAGCAGCTTTCCAATTGTTGTTGTATTATTTTTGATGCCATAAAGCTCTGCTATGTCAATTAGGTCGATGAACCAAGGAAAAAGCATAAAGCTCTGCTGTAAGTACTATTTTATTAACTTCTGAATGTTACTGTAATGATATCGATGCCTCTTTTACTGTTACGTTTGATTTATGATTTCAGTTTCACTTTCTGCTTATGATATTAGTCACAAAAGCTTTACACACAATTGCTGCTAGGGTATCAAAACAGTCAATTTAGAAACATTGACTTTTGAAAGATACCCTCTCTCCCCACGCAAGAGGACAGGAGTTGAATTACCTATATGCTAACAAGATTATAGAAAACTAAATCAAATTTCAATTAAGATTCAGAAAATTTGCAGCAAGGTAGATTGAAAATATTTCATTGCTATCTTTTTGATAAAAAAAATTTACAATATTTATTGATTTCTTTCATTTCAGTCAACTGAGGAAATGTCAAGTGGAATAACATCTGAGCCAGAGAGTCCTGAAAGTGGTGGTACTGGTGATACAGAAATAATCGATGAAGAGGAAATGGATTCCCCACCTGCTAGCCAGATAAATGTTTTGGCAGGCAGAAGGTCCTTGGTCTTTAAAGGCAAAGTAATCAACAGAGATATTATTATTGATGTACTGAAAAACAAGTTTGGTGTCTAGCACAAGAACTTGACTGGTCTCACACCAGGTGAATTGCTCAATGTCTTAGCTAAAAAGCTTCTAAGGCATGATTATTGCCATGTAAAAGCTGGAGATATTAAAAGCCTGAGGGAGGATATTACTGTTCTAAAGGAAATTCAACTTTAGAAGAAGTTTCTTCCTAGCACCTAGATTGTTTGTCCTTTAGTACTGTTGTTAATTATAGTTAATAAATGTACCTTAATTGAGTCAGTTTGTGTTACTTCATACAAGTTGATTGATATGTTGACATTAAATTCCATGCTGTTATTATAATACTGTTTGTGGTAACTAAGCAAGTTGTGTATTAAGACCTGCCAGTTATTGTTGTGTTCTTTGTAGATGCAATTTTGCATTGAAGTGCAAGTTAATAAAATGTGTTTTTCAAACTTTATTTCTATGTTTGATTTTGAATTGCTTGGCACACCACTTATGTATGCAATGCATGAAAAGTAAACCATTTAGCACACTAAACCTGAGCAAAGGGAAAATATTGGAACATAGCTAGAAAACTACTGGGACATAAAAACCCATGAAAGGGAAATTACTGGGACATTAAAAACCCATAAAAGGGGAAATATTGGGACATTAAAAACCCATGAAAGGGAAATGTTTGG
The DNA here is from genome assembly GCA_964036295.1 of Plumapathes pennacea. Classification (NCBI taxonomy): domain Eukaryota; kingdom Metazoa; phylum Cnidaria; class Anthozoa; order Antipatharia; family Myriopathidae; genus Plumapathes; species Plumapathes pennacea. Next base: position 11,588,901 of record OZ038462.1, read on the forward strand.
GGATTTATTGTCCCATGATTGGGTTTGGTACTACTTTCTCGATTTGGGAAATCCCCAAAGAAAACCCACTGAAAACCCTGAAATATCCCCTTTTTTTCACAAATTGGGAATTCTAAAAATTTTCCTATGTAAAACAGCAACAAGAGCTAATGACCTCATAGCAAAGGAAATGCAGCTTCCTAAGCGTGAAATTATTACGTTCGATGGATATCCATTGGACTTTTATCTATTTATACGCTACTTCGAGGCATCTGTGGTCAGTAAAACAGAGGACGACAGCTCAAGGCTCTCACACCTTATTAGCCATTGTCGAGGCGAAGCCCTCCGTGCAATAAAGCACTGTGCAGCTATACCAGAACGCTCAGGATATGACATAGCATGGAAAATATTGAAGAAGAAATTCGGGCAGCCCCACCGAGTTTCAGAAGCCCTCTTGAAACACGTCATCGATGGACCAGCCATCAATCGATGGACAGCTCTAGCTTATCTGCCCTGGCCACAGATATGAGAAACGCAGAACTGACACACGAAATGCGAGTCAGACATGAACTCCAGCAATACCATCGACAAGATCATACTACGCCTTCCAACGCACATTCAGCAGAAGTGGGTGTCTACTTCCACCAAGATATATGATGGAGATTCCCAGATTCTCACGATCTCACAGATTTTATCGAGGAACGTGCAGAAGCTGCGAACTCCTGCTTTGGTCAGCTCATTGGGAAGAGGCCTGGCAGCGATCCTAAGACTAAGAAGACTACAACTGTAAAATCGAAGGTGACAACACTTGCCACAAGCCAGTTCCCTACTCGCGCGGCGCCTCACACTATGCCTTGCCAGTGTCCACTTTGTGAAGCCAATCATATGCTCAGCACTTGTGAATCTTTTGGAAAGCTCGGACCAGTCAAGAGGAAGGCCTTTGTTCGAAAAAGAAAACTGTGCAATTTGTGTTTCTTGGGTACACATTTCTCACACTCCTGTCCTGCGCAAGTAACATGTGGACTCTTGACGGACACGGGTCTGTGCCCAAAACGGCACCATCACCTACTTCATGGCGCTTTCGTCAAGGCAATCAATACCGCTCCCACGAGGGAAGCAATCAGCTCGGCTACTCAGGATGGAGAACCTGTAACTGTGAACTGTGGAGCCACCGGAGCATCGCATGACGTCATGCACGGGATTCTGCTAGTCAAGATAGTTGGAAATGGCATAGAAGTGGAAACGTATGCCTTCATTGACAATGGGTCAGATACGACTCTGGTGGACAGGCAGCTTATAGAAAGGCTAAACCTCTGGAACCAAAGTGAATGACTTTACTCTCACCACTGTGCATGGTAGTGAGTCTCAAGGCCAAAGTGAGCGAGTGGCATTTCAAGTGAAACCTTTCAGGGGTAACCATACCATAGCAGTCAACAACGCATGGACAGTGAATGGTCTTCTTCTGGCTGGACTTTGAGAGGACCAACAGGAAGTTATATCAACCAGGATCATCACGTCAACTTTGTTGCTCATCAGGACAACAATCTTCATGTAACACTTGAGTGCATGTACAACCATGACTTTCCTGAGGTCAAGTCTGACCACCACAAGGCACCTTCAATCAAGGAACTGAAAGCTTTAAAGATTATGGAAGATACTACCCTTCTTGTGGATGGTCACTATCACCTTCATTTACCGTGGGACAACGGCAAACCAAACTACCAGACAACAAGTCGTTAGCTGAAAGAAAACTGGCTCTTCAAAAGGTCAGGTTCAAGAGAGACCCCAATCTCTATGAGAAGTACAAGTCAGTGGTCAAACATTACATCGACAAGGGTCACGCAGAGGTTCCTGATTCAACGAACAGCAAACAGCAAGTAAACACCCGCGTTCGAGCTTCCAAAGGACAGCTGGATTCTATCTATCGCAACTGCTGTGACCAGTCGTTTGAAGTGCCGAAAGGATCAAGACATCAGTTGGGAAAGTTACATCACCCTTGCATCCCGCCTACTCAAGGGAAACATGAGAAGAAAGGGACATGGTATATCCCACATCATCACGTCATTCACCCTGCGAAGAAGAAAGTCCGCATTGTCTTCGATTGTGCTGCTAAGTACAAGGGCACATCACTCAACGATCAGCTTCTGCAAGGCCCAGTCCAAACGAACTCCCTGTTAGGTGTTCTCATCAAGTTTCGTCAGGAAGCAGTAGCAGTGGTAGCAGATATCAAGCAGATGTTTCATCAAGTGAAGGTAGCCCCCAAGGAGAGACGCTCTACGATTTCTTTGGTGGAAAGACCATGATCTTGAAAAGAAGGCTCAGTCCTATCGTATGACAGTGCACCTGTTTGGTGCTACCTCATCTCCAGCCTGTTCAGGATATGCGCTTCACCGAACTGCCGTAGATAACAAAGATGATTTCACTGATGATGTCGTAAACACTGTACTCAAGAATTTTTATGTGGACGACTGTCTGAAGTCGGTAGTCTCAACTACAACTGCCCAAAGAATGGTCTCGAACTTACGGGAGCTACTCGCGAGAGGTTTTAAGCTAACCAAATGGATCTCGAATCGATGTGAAGTTTTAGCCTCGATTCCAGAAAGCGACAGAGCTCCACACTTCAAGGAACTAGATCTTCATCTAGATGATCTTCCCATGGAGCGGGCCCTTGGCGTCTTCTGGGATGTGAACAGAGACGTGTTTGAATTTAAGATCAATCTACAGAAGAAACCAAATTCACCCCTGACAAGACACAAGATGTTATCATTTGTCGCCTCGTTTTACGATCCTCTTGGCCTCGTGACACCATTGCTCCTGCAAGCCAAGATTGTTATACAGGAACGTAGTAGTAAGTTAGGCCGAAGAAGCCCCTCACTACTCCTCGAGCGGAGCTCGTCCCAACAGTGGTGGCAGTTAAGACACATCTAAATATTCTAGAAGAGCTAGAATACAAGGTTGATAAAACGTTCTTTTGGACGGATTCCATGGTTGTACGTCAGTACCTAAGAAATGAGGTGGCCAAGTACCAGGTATTCGTTGCTAATCGCGTTCAGTTCATCCGAGATCACTCAGATGTAGATCAGTGGAACTACGTGCTGACCAAGGACAACCTTGCTGATCATGCTTCTCGAGGTTTCTCAGCCACAGAAACCTGCAAAGTGGAGCACTGGTAAACAGGACCCAAATTCCTGTCCATATCACCGTATCTGCACGGATAAGCAAGTCTCTTTAAAAGCATGCACAGCCCCTCCATACCATCAGCAACACTTCTTTGGTGCGTCTTGAATGTTGCTGGAATCGACAAGGCTTCGGCGAGAGCAGGAAGGTCTCGTTTTTCAACCCTGAATTCTGCTTTACACTCGGCTTCATCCATTTCATCGAAGTCAAATCGAGAGTAATCATCAAACGGGAAGTCTGGATTTTTGGACTGAAATGTTTCATATAGAAACAAAAAATTTTCATCGGAAATAACTCCATCGTGGTAGTAGAGACACAGAATCTCACGGAATTCCTTAAAAGTACTCATTTAGGCAGTCGCAAAAAACACGTCAGTGTTGCCGTCGTGGTGCCTGCTTAACCTTTTTAATTTGGCGCCATCACGGCAACGTTGGACCCAGGCTTCACCCGGCCACCCACGTCGCCGTCACAGCGAAAACGTCGGGTGCTTAAGGTCCCTAATATCTCGCTGATCTCTTGTGGAAGAAGTGGATGAAAGAATACCTGCCGACCCTTCAGGAACGTGGGAAGAGGCAGTAACCAAAACGAAATCTAGAAGTCGATGACTTGTTCCTAATCTGCGATGAAAACTCCCCCAGAGGCCAGTGGCCTAAGGCGCGCGGTCGTCGAGGAAATCTTCCCAGATCGACGCGGGATTGTACGCCGAGCCAGAGTCAGGACAGCCAAATCCCGCATTCTGAGAGACGTACGCAAGTTTTGCGTATTGGAGGGAGCGAGAGCCGCAGTCCTAGACACTTGACTGTTTATGAACTGACTCTGTCCGTAATTGACTCTTTATTTGTTGGCGGTTGTATAGTGGAAAGGGTTTTCTCTAAAACCTTCCCAGGGGGAAGTAATGTTAGATTCGCAAGCGCAAGCACGCACAGCATTTCATACCCTTTGTTTATCTAGGCCGCAATTAGCTTACCTTTTCGGTATTGTCCTCGTTCGCTTTGTGTTGTCCCACTCGGTAATTTTCTATAGGCTTCATTATCCTCTACTCTATTTTCATTGGTTTATCTTCCATTGTTACATTCGTTTTCTTGGCGCGTAATCGGTCAGATTGCTGCAGTTATGTTTTATCAGCTACGAGCGCGGTTGTTCAGAACGCTTACTGTCAGGTATAATTTTCTCCGTTATTCTTTCCTTTTCCGTTAGTGCCTTATCTTACTTAATGTTGCTGTGTTGCAGAAACCTACTACTACTACTACTATTTCGAGTCGAGTTTAAACAGTGAATAAAAGTTGAATCGCGGATCCAACAGTGAGTGACCTACGAAAAACTGTTTCTGTTATAGGATCCTGAAAATTTCACTTGGGAGGAGATTGTAGTGGAACTAGAGCAGCGAGCACCAGACGTATTAGACTTCCTCCTTGCTGTAGCTGTTCCTGAAGTGAAGGACAACTATGACATGCAAATTCCTCCAATGTGCACTGCATAGAGGAAAGAACTTAATCTTATTCGAAAGATGAACACTGTTCTCCTTGGAGTTGGACATGCAAAAACCAAGGTAAGAATCATGTGCTGCAAGCCAAAAGTACACAAAACAAACCTACAGGTACATCCCTGTTAGAAATTGTTCTAAAGGCTATTGAGCATTAACGGTACTGAACAATAGCAAATTCCCAAATATTCAGCATCAATGGAAATGGTATAAACCCAAAGCAAGACAAGAGTGGTCTTTCATAATTGTTTAAATTTATAACCATTTTTATTACTGTTAAAAAAATTATAGAGCAGTTAATTTATGTATGTTTGCATTTTGTTTTTATATTTTTTAATATGCCATCAAGAGTCAGTAGAGTTAATTAGTTTATGTATTATATATTTTTTAATGTACAGGTATATCAAATATTTAATATCTTTATATATTTTATAGGCAGTACAGCGATTGAGTAGAGAGCGTGTCACTCAATAAAGAGGTAGCTACAGATGATGGATGACATTGGGTCCAATTTGACTGACAAGATTAAGGAACTTGTTTCAGCTGGACATGAATTGCGAATATTCTTTGACAACATTGACTTCCACATTTTAGTGAATATCATCCTTAAAAATCACCACAATTCTGACATGCACTGGATTGCCCAATATGCAACCTTTGACAGAGTCCCATCCAATGGTATGGATGATTCCAAACCTATTGTTGCTGACATCAAGGAGTTTGATAATGTCAATTATTATATAACTGTGACGTAGTTTTACCATATAAGGTCGCAACAGAGTGCCGGTACGGGAGCGTATTACACACTTCAAATCCGTATTACACTGTAGAAAACCGGTTTGACCGGTTTAGACGCGCGCGTATCCCAAATGAATCAAAGATTTTTCTGAGTGCAAGGTAAAACGGTGCAACGAAAGTCTATCACTTTTCAGATACAAGACCCTTCCATTGAAAGAAACTGTTACTGGATAATTTGTCAAGGAAGAGAAAGTACAGATCAGTTGGTGGAAAGCGAACAATCGCCATGGACAAACGGCAGTTCTGATTCTGTAAAGTTTTCCACATGATACCGTCACTGTAAACACTGCAAAATTATTTTCGCCGTGTACGAACACCGTTTTGAGTGGTTTCTTTGCTGGAAGGGGTCTTAAACTTTCTTCAACCAGGCAGGAAATCGGTGAGTTGTTAATAATCTATAACTTGACAACGTGTCGGCGGTAAAAATCCTAGTTGTGTTATGAAAGTTTCAGATTCTTCAACGTACACATTCGCTGGCTCTGTTCTTGTGTTTATTCCTTAACTACTACTAAAAACCCTGTTTTGAGTACAAAGCTGCTTGCTATTGAAGAACAAAAATGGTTAAAAGTTTAAGCGAAGTGATCGATTTCAACTGCTCGAAGCACGTTTGTTCGCTGAAAGCATTTTCGTCTCCAGCGCATTTATCTCAGCACATTTAATCTGAATTGAACTTCGATCATTTGGTGGCATAACTTCTTTAATTTTCTCTGTCAAGATTTTTAAATCGATGACCGGATTGGAAGCTGTAAGTGAATCTTTGTGTAAATGAGTGTGCGTACATTTTGCCTGGGATTGAATGAAAACAGTTTTGCTCGAAGTCTCTGTTTTATGTTTGCTGAACTATATTTTACATAAAGGTAAAACTACGTCACAGTCATATAATAAATCCCTCATTCGATGGTTTAGCACGTAATACGGGCCGGCATTTTACTCGTTACTCGCATTTTTCGCAGAGTTCTTTGATTTCATGAGGCCCCTGGCAAATGCTATACCAAGCCATATTCCACACCGGTGAATACATTGTTTGTTTTTAAAACTACTTTTCACAGCAAGTCTCCTCGTACTGCAAATAAACCCACACAGTACTTAATATGCACAAACTTCAAAGATTGATGAGTTCACAGTCTTGAATTCCATTCAAATTCACTATCATTGTTAGCTTCAGCAATATTGGAGTGGATATAGCTCTTAATATAGTCCACATTTCCAACATGACTGTGCATAGGTCATGCTGAAGTTGCATGTCTTATAATATAATGGTCCATAATATATTGTACAATTGCAATCCTTGATGTAGGACATCTAAACTTACATTCCCCCTCCCCCTACACCACTGAAGATACATTTATATGGTTGAAAATGCACATACAATTATTATTATTACTAGAAATACGATAATCGCAGATACCCCCCTCACTCCGTCCTGCACTGGCATATATTAGAAGTTTCGATGCAAAAAAATAAACATAGAAGTAATGTGTCTATTTTATACGACCTTTGATGTAACCAGTTTGTTGTAGTTGACGGAGCAAGCGTGTTAAAATAACGTTTTACTACTTGTACTATACAAAGTGCTGAGCACTTAAAGGAGAAAAAGAGTGGTCTGAATTATAATAACTTTGTGTCACTAGTGGTTTACTAATCTTGCGTTGAAAAACATATCTAAATTTCGCAAACCCCACCCCGCCTGGCCTCTCTTGCGTTAGGCCACGCATTTTCTCACAGTGAATTTCCGAGTGAGTCCACAACAAACCACGGCAAACCAGTGGAAATTAGCCTTTTTTTACCCCAACATTTAGAAAACAAATTTCAAAAAATCATTCTTGTATTAATCACTTTACCACTCTATAATGGATCAGCTCTGACCCAAGAAAACAACATATATATCAGCATCAATTTATTAAATTCTTAATCTTAGTGTCATCATCATCATACAGCACACTGTTTATTGTGTGCCCTTTTTATCATACTTTTGTGTTATATAAGTTTCATCAAGTGCTCCTGCCTGGTACGAAAACCCAAAACCTTGTAGGAAAAAGTAGGAACGTACTCTCCAACCAAAAGCATGCAAGAGCACAATCCCTTGGAGGATAAGGGAATAATAACTATCATGAACTTAATACAGGTAAACAACCCTTTCATTCCCAAGCCTAAATGCAGAATCTCTCAGCTTTTTCAAAATACATTACATAAAATAAATTATATAGTGAGAAGTGACAGTATAGTCAGCATTCACTTAACCAAAAAGGTACAAAAAGCTATATATTTTCTATACTGTACAATACAGTACACTTTCAACTGAAGGAGAAAATGGAACTTGATCACTCTTAGGTGTGAAAGGGTTTAAACTTGTTGTAACATTGGTTACTGTCTACCTTGGTGCTGGCCTTACTCACATGTTATTGCCACTTATATTACATAACTGTACTGAAGTTTTCCTTCATAAAAAGCAAACAACCCTCTAACAAATAAGTAAATAACAAAACCTTGTGTTAAAAAGGTACACATAGAAAAAAAATACTTGGCTCTGAGCATGTCATCCACTTGAGCACAGTACAGTACCATTCCAAATTTTAAGAAAACATACAGATATACCGAAATTATTTTGTGCCATACTCAACAGAATATGCAGGCCAATGTTTTTGAGAACATTTTTCTTTGGCATTCTTGTTGGACCTGACAATCAGGTCGTACATGTCAACATTGAGTTAATTTTTGGCTCCTGACAATCTTACATTTTCATGATGTCAGTGACTTGGTATATGAGGATCCCTTAACAGCACAGGAGTTGACTTCTCAGCATGATTCCCTCACTTTAACATTTCCTTTAGCATGATCTTTGGAGATGAAAACACATGTTCAGGTTTTTGTCTTTGGTACGTATTGTTCCAAATTTATTACACAGTACTTACCTATAAACAACAGAAATTGAACTTTCATTTGGACCGAAGTGTAAGTTTAGCCAAGGAACCTCTTTCTTTGCTCCTACAAAAATCAGAAAAGGCACCAAGTTTTAAGTGGATTAACAAGACTGGCATGGCCAGTGAGCTCGTGGCGTTCGAGTGAATACACGCATCAAGAGTTTTGACTTTTGGTTGGATCGCACTGTGTTCTGGGTAGGTTTGGCTCAAAAAGTGAGCACCAACTTTACTGCCATTTCAAGCTTGGAGCTTGGTAAATGTGTACGTTTTAGAACGGATAGAAGTTGACTGAGCTCCAAGCGTGAAGTGCAAAATGGCAGATATTGTAGAGCTGGTGCTCACTTTTCCGAGCTAAACCTACCCAGAATACAGTGCGATCCAACCAAAAGCCAGAACTCTTGATGCGTGTATGTGCAAGATGTTCCTGGTGACGAGGTTGTGGTATCAATCGTTTTCTTAAACAACTGCGTCTGATGTACTATTAATACAGTAAAATTTAGACTGTACTTGCACCTCTGTGAGCTTATATTTCTCATAGCAGCAAATCATGAAACTTCAGTATAAAGAATGTCATGTTCGTTGGATTTACATGATAGCTGGGTTGAAATGTTGTTCAAAATCAAAGGGCGTTCTTTCTCTTTGTGGCCCATGGTCTCGGACAGCAAGTTTATTGTGCAGCAGGAATAGTTTTTCATGTCCATGCACCGAGTGACCACAATATTATAAATGTCTTTGGCTGTGCATACAAGTCCAGCATCAGTTTTTTCTGATGAAGTTTATAGAATAGTTTTTCATGTCCACCAGTTGACAGTGGCCAATGTGATAGCTCCATGAATGTCTTTGATGGTTGCACATTGAGGTTCTATACATCCAGTTTCTTCTGATGAAGTATATTGATATGCAGCATTAGGAATAAGTTTTGGTGTCCACCAGAGACTACAAATATCCATGAATGCCTTTGGCTGCAGGTGTATACAAGTCTAGCATTTAGTTTCTTCTGATGAATGATATGAAACTTTTCCAAGTGAGCAGGATATTATTTCTTGTGTAGTCATAGCTGCAGGCAGAATAATTATTGTATTCAGGCAGCAGCACGTGATTGTAAGTACACTGCACTGGCTGGAAGTAATGGATCCCACAGTGGCAATGTTATTGTAGTTTGAGTCAGTCATCAAGTAATAGAGGGTCTGCGGAGAGAGTGATCGATTCATTAATGTAGTTGAATGAAATGTTTGTATACTATACCCACCCCACTATCCTAAAAATGAAGGTGACTTACCTTTGTCAGGAAGTCAGTGTGGGAAGCTGGCACCATGGTGCTAGCAAGTAGGATCCGCTGAACATGCGATGTTTATCCAGTTGTGTCCATAAACATAAACTGTCCACAAATGTAACTTCTCTGAGCAGTGTTGTGTACACTGTACAAAATTATCATAATATTATAATATATTTATTTCAATGATTTCCTAAATGAACTCCTTGATGTACGTATATCTGGGCCCGGTTGTTCGAAGCGCGGATAGCGCTATCCACTGGATGAATACTTATCCAGTTGACTGAGTTACGCTTAATGGTTAATACTATCCGCTGGATAGCGATTCATCAGACGCACAGCGCTATCCACTCTTTGAACAACCAGGCCCAGATAAATTGCTATCCAGATTAAGCCTAATTCAGTCAACAGGATAAAGATTTATTCAGTGGATAGCGCTATCCGCGATTTGAACAACCGGGCCCTGTTGTTTAGAAAATGTACAGTGTAGGGATGCATATAGCACCTGATGTTATGCTAGCTTTACAGTTATTGTAACAGCATCGTGATCAGAATAGTAAACACTCGTTATGGAATTCTGGACAATATTGAACATTGTTGGATTTACGTAAACATGGTCTAGCAAACTTCCAGCAGAAACAAATGTAGGACTTTGTACAATTTGTTCATAGTTTAGAGAATTCATTAAAATTTTCAATGGTCTATTTTCAGTGTCATTCAAGTAGTTAATGTTAAAATCTCCTAGAATTATATCAACAGGATGTTGATTAAGAATACTTTCAATGCTATTTATATATTGCTGTATATTTGTTCCATGTTTTCGATAAAGGAGAATTAATGATAATTTGTTTTTTGTACAATTACTAGACGTGATGACCAATTTAAGTGCATTCAGGGAATGAAAGTAGTGATGCTCGCTTGTTTCAACACTGTTTCTAGAACAGACAGTTAAACTGGAATATTTATCAGGATTGTCTTGTCTGTACAGTTGAAAAGGATGAAGGTTATCTCTAATTTCAGTGTCCAAATCATGTGGTTGCAGATGAGTTTCTGTCAGTAGAAGGACATTGGAATTGAAAATGGTGCGGTCAAAGTTAAGGTCAATGCTGTGTTTTCTTAGAGATCTGATATTTAATAGAGATAGACATAGAGATAGTTCATTGTTGCCAGATGCATTTAGTAAATCTTGTGTTGGTTCCATTCGTAAAGGTAGAAGTGTTCTTAGTCGTTGATATTCTTCATGTACTCTTGGATCTGCTCGTATCTGTTCGGTTTCAATGTTTCCAATGATGTGTAAGCCTTTAAAAGATGTTGCACGGCTAAGAGCCACATAGATTTGTCCGTAATTGAAAGATCTTTGTCTTTCTAATTTAAAACTGATTACAACATCATTGAGTGTTAATCCTTGGACCTTGTGAACAGTACATGCCCATGCTAGTGTTAGTGGAAACTGTACTCTTTGTATTTCTGGTGATGAAGCCTTGTTTGACCTTATTTTAATTTTAGCTAGGACTGGTATAATAGGGACAACTTTTGTTTGTCGGATCAAAGGGATTGTCGATTTGTTGATTAGCATGTTACCAGCATTATGGTCATCAAATTTTATATAGACAATAGTTGGTTTGTGGGTGTTTTGATCGGTAGCAATGTGAACAACAGTGCCCATTTGTCCATTTATAAGTCTGTCTGCAATATCAATGTTTGTTGTAAGCATGACTCTGGCACTTTCTTTTATAAATATTTCAGAATCAAGTCCACCTGTTTCAGAGCGTCCTTTAGAAAGAACTCTTTCAATGTCTTGTCTTGTGACATTCTGTGGATACTGATCAATTGCTATAAGTACAAAAAGTGGTGAGGATATCTGTTGCAAACGTTGGTTGTTGTACACATTAACAGGATTATTTTCAGCCCATATATGGAGTGCATCTGATGGATAATTTTCATCTGAAGGGGTTATGGACGTGGTCTGAATACATCTGATGTCATCTTCAGTTTGTGATGCTGTCCTGATTCTGTTCAAAAGCTCAGCGAATTTGTGGTCATCTTTTTGTCTCATTATTTCTGTGAGCTCTATCATTTTGAAAGCTTCCCATGGATGACATAAATTGTAGGCATCATTTTTGAAACATGAAAAAACAGGTTTCCTACGTATTGGTGGGAGCTGGTACAAATCTCCGACAGCAATGATGCTTATGCCAGCAAACAACCGAGAGTTTGGAGTGACAAAAATTTGCTGTAGTCTTTGGTGTACATGGAGTAATGCACTGTTTGAAACCATTGAAATCTCATCTATAATTATCAGCTTGAGTTCAGATAATGACATTCGCAGTTGTGTTTTCTTTTGGTCTGACAGTGGAGGTACATTATCCCCTGTTTCTTTAGGGATTGATAAGGCAGTGTTAATTGTAGTGCCATTGATGTTTATAGCTGCAACACCAGTGGGGGCCATTAATAGGACTGTGGGTAGCTCTGGATTTAAAGGAGCATGTTTGAAAGTTTTCACTGCAGTATGGTAAATGGTTTTTATTAAGTGGCTCTTTCCTGCACCAGCACCTCCTGTTATGAACAGATATATTGGTTCTACTTTCTCTGGTTTCAAGCTATTAAAATTCTTCATTTTAGTTCTGCACCAAGCAAGAAGAATATTGTATGCATAGCGTTGCTTGTTGTTCAAGGATCGAACAGATTCACGGAGAAAGTCATCAGATACATCTGAAGGCTGGTTATGAACTATAAGTCCTGAAGATGGTTGCTGAGGCTGATCAGAATTTGGAGCAAGATCATCAGGTGATTGCTCATATGGCATTGAATTGTTGTCTTCTGGTTCACACTGGATATCTTCATTTTCTTGATCATTTATAGGGTCATATGAGTGAGGTATAGCTCCTGGGTTATTTCTTAAGAATTCTAAAGCCTCTTCTACAGCTTCAGCATCAGGTTGAAATAATTCTCGATTGTGCTCAACAATGGGTTGCACATCAGGCTCATAAAACTTTGACAAGTATGTTTGATCTGTGCCAAGCAGGTCACCTTCTTCTCGCCATGGAAAATAGAGCATAAGTAGATCATGGAAATATTTTTCAGGTTCCTTTCTTTTGCTTGGAGTATGAAACCGTATAACAGCCTTGACTTTTCTGCATTTCATAACTTCATTGGTAATTAGCAGTCTTATTTTATTAGGAAGTAGCTGAAAGTCTGTGCTATCAATAGAAGACTGTGTGTGCTGTGATTCAATGACATCATCAGTTAGGACATCCGGCTGAGCATCATTTGTTTCATTACGTTCACTGTAATAATCTTTGTAGTAATGTGCTGCAAACTCAGCTAAACATAGTCGATCAACAGCAATAATTGTTTTTGGCCGATAGGTGTAACGTTCAATGATATTAGATTTAAAAATATCTGTACTGTCTTCATCTAATGCATCAAGTTCATCTTGGCATTTTGCTACACGCAATCTGTTGCAGGAAATGTTTTTCTCAACCAAAGTTCAGGCATGCATCTGTAGACACATTCTTGTGAACTAACTTCTCTAGTAGACAGAAAAGCAGCACCTATTTTTCTCAAGCTTTCTTTAACAGTCAAATTTGAATTCCTTGCTTCTTTTGCTGCATTTGTGATGGCCTGTGAACATTCAGTTTCATCTTTTGAAAAATAGGAACAAACATATCTTAAGCACTTGTAGTAGTTAAAAACAGGTTGTAAGTCAACATTTGCTGCAAAACCCTTTACTCCTGCTACAAAATAATTGTTAATGAAGCAACTGTCCACTGGTCTTTTGAGATGCAACTCATGATAAGAATCAGTAGAAATTGATAATGCCCACTCATAATCTTTTTAAGAGATACCTGCTAAGTTCAAAACTTGTTTTTGAGTAAGGTTAGGATCATAATCAGATTTACTTGGGTCCAAGACCTCATTAATTTTCTTTCTGACAGAAGTTAGAATTGCACTTTGCTTAGAGAGGACTTCAGCTTTTGCAACTTCACTAAGGTCATCTGACAAAGGTTCTGCTACAACTGTTTTTTCTGTGAAAAACTGACCAAAATTAAATCTGCATGGAATGTTTATATTTTCTACATGTTTTAGAGTGAGTATGTTTTTGATAAGTTTTAACTAATTCATACAAGTCGGGATCATTCTCTTTGTTTGGAAGGCAACCTTGTACATGCTTGTCTAGATATTCTATATATTCCTCTTTGCTGTCATGTGTTAGTTTCGGACAATCTGAAGTCCATATCAGTGCATGTAAGTGTGGAGACCCCCTCATTTGGAACTCAATTCGAAGAGCATAGTAGATTATCTTCCCTATGGGGTTGGCTCTGTTAAGCAAGACTTCCTTGAAAAATGTTTCAACTCTGTACTGGAAGTGTTTTGCTACAACAACAGGATTAAGATTCAGCATAGAACATCTTTCATTGTATGACAAAGCTTGGACTTGTTCATCAGTCATATTTTGTCCTTTTGTCCTTGCAATAATTTGAAATAGTTCAGGCCATCTAAGATCAGCGCATGATAATGTCATGAACCATGTTGGAATTCCCAGTTGGCGAACCATACCTACAACTTCATACATAAATCTTTGCCAGTATGGTGGAGAGCCTGGAATTTGCCTCAGAAACAAATATGCTTGATCTTTTGAAATAAGATTTTGTAAGTTTTGTACATTTGATCTCAATTCCGAGGCTTTCATAGACTGCCCATGGACCGATGTTAATACTGTCAGATACTTTCTTTTGCTCCATTTCAAATTGTGCATAAAACAGGTACTCTGGATTTGTTGCAAATCGCCCACTATAATGTAATAGCCGTGCATTAAAATATTTCACTGGTGTCAATTTAATTTCCCATTGAGCTTGATAACCAAATCTTCCTTTTGGAAATAATATAGGAAATGCTAGTTCTTCACACTGCTTGTCAATCATTAATGACACAGGATGCTTATTTTCTCCAGGTGCAACATTATAAACTTCATTTCCTAATGAAACATTGCTTTCATCTTGCTCCTCCAAAATTACAGGGTAATCCGGAATTACAGACTGTAAACAGGTTTCATTAGTTGGCGCTCTATGTTCATTCAGTGGGACATCATTTTCCTCTGAGTTGTCATTTATTACATCAATATCATCAGATATTCTATCAGCAGTGGAACTTTCTTCTTCGGGTGAACTTGAAGTCATATCTTCTGATGCACTTTGGTCAGCCAGACTTGTTAAGTTGCTGTCAATATTTTGAATGTCAATTGCTATGTTTGTATACAATGGATTATTCAGTTTGAGCCAAGTAAGGGCAGCATAAATTATCTGTGGACGCACAGCTTGAAAATAGACATGGCCTCTAAATTCCAGCTTTCTCTTAAGTTTCAACATTATAATACCTGACCTTTCAGGAGGACGGGGTAAAATTCTACAAGTCTGTTCACAGTCAACAGGCACATTGCAGATTGCACCTTTAATCTTTCTTTGTTGTCCTTTAGGCATTACCACTATTTTTTCAAAAATGATACGCTGTGCTATAAGTATCTGTTCAAGTTTCTCTAACAGAGCCAATTCTGGAGGGACTTCATCCAAATACAGGTTGTTTTTAACAGCTTGGCATGGAACTTTCCCTTTTAAAATCTTTGAGTGGCAGGTATTACAAATATATTCCTTTTCATCAAATGACTTTTGACCGGTAAAAAAATCTTGCATAGTGTACTTTGTTCTCTTCAGTTCTACAACTGACTTTCTGTAAAGTATTCGATTACATACAGAGCATATAAAGTAAGGACCATCTTTTATTTTGTTTTTAAATTCTGCAAGATGGTACTCTAAATTATGTATTATACTTTTAGATCTTCTCTTTTTACTTGCTTCTCTTTTTTTTGCACATAAAATGTCCTTTTTCTCTTGATCCATGCTGTGATATTTACTTTTCTTACATTCAAGCCAATATCTTTTAGCTGATGGTTCTGTGTTATTATATCTTCGTGTCATATTGTGAATAAGTGCCCTTTTTTGTTAGACTCCATAAGTCTGTACTTTTTTGCATTTTTGGATAGAAAGTCTTGGTTTTTTTTAGGTTCCATTGATTTGTATTTTTCAACCCTTTTAGACAAAAGGTCCTTTTTTTGTTTAGGTTCCATTGATTTGTATTTTTCAACATTTTTAGACAAAGGGTCCTTCTTTTGTTTAGGTTCCATTGATTTGTATTTTTCAACATTTTTAGACAAAAAGTCTTTCTTTTGTTTAAGTTCCATTGATTTGTATTTTTCAGCATATTTAAACAAAAGGTCCTTCTTTTGTTTAGGTTCCATTGATTTGTATTTTTCAACATTTTTAGACAAAAGGTCTTCTTTTGTTTAGGTTCCATTGATTTGTATTTTTCAGCATATTTAAACAAAAGGTCCTTCTTTTGTTTAGGTTCCATTGATTTGTATTTTTCAACATTTTTAGACAAAAGGTCCTTCTTTTGTTTAGGTTCCAGTGATTTGTATTTTTCAGCATATTTAGACAAAAGGTCCTTCTTTTGTTTAGGTTCCATTAATTTGTATTTTTCAACATTTTTAGACAAAATGTCCTTCTTTTGTTTAGATTCCATTGACTTGTATTTTTCAGCATTTTTAGCAAGAAGGTCCTGTTTTTGTTCATGATTCATTGATCTATATTTCCCAGCCATATTATTTACAATGCATCTTTTTTTAGCAGGTTCCATCATTGTATATTTTTCTCTTTCTTGTTCTCTTTTTCGTTTTAGAGTATCCTCTCTTTTTCTGGAAGAAATCTGTTTCCTTGTTATTTTGTGCTTTTCACTTTTCGTCAAACAACATGAGCATGAAAGAAACTGTATTCGATAGTGCACTTCATCACATACAAACTTGTCAAGAATGATAGAATAGATTATGTTAATGAGCAACTCTACATCATCTACTTTCTGAAATAAATGTGGTGATTCACTTTGATCAAATGCTAATACAACAAATTTTGTTCTCCTTTTTGCTTGCTGTTGAAAAATACAACTTAGGCAGTACGTTGAAATCCATAACAGAAAGCCAGTATTATTCCTATTGTTTTGTGTAATAAGTTCATGAAGATTCTGCTTGCTTAAACTTTTGTCCTTAGACAGAACTCCTTGTCTTTTAGCAGTAAAGACAACATTAACATCAGTGCCTGCACATATCTCTAGTTTATTTGGTAAATCACTTATCACAAGGTGTTTGTCAACACTCATTTTCCTGTAAAATGTGTTACCTTTTTCAATTACAGCACTTAATGTATCAGAATTCCAATAGCTGCAAGATTTAATTACAGAGAAACAAATGCTATAGAAAGAAATTGCACAGCACTGCTTACATTTGCAAATAATTGCTTTACTTCTTTGCTGAACAGTTGTAGGTTCTTCACATCTGTGCCTGTTGTGTCTGTCTTCTGTTAGACAAATGTTTACTCCTTTAATTTCAAATGTAATGGCAGGCAAGTGTACATATAAAGTCTGGAAATATTCCAATAAATTGCCAACTGAACGAAGTTCAATTAATACACATTTTCCTTCAGGATGTTCCATGCCAAAACTATCTCTACTATGAGAATCAAATACTTTGAACCTGCCACCTGACAAACAAAATACAGCTACAGTACTACAGCCTATTGTCAGAATAAAGCAGCTGAAATCCTGTCTGAGCAATAAATTAAAAGCCCCAGTCAGTGTTGTACAGTAAGCAAAAGCCTTCGATGGGAAAGCAAGTTCCAAACAAATTACCCACGTAACTTTCACTGTATTGCAGCTCATACTGAGTTTCATATATTGTGACCATTCCAGGTAGATCTGTCAGCAGCAAAAAATAGTCCTTAGATAATTGCAAAAGAGTGGAATACAGATTGTTCCCAGCATTCATAATTTCGCTCAAATCCTCTGATAAAGAAATAAAATTCGTGTGGTTAAATATGACAGCTGCTAGAGACATAGCTACACATTGTCGTCCAGCATTATCTCCAAATATTGCAGCATTACCTTGACTGTACGGTGCAATGATCGTTTTGTTTGGATCGACAACTGAAGGACCGGGATTTTTTTCTATATCCCTTGACAGAGAAAACGCGTAGTAATTGATTTTGTGATTTCTACCTCTGAACACAGCTGGTCTCGAAATGCTTGTCCTTGAAGTCATTCTAAAATACAAACGTACCTTAGCACCTCGTTTACTTTTGACAAACTTCTTTTTGAACTTATAGCTTTCTCGCAGCGATGGTTTATTGATCCTAATTTTCTCTTTGCATTTCTGTGGCTTTCTATTGTTTCCATGTTGTTTACGCGCACGTTCACGGAATGCATTAGCATTGTGAAGTACGTAAGCTCTGGTATAATCATGAACTTTTGACGACTTTGGGACATTCTTTGAAATGTATTCTCGTAATAGTCGCCTGCTTTTCCTGTCCTTGTTCAGAACGCGCGAAAGTTCATTCAAAGGCACTCGGCTTGGCTCACGACTTCGTCTTGGACGAGTTCGATTTTCTTTCACATAAACATTACTGGGAATACAATAGAACTGCTCAAAGCGAGATCTACCAACGACCACTTCTTCTTCAATCATGTTCCAATTTTCAAATAATAACGCCACGTTATCTGCTGCCTGTTTGATCTTCATGGCACTGAGCCAAAATGTCGCAACAACAACACAAATGCACAACAGAGTGAAACGTTGATTCCAAAGAAAAGTCAGATTTTCTGACTCTTTACTTGTATCAGCAAGAATAATACAAAGTAAAAGAATACAAAGTACCTTTAAGTTCACCTTCATACTAAACAGTTCCATATACACTATCAAGCGATGGCCAAGAATCCAAGTTGCTTCGCCGTTAATATCATTCGGGTTCTGATCTTTGCATTTGGAACCCCTTCGTTCAGCTTGTTCCTTCAAGTTCTGGACGTCAGGATCTTCGTACATTTCTGTACAGTTGTGCATAGCTATGCAGTTCATTGATAAGAACATTAATATGTTCTTTGATATGTTCACTGATATATTCATTGCTTCATTTGCGGCTTTTTTCAAAGCTTTCGAGGCTGAACGGACCGACCCAAGCCAAAACCGCTCAATGAAATTTAGTGTGGGTCTACCGCAGCCGGCGTATGCGTTTGTAAGTAGGATGAGCGGTCCATAAAAGAATCCACAGAGCCAACCAAGGCAAGCAACGCACAATTCCATCGCCCAAATATCTCCTTCAAAATGGCGAAACTGCTCGCCCGGTAAGTCATGTGATGACAAAACGTCATCATAAATCACGTGAAAATATGAACCAATCACCGTGTGCTGATTCGCAACCCAGAAAAAAAATAAAAATAAAAATACGACGATGAAGACACGCCTTCCAATCCTAAGCTCGTCGGCTTCGCCACGAGCAATAAGATAATTCACATGATGTACACAATACAATGCACTTTCATAGCTAACCTGTACTATTCATCCACAATTAACATAAACCTTGGATGCTGGATGCAGGATGCTGCAAAGGAACTGGCGCACTGTAAATAAATACTTGTCGTCCTGGTAATAGAGGCCAATTCTTTCCTCAAACCACTGCTATAAATGTTTTTGGTTATCCCCGAGCGTAATATCAAGTGTACATGGCATAAAAACAAATGCACATCATCATATGGACAGCTAAAGAAACTTCATTGCGTAGATCATAAATCACTGTAAATTAATTAGGCACTGATGTTGTAGTAAAAATTGGCAAATATTCTAAAAAACACAAACTACAGCTTTTGCAATGGTAAATCAAAGTACTCACATGTTCTCCCAACTTCCCAAGTGTTTAGATGAGGCTAATGTATTACATGGGAATGTGTTATATGTATATATTTTTATTATAAAATATTTAGTCAATAAAATACTCGAAAAATTATATATTGTGTAATATACTGTACTCTCATCTAACCTTGTTTTTAGCCGATCAGAACACACATAGTATCATTTTATGTGAATAAAGTACACATCAGCGTGTAATATTACTCTCATCTAACATGGTTTTTAGCCAATCATATGAGTGAAGTTTCATAGATGTTTTATAATCTTTTTTTAAAGATTTTGACATACAGCCATATTTTTCCTTCCAGGACAACGTGCAGTCTGACAGCACCACAGCCAGTGCAAGTGATGCACAAACCCGCAATATCAAAGTTCCACTTGGAGGAGACCTTCTGGGAAGAGAGCGTGTAACAGGTGCTAAGAGACTAAGAATGGGATGTGATCAACCTTCTGATAGATTTGAGAACATTGTAGAAACTCCAGCCCTTTGGCATGCAAAGCAAGCATTCCTAAAGGTAAAATTTTGTAAGCTATCAACATATGGCATTAATTTTACAATATATTGTTATTCTACCAACTATGTACTTTAAATAAGAATCACTTTTCATCTAAACAATCATTTAGGTATCATAACACATAAATTAATAATTTTGTTGCAGAAAGTCAATTCCTGCTTAAAAGTTTCCAGTTGCAACAATTTTATTCAGTTGCCACATACCAGATGAAAGTTAATGTAAATTTTTATAAATTATAAATGGATCATAATTGTTGTAAATTACAGTCTTGCAGGTGATATGGGAGAAACTCTACAAGGCAACACCTGTTTGTGGCAGAGAAGAAGGAACCCTGTACCACCTGAGACAAAGTTTCAGACTCGTCAATGTGCCTCAGGATGTCAGAAACATATGTGCCAGTTGTGAGTCCTTGATGCTCTCTGCTACAAAAGCATACCTATGCTCAGCTTTCATAACATGGACAGAAATATCGAACACAAGTGACACTCCATCTTGGGTTACAAGTAATCTTCAGAAGAATGCCACAGTTTTAGAGCAGTGGGAGTTGCTCCGCATTTTTCTTGGGAAGTTTGTTGATGAATTTGTGCTGACAGAATTTGACATTGAGAAGAAATGGAGAGAAGCACAAGAAGAGCAAAGACATGAGAAGGAAAATGAAGGAAGCAGAAGCCAAGCAACACCTGCTCAAGAAAATGCAAACAATCCATTATCCAGGTCTGAAAAATTAACTGTACAAACACCAACAGTTTCAGACCAGCCAATATTCTCTCCCACTCTATGCAAGTCTCCAATCCCACATCTCATTCCCCCATGAACTCACATCAATCAGTCCCACATTTGCACCTCATTCTCCAAGATGTCAATCCTACTCTGCTTTAACCCCTTGAATGCCAAGGGTGTACATGATTATGTATCATTCAACAACCAAGGACATATCATTTTATATTTTAAACTGCAGGTCAGATTGTCATACTGGTACAGCAGCAATCTAACCAGTACCAGGTACTTGCAGTTGGAAAGGTCGTACTGGATACTGCATCCTGTTCTCAAGTACCACCCCAGCATGTGCCTGTACAGGTGTTGCATACAGAGGCCTGTGCTTCTGGCACACTACTTCCTGGAACAGTTGTCAATTGGCCAAGAAACTTTGTGGCAATTTATGCACAACAAAATACAGATCACTCTGCCAGTGGAAACTCAGCAGAAGACAGCAAAGGACCAGGGCTACAAAGCAGCATTTCCGGCATTCCATTGAGTAGTGAAGGAGATCGACTGCTTCATTATGGCCTAAATGTGATTCAGTTTGGAATCATGCTGATGCAACTTAATGACACTGAAGCAGGAGATGGAGAGCGCAGCCTTATTAACTGGAAGATGCTAATGCTCTAGTTCAGATGCAAATCCAAAAGCAAGAAGTATGCCTATGAGGCAATGCGATTCATCACATGTACCAAGGCCCTATATACTCCAAAGATAGAACATCGCATCATACATGGGAAATTTGTGAACCCAAAGGGAGAAGCAGGTAAAAACCACCCAAATGACCTTAAAATGGAGCATCTGGTCCGCACCAACAAGGTGGTTCTTAAGGGACTTTGTGGGAACAAAACCCTGAAAGCTGTCGAAAGATGCTCCAAGGCTGCAGATGGATTGAAGGAAGTCTGCACTCAGTTTGACAATGAGTGCAAGATTCCACCACAATCAACCAGCCACACACATGCTTGCACGACAGATTTTGTGAAGGACATGCTTGCCACAGTTCATCAAAACAAGCCCTTTCAGCATCAGCCAGGCAGAGTGCTTCACTCTTCCCGGCATCACCAAGTCTCCCTTGGATAACTCGAATGTGCCCCTTCTGCATTCTTGGCTAACGCATCACAAGCGAAAGCTGTTTGCAGACATGAACTACTCTCAAGAGGAGGGGAATGAAGACAATGAAGCAGACGAAGATGAGGACATAGATCCACAAGGAGATTCAGAAGACGAGGATTTGGAGCTACTAGAAATACGATAATCGCAGATACCCCCTCACTCTGTCATTGATGGGACTTTTACTTTGGTATCTCCCAACAAGAGTAGCCTTTGTTTTACCGAAATGTTGACTCAATCTTGTCTTCGAACTCAAGTGCTACACGCAAAGGAAGGAGAAAAAGAATGGTGTGTTATACTTTTGCGTTGTAAAAAGAATTGATTGCGTGACGAAGTACGTATTTCCCACGGTCGGCACGTCAAATTAATTCATACAGTCTGCCAAGCACGTTCTCAAAATTTAATACTCAAAGTTTGAAGTTGGTCAGCCGTCGTAGTACAGGAAAAAAGTCACACTAATTTTCCAATTTTGAATTCATAGTCAGTACAATTAAATAGGCTTCCTGTGCGATTTTTTTTTTACTCTGGCATGCATATTTAATGAACTCGAATTGTTCTGTTTGTGAACAAAACAGCATGATAGCTCCCAGAATCAAAGCTAAACATGAGCGGTTTACTTCAAATTATAATCACGTGGCTATGATTAGGTATGCACACAAATTGGTTTCTGATATTTTCCATGTCGAAAGACAAAATTATTCATTGCCAGAAGTGAATTCTGAGGTAAAGTTCACATTCGAGTTGGTACCATCAGACATGAAATGGGCCTCTACATTTAGTGGTGAACTAGCCAACTCAGCGTTTTACTTTTCACCATTTGGTAATGTAAATGCTGAAAACAAGAGCATAGTGAATGGTTCCCTTGGGACAGATGACCACTGCACTTGGAAACCAAGGTCATATGAAAGTAGGCTAAAAGTAGCTTCTAAGGTGAAAGAAAAGAAGGAAGAACTTTATAAATCAAAGTATGCTAAATCAACCAAAAGGACCAAATTGTTGGGTTTCATAAAAGAACAAAATTCCAAACAGGAAAATGAACCAAGACTGGGCCAACTGGTTGACAAAAGTTTTTCTGAGCCATTGCATAATGCAAATAATGCGTGGGGGCAGTTACATTCGGCTATGTTGCAACATGCAATTGCAAAGAGCAACATCCCAACTTCATGTACCAATCCTGCTGGCTTACCAGAATGTCCATTTACACTGTATCTGTCAGCTCTCAAGAACATGGGTGCATCTAGGTTGTATAAGAAAGTACAGCACTGGTTTGCTCAGGGAAGGAAATGGGCCCTATCCTATCGCTTCACTGGGAAAGAAACGAAGAAATGCTGCCACAAATTCAGGTCTGTAGTAAAGGCTATTAGCTGTGATGAGGACAGTCCTGTCAACCAGCTACAAGTTTGTGTTTTTACATTTGTTGGGTTGAAACTGAGAGATGCCATTAGTAGATTCAGTCGTGTAAGAATACCTGAAACTGTCTTAGAGGAACTGAAAGTATCCTGTAAGAAGTATTTCAATGCATGTTCCCTGTTTCTGGGTAATGTCACACCGACTGTATGGACAATTGGCTATGCAGTACCCTACCACACTGAATTAATTTTCAGAAGGCTTCACCTGGGGTTAGGGATTAACACAATGCAAGGGAGGGAGGATAAGCATATACGTATTTCGCAGTATGCAAAACATGCTACCCTGACCACAAGATGGGAGCTGGTCATGCGCCATGACTACATTACAACAGTGTGGTTGAGAAAACATGACCCTTCCAAACATTCCTACCAGAAGTGTGCTGATGTGTATGTCCCCAAGGAAGTACATGTAGAAGAGCCTAGCGTTTGTTATTGTGGCTTAGGCAAGGACGTTCAGACTGCAAAGTGTATATTTGCTCGTCACAGCTGTATCATAGAGTTAAAGTTAGTGCTGAGACTGGGAAACTTGATGCTCATATCTGCAGTCTGCTTAGTGCACTATCCTAACAGTGATCAGAAACGATCAGGAATCATTCATAGGGATGGTATAGAGAAGTTGATCAGTTTTTCACAGTTAGTGTACATATGTCATTTGCTTGTGCAGAGAAATAGTTTGTAAACATGAACATTGATATTTATTTTTAGAATATTCTTATTTAGCAGAACAGTTGTAACAACATTGTGGCCAATAAAGTTTGATTTGCTTGAAATATCAGTTCAACTCATATGTCAACCACACACACACACACTGACACACACATACATTTCTAACCTTGTAGCAACAACATGGACCAGAAAACAGTGTGAAATTATTAATTTGTCAGAACGTAGTAATTTTGGCAAAATAATTTTGAAAGTGGTAAATTGCAAGCTGGTCTCTGTGTTGCTTTGTTTAGCATTTGCTGAGCAACCCTTTGCTAAACAAAACTTGAGATTATGTAATGTAAAATTTAAAATGCTTACCGGACGTCACTTTCTTTTCATGTTGGAATTTATCTCTGCAATATCAGATTATAGCATATCAAAATACTTCAGAGCTTTGCTCATACTTGACAGTGCAAAAACTTTGTATATTTCAACAGCATGAAAGATCCTCAATAAATTATTGCACATGCTATGCATACAGATGAAACTATATTGTTCAGATCCTTTTCATCCCCAGACAGAGTATGAGCAGTTTCACATGGCCTGTTCATAGTGTATGGTGAGGTATTCCCATTCTGTTATAATGGCCATATCTGGTTTCAAATCTCAAGAGCTCAAGTTTCTATGAATACCTAAATTCCATAGGATTATCTTTGTTGACAATGATCTTGCTGTATGACCTGTCCCTCTCCTCTTTTAGGAAGGTTCCATTGAAATCTAGCGTTTTCTTGTACTTGTTTGCAAAGTGATAAAAAAACGCAACACACTTCTTTTCCGAGTACATGTGGATTTCTTGAATATTCGGAATACACTTTACAACCACGCCACCACCTTCTGCACTCAAAATAGCTTGTTTGAAGCATTCAAACATTTCCATAGGAAAATTCCAGGAGAAACAAACAGTCCATGGACGCGAGCTGGAGGCTTTCCTCTTCATTCGCCTTAAAATTGTCTTGTGCCAAAATCCAATGGCGCAAGATACCATTCGTGAAGGCTGGGATAAATGGTATTTAAATGCTTCCTCAGCGGCCAAAGAATACTTTTTTACCACTGCCCTCGACATCTGCAAAACCTCAGAACCTATTTCAGTTGCCAAAGCTTTGCTGATCGAAAGCGACATGAAGAGAAGCGGGTAACACAGACAACTCCGCAAAGAGAACAGCACTTGAAAGCGAATCGAGACCTTCAGGAGAAAAAGCAGGCCGAAGAGAAGACTCCGCAAAGACAACAGCGCATAAATGCCGACCAAAAGCGACATGAAGAGAAGCGGGTAACACAGACAACTCCGTAAAGGGAACAGCGCTTGAAAGCAAATCGAGAGCTTCAGACATCGTTTTGTGTTAAACTCAGATACTTATTTAGAAAGGACAAGCAACAAAGGTTAGTCAGTGGGAATCGAACAATCACCGTGACAAATATATTCTATCCCGTATAACTTATAACTCAATCACTTCAAGAACGTATTAAAATCTGTATGCTGATCATTTTCCCTCGAAGTATTGTTTTACTACGCTTCTGTCGCCAGTTTCGGCTACCATATTCGCTCAGAGCAATCGGTACTTGGAGTCTTGAATGATTTAGTCAAATGTCTTATTTTTCTGTAATCTGACACGTGGTGATTGCAGTGAGAATCGTTCACAAGCCCTTAGAAGTATTACTGGGTCTGAAGCCCGTGTATAATTTGAAGTAAACTGTTCAAGTTTTGCTTTGATTCTGGGAGAAATCTTGCTGTTTTGAATGGGTTCACATACAAAACAATTCGAGCCTATTAAATATGCATGCCTGAGTCTGGTGCATGCAGTCCAGAGTAAAAACAAATCGCACAGGAAGCCTATTTAATTGTACTGCCTATGAATTCAAAATTGGAAAATCAGTGTTCCTTTTTTCCCGTACTATGACAGCCGACCAACTTCAAACTTTGAGTATTAAATTTTGAGAACATGCTTGGCAGACTGTATGAATTAATTTGACGTGTCGACCGTGGGAGATACGTACTTCGTCACGCAATCAATTCTTTTTTCAATGCAAAACTATAACACACACCATTCTTTTTCTCCTTCCTTTGCGTTTGTGTTTAAACCACCAAAATACCTGATTATTTTTTTTTTCTATTTTATCTATTTTATTTTTTTAAATATCATTATTTTTTTCTAATTTTACTAATTACTGAATAAATTTTAAATTTTATTTATAACATCTCACCTATTTTTAAATTATCATAATGTTTAAGCAATATAACACGAGTTTCCATGTCTATGTACTCTTATATAAACACGCGGGATGTTGGGAGAACACGAGAAAAAGTTCAAAATCACGAGCCGCTTCGGCGAGTGATTTTGAACTTTTTCGAGTGTTCTCACAACATCCCAAGTGTTTATATAAGAGTACATAGACATGGAAACGAGTGTCATATTGCTTTTATAAAATAACGAAGCTTTTATTACCTGAAAGAACTTTATATTGAAAATGATCAAGTTCAAGATTCTCCCGAAAACCGTCAAAACGCACGCTCGTCCAATCGGAAAGTTTGTTTCACGGCACTTCGCTCAAGTCAGTCCATGAATGAAAACGGAACACCACTCCCGTTCACTTGAAAAACTTGACAGACTGCTAAATGAAGATGAATTTCGCAAGAAATGTGTCGGATATTAGTACCACTGTTTGTCAAGAATTCAGAAGAACCGGCGAGAATGTTTTGAGCCGTCAGGTTTCAACTTTCAGGACAACGGTGTCACTCGACGTAAACATGTCTGCACAACAACACTATTCTGCTGAAGAAGGTAGTTTTTACATTTGTTTGCTTTACTTGAGCATTACTTGAACTCTGCCGGACGACAGTCAACTCCATTGGATTGACTCAACAGCTTTTGTGCCACCGAGCCGACAGCCGAGACAGATTCATTAGCGAAGACTGTTTGTGCCTTCATCACCATAAACCTACAATTATTCGTGTGAAACTCCGGTGATCTAAGCCATCTGTTACTAGCTACGAGCCACAGGAGACGAAGGTATAAAGGTTAGAAACTTTAGAGAATGTTCTTTGACTGTGTAATTGTTGGCTTTCTGTCTCACGGTTTCCGAATTAAATTTCATTCAATATTCAGACAAGTTTTCTTCACGCTGCTTCACTAATTGCACATGATTTGCACACGGCTTCACTATTTGCTCTAATAGCCCACTGCAGTTTCTGGAACACATGAATCTTTGAAGTAGGGGACGACAAGCAGTCTTTTTATTTCAGGATTCGTCATTTCCATGTCTTTGTACTTATTTATAAAATGGTTTTTTAACCAATCAGAGCGCGCGTAGTATCATAGTTATTTTATAAATACTTATACTACATATGGTACAGTTGCTTATAAATGGTAATCCCTCAAAGAATCAAGTGAACACTCGTTGAGAGAACTTGTTCACTACTATCGCCAAACGCTGACTGTAAATCATGCAAAATATGAGCTGCTGAAATAGACCAACACTAGACTCTGACTTAATTGCTCCCAGCTATCACCAAGTGCTACAATCCCCGACATAATTAGTTGGGACACTCTTGGAAGTGTGTATATTCAGCGGCAGGTGCAGTTACTCGGCCTCCTCCCTTCCGCATATATAAGATATACTTTAACTCATAACACATGAGATATAACAAATAATCAGAGGGGAAAATGCCATTGTTTGGTGCAGTACAAATGGGTTGAACTAAAAGAAACTACATGTTGAACTAAGTAAAAGCTAAGTAAAACTAGATGGTCAACCTGATATTGAGGAAGTGGAAGTGTTGGTAGCATTATAAAGGCGAGTAAGAGTCCTTACCGAACTCATAGCATGTAAACTATGGCAGAACAACAGCTTGTGAAAGTAGAGGTAGAAACGGCTTCGAGGGAAGATGAGCTACTACAACGCCGAGAAGTGAGGAGTGTCTACCTAATCACATACAGCCAAGCAAATTTTGATGCTGTCCCTACTTGCGAACATTTTGCCAATTTAATTCTCAAAGGGTTCCAGAAAACAGACGCAAATGCGAAGGTGAGCGTGATTCAGTTAGTGTGTGCAGAGAGCCACACCACAGTAGGGGCTTTCATTACCATATGGCTGTTAAGTTGAGTGCTCGCCGACGTTGGATAAGAGTTAGAAACTATTTTCATGAGAAGCATTCCGTAAAAGTGAACTTTAGTAGCCGACATAACAACTATTAACACCGTGCGGTAGTACACAACTAAGGAAGAACGAACTCGTCTTGGTCTAGGGTGGGGCTGTGGACGAGAGAACAACTGAGATGATGCGTGCCCACTTGAGAGTATTTCTATTCCATTCTCCGATTACCGAGAGTGACAAAGTATCTTTGCCTGAGGTGTTTTGCAGAATTAATTCAGTTTACCGTAGTCTTAAGCATGTATTTATGGTTCAGAACACACGAATCACCGCTCGATTCACACTCACGGTTCACCACTTTGGGCTGCTTCACTAGGAACACAGTTATACACTATTACTTTCTGTACTGATTGCTACAGCTTCCACAAGCACGAAGTTCACGCATAGAAAATTTTGATTTACTTTGTGTATTTTCTAAAATTGACAGTTGAAAATGGTGAATCATTGCTTGTGACGTCACAAGCTATAAAATGCAGCGATTTTTTTTTTTTTTTTTATTTTTCTGGGTTAGAGATCTGCATGCGATGATTGATTGATATTATCATGTGATTTGTGATGACGTTGTGATCAAGTGACTTGGCGGGCGAGCAGTTTCGCCATTTTGAAGACAGCAAGTTGCTTCCCTTAGTTGGCTCTGTGGATTATTTTATGGACCGCTCATCTTACTTACAAACGCATACGCCGGCTGCAGTAGACCCATACTAAATTTCATTGAGCGGTTTTGGCTTGGGTCGGTCCGTTCAGCCTCAAAAACCATATTGAAAGCCATGAAAGCAAATGCAATGAACTTATCAATGAACTGCATAACTATGCACAACTGTACAGAAATGTACGAAGAATCTGATATCCAGAACCTGGAGAACTTGAAGGAACAAGCTGAACGAAGGCGCTCGAGATACAAAGACGAGAACCTGTGTAAAGACGGCGATTCTTGACAAGCGCTTGATAGCGGATTATATGGAACTGTTTAGTATGAGGGTGAACTTGAAGGTACTTTGTATTCTTTTACTTTGTATTATTCTTGCTGATACAAGTAAAGCGTCAGAAAATCTGACTTTTGTTTGGAATCAAAATTTCACTCTGCGTGCATTTATGTTGTTGTTGCTACATTTTGGCTCGGTGCCATGAAGGTCAAACAATCAGTGGAACAGATGGCGTTATTATTTGAAAATTGGGAAATGGCTGAGGAGAAAGTGACCGTTGGTAGATCTTGCTTCGCTCAGTTTTATTGTATACCCACAAATGTTTATGTGAAAGAAAACCGAAGTCCTCCAAGACGAAGTCGTGAGCCAAGCCACGTACCATTGAATTACCTTTCACGCATTTTGAACAAGAGTAGAAAAGCAGGCGACTAATACAAGAATACATTTCAAAGAATGTCCCAAAGTCGTCAAAAGTTCATGATTATACCCGAGCTTACGTACTTCACAATGCTAATGCGTTCCGTGAACGTGCATGTAAACAACATGGAAACAATAAAAAGCCACAGATGGAAATGGAAAGAGAAAATTAGGATCACTAAACCATCGCTGCGAGAAAGCTAGAAGCTCAAAAAGAAGATTGCCAAAAGTAACCGAGGTGCTAAGATACGTTTGTATTTTAAAATGTGTTAAAACACAGGCATTGCAAGATCAGACGTATTCAGAGATCAAAATCACAGAACCAAGTACAATGTGTTTTCTCTGTCAAGGGATATAGAAAAAAATTCCGGTCCTTCAGTTGTTGATCCAAACAAAACGATCATCGGTTGGCTTTCTGGATGCACGGAAGCCATACTTTAAGAGCGATTTTGGCTTGCATTGTTTTTAAGCGTCGGAAGACTTGAAAATAGCCGTACACAAATGCTTGATGTGTTACCAGCGGGACCCCCGTAAAGTACGAAGGGTTGTGTTTTGCAAATGCTCGATTATAGATACCGCTTCAACCAATGTATCTGTGTTCTGAGCAATATTTGTGTGAAAGAACATCGAATAAGTAGTAGAAGACGTGTCGAAACTTGATAGAACTTGAACTTTTCCCTGCGGGCAGAGCGTCTCCCTTTGTCGGAAACTCTGCGGCTTTGTGTAACGCGCGGCGTATACGGCGGCGTATACGAACAGTCGGCGTTTAACTTCGTTTTGCGTGCAGTAAAGGTTCTTTGTTTATTGTCTGAGGATATTGAATTACTAATAGGATTGAGGCAAATATCACGCGAGATTAAGATACAAGATCTGTCAATGAAATGTCACGAGCATAATATCATAGAACGGGGAATCACGAATCATCAGCTACTTAGCTTTCACTCACGCCGCTTTAACAAAAGCAGGAAAGACCGGCAGGCGATTACATCGAGAATATTTGTCACTGAATACCTCGAAGTCTTCAAGGTTGATATCCGACTATCCGAGCCGTAATTGTTCGCTCCACAAGCCCGTGATGCACGCCTTTGTTGTCACGGTATTCAAACGTCTGCAGCTTCCGATAGAGATTAATTTCGTATCGACCCAGAATTTTGCGTTAAAGCTTAATGCATAGCAGTCTTGAACATATTAGTGATCAGACTTGTACATGTAGGATGCGTAACGCCTGAGATGGCTTTTTCATACGAAGTAATTTCATCATGGGAAGTGTCATGTTTTAGGCCCCGTCCACACCTACGCCGGATAAATTTGAAAACGCAACTCTATTCTTACGGTTAGGAAAACGCTCTTCAAAGTGGATAAATTTGAAAACGCCGGCTTTGCGTTTTGGTGTGGACGAAAAACATTTTGAAAACGGAACTTTTCGAAAACCCTGACTCACGTGGTCACGTCAAGTGGTTTCAAAGATTGTCAGGGACGTTTGTAGAGCAATAACAATACATTTGGGCCCGGAAACATTTTATCCGTTTTCCAGTGTGGACGGAAAACATTTCTTGCGTTTTCAGAGTGAAAGTTGCGTTTTCAAATTTATCCGGCGTAGTGTGGACGGGGCCTTAATGTGCTACAGCTACTTGAACATGATGCACACGCTGGGAAGATGAGATAAGGCTATTACGCTGTCTTACAGCTACTTAAGATGTCGGGTATTCCCCAGTCAATCCCATTACAAAATGACAACACAGTTCCTCCACAAAACATGTCAGCTTGAAAATTCACTCAACAAGGTTGCCAGGTTGTATAGAAAGCGTCACACAAGTACTGTCACGTGCATCGGAAAGCAATGAAAACTGGGTTGTTGCAAACGAAGAATATTCCTACGGGGCCTTCGATAATTGTTTTCTCTCAATTATTATAATACACTTTTTCGTGAATATCTGTTTGACCGAAATTAGAAGAAAAGAGGGCAAGAAAAATAAAGGGAGCTCTTGGATCCGTCATTTGCAAAAACTGACTCGGCTATAATATCTTTTGCATATAAACGCACGACAAAAGTTCCTCTCCCGGGACCCCGCGTGTCTCTATTCATTGTACTAATGACGTCACAAGCGCACTGGCCACGGGCCTGTCTTGTTATAACTTAAAAAGAAATTTATTATTTTTCTTTTATAAGCTGTTAAATGGTGAACCGAGGCAAACATAGTGTTTGTCTATTTCAAAATCGCACTTTTTTTCTAGATTACGTAAAGTAGGAATTTGTTCACCTGAAGGCACAGTCGAGTCATTTTCTTTCTCAATGTGATTCGTATCTTGATAAACGCAAGTATGAACCGTGCTGTGAATCATTGGTGAATTGTGAACAGTTGCTCCAAGGAAAATGTGACTGAGCCCATTGTTACCGCAATAATTCACATGTTGTCACTGAACTATACACAGTCATGCTGAACTTTTACGAGGTTTACGGTCAGCGAGAAGCTTTGACTTGTCTCTTTATTACTTATAATGTAACTAACAAAAAGTACAACAGTCATGTACAAATATTACACGGGAGTCCGGGTAATGCTATCAGCTGACCCATTGAACACCATTATGGCACGTTTTTGTACCTCTTAACTGCCAAAATATTTTCTTTATGTTGATTATCGGTGTACACAGTTTATGAACACAAGTTGCCAGAGAACAGGGGTAAATTAAGAGTCTTTTAAGGGTAAAAAACCAGGCCCAACTGACGTTATTTTACCGCTCTAAGCTGTTACGTCATGTCACATTTCACAGCACTTGTAATTACCCGTCTATCATCACCGCATGTAAATTCCTCATGCAGACGATCCCCGACATAATTAGTTGGGACACTCTCGAAAGTGTGCATATTCAGCGGCAGGTGCAGTTACTCGGCCTCCTCCCTCCCGCAATGTTGGTTCTAGGCGCTCTGATGCACAAACCAACATTGGGGGGGGGGGGGGGGGTGGGAAAGTGCAGTGTCCCAACAATTATGTCGAAGATTGTAGCTGTACCAGTAATAAATACGAATCATTGAAAAACGAAAGTGCAAACAATGCTGAAACAATAGTAAAAGTCAATTTGGCACATAAACTAGATGAAGGTTGTAGCACGGACTCACACTTCCAACAATGCAAGTCGTCCAAAAAAATTTTCCAAACCCAACCTTGCCAGCAGCTTTTATTTTGCCCTCAACTTCCCACCTTTATATGCTAACGTGTATAAACCACTAAAATATCTGATTTTCTATTTTTCTATTATTCAATAGTTTCTACTAATAAAACTCATTACTAAAAAACTTTTATAGCATATTTATAATTTCAAACCCATTTTTTAATTATTATATTCTATACTTTGTTTAACTTATCAACGTGCAACTTTTGCCGTTACTTTTTTATTCCCTTTAATTATTATTACTATTTTCTACTAATAAAACTAATTACTTGATAAATATTACCTTGTCTTTATCCCCGAACGAAGTGAGGGAAATAATCATGACGCTAATGCATTAATTTGAAGACTCCACACTCTAAAACCTAGAATCTTACTTTAAGTTTAGAGTTCTTAAATCATGAACACTGAAATTTTAATTTGAGGTAGCATTTTCTTACTTTTAGTTCACCTTTCTTAAGATGAGTTCTAGAATTCTTATATCAAGGGAAAATTTAAAACAAGATCTAATTCACTTAATTTGAGAATATTACATTTCTTAACATAAGAATATGAAAATCTTAAAACAAGAGGGTGAAATGTTTAATGACTGCATATTACTTACAAAATGTCACTTTTGGGTCGCTTTAGCCTTGAATTATGCCAATGCAATTGTAAATATTTTAGTATGTTTGCATGTTATAGAAGCAATACTTTTCTTGCAGTTGAGTAGTGGTAAACATTTTATTCCATTAACAAAATAAACAAAATAGCAAAAGCCAATCATGTTAACAAAACACCTTCAATTCCCCAACTTTTCAAGAGGAAGGAGATATTACACGATGAAGTTGTACAAGTAAATGACAAAGAATTCAACTCAACAATAGATGTTTTTAATGTATCCACAAAAACACAACTGCAACAATACAATGCAACTGATATATTTCACATGTTGAAAAAATTCCCAGGAACTAACAACATGTCAAAAAGAGATGTTTTATGCATTACACAAACATTGCTGTCATAATGTTAATGTGCCGCGTGGTGTAAGAACTCTAAATTGCACATCATAACAAGAAAAAGGTGGCAACACATGAAACATCACTATAATATTATTCTGGTATAAACAGAATAAACTCCAAACTTGAAAAAGCTACACAATATTAACTTATTAAAGGCCATGTAAACCACCTAAAACGTCTGTCTTCTGTTAACATTGACATAAAGTTTATGTCTTAAATGGCCCCAAAACATAATTTTAGAGTTGAAATAAGCGCGCAATAGATCTCAAAAATTGAATCGAAAAGCCAAAAAAACGAACTTCCGGTAAAAGCGACATTTTCGATGCATGACGTCACAAGTTGAACCCACGGAAAACCGAAAGTAGCCAAGCAAAGTACTTCTCTGTGTGAACTCGCTGTGTCAGTTCGTTTTTCTTTCAAACATCGATATGGTTAAACGTTGTGTCGTACAGTTTTGTGGGAATTCGAACAAGACGGGACATTCTATCCATCACTTTCCCAAAGATTCAAATCTGCGAAGGCAATGGATAAAATTCGTGCAAATCAAGCGCGCCGACTTCACACACGCATCGAACTATTCAGTCATATGCAGCGACCACTTCACTCCAGAAAGCTACGCCAAATCGTACATGAAAGAGATGGGGATAAAGCAAAGGCAAAGCCTTCTTCCTGGAGCTGTACCCACCATTCAATCTCAGCCTAAAACAGCCGATGCTGGGTCTTGCAATCTAAAGAGAAGCGGGGAACTCGCAGCAGTCACTCCATGTGGTGCGATAAAGCGAAGTCGAGCTGCCGCGAAACTTGAGGCGAACAGGGTAAGGATCTAGAATTTTTTCATCTTCACGATGTCTCTCTTAGATTTATACTGTTCTGAATAATGTTTCAGTTGTTGCGTGAACACGAAAAAGCTGCGGAGCCGACTGAGCCGGATATTGGTATTCCCGTGACTGCCGAGTCAACAACAACAGCCTCTTTGCCCGATGACAGGGTTTCAGAAATGGCCACTCAGTGCAGTGTTAGACCCAAGGCTAGAAGTATTGGTGAGTTTTGTTGGAAGTAACTTATTTTAAGTTCTTTTTAAAGTGCGGTTTTTTCTATTTACACTCTACACTAACATTCCACGTCTTTCAGGTACCCAGGTCAATTTTAGGACAAAAGATGCATCCACTCAGACCACGTTTATTACATTACATTCAACACCTACGTGCAGCCCTGTGAAGAGTGCTGCCGAGTCTTGCGATGAGCCAATGGATAGTGGAAGCGATTATGCCCCATCTGATGTTTCTTTTTTGAGTGATGACGATGCAGCAACAGAAGATAAGTACGTACTGTAAAATGTGTGCATCTTTTATGAGCACTTCTTGAAACCTTTCTTCTCCTGTTCTTTTTTATAGGCCAACTGAACATCTATGCCTGCAAGACGAGGAAGTTTATTGTGTTCTATTCATCCTTAATCCAACTTTTCCAGTTTTGCTCGCACTGTACCGAACCTACCATAGCTTTCATCTTAATGGTTGTTGGTACCTTGATACAGATTACACAGAAATGTAAATCCTGCAGCTATGTCAGGATATGGAACAGCCAACCCTACATAAATAAAATGCCTGCAGGGAATCTCCTTCTTTCTGCTGCCATGCTCTTCTCTGGGTCCATGATATCCAAGACTTTGAAAATGTTGCAGATCCTCAAAGTTAGGTGCTTCAGCCGAATGACTTACCACAAACACCAAAGCAGATACCTGATACCCACAGTTGTCAAGGTTTGGAAGGAGGAACAGGACAAAGTCATAGAGAGCTTGGCAGAATATGATGGTCTTGTTCTATCAGGGGATGGCCGCTCAGACAGTACGGGACATTGTGCCAAGTATGGGTCATTTACAGTTCTGGAAGGTCAAATCAACAAGGTCCTGGATACTCAACTTGTCCAAGTATGTAAATGGCTTTTAATACTTTGCCTAGCCTAGCTAGTAATAACAATATTACAGCAGTCTACTTTCTAGGTATGTTTTGGTTTCCTCTGGTTCTACTTTAATTTACCAATACGTTACTCCATTTGTACTCACTCCCTATTGATGTCTTCCACTAATAAGTTTGTGAGTGCTTGATCATTATAGAGCAATGAAGTTCCAAACAGCACATGGTGTGAACATGAGGGCTTGTTAAGGATGCTTCAATTTCTTGAAGAAAAGGGACTGCGCCTGGACAGTTTAATAACCGACAGAAACAGGCAAAATGCTGCTTACATCAGGACACATCTGAAACCAAATGGTGTTAATCACTACTATGATATCTGGCATGTAGCGAAAGGTAAAAAAATAATATAGACACACACGAAATCATAATCTGAATGTAAAACAAAGCAAACAAATAGATTGTGCCTTCTAAATTTTCTAAATACAGAATTTTCACTTGAAGGTTTGGGGAAAAAGATTGACAGCCTCGCAAAACAAAGGGATTGTGAAGATGCTGGTCTGTGGCGGAAATCCATTGTAAATCACATGTACTGGGTGGCTGCTGAGGCACCGGAGGGGGAGAATAGGCCAGATATACTAGAGGAAATGTGGAAATCTGTAGTGAATC
Source organism: Plumapathes pennacea (assembly GCA_964036295.1). Lineage (NCBI taxonomy): Eukaryota > Metazoa > Cnidaria > Anthozoa > Antipatharia > Myriopathidae > Plumapathes > Plumapathes pennacea. Next base: position 11,625,051 of record OZ038462.1, read on the forward strand.
ACATCCAGGATGTGCATGAAGGCCACGGAGACCTCTATCCTACATGTTCCCATGGTCCACTGGACAATGATGCCCATGATAAAGAGTGGCTTGAACCTTGTATGCATTTTCCCCTGTATTTAGGTGCTGTATGTTAATCATATTAGTAATAATTTGCCATGTTCCACTTTTTCCCCAGCTTCAAAGGCTTGTGAACTACTGTCAGGCCTTCTGGAAAATAAGACCCTCCTGAAGGATATTCGGATGCTATCCCCGAAACATCAAACCTCTTCCCTAGAAGCTTTCCACAGCCTCATACTGCATTTTGCCCCAAAGCACACTGCTTTTTCATTCCTGGCCATGCATGCACGGTAAAGTAGTTATTTCACAGATATTTAATGAATGAATACAAACCAACATGCTGTATTAATTCCTTAGTATACTTCTGGCTGCCCTTCATTACAACGAAAACAGTGACCGGGTTCAAGCTGAAACCCAAGCAGGACAGCCACAGTATTCGATTCGATACCCAAAATTCAAGAAGGGAGCCTACTCAGTCAGTAAAAACAAAGAGGCACCAACATATGGTAAGTTCATTCACTAAAAAATCTCATGTGTGAACACAATGAAGGGATGCTAATGCCATGCATGAAGTAGATCTCTAATGCTAATTACCGTATATACTGTACTGTACGTGCTCAAAGGATATACAAGAAACCTACTGGATGTGCTAGTGGAAGGGTACAGACAGGACCCAAGATCCCTTGCAGACTCCATACAGGACATTGCAGTTCCTGAACCTTTGGCAGCTGCATTTGAGAAGCCCGACAAAGCTACTGCTGTTGAGGAATATGTCTCCAGGTTTAATAGACAGTGACAAGTGAGTAAAACCAGAAATGTGTAAAAACTGGGCCAGAAATATTTGGAAAGAGCAACAAATTTTTAATAAATATTATATGAAAAATATTCCAATAACCCAAAATACAATACATTCACAATGATTTTAGGTAAATACTACAAGCATGTTTTGTACAAATTGAGTTATGAGGTATTACTCTTCTTCCTTCTGCCCTATATGTTGTATTCTCATCTAAATTTTGCAGTGTTGGAAGACTCACATCATTAAAGCTGTGGAGGTTTCAACCCAGTGTATGTGGCTCCAAAGTCAGCTGGAAAGGTGTCCCTTATTTTTCTCACTGCACATGAGGGCAAGGCTACACGCACTTTTTTGCCCAGATATCCCCAGCACCACCTGACCAGCTGCCTGTATGCAGTGTATCTGAATTTTCTGTAATAGATAAGAAATACAAACCTTAGACAAAAAAAGCGGACCACAAAGTTTGCGTTCGAAAACGTGCTGAATTATCCCCGAACGAAGTGAGGGAAATACTCACGACACTAATGCAGCAATATTATACCGCCTACTTGGGGACTCCAAGCCTGTCGCCATCTCGAAATTTAACGTTGTCTGTCAGTCAGTCAGTCTGTCGTACGACTTTAGGCACGGTTACCCCGCTAACCAATAACAAAGGCCGGATCGATCACGTGTGCCCTGTTGTTTTACTCGGAATAACTTAGAGATGAGATTTGAACGAAGCATTTAGATTTGAACGAAGCAACAATATATTGTAGCTGCGTTCACGAAAATGGAAAACTTAACTGAAAAACTTGAAACACAACAGTCTCGCGAAGCTCGTCTTCAAATGAGAAGGGAACAGGCACGAGCAAGGCGAAATCGTGAAACGAGCGAACAACAGCGCATGAATGCCGATCGAAAGCGACATGAACAGAAACGGGTAATGCAGACAACTCCGCAAAGAGAACAGCGCTTGAACGCAAATCGGAAACTTCAGGAGAAAAAGCGGGCCGAAGAGAAGACTCCGCAAATTAAAACAACAGCGCATGAATGCCGACCAAAAGCGACATGAACAGAAGCGGGAAACACAGACAACTCCGCAAAGGGAACAGTGCTTGAAAGCAAATCGGGAGCTTCAGACGCCGTTTTGTGTTAAACTCAGATACTTATTTAGAAAGGACAAGCAACAAAGGTTAGTCAGTGGGAATCGAACAATCACCGTGACAAATATATATTTTGTAACTCGATCACTTCAAGAATGTATTAAAATCTGTATGCTGATCATTTTCCCTCGAAGTATTGTTTTACTACGCTTCTGTCGCCAGTTTCGGCTACCGTATTTGCTCAGAGCAATCGGAACTTGGAGTCTTGAATAATTTAGTCAGATGTCTTATTTTTCTGTAATCTGACACGCGGTGATTGCAGCGAAAATCGTTCACAAGCCCTTAGAAGTATTACTGGGTCTGAAGCCCGTGTATAATTTGAAGTAAACTGTTCAAGTTTTGCTTTGATTCTGGGAGAAATTTTGCTGTTTTGAGTGGGTTCAAATACAAAACAATTCGAGCCTATTAAATATGCATGCCTGAGTCTGGTGCATGCAGTAGTAAAAACAAATCGCACAGGAAGCCTATTTAAGTGTACTGCCTATGAATTCGAAATTAGAAAATCAGTGTTCCTTTTTTCCCGTACTACGACGGCCGACCAACTTCAAACTTTGAGTATTAAATTTCGAGAACGTGCTTGGCAGACTGTATGAATTAATTTGACGTGCCGACCGTGGGAAATATGTACTTCGTCACGCAATCGATTCTTTTTTCAACGCAAAAGTATAACACACACCATTCTTTTTCTCCTTCCTTTGCGTGTAGCACTTGAGTTCGAAGAAAAGATTGAGTCAACATTTCGGTAAAACAAAGGCTACTCTTATTGGGAGTTACCAAAAGTAAAAGTTCCATCAATGGCAGAGTGAGGGGGTATATGCGATTATCGTATTTCTAGTTAGTATTAAAAGCAAAATATCAACATACTCGTTTCCATCTTGTTGTTGTGGATGGCCGTATTGTTGTCTGTATGCATAAACACGGTTTCCAGGACCCAAACATCCAAACACGTGGACTGAAACCCGGGATGCTCTGTTATGCAGTTCATCTGCAATTCAGGTCGCTGGTCCTCAACCTTCCGCCACACTTCTTCGATTTCGTGACAGCAAACACATTCAGCGACACTGGGCATTACATCGCATAAATGACACTCGCACCTGAAATTATGGCAATAAAAGCAGCTATAGGACATAACGAAGCGAAGTCGGATGACACAACGAACAATAATTAAAACCTACATGTAAGTTAACATGCATATATGAGGAAAACAATTCGTACCAATCTGTATTATTTAAACGGTCATCATTGTTCTCCACCTCCAGCTCCTCTTCTTCTTCTGCCTCTTCTCTCTGTCGCCTACGTGGTTCGTATCTGTATGGATATGGCCCTCCATCTTCTTGTTGTTGTTCATGTGCAAGTTCATAACTTGAATCGCTCGTATATCCACTGAAATCGTCTAAAGAATCACTAACTCGCCCGCTCGACGCCATGTTTTCTTTCATTGTGTTCAACTTGTGACGTCACACATATTTTAGGAGGTTTTGCCGGAAGTGAACAGTTTTGCTCCAAAAATGGTGTATTTTACCGTTTTACCGTCCGAATTCGAGAAAACCATTACCAAATCCGTGCCCTACGAGTAGTTTTACGTTAGAAACAAAAAAGCGGTATCGAAGGGTTTACATGGCCTTTAAGTAAAAGCAAAAAAGTTTTCTTTCATGACTATGTAACTTTGCTCCCCTTGTACTTGTGCATGGTAGACATAATGTGACAGCAGAGATGATGGCAAAACAACTTCATAACCCTGTGCAATGAGAGGGTCCTCTATCTCAAAGCTATTAAGCTTCTCACAATATCCCTTTGTGGACATAATTTTAAGAGCAAAACAAACAGAGAAATCCTCTATAAACCAAATTTTCTTAATACACCCAAAAATAGGGAGGTTATCCTGGAATTTATATAAAACAAAGGCCTTTTCTCCCCTCTTGTAAAGAGTGCCATGAATAACAACAGATTCACATTCAAAAATTCCTGTGGAGTCTGGGAGGTTGATTTGGAAAAAATTGAAAATGGCATTCCTAACATGTTGTTCACCTTCTCCAAAAAGCACATGGAACCTCCCTACGTTTAAGTCATCTTTAAATAAAGGAGGCACATCAAACTCATCAAGTTGAATATGGGAAGCACACTCCATTGATTGATGCATTGTGGCAAGGGACAAAGGAAGGTTCTTAAAGTTCTTGAGCACAACAGCCACGTTTTTGAAATATGAATGCTTACCCTCGAACCGCATACACCAACTGCGAATGAGTGGGCCAAACTTTAATATGAGGTCTGGGAGGTGCACAAGATAATGTTGCTTTGGGAGTATATTTTGAAAAGTTGAAGATGATTTTTCACAGCTATTTTCAGGTATGCTATACTTTGCAAACTAATTTTAGCAGAAAAAGCAATGCTCACTATTTCAAGAAGAAATGTTAACAATGACCAGTGGGTAGAATTAGTGTCAACAAGGTCAATTAAGAGCAGCGGTAAAATGCGTGCTAAAACCCACATTTTAGCAGCAGCTTGTCCAAGATTTGAGCTGCTATTCAAACCTAAATCCTGTATTTTTATAGGCAATGGTTTGTCTTTCATATCAGCATATCCATATGGAAAATGATTAATCCGGTCATTCAATTCCTGCAGTGTGAAATAATCGTGCTCAATCCAGAGCTGAAGTAAAAGCTTTATCTCATATGGAATAACACCTTCTAAAAACACATGCATGATATCTTGGGGTAATTGCTCACACACATCAAAAAAAGGAGCATTAAGAAGTTCACTTCGTTCATTTACCCCATAATTCTTGGAGAAAAATGTTTTTAAGTAACTACATTGTGCATTCTCCAAGTTCTGTAACTGTTTCAAATGTGTTGGAAGATCCCTCAGTTGAAAATCTTCCACCAGAAAGTATTTATGCATTGTGTCAAAAGTAGCCATGCAGTGTCTACACTTTCTCTTGGCACCGCCAACTGATTCTTTGAATCCCCCCACCTTCTGACTTGCAGGTGTGTCAGCAATGAAGGCTAGTATAGCTCCCCTAAGTTTTACTGATCCTCCTGGTATGTCAAAAACATAACCACTCTAACTGGCCAATAATTTCAGGTCTACCACTAGTGGCTCAAAAATTTTACCAATGTCATACTTTCTAATATAATCAGTCTTGCATATTGCAAAAAGGTGTATTGACTTTAGTTTTGATCGATACTCTGGATACAGATTTGCCAACTGAAAATTAAAAATACTTAACTTATGAGGTTTGTTTGTAAGAGGATTTGAGAAACTAACATCATCATAGTAGAGGAGGATTCTTAGTGCAAAAGGATCATTAGAAAATAGTTCATGCTGTCTACAAAAGCTGCCATCTGTAAAATCTGTAAGAATATCTGGATCTTCCCTTTTTTCCTTTTCAATAAAAATCATTTGCAAGACTTGTGGACAGCTAATTTCTAACTGAATTGTCTTCAGTACAGGAATATAGTAGAAACACTCTTCAACCTGAACTACTTTCCTTTTTTTGTTCCTCTTCACAACTGCCTGTCTCCAGCCAAGCACCTTTTTAATTGATTTCTGTAAACAAACAAATAAGTTTCCAAATGTGTAAATATTCACAAGCAAATATACTGTTATCACCTAATAGTATACAGTACAGAAATGTTCCAATAACAGACAATAAATAATTCTGATTAAATTATTACATAGCATTTCTACTCCCAATATTAGATACAGATATTGAGGGTGAAGTTGGGGTACTAGAATATTGAACAAAAAATTACCACAAACAAGTTGTCTTCAAAAGCCAGATCTGTTTCCTTGGTGATGCTTGGTCTTCGAAGTTTTGCAATCACATCATCTACTTCCTCAAAGGCATCTCTAAACCCTGGTAGTGTGCTACAGTTGATATCAGCTGCCTCATGAACTTCTTCAAGCTTTCTCTTCAGAGAAGAAACTGTTCTGTGTAAGAGGCATGGTGTTGCCAAAGAAATAATTTCAACAGCCTTCTGACTGAGCTGGCTTTCTTCTTTTATCTTGAGAAGATACTTGGATGAAAACTCTTTGAGTGACTTGGTGTGGTCTGGTGTGTTTTCAAGTGTAGTTTGATCATTGGGAGGGGTGATGTTCACAACTTCATTGTTTCCATGAGAACAACACGGAAGACTGTCATCACATTCTCCAGATTCTTCAATATCAGCATCATCAGGTTGACTGTCACGGTCTCCTAAAAAAGTGCAAAATTGTGTTGTCAACGTTTGATGTAGAAGAACGTTGCTTGCCAAATTGAAATTGCCCGTGAGATCAAGCTGCATGCGAATTCTCTTAATAGATGCGCGCGCAATTAAACCAATGAAAAGATGCGGGAATGGACAGGATACCTCCTGTGACAAAGCATGACGTGGCGCACACATATCGATTTTGGTAGGTGAAAACAAATAAACGTGACTGAGAGTTGGATTCGTGTAGCATATTTCAAGGGCCAGAGGCGCAGTTCGCAATGTCTTTTGTGTATAAAAAAAAGTAAATGAATGAAAAAAATAATAAAAAAAAGCACGAAATCACAACATAAATTATACACGTCCGTTGCGCACCAACACAGCTAACAGTGTACACAATAACATCCAGTGGCATACAAAATTTTATGTTGCATACCTAAAAATATGGTACAAGGTTCTCCAGGTACCTCTTCCGGAGTACAGTGCAGGAATTCAATGTGCCTTCGCCGCACGTGGGCAGCAAATAAATTTGCCTTCGTGTACGTATTCGAACAACCATCGATACCACAATTCACTCGAAACTGTGGATTTTTCACATGATTAGTATTGTAATGACTCAGCATAAGTTTTAGGACCAGTGCAGTAAACAAACAAAGAAAGCACTTCCAAACCATCTTGATGTGGAACTTGTCTTCACGCAATGACGACAGAGCTGAATAACGCATTGCGCAGCGGCAAAGAGTCAGCGGTATCGTACGTAGCAACAAGTACAATTATTCAGCGGGAAAGCTCTCATTTTGCAATGGCGTCGAGTCAGGGTGGAGCTGTAGCAACGACAACTAAAATCCCCAAAAACCCAGCTGAATTGGCTCATTTCTTGGCCAAGCATGGAGTGCAAAGCAACACTGTAAAGATTCTGGAAGGTAAGAAAAGGCATTGAACTCTTTTGGGTAGCTTTAATAAAGCAAAGCGCGGCACGCCGACGAAGAAAAATGGCGGGAAAATGCGTTTTCTGTTTATTTCTATATTTTGAATGCAATTCGTATATTTTAGGCTAAAAACCTTTGTTTGTATTTTGATATTGGTTTGCCTTTGCCACAAGCACAAAGATTTTGACACCACAAACCAACGAAAAACAGCACAACAATATTGTGTGCATGATCGAAACGTCGATGTTCATTCGGCCATTTAACATTATTTGGGGCAGTGTTCTGCGATGAACAATTTAAGACCACCCCTATTTTTGGGCATGCAGAAATTTGGAACAATTATGTACAAGTCCAGTCCAATGCATGTGAAATGAACAGTTTGCGCGCACACGGCTAAATTTCTTAATTTCACAGAAAATCAAGTGACCGGTGTTGTCTTCATCAAATTTACAAGAAGTGATCTTTTAGACCTGAATCTCCCGTTTTTGGAACGGAAACAAGTATGGGACTTGGTAGAAGACCTGGTGAGTATTTAGTAAAATCTACTTTGCAAAGTGTGAAGAATAAGGGTGATATGTACACGATAACATTCAGTGGCATTCAAAGCTTACGGCCTATATATACCGGGATCAATAAATTCGTGTTTCCTCTTTTCTCTTGCTTGCAGAGACTGAACGCCTTTGTGATTACATGTTCCACAGCAGATTCACTGGTAATGATCTATAAACACATTACAATGGACAATTATATTAAATTGTTGTGGCAATTTGTGACTGTTGTGAGACTTGATGATTTGTCATTGGTGTAAAGTTCACATGTACTGGACAGAAGCTTAGATGTTGCTAATTTAGCTATTATACCTGTGTCCTTTACAGCAGCTCAGATTGTACTCAAGACTCAACCTGGCATAATGCATGCACATTTCCATTGTGTTCTCTTATTTGCCATCTCTATGTTCTCATTCTAGAACAATACTTTGGATTATGGAGGGCAGTCTCAGTCACCTGCAGATGCAGATGATTACCCAGAATCTTGTACAAGCACTCTATCAATCATCAGCGAAAGTGATGCATCTACAGAATTCAACCCATCTCCACCTATCAAGTTAACTAGGAGGGATGCTATCAAGTTGAGCAGCAGCAGCAAGTTGACCAGAAGTGAAGATCATGTAGCTGAAAAGGACATTTACAAGGAGTACACCTTTCCAATTTCTGAAGCGGTGAAAATTTCCAAACAGAAGGAGCAGTTGCCGGCACAAACTGATGTGAATCAGTTTTTCTGTGACAGTGTTGCTTGCCTACAGGCTTGATAGGGTACCACAGACTGATAGGGTAACTGTAACTGTAACTGATAGGGTACCACAGACAGCTATTGAGACAGCTGCCAGGAAAATATGCGATGTCCTTCCTGTTTTTCGTGATCCGACGCCACCAAGTTATGCAGCTAACAAAGAATTTCCATATTGGGTAAGAAGTTTAAAATTTTTCAGAAAATCCCTAAACAGTTCAGTACTGTATATAGGGTTAGATTTTAAAAGTTGGTGTACATGTAAGTATACTTGAATACTATAACACCGCAATTTTGTGTGCCATTTAGCATTGACAGCATTCCAAAGGCAATAGAAGTTTGTTTTGGTTAAATTTTAACCAATAGCAAAATATAAATAATTCACAGTGCAGGGATACAGCCACATAATAGATTTTACAAAATGTACTCCTTCATTACTATACTGCAAAATAAGTTACACCTGCGTGATTGAGAAATTATTTGCAGTGCAGGGGTTTGATTTGATGGTGCTGTGGCTGGATTTTTGTATCAACATATTCATACAGTACTTTTCATTTCCTCTGAAGGGTACCATGATGTTTCAAATGAAAAAACGTCTGGCTAATGTGACCTATTATGGTAAAGCAAAGAGGAAACGAGCAGGAGACAGTTCCAGTGGCAGTTCATCAGATTTGGGAGATGAGGACCTTGATAAACACCACGCTGAAATTCTAAAACAGCTAAGAAGGAAGAAATCAAGCATTAATAAGGAAGCTGTAAAACAACTCCAGGAGCTTACATTCAAGGCAAGATGGAATTTCATATGCGAGTTGGAAAAAGATCCTGTTCAAGCCACCATAGCTAAATTCCCATACATCCAGAATGAAATAGTGGTAAGGATCATGTGTTTCATACTTCCTATGTCTAAAATTTGTTGTCAATATTAATGGGACTTTCATTCTTACCCCTTCTTAGCTTCTCAATGAACTTGTGTTACATCTGAAAAGACTACATATTACATCTGCATCAGTGATCAAGCTAAGAGAGAACTGGACTAAAGTTGCGGGCCAGATCTCCAGACAGCATTTTGCTAGTTTGGAGGATGGAACTCCAGGGACAGCGAGTGGTAAGTCATGCAGTTATAGTATCGTATTATTATTGGTCTAATGTTGGTTTAAATCAAGATAATTTACAGGCATGTGCATGTCACACTTTCTTGTCTGGCTGGTATAGTTTTCTTTGGCAATACCATGGTGAGAAAGCCAGAAACCATGACTTTACTTGAGTTGTTAACACTACTAATAGGTTAACTAATACACATGCAGAATTCCACATTGTTACCATACTTGGGTTCACACTGGACTAAGTTTTGTTAAGTGTATACTTAGTTGCAGTGTGAACTCACTTTCGATTCTGCACGTACAGTACGTACATGTGTGTCAGTGAAATGTTTCGTACATGTATCTTAGAGGTGTTAATATTGTGTGGAATTTTATGTACACAGATGATGAAAGTGCAGCAGCACTCTCAACCATCCACAAGTCCTTTGATTGCAAACCAATTTATTACTTGTTGAAGGTATGTCTAAACATTATTTAAGTCATTTATATGCTGCTGAGCAATTCTCTAAAAGTCTTATCAATATGAGCAGAGGTCAATTTGTGTTTGCCAAAGAAGTTGAATGATTGCAGCTCATAATCTGTCACTGTTTACAGTACATTGCAGCCTGAAAGATAGTTTCCTTGTCAAGTAACAATAATTATATTATAGTAATTTGGTATTTAAAAGTTAAGGTGATGCATGTCTACAGCTCACCTTGTAACATTACTCAGGTCACTTAAAGCTGTGTGGATGTACTGCAGGTCTGTTAAAAATGAAATATTTATTTATAAATGGGCCATTTCTGTGACAGCTGTTGCCTTGGTTTCAAACCGAGGTCTGGTGCAAAAACATTTTTTGTGAAAACTAGCTGTCATTATTATGCAAATCAAACTCATTTTTGCACTAGCCCCCAGGTTTAAACAGAGGCAAGCATCACAGAAAATGACCTATTCCCTTGCATAATCTGCCTGCAACCGTGCTTTTGTTTACACTGTTCCTTTTCGGTTTGACAAAGTTATTGCTGTATTGTCAATCTACATGGGTTTACTTGAATTTTTGTGTTACACCCTTCGCTTCACAAGTTGCACATACCATGTTTGTGAACAATCAAATCATGTCCCATGCAGTCACTCTTGCTTACAAACTGAAACATGTATTTTTCCTTATTTGCAGGAATCTCAAGTTCCAGATCAGTTTGCTGCAAGGAAAGGAATAAAAGTGCCCTTCATTGCGCAGGCTTATTCTGAGGAAGGACTGGATGTGGAAGGGCAGATGTTCCTGATGATTGACAAGGCAACATTCTTAGAGATGAGTGAGGGCAGTGATGCCACTATGGCAATTCTCTTGATCATGGGCCTGTATTACACCTTCAACCTAGAGTACCCAAAGGATCAAAGTTACCTGTTCATGTTCTTGGAGGAGTTCATCCTTGGAGTAATTCCAAAAAGAAAACCTTTAAAGTACAGGAAGTGTGTTTCGGGCATCCTTAAATAATGCAATTGTACAAGTACCCCAGGCATCGCCGCATGTACACCTTGAACCCAGAGCACCCAAAGGATCAAAGCTTTGTGCTTGGAGTATAGAAAGTATGTTTGGGGTATATGCAATTGTATGCATGTAAGTTACCCAAGGCATTGCCATAATTACACCTACTGTTGAATTTTTGTGTTATTGGAGGAGTTTCTGCTTGGAGTAATTCCGAAAAGAAAGAAGTGTTTCAGTTGTTTTTAAGAATGCAATAATTGTAAGCTACCTAGCAAGGCATCATCATATAATTACCTGTGTGTTCGGTTTTAGTACATGGTGTACAGGTGTAGTAGCACAATGCATCCTTGCAGGAGAAGGTTGGGGTCAGGACATTTTGTGGTACCTACTAACACGTAGTTGCATACAAGTTTATATCATGTTTCTAAGTGAGAAGGTGTACTGGAATCAAAGGGTAAATGTTTCTGATGATTGACAAATCGATTCTTAGAGACATTCGATGACATTGATGCCACCACAGTGGTATTTTTGACCATAGCAGTGTACCCAAGTAGAGAAAGCATGGACATCAGGATCAATGCACAGTTTATATTGGTATTCAGCAGTGAATAAAATGTTATAGAAAAGAGTTTCAGTGTCTCAAAATGATATCAGATTTCTTGTCTTGAGGAGTATGTGTTCTTAAAATAAGTAAATCCTTAGTAACATAGTTTTCTCAATTCAGGATTCATGCACTCATTTTAAGACTATCCATTATCTTAAATTAATAACATAGTTCTCTTAATTCCGGATTCATGCACTCAATTTAAGACTATCCAATACCTTAAATTAATAACATTAAATTTCTTAATTCAGGATTCATGTACTCATTTTAAGACTACCATTACCTTAAAAAGAGTTTCGTTTTCTTACCTCATGACCTTAAAACAAGATTTTCCTTTCTTAAAGTAAAATTCTAGGTTTTAGAGTGTCCAAGCGTGTCACCATCTCAAAATTTAATGTTCGCGTGTGTGTGGGTGTGTGTGTGCTATGCGACCTTTTTAGGCCGGGTGCCTAAGGCAATGTCCTAATAAGGCAATTATGTAATCACTGTCGATTATCGATTAGCATCTCCACCAGTGTAGAAAGGTTTGAATGAAGCAACAATTGAACTGCGTTCACAAAAATGAATTTGAAAACTAGAAAACTTGAAACAGAACGGTCTTGCGAAACTTGTCTTCAAAAGAGAAGGGAACAGGCACGGGCAAGGCAAAATCGTGAAACGATCGAACAGCACCAAATACATCTAGAGAAAAGAGGACAAACATGTTGTAACCGACAGCATCATGAACGGGATTGTGCCAAAGAAACGGCTCCGCAAAGGGAACAGCGCTTGAAAGCAAATTGAGAACTTCAGATGCCGTTTGTGTTAAACTCAGATATTATTCAGAAAGGACAAGCAACAAAGGTTAGTCAGTGGAAATCGAACAATCGCCGTGACAAATATATTCTACCCGTATCTTGTAACTCGATCACTGCAAGAATGTATTAGAATCTGCATGTTGATCATTTTCCCATGAAGTATTGTTTTAATACGCTTCTGTCGCCAGTTTCAGCTACCGTATTCGCTCAGAGCAATCGGAACTTGGAGTCTTGAATGATTTAGTCAGATATCTTATTTTTCTGTCAAAACAAAAACTGTAAAGCCTGGTCCTCACTAGCGCATAAGCATAAGCACAAGCATAAGTGTAAGAATAAGAGAGCGAAGGAACGGATGTGTTTGATCCTTATGCTTATGCTTGTCCCCACTGTCGCTCTCTTATTCTTATGCTTATGCTTATGCACTAGTGAGGACAAGGCTTAACAAATGCTGTAATCTGACATGCGGTGATTGCAGAAGAATCGTTCACAAGCTCTTAGAAGTATCATTAGGTCTGAAGCTCGTGTATAATTTGAAGTAAACCGTTCAAGTTTTCCTTTGATTCTGGGAGAAATCATGCTGTTTGAGCAGGTTCAAATACAAAACAATTTGAGCTCGTTAAATATGCATGCCTGAGTCTGGAGCATGCAGTCCAGAGTAAAAACAAATCGCACAGGAAACCTATTTAATTGTACTGCCTATGAATTCAAAATAAAATTCCTTTTTCCCGTACTACGACGGCCGACCAACTTCAAAATTTGGGTATTAAATTTTGAGAACGTGCTTGGCAGACTGTATGAATTAATTTGACGTGCCGACCGTGGGAAATACGTACTTCGTCACGCAATCGACTCTTTTTTCAATGCAAAAGTATAACACACACCATTCTTTTTCTCCTTCCTTTGCCTGTAGCACTTGACTTCGAAGAAAAGATGGAGTCAACATCGGTAATACAAAGGCTACTCTTGTTGGGAGTACCAAAGTAAAAGTCCCATCAATGGCAAAGTGAGGGGTATCTGCGATTATCGTATTTCTAGTAACATTGTTACAATAGTTAATGATTAGCCCACCAGGGGCCTCGTTCTGGTGTGTTGATGTTCCTAAAGCACGAGGACTAGCAGCGTGCGAAGGACCAAATAAAGCTTCTTTAATCTGAAAGTATCGGCGATACTTGCTTAAAGATACATGGTGTCAGCAGTTAAGCGATGTCTACACCTCCAAGCAGCCAATCAACCGGACCACCGACAGCGAATGCTGTGCCACTTTTACCAAGCAGGTTGAAGATGCCGCCCCGCTGAAAACTGAAGGAAACCTCCTGGCAAACTGGAAGTGTTTCAAACACTCTTGGGACAACTACGTGATCGTCGCTAGGTTGGACCACTTCGAAGAAAATTTTCAAACTGCCACACTCCTGTCAGTGATCGGAGAAGATGCAATGGAAATGTTTGAAGGATTTAGTTGCCCCGCTGAGATGGATTGTTGGAAACTAAACACAGTCATTAAGAAATTTCACAACCTTTGCATTGGCGAAACAAACAAAACCTACGAAAGGTTCGTTTTCAACCAAAGAAATCTGGAAGACGAAACTGTAGACCAGTACATTACAGAGCTACGAAAACTCGCCCGCACATGTAATTTTTGCTCGTGCCTTCAAGATTTGCTTCTTCGCAACCACTTGGTGCTTGGCGTCAAAGACAATGCAGTTAGAAGAAAGCTATTACAAGAAAGAGATTTAACGCTCCAACGGGCCATCAACATATGCCGCAGTGGTGAAACAGCGAGCAAACAACTGCAGGATCTCAAGAAAGCGCCTGCGGCCAAGGAAATCCACAACATCGCCAGACAGTGAAATTCGAGAAGAGAGATGGGCAACCAGCGTGACACAAAAGACAACCGTGACCTGCCATGCAACTACTGTGGCGGAACACACAAGAACAAGAAAAGCAAGTGCCCGGCATTTGGACAGATGTGCAAGAAAAGTGCACAGAAAAACCACTTCGCTAGAGTCTGTAAACAAAGTGCTCAGCCCAGCAGAAGAAAAACAGTGCATTACGTAACAGCCAGTCACGCATTATCTGACTCTGATGACTCTGGCGACTCAGTCATGACTTTAGAGCTATCTCCTGAAACCTTCCCGCTAGACGACATTCTTGTGGTAGACCACCAACAGGTTAGCTCCAAAATACACGTCCCCATGACAATCAAGGGAGGCCGTGAGATCACCTTCCAAGTTGATACTGGTGCAACATGCAACAGAATCCGATCCTGCGAACTCCAGGGAACAAAGTACGAGAACAACATTGCCCCCACAAGTCCTGAAGATGTTCAACTCATCGCCACTGAAGCCTATTGGGAAATGCCGCATCCAGTTAACCAACTCACAGAACGGCCACAAGTACAAGGTCGAATTTACCGTCGTGCGAGACGACAACGTGCAAACCAACCTGGTAGGTTGTTTTAATTATGTAAGGGAGGATGTTACAATGGTTAATGATTAGCCCACCAAGGGCCTCGCTCTGGTGTGTTGATGTTCCCAAAGCATGATGACTAGCAGCGTGCGAAGGACCAAATAAAGCTTCTTTAATCAGCAAGTATCGGCGATACTTGCTTAACGATACAAACATCTGACCCATTTTCAAATTATTAAATTGTTAATTGCTATCTGACCCATTTCAAATTATATTCTACACTTTGTTTAACTTGTCAACGTGTAACTGTTAACATTTGACCCAATTTTAAATCATTAAATTATTAATTGCTATCTGACCCATTTTTTAATTATTATATTCTATACTTTGTTTAACTTGTCAACACGTAACTGTTGCCTTTTTAATTTTTTGAAATATCAATTTTTTTTTCTAATATACCTAATTGCTGGCGTCGTAGGAGCCAGCAAATATTCTTATACAAGTGAAATTTTCTAAAGATGTGTGTCTGGAAGCAGTCACGTGTCGACTGATAACCAATTAGACGCAGACATCTGCACATGCGCATGGAGCGTCATGATGTTCAGCACATGGTTTTGTCTCCCGAGTTGAAGCGAAGTGTTGTTGGGTTAGTGTTAATTTTATATCAATCCTTTTTCGAAATGAGGGTTGTGTGGAACGATTTATCAAGGCATTCGTGGAATGCGCGATCTTCAACTCAAATCGCTTTGAGTGAAACTCCGAAGCTGTTATTGAAGCGTTCGTTGTCAATGCATACTCGCAGCAAGAAGACTATTACTAAGTCATTGCACTTGGTGGCCATTGAGCCAACTGACCCGCTGTGGTCGCAAAACAAATAAACTTAGCCATTGCGATCAGTCGCCGTTGAGCGAAAAACCGAGCTATGGTACATAGCGAACGAAGCCTTGCATAATCGTTCTGTTAAATCAGAATTTGTGGGAAACTATGGAAAATACAGCAACGATGTTGTATCGGTGCATAAGCCTCGCGAATGCAGACAGGTAGCTAAATATTCCAAAAAACGGGACCGTGAGCCATCTAGAATCCCTGCTAAGAAACTCTTGAATGCGATGCGTAGAAAAATTTGTAGGAGCAAAATAAGATCTTATGTTAGAAGTTTTATTCCAAGGTCATCATGACTACATGATATTAGCAAACATTATAAATATTGGCGCTTGTGGTACTTCGGTGATAAATTTTACACTCAGTATGCTGTATGTATGAAATGTGTGAGACGTCCCAAAGACACAAGCGTTGTCCTTGGCAAGCTAGACCAGACACATTCTCAATCGATGCTGTATTTTCAGCACAGAAATGTAAACACATTGCTTTAAAAGGTGGTATGCTGTCTTGTAATACTTCACAACATTTGCCAATGCAATGCCTGAGTGAAATGCTTTCCCATTTAGGTTTAAAACCATTGGATGTTGGTGGCTCTGGTGATTGCTTCTTTAAAGCAGTTTCTCATCAGCTTTATCAAACAGCTGCTTTACATGCAAGAGTTCAGATGGCTGGAACAGATCATTTAATTACCCATTCTGATTTATTCAGGAAATATGTTACTGATATTTCATGGGAGAGTTACATTGTACAAATGTCAACAGTGGGTACATGGTGTGAGAACATTATTGTTCAAGCAGTATCCAATGCTCTGTGTGACTGTACATATCACACAGTCCAATAATCATGCTTATGTTATTATTACTCTACAGCTTATCTCCACAATCAACTCATCACTCAATTTGACAACTGCATCAGAGGATGACCTCCTAATTGCCATATTGGAAGCAAACAAAACACTCAAGTTAACCTATGACAACCTGTCTTATCAAGTCACAGAATCTGAGGTCACCTGAAAACCCTATTACTCAGGTCAGTGCTTCAAGCCATCACAACAAACAAAATGCTCATAAACTTCAATACTATCAGCAAATCCACATACAAGTTCATCTTATACTGTTATTTATTGTTGACAGTTTGATAAATGAAATACCATAGTTTGAAAAGTTACTATTACATCACTGTTTAAATTCTATTGACGCCACAGAAAAAGTGAACTGCACCTTTTTGAATGAGGTATACAGCTTCACTTATTGTGTTACCGTTTATATTGAAATCAAAGGACTTTGATAGAAATCAACTACACCTTAGGTGCATAGAGCTTCATGATGTTCATGTTGTTATTGTTTAAAAGTTGTTTGATACAAGTTTGTGTTACCAATATGGGACTTTTTATGCTGCAATCAGAACACTGACAAAAATAAACAGCAAATTTCTCTATTATTTGGTGTACATCCCTGTTACGGCTAATCCAGGAATTCAAGCATCGCATCAAGTCTTTGTTAATTAGTCGTTTTGTTTCGCTCTTTTGTTTTCAACTTTTAGTATGCAAATGCGAAAGTAAATATTGTACTGCAAGCGTATTTTCTTTCACTTTTCACCGGAGCTCAACGCGAGTAAGTACACTTGGTTTTTCCTTTTCCTGCTTTTTTGCGCAATCGTAACTGTATTATTTGCTGTTCTAGTTGAATCGTGTGACGTATATCTTCGCAATGCCATTAAAGTGAAAAGTCTGGAACGCAACATTCAATCGCAAGTTTTGAATGGAAGAAATGGCGACGAGTGCGGAGGAAGGAGTCAAATCTGAGAAAATTCTTGCATTGAAGAGGTCCCGTTCGGGAGTTGTTGGCAACCTGACTCGGACGCACAAAGATGCTGAGTCGCTGATGCTGAGCTACGAGAACAAGGACGCAGCAGTAAAGAAAAAAGAAGATCTTGACGACAGATTTGAAAACTTTAAGCGCCTCAACGAAAATCTATTGGAATTGCTGGACGATCCAGAAGACCAAGAAGAAGCTCGCAACTATTTTGAGAATCAGAACAAAGGAAAGAGCGAATTTAACGAACACTTTGAAGGATGGATTAAAGCCGCTGAAGGTATTCGCCAGAACCACAGCCGGGAATTCTTGAAGAAGAAAACAGCGAAACTAAATCCAGAAGTTCCAGGGGCTCCAGGAGTTCCAGGAGTTCAAGTAGTTCCTACCAGAGGATGAAAGAAGCACAGGCTAAGCAGGCGGTTGCAAAATTAAAGGCCATACACTCAAAGTGGCTCAGGAACTAGAGCGTGAAGAATTGGAATTGAAACAAAAGCACCATTCTATAGAATTGCAAAATGAACTGGAACAGGCAGCCTTGGAAGCCAGAATTTGGGAAGAAACCGATAAGCTAATTTCTGGCGCACACGACCATTCTCTGAGTCGCATTCAACTAAATCCAGAAGCGCCTGCATGGCAGTCAGGAATTGCGAAACAAGAGAATAAAACGATCAGAGACCACGAACCAAATGAAAGAAACATTCTCGAAATGATTCTGCAGCAACAATATAACGAGAAGTTGGCCACCACCATCAAACAAGGGTTTGTTCTCCCGAAACCAGAGCTGACAGCCTTTAACAGCGATCCTCTTTATTATTGGAACTTTATCCAGCTGTTCGAGAATGCCATTGAAGCGAACGCCTCCAACGACTGTGAGAAGTTAACGTACCTGTTGCAGTACTGTATTGGCAAAGCCAAAGATGTTATTCAAAGCTGCGTCACTCTGGAACCATCAGAGGGATATCACGAGGCCAGGAAGATGTTAGCAGAACGATTTGGAGAACCGTATGTAATTGCGATGGCCCACGTAAGAAAGGTGACAGAAGGCCAGCCGCTAAAGTCGACAGAGAGAGGAACACTGTTAGATTTCTCAGATACTTTGAGGAGCTGCGAAAACACTTTGAAGGCAATTGGCTATCTGGATGAAATCAACAGCGCGGACAACTTGAGGAAGATTGCAGAAAGGCTCCCCTTTCACCTGAAAGGCAAATGGTTGACAAAATCAAGAAAGATCCGCAAGGCCGGAAGTAAACCAAGGATAAATCACCTGTCGGAGTTCGTGAAAGAGAGTGCAGAAGAAGCCAACGATCCAGTTTTTGGTAGCATTATGGAGACTCACAAGGAGGGCCCGAAGAGAGACAGGGTAGCAGTTCAGAGGCCGAATCAAGGAATTGCCACACCCAAAGTCACCACACTTACGATGCACAGGGATTCAGATTCCAGAAACACTACGAGACCGATTACTTCGCACGCGAGGAAGAACGACTGTGGAGAAGCCTGCCCATCATGCAACGGAGCTCATAATCTGCTAGAATGCAGAGACTTTAGCAACAAATCACATCATGAACGCATCGAAGTCCTCCGCAAGAACAGGATCTGCGACAACTGTTTCCTAAAAGGACACTTCGCTGTTGGGTGCGCCGAAGGAGCTGCTTGCACAGTGGATGGTTGTAGAAGGAAGCACCAGACCATAATTCATGCCAGCTCCAATAATGCCGATGTCAGTGTAGAAAAGATAGATGTAAGCACCCAGTGTAACGTCATCGGGGCCGGAGGCACAAGTCGTGAAGTCACGGATGACGTCGCAGCTAGCGAGAAGAGAGTTCTCCTTAAGATCGTACCAGTCAAGATCAGAGGACAAGGACGGAACGAAGTAGTGGAAACCTTCACGCTTTACTAGACAGTGGCTCAGATGTTACTTTGTGCGATAAGAACTTGGTGGAGCAACTAGGGGTCAGCGGTATCGAGAGGAGCTTCCTTATGACTACTCAGGAGACGAAGAACAGTTCCAAGATAGGGGCTTTAAGTCGCGCTTACAGTCGAAGCAATGGATGGAGAAGGCAGACTCAGCATCCCCAGGGTATGGGCAATTGACACCTTCAACATTTCTGAATCCAGTATCTCACGAGTGGATGACGTCAACATGTGGGCTCACTTGCGAGACATAAAGCTACCAAAGGTGGACCAGCGGAGTGTAAGGTTACTGATAGGTTGCAACGTTCCAGATGCCTTTGTGATATCAGAGGAGAGGCGTGGCAACGAAGGGGAACCGTATGCCGCTAGGACCATGCTTGGGTGGACCATGTTAGGACCCACAGATAAGGTCAAAGACACTGCCGGGTTTCAAGTGAATTTCGTACGATTCAATAGTAAAGGAAACGCGGGAGAAGCGAACAAACTGCTCTGCAACCAGCTGGAGAAATTCTGGAAAACAGACTTTGACGATTCCCTGTCCGACTCCAGGGTTACCATGTCAGTTGAAGATAAAAGAGCACTGGACCTGTTGGAGAGTTCCGCGAAGAAGGTCGATCAGCACTACCAGTTAGCATTACCATGGAAACAGCGTCCACCATACCTACCTAACAACCGCCATCTAGGCGATCGGAGAATGTGGCATCTAAAGAAAAGATTGCTGAACGACAATGGACTGTTCAGGAAATACAAGACGACAATCAACAACTACCTGAGCAAAGGCTATGCAAGGAAGATTCCAGAGGACGAAATAGCAGCGAACGAGGGGTCAGTCTGGTATCTCCCCCACCACCCAGTTGTCCATATGCAAAAACCCGACAAAGTGCGTGTAGTATTCGATTGTGCGGCAAAGTACCGGGGAACATCTTTAAACGACAATTTGCTGCAAGGTCCTGATCTCACGAACAGCTTGATTGGCGTGCTCACCCGCTTCCGCCAGGAACCAGTCGCTGTAGTCGCAGATATTGAAGCAATGTTTCACCAAGTGCGAGTAGACCCAGCGGACTGCAACGCATTGCGATTCTTGTGGTGGCCAGACAATGATCTATTGAGAGAACCAATAGAACACCAGATGCTCGTTCATCTGTTTGGAGCTACTTCTTCTCCAACATGCTCCAACTTCGCCTTACGAAAGACAGCCACTGAGAACGAAGGAGACTTTGACGCAGAGATCATAAGGACAGTACAGAGAAACTTTTATGTGGACGACTGTCTGAAGTCAGAAAGAACAACAGATGAGGCAATCACGGTGGCAAAGAAAACCAATGAGCTATTGGCAAGAGGAGGGTTCAAGCTGATGAAGTGGATTAGCAATAAGAAGGAGGTCATTGAAGCCATACCTGAGAGTAACCGAGCCAAGTCTATCTTGGACCTGGGGTTAGACAGACTTCCCGTCGAAAGGACACTGGGTATCCAGTGGGATGTCGAGAATGATGCGTTTGGCTTCAAGGTTGCTCTGAAGGAGAAACCGAAGACTAGAAGAGGAATGCTGTCCGCGACAAGTTCTATCTATGACCCCCTCGGATTCATCGCCCCCATCATCTTGCCTGCTAAGAAGTTGCTACAAGACTCAACTCGACAGAAGTTCTGTTGGGATAGTCCCATTAGTGAAGACGAGCTATCCAGATGGGACAAGTGGACGTTTGACCTACCGAAGCTGTCAGGGATTGCTGTGGACCGATGTCTTAAACCAGAAGGTTTTGGTGACATCAAGCTCACTCGACTCCATCACTTCGCGGACGCGTCCCAGGTCGCCTACAGTGCAGTATCGTACATCAGAATGGTGAACACAAGTGACAACGTCCATTGTGCATTCCTGATCAGCAAATCTCGCCTAGCTCCACTCAAGACTATGACGATACCAAGATTGGAGTTATCCGCCGCAGTACTAGCAGTGAACATAAACAGATTGCTTCAGTCAGAGCTAGATGTCAACATTCATGAGTCGATCTTTTGGACAGACTCAATGACGGTGCTACAGTACATCGAGAATCAAAGGAGACGATTCCACACCTTCGTTGTGAATCGTCTAGCGATGATCCATGATGGATCAGACCCATCCTAGTGGCAATACGTCAATTCAGATTTGAACCCAGCTGACGACGCAACAAGAGGTCTGGCTGTCGACCAGCTGCTGAACAATAATCGGTGGTTGAGGGGACCTGAATTCTTGTGGAAGGAAGAGAACGATTGGCCTGTAGGACCGAAGAACAGCCCGCTCGTCGATGACCCCGAAGTAAGACGCGAGGAGCAAGTCAACCTCGTCACAAGTCAACCTGACGACCTCGCTCCGAGTCTGATGATCAGGAGATATTCATCTTGGTATACACTGAAGAAAGCAGTCGCTTGGCTTGCAAGATTCAAGCAGTATGTCATGTGGAGCTGCAAAGAGCGCACAACAGGTGACGCAAACGTCCAAGTTCCAAAGGGTGATCTGACTCCCAAGGAAGTTGAAGCTGCCGGAAGAGACGTAGTCAAGTTTGTCCAAAGGCTTTCATTCCCAGAAGTGATTAAAGTACTGCAAACCATGAAATCCGACTATCCAAGAAAATGGTCCCTGAAGAAATTTGGTTCCATCCACAAGCTCGTCCCTGTACTCGACCACAAGGGATTGCTCCGAATCAGCGGAAGACTCAAGAACGTGCCCATCAGCTATGAGGCGAGACACCCTCTAATTCTGCCCTGCAAGCATGAATTGTCTGACCTGGTCGTGATGCACTATCATCAAGCAATGGGCCACGCTGGTCAAGAAAACGTTCTCTCGAACGTGAGAGAAAGGTTTTGGATCGTGAAAGGCCGCTCAGCCGTGAGACGAGTTCTGAGAGGATGCTTCAGCTGCCGCAAGAGGAGAGCAATATGCGGGCAGCAAATCATGGCAGACTTGCCGAACAACCGTGTAACACCAGACAAACCACCGTTTACCAACATGGGGTTGACTTTTTTGGTCCGCTTTTCATGCGACATGGACGCGGCCAAACTAAGCGATACGGATGTCTGTTCACTTGCCTGACAATCAGAGCTGTGCACATCAAGATCACTCATTCTCTGGAGACTGATTCGTTTGTCAACGCACTTTGGAGGTTCATTTGTCATCGTGGATGTCCAGATGTTATTCGCAGCGACAATGGCACAAATTTCGTTGGTGTTGAGAGAGAACTTCGAGAAGCCATTGAGGGATGGAATCAACACAAGATAAGCGACTTCTTGTGTCAGAAGGGAATCACTTGGGTATTCAACCCTCCATCAGCATCTCATATGGGTGGTGTATGGGAGCGCCAGATACGATCAGTACGGAAGATCCTGAAGGGCATCGTAGAGGAGCAGTTGGTCTCAGACGAAATGTTGCTGACGCTGATAGCTCAAGTTGAAGCAATCATCAACGGACGACCACTCACTTCGATTAGCAACGATCCAACGGACGTCGAATGCCTGACTCCCAACCACCTACTACTCTTGAGGTCAAACCAGTGCATGCCGCCTGGAGTGTTTGACAAGCAAGAGCTGTACAGTATTCGGCGCTGGAGACAAGTCCAATATTTGTCAAATCTGTTTTGGAGATGGTCCAAGGAGTATCTACCTACCCTGCAGAAAAGGCACAAATGGACCGATCCGCAACCAAACTTCGCAGCTGTAGACCTGGTGCTAGTTGTGGACGAGACTTCCTCGGGGCCAATGGCCACTTGCACGAGTCACCAAAGTCCATGCTGACAAGAAAGGCTACGTGAGGTGTGCCAAAGTGCAGACGAAATCGACGCTGTTGACAAGACCGATAACCAAGCTGTGCTTCTTGGAAGGAAATGATCACAAGTGACTATGTGCGAGTCGACTTAAGCAGACAAAGGGGCCGCCTATTAGTGACTGATTTAATTAAAATAAGATTAGGATGAACTTCATCTTGTTGGATGCAGTCCATGGGGCCGGAATGTTACGGCTAATCCAGGAATTCAAGCGTCGCGCCAAGTCTTTTTGTTAATTAGTCGTTTTGTTTCGCTCTTTTGTTTTCAACTTTTGGTATGCAAATGCGAAAGTAAATATTGTACTGCAAGCATATTTTCTTTCACTTTTCACTGGAGCTCAACGCGAGTAAGTACACTTCGTTTTTCCTTTTCCTGCTTTTTTGCGCAATCGTAACTGTATTATTTGCTGTTCTAGTTGAATCGTGTCACGTATATCTTCGCAATGCCATTAAAGTGAAAAGTCTGGAACAATCCCTGATAAAAAGTATACCCCCCACTCCTTCACTCTCTTGGAAGGTAATTTACTTGAATCTAATAGCAATTTAATTTTTTTAATTGAATGCAATTCCAATTGAAAAATACAACTGTTTATTCTGAACTCTGCTGTTCAATACAGCACAGCAAGTGATAACACATTGCAACAAATATTAGATGCACTTAATGGCCACGCCAGCACTTCACTTCTCCTTGAGGATTACTAGTTACTTAATAAATTTTACATTTTATTTATGACATCTCACCCATTTTTAAATTATAATAATGTATAGTTTGTTTAAAGTAAAAACATGTAGCATATAAGACTAAGGAGCACACGCGAACAGACGCAGACCAAGCAACTTTTTCAAGATTCCACCTTCAATGTTAATTCTTAGCATGAACTGCATATGGTACAGTTGCTTATAAATGGTAATCCATCAAAGCATCAAGTAAACACTTTTTCAGAGAACTTGTTCACTGCTATCACCAAACGCTGACTGTAAATCATGCAAAATATGAGCTGCTGAAATAGACCAACACTAGACTCTAACTTAATTGCTCCCACCTATCACCAAGTGCTAGCTGTACCAGTAATAAATACGAATCATTGAAAAACGAAAGTGCAAACAATGCTGAAACAATAGTAAAAGTCAATTTGGCACATAAACTAGATGAAGGTTGTAGCACGGACTCACACTTCCAACAATGCAAGTCGTCCAAGAAAAATTTCCAAACCCAACCTTGCCAGCAGCTTTTATTTTGCCCTCAACTTCCCACCTTTATATGCTAAGAACGTGTTTAGACAACCAAAATACCTGATTTTCTATTTTTCTATTTATTATTGAATAGTTTCAACTAATAAAACTCATTACAAAAAAACTTTTACAGGATATTAATAACTTATAACCCTTTTTAAAATTATATTGTATACTTTAACTTGTCAACGTGTAACTTTTGCTGTTACTTTTTTATTCCTTTAATTATTATTACTATTTTCTACTAATAAAACTAATTACTTAATAAATATTACGTTTTATTTATAACGTCTGACCCATTTTCAAATTATTAAATTGTTAATTTCTATCTGACCCATTTTTAAATTATTATATTCTATACTTTGTTTAACTTATCAACATGTAACTGTTAACATTTGACCCATTTTTAAATTATTCTATTCTATACTTTCTTTAACTTATCAACACGTAACTGTTGCCTTTACTTTTTTATTTTTTGAAATATCATTATTATTTTCTACTAATATAGCTAATTACTTAATAAATTTTACATTTTATTTATAACAGCTCACTCATTTTTAAATTATTATAATGTATACTTTGTTTAAAGTAAAAACATGTAGCATGTAAGACTAATGAGAGTACACGCAAACAGACATAGACCAAGCAACTTTTTTGAAGAATCCACCTTCAATGTTAATTCTTAGCATGGACATGTTTGATGGATACCTCTACGGGATTGCAAATATCTCTCTCACCACTAATTATTTAGTCCCAACGAAACTTTCTGTGATGATCGATGATAATCGAATCCATCAAACATTTGTCCATCACCACATCCATGCATGTTCCACAGAGCCAAACGGTGTTGAGTTTGTATGGCACACAGATAACTTTATACACAAGCATTACTGTACAATTCGATCGACTACATCTCAAATTATTCGCAAAGTCACCCACGTCATCACATATGTGACCCCTCATGCAAAAACGTACACTAACGCTTTTCAACAGTTAACGCTTTTCCGTTAGTACCCGTTTAATGGAATACAGGGTCGTTAAACGGTTTGAGAAAGCGTTAATTAATATTATTAGTAGTGGTAATCATTGGTGTGCGAGTTAAATTAACGATTAATAGTGTGAGTAATGTTTGAAAATTCTAACAAAATAACATGAGTCCGCAGGACGAGTGTTATTTGTGGAATTTTCAAACATTACGAGCACTATTAATCGTTAATTGAAT
This sequence comes from Plumapathes pennacea, assembly GCA_964036295.1. Classification (NCBI taxonomy): domain Eukaryota; kingdom Metazoa; phylum Cnidaria; class Anthozoa; order Antipatharia; family Myriopathidae; genus Plumapathes; species Plumapathes pennacea. The sequence continues at coordinate 11,650,679 of OZ038462.1, forward strand.
GAGCACACCAATGATTACTAGTTAATAATATAGATGCAAAAATAAACAAGGTGAAGGAAGCCATTCCAAAGCAAAACCAACAGTCAATCAATGTCAAACGCGCCACTTCTTATTGGACACTGAAAATTCACGCTGTGAACCAGGATCACTGTCTTGAATAGCCTTGAATGAAAGACTGAGTTTACCCTGAGCTTTGCTATGGAACTCGTTATGGATGAAAGTCACCGAACAACAGAACCGCTGAAACGGCATAACTGGCTGCCGACATTCTCCGAAAGAAAGAGAAACCTGAGTTTACGGCAAGTCTATACAGTTATATTTACTTGGCGAAGATTAAGAAACCGTTGAAGCTGCTGTTCAGTGAAAAAATTGCTATCGTATCGTGAAGGCTTCAAGCTTCAATCATAAAGTTCTGCAAAAAAGCCGATCGACACACTCGCGAACATTGAGCAGCTAAACTTACACAAACAAGCTTTTCAGCAGAAGAAACTGGATCGAAACTAGATAAATCAATTTACAAAGTTTACTGATCATGACCTGTCAATGATCTCTGAAGTTTCAGACTATTCCCACTGCGGATGGCTTGGTACTTTGCTGATCTCGGAACATAACTTGACTTCGGGCTCGTAGATTTCCACTTTCATTTGAAGATAATTCTACCAGCTCCTCCCCGAATTTCTTACAGGCATTTTTATCCATGTTTTAGAGTCGATTTCGTGCATTTGAATTTCCCAGTTTAAACTTCTATGGCTGCTTTGTTTATGTTTTGGGAATCTCTCGCTCTTGGCCACCATTTTTTCTCGAAAGTTGAGCTCGCGTGATTGTCATGGCAACAAAGTGTGCAAAATCAATTAATCTGTGCAATTAACTCTGATTAACTACTTTTGCACATCTGATTAACCTTTTTTGCACACTTGCACACTAATTTAGATATAACAGCCCTGTTCTGAGCCAATCAGAATCGAGTATTTTTGCATCTATATTATTATCCATTTAACGGTCTTGCAAAAGCGTTAACATCCAAGACACAAACCGTTAAACGATTTCACAGATCATTAAGGCCGTTTGACCGGGCCGTTTAATAACTCTGGCAAAGCATTAGTCTGGCGAGTTGAACCGTTTATTGAACGCTATCCCATTTGTCGGATTTCACGTCGGTTCATGCATGTGTTATCCTTTAAAACGACAATGTTTTTGCCAAAGTCGATGTTTATACAGTAGCATTCCCGGAGCTTGCATTGTGCATTTGTCTTGGAATGTTTACAGTTTTCATTCCCTAATATCACCACAATCCGTCGGATTTCACACCAGCCGTTTGTGTCATTCTTCACTGAACAATCACAGTGTAGACTTGTTGATGTTTTTGCCGAGTAGAATTTCATGCACCATTGTTTACACAGTTGCAATTGCCATGTATTCTTTCGAGGGGTTCAATGAGAAATTTAGTCAATAATAACTCAGCATCGAGTGCAATACCTTAGCAGTCAGGAATTTACCGAAAGAACCGGGCTGTACACCAACTCAACTCTTGCTTTTATCGCTAGCCTTTTATTACTACAGTATCATACAACAATTAAATGGAGCGATCTGCATTGCTGTGATTCCTGGAATCGAAAAACTTGAAAGAGCGGCACTTGGCATTAATCAAAGGAAACTGGGTGAACAGGAGGGCTATAGTGAAGCAAATTAAAAGGCATTAGACAAGGAAGGCAATTCGAATTTGGCTTGAGCATTCAGTTCACATGTCATAGAATCGATGCAAGTCATCCAAGAAAATTTGTCAAACCCAAGCTTGCCAGCAGCTTTTATTTTGCCCTCGACATGCCACCTTTATATACTAAAAACATATTTAAACCACCAAAATACCTGATTTTCTATTTTTCTAACTTTTGTTGAATATTTTCTACTAATAAAACTCGTTACAAAATAAATTTTAGACACATTTATAACCTCTGACCCATTTTTAAATTATTATATTGTATACTTTGTTTAACTTATCAACACGTAACTGTTGCCTTTACCTTTTTATTCTTTAAATATCATTATTACTCATTATCATTCATTCATATCATTCATATATCATTATTTTCTACTAGCAATTTTACTTGGGCCAATCACATAGAATACATTTCATCTAAGATAAACAAGAACCTTGGTCTCTTACGCAGAATTAAGCATCTGTTGCCACACCAGGCTGGATTGCTTTTTTATAACAGTTTAATTTTACCTATCTTTGATTATGCTGATTTAGTCTGGGGGAACAAGAACAATGCCGTTTTGATGGGTACTGCAGAATAAGGCTGCAAAGATAATTTTAGATAAACCTTTGTACTCCTCGGCAACCGATGTAAGGCATTAGAGGGTATGCCGGGTCACCAAGGAGGAAAACTGGTTACTGGGTCTTCATTCTTTAAGTGCAGTGTTCAAGCTAGAGCTTGCAAAAACTCTAGCATCACAAACACTGCCTGGCCACTTCACAACCACATCAATAAAACAATACTTGTAATCGCAGGCAGCTTGCACGTTGAGAGAATATCTAAATTTTCTGTTGACATGACTTGAATTAATGTTTGACTGCTTTATATCAATGTGTGTGCCATCTACTGCTCCCAAATATTGAGGAAAACCATGTGTTCGGTAGAAGTTCTTTACCATGTCTTGTACATCTGCTTCACTTGACGGTAGTTTTATATATTTGTTACCAAGATGAAGGGCTATAGCCTTACAGACTTTACGCACAATCCTTGAGACTGTTGATCTTGAAAGTCCAAATGCATTGGCAGTTTTACAAAGACGACCTTCGTCACTGACATAATATAGCGTGCACGCTACCTGTTTCACCACAACAACTAATGACCTCATAACAGTAGGCGTCCCACTTGTGTATGGCCGTAATTGTTCTGCCAAGTTATAAAGACACTTTAGACATCCTAAAGGTTTCTTTCCACTCTACTTCGACGGCTATACCAGCCTGTATATTGTCCCACCAGACACTCGTTCTGCCAGGTCGTACCTGAAAGGACTACCCACTGACCAACAGTCAGCCCCGAACCACCGCTGACCAACAGTCAGCTCCGAACTACCGCTGACCAAAGTTAGGAAGCGGTCGGCCATTTTGTTGTTCTCCACGAGCGAACTCACATGCACATCAGCGCGTCCCCGTGATTGCGCTTTATCGGTTATTGTAAGTCAGTGACTTTTGATATATTGATTTCCTGTTATGTTGTTACTTAGCTCGGCATTCAAATTGTATTGTAGGACTTATCATCGTCGTCATTAAATTTAAAATCACGATCAAGGAGTTTCTTCATGATAAGTCAATAACAACATGGTCATCGTCTCGTGCACCGTGCCCCACTGCGACTACCAGTCAGAGAATGTGTCAGAAGCCCTGGCGATCGCACTCCTGGCCAATCATGGCATAGCTCACCAGAACCCAGCGCCCCCAACCCACAACCCAGCACTCAGAGGCCCCAAACTTGAGCGGCCCAAAGTCGACATCGGCATCTCTGTCGAGAAATGGAACATATTCACTCGACGGTGGGAGGTGTTTCGGGCTGGCTCTGGCATCAACGAAGCATCAGCCACCTCACAGTTATTCCAGTGTGCAGGGACCGAGCTTGGGGACAGCATTCTCAAAACAAACCCCAACGCCACAACTGAATCCCTGCCCCAACTGCTGGCCGCCATGCGCTCTCTGGCAGTTATCCCAGTCGCTACCTGCGTCCTCCGCACCAAACTTCTACGGCTCCGCCAAGAGCGTGACGAGCCAGCTCGATCATTCGTGGCCAGAGCCCGAGGGAAGGCAGAAACATGCGCCTTCACCACCAAATGCTCATGCGGAAGATCGGCAGACTACACAGATCACGCCATTCGTGACGTCATCTTGAATGGCCTCTACGACTGCGACATACGCCGGGAAGTCCTGGGCGTTACAGACATACTCCAAAAGCCAGTAAACGAAGTCATCGCCCTGGTAGAAAGCAAGGAGATGGCCTGCAACACCCTACCCTCCCCCTCCCTATCCGCAGTATCGTCATTCCAGCGTCAACAGAACCCGACCACGACCCCCGCCTCCACCCCACCCTCTGCGGACCAGGCTAAAGAGGCGAAATGCCCTGAGTGTCAGACCACCTTCAAGATCTTCACGGAGAGAACTCGGGGCTGGAACACTAAACCCGATCAAGTGTGCATCACCTGCTACAGGGAGCAACGCCGCAGGAAGCGCCAACAACGGGCGCCAACAACGGGCACCTCCACAGCGCTCGCCCCAGGCCCCCCTATCATCCGTCCAGGCCGTAGAGTCGGAGTCGATCTCTCAGGTCGCCGCCCTCCATACAGATGGCCCCAGAGCCTCCCGCACACCGCAGACGCGTCCTCACAACTCCCAGCACCGTTAGCAGCCCGTCCGCACCGAGACTGGCCCACCATATCTTCACCAAGGGTGAGTGGCGACAAGCCCGCCTCCAAGACCACCCCAGAGTACCTCTCACAATCTCGCTCGCCCGACCAGGTCACGTTGGCAACCACTCCAGCGGCAACGCCCCAGTGACCCAGGCTGAAGTTACCACCATAGCCGACACAGGCGAACAATCTGATTTATGGTCGCTGGACAGTTTCCTCACCTGTGGTTTCTCACGAGAGGACCTCCACACCATCAGCCTCAGCCTATCAGCAGCCAACCGTTCCCCCATCAGCATCGAAGGGGCATTCTTCGCCCAGTTAGCCACCAAGTCTTGCAGCGGTGAGATCACGTCATGCCACAGCATGGTATACGTAAGCAGTTCGGTAACGTCAATGTACCTGTCGCACGAGTCTCTACTGAACCTCGGGCTACTGCCACCTACCTTCCCATCCATCGACGACTCCACCGACCAGCTGCGAGCCCCATGCACTACCCTCCGTAAACGCTACGCGGGAGGTCAATGATGGCTGCTCCACACCTCACGACAGACGTGACGCGCCATGCTCGTGCCCCCTACGCGAAGTCGCACCACAACGACCGCCAGGGCTGCCCTTCCCCTGCACCACCGAGAACAACGGGCGCATGAAGGCATGGCTGCTACAGCGCTACGCCGCGTCCACTTTCAACACATGCCCTCACCGAGCACTCCCTTGCATGGAGGAACCAGCAGTGGAGATCCATGTTGACCCCGCTGCCACACCCAAGGCCTTCCACACCCCTGCAAATGTGCCCCTCCATTGGCAGGAGCGGGTATACGATGACCTCCTCCGTGATGAAGCCCTTGGCGTCATCGAGCGCGTGTCCTACGGCGAACCCGTGACCTGGTGTCACAGAATTGTCATCACACGGAAGCACGACGGATCCCCACGAAGAACAGTCGACCTCTCGCCACTCAACAAGTTCTGCCAGCAGAAGACGTTCGCGATGGAGTCACCATTCCACTTGGCGCGCTGTATACCCAAGGACACCTGGAAGACAGTGACAGATGCCTGGAATGGTTACCACAGCGTTCCCCTTCGCCCATCTGACAGACCCTTGACAACCTTCATCACGCCATTTGGCCGCTGGCGCTACATGAGGGCACCACAAGGCTTCCTATCATCAGGAGACGGCTATAATCGCCGCTTCGACTCCATCCTGTCCCCAATGGAGCGCAAGGAACGATGTGTGGATGACACCATCCACTATGACAGCGACCTAGAAGAGCACTGGTGGAGGACCATCAACTTCCTCACCCGCGTTGGGCAGACAGGCATCGTCCTCAACCCCGAGAAGTTCCAATTTGCAGAACGCAGCGTCAACTTCGCCGGTTTCAGGGTGTCGGACCAGACCATCGAGCCGCTACCCAAATACCTTGACGCCATCAGGGACTTCCCCTCGCCAACATCCACTACTGATATTAGGAGCTGGTTCGGCCTCGTCAATCAAGTATCCCACTACGCACAGCTGCGTGACACCATGGCGCCCTTCAAACCCTTCCTCAGCGCATGCCACACATTCGCGTGGACACCCGAGCTGGAGGAAGCCTTCCAAGCGTCAAAGGAGGCCATTGTCGAAGCCATCTGCCAGGGTGTCGAAATCTTCGACATACAAAAACGCACGTGTCTCCGCCCCGACTGGTCCAAGCGCGGCATCGGCTACTTCCTTCTCCAGCAACACTGCAGCTGCCCATCTGGCGTCCCCGACTGCTGCCCTGACGGATGGAGGATTACCCTCGCTGGCTCACGGTTCCTATCATCGGCAGAGCAGCGCTATGCAGCCATTGAGGGAGAAGCCCTGGCCGTAGCCTGGGGCCTCGAACAGACCGTTACTTTAAACATGGATGTGACAACCTAGTCGTCATAACTGACCACAAACTCCTGGTCAAGATATTTGGTGACCATACCCTCGACGAAATCACCAACTCGCGCCTGTTCCGCCTAAAGCAGCGAACCCTCCCATGGAGATTTGACATTCAGCACATGCCCGGGAAGAGCAACCACTCCGCTGATGCAGCCTTGAGATACCCCTCACCATCCGGCTCTGTAAACAGCACCTTCCCTGACCCACCCAGCGTCCCCGACCTCACAGAGTCAGCGCTAATGGCCGCCATCCGCAGCGACACTCAGGAGTTTGGCATCATTTCCTGGGCCCTCCTCGCACAAGAGACAGCCACGGACACATCTCTGAGCCACCTGCTGAGACTCACAGAGCAAGGAGGCCTCAATCGAGACAACCCGGCCCTTGGCAGCTTTCGGCCCATCTGCGACTCTGTCTACGCCCAAGACGGCGTCCTCCTGTACCAGGACCGCGTGGTGATCCCCCAAACCCTCCGCCGTCAAGTTCTCCAGCACCTCCACGCTGCCCACCAGGGGACCTCCACCATGGAGCAGCGAGCCCATGCCATCATCTTTTGGCCCGGGATGTCGAAGGACATCCGAGAAACGAGGGAAGGATGCACGGACTGCAACAGAAATGCCCCCTCACAGGCCGCAACACCACCTCTGCCATCCCCACCACCATCAACCCCAATCGATGCCGCATTCGCCGACTTCTTCGACCACAGAGGCCACCACTATCTCGTAGGAGATCGCCTCTCCGGCTGGGTGGAGGTGTTGAGCTCCACAACAGGCACCACCCTTGGGGGCTCCGCCGGACTGGTCCGTCACCTACGCTCGTTCTTCAGCGCGTTCGGGGTACCAGAAGAGCTCTCCAGCGATGGCGGCCCAGAATTCACTGCGAAGCATACCGAAGACTTCCTCCGACTCTGGGGCGTGAGGCACCGCATATCCTGTCACCTTCCCACAGTCTAATGGGAGAGCCGAGGTAGCAGTAAAGACCGCCAAGCGCCTCCTGATGTCTAACACCGGCCCGACCAGAAGTCTGGACCACAACCGCTTCCTGTGCGCCATGCTTCAGCTGAGGAACACCCCCGATCCTGACTGCAACCTCTCCCCGGCGCAGATCATCTTCGGACGCCCGCTACGAGACCCCCTGGCCTTCATCAACCGCCTGGAGAAGTACTCCAGCCCCAACATCCGTCCACTATGGCGACAGGCATGGGCTGCTAAGGAAGACGCGCTCCGGGCATGCATCACTCGCACCAGTGAGTGCCTGAAGTCCCACTCACAGCCACTACGCCCCCTATCCATCGGTGAGAGAGTTTTCCTGCAAAATCAGCAAGGCCCCATCCAACCAAGTGGGACAGATCGGGAGTGGTAATGGAATCGCCCGGTCATGACCAGTACCGTGTGAAGGTCGATGGGTCCGGAAGGCTCACACTTCGCAACTGCCGCTTCCTCCATGCGTATACACAAGCCACCCCGACCATCGCCCCACAACAGCAGGCGGCAGCAGGCGGCAGCAGACCCCCCCGACAGCAGCGCTGGACAGCCCAGGCCTCTTCCAATCCCCCGAGCCCCATACCACGGGTCCTGCCAGACAGTCCACCGCCATCAGCTGGCAAAGGCACTGTGGAAGTTCCCCCCATATCACCACCACAGTTGCCTCAGGTGCAACCCCACCACCACCACGTCCATGCCGTTCACGACGGCCACCCAAACATTACGAGCCTGAAACAGGAAAATGGCTTACCTGAGTCCACTAACCTACGTCATACTTCGTCACTGTAGGTTCCCAGACTGGGGGGGGATGAAAGGACTACCCGCTGACCAACAGTCAGCCCCGAACCACCGCTGACCAACAGTCAGCTCCGAACTACCGCTGACCAAAGTTAGGAAGCGGTCGGCCATTTTGTTGTTCTCCACGAGCGAACTCACATGATCGTCAGCGCGTCCCTGTGATTGCACTTTATCAGTTATTGTAAGTCAGTGACTTTTGATATATTGATTTCCTGTTATGTTGTTACTTAGCTCGGCGTTCAAATTGTATTGTAGGACTTATCATCGTCGTCATTAAATTTAAAATCACGATCGAGGAGTTAAACAAGCTAGCCAAAGCGTTATACAATTTACTGGACAATTTAGTCGCGAGATAACGTCAGTTTGGTCTTCATTCCCAATGGTCCACTCCCAACTCTGCCAGATGACCTTGTTAAGTCTGATACTACCCTACTAACCAGTTCTGCCAAGAAGAAACTTGAAATTAAGGATAACAAGGAAATCACTACAGCAAAGCAAAGTGCAATGTCAACTCTCTTTGGGGATGTTTATATAACAGCTGTTCACAAGCCAAAGTTGTAGTGTTGGTGGTCAGTTGTGGCAGAAGGCAGTGACACTGACATCCGTGAGAGATATGCAGATATTCTCACTGGAGTTGGAAAGCTGAAGGATTACCAGCTTAAGCTACACATTAACAAGGATGTGAAACCAGTTGCTCAGCCAGTTCGGAGACTTCCATTTGGATTGAGAGAGAAAGTTGATGAAAAACTGGATGATCTGTTGTCGAAGGACATAATCGAGGAAGTGCCAAACACTCCAACTGAATGGGTTTCACCACTTGTCGTTGTGCCAAAATCCGACGGGGACATTCGAGTCTGCATTGATATGCGCAGGGCCAATGAAGCAATTGTGCGCGAGACACCCCATTCCAACAATTGAGGAAGTCCTGTACGACCTTAACGGTGCTACTGTATTCAGTAAACTCGATCTCAAGTGGGGATTTCATCAGATTGAGCTGGAGGAACAGTCACGTGAGATAACAACATTTGTGACCCACAGAGGATTGTACCGATATAAGAGGTTGATGTTTGGAATCACTTCTGCTCCTGAGAAATACCAGAAGATTGTCTCAGATGTCATCCAAGGTTGTAATGGAGCAGCCAACATCGCAGATGACCTGATTGTCTATGGTTCTGATTTGGAGGATCACGACAGGAATTTGCATGCAGTTCTTGAGCGCCTAAGGCAGTCTTTGGACATGAACTGAGTAGCCGAGGTGTTGCGCCAAGTGAGGAGAAGACTGCAGCAGTCGTGAATGCCAGAGCACCAAAGAATGTTTCTGAAGTCCGGTCGTTTGTACAGCTTGTGCAGTACTCAGCGAAGTTTATCCCCAATTTTGCCCAAGTTGCAGAACCACTACGTAAGCTGCTCAGAAAGGAAGTCATTTGTGTGGGAGACGGAACAGCAGGAATCGTTTCAGGGACTCAAACAGCTCATGTCAACAGCCAAGGCTCTTGCTTACTTTCGCGATGACTACGAGACCAGGATTGTAGCTGATGCAGGCCCAGAAGGTCTTGGTGCAGTGCTGCTACAACTTCAAGGGGAAGAGTGGAGAGCAGTTTCCTATGCTTCACAGAACCTCACAGAGGTTGAGAGACGGTACGCTCAGACAGAGAAAGAGGCACTTGCTCTGGTTTGGGCATGCGAGAGATTCAACATTTATGTGTATGGTCGCGAGTTTGAGTTGGAGACCGACCATAAGCCACTGCAGTATATCTTCAGCAAGTCTTCCAAGCCATCCGCAAGTGTCGAGCGTTGGGTTCTTCGTTTACAGTGCTACAACTACAAAGTAGTTTACCGCCCCGGGAAGACAAACGCTGCGTACGCTTTGTCTAGGCTCAACCAAGCAAACCCCAAGGATCCAAGTAGTCAGACTGAGGACCTTGTGAGATTTGTTGTGCAAGAGAACACACCTGTTGCTGTGACCCCAGGAGAAATTGAAAGGGAATCGGAGAATGATCCAGAGATAGCAAGTGTACGCCGCTATATCCAGATGGGAGATTGGTCACAGTGCAAGATGCCAAGTTACCTCTGTGTAAAGAATGAACTGTGTTCCATTGGAAAGCTTGTTCTTCGAGGAGACAGAATCGTTATATCCCAGAGCCTCAGGAGAACAGTGCTAGAGTGTGCTCATGAGGGACACCAGGGCATTGTGAAAATGAAGAGTCAGTTGCGAACCAAAGTATGGTGGCCGAAAATGGACGCAGACGCTGAAAAACTGTGTAAGTCGTGTCATGGATGCCAAGTTGTAGGAGAGTTTAGTCGTCCGGAGCCAATGCAGAGAACGGAGCCACCTACAGGCCCATGGCAGGACGTTGCAATGGACCTGATGGGTCCAATGCCTTCGGGAGAAAGCTTGTTAGTCATCGTGGATTACTACAGCCGATATTATGAAGTGGTAACCATGCATTCAACTACAACACAGAAGATAATTGTAGCTCTGAATGGAGTCTTCGCAAGATTTGGTTTTCCCCACTCTGTGAAGGCAGACAATGGCCCACAGTTTGTGTCTGAACAGTTTTCAAGATACCTACAAGACAACGGGGTGGAACACAGGAGGTCTCCACCACTTTGGCCGCAAGCCAACGGAGAAGTTGAACGTCAAAACTGAACACTTCTGAAAACCTGCAAAGTTGCTGCAGCAGAAAGGAAGAGCTGGCAGGAGGAAATGCAGAAATTCCTCCTGGCATATCGCAGCACACCCCAAACCAACACAGGAGCTACACCAGCCTATATTATGTTTGGTAGAGAACTAAAAACCAAACTGCCAGAGTTGAGGCGCGATGGGACTGTGCTAGATGAGGGAATAAGAGAGCGGGACTGGAGCCGGAAACTAGCCCAGAAAGCCTATGCAGACAACCGGCGAGGAGCCTCAGCAAGCCCAATAGTTCCAGGAGATCAAGTTCTGTTGAAGAACACCAAGACAACTGGAAAACTTGCACCCAACTTTGAGAAAGAACCATATACAGTTCTGACTAAGGAGGGACACGAGGTGACACTGCAATCAAATGAAGGAGTCGTGTACAGAAGGGACAGTTCATTTGTGAAACCATTTAACCCTCCATTGGAGATGGATACTCAGAAGGCTGATGATCTGCAAGTTTGTTCTGACACAAATTTGAGTGACACTAAACCTTTTGAAACTGTCGAAGAGTCTTTGAGACCGAAGCGTGTTACTAAGTTACCTGAGAAGTTCAAAGACTTTGTTATGGAAAAGCCAAAGTGAAGTGACACTTGTTCATGTGGAATCTTGGACATTTGTTATGTTTGTTCTGTTTATAGCATAAGCAGTAGGCACGCTATGTTAAGATATTTTCAATCTTAGGTTTCAGTGCTATACTTCTGAGAAAGGAAGGGATGTAGTGTTCTGAACCGGAAGTCAGCCTACCGGAAGTATTCTGATAGTGTCCGACCGCAATGTATGACGGTCGAAAATGGGCAGCCATTTTTGTCGTATGTATGTTGTGTTACGTCTTGAGTGATTAAACGTGTTATGTATTAATCTGACTCAATCCTTGCCATCCGGCACCTAAACGTTACAAAAGTCACATCAGTCTATTTGTGAGGCAGAGGTTTCACAGTATAAGAAAGAGCCACCCATAAATGCTACAGACAATCCTCTCATCTGGTGGAGTCAACAATGTTACAGATATCCCTCATTATCTGTAGTTGCAAAGTACCTCTACACTCCTGCTACCTCAGTGCCAGCAGAGAGAGTGTTTTCAACAGCAGGCGATATAGTCAGCCCAGAGATCTCAGTTGAAATCACAACATGTTGATAGGTTGATGTTTCTCAAGAAGAATTGGAAACCTTAAACAGACTTTGTTGTTACAGTTGTTTTGGTTTGCTTCAAAGTAGTACAGCAAGAAAGAACTCATTTCGTTTCATTGATACACTAACGATCACAAATGGAGTTACTTGTATATGTGACACTGGACAGAGAAGAGTTTAACACAAACTGATTTCCCTTCTTCTGGCCACGAAACTGTTGCTTTAGATAAAGTACATTTCACTTTGAATAGTTTTGACTGTTTAGACTTTATAGCTTATATTGTCATTTAGTTCCAGGTTTTTCAATATCTTACATGTTTGCTTGTCACGAACAAAGAAATTAATACAAAAAACAACATTATGGTTTTCACAAATTTAATTCATACTTCATTACTATCACAATATTATTGCAATAATACCACTACTATTGCAATACTTTCGCAATAGTCAAATTCTCCTCAATAGTCACCCCTAGTGTCCTGGATGTTGCTTTTTATGACTTTTAAAGATGCAGCCGAATAGGACTCGTACTAATAGAGGCAGAAAGCCTGGATGTTTTGGTAGAAACATACTAGTTGCACAGTATTAGTTGCTACTGAACTGACAAGTCCTCCAGACTTTGAAAAACCACTAACCAGTCCAATTGATTGATTCTCCAACTGTTCTCGTAACTGATAAACGTAATAGTAGCACAGCCAGTTTCAGGACTTGTGATAGTCCGCTAGTTCATTCGTGCTAGTAACCCTTATTACATTTGTGGCCAAACTCTTATTACACTTGTGACCTTTGTCGGAAACTGAGTGATACGTGTGAGTGATGCAACGGAGATAATTGCCATTTTTGATTCGTGAGTCAGAATAAGTGTACCTTTGTAGTCTACCCATTGTGTCAACTAATCATCTGAAACAAATAAGTAATCATGGGTGCAGCCCTTTGTGGGAGATTTTGTGATTAAATCCAATGTGATTAGAGATAGTTGAGCGAGAGCACTGTAGAACCTTTTGAGACCGAGAGAGTGAAATATAGTCATCGTGATAATCGTGACCGTGTGAGTTTTCTACCTCGTGTTCCCAACATTACCTCTATTACACTTGTGGCCAAACCCTTATCACACTTGTGTCCTTTATTACACTTGTGGCCAAACCTTTATTACACTTGTGACCTTTATTACACTTGTGGCCATTTATTACATTTGAGGCCTCAAGATGGTGTCATGTACAAAGGAATGAAAGTCATCATACCCAGCTCAATGCACCCTCAGATCATAGCAAGGGTTCACTCCAGCCAGTTAGACCCATATGCTTGTGTGAGAAGGGCCCGAGATGTGCTCTTCTGGCTTAATATGTCAGGCGAAATTAAAGACTCTGTAAAGAGCCGTGAAGTCTGCAATGACTTTTTAGCTAAACAACAGGAGCCCCTCACGACCCACAAGATCCCTGATGCACCCTTGTCCTAAAGTAGTAGGACAGTATATGTTTTCATCTTCTGGGGAAACCTATTTAGTGACTGTTGATTACTACAGTAACTATTTCGAATTGGACTTACTCCAACAGTAACAGATAACAATCCCCAATACTCAAGTGAAGAATTTGCAGCATTTGCATGCAAATCGGAATTCATCCACACCACTAGTTCACCACCATACAGCCAAAGCAATGGAAAGTCAGAGTCAGCTGTCAAAATTGCCAAGAAATTGGTGTAACGATAGTTCAATCTCTAAGCCAATCACAGTCGAGTTAGCCCATGTGCTTGTGTCTTGTCCCTGTGGTCTTCACAAGAAACAGACCTATTTATACATGGTGTCAGCAGTGAACTGTAAGACACGAAAAGGCAACACAAATTCGTTCAAGTGAGACGTGCAGTTAGACACGTGAAGGAACGAAGGCTTGTCAAGTGTAGACAAGATGCCTAATGAAAACAATGCAGGTGTGCCAGCACCGGAGCCACAATATATTGCAATGTGCCTTTACCGCCGAGACTAGAGATCAAAGGGAATCTCTCAAAGGCTTGGAAACAGTGGCGGCAGATTTGGGATGCCTACTTAGTAGTCACAAAGCTACGAGTCAAACCAAGTAATATCCGCATGGCTACGTTCATCACTTGCATCGGAAAGGAAGCGCTCGAAATTCACAATGGACTCCTTTTTCGCACTGAAGATGAGAAAGAGGACATAAACACAGTACTAGAGTTGTGGGAAACGTACTGCATTGGGAAAACTAACATCACAAGCAATACAATTTAACAATCGTTCACAAGAACAATCAGAATCAATCGACGCCTATGTGACTGTTCTCACTGCGCTTGCAGAAACTTTGAGTGTGAGTTTGCCGAACTGAAGGATAGTTTGATTCGCGACCAGATTTTTTGTGGTGTAAAAGACAATGCTGTATGTCGGAAACTACTCCAAGAATCGGGACTAACTCTCAAGAAATGTGTCGACATGTGCCAAGCGGCTGAAGCGACAACAGCACAATTAAAAGTTATGGCAGCGAGCCAGGATCCTGTCAAAGAGGTCAACTTCCTCAAACAGGAAAAGGAAAACAAGCAGACAGCACACAAAGATATGGGAAAGTCTTCCGAACCATGTCATCGCGGACTGTAAATTCTGTGGTCAACAGCAGGAGAGAAAGAAAGCAAAATACCTCACGTGTGGTAAAAACAATCACTTCGCGGCAAAGTGTGAAGCGAAGAAAGCGCGTGGGACCAAAGGAAAGACCTTTACTCGAAGGAAAGTCAACCAGATCAGTGGCAGTGCAAACTTCATCTACTCATCTGAGGAGGAAATCCTGTCAGTGACTTTAGACCACAGTGCTAATGCCGTGAGCAGGCAGGGGAAGTACCAAAGCAAAATCTATGCAACTATGGAGATATCAGGTCAACCAGTCAAGATGCAACTTGACTCTGGCGTATCTTGCAATGTGATGCCTCGGAAACTCCTTCCTAAAGATACCGTCATCACAAACACCGACCTGAAGCTGACCAGCTACTCCAAAACAAACATGGAAGTACTAGGACTAGCCAAGATTTCTCTGCACAGCCCAAAGAATAAGAAGAAATACCAGGCTGAGTTCACAGTCATCGATGAAGACAACATGCCGCTTCTTGGCACAGCAGCAGCACAACAAATGAATCTCATAACAGTACAACATGAGAACATTCTGGAAGTAGTTGACAACATGACCCCTAACAACTATGAAGGTCTCACCATGGAGAAAATTACAGAAACCTACCCTGATGTGTTCAAAGGCTTGGGTTGTATGAAAGGAAAACTACACCTCAAAGTTGATAAAACTGCCCCCCCCCCCCCCCCCCCCACGGTCATGCCACCCCGTCATGTGCCACTCACTCTTAAAGACAGGCTGAAAGAGGAGCTGACCCGACTCGAGAACTCGAATGACATAAAGAGAGTAGAAGAACCCAAGGACTGGGTATCTAACCTAGTAGTGACGGAGAAATCCAATGGTAGACTGAGTGTGTATCAACCCTCAACAGCATAACAAGGCTCTCAAGAGGAGTCACTACCCTCTACCAATCATTGAGGACATACTCCCAGAGTTAGCAGATGTCAAAGTGTTCTCAAAGGCAGACCCCAAAGATGGATTCCTTCAAATCCAACTTGGCGATGAATCAAGCAAGCTGACCACATTCCAGACACCCTGTGGTAGGTAGATACCTAATGCCTTTTGGCATATCCCCAACACCAGAATGTTTCCAGCGCAAACTGGACCAGAACCTGGAAGGTCTAGAAGGAATCTACAAGGTAGCTGATGACATCCTAATCACAGGCCGTGGTGAAAACAGGGACGAGGCCACCGAGGACCATGATGCTAACCTTTTAAAGCTGTTGGAGAGATGTCGGGAGGAATCTGAAGCTGAACAGGCAAAAAATGGAGCTGAAACGCACTGAAATCCCCTTCTGTTGACTGACAAAGGAATGAAGCCTGACCCCCACAAAGTGGAGGCTATCCAGAAAATGGAACAACCCACTGACGTGGCAGCTGTCCAAAGGCTGATAGGACTGGTGAAGTACCTGTCAAAGTTCCTTAGCAAGCTGTCCCAACTGTGCAAACTGCTGAGACGCCTCACTCACAGAGATGTGGAGTGGACCTGGTCAACAGAGCAAGAGCAGGCCTTTGAAAACATTAAACAGGCGGTCACTTGAACACCAGTTCTGAGGTACTTCAATTCCAAAGACCCTATTGAAGGTCGAGACACATCCACCAATGGCATAGGATTTGTGCTGATGCAGCATGGCCACCCAGTCTCATACGCAAGCAGAGCACTAACACCCACTGAGAGAAGATATTCTCAGATTGAGAAAGAACTGTTAGCGCAAGTGTTTGGAGTTGAGCACAACCACCAGTATGTCTATGGAAGAAGAATTATACTGTGGTCGGACCACAAGCCCTTGGAAACCATTTGCAAGAAACTCTTAGCAACAGCACCAAAGCAGTTACAAAGACTGCTGCTGCGACTACAACAGTATGATGTAAAGATCCGGTACAAGCCAGGGCCAGAAATGTACTTGCCAGACACCCTGTCACGCACCTATCTGCCAACCAACAGCAGATCCATCACCAAGGAAGTAGAACACATACACGCTGTTGGCTTCCTACCCATATCCGAACTGCAGCTGGTAGAAATACAGCGAGAAACTGCTGCAGACCAGACTCTCCAGGCGCTGAAACAAGTCATCTTAAGTGGATGGCCCGACCAGAAGGAAGCCCTTCCCTCAGAGCTGCATCCCTACTACAATGTGCGAGATGAGCTCAGAGCCCAAGATGGTGTCCTTTTCAAAGGTCTCAGATGCCTGATCCCCACTAGGTTAAGGGGAAAATTCAGAGAGAGACTGCATGGGACAGACATGAGACAGTCTACTGGCCGGGGCTGAACGCTGATATTCGGGACTATATCAAGAAATGTGAAGTGTGCTGTACCTACCAGACCAACCAGCAGAAGGAACCCCTCATTTCCCATGAGATCCCACAATGACCATGGGAGAAAGTGGCCTGTGACATCCTGCACTTTCATGGGAAAGACTATCTCTGCAACGTCAATTACTACTCGAGCTACTTTGAGGTTGACTACCTCAAGAGGAAGACTGGCAGTGAGCTGATCAACAAACTAAAGAGACACTGCTGCACACATGGATGTCCCAACCAATTCTACAGTGATAATGGGCCACCCTACAATTCCCACTAGTTCAAAGAATTCTGCAAGAGCTACAACATCGAACATGTCACAAGTTCACCAAACTATGCGCAGAGCAATGGGAAAGTGGAAAACGCAGTCAAGACCACCAAGAGGCTGCTGGAGAAGTCCAGAGCAGCAGGAACAGACTTCCACATGTCCCTGTTAGACTGGAGGAACACACCCTCTGAAGGCCTGGATAGTTCCCCAGCACAGCGATTCTTTGGTAGACACACCAGAACACTACTGCCAACTGCTAGTGAGCTGCTCAAGCCAAAGATAGTCTATGATGTCCCAGGAAAACTCTACGAGAGAAAGCAGCTACAGGCAAAATATTACAACATTGGCTCTGAGGAACTACCCACCCTAACCCAGGGAGAAACTGTACATGTGAAACCCAATGGTAGATCCACCAGATGGTTCAAGGCCTGTGTAGAGCAGCAAGTTGATGTGAGGTCCTATGAGGTGAGAACTGAGAATGGAAAGATTTTCAGACAGAACAGAAGACACCTGAGGCTAGGCTTTTGTACATTATGCTAGCATTTTTTTGAGCATTTTAGAGGACTGAAAGCATTAAGCATAATGCTGGCATTTTAGTGACATTTTTGACCAATAAATGTCCGAGAGGACCTGGAACTAGCAATACAGTGGTCAGCGGTTTCAGGAGTCCCATTCTGTCAGCCATTTTGTGTCACATTTCCCTTGAATGTCATGAATAACAATGACACTGTCACACAACTGACACAAGAAAGTGAACCGAGTTCTGAGAGAAGCATAATTGATGCCTTGAAAGCACCGACCACTTCAGATTTGGCTAGAAAACGAAAGGTTCCTTGCAATTTACCGCACGACGGAAAGAGACATCAGCACCCTAAACTCACAAGCAAGCCTAAAAACGTGATTACCCAGCAACGCTTTCAAGAATTCCCTGGAGAAAACTTCAAGGAATCAGCAAGCACACTATTTTGTACTGCTTGTAGAGAAGAAGTTGGACTGAAAAAGACGATCATTCAACAGCATATAAAATCAGCAAAGCATAGCAAGGGAAAGGTGAAAGTTGTGGAAAAATTGGCCAGGGAAAATTATATTGCCAAGGTGCTTGCACAATACAATAATGAGAAGCATCCAAAAGGTGAAACTCTAAGTATGGCCCATGTTTACAGATTCAAAGTTGTCCGCACCTTCCTGAAGGCTGGGGTTCCGATCCTGAAGATTGATCAGTTCAGAGATATTTTTGAAGAACAAGGTTACTCACTGACACATAGCTCAAATCTCTCCTGTGTTATTGATGTTATTAACAAAGAAGAGAAGGACAAAGTTAAGAAGAAAATAACAGGGCGAAATGTTTCTGTCATTTTTGATGGCACAACACATGTTGCAGAAGCATTAAACATTGTTCTTCAATTTGTGTCAGATGATTTCAAGATTGAGCAGTGTCTGGTCCAACTACTGCTTGTAATGAAAGCAATGACTGGCGAGAAAATTGCGCAGCAGCTACTTGCATGCTTATCCACAAATCTTGGTATCAATTCTGGTCTTCTCCTAGGAGCCATGCGAGATAGGGCTTCAGTGAATGATGTGGCTATTCAAACACTGCGAATTCTTTATCCACATGTTGATGTAGGATGTTTTAGCCACACCCTGGATGTTGGTGAGAAAATGGACACACCAATTCTGGAGCGGTTTTCGAAGGCTTGGATGAGTCTTTTTCCTCACAGCCCAAGAGCAAGAATTGCCTTCAAAACACATGCAGGTCAAACGCCAAAGACCT
Organism: Plumapathes pennacea; assembly: GCA_964036295.1. NCBI lineage: Eukaryota > Metazoa > Cnidaria > Anthozoa > Antipatharia > Myriopathidae > Plumapathes > Plumapathes pennacea. The sequence goes on from OZ038462.1 coordinate 11,669,536, forward strand.
ACTCTCCTACTAGATGGTGGTCAAAGTTTGAAGTCATCAAACAAGTCCATGATTTGTTTGGAGATATTCCAAACTTTCTCACCAGAGATGATTTGCCACAGGTTACCAAGAGAAAACTGTTTGTGAACGGCAACTTTGTGCTGTTCTTAAAGTGCAACTTGCAGCAACAGTTGATGCCATGGAATCATTCGTCAAGGCAACGTACAATTTAGAAGGGGATGGCCCACCTGCATTCAGGACTTATCAAGAGTTAAGAACTGTTGAAGCTAGTATAACTAATGCACATTACCCCAATGTTACAGCAGTGTCCCGTACCCTGGCCCAAGGTACTGCTGTTGTGGAACAGCAATGGATTGATTTTGCCAAGCAAAGTATGCAGCCAGCATATCAGTATTACCAGGACAAGTTCATTCATGGCCCCCTTCATCCACTGGTGATGATGTTTAAAGCATGTCACCCCTTTGACCCTGTCAAGCTGAATAAAATGCAACTTGATGCTGCAGCTATCAGCGACCTCCGCTGTATTCCCTTTCTTTATTCTGCTGTTATCCGTCCTCTTTAAGATGAGCTTGCAAGATATCAAGCTCTTGCAGAAGACATAGCAGACGATGTCAATGTGCTGGAGTGGTGGAGTAGGCATGCCAGAGAAGTACCATGTTGGGCTAGTGCATGCAAACAGATTCTTCTGTTCAACCCTCGTCAGCTGCATCTGAAAGGGTGTTTTCCTTCTTCAGAATTCATTTGGCAATCGGCAAGAACTGGCCTTGGAAGACTTATTGAAGCATCGATCATGTTGCAATATAACAGCATCAAATAACTTTCTATTTCTAAGAGCAGAGAAGGCCGAGAAGCACTGACCGATTGAAGCAGTCATGATAGACTGAACTCTGAAACTTTTGAGTTCGAATATTAAATTGACTTCATTCTCTGCATGATTTTCAAAGCATGTCAGTCTCTTTGTTTGTTATTTCTCCATTTTAAAGTTTACATTTATTGTTATAAACATTGTTGTAAGTCTTGTTACATCCCCAATTCAAAATTATCATTGTAAAATAACTCTAAACTAGACTGGCCTTGCCAGTGAGCTCATGGTGTGAGTTGGGTCGAGACCAGGATATAAAATGGAAAGTAGGGGACAAGAGCGGAACTCCCAAGAGACTTCCAATTTCTCACCATAAAAATATCACACAGTATAGAGAACTTGGCTTTTGACACCTTGCTCTTTTGACACCTTGATTAAACTAAAAATTATTATTACAACACTCATACACTTGCTTCTTAAAGGTTGAGCGACCCTGCATCTTGAGAATGCGTGACATATCTTTTTATGCACAATCGATTATGACAGTTTGACCTTGACTCATATTTCTAATCAGAGGCCACGATTAATCCAGCCTTTGCTTCACTACTTATGTGTTTTCTTTTGTTAACTCAATACGTTTCTTCTATCAGGCTTTCGAGTATTCGTGCTCTGTAACAAATATAAAATTGAAAGCGAGGAATGTCACACGAGAGATGTTTACAATATTATTGCGCTTCTGTTCACAGTGTGTTGAGTCCATTTGTGACTGCAAACTCAATCCTCAGAATTATTTCGGTGTATTTTTCATTTCTGGTATTTAATGAACATTGCGAAACAAAGACTACATGATCAAATGAAAGAAACACTTCAACAGGCAATGTACGATACGCAGAAGAATTTTATGAGGCAACAGATGTCATGTAAAGTAAAGCATAAAGCGTCATTGTTTTACGGCTAAAGCTCACCGTAGCTTTGGTTTCTGTTTTCGCCCTGTTATCTTCCCAAAAGTACTTCGTGTTGCCACAGAAAGTTTCGTCTGGACTAAATACTTATCGGCGACAGAGATATTTGCAATACCCCAGAAGTACCATCAAACATTTGTTTACGGCTATTCTCAAAGCTTGTGCGGTGAACGCGAGCCAAAATCTTTTCCTAAAATCCAGTTTATCCGTGCGCATTCCACAGAGCCAAATGGCGTTGAATTTGAATGGATACAGTTTACTTTTTCGCTTCACTACTTATGTGTTTTCTTTTATTAACTCAATACGTTTTTTTCTATCAGGCTTTCGAGTATTCGTGCCCTGTAACAAATATAAAATTGAAAGCGAGGAATGTCACACGAGAGATGTTTACAATATTATTGCGCTTTTGTTCACAGTGTGTTCAGTCCATTTGTGACTGCAAACTCAATCCTCAGAATTATTTCGGTGTATTTTTCATTTCTGGTATTCACTGACCATTGCGAAACAAAGGCTACATGATCGAATGAAAGAAACACTTCAACAGGCAATCTACGATACGTAGAAGAATTTTATGAGGCAACAGATGTCATGTACAGAGTAAATCATAAAGCGTCATTGTTTTACGGCTAAAGCTCACCATAGCTTTGGTTTCTGCTTTCGCCCTGTTATCTTCCCAAAGTATTTCGTGTCGCCACAGAAAGTTTCGTTGGGACTAAATATTTATCGGCGACAGCGATACCATCAAATATTTGTTTACGGCTATTCTCAAAGCTTCCGCGGTGAACGCGAGCCAAAATCGTTCCTGAAAATCCAGTTTATCTGTGCATATTCCACAGAGCCAAATGGTGTTGAGTTTGGATGGGATGCAGTTAACTTTTACACACAAGTAACGAGCAATTCACTGGCCACATCTCGAGTTGTTTAGCGAAGTCAATTACGTCATCGCCCAGCACGTGATAATATGAACCAATCACCGTGTGCTGATTCTCGACCCACAAAAAGGAAAAAAATAAAAATGCCCATTTTTAAGCTCTCGTGGGCCCCAGGCCCCCGCGAGCAAAAATGATGAAACAAACAAAAATGGACCAGCATTTTTCGAGCATGTTAGAGCCTTCTGACAAGCATTTTAGTGAAAAACTTGAGCATTAAGCATTAGCATTTTAGTGAAAAATAAAAGCAAAATGTACAAAAGCCTACCTGAGGCAAAGCCTACAGCCCTACCACCTAACTCAGACCATGCCTGAAGACAAGCCCACAGAGAGCAATTGTACCTTGCCCGTCACCAGACCCACAAACACCCAACCAAGTCCAAAGGACCCGGTGGTCCCATCAACACCTGGACAAATAGAAGGAATCCAGGAAGCAGAGCCCAGTGTCAAGAATGCTGAAGGAGTACCACCACCAAGCTGCAAGACAGCTGAAACAGCAGTTACTCGTAGTGGATGTGTGTCTAAGACACCGACCCACCTCATAGATGTCACGAGCAAGTGACAGACTGAACACTGTTTGTTTGTATAGAAAGACTTGTCATTCTAAGTTCATATTTTAAGCAGGACCGTTTACAAATCTGTCTGGACCAACAGTATAGAGTGCTGTTGAGATCAGGACTTGTTCACTACCAATTAGGAGTTGTTTGTTTGTTTGTTGTTGTTTATTTAGCACAGCCATTTCTACATGCTTGTTATGGAACGGTGTAACGATAGGTCAATCTCTAAGCCAATCACAGTTGAGTTAGCCCATGTGCTTGTGTCTTGTTCTTTGCAATAAACAGACCTATTTATACAGTTGGTATAGAAAGCCAAACGAGACAAGAAAGATGTCCAAATGTCGCTCCTGGAATGGAGGAACACCCCGAACGACAACAGGAACAGCCCGGTCCAGCAGTTAATGTCCAGAAGAACAAGAATTACAATTCCTACAACATTAGGACTGTTAAAATCACAAGTGGCGGACAGCATGCCGGACAACATTAAACTGAAGAGGCAGAGAGTGAAAGCAATCTACAACAAATGTGCAAGACCACTACAAGAGCTCAGGACGGGAGAGCCAGTTAGATTGCAGCCAACTAACCCCAAAGTGGCATAGCAAAAGGGCATGTGCATAGCCAAGATTCGTCCACAGTCTTACCTGGCTGAATCTGAAAAGGGGCAACTGTACAGGAGAAACCGCAGGTCTCTCCAACAGGACCAGAACCAAGAGGAGCCTGAGACCCTTTTTGTCCAAACGAAATGGCTACTGAACACATGCAAGAGGCAGGGCCGGCGTCTGGGCCTCTTCCATCCTTGCACATGCCAGCTGCTCCCCAAACACTAGAACAGCTACCCCCCAACTGTAATGATCAGCGGTTATTTAGATAACATGCATGCACAATGTATTGAGTCTCAAAAGCACGCCATTAAAATTGTTTGATGATGCTCAAGTGTTTGGTTCTTTATCCAAGTATATCCTCCAAACAACAGAGGATTATTACATGGTGTCAGCATCGATGGACCAGGACGAACTCAATCTTCCTGAAATTTTTTTTTAGAAGTTACTGTTGTTGGACTTAAAACAATTCTGTCTCAAAGTGTTAAATACAGAACACTAATGTGACCCTGGCCATATAGCTCGTTTGTTAATATCGCAAAAAAGGGAGATGTAATTGATGTTCCATTATGTCACTGTGCCCCAGAATGCTTTGGGTGATTGAGTTGATTAAACATGGCTTCCAACTAGCACGTGTGTTCATAACATCACTTTCCTTAATTTTAAAAATGGCAAACATAACTCCAATTCATAAAAGGAGCAAAAGACAAAAAAGAAAACTACCACCCATTTTCACTAACTTCACTCATTTGCAAAATCTGCGAAAAGATAGTACGAGACCAAGTGGTACAGTTTTGGAAAGAGCAGAATGTATTCAACCCAAAGCAATTTGCATACCTCAGTGGTAAGTCAACGGTGGCCCAGCTACTGTCCAGCTATAACGACTGGGCCACAGCAAGAAACAGATCCAAACCAACCAACACAGCATTCCTGGACCTGTCAAAAGCCTTTGAGGGTCATAAATGACCCTGAAAGTGACACAATGACCCTACAATCTGACATAAATAACCTATGCACATGGGCTACAAAATGGCAACTGTCATTCAACCCAAGCAAATGCAAAAATATGATGACCCACAGCCGAGACAGTTCCACACCAAATTACTTCTTCTGCAGCCAAGTCCTGACAACTATAGAAAACACCAAAGATGTGGGTATCATAGTTTCCAGTGATCTATTGCGGAGTGAGCACATGAGCTCAACCATACACAAAGCAAACAAGATCCTAGGCCTCATCAAGCGTACCTCAGGAGAGAGTCCTGAAGTATTTACCATACTGTACAAATCCCATGTGACACCTATCATAGAGTATGCATCGCCAGTCTGGTCACCCTACCTGGTCAAGAACATCTTTGCCATTGAAAATGCCCAGAGGAGAGCCTCGAGATTAGCCGTCAGGTAAAGACGCAGAGAAATGCCATACCAAGATCAGTGCAGTAGCTCTAGTGTAAGTAGCTCTTGAAAAATTTTCAACTAGTATTTATAGTTACTGTAATTTAGTGAGATAGAGTACTCTATTTTATAACTTATTTGTTAGGAGGTATTTTAAGCTTTGATTCCATACTTTGTTGGGAGCCACAATGGGGCTAACCTCAGGTCTTCCCTTCCCTTTATTTGTATTTTATGTAATAGCAGCACCTTGAATAAACTATGTACAGTATGTATGTAAACATCATAGTAAATCTTCACAGAATAAAAGTGACATCTTTGCAACTGAGCCCTCACCATGGTTTAAATGGGCACGCTTTGCCATTATTGTGATATCCGGCCAGCGGCCACTCGTGCACGCATGCGCGTGATCGCACGTGCTTCAATAAACATGGCGTCTTTTAGTTGATTTACTTGTGCTCAGCTAGTAGACTTTACATTGGCGACAAGGATTGAAACAAATCAAGCCACAGAAGAGGGAAAGCAACCCAGAACACCACCGAGAAGCAGTGGACAGTGAAGTAGCAGAAAAAAAGAGTGAAAAACACAGACGCGTCATATCGTCATATCGATCGACAACATGGCACAAGAACCAGAAGCAGCAGCAGTGTTACCTCTACCAACAGCCGTAACCGTCATTACAGAAACCAGAAACCTAAAAAGCTCTGTATTTTCCCATGCTGATGACCAAATAGCGACTGGGAAACAATGGGAAGAATGGCTAGAGGGCATCAAACGTGAGTTTCGTTATTTCAAGATCACCGAGCCAGCCGACAAGAAAGATGTGCTTATCATCTACGGGGGAAAAGAAATCGGAAGGTTGGAAAAAAGCTTGCCGAATCCAGCACAGGCAGACCTAAATGAGTACGAACAATTGAAGACAAATGATTAAACATGTTGTTATCCATCCAGTTGGTTTATATAATACACAGGTTGAATCGCTTACTGGACATTGAGTATGAAACGAAGAACGTTTCGGCCATAACCCAAGGCCTTCTTCAGCTTACTGGTAGTCACGTGACCCTACTGGGTCCTTTCACAATAGGGACGTTGTGATTTTGGATCGGGAGGAGGACTGGGTCAGGAGAGGCATTAAAGAGGCCGTGTGGGAGAGAATCGAACACCCGTCGCTCAACCGCAAGGGGGGGCTTCGGTTCAAACTGCCAGGCACGTGGGACCGGGTCCTGAAGCACTTTCCTCGCCGTTTGTCACGTGACCCAGTAGGGTCACGTGACTACCAGTAAGCTGAAGGCCATGGGTTATGGCCGAAACGTTCTTCGTTTCATACTCAATGTCCAGTAAGCGATTCAACCTGTGTATTAATTGAAGACAAAGTTGAACAATTATTTCACGCCGCGAAAGAATAAACGCCACGCAAGATATTTATTTGCACAAATGAGACCAACATCGGGAGAAACCACAGCAACATACGCAACCAGGCTGAGAGAGAAAGCCCGAGAATGCGAATTTGGAGGAAACCTGGAGGAAAGGATCCTGGAACATTTAATCCAAACGATCGAAAGTCAGGTTCTTATCCAGAAAACTATCAACAAGAATTTGACACAGCTCCTGACAGAAGCAACCCAAATGGAAGATACATCACTGCAAATCCGCAACATGAAATCCCCAGATGCAGTTCAGGAGGTAGCCAGAGTCAAACAGCAGCCTCGATTCAGACAGGAGAGACCTCAGAGAGACAGAGGACCTTCCAGAGGGAGACCAGCAACTCAGAAATCAGCATATACTCAGAAATCACAATCCTGTGGATACTGTGGACGGACAGGAACTCACCAAGATGGACGGGACTGCCCAGCATATGGCAAGAAATGTAATAAGTGCAATAAGCTGAACCATTTTGCCATTGTATGCAGAGGAGACACTCAACGAAAGAGTTCAACCACCCCTACCTACAAGACCAAGCGACCCGAGCAGAGGAGAGGTCAAATCAAGAAAACCACAGAACAGGAGCAAGACAGCTCAACAAGTTCTGATGACGAGTTCTTCAACCAGGCAGCCCGACACCTTAAACGAGCCAGGAAAGTGAAAGAGGCAGGCACAACGGACAAGTTGATAAGAGTGAGGATAGACGATGTTGATATGCAAGTTGAACCAGACAGTGGTGCAGACGTCAACCTGATGGATGAACACCAATTCAAAGCCCTGACCCACAGATCAAACCAGCCACCAACATTACAGGTCAGTCAAACCAAGCTCAGCACATTGCAGAATGCATTGCCAGTAAAGGGGGAATTCAAGACAGTGATACGCAACAAGACCCGTGGAATTGCAGCAAAATTCATTGTGGTTAAAGGGAGGATCAACTCACCCCCACTCATTGGCAAGGACAGCCTTGATGAGCTAGGAATGCTACAGATCTGCCAGGAGGGTTCATTTGCCCAATCCAACGACTTGAGAATCCCAGATCAGTCACCAGGGATCAAGGCAGTCACAAGAGACAAAATAGCAGCCATCACACACCAGTACAGCCACATCTTTGACGGGATAGGAAAGATCGAAGACACCAAGAATGGCAGAGAGATTTATGCAAGATTCAGCATGAAACAAGGAGCAGTTCCAGTAGCCCAGAAGCCACGACAAGTTGCATATTACTTGCAAGAGCCCCTCAAGAAATGGCTGGAAGAAGGCATCAAAGAAGAGATCTTTGAAGAAGTACCCCAAGGCGAACCAGTAACGTGGTGCTCACCATTGATGGTACAGCCAAAACCAAGATACAACAAAGTACCGAAGGAGCAGTTGGAGCCTCATATGATCCGAGCCAGTGTTGACCTGAGAATCCCCAACAAGTTCATGGAAAGAAACAGGATCACTCAAGGACCAGTGGTCGAGGACTTCACATACAAGTTCCATGACTGCACAGTATTCTCAAAGTTGGACATGAAGCAGGGATATCACCAACTACTGCTACATCCAGAATCCAGAGCAGTTGCAACCTTCAGTACACCATGGGGAAACATGAGACCAAAGCGCCTGATCTTCGGAGCAAAGTCATCTCAAGACCTCTTCGACGAGGCCATCTATCGAATCTTCGGAGACATACCGAAATGCCTGAACCAAAGGGATGACATCCTACTGGGAGGGCGTGACATGGAAGAACACAACACGACACTAGAGACGGTCCTGAGGAGAGCAGCAGATTTTGGAATCACTTTCAACAAGGAGAAGTGCCAATTCGGAGTTGAAGAAATTGAGTTCTACGGATACCGATTCACAAAGAACGGGCTGAAACCAACACCAGACAAAGTCCGTGCTGTGAAGGAAAGCCAACCTCCCCAATCCAAAGAGGCAGTCAGAAGCTTCCTTGGCATGATCGGATACCTGTCGAAATTCATCCCCAGATACTCATCTCTGACAGCACCACTGAGGGTGCTGACACACAAGAACACTCAGTTCAAGTGGGGAGCAGAAGAAGCCGCAGCATTTGAGACGCTGAAGGACAGCATCACAAACGAGGACACTATGGCCTACTTCAACCCGAACAGACCGATAGTACTGAGAGTAGAGGCCAGTTACCACGAAGGATTGTCCGCAGGACTTTTCCAGACAACTGACAAAGGACTGCAACCAGTACACTTCATAAGTCGCACCATGACCGAGACAGAGAAACGGTACAGCCAAACGGAGAAGGATGCTCTATCCGTACGATGGGCTAAGAATCGCTTCAGCATATACCTCCTTGGGGCACCGAAGTTCAAGATCATAACAGCACACAAACCACTCATTCCTATGTTCACCAAACCAACTGCAAGACTTCCACCAAGAATCGAGAAGTGGGTGATGGATGTGCAAGATGTAGACTACGAGATGGTCTACAAACTGGGCAAGGATGAAGCAGACCCGCTAGATTTCTTGTCCAGGCACCCGCTACCTGAGACTGGGACAGATTCTACAGAGAAGGTCATAAAGCAGGTCATTGCCACTGAGCATGCAGTCGTACTGAACCGCATCAAAGAAGAAACCCAGGAGGACAAACAGCTCCAGAAGGTGAACCAGAGAATTTTGACAAATGACTGGGAGCATCACAAGAAAGACCCGGACATAGCACCATTCTACATGGTCCAACAGGAACTGTACTCAGCAGAAGGAATGATCTCCAAGATGCACCAGATCATCATCCCAAGGAACCTTCAACGGAAAGTCATCAAAGCAGCACATAGCCTTGGACACCTGGGCATGACCAAAACGAAACAGATGCTAAGGCAAAAGTATTGGTTTCCCACCATGAACAGCATGGTAGAAGAATTCATAGGGCAGTGCTACCAATGCCAAGTAACCACCAAACAGCACTGCCAAGAGCCAATCAAGATGACACCCATACCAAAGAAACCGTGGGACATTGTCGCAGTAGACTTTGGAGGACCATATCCAGATGGTCACTACAACCTGGTAGCAATTGACAAGCGGACCAGATACCCAGAGGTGCAGCAAACCCACTCAACAGCATTCAAGCCAACAAAGAGAGGACTGAAGACCATGTTCGCCACCCACGGGACTCCGCGACAACTGGAAAGTGACAACGGACCCCTGTTTAATGCAAAGGACTTTGCAGAGTTTGCAAATGAAGAGGGATTCCACCACCACCGAGTTACACCAGAACATGCTAGAGCCAACGGCGAGGTGGAGAGCTTTATGAAAATGCTGAACAAAACAGAACAGATCAGGCACTTCCAAGGAGAAGACAACCAGACCGCCATCCAGAACATGCTAACAGGATACCGGTCAACGCCACATCCAGCTACTGGTATCACACCATACGAAGCATTGATGAACAGACAAGTGAGGACCAAGCTGGACCACCAACACAGAAACGAGGATGCAGAAAGCATGAGACATAGCAGTCAACGAGAGAGATGAAGCATACAAGGACAGATTGAAGAGAAATGCTGAGAACAGGAACACCAAGAGACACACCTTCATAATTGGAGACTATGTGCTATGGAAACAGGCCAAGAAGAACAAGTGGTCGACAGCCTATGAACCAGCATTCTATACAGTCTACTGTATAGATGGATCCAGTATCTCAGCCAGACGAGTGACAGATGGGAGAGAGATATGTCGCGACGCAAGCCGCTTCAAGCTAGTCAATGCAGTTATCCAGAACATGGAAGAGATACCACAGAGCGGGAATGCAACACCAGATTCAGAAGACTGGAGAGAGAGTCTACTTTCCAGCACAAACACAGAACCAGTTGAACCAGCCAAACCAGTGGAAATGTGCATACCAGAGGAAGCCACCATCAGCACTCCCCAGAAGCCAGCACCGAAGAAGACCCCAGGAACCAACCCGAGACCACAGAGAACCAAGCGCAGACCAGCTCACTTAGGCGATTATGTATAAGGATGGACATACAGCCCAGATGCTGCAGAGACAATCTGAACAGTACTAACGACTAACCATTTTCTTATACTAGATTAGTCTCGACTTAGGGTTCATAATAAGAGACTGAATCATTGTTATACTACTAATTAGCTGTTAGGTTTAGTTGCCAAAGTACGCATGTATCCCAAGAAGGGGAGAGATGTGATATCCGGCCAGCGGCCACTTGTGCACGCATGCGCGTGATCGCACGTGCTTCAATAAACATGGCGTCTTTTAGTTGATTTACTTGAGCTCAGCTAGTAGACTTTACAATTATGTGACTGAAAAACACAAGAGAACAGTAAGCAAGGGGTTGTTAAACAGGGTCTCCTATTTCCAGAAGAAAATCAGGGACGAGGAAAGTAGCAGAATGGAAGTGCTGGAAAAGGCCTCCCATGCTATGTACTGGTTGGCAGCTAAGGAATGTTTTGCTAACAGAAAGATCACATCCCTCCTTGAACTGCTTGAGGTGCTGGGCCTTGACATACTCAAGTATTTTTCACACAGATCCTGTGGATCACTCAGAGGATAGTTATTACAATCGGAGAGAGTTTGAACAATCTGATTTGTGGCAAAATTCAGCTATCAGGTGCACCTTGTGGTCTTCTTGTCAATGTCTCAGATACTAGTAATACGGAGCTCACCAAGAAAGAACAGAAAATTTCATAAGACCATATCAGTCAGATTTCCTTCAGCCAGCAGCAGCTTACCAGCCACTACCAAACCCAGTGCCAGTGCAGACACAAGGTACCCACACTGAAGCTGAGGAAGAAGTGTATGAGGAAATTTCAGAAGCTTCTTGCAGTCTTGGCTCCCTTTGTTACATAATATGCTTTCCCCCATAATACTTTGCGGGATGGGGCAGTTCAGTTGAATAAAAAACGTGGCGCTCAAGTCTTTGTTGCATGTCTGATTTAGCGAGGCTAACACCTTCAGCTGATCAACTGTCCAATTCATCTTAACACTAAAGATGAAGATGCTGACTCAAACTAATACTGATGTATAAACATACACTGTATTACAGTGTAAACTTTCATCCCTCAAATTTTAAACTATTTGACTTGGACTGTTAAGCTAAAGCAGCCGGTTGCTAATTGTAGTGCCGATATGCTGATGCTACTGCCTTGTGATCAGAACTGATTGAAGGCTTGCTTATATAATCTCCCTTGAATATGATATGGCTGGTCCAAAGGTAACTATTTTGCAACTATCCCATATAAGTACTGTAAGTTGTACTGCTATCTTTAGTACCATGAGGAGAAATGTTGGAATATAGACTGCAGGTACGTGCCCTCCTTGCTTGACCTCATGTATTAAGACTTACATCATATTTTTGATGTTCACACTATTTAACTTGGACTGTTAAAGGTTCTTTTTTCTTTTACTTTCCAAGCAAAAACGTAATACACAAAAGATGCAGTGCAAAGAGAAAGGCATCTGCAATCCAGTTGAAACTTCAGGAGTTCAGTCAACCTTCCTGAATCTGACAGCAAGCATTCTGTATTGGATTTGTGGACTTGTAATATTAAACTTCACTTCATTTGACCCATAAAGGTCCAAATGCACCAGATAGCATTTTGGAGCATTCAACATTTAAAATTTTCCCAGGGGGGAGAGGGTGGCATGCCCCCAACCCTCCAAGGGAATAGTGCCCTTTTGGCACTCGTTGGATAGTATTTTATCCTCACCACATACCATTGTCACATCATGGAAATTGGTTAAGTTATAGGAGGTATCCGCTCCTGGCCCTGAGCCTTCCAACCGTTAATACCCAACAACACCAAGACATTAAAACAACCCTTCGAACATGCCCTGTATAATGATGATTACATGCATACAAAAGACTGTTCTCCTTCCACTACTCAGATCTTTTATCTTATATTTACTAAACTGTTTGTTTAGATTGCGAACACACTTGGTTTCCTTAGGTTACTGTCTGATCACTTTCAAGAAGTACAACGCAAGCAAACACAGAAGCAATAAATGGGGCTAGCAAAACATGTCTAACCAATCGGAATTAATTTGTACGAACAAAACCAAGACCAAAATTAAATGACTGTGATTGGTACCAACCAAAAGAGAAAAGAAGCTGGGTTAGCACTGTTCAAGGTTTCAACCACTAATAAGGGACCACTCGTTCATTATATATGTCCACTGAGGGCAGTGGTTTTACAGAAAACGTGGCAAAAAAAATTAGTTCCCCTGTAATCTCACTGCTGTGTCGGCTTTACCACGAGCAATAAAGCGTGAAGCATCATAGAAATGACACCAAATTTACATTGACTCAAAACGATAGTTTTTCTTTTTTTTTTTTTTTTACAAAAAATCCATATCAGCCACTACTATAATACTTTAAATAAATCCGTGATCTGGAGCTTAGAACTTCACATGCACTTTTTCTTAACAAACTTTAAATAAACAGTGACAAGCAGTGATAAAGTGAGCGGTTCCCAGTCTCGAACGGGTCAAAGCTAACCTCTCATATTCTGCCGATAGTACATCGAACATGTCGGGAATTTACCAGGAAAATAGCTTGGGGCTGATTTACAAGATTCGTATGAAAATAGCATGACACTCACAAGCATATATCCCGCAAACATCACATGCAATATATTTCCACACAACACACGAGGTGACATACAAGCTCAAAGCTGGCAGGTTCTCTGGTCTCTCGAGACACTTTGTTCAAACGAAATAGCATAAAATGCATGAGAGCAGACTTTTCAAAGCGACAACAAACAAACTCACCAATATTTCAGTTGACAAAGATAGCTGGTCCGACGAAAGAAGCGGAGAGCGAATAAGCCACACACTGTACTAATTATTCCGCGCCACTCACACATCAGTCTCCATTTCACGTAGCACTTATCTGCCCCTGGGTGAGGGGGTAAGCGTTATGCCCAGACGTGTTTTCAGTTTGATCCCAGAACCACCGGCGACATTCAATATTGTAGTGAGGACAATCTTCATAGAAAGTTGCAACTGAAATCAACGTAGTATACTGTGCGCTTGGAGTTCTTGTCCCAGTATTTGACCGCAGTATTTGACCGCAGCGGGGTGGGCAGGGGGAAGGGTAAATGCTTGAGCCCGCGCAAACGCGTTCAAAATGGCCGACGTAAAGGTATTTTTGAGAACCAAACACTCTATCTGTGTACAAGATGAATGGTTGAGGGATAGCATAGGGTTAGCCAAGCAAAGGAACCAGGTGCCATCCTTTTACATTTTTAGTTGATTTTTGGAGGAGAGTGCTTGCAGACGTGCACTCGTGTATCCCGACTTTATAGCGGGCATAAACACGACGTCTGCACACAGCTAGACTGGGGAAAGGGCACCATTTTTAAAGATGCTGTTTTTTTCTCTTTTATATTAATTTAATAGCGCGGGTAACTACTAGCTGGAACCAACAATTTAAAACATCACAGAGTATACCTGGAAGGTTGCCGCAAGAAAGCACAAAATAATGAACAAAAAGAACTACAACACTATATCTTTTACTGGTTGGACGGTCCTTTGTGGTCGTTTTGTCTTAGTATATAGTATAATAGTACTTTTTAGTCCTTACATAAGTGTCTCTCAAGTAAATCTCTCTACTGAGCTTGGTTTTGTGTCTTTTATAATTGCATTAGAACCATAGAATCAGTTATACCCTCTGCTCACCATGTTTTATCATCTGGTGGCCCACCAGAAAATCTGCACTTCGCAAACTGTATACAGTTGTGAAAGTGGCTTATTCCAGCTGTTACCATCTCCCCAAGGACTTTTCAAGCCTGACTGCAAATTAGCAATTTCAATTGCGATGCAATTTCACTTTTTCTCTCATTCTTTCAATATTAACTTTTTTGTGGTTCGGTAACCATTGAATTAATTATGATACCACACTACAAATTCCCCTCCCCCGGGCAAGGAAAAACTGGCAATTTCACTCTTTTTCTCATTCTTTCTCTATTAACATTTTTGCTGTTCTCTTGTGAAATCTGCCCCAGGGGAGGGTGATACAGGTTACAGCTGCACATTAAATGACCCCAATTATCATAGGCTTGAATCTTTTTCTTCGCCTGATTTCACAGGTGTTATGTATTTACAGTATAAGGTACAGTACAGTATAGAAAGAGCTGCTGACATTTTATTCTTGTACTTTTTTAGGGTCGGCTCTTGTCCTCGCAACAGTTAGGTGAGTTTGTCTTTGGTCAGTGGTTGCTAGCAGATCTGCAAGAGATAGGCAGGCCATGCCTTCCTGATAATATCTCAAATGAGGAAATCATCACACTGGAGGGAAATTTCTGTTTGCAGGTATGCCATGCAATAAAACATTTTTGGAGGGAGGGTGTGAGGATGGTCTTGGAGCCAAACAGTCACTATGTGAATAGTGTCACAGTTGCTTACTAACTGTACTTACAGAGACTCCGCTAGACCAGCATATTTTACTGATAAAAATCGTACTGTACCAGAAATTGAGGCTGCCAATGTTCCATAACAGAAAAATATGAAGTACAACCTTTTTCTTTCTGAAGGCTCTCCTGTCCAAAGGGAGCCCACATTGGGCATTCTACTCATTCTAGCGAAGAAATGTGCCGAAATGGTCAAAAAAGTCTATGAGATAGATTATCTTGTGTCCAGTTCTGCTGCAGCAGAAGAAATAATTATTTTGTATATGTTGTACCAGTTCCAGGTGGCTCTGTACCGGAAAACATATATTTCTTACCTGTACTCTGGCTGATAGACGAGTCTAGCGGAATCTCTGACTTATCAGTGTCCATCCAGGGTTTGACTTTTGTTGCTAATATTGAGCCACTTTCACAATCAAAGCAAATATATGTAAAAATTTTTAACATGAGTTCCTGTCAAGTTAACCTCTCTGCTGGGCATGGTTTGGTTTCTACAGAATCACATTATGAGCAAAAAAGCCATTCTCCACTCTGCCCACCAAAATATCTCAGCTCTGATCATGAAATTGGCTTATTATTTGCATCTTTCTAGACGGATCCCAAAACACAATGTTACAGGTAATTGTTTTGTTGAAAAATATTGTCTTAGTTTGCATACAGTAGGTGGATTTGTTTTGTTTTGGCAATGTGCAAACACTCAGGGTCCCTCCCCCCTCCTTGGATGGCATGCACTAGTACAGTAAGTGTATAATTAACCGTTCAACCTGGGTGATCTCATCCAACTTTAAACAATCATACAGTATGCTGTCCTGAATGGGTAAATAGATGTAAAAGTGCCTTTTGTGATATGAAAACATGGTGTTTTCTCCTGTCAAACAGCAGTAATAGCATTTTTTGCATTCAGGCTGAGTATTGAAATCCATTGTAAATTTTCTTTGATTCCTAGAGTATGTCTATCCACAACTCTTTCCATACAATAATTAGACCAGGGTACAACTGTTTGAAATCAAGAGTTTCCAACCAACAAGCAAGTTTTATTCAATTATTTTCATGTGCGTTTGTAATATTATGTCAGGCACACCAAACATGTGGTTCCCTATCTTAAAGTTTTTATTTTATTGAAATTGGTAATTAAACCTTGTGATGTCCAAATGTGGGATTCTGCTAAAATGTGTCATGAAGTTACATTTAATATTAATTGTTGAAAGCTGTGAACGTTCTGTGCAATGGGTATTGCACAAAACAGTAAATTCAAGTGCAGATTTTGTACTTAATGTAACCCTCATAAAACCTCAAGACTTTGTAAAATTCATTAATAATTCATACTGTAAGTGTGCAAACCAATCCGAGCTCAGCTTTGAGTAAAATTCACACTTAATATTGTTTTACATGCCAATAAATATCTGACAAACTATTAATTAGTATCTTAGCTTTTGATAAAGATTTGTTGTTGTACTGATTAGTATGCATAACTTTTCATAAAGATCTGTACACGGCACAGAACAATGATATACATTCTAGTCACTCTTTTATTTCACAAGCACAATAAAATATTTGCATCCAATCTTTATGTGGCTCAACATTGCAAATGCCCATAAAGATCGGTCACAAATATTTTATTCTATCACGTAGAGAGAAGTTTGCCTCTGATCACTCCCTCCTTTTGTGTCAAACTTATATGTATTTTCTTATTCTTCTGTTGTGTTCTTATTGTTTTGCAGGTTAATTCTTTCATGGATGTTGGGCAGCCTGCGTATTCACAGTTGGTAAAACTGAGGGGACAAGAAGACCCAGAAAATCTAATATCAAGCAACAAAATTAGTACAGTGGTAAGCAAGACAACAAACATTGAGCAAAGAATATAATTATAAAGTTATATACTTTAGTATTGTGTCATCGATAAGATGAAGAGACATAATTTGACACTTTTAAAAAATTTTGTGAAAGGAGAAAGACAATAGAAGCTCTATTTTATAGTTATATATAGGAACAGAAATATTCCTCAGCCAGCAGAAAACCTCACTTTATATGCATTATTTTTGAGGTTTGGCATAAACCTTCAATAGCCAGTACATGTAATTGTGTCCCTTTGTTGATACATATAGCAACAATGGAAAGCAAGGCCTTCCAGGATGTTGATTCTGCAGTTAACAGATGGAACACAGAGTATTGAGGGAATGGAATACCAGTCAATCCCAGCTCTACAAGCCACAATGACCCCTGGCATAAAGGTAATATTAATCTGACCTTAGACTCTTTAATGTCAAGCAGATGCAATCAATCATTATTTGGATCACTTATTCAAATTTCAGTATGCTGACTTGGATTTTTTCTCTCAACCTCTTGGCAAGGTATTGTCTGTATGCATGACTATACCTTCTAGGTTACAAATGTACATTGGATCCTAAAATTGCATACACAGGAAAAAGTTTTAAGGTATCACCCCCCCCCCCCCCCTCCCCACCACCACCACCACCAACACCAACACCACTACCAACACCACCAAAACCACCACCAACACCACCAAATGACCACTTTCCAGCAGATTTCAATTTAAATGGCATCAGTTTACAATAGACATTTCATATATATAAAACAGTTTGTTATTAAATTTTCTAGCTGCTTTGAATGTCTGTCATTGATAACAATAAAATTAGATGATGAAATGCATCAATTTGAAGACACTGCCAAAGAAATGGCCAGTATTTAAAACACTTCTGTTTCAGTTTCCATGCATAAACAGCAAAGGGGGCCTTCAAAACCCACTCAACTTTGTATATGAAACACATGTAAAAGCTCATATTAGCAAAAGAATGTGTATCAAGCATGTACATTGTTAAGGCATAGGCTGATTATCAGCGTGACAAGTAAACTATTGCTGTTCTGTCTGTCTGTCAGATTGAAGTGTATGGTAAAATAACCTGCCGACTGGGGATGTTACTACTGACAGCAGACAATGTGAAAGTGCTTGGAGGAGAAGTGGGACACCTCATAGAAGAAAAATCCATGTGGAAAATGCTTCATCAAGAAATGTGAGAACCTTTCTTCATTGAATGTAAATCATCATTGTCAGTCATTATAGTTAGATAAATTGTCAATATTTTCAGAGGGTGACTACTTCAAGTTAGTTATGGTGGCTCTCTACCTGTATGACATCACACACTGGGAACATTCCCCTACTCTTTTAGAGAAGCATGTGAGCTATTGATTGTTCCCATATTAACTCTGGCTTAGCGAAGGCTGAGAGACTAGTTCACTGGCTTAATGTGCCCATCCAAGGAGTGCAGACAGGAACAACACCCAGCTCACTTACACTAGAATCAAATCTCTGTGGGAATCTAGGCTGCAGTGATGATAGACTGGCAATTTACATAACCATACGGCCATCCGAACATTCATAGTTGACAAGCTCCGCTTGATCATAAGACTACAATATTACGCAAACGTACACCTTTAGAATTTCTCAAGTAATTATTCAACAGCTATGTGATAACTTAGTAAGTACACTTGAAATACCTGGACTGCATTTGTGTGTGATCTATTTTTATAGAGGACTAGATGTTCCAGCAGATGGTGGCCCAGTGAATTCAGAGGCTGAACGAATCGAACATCAGACAGCAAATGCCGCTCCAACAAATGTGCCATCTACACAGAGAAGCAGCAACACAACAAGCAACATTGGAGGCAGTAGGGCTGGTACAGGCTCTTCGAATCAAAGCCAACAGCACAGGCGAAGACAACAGAGTATGAGAAGTTTTAATTCAGCTAGTTATCAATCGAGCAATGTGCAAGTAACCTGTATACAGCCATCCCAAACGGGACACACTGGCTATGTGCAAGAAAACAGACAAGTTTCTACCAATGGTAATAGTGAAACTGCTGTCAGAAATGGTTCAAGAAATGACTCAAATCCTTCGGATGAGATTGGGTACTTTGAAATTGATGAGTTTGATGAGAATTTTGATTTTGATCAGTTGGATGAATCTGAGAAAGAAGGACAACAAGTAGCCGAATCAATGGATATGTGGACGGATGATTTTGATGCAATCCCAGATGAAGAGTTACTTTTCGAAACCAGTGTAGATCAGAGTGATTCAAGTGAAGTGACTACTGTTATCGAAGAACCAAGCAAAACCTTGAAGATGGAACACTCCTTACAGTTTACAGGTGACTGTGGGACTGTTAGCACCAGAAACTCTTTGGTTAACACTTCAGGACAATCTGCTAAATTTAGTCCCCATGCCAACTTCATGGATTCATCTTCTTCTACTGGTTTTAAACTAGAATCAGAGGCTTCATCTGATCCAACTGCTGGAGATGAAAGGCTTCTGTCAAGAGGCGCGGGTATGTTTAATCCTGGGGCAAAGAGACCTGCTGTCAAACAAGACGCTTCAGTACAAGGTATATGAATCTTTCTTTGCATAGACTCCCCTAACCATTTTTAAAAGAAAAAAATATATGAATGGTTTAACAAAGGAATAGGGCGCGCGTCAGTTATAGATGCACGCGGCAATTTGAATGAACACGAGAGAAGTATGGAGAAGCACGACGCCGCGGATAAGATAAGGCAAATGATAAGGCAAAAAAAAAAAAAAAAAAAAAAAAAAAAAAAAAAAAAAAAACAAGAAAAGGAACCAAGTTTCACGCAAGTTGACGTTAAATTGACGCGTGCATGTTATGTCGAGTTATAATGACGTGGAATTCGTCATCGTTCACCAATCAGATCGCGCGTACTATCCACTTTATCTTATGAGGATTGGTAGCTTAAGGACATTCGCGCCAAAAACTTCTAACGTTCAGAATTTTTTTAAATTTCTGCAATTATAAACTAATTCATAAAATGCAAAAGAAATTGGGGGTCACCAGGCTCGTTTCGGAGATAATTGGTGTCATAAATTGCCAAATTTGGTCATTCCAGTCGTCGTAGGTATCGCTAGTTTATGAGCAGAAAAAATGCCTTTCGAACATCGGCAATGATCGAATTTGAACATTAAGAAAACTACTTCAACTTAAGACCTTTTCAAGGCCCAATAAGGCGTCGATAGCCATTTTTGCAGCTTCTTAAAGACTTTCGTGACCGAAAGTGGATTTTAATAAAGCTTCTAACGTTCAGAATTATTTGATTTTTTGATATTATCTAGAGAATCGGTAAAAGAAAACTTATTTACTAAAAGAAAAGTAGGCGTCACCGGACTTTTAAGGGAGTTATTTTGACGAATAGTATCCAAGAACCATGTTTTGTTAGATCTGCGCCGCGCGTGCATGACGTTGCATTGCGTCATTCATTGTTAATACGTGCGCAGAAATATTGCTCATGAAAATTAGCGCGAACTTCCTTAATCAGCCTTCGCCTAATCTAGCTATCAAGTGGCAAGTTCTCCATTCTGTGTGATATATCTGTGGTGAGAAACTGAAGGAGTAATTCGTATTCACCTGTTTCTCTGTCTGAAATATACTTAATGCAAAACACATGAGCTCCACTTTACAGTAACTATGTGAACACTGCAAGCTATAGAATGTGCTCATGTAGAACTTATATTTAAGGGGTCACTTTGACAGTTCAGGAGTTGGAAGTGAATGCTGCAATTAGAATGTACTCATTGAAAGCTTTTATTTGAGTGGTCACTTTGACAGTTCAGGAATTGGAAGTGAATGCTGCAATTTGAATGTACTCATTGAAAGCTTTTATTTGAGTGGTCACTTTGACAGTTCAGGAATTGGAAGTGAATGCTGCAATTTGAATGTACTCATTGAAAGCTTTTATTTGAGTGGTCACTTTGACAGTTCAGGAGTTGGAAGTGAACACTGCTATTAGAATGTGTTCATGGAGAGCTTTTAATTGAGTGGTCACTTTGACAGTTCAGGAGTTAGAAGTGAACACTGCTGTGAGAATGTACTCATTGAGAGCTTCATTCGAGTGATCACACCGGCTTTGCTGTTGGTTTAATTTGACAGTCAGGGATTGGAAGATTTCTAAGTTGAGTTAGGAGTGCCAGTGGTAGGGTTAAAAATACAAAAACATGAACAGCCAACAGTCCCAACATCGTTTACACTGTTATTTCGAACAAATTTCAAGTTTTCCTGCTGATCAACCGAAGCCACAATTGTACAGTATGCGTGTGTAAGACTGATTATGTGATATTTGTGTTTCTGCCTTTCACTGGTGCAGGTCAAAAAAGAGAGTGCGCAGTCCCGATTACCTATCTGTCACAGTCCTCTGCTGAAGATATGCCTGCGCCAAGTGCAGACAAAACTATAAGAATCAAGGTTCGGAAAACTGATTAATGTAAAGCTATCGCATGCAACAGACAAGAAACTGTGTTCACTATAGTGCTGTACATACACTGTATAACCGTGTGAATTTGAAAAAGCATGGACTTCCCAACAATAACGTGCTCTTAGAATGCACTTATTGAAGGTTCTCATGTGGGTGATCTCACTCCTTTGGTGTTTGTTTTACAGTTCAAGAGTTTGGCTTTTTCTAAGTTGAGCTTAATTTGACATTTGCAGAGAAAGCCCTAACCTTCTTCCCGCCTGTCTTCTCCACTTCCAGGCATATGTTGTTACTCTAGTGTCACACTCGCAGCCGACAGCAGATTGCTCTTGGAGTGTGACAGTCAAGTTAAACGATGGTACGGCCACACTAGATGTCGACCTTGCTCCACAGGTAACTTACAGTTTTGCTTACCCAAATATATTTAAACAGTAGCATATATTCGTACGTATGCGATACAGTCGGGAACTTAAATAAAGGCCACATTTTGATTACACTTCCCATTAAGACACACACAATTGTATAGATACAGGGGCCTGTAAGTCAGCGAGAGCCTCGTACCCAGTTTATTGAAGACTGCTATGGGCTTGTTAGCGTACACTTACATTCCTCTGAACTTAAACTTTTCCTTTTTGCATGCACGTTATCAGATTTTTACAAGTATTAATTTGTATAAAAGTCAGTATATGACAACAACGAAGACTAAGCACGACACCACCGGTTACGAAACCCAAACCAATCTGTGGATAAAAGGAACGTATACCACCACCTACTGTAAACAGCTGCAATGCCGCCAACTCTGGGCGCTGAGGTCTGTAAAACTAAATATGGATGAAGCGAAATATATCAAATTTACGATACAAACTTTAACTGAATGAGGCGAGTGCTGGATCAAGAATGAATCAACTTACTAACGGACTATTCGTATCTCTCGAACGTACCTGTAATTCTACCAACCCGGACCCAGTTGTCTGGTCCGTGCCGGCATAATAACTATTTCTGCCCATTCCGCGTTGCTACATTAGTCAGAAATACTATTTTACACGGTATTATTTTAGGTTATGACTGTCGCATACGACACGAAAAAGTCGTACAATTGTTGTAAGGTTTAAAACTTGTTTAAAAATCTACCATTTATTTCGTGTCGTATGCGGCAGACGTCCTTTTTTTTCTAGGAGACCCCTTGTGAAATTAAAACTATATTTAGTGAGTAAGTAACTATTTTTAGATATCACCATTAATAATAATTGTATTGTTCATAATAGCAAGTTCAATTTTTACAATAACACGTCAGTTTCTCGCTTTGTGATTGGCTAATTTTCATTATCAATAAGAGGACAGACACATAAAATCGAGTGCTGACGACAGTGATTTGGACGAAGAAGGTGAATTCAGCTTCAATTTTACCTCAGTTCTTGCAAAAGCGACATTCGGCATTTGAAGTAGAGAACCAGAAGTGTTCAGAGGCGAATTTCCTTGAGCTGTCTTGAAATTGTCGAGAAAACCGCAGCAGAAAAGCGTCTAGTTTCATTTCTTTCCAACTTCTTTGACAAAATTTTATTTTGCACGCGCGAAATGCTCACGTCAAACTGTCACTTTTTGGCCAATGAAATGTCTTGAATTTCAACCTCGACCAATTAGAAAGCGGGAAAAGTTGTTGACAACATTTCGGTCAAATCGAACAAAATCCAGTTTTCTTGCGTGTTTTCCCCGCATCGTTGCTTGAGTTTTGTTATTGTAAAAAACAAATTGACGTCAGTTTTTTGTCTGTCCTCTTATTGATCATGAAACGCGTCATAACATTGTCAAAAAGTTGCGGATCCACTCGGCCCACAGAGTCTGATTCAAATCATTTTTAAACAAGGTCTAGACCGCGGTTAAGAAAGTCCTGGTCTAAACAAGATTTAAACAACAGCCATGCTTAATGGACAACGGCCAAACGTTGTCTTTGTAAACTGACTCCGATCCATGTTCTAAAAATGCAATTTAACGTTTTACTAACCCTGTTTTACAGCCTTCGTTTAAACTTTAATTTAGCGATAAACCAGGTCTAAGTTAGACTTTTTTTAAAACATCGGCCCTGTGAGTGTGGAGCCGATTGCCTCCTTAAATATGCATGTTACGCATGATTGAGTGCAAGCGTGTTGGGTTTCCCTGCACTGTGGTGGTAAAGCGTTACGTCTTTATTTTGTAAAATTTCCATTCGAATCTCTAAGCATACACAGCTACTGCACAAACGTGTGCAAAGTTTATAATCGCTAGCCCTATTGACAGCAACCAGATAGCTCCATACTGAACTCTCTTATTTAGCATCAGTTCTAAATCAAAGGAACCAACACCAAATAAGAGGGTTTAGTATTGAGCAATTTGAACCGCAATAGCCCACATCTCAGCTGTTTAATGCACTAAAGAGCTAATTTTTTGTGACCTTTTTTTAGACAGGGCATTCCAAAGAATGGTCTAAAATCCATATTTCAGATATTTTTTGTGACATCACTTTACCACTATATTCACCCAAGGCAATCCCTCTTTAGAGCAGTAGACACATACCTTTGCCGAAACGGATGCGTATTTTAATAATTGAAACTGACTTTATTGTGT
Organism: Plumapathes pennacea; assembly: GCA_964036295.1. Lineage (NCBI taxonomy): Eukaryota > Metazoa > Cnidaria > Anthozoa > Antipatharia > Myriopathidae > Plumapathes > Plumapathes pennacea. The sequence continues at coordinate 11,693,450 of OZ038462.1, forward strand.
CTGGAGGTTTTTGAAGTCCAAACAAGTATGTATAGGACAACCAAATTTAAGACGTTGAGCAAAGGAAAGCACTCCTAACACGCAAGAAAGACCGCTCCTTGCCTGTGTAAGAGGCCTTGTATTTGTCCGCGTGGCTTGTTGTTCACTCGAAGTCTGGCACGAGACCTTGTTCTTCTCGGCTCGCCTCCCCATTCACATGCCCTCCTAAACCTGTTGTACGAACCAGACCACAACCAAAGTCTGCCAATCAAAAGAGAGCCGTCCTTACAGCGTCATCGCTGCTTTGATCTGGTTTGGGTTAGCGGGAATTTGCATATATTTGGACTCGTGCAAAGATCGATGTTTGACCCCGAGACGATCTTTGGTCGATCCAAATACAATCAGTCGAACTTAATTGAGTCAAACGTTGTTCTTGTCATGAACTTAATTTGCTCAAATAGTTCGTCTCGTCTGAAGTACGTTGTTTAACCCGGGCCTAAACAACTCATTTCAATTAGTACAGTTTTACACCCCGCCCACATGGATGCGTTTTCAAAAGTTTACGGTTTCGTTTCACTTGAAGCGGAAAAAAAGTATTGCGGCCACACGACATCGTTTTCAGATAAACAACCGTTAGTTTTCAAAGTTCGCGTTTTCAGTGAAGTTATTCGTCCACACGAAAACAAATCTGGTGGGCGCTTTGAAACGTTTGCCTTTTCACCCGTCCACATGTATACGGATAGATATCGTATTTAAAAGTTTCCACTCTAGAGAGCGTTTTCAGGGTTTCCGTTTTCGTGACCGTATTCACCGGATACGTGTAGGTGGAGCCTGTAAACTTTAGTGGCATACCTGTAAATTAGCTGGATTGTTCCGTACATGTGAGGATCCCAGTAGCTAAGGGTAGTGACCGCGATAAATAGAGTTTATGTTTATGTCATGTTAAAATGCACTTGTAGATGTTTTATTCAATGTTAGCCCCTGGTTAATTATCCCCGAGCGAAGCGAGGGAAATAACCACAACGCTAATGCAGTAGTATCGCCTCATTCTGAGACTCCAAGCGTGTCGCCATCTCGAAATTTAATGTTCGTCTGTCAGTCAGTCAGTCAGTCAGTCTGTCTGGCGTACGACCTCGTCCCCAGTTCCTATCGCTGCTTAAGCAATAACAAAGACCGGATCGATCACGTGTGGCCCTGTAGTTCTACTCACAATAAGAGAAATTAGATTGAACGAAGTAACTGCAGTATATCGTAACTTTGTTTACGAAAATGGAAAACTGGAAAACTTAAAACACAGGAGTCTCGCGAAGCTCGTCTTCAAAAAAGAAGGGAACAGGCACGGGCAAGGCGAAATCGTGAAACGATCGAACAGCGCCAAATACGTCTAGAGAAAAGACGACAATCATGTTGCCGAAGAAACGACTCCGCAAAGAAACACAGCGCCTGAAAGCAAATCGGGAGCTTCAGAAACAAAAGCGGGCCGAAGAAAATACTCCGCAACCTACTACGGCGGTCGACTATTTTAATAGTTTAAAAACTTCAAAATTTAAGTATTAAATTTTGAGAACGTGCTTGGCAGACTGTATGAATTAATTTGACGTGCCGACCGTGGGAAATACGTACGGCGTCACGCAATCGACACTTTTTTCAACACAAAAGTATAACACGCCATTCTCTCCTTTGCGTGTAGCACTTGACTTGGAAGAAAAGATTGCGTCAACATTTCGGTAAAACAAAGGCTGCCCTTGTTGAGCAGTACGAAAGTAAAAGTCCAATCAATGGCAGAGCGAAGGGGTATCTGCGATTATCGTATTTCTAGTAAATGTTTGACTAGTTAGTTGATTTGTTGGTCACTAAGGCCCCGTCCACTACACGTATTTTTTTTTTATGCGTTTAGGCCTTCCGCTTGCACATGAACGATAAAAATGTAAACGCATATTTTCGTGAACGCTCTCCAAAGTGGATATTTTCGTAAGCGCTGTGTTCTCGTAAACGTATATTTTCGTAAAAGCTGATGTCACAGCATCTGACCCAGTCCACAAAGAGAGCAGATATTCAACAAGGCGGAATGTCGTGCTACCGCGTTGGCTTCCTTTTGCTCGGGCTGCTTTATTCAAGCTTGATTGCATGTTTTCAAATTAATAATGCTCTGCCGATGGTACAGGTTGCTTATATGGGAAGAAGCCTTAACCACTTTCATCTGCGAAACCCTTCGGAAGGCGAAGGCAAAGACCAGTTCGCAGATTTTGAATTCGACCAGGACGCACAAGCGCTTAGTAGAATAACTTTATCACTCAAATTGTCTTCACGCTCAAGTTATCTAACGCATGTTCAATGCAGGTTTTTAACGTTTTCGGGTTGTTTTAGCGTTTTACGTGCGGACGGTTGTAAACGATTCGATGGCCGGCGTCGTGTGGACGGAAAAAAGACTACGGTTTACGAACGTATACGTATACGCGTCGACGGGGTCTACGTTATATTATTGATAATATTTTACAACCAGGGAAGCTTTCTCACATAAGCGATTTACGGAAAGGTCCTGGGTAAACGTTCAATGCTAATTGTTAATGAAGTCGTCATTGTAAATGGAGTTGTTATTGTATTAATCGTTATTGCATTGTCCGCCTACGCAGGTCCTGACGGAGCTGCTTGGTTTTCCCGTTAAAGATTTTCAGGTATTTTCTTGTTCGCACAAAGACACTTCGCATTAAATGTGAAGAATTATAATTCAGGCCTTGATAATACCAATTTACGTTCTATAGATCAAAACAGTTTCTGCACTTTTAAAGTCACGTGTGACTAGGGTCGTTGCTTGTAAACACCGTAAATGCTCCAATGAGGCTTCACGAGCGTTACACTGAAGTACAAAATCTGCACGTTTGAATCTACAGTTTTGTGTAATGGCCGCTGACTCAAAAATTAGGTCACCGCATGTCCGAAAAACGTATTCCCGCGTTGTCGTGTTAAACTAAACGTTTGAGGCTTTGCAAGTCAGTGAAATTTTCTAACACGAGACTTGTAATAGGCTGTCAAACGCTGCCAAACACTTAATATATCGTCTTGCGTGCAAATTTGTTAACTCGACTAAATTGAAAACAAATCGAGGTGTGTGATTACCTGCGGAGACTTGCGGGTGCACACAAGCTCACTCTCGCTTGCTTTTTTAGTTAACTCTTATTAACAATACTCGGTCTCTCTCCAGAATCAAATGGCAGAAGTGAAGAGAACACGTGATCCCACTCTGTGTCGGCGCTTGCAGAAGGTCGGTCGGTCTGTTACAAGGGTTGCGGAAGAGATTTTCTAAATATTAATGGTGATACTCTATTTATCGGACAAAACCTGATATTTTAGTTGTAGTTCACACTGTACAGACTGAAAAACTAGAGCAATTTGAATGCCACTTAAACCTTTCATTTTAAGATTTGAAATACACTTTCTCCCAACATTTTAAGAAGAAAATGTACGAGTGAATGAGAATCGATAGTTTAAGCAACTATAATCTGAACAAGGTATCAAAAGCCCAGTTCTCCTTACTGTATGGTGTATTTCTGAAGGTGATAAAACAGAAGAAGAAATTGAAGTTGATCACTCGTGGAACTCTGTTTGAATTTATCGTGTTGGTTTTACATAATATCCTCCTGCACTTCGTAGTCGCACAAGTCACAAGTGTTCCTGTCCTTTACACCCTTCCGTGACAAATCCAAACTGACCTGTATTATTTACTTGTTGTGCAGATCTTGGGAATATCAAGATTAATTTATTACTCTCTGTTTTTATAAATTTCGATACATAAAGGTGCGAACATTTAATGAAGTTGTTTAACACATTCTGCGACAATTTGAAAGATGTGAAAGTTTGGAAATTTTACTTGGTTCGTTTCTTGTTGAACGCCTTCCTGAGTTGGCCTACGTAGTTACTGATTGGCTTGTAGTCTTGATCGACGGCATATCCTGTCATCTGCCTTAGCCGCACTACTTACAGGGGCCTTCTCAACCACAATCCTTTGCGCGCCGAAACCCTTGATCGGCCATTTTTGGGACCCTGAAACCTCTTTTGATTCCTCAATCGTATTTCCATCCGATTCGTTTGAGCAGAAGTTTAATTTCATTTGACCTAAAAGTGCTACTTACCTATTTTATTTTTATTTATTAAGTTTTTCGTGTTGGGAACCAAGTTTAATCTTGGAGTTTTGCACATTTCTAGACGATGTAAACAAAAACATTGATTTAGCCAAGGGCCCCTTATGGGCAGCTCACACCCTTTGGCGGTCAGATTGACTTGAAACTAAGAGCTCAAAAGATTTGTGTGACCTGAGTTTCCGTTCTGTACCCGTTGTACTAAATATCGTCTGGGTCATTTGCTGTCACGTTGATCAAACATCTTTTCACTTTTCTCCGCAGAGAACAGAGGAGTTCCAAAAGAAACTTGCAGCAGTATCGTGCTTAATGGATGTTCACTTCTCCCCGACTTACGTCAGACCACGTGTACAGAGCATGCTACAACCAACGTCCAGTGACGTCACTTCGCTCATCCGCAAAGTACGCTCCAAGATGGCGCCGCACGTGTAGAATATGCTACATATAGGACACTATATAGTGCATTTCTAGTTTACCAGTTTAGTTTTGGATTTGGTTTGGTCGAAGCAATAAATGTTTAACAGCATAAGCACGGCTCGCTTTTGCGAAACCTGCCACGGTTTCCTGTTTCGAAAAGAAAACGGTTGATGGAAACAAGAACTACGAAACTCCCTTTCCCGTTTCCAAATACAAATGTGTTTACAAACAATTTTTTCCCCTAACAACTTTCCATTTTCCCTTGTTCTTGGACTGCAGAATATAGATCTGATGTTATCGTTTTGAAGCACATTGAAGTTGGAGTACGAGTTGTAGGTTAATTTGAAAATTGACTGTTTCGGAAACTAGAATCAAATTTGTCGGTTTGATTCGAAAATGCTAAAACAACTTTTCTCCGATACTCAATGAAGTTGACTAAAATACGGTGCCAGCGACTTTTGATCCGTTTTGTTTTAAGGATTATATTCTCTTGTAAAATGGAGGGAGCGTTTTGGAACCCGTTTTCGATACAGATTGTTAATAAAACAATCTTAAAACAAAAAGAAGTCTTTCATCGATCTGATCTTGATAGACTCAACCTTTTAACGTGTACGAAAAATGTAGTAGATCTGCATTTTTGCAGTCCCCGACCTTTACAACGATAATAGTACGTCTATATATCTTAAATAGCAAAGCTACAATGATTTTTTTTCCGAGAATATTTTTGAGGGACGCGCGAACCTTTATGGAGTCCATTATACCAAAAGTGCCTGATCCTTTATTTAAACTGTGTAATGTATTTTACTTTGTGGTGGATGAAAGATTACATACTTAAATTTATCTACATTAAGAGAGACTTTGTTAACACAAAGCCACCCATAAACTTTATGTAGTTCTCTATTGATGGTTAATCCCAGAGTTACTTAGGTTCTTTTACCATAAAACAGATTAGAGTCGTCAGCGAATAGATGAAAATCAAATATGTTCGAACAATTACTAAAATCATTAATATAGAAAGGGGGTCCCCACACTTAATCTGCTTTTGATTTGATTCAGTGCTACTAAGTAACAAACTGTTTTCTGTTTTTTGTTAAAAGGTTGGAGCAAAACCAGTCTTAAACAATTCCTCTAAATCCCTCCCCTCCTGAGAACACCGACGCGCATATCATGGACCCCCTTCATAGGGTGCGAATTCTTTGAATAAATGCCACACGTGGTCATTTTGTATTCATAAACAACACTGCTCACCACTTTTGCCTGAGCTGAGATGCTGAGTAGCTTGTATTCTGACAACTATTTCTCCAATTCAAAGCCATACACAGCTGCATAAATAATATATAAAAAATATACAGATAAAAAATATTGCAATACTTAAATTTCATGTGGAAGGAGTTGGACACAAAACTGCTGAATAGTTTTTGAAAAGTGTTGGAAAACGCAGCATTGGAGATTAAAGCACGTCTCCGAGCATCCTATCGTGTTTACAGAACTAGTGAATACTTTTTAACGGTCTGCACGATTGGCAATCGGCTTGACAAGCCGATTTAGCAAGTATTGGGAAGGCTTCTCCCTGATATTCGGGTTTGTGGCTTGTTTTGTCAAAGAGAATCAGGTACAGAGACTTTAAATGAAACTCTGGAGGCACCTTAAAGTCAATTATAAGACAAAACAAGCTAAACGGGGCGAAGGTAAAATCACCGACACCAAATGATAAACAGCGTTTTGCCATTACGGGAATAAATTATATCTTTTAATTCGCTTCACCAAGAAGAATTACTAAGAAACCATGTTAAAGAAAACTCAGGGAAATTTAAGAGCGACTTGGGGTATCATAAACGAAATATTGAATAAAAAGAAGGCGAAATTAATTAGTGTATCACATGTCAAAGACACTGACACTGCAAACATTTTTAATAAATTTTTCACTAGCGCTGGTCTAGGGCTAGCTGAAAATCTACCAACAAGCAAAAGTGATTATAAAGATTGGATGTAAATCCCCGAAAAATTTAGCTTTCACGACATTGGATCATCTATATAAGTTAGACTGCTCTAAAACAGTCGGTGTTGATGACATTTTAATACGCCTCTTAACCCTTTCAATCCTGAGCTCATAATACACATTCTCCCAACCATTCAAGAAGAAAATGTATGAGATGTAATGAGAATTGATAGGCCAATCAGCTTTTATCTGAGGAAACTATCCAATATGCAAATTCTCCATACAGTAAGATATATGTCTCCTGAAAAACTGAGGGAGAAAATTTATCACTCAGGAGTGAAAGGGTTAAAGAAAGTCGCAGAATATGTATATGAGCCACTGATCAGCATTTATAATACGTGTATAGATTCTTCCGCGTTTCCCGATTCCCTGAAAATTGCTAAAGTCATTCAATTATTTAAAGACGGAGACAGAGAACTTGTTTCAAATTACCGGCCCATATCATTACTACCAACCATCTCCAGAATATTTGAGAAACTTATCTGTGATTCACTAGTGTATCATCGAGAAAGTAATCACTGTTTTTTTGATTATCAATTCGAAGTTTGAAAAGAGCGAAATACGGCACTAGCAACAATTGATTTTGTTTCAAGAATAATAGGTGCATTTGAAAGTGGCCAATGTTCTATGGACGTTTTCTTAGATTTATCAAAAGCATTCGGTATGATAAATCACGATATTTTGATAAACAAACTTAGTTTTTATGGTATAACTGGTCATAGCAACAAGCTTTTCCAAAGCTATCTGGAAAGTCGAAAACAACTTGTTAATGTAAATGTGGCTTCCCTCAAGGATCTAGTCTTGGTCCGATCTGATTTATGTTAATGATGCTCAGCTTGTGCTCAGTTTGTCAAGCGCCTGCCAAATGCAACCGTCGCTCTTCTTCGTCATTTAATTACACTGCAATAACGGCGTGGTGAAGCTAGTGGTTCAGATGAATTTGCTATTGGTGGACTCTCGCCTGCAAATCTCCCCGCAACAATTGACGCTTCCCATCGGGTGCACCATAAAGTCAGCCGGCAAAAGGTAAAACTCTCAAGAAATCTTTTTCATTTGATTGACATAATTATAATGAATATTTTAGCAGCAAACAACGCCAGAGGTGTTTATGTTCAACCGACTTCAATGGGCTCAGCTGCTCAGCATCGATCCATAACTAGCTAACCCGCCGCAGTAAGTATAATTTCTAACTCGTGAATGCGAAAACAAACGATTTATAGCAGTTCGGGGAAATTTCTCACCCTCTCGGTCGATGTTAGTATCGTTTGATTATGTTTGCTTTGCTTCGCTTAGTTTTCATCAGTAATTAAAACTGTACACAACTGGAAGAAGAAGAATACGAAAGTGAATATTAAACAAAACCGCAAAGGCGCAAGTATATGACTGTCAACAAAATCCCATGTTACTGTTACGGGGCACTTTCGTATCGTAGCAGACTTTACGGGGACTCGCTTCTCAGTACTTCAGGTCTTCAATGGACCTTGTTTATTGCTTGACTAGCTCAGAGCACAGTAGTCAAAGAGAAGTGTGGCCTCAACTAGATGTAAATCCCCAGATTTATGTTCACCAAGCGTTTGTCCGCCGAGCTACAATCCCTGACAAAATGTGTTGACACATGCTTTAAATGTCGTACTTTTGTCAAAATTACCATGCTGTGAGTCACCAGTTCCGAAGAAAACTGCTTTTAATCACCCCCCCCCCCCCCCCCCTCCCCGTATCAATGTTGTAGCTTGAATTTGGAAGAGTTCCGGTAGGACTTTGACGGAAAATCGTTGCTAAATAATTAATTTATCAACATTGAATGGGGGAAGGGGAGAATGTGTCAACACTTTTGTCCAAGATTGTCCGAATACAAAATAGCAAGAAAGTAACTTCTGTCATAGATAAGAGTCGTAAAAGTCTTCTATTTTGTTAAATGCGAGGGTTGAATGCAGTTCTAAAGGCTAGGTTGTAGCGGTGGTCTATTTTGGGATGCTAGAGGCAGAAAAGTAAGAGTTATTTATAGGCCGGAGCCAATAGTTCATTCAGTTATATCGGATTTTGATACTCAGAAAGCGACAACTGCCAAAAAGTTCATGAAGATGGTTATATGATTACACACGTTTCAAATTAAGAAATAAGAGCACCTTATGTGAAAGTACAACATCAAATTGGTGCCGTTCCGTGCCCTGGAAAGCAACCTAAATGCATTTCGAGAACCGCGTCCTACACAGGAGATATACGAAAGGTTGACAATAGTGACTCCGAAATCCCAGAAAAAGGGCAATGACATATTGAAAATGGTCTTAAATGTATCGCAAATGGTTGCCAATGTGGAATTTTATGATCCGGAGAGGTTGAAATATGACACGGTTTACAACGGTTTACACTACGAACTAAAATAGAATCTGTCTAATCCTCTTTCACTCTGTGGTGTAAACCGTTGAAAGTGTAAACCGTTGGAAATCCTAAATGAATGCAACACAAGCTGTAGTTTTATGTCGTATTCGGATAAAATATAACTCTTTATGCCATTCCAAGTGGTTTTGTAACACTTTTTCCAATTTTTTAGTGAAATTTACCTAACGCGAGAGCGTGCGTTATTCTGCCAATTAGAACTAATTAACGTAATCATCTGATTCAGTTGCATTGCATGTCATTTTATCAAGCTTTTGGCCGTTGAGCGACACTTAAAATCTTTCACCGACGACAAAGCAGTTCTGTAGCCGACTTTTCCCTTCACTCAGTCGCTCTAACTGGGGCACAATTCGTACTTAAAATAGTAATGTATTGCTCGTTGTATGTGCGCTTGTCATGATGTATTATTCGTCTATTTTCGAGTGACTTTCACCCGTACTGATCTCGAACAGGTTACACTGCCCACTGTTGAATCACGCAATTCGATGGAAATACGGGACCCCGTATAGGATCATAAAAACACACAAACTCTTACGATCTAAAGCAATCTTCTCTTGAAACATGATCTGACTCGACGCGCATTTATTCAATTACTGTAAGCGGATGCTTCATTCAACTGTCAATTTCTAACTCGAGGTAATATTAGTGGTTGCATTTCAGCCAAAATATAGCACTCGGTGTTTCTCAAACTTCACTGCGTTTTCAAACTTTTCTGGAAAACCATTGCGTGTACAATTAGAAAACCGCATTCAGACAATCCCGGACAAAATGTGTTGACACATGCTTTAAATGTCGTACTTTTGTCAAAATTACCATGCTGTGAGTCACCAGTTCCGAAGAAAACTGCTTTTAATCACCCCCCCCCCCCCCCCCCCCTCCCCATATCAATGTTGTAGCTTGAATTTGGAAGAGTTCCGGTAGGACTTTGACGGAAAATTGTTGCTAAATAATTAATTTATCAACATTGAATGGGGGGAGGGGAGAATGTGTCAACACTTTTGTCCAAGATTGTAGGCCTAAATGGATTTTCGCACATCGGTGCAGTGTAGAGTAATAATTTTTGGACATTATGCAATATGAGCTGATTGACCTTCTGAAGCTCTGACCTCTCAACACTTGGCTGGTTGTGTTATTGATATAAGATAGTTCACACTTAAAGGTCTATCTGGGGTCATAGACGCAGCTGTAGTTGCACACCTGCTCTTTCATAGAATTGGATATAATGGTTCCCAGATAGGTATTTGGCCAGGCAGAACCGTCAGCATTAACTATCGCAATTAACCTAATGGATATTGGTTCAGCAGTATTAACTCATTTCTACTAAGTAATGGCTACTTAATTAGCCGATGAATTCTAATTCTAAAGGTGCTTAGTAGCTATTTACTTAGCCGTGGTACCTGGGCTCTTCCGAGTGTGAACAACAGAACTCTAATTCACTTAACTTATTCGTTTCCAAACTACGAAGATTAGCTAGATTTATAGTACTATAACATTACATACCTGAAACTCAGCCAAAAAAGAAAGGCTTCCACACAATTTGCACGTGTACATTTCCCAATCAACTTTTTTTGTTTCACGTTAATCAAACTCCAAACAACCCTAGAGGGGGGTTCCTTTTACCAATTGCCCTTTTACCTACGCTTGGCTTTCGGGTGAAATAATTATATGAGCATAAAAGGTCTTGGTTTTTGCTCTACATTGGTAACTGACGTTTCCTGGAGACTTCAATACAGTACATATCGCCCCCAAAGTTGGAAAAGAAAATTTAAATGTTCTGCTACAAAAGGTTAGTCTGCTACAGCACTAAAATCCTTGAAAAAGGAATAAGTAATCAAGGGGTGGGTTTGGGTCGCGTATTAACACTTGCTGGTGGCTATTTTTTTTGTCATATGAGTACATATGACCTACAGTAATACTCTAAATTAGAACTGGCTCTATATACATCTTTACTTCAAGTCGTGGACGATCCCCATCGTACAGCTGCCGAACTAAATTGTGACCTCAAAAATATAAAACTATGGACTCGTGATTGGTTAGTGACTATCAATCCTAGTAAAACTAAATCTATAACTTTTTATACCAAGCGTCACAAAGTAAAGCATCCAATACTCGCTTTGACAATGCGCCGATTGAAGAAGTAAATTGTCACAAACACTTAGGAGTCACGCTTTCTTCAAATCTATCATAGAAAGCCATGTATTAAACATTTATGAAAAAGCCTCAAAAAGACTTCTAAAAGGTCTTAAATTCAAACTAGGCAGAGATACTTTGGCCAAGTTGTACAAAGCCCTTATTAGCTGCTCTGAAAACGGTAGCGAGTTCCTGGAATTTACTCAATATGAATCTGCAAAAGTGGTCACAGGTGCTTTGAGGGGTACTAGTAGACAAAATTTACTTACTGAACTTTCATGGTACGAACTTAAAACTAGACAATCAACTCACAAGCTTTTGCTGTATTTTAAGATGTTAGGAAGGTAGTTCCTGTATACCTATATAATTTGCTTCCTCTGATTGCTCGGCAAAGATCGGGTATTACATTGAGATCCGCAAACGATTCTTCTCTCTTTTCGGCTCAAACTGAAAGTTATAATTAATCTTTCTTCCCATCTTTAATTCGTCTCTGGAATAATTTTGATCGTGAATTGCGTGAAACTGACTCAATCGGAGCTTTTAAGAAAGCTTTATTTCGCTTTTTCAATACTCCTTGTTACAATAAGTTTTTTGATTATGTTATAGACAGATATTCGTCGATTCTATACACCAGTCTACGCTTAAACTGTTGCGCACTAAATTATTATCTGTTTAAAATTAAGTGTGCAAACAATAAAACTATGCCTGTGGTGCAAACAATAAAACTATAAAGCACTATCTGCTACACTGTCCTCGATATGCTGCTATAGATTACCCTTACTCTCAGCCGCTGCACAAGTTCTCAAAGAGCATCTCCTGTCAGAGTCTTATAAAGTCAATGTGCTCCTTACCGGAGCTGATGATTTGAGCCCAGATGACAATGAAATTATTTTATTTTCATGTCCAATTGCGTTTTGTGAATAATCACTGACGGTGGTTGACATCCTAAAAGAGTCCCAGCAGTTCTCCTCTTCTATTTCTTTTGTTTTTATTTAAGCAATATAACACGAGTTTCCATGTCTATGTACTCTTATATAAACACGCGGGATGTTGGGAGAACACGAGAAAAAGTTCAAAATCACGAGCCGCTTCGGCGAGTGATTTTGAACTTTTTCTCGTGTTCTCACAACATCCCAAGTGTTTATATAAGAGTACATAGACATGGAAACGAGTGTCATATTGCTTTTATAAAATAACGAAGCTTTTATTACCTGAAAGAACTTTATATTGAAAATGATCAAGTTTAAGATTCTCCCGAAAACCGTCAAAACGCACGCTCGTCCAATCGGAAAGTCTGTTTCACGGCACTTCGCTCAAGTCAGTCCATGAATGAAAACGGAACACCACTCCCGTTCACTTGAAAAACTTGACAGGCTGCTAAATGAAGATGAATTTCGCAAGAAATGTGTCGGATATTAGTACCACTGTTTGTCAAGAATTCAGAAGAACCGGCGAGAATGTTTTGAGCCGTCAGGTTTCAACTTTCAGGACAACGGTGTCACTCGACGTAAACATGTCTGCACAACAACACTATTCTGCTGAAGAAGGTAGTTTGTACATTTGTTTGCTTTACTTGAGCATTACTTGAACTCTGCCGGACGACAGTCAACTCCATTGAATTGACTCAACAGCTTTTGTGCCACCGAGCCGACAGCCGAGACAGACTCATTAGCGAAGACTGTTTGTGCCTTCATCACCATAAACCTACAGTTATTCGTGTGAAACTCCGGTTATCTAAGCCATCTAGTTACTAGCTACGAGCCACAGGAGACGAAGGTATAAAGGTTAGAAACTTTAGAGAATGTTCTTTGACTGTGTAATTGTTGGCTTTCTGTCTCACGGTGTCCGAATTAAATTTCATGCAATATTCGGACAACTTTTCTTCACGCTGCTTCACTATTTGCACATGATTTGCACACGGCTTCACTATTTGCTCTAATAACCCACTGCAGTTTCTGTAACACATGAATCTTTGAAGTAGGGGACGACACGCAGCCTTTTTATTTCAGGATTCGTCATTTCCATGTCTTTGTACTTATTTATAAAATGGTTTTTTAACCAATCAGAGCGCGCGTAGTATCATAGTTATTTTATAAATCCGTTTATGATCCTCATGTGTGTTATGTGTGTGTGTGTATGTGTGGTTTCTATATACTTTCTCATCAGTATTTTACTGTTAAATTGTAAAACTTTATGTATACGTAAGCCTGCTCGATTTCCCCCGACTGAACTTTGCTTTTCCTTCCTGATATTGTATCTCAGTTTTACGACAAACGACGTGGTGCAATTTGTATTTTGTTATTTTGTTGTGCTCGAGCTTCGCTTCGCTTCATCCGCCATTGATCAAACTTGAAAACGTTAGCCTCACTTTTCATCTTTTGAGAGCTGAGCTACCGCGCGTCACAGCTCATGACCGAGCCCCTTTAGTGTGAAGGGGCTGTGACTTTTATTTAATCAACAAAACCGAAAGAGGTACGTGTATATGGATTTGTAACAAAAGGAAGCTGCCACAATCACAATGGCTGCTGTAAAAATAACTACATTCTACACTTGCTGTTGTTCATATCCTGCTTGTGGTTTTATGTACAATAAACAGTGTTTATAGCCACTACAACATCTAGACGCTAGTTTGTGTATTTCGTACTGTGCCTCTTGCGTGTTCTCACTCGTACGGTGTCTTTGTGCTCGCGTTATTGCAAGTCGATTGGACTCTCATGAGAAATACCTTGACGTCACCACTGGTGGCCAGCGTTCGCTGCCGTTATTATGTAATTGTGCGTTACTTGAGGTAAAATTTCAAATCGTGTGCAAGCCCCGTTTTTCTTGTGCACAACGTATGATATAGAAAGTGCATTGAATTGACTGATATTTCAGGACTAAGCCCTCGTACTAAGTTTCTTGACTAGTTCTCGATGTTACACTGTACAAAAAAATCTGCACTTGAATCTTCAGTTTTGTGGAATGAGTACTGAGTAAAAAATAGTGTGACTTTTCGCAAAAAGAGCATTTCCGCGGTGTCCCTTGTTCCGTGAAAGCGCTTATCATCGTTATATATCGTTCGGTGTGTTTTATTTTCTTGTGTAAAATAGCTTTCCACACAGAAGTGTACACCATGGCGACTACAGTATTTGTCGGAGTTAACATAACATAACATAACATAACATAAACTTTATTTAACGTGGTCAATACACTTAGCACCAAGGATCTTCCTATGCGGGATGGTCCAGCTAATTTACAGGTATGCCACAAAACTACTCTAATCACATTATAAGATACTGCTTGGCAGTATTAGGAATAAAATAGTAATAGTTAAGGTGCCTAAATTTACTTAAAATAGACCAAATCACTACCCACCCTTGGCCCATCCCCCTAAAATTGATAAAAATAAAAAAATTATAAAAAAAGCCTAACCTACCCTGACCTAACTTTGATTAAATTTCTACTAAGTCTAGGATGTTTTAATGTTGTAAAACTAGATAAAATAATAATGGTTGAAATGCCTAGAATTACTTCTTATAGAACGAACCGCTATCCACAATGTTTAAGAAAATTGCCCAGATTAGTATATCTCCGTCAACTCTAACTTTCTTAGATGACTTTTGAACGTTTTGTAAGTGTTTAGTACTCTTAATTGATTTGGTAGCGTGTTCCAGAGTTTTGGGGCTGTGTGTCTCCATGATCGTAGTCCGTACGTAGTAGTGTTGACTTTGGGTTGGTTTAGTACGTCATTTCCCCTGAGGTTGTACTTTGTGTTTCTTTTGTTTATGAGATCCTGGATACTGCTTGGAGCTTGTGGATGATTCAATGTCTTAAAGACAGTACAAAGTATCTTTAAAAGTCTTTGATTTTGAAGAGTCGTCAGACCCAGTTTCTCTAATAGTTCTTCGTACGGCGCATATCTTTCATTAAAAATAAAGCGGACAGCCCGCTCATTTACTTGTTCCCAGCATTGAAGTGCATTTCTTGCTGCATGTTTCTGCGCAGTAGTTGAAATGGGGAAGAACAAAGGCAAAATATAGGTCCCTTTTTGTCTCAAAAGGCAGCATTTTCTTCATCCGTTGCAGTACTGCTGTTTGTCGACTTACTTTTCGGCAAAGATTGCGTATATGCTTGTCAAACTTGAGCTTATCGCCAATTGTGACTCCAAACAGATCGATTTCGCTTGTTATTGGGATGTTGGTGTTGTCGCAGGAGAGGTTTGGAAGTTCTCGAGTCTTTCCCATTATCATTGCTTGATATTTTGTCGGGTTCCGCGTCATCCCATTCTCGTCGTACCATTTATCCGCATTTTGGAGATCTGCGTTGATGACCTGCTCAATTTGTGTTACATCCTTGTCTGCGTAGAGCATCTGTGTGTCGTCAGCATAGCCGGACAGAGTGTTGCGTTTGATGGATATTGATAAATCATTCATAAAGACGTTAAATATCAACGGGCCGAGGATAGACCCCCGTGGGACACCTTTGGATATTGTTTGCCATTCCGAATATTTGTCTCCCAGTTTCACTCGCTGTAGTCGGTATTTTAGATAGTCTCTGATAAGATTGGCTGTCTTACTGTCGGCTCCGTATTCTTTAAGCTTTAAGACGATGAGGTCGTGAGGCAGAGAGTCAAATGCCTTGCTCAGGTCCATCGAGACTAGCCCGATAACTTTATGATTATCTAGCTCTTTTCTCCATAGTTCAGTTAAGCTAAGAAGTGTGGTGTCGCATCCGTGCTGTTTTCTGTAGGCAAATACATATTTGTGGTAAATTTCCTCAAAATGTGGGCTCACTCTTGTGTGGACGAGTCTTTCGAATACTTTAGATAATGCAGGTAGAATTGTAAGTGGCCTGTAGTTTGTCTTCATTAGAGTGCATTCCTTTTTGTGGACAGGGGCGATTTCTCCGAGTTAAGTATAAAGTTAAACAGCGTACTAAAAGGGCGACACAAAACAGCTGCAGATTCTTTGACTGCCCGCGGGGGAATTAAGTCCCAGCCCGTTGCTTTATTGGCCTTGAGTTTCATCATTTCTTCGTGAACTTCTTGTGGGCTTGTTTTGTTGAGTGATAGTTTTGTTGCCTCCTTCAAATGGCGAGAAATGGGCGTGAGATTGGGCGTGGGTCGGTTCTGATTGTGTTCTTTTGTTTGGGTAGCACTTGAGAAATATTCTTTTAGTATTTCAGTCACCTGTTGCTGGTCTCTGATGACTTCCTCATTGTCCTTTATTATGATGCGGCCCTTCCCGGTGTTTGTGTTCTTTCCTGAGTTGATGAGAGGCTTTATTGGAGTTGATTTTCATGTTTTTCTAATTATCTGACACAGTCATTTTATCGTCCAGCAAGTTAATCTGTTGAACGCACTTTCATCTCGGCGACCTTCATGGAGAAATACTGGTTTTTGTAATAATACCAATTGACTCCCTTGTAATCCACCTTGTTTTCCAGGTACTGTACATTTAGGTTAGAGTGACGACAAGCGTTGTACCACCAGTACCTATGTGCTGCACAGCACAGTTTCCACTATACTTGTCATTATCTCTGTCCTTGGTAGTAAACTTCATGTTGTTGTGATACGCTAACGAGTCTCCCGGCGTCCCTGAATATGAGCCCACACTCAGCCTGTACAGCGACTGCTTATCCATAACACCGAAGCTACAATATTTTTCATAAGCTCTGTCTCCGCTCCAGTCTCCTACCTCCACTCGTAGCTCGCTTGGTGTGTTGGTTGTCAACCGATGGATCTTCTCGTTTCCTAACCAAAACTCGCCGGTCAGCTGTCCAAAGCCCTCTTTGTACTCATTCGATCCCAGGTGGAAGTCTTAGGAGCCATCTTGTCTTCTCTGGAACACTGTCCAGCCGCCTCCGTCGGTTATCATGTCACAGAAAACTGAGAAAACTCCTTTGCCATCAGGATTGACAAAGTACACACCGCTTGATATGCTTCCGGCTTTGTACAGGACAAATAAATACCACTTTATTCATACCTTACATACAAAAACAGAATAATAATAATAATAATAATAATAATAATAATAATAATAATAATGATAATAATAATAATAATAATAATAATAATAATAATAATAATAATAATAATAATAATAATAATAATAATAATAATAATAATAATAATAATAATAATAATAATAATAATAATAGTAAAGAGTACATTATTACAGGTATTGGTCACCTAGAAATAACTAAAAAGCTAATCAGGTTAGGTGAAACTTTAGGTTTAGAATACAAAATACAGGTTTGGTACAAGACAGCTATAATTGATGATCGAAAAACAGAAAAAAACAACAACAACAACAACAACAACAACATGAGCACCAAATAGCAATAAGTAGTTACAACAAACACAATATCAAAATTTATCAAAACGTATTAAATATTGAATATGAGAATAGCAAGTAATTAGTAAGAAGCTACAAGGGAGGATTTTAGCTTGTTTTTGAAAGCGAAACTACCGAGTTCTTTTAAATCATTTTGAACTGAATTCCAAATTTTAGCACCCTGAAATCTCATATTAAACTTTCCATAATTAGTGTCGACTCTTGGCATGAAATGCAGATTTTGATGCTAGTCTAGTATTATAAGTATGAACTCTGTTAACATGTGTAAAAATGTCAGTAAATATAAGTGGAAGAGTGTTATTATAGTATTGGTGCATTAGCTGTGCGACATGAAAAAATACAATGTCCTGGAATTTAACAATGTTAAGGTCTTTAAAAAGAGACTACTTGTATGCTCATCAAAGTTAGGAAAAGTTATAATTCTGATGGCTCTCTTTTGAAGAACAGTTATTGGCTGAAGTGTATTCACATAAGTATTTCTCTAAACTACTAAACCATAAGTTAGATACGTGTAGATAAGAGAGTAATAGAGTTGAGTTAGTATAGTAATATTAAGATAATGCCTGACTTTTGAAAGAATGCCAATACCTCTAGCAATTTTTTTGGACGTTTGATGTACGTGATGTTTCCAACTCAAATAGCAGTCAATTATAATGCCCAGATATTTAGTGCTTTGTTTACATTCTAAGTTTTTGCCATTGATGGTGGTATTTATATCATAATTAATTTTTTCTGGTGTGAATGAAAAATAACAAAATTGGATTTGTGCACATTCAATGAAAGTTTGTTAGCAGATAACCAGTCATTAACCTTCTGTAACTCATCATTTATAATTTTTTCTAAATCTTGTAAACTTTTATAAGCATTAAAGAGATTTGAGTCATCAACAAATAAATGAAAATCCAGAATTTTAGAGCAATTTGAGAAATCATTAATGTACAGTAAAAATAGTAAAGGCCCAAGAACTAATCCTTGGGGCACCCCACAAGATAGATTTCTCTGAACAGAGTTAGCGTTACCCATAAAAAACTGTTTACGATTGCTTAGATAAGATCTGAACCAATCTATAATCCTGGCCAAGAGTATGTGGGACACTCTGCAAAAATGCTATTTTTCCACCATCACTCTTGTTCAACAACAAAAGCGGCTCCCCCTCCCCCTATACAATGTTGCTTAAAGAGTGTCCACTTTGAGCACACTCAGTCAACATTGTATGGGGGGAGGGGGGCGGGAAGTGTGAAAGTGTCCTCATTTTCAAATAAAAAGCTAAGTGTCCCATGACTTTTGGCCAGGATTGTCTCTATAATGTGAGTTAATTAAAAATGTCCATATCTTCTAGAGGATTTGATGTATCGTGGCCAAACTTGGCTGGGTAATTTTTATAAACGCTGTGCATGTATTTGTGTTATATTTACTGCAAAATAATTATTTTAGCGCGAGTTTTCAGTGATATAAGGGTGAAAATAGGGGTTAATTTAAGAAAAATGTCCTAAATTGGCGCGAAATTGAGTAGCCAACTTTTAAAGTAAGTGTTATACAAGTATTGATTCAGAGAAGGCGCCAACGGAAATATTTTTGATTTTTTATCTGTCTAGATGTATTTTTTTCTGAAAATTGAATGAAACCGGATACCTACAATTACAACTATAAAGGATACAATGCACTTCCCCAGTCCCAGCGGGCTTGGTCAGATATTTAGCGGTGCACTTGTTCACAATTCACCCATAATCCACAGCAACCGTTCACACTTACGTTTATCATAATACTGATCACACTGAGAAAGAAAATGACTCGACTATGCCTTCAGGTAATGAACAAAATCTTACTTTACGTACTATAAAAGACGTACGATTGCGAATTAAATGAATACTATCTTTGCATCGGTTCACCATTTCAACAGCTTATAAAAAAATAATAAGTTTTTTTTTAAGTTATAACGATTCACCATTTTCAACTGTCTCAATTTTGGTAAATACTTTCACAAAGTGAATGATAATGGTATATACGTAAACATCGTGCTTGTTGAAGCTGTAGCAACCAATAGAGAAACTAATAGTGTATAACTGTGTTTCTAGTAAAGCAGCCCAAAACGGTGAACCGTGAGTGTGAATCGAGCGGTGATACGTGTGTGCTGAACCGTAAAAACATACCTAAGACTACGGCGGCAAACAACTCGAACCGCGGAAGACTTTGAGATTCCACAATCTCGCGCGATGTCGCGAAACGATCTATTTTCGTTAATTCGCAAGCAAATGGCCAGCCCTCTGCTCCGCGGAAATAATTTATTTTCCTATTTGAATTTCTGTTTTTCGTTGCATTTCGACGTCTGAGTATCGTAAAATAAACGATTAATCGATTCGAAGGTTTCATCCTCAGTTTTTAATCGTTAATACCGTTACATTTAATTGTGACCGTAACATTTTCAATTTTACCGCGTCACAATCATATTGCTCAGCACATACGATACGAGCATGTCATTCAGTGAAATGTTCCAACTGTTCTTTAATAGGCAAACTTTGTTCGAATATATACAGAAGGTCACGAAAAACAACTATTTAAAGTTTGGCATTAATAATTAAAAGCCTCTGGAAGTTATGGATACTTTTAGTAAAATCGCCTAATTCAGACAATCCTGGCCAAAAGTATGTGGGACACTCTGCAAAAATGCTATTTTTTCACCATCACTCTTGTTCAACAACAAAAGCGGCTCCCCCTCCCCCTATACAATGTTGCTTAAAGAGTGTCCACTTTGAGCACACTCAGTCAACATTGTATGGGGGGAGGGGGGGGGGCGGGAAATGTGAAAGTGTCCTATTTTCAGATAAAAAGCTAAGTGTCCCATGACCTTTGGCCAGGATTGTAGTACAATATCCCTAATTCCTAATGATCGTAGTTTACTTAACAGAATATTATGGTTTACTGTATCGAAAGCTTTACCTAAGTCAAGAAACACACCACAGGATATATATACTGTTATCAATGGCTGTTTGTATTTTATCAGTTATGATTAAGGCATGGATGGTGGAATGCTTAGAACGAAAGCCAAATTGTTTGTCATAAAGGCACTTAATTTTATCAAGGTACTTATTTAACCTATTATACATAAGAGTCTCAAGAATATTATTGAAAACTGATAAAAGAGAAATTGGGCGGTAATTGGACAAAATGAAATGTGAGCCATTTTTAAACACTGAGGTGACTCTGGCAATTTTAAAATCATCTGGAACAGTACCTCTACTAAAAGAGTAATTAAATAATAATTCAAGAGGTTTAGATATAGTGTGTTTTAGCAGTTTCAGGATTTTAATTGGTACACTGAAGGGACCAACTGCTTTTCCAATCTTACAGATATTATAGTACAGATATTATATTTTCAATTTCCTCTGAGGTTGTAGGAAGCAGATAGAAACTGGTTTGCTGGGGAGGGCGATTTAGATAGTCAGAGTATGATACATCCTTATTGGGTCTGTTGATGGATTTAGCCAAAATATTATCAATATTAGCAAAATAAAGATTGAATTCATTAGTTATATCCTTAGGGTTAGTTATTACTTTGTCATCTGTAAATATTTTACTTGGAATATTTAACTGCTGAGGCTTTAGAGTTATTATTTGCTTAAAGACTTTCTGTCGACCGGCTGCATTGCGCGCGTTTGTTGTTGTTTTCGTCAACAATCCTCCGACTGCCAGGGCGAAGGAAGGGCCTTCCCTTCGTGTTTTCTTTGAAGGAGTAGAACAAAATTTGGGATGCAAAGTGCCTATGAGAAATTAAAGATTTACAGTCGGAAAAGTCGTAATAAAAACCTTCAATACAAAGTAAACCCATAGCACACAACCAAACCAGAAATCCATTTCTCACCTTCGAGCTCCAAAGCAGGCGGCAGTTCAACATCATCAAATTGGTAACTTTCACTAGTCCTCTTAGCAAGACATGAACTGTAGAAACAAAAAAGAAGAACCTCTAACATGTTTGGTCCAAGAACGATACCTACACAAAATCAACACACTATAGTAAGGTGAACTAATCTTCAGAATTTCTAACAAAGGCAGCTATAATCAAAGTGTCACTTACTGTAATAAGACTTCAGCAAACTCGCTGTCGGTGAGTTTTGCATATCGAAATGAAGACTTTTTGCTCCTCCATAGGTCTTGAACAGATTTCCTTAAATGAATCTTTTTAAGAGGTTCTGGTCTTCTTGGTCGTCCACCGGGATTTTTCGCAGACGCCACTAGCGAAAACTACATCACTTAGCGGCCACGATAAACGCAACAAATTCCCAACTAAAATCAGAATATGACCAACAAAGAAAAAAACGACAATCACACTACTGATAACACGTGAAAATTGCTGAAAATCTCAATAAATGCCTTCGATTGCAAAAGATTGAAACAGCATAAAAACGACCGACAATAAATGGAGGAACGAGGCGCGCAATGCATGCCGGTCGCCAGAGAGTCTTTAATTCCCTTCCAAATATTTTTAATATTAGATGTGTTAGTAGTAAAATAATTCTAATAGTACAATCTTTTGCTCAATTTGATTAGATGATTTAGCTTATTTCTATAGATCTTATACTTTGAGTGATTTATTGGAGATTTCGTCTTGAGATACTTACTATAGTATCTATTCCTTATATTAATTTTTATACTCTTATGCCAGGAGTTGTCCAAGGTTTAACTAGAGACTTTACTTCTCTGGAGGATAACTGCTTTACAGGAGCATGTTTGTGAACTAAATCTGTTACTTTTGAGAAAAAAGCATTAAACATGCCATTAACCTCTGTACAATTTGAAAGAGTTTGATACCAATCAATCATCTGAAAATCCCGAATGAAAGCTGACTCATCAAAGTTTGAGTAATCCCTTTTATTTGTACCTTGTTTGAAATAGTTGGGAGATTATTGACGATTAGAAAGTTTGGAAACTGATCAGAAATATCAAGAAATATCCAGTTCCCACTCACTGAAAGGTGTTCTAAAGACTTAAACTACAATCCTGGCCAAAAGTATGTGGGACACTCTGAAAAAATGCTATGTTTTCACCACCAATCCTTGTTGAACAACGAAAGCGGCTCCTAATTCCGAAACGTAGTCCTCCCCCTCCCCCCATACAATGTTGCTTAAAGGGAGTGCACTTTGAACACATTCATTCAACATTGCAAGGGGGAGGGGGGGCGGGAAGAGGGAAAGTGTCATAATTTTTAGATAAAAGGCTAAGTGTCCCACGACTTTTGGCCAGGATTGTCTCTGTGACGCGAGTTAATTAAAAATGTCCATAACTTCTAGAGGATTTGTCCTTTGCTCTCAAGTGATTTAACAAAGAACATGTTTTGGCATCCTCTTAGAAATATGGCAGGGAGTTATTCCTTTGTTATTTATAACTTATGTCGAGTTTCAAAAGACTCAGCGATCATTCTGGCTTCCTTTATCTATTAAACGGTATACAAACTTGAATGCTGCAAGTAAAAAGACTTTGTATTTCAGAACAGTTTCACGCCCTGAAACATCCACCCGAAATATTTCTTAATTATATATACTGCTTTTTCGACCAATAAATTGATGTCCTCCTCAGTAGTCGTCTTGTAATGATTTTTGTTATTAAATGTATAAAACTGTGTTCGGATATTGTCAATAAACAGCGTTAGTTTCTTCAGGTGGGGGTTATTCGCTGATAACGTCCGCTCACGAGCGGACGTTATTCGGTCACGTGTCACGCTTCTACCAATCACGCGCGGGAGGAAATATTTGATGGGTCATAAATAAACAATAAACTACTTTTGGCGAGGAAATATGCACGGATAATTGTCCGAGGATATTATCTGTTCCGAGAAGCGAACAGTTGCCCGAGAGCGAAGCTCGAGCAAATGGCGCGCGGACTGTAAAGCAATCGAACACGTCAGCACCGAAATTGAAATGGCGCAATTTTATTGGCTGCCAAAAACCGCAGAAGTAAAACTGTCAATCATTCCGGCTCAAAGACTAGACAAGCAGATTGAAAAATGCCACGATGCATCGAAACTGCCAAGTTGGACGCGTTCGAACGATGAAAGGATTGTCTAACATTGACGAGTTATATACGAGGAAAGTGGATGGCTACAAACTATTTACAGATCTGCTAGTGACAAGCGAAGTGACTACTTAAAAAGTCGCTGCCGATCAGCCCTTTTGAAGACCGTTGAATGAATTTAGGCAGAAGAGTTGTAGTTATTGAAGTTGAACACGCAGTTCGTGAAATGATCAGAAAAAAAAATGCGGCTGGTTACTTGTTGAGTTTTCAGCCCTGCCAACGTTCGTGGAAGAATAGGATGAGCTTCCCAAAACACGATCAGGGATCGCTTCAACTGCCAATGAAGCGCTGTTTTCCGCAACGGATAGTTGAACTGGGGATGCTGCAGGAGCCAACGGCTGCCTCATGTTGACACTGGAACCAGCAACAAACTGGCTGACCACTGATGAGGACTGCACCTGTTGTGCAAGGGTTGGTCGGCTGTGATAGCTCTCGATCGCCGAGTCGCTCTTGTGACCAGTAATGGACTTTACCCTTGCGTTTTCAAGGCCCGACGCCTTGAGGATGGTGACAGAGGTCGCTCGGATGCAGTGCGGTGTGTAGACTGTTGCAAGGCCAGCTTTCTTTGACATTTGAGTCATTAGATTGCTGAGGGTGTGTTTTCCGAGTGGTGCGTTGCAAATCTAAACTTCATCTGAAGGACTGAACTTGCGGTGTGGTCTCTTGGTTTCTGCCATAATGCCTGGCAGTCTCCATTCCTTTTGGACAAATACTTCTTCAAGGCCAAGACTGGACAACGAGGATTGCCAAGGAATCTCCGCCATGACGGCCAGAACTTCATTTTCGTTGCTGTTTATGCCACCTTGATGGTTTTTCGTGGCTCGCTCGATGAGCGTTGCGTACTCGAGGCCGGAGCTGGATTTTTGAAACTGGATGTCATCTTTCACCATAGTTCTTTGATTCTCCCGCCCACGCTTTCCAAAATACAGCATGACATTAAACCATGCTGTTTGGACCAAGCTTTCGGGGGTGTTGAGACCGAGTTGTTCTTTTTCGTAGAGGATTTCTAGGTCTTCAGGAGCAATGCTTGTTTTGTGTTTAGTGGAAGAAATTTTTCCTCGGCAAGCAAGATCCACAAGGTGAGCGTTTAGTGCATCATTTGCAGGTTTGAATTCCCTGTTGAGTGTGATGCTGAACTTGCTGTTTAGGTTGCTTAAATGCCTGTCCAACCCTGCTCGAATTACTTTCATTGAGTTGCGACTGTAGTTTTTACCGTGGGCGGTCCGCGCTTCAACATAAAATCGCCTCAACATGTCGACAAGCTCGTCTTTTGGAAATTCGTGCAATTGGGTATTTATGCATTTCTGCTTACGCCAATCTGTAAAAAAGAACAGTTTCACGCTATTTACTGTACTTTTGGAGGTTTTCTCTGTATTGCAAAAAGCACTGAAGCATAACTGAACCGTCAAATATTCATGGTGGACTTACCATCAAAAACTTTCAAGGCAAAAGAAGTAGACTTTTTAGTGCTTTCGGGGACCGCAACAAGGAAGGAGAGAGCAAATCATTCAGTTAAAGAAGATCAGCCGTGAGCAATCGCTGAACATGAACGGCGAAGACAGACGAACAGACGTGTTTGTAGTGATGCAAGAGAAAGAATTTCCGACGATGTGACTGAAAAAAATGATTGAAGAATTTTCGGACGGACTTCAAATGATTGTACTACGAGGTAGAGTCAAGAAATCGGTAAGTTTTCATTCACACAATTTTCGAGTCGGCCGTGGGAGCATTTGTTGATTCCCTTCAAATTTGCATTTTATGCACTAGCCGACTGTATGATTTCATGTACTTGTAGTCCAAAGTTGTCTAATTTTATAGAACAGACGGCCTGGTTGAAAAGTTCAAGCGAAACTGTACTGACTTGGCAATTCGGACCGTCGAGCCATTTAGGAGAATCTATTTTTTCATCGCTGTTAGCATTCCAACATTTCTGATGAATAAAGACAGTTTTATTGTGAAATTTTTGAAGCTCTATGTTATAAAACAAATAAACCAGCTTCAAGCGTGCTCCGTTCAGAAATAAAGCACTTAGCAAGTGCCGAGAGCACTCAAGAAGTGGGGAAAAACGCTCGCCTTCGGCTCGCATTTCTCCCTACACCTCTTTCGTGCTCTCGTCACTTGCTGCGTGCTTTATTTCTGAACGGAGCACGCTTGAAGCTGGTTTATTTGTTAAATATATATATATATAGCTAAAATGTTGAGCCCTCAATATATATCACTATATACAAATATCGAGTGCATTGTGGGAAGAGTTCAACTGGAAAATTTTCTTCCCCAGCTGAATAACGAGGAGGAACACACAGTAATCATTGTATTTTGAACTTAAATATCTTTCTGGTAATATATTGTTCTGAGTTGTGCGGTTTGTGTGCAATTTTAGAACCAGTACCTTCCCACAATGCACTTGATATTTGCATATAGTGTTCATATTGAGGGCTCAAAATTTTTGCAAAGGGTTGTATATATATATATATATATATATATATATATATATATATAGCTTTACCCGCCATTCTCGCCAACTGTAAAGAGGGAATTTCATGTATAAACAAATCTATAGTTGCTATTAACTTTTATAACATAGTCACGATATAAGCCAATTTCTGAAGAGCGTGCTCCATAACTTTATCGTGCACGCCCGTGCTCAATAAAAGAATTGTTCATGCTTTTAGCTGTGCATCTATCGAGTTATGGATGCACTTGGGAAGTTGGGAGAGCACTCGTGAAGCTAGAGTTGCTCTCGGCTACGCCTCGAGCAACTCTTACGCTTCTCTCGTGCTCTCCCAACTTCCCGCGTGCATCCATAACTCGATAGACGCACGCTAAGCATGAACCAATTCTTAATTAGCGGGTATAGCGGGTATAGCGTTTAAAGCGGGTAAAGCTCTATATAAACATATATATATACTATACTATAGATATCGTGAATGGGATCCCATCAAACTCTATACCAGGGCCATCTGTACCGAATTTTGTGTTTTTTGCCACTTAGTGATTATACAAATGTTACAGTTAGAGACCAAATCCTTAGGGACTGGTCATTATTTATGAAGGAAAGGGTGGGCGGGGGGTGAGGGATAGGGGTTGGTCATGTGCATTTTCTTTAGTCAATGTTATTCTGAGTTGTAGTTATTGTTAAATTACACAGAGTGAAAGTGTTATTGAAAACTAATAAACTGAGTGTGTATGGGGGTTCATTGCTTTTTAATATGGACTTTGAGAGGGGGAGGGGGTCGTGTGTCATGTTCAGGCCTGAGGAAGGGGGGACTTAGTGAATTTAATAAATCAAAGAATAAACACAGGGAACATGTACTGTAAGTGTTAAACTGAGGGGATCCAGTAACTACTTACATAATCTCACTCACTCAGGCACACACACCAGACATCCCAACACCATACATTACACAACACACACACACGCACGCAATGCATAGAGATATATAGGAAATATAAAATGGATGTAACTATATGATGGATAGGATATGTCTAAGATAACGAACTGAAATAAATGAGATTAATTGAGCTGAGTGTTGTGAAAGGAGCTTCAGTCTGACTTCCTTCTTAAACTTAAACTTAGGTTTGGGTTGCTTGATGAATGGAAGCGGTCGCCCAAAAACAAAGCGCCTACTAGAACGCGAAATAGGGTGTTCAAGGAGACCCAATTGATCTGGATCTTTCAGTTCCACTTCTTGTTCTCTGTACTCCGAAGGGATTATCTCAGGAAAATTCAGCTTCTGTTAAGAAAAAGGAAATAAAGGGTGAAAACTGTTAACTCTGTGTCTCTAAAGTACCAGTTTAGAAGATAAAAAAATTATTCATCATTGTAAGTCTCATTCTGCAATGATACGACATAAAAGTACATGATAACTGCATGCCAAAATATAATGGAGGTTCAGTCTGCAAATTTACCAACCTCATTTGGGTTCTTCGAAACAGCCGTGATTTTCCCCCCAAAGATTGTTATTGATGTCCGGATCTCTGAACTCTAGATGTCGGGCGAACCCGCAGGGTGGGCGGGTATTTCAGGGAGAGATACAAATCTCCGGCATCTCGAACGGACTCTGTCAAAGTTAGAAAGTTTGAGGCAAATGTACGCTGGAAAGACAAAGAAACTCCTGAGTGTGTTCCACTTTACATGAAATTGTCTGCACTTGAAAGAATATTGAAAATGTACTTGAAAATGTAGTCTTACTCCATGGCGACAAACTAAATGGTAAAAGCCCCCGATACGGCCTGGTAACTTTGAATATCCATGGCATGGACACAACCCAACAAGGCGGATGAATAGAGGGAGGTAATGTCCCCAATTAGTCTCTCCTGCAAAAATCAAAAGAACGACATATTTCATTGTGAAAAGACATTAGTCCTTGAAAAAGAACGCAAAGCAGGAGCCGATCAGATAAACAAAACCAAACATCAAAAGTCTTAGCCGGCAGCAAACCTTTGACTTCCTACTGTACGGAATTTTGCATGCCTTGCAAAACTCAGACAAGGCGCCATGCGACAGGTTTCCTACTGATGTGATATCAAACGACCCACACGCAAGTTGACCATGCATCATTAATGGATCCCCTAATAAGGAGGGAAAGAGCGTACTTGAGAGTATTTTATCAGGGCAATTAAACATTGTAATTAAACAGTTGTTGAGAGACGTCGAAAAAAATTTCGTTTTAACCCTTGTCCAGATAATGAAAAGAAAAGACGCTCGACAACCAACCCCATACCCAAATCCGAGAACTACATGATTAATGTTATAAACGTCTAACCGACTGGGTGCGCGAAGGCCTTCAGATGGACACTCTTCTCCTCCGTTCCAGTATTATACAACTTGTTACCCATCACACTGAGAGCAAGCAAAGGTGGGACTTGTGATGGACCAATTTCGAACTTTTCAGTGGTTCTTGTGTAAATTTTCCGTTCCAGCCAACTCCGTTTCAAACGTTGGAAAATATCTTTAGGGTTGAGGCTATCTTCAGTGCGCTGTTCGTGGTATAGTATCTTTTGGAATCAAAATAACGATTAGTGTGAAGGGATTCTTCACCCATCAGTCCAGCCCAAAACCTATACCTCGTAAATTGAAATTATTCAAGAAACGTAGCAGAATCAATCCCACCCGCCTCCCGAAAACTTTCCGCCCCCTCTGCTCCCGTGCACCAC
This sequence comes from Plumapathes pennacea, assembly GCA_964036295.1. Taxonomy (NCBI): domain Eukaryota; kingdom Metazoa; phylum Cnidaria; class Anthozoa; order Antipatharia; family Myriopathidae; genus Plumapathes; species Plumapathes pennacea. The sequence goes on from OZ038462.1 coordinate 11,722,066, forward strand.
CCCACCCCCCCCCCCCCCCCGAGATAACAGAGACGTAACAGTTACCTGACTGTTGGAACAGCAGTTCTTCGAGTTTCTGTCACCAAGTAAAACCTCGGGACATATGCCACATACACCACACACTATCGAGTCTAGGTCCCTGTTAAATATGGCCGCAAAACAGAAAAATCCTTTATATAGAAGATCTGCGATGTACTCCATCTGTCCGTGTCGTATATCACCCTGCAATATGTATTTGCTTGTCTTAGTATCTTTTGACTGTATTAATTTCTCCGGGAAGTAAAAAGAGTGTGCACAAATCATTACAAGGTAGGTCGAATTCATACGATTGCTTTCAGTCAACCGCAAACACGGCTTCATTAATATTTTTGGTCTTGCCTTTTTTTATACAAAGTGATCTTGTTTTACACACTAATTGTCAATTGTTTCTACTCTACAAAACTTACATATGCTGACTTTAACTTGAGGGCTTCCCGTTTTGAGGTGACATTTGATGATTGACATTTGAGATTGGAATGCCACGCTTGAAATGCGCTCTCAGTTCTTGCAAAATATCCAGTGAAACCAATATTTTGTCTGAAACTCAAGTCACTTAGGCCTGGGTTAAGAACGGAAACTAGGCTAAATCTGTATTTGTAGATTTTCTTCCACTTTTATTTAAATGAATCGTGTAAAACTTCATAGGATTGCTTTTCAGTATGATACGAAAAATACTCTGCGATAACATGCCACCATAAAAATGTTTAGACTACCGAACCTGTGAAACACGTCTCGAAAAAGTGCACAGTTACAACCGATCAAAGGCTCCTGTGAACCAACTCGTGAATGAGAAACGGTAAAGATCTATCCTCTGTATATAGAATTATAAAATATAGCATTGAAGCCATACAAAGTACTGTGGTTTTAGCCAACGGTACGTACGGTTCAAAGGTGCTAAAAAGCTTTCGATCGATCAAACTGTAAAATCCAGGTGAAGTCCGCAGTTCGATCTTAATTTTCAATAACACGTGCCTTGAGAATCAAAGATCAGATTGTAAAAGATCAGTTCATCGCTTTTGCGACTCTCAACCTCTGTTTCGAACGCCGAGTGTTCTCGGTCGCAAACTGGCCGCCCTTTTGTTTGCAAGGCCTGGGCCAGTGTTATGCACTGGTCAGCGGAACCCGCTTCCGCCGGAAGTTTACACCCAGCAAAATAAATAAACAATAGCCATTGTTAACAGACATGGAACGAGTGAATTTCCTCCCAACCGCTATTACTCGTTCATTGCTTTCGCATTCACGAGTTAAAATGGGTTGTATAGAAAAAGGTTTATAGGAATACATTTTGGCATATAATCAGTTCACAAGGACCATTTCATCGTATTTAGCCTTTGATGCTTGTCCACGATACACCTATCAAATACCGTTCGCCGATAATTAGGAACTATAGAATATCAGTGCATTTCGGAGGTGTTTCATCCCCTTCTACTTCCCAGTGTCTTACAAAGTCCCAAAATCAAAGACGTCATTCGAAAGATATTCGTATATTCTGCTTATTCTGAAAGTTATCTCATGATAGCATAAGGTAAAGTACTCCCCATTCGGTGAAGTTTAGTTTCATCGTTGTGTGAAAGGCGGTAAGCACCATCTTGGAAGAGAAACGGCTATTGGGAGTCTGGGACGAGGGCATAAATGACTCTCCCCTTCCCCAGTAATACAACCGATTCTAGAGTTTTAACCAATCACAAGTCGATTTCAACGTTCAATATGGCGGACGTTTATGGCGACTAACGAAGAAGAAAACCGGGAAAAGGACAGGAATTCCCCTCGTGGAACAATCAGCGACCGCTAATTCAATCGTGGCTTAAAAATATTTTTGCTTTGTTCAGAATTAAATACGACGCTTGTTGAGCTGTTTGGTATATGTGTAGGGAAGGAAAAGGCCATAGACTTCCTTGTAAAAATGTCCCGCTCAAGCGCGCGTACTGTCATAATTATGCGTACTGGTTTTAGACGTGGAAACCGAACATTTGGCAAGGCAACGTTTAGACGGAGAGGAATGAAGAAGTCGAAGAAACCGTTTTTATCGTGTTGTTTCCATCACTACCGTCCAAATTTGTGTTTGTCCAAACAAATGACAGTAAAACCCGAATACACTTGAGCTAGGGTTTTTATTCGAAAAATAAAGTATATTTGCCGCCTCGAACGTGGAACCAGTGAAAGCCTGTGCAAGTTTGGTGGGAGAGTTTTAGCTGAACGCTACAGGGTATACTCCCAGCATTTCAAAAAATACCCTCACTTAAACATCGACTAAAAAGAATTCAGTCGTGTGGCAAAGATCTTGGACTCGAAGTCTGGCAACTGGAGGAACAAGGCAGACAAAGAATCGTATTTGGCGCGGTTTTCACCTTCCAACTGGGCAGAAGGAAAATAATAACTCAGGAGGGAAAAAAGAAGCCACACCATGTCAAATTGCATAACCTGTCAGAAGTTCAACTCGTCATACCAAGGGACTTTCCCCATTTCAAAGGGCTGCAAGAGCCACAAATCTGGGCCACTCATTGAACTCAGAAAAGAAACAAACAAGAGCCTTAAAGCAGTTGGCCAAGCAATTTATTCAACATATGATGGTCGATGTAAAGAAAACTTTGGGAAGTCCTTCAGTGAAATTCTCATCCTGGTTCCTGAAGCTGGTCTTCAGAAGACTCTGTCACCTGCAAAAAAAAAAAAAATCGCAAAGAGATAAGCAAAGAAAGATGAAAAAGGATGCGGAAAAACAAATGGCTGGAGACACCACTGGTCATTTAATGTTGAGGCAATCATACGATGCACGACAAAAGCATAGGCTGGCTCAAGCATTTGAAACACAAGACGAGGCTGCTGAAAGAACAAGAGTGTCTCCCCCTCAAAAGAGAAATCGTTCTCACATTCCTGCCATAAAGAAACATCGAAGGAGACATGGAGCAACTTCTAACAGATGTTCAATCTTGGCCTAAAACTACTACTATCAACTGGTCAGAGAAGGCTAGGGATTACAACATTCAAGTGAAAGGTGCAGACCAAGTTCCTAAGAATGGTGGCCAGATCTTGAAGGCATTTCTGAAAGCATGGGGAGTAGACCTAGCTCGCTTTCAGGCAAATGATGGAATCATACAGCAGAATGTACAAAGTACGGTATTCAGAGTATCCTAAAATCATTTCCTGAAGCTCTGACTAATAATGCGGAGAACAACTAAGCTAATTTGCATAATCTTACTAAATGCATACAGTTATTTTTATATTTACAGTGCTTTAAGTGAGTGTTATTTTATCCTTAATGATATTCCACTCTTATCATTATAGCCAGTTAAAGGGAAAAGTACAGTTTGCAGTGTAATATTGAATTACCAGTACTATTTTCACGAAGAAATTAAATAAAATTGCATCATTATATTGACCAAATTGTTTATATTTATGTCAGGTGTCCGTGTCAGACGAGCAATTCGGAAGCAGAAGGGTCAGGAGATATCAGTACCAGTTCCCCAAAGCAATGATAACGTGAGGAAAGATGTGAAGAAATGGATTTCAGATGGTACCTACAACCTTGGGGTCCCTGTGGTAGAGACTGAGCTCATGAAACTAGTAAACATGGGTGGAGAAGTAGTACAGAAAAAGATCAAGTTAAATGCAAGAAGAATACCACTGTATGACATCCTGAGGCCCTGACTGCCAATAACGACACCTACTCAGGCTGCAAGATGAATACTATGCTCAGCTGCCAGAAGACAAAGTGGTGGAACAGTTGAAGAAAATCTAAGAGCCAAGTGAAGATCCTGAAGAGATGAGAATGCGGCTCAAAAAATTTCAACGCCAATGACATTGGCTTCTTTGGAATGAACATTCTACGATGGCAAACTATAGGCACATGCTGTTCTGTGTACGAGAGATGTTGACCCTGCTATCCACCGTACCAGTAGAGAAGAAGCACAGAAACTTCACAGCGATATAGATGTGCAAGCAACAGTGGAAAGGCCCCATCTTTACATCCTTGGCCAAAGCAGATTAGCAATTGAAGATCAAATGATGTTTGTGCCCACGAGACAGGACCTGAGAGGCCTGGACACCCCGGTTCTGCCTAACACTGGAGAGGAAATCCATGATATCATGAGATTTATGTATGGTGACAATCCTGCTGTATCACTGGAGGTTGGCACACAGCACGGGGGAAACTTTGGGTGTGATGGGTGTGATGGAAATATCAATAGTAGCTATGAACTGGCCTATTCACTTCAAAGAAAGTACAAAACACTGACAGAAAAGAATCATGTCCTTGCAAGTCCAGCAGGGAGAAAAAGTGGTCTAATTCCATTCAAAAACCTGAAGATTCAAGATCTCAAGTCAGAACTGAGAGCAAGAGGGATTACCACTGAAGAGAACAGACCAGACTTGCAAAGGGAACAATCTGAAGAGCTTGGAGGTACAGTAAGATTTCCAGCACTCCTAGATGGGGATGGCTGTGTGACTGTAGAGGATCTAAACCTTCAGTCACACGAAGTACTGTGCTTTGAGGTATTACATTGCACCATGAATCACACAAAGAACATCCTGCAGGAACTGCCACACCACATCACAGACATACACACTCATAAAGTTGAAAGAGCTGCTGCAAATACAGCTCAGCAAGGACAAACTGAGGGGAGTTGAATACCGGAAAACTCTGAACTTTGTCACAATTGCCCTGTACACGCAGCTCAACCGTCTTCTTCTAACACTGTGTGAAATTGTTCAAATCTTCTATTCTCAAGATGAGGTCAAGTCCCCCAAGATGGTATTGAGGCTCCACAATCTGTGTTGGAGACATGCAATCCTGTGCCGCAAAGTCCTGACTCCCCCCAAAGTTCTGACCTACAGAAAGCTATTTGGCCTGTATTTCCACAGCATTGTGGTTCACGCTGCCTTCCTGCTTGGATTGTCTCACACAGATCCACCAATGCAGAGATGTTTGAGCGCCTCTTTGAGAAGCTTTCGGACATCACAACCAAGACATGGAGCAAGAGGATTGAAGATATCTCAAGCAATGCAATCCTCCACTACCAAGCAGAGAAAGGGATAGGAGAAAGCAATGTTATTCGAGAAGAGAAATCAGCAAACTTGCAAAATCCCTCCCTAAATTAGGAAACACACTCTTCTCTAAAGAGGTTCTCCACAAGTATGCTGATGGCAAGCCCACATGAAGCACATTGCAGACTTTCTACAGCCGGGACAAGCTGTATGGTGGTGTGAAACAGAGGGAGACTGCGTTGAGTTCTTTGATGGGCCTGATGAAGCAGAATTTAGAGAGCAAGGAGCAAGGCTGTACCACTTCCGGCCCACATCAATCAAGGAAGAGCAACACTACCTTGAAGAATGCTGGAGCAGCTGCATGAGGGAAGCAGTCAAAGTACCTGCAACTCGTATTAGGAATGTCAGTGGTCAGTGGCATGTACCACCTGAATGCTGTAGCCTTTAGCAAACTCCTGTAGATCAAGAATACTAGGAAAGTGTCATGGATCACACTCACAGGCTCAACGATTTTGCTGATTTTGACGTCGCAGTTGATGATAGAGAATGTGACACTTTTGCTGAACAGGAACTAGCAAATGATGATGACTTGCTGCTAGATGAAGCCAACAGAAAAGGGCCTGAAGCCGACTCTGCCAGATAACCCACTTCAGTGTGCAGAGGCTAGATCAGAAATTGACCACCCTGAACCCCATGCATAGCCAGTGACAGAAGACCATGAACCCCATTCACAACCAGTGACAGATGACCATGAACCCCCCTGCCAAGAAAGCCCGCCTGGATTATGTTCAACAAAGTGCAAAGTCAAAAACAGCCCACGCTCTGCAAACAGTAATGGGGTAATGCTCTGAGGTGTCAAAATTTGAGAAGCTCAAAAACCACCCTCACCAAGAACCCAAGTCCAGATATAACATTGATCTTTATGAGACCCACCTGGCATCCATCCAAGTCCTGATATTGAAAGCGTACAAGCAATTGCACAGTGATCTCAAGATCTGGAACGCAGAATTCAAGAACTCTGCTCTCAGAGATGCAAATGACAATGATGTAACGGCAGAGCGGGAGAATTTGTCATTCGTCAGCCTGCTACTCACGATGATATTTTTTCATACTGACAGACAAGAAAAAAATATCCTTACCTCTAAGTGATAGTCCAAGCACCCTGAACCGTTCACCTGTCTTCCCAAATTCACTGACAAACACAGTTCAATGGCAACTGACCGGTTCGAGTCGCCCTGCCTTCCTATCCGCCATTTTGAAATCTTAAAGAGCTTTGCGGGGGGCAATTTCAAATTGAAACCCAGGCCTTAAGTGACTTGAGAATATTGAATAAACCTGCGGGACAGAGAAAACATGTTGAAGTGGATACTAACAGAGTGAACAAAAGGGCTATAACAACTTAAATAAAAAAAATATATATAGAAAAAATAGAGACAGGTCAAGTGAGCAGGCGGATGGACGGACGGACAGATAGACAGACAGGCACTAGCGGGCAGAGATAAGGTTTGTATTTCCTAACCAATTTTAAAAGGGAATGTCTGATGCATGGCCTTGCAAGGCGTTTTCTCGCAAAATGTCACCAAAACCGTAACTTTCTTAAAAGCATTTAGTTCTGTTAGAAGAAATACGCCATCACCGCTGCTTTAACCAGGATGTAGTCTTGGTTGCGAAAAGGGCCCTTCACAGAAGTTGCAAGTAGTGGCATCGGGTACAAATTCGTTTGGCCATCCACCATCAGACGCTGTTCTGTTGAAGGACGCAGCATTGAAAATCATTACAGTTTGAAAAATGGAGGTTGGGATCTTGTAAGGTAGATGCCGTTGCATCGCTACATCCACGCTGGTCTGCCTTGACATCGATTGCTCAACGGCTGCTTCTGAGGACTCTGAAGCAAGGTCGGCTTCCTTGGTTGGTGGGCCACTGTCGTTGAAAATATAACAAATGGAGATGGCTGCAAATAACACGAACTTTCGCTTCTTTGGCCTTTGACAAGAAAGTTCGACAGTTTTTACTGCTGCATTTAAAGATTCGTTTTTCTTCAGAGACGACTTTTATGTAGTGATATCCTACATTATTATATGGCACTGATACTATGCACGCTCTAATTGGTTCCCGAACGGCCCGGATTATTTTTATTGCCCGTCGCCATGACGACGGGCATTAATGTTTCATGGCTCGGACCGGCGGGTTTTTTAAAAGTGTAAACAAACGCGGACAGCAGGCTTTATAACATGGAAGAAAGCCCTGAAAACCCTTCAGAATTTTATTATCCTAGTCAGGAAGAACAAACAACAGCGTAGTTTGGCATAGTTCTGGCTGACCAGAACAACAATGACAGCCAAAGCGAGATAGAGGAGTTCATAAATGCTCAAAAATCTGAAAACACGGTGAAAAAGACAAAGAGTGACATGAACACCCTACTGCGGTATTTGAGGTCTGCTGGAAAGGGAGAAATCAAGATTGAGAGCTTACCTCCTGCGGAACTTGATCATCTGCTTTGCAAGTTCTTCATTAATGTACGCAAAGTCAACGGTGAAGAATACGAGCCAAGCACCTTAACCGGTGTCCAGAGAAGTGTGCAGAGGTATTTAAACAATAAAAACTCACCAGTCAACATTCTGAAGGACCAAAACTTCGAGAAATCACTGAAAGCTGTGGCCGCAAACCGCAAAAGCCTCGTAAACATTAGTAAAGGAGATAAACCACAAGCCACTCGAGCGCTGAGTAATGAGGAGGAAGATATGCTGTTTCAAGAGCTTTCCAGCCGAAGATCTATGCCACCAGCGGTGACAGGTGCCCGGTTGAATTCTACAAGAAGTTCAGAAGTCATCGTCCAAATGAAATGAACGTCCCAGATGCGCCATTTTACTTGGCCGTAAAACACCACCGCACACCCAACCATCAAGTCTGGTACGTTATAATGATAATGATAATGATAATGATAATGATAATGATAATGATAATGATAATAATAATGATAATGTTAATAATAATGATAATGATAATGATAATAATAATGATAATAATAATAATAATAATAATAATAATAATAATAATAATAATAATAATAATAATAATAATAATAATAATTTACCCTTCAGCAAAAGCTGTTATAACTGGGTGCCCTGGGCAACATGAAAGCTCCTTTGGAAAGAATTAAATTGGCAACTTCCTGTCAAAAGCAGCAGCAAATGCAGGTTTGCAGCAGGCAGCAGGATCCAAGGTCAGCACCCATTCAGTTCACAAGACCTCCATATCCCGACTTCTGGATGCTGATGTACCCGAAAATTTCGTTGCACAGCTCAGTGGCCACAAGAATACCGAGAGTCTTCAAGCCTACAAATCGGCGAGCCATGAGCATCAGAGGAGAATGTCTCGTACTCTTACCAGGAGCTTTAAAGTCACATATCAGTCCGCCGGCTCATAGCTTATCCCGGTGCCTTCCCACAGATCCGAAATGACAACAACAGCGGAAAGTAATTCGTACCATGCTGCGACCAATTCGATCAGTGGAGGCCAAGCAGCGCTTTTTTTGGAGCTTCTGTGAGCGGCTGCAGTTTTCAGATTTTCCACGGACCAGTGAACATCATGCAGCAAGGTGCTGCAAAAACGTCGCCGAGTTGCCATTGAAAGCGATGATGAAGATTGAAGTTAACAGCGCAACTTGCACCACCTGCCAGCATTTCAGTTGGAAAATAACATTTGGAGAATTTCTCCAGTACAATGGTTCGGTATTTCAGACAATTTAAGCAGTTTGATCGATCTTGGACATTATCTTTTTCAATAAATTCTCTTGAATTGAAAACGATCGTTTCGTCCTTGTAGACCGTCTGGCTTACACATTTGAAAAAGCGGGAAAACTGTGCGCGCGTGCCCCACCGGAAGTTTTAGCTAAAATAACACCGAAGCGAGGTTTAACACAAGCAGCCATATAATAAACTTTTTATTAACCTCGCTCGTTCGGTCTGTACCGAGGAAACTCAGCCCTCGGTCTTGGCGTTACGGACTTTACCGAAGCAGCTTGGTCCGAACCAACAAGACCTCTAGCTGAGATTCCTCCGTACAGACCCCTTCTCGGTTAATAAAAAGTTAGTATTTGTGGCAGACGGCGATCCAAAGCCAGCATAGGATGAGTCCGTCAGACGAACAACAGCAGGGTGAGAGTCAGGAATTACAGCCAATAGCTCGCTTAAAGCTTCTTTTGTAAAACTTTCACCAACTTATGTATCTATTATATCGCCGGTAAGGTTGAATACATTTTGGGTTGATTTCTCTGCTGCTGTGGTTATTTTGGCGATGTGCTTGCATCGAAAAATGCTAAGTTTACAAGAAGCTGAGTACGTTAACCTCAAACCCTGCAATCGGAATAGAAACAAATCCAGCGGCCATCTTCTGTGAAGACAAAGCAGCGATCATCTCTGGCGCTGGTCTTTACCGAAAACAGATTACTACTGTTTTGTACAGCATCAGGACACGGTGATCTTGCTTTCTTACTCTTGGGCTTGTAAGAACCACCCCAAAGTGCATCAAATTTTGGGCAGTTTTAAGGCTTGTATCTGCTGCGCTTGGTATGGGTAATTGAAATGTCCATTCGGCTCAATCACGTCACGGCGAAAGTGGTGCAAGAACTGCAGTAATCACAATCATGACATGTTCTAATGAGTATCACGAGTGTCAATGATAGGACGTACAAGGCTTGAAATAGATAAAAATCACGAGTGTACCTGAATTGTGAAAACACGACACACGAGGTCTGTCATTTGCACCGGAAGTTCGACGAGTGTGGACCGTACTTTTTGCTCTGTACATGATGGAGGTAAGTTGGGCAGAAGAAGCCATGTGCATGCACGAAGTTTCAATTTGTGATGGGAAAACGTTTGTTGACCGGTGAGGCGAGGGCAACTGGGAAATTTTTGGCGACTTCACGCTGAAGATATTGGGGGAAATCACGTCAGGAGGATTTTGGGTTTGCGCCTGTGGAAGTCGCGTTCTCGGGAAATTTGTAGAATGGTAACAAATGTCGTTATTGGGTTGGGTTTTCACAGCTAGACAACGGAGGACAGGTAGATATGGTCTACATGGACATGTCCAAAGCGTTCGACAAGGTGAGCCACGACCACCTGCTGCATAAGCTGCGCGAGTTTGGCTTCGGAGGCAGCCTCTTGCAGTGGTTCAGCTCCTACCTGACGGGGCGCCGCCAATGTGTAACAGTGCTGGGCGAAACATATGATCCTTTGCCTGTCAGTTCTGGAGTCCCTCAGGGTTCCATCCTGGGACCGGCGTTGTTCCTCATTTACGTGAACGATCTGCCGGATTTGGTTGAGACAAGCCATGTCGCTATGTTCGCCGATGATACGAAGGTATACAGACAGATCAAGTCCCCGGAGGATGCCGCGTGCCTACAAGCCAATCTGAACCGTCTCAATGCCTGGTCGATAGCTTCCGGTCTCATGTTTAATGAGGCCAAATGCAAGTCCCAGAGTATTATCGGGAAGATCAAGCCCACAGTGTCAACTTATAGTCTCAAGAACACTCTAGAGTCTGTCCGTACTGAACGTGACCTAGGAGTGTGGGTGTCCCACAACCTGACCTGGAGCAAGCAAGTGCTAGAGCATACAGCTCGCGCTAACAGGCTTTTGGGCTACATTAAGAGGAATACCCGGTACATTCAAAACACTGCGGTGAGAAGATCAACCTACCTTACTCTTGTCCGTCCTCATTTTGGGTACGCCACTCAAATGTGGGCCCCACAATCTGTCTAGCTAATTTTAATATTTTAAAAAACACAGCGGCGTGCCAAAAAGTACATTCTTAAGCTACCGTTTTCCTGTCCAGCTACTTACAACTCAAGATTAAAAACTCTGTCCCTACTCCCTGTAACCTACTGGCACAAATACGTAGACCTGGTATTTTTCTTTAAAATGACACACGACCTTGTAGATGTAAATCCCGCCGTACTACCTGTAATCCGCCCCTTCAGATCTACCAGATCATCAACTAGTAATGTTGTTAAGTACTCGGAACGTAAATGCAGAGCTACTACATATCAGAAATTTTTCCTCTTCAGATCTACCAGAATATGGAATACCTTAGCCGACAAACTGAACTTGAATATGGACAAACTCACTCTTTTAAATGTAATGTTAAAATACTATTTTACTGCCTTAGATAATTATGACTTTTAAAACTATTTGTCTTAAATTTAACTGTTCCTGTAGTCTTGCTCGTCCAGTAACATGTTGCCGTTAAGTGTATTTATCTTAGCTTTAGTATCTAGGATTTGGATTTAGCGTTTGTTTTATAAACGGGCCCACAGTAATTGGCTACCCGCTGTTGTGGTTACCCTGCCATATTTATTTAGTTTTGTATATTGTTAAGCTACTTACCCATCTGCTTGTTCATTATTATTACTTTTTTCAAATGGCGAAGCTAATAAAATAAAATATATGTTCTTAGCTTGGTGAACAGTTCTTTTTCAATCATGAAAACGTTTCCTGTGAAGGTGATGTTACACGAAACGAAATGTTTGACAACAATTGTCCGCGTGACATTTCATTTTCTAGTCTTTTTTGCCCAGTAGTCGTCTAAACTATCATTTTATCTTTGCAAAATATTCAGCTTTGGCAAAGGTTCGCCATGTTTTTTGAGTATCTGCTAAAGCACTAGCTGAAAAATTGTAGGTGCTGTAGATCACCTTGAGGCCAAATAATCGCAGCAGTTTGCGGACGAAACAGCTATTACCAAACAGGTGCCTGCCTGTCAGCAATTATGTGATCCTGATAATCTAAACATACAGAATTAATTAACTGTAGTGGTCAGAATCTTGCACATTATGGACGGTTGCATTTAGGGTTTTTTTCCAAACGAACTACTTTGTTGTGGTTTTTCAAGCGGCTACCGAAATCTGAAAGAAACGCATGGTGACAAGAGTTGGAGGAACACCCATCGAAGCTGTTCCACAAAATATGTGTTCCACACTGCAACCTGTCTTGGCTGGCATGAGATCTATCTGCTTTTTTGCTGGCTTGGAAAAAATAAATCGGACTGCTGGGAAAAAGATAGCCGTTTTCAGTCTCGCTGGAGGCATGAGAACAAGCGAGACTGCAATCGAGGCTACACTTTTGTTTCAAAGTGCTGACCAGCTTACATCGTGGTAAAAAACCTGTTTAAACCTGTTTGACCACATCGGGACGTTGGCTAAGTCTTCACACTTTGACCACGTTTGTTGACGGAGCAAGTGGGAGTTTTCCCTTTGTTCTCTTTGTTTGCTGAACAAAAGCTGCTTTGCAACAAAAAAGGTAAATATAATTTCTCTTATAGACCTGTAATATTTCTTGTGAGAAAACTTTTGGTTTGCTTTTCACATTTCGTGTTTATGGGAGGTTACTTTTCGACGGACGTTTCCTAAATCGCTTGAAACTGGAATAACTGACGCCTCAGTCAAAGGGCAAACTATTTTTATACTACAAATGCGACAATGCTATCTTAAACGTGTCTGGTGTGCTCTCGTCTAAATTATCTAACTGTGGTATTCTTTGTTTGGTACAGCTCGAAAGCTCGTAATTCGCATTGGTGGATTTGGCGCCATTCGCCGGTAAGTGCAAATTTCCAAATTGGTTTAAGTATTTCAGCCATAAATATTTTTCTTCTAAGTTAAGTCTCTGTTTGTGGTTAAATGTGCTCGTGAGAATGATTCCTGTGACCTTCTCTTCTGCGTGTGGTTGAGTAGGCTTGTGACAATGAACTTTCCTTGATTGCTCATTCTTGTGACCCTCTCTTTTGCTTGTGGTTGAGTAAGCTGGTGATGATGATCTTTCATTAATTGTTCATTGATTGTTCATTCTTGTGACCCTCTCCTCTGCTTGTAATTGAATAGGCTTGTGACAATGAATTTTCTTTGATTACTCATTCTTGTAACTCTCTCTTTTGCTTGTTGTTGAGTAGGCTTGTGACGATGATCTTTCATTGATTGTTCATTCTTGTAACCCTCTATTTTGCTTGTTGTTGAGTAGGCTTGTGACAATCAACTTTCTTTGATTGTTTATTCTTGTGACCCTTCTTTTGACTACTTGTGGTTGATTAAGGTTTTTAACGATGAACATTCCTTGATTGGCCATTCTTGGTATCCTCTCCTTTCGGGTGAATATTACACCTGTAGCAGCATTACTTCCTGTCTAGTTAATGCAAATTTATGTTGTGTTAAGTTAGCAGGATGGCTTCTCAAGACATGGTAAGTTGCTGTTACAGCATTTTAGAAGCCCCAAGCCCTATAGATATTATGTATGAGCAACAGATTTTCACTAATCACAAACTGATTACTGAACAAAAAGGTCATAATTCAAACGTATTCAAGTATGTTGGTTACTTTATGAGGTTTGCTGGTCATTACTCTATGACAATGTCCATTGTAGGTTATGCAGCATATGAACAGCCAATTGTTGGAAATTCATATATTTAATTTAATCTTGCGGATCCAACCTGGGCATTATTCGGCAGTGGGACATTACCAAGGTAAAGCAGTCAGAACGAAGGGATGCGTGCATAATGAAGGAAGAGCTTTTCAAATATTCCACCAAGACCAAGTAACACTAAAACGAGGCACCTTTTTTGCAATGTTTGGAAGAATCATTGGGTCGAAACCGTTTGAAACTGTTATCCCACAGAAAAAAAGGGGAAACAAATAGGCTACCGCTACCTGGAATTTAATTTCACTGAAGTAAAATCCACTTTTGAAGGGGACATGGAATGTGATGATCGTCAGTTACTGACCCCTGAGAAATCAGATAATAGCAGTTCTGACAAGCCAAAATGGCAAAACACAGAAACCGCTCAAAACATTTCTTCAAATGAGCCCGCCATATTAAAACGCAAAAAACCTGTGTCATTGGAACCACCAGTCAAACAAATGAAATTAAATAGCACTTCAGTTCTGCCAACATGTAATTCAGTAGAAGAAAGTAGTAAACCAGGTAGAAATGTGGTTTCAGGGGATAGGTTGGTTGATTTGGACATTAATTTAAAGGATTGCTGTGCCATTGACTTTAATCATGGTATTGTGTAAGGTGATTGTAATTCAGAGGGTGGTGATACTGTGTTGTCGGAAGCTTCATGGAATGAATTTGGTGATACTGTGAGTGATGGTTGCCAGGATGATGAGAGTGTTGAACTGTCTGCTGGCATCGGTGATACTGATCTTGGTAATTTTCAGTAACCTGCTGTAAATGATGTTTTCCAGGGTGGCGTGGGCACTGACCAGCCAGAGGAGGTTTTTAAATGTAAAAACATTTAAATCACTGTCATTTCGTAAAATGTTAAAACTTTCACAAGTTCCAAACGTCCTGGAAATTCAAGAAGCCATCACGATTTCCTTTCTATACAGTTTCCCGAGGTAAACTTTGGAGATGCCACATTGCTTAACAGTGTTGGCCCAGTCAGAAATGTGTTGAGGACACAGATACATTCATTCTTGGCGGCATCATTTTGCCTGTTGCTTTAAACTCAAATGCTGCTGTTAGTATTACTTCTCATGAGAAAGATGATCCTTTTCCCCAGTTCTCTCTTGCTGGGGGATCGAAATAAACTTTTTCTTGTGAGATTTGTATCCCCTATCAAACATGGGCACAAAAACTCATCAAACTTGTGCACCATTGAAATCAAAATCAGCAACTCCTGAAAAGATTGCGAAGGGAAATGCATGTCTGCAATTTTCTGGTTTGAGACAGGTTTATGAGCATTCCATCTCCAAGGCACACACTGTTGCCATATCCTTTTTTGTGTCTTTCTTGATAACGTTTTAAGCTGGAACAAGCTTTCTAATCCGTGTTCGAACAAAACCCAACAGTTTATTGGCAGAGAGGTCGAGAGAAAGAATTTCATTAATTCTGGATTAGCTTAATCGACTTTCGAAAAACCGAGCCCAGAGGGTTAAAATAATCCCGAAAAATGGAGTTGTGTTGTACATTTTTTTTGTGGAGTTATAATAACACTTTGAAAATGACACCGTAGAAAGTTCTAGAGATGTTATAAATAATATCCTTTAGCTTTATTCTTCGTCTAAATGGACTGTTGACTTGTCCAACTACCATTGGTTAAGAACATTATTAGTATTCGCGTCCTTTTCTTTGACGCGAAGTTTTGCCCGAGAGTCGGTTGGCGAAGGTTTTCGGACTGAAATAAACAACCAGGAGTCTTGACTGCTATTCGCCTTGATTTACTCAATATAAAAGATCCCGGACCGTGAACAAGGCACCTCTCGCAAGAAGCTAATTCCCCCGAAGGCCTTGTTACATTGCTGGAGAATCAGGGCATTGAGTGTATCAGAACTACGCAGTCATCGAAGATCAAAGAACAAGGACTATCGAAGACCCACATGCATTCAAGCAATCTCCCTCAGAGAAAGTCAGATTCTCTGAGTAACCAGGATTGTCGACTACACTGAAGAACTGGATAATTAAATACAAAGAGAAGGACATACTTGCAAAAATAAACAGTGCCGGAAATCCACAAAGACGAAAGAAAGACGAAGCTTCGATCGGCCCACACTAGAAGAGTTCATGGCAAAGAAAAAGCAGACAACCAAAAAATCTCAGGCCGAGAACAGCAAGGAATGAAAAGCGTTTTGAAGTGACTGTAAGGACAAGTAATACAAGTGTTGAGTCGTCGACAATGTTGCTTTCTGTTGGACTCTAAGCGGAGTTGATTTGTCCAACTACCATTAGTTAAGAGCATCATTACTATATTCGCGTCCTCTTCTTTGACGTAGAGTTTTGCCTGAGAGTCGGTTGACAAAGGTCTTCGGACCGAAATAAACAACCAGGAGTCCCGACTGATAGTCTTGATTTACTCAATATCACGGACTGTAACAAGGCACCTCTCGCAAGAAGCTAAGTTCCCCCAAAGGCCTTGTTCACTGCTATTTCAGGGAGTCAATTCAACTCCAAAATGGATTTTAAAAAAAAGGTACAGGACAACCCCTTTTTAGGAGTTGTTTTCATGCAGTTGAATCTACTCCAAAAATGCTACTCCAAAAGTGGAGTACGAAAAAGGTACTGGACAGCCCCTTTTTAGGAGTTATTTTTACTCCTTCAATTTAACTCCTTTATCCGATTCGTTACAACTCCTTCGTTGGAGTACATTTAACCCTTGTGGGAGTACAAATAACACTTGTGGTAGAGTAGATTGGATGCTCCTGTGAAGTTAGCTTGGCATATTAACCATAGGATAGAGTCATACAAAGAAAATTGACAGCACTTTACATTCTAAAGGCGTAGTGGCTTTATAGTCATTGTGTAGCATATGCATGCAATGCACTTTGTATAGTATTCATTGACTGAAATGTGTTGAAGGAAAGTGGTATATGCTTTCATAAATGTATCAAACTGGGACTGCACCTCTCCTAAATTTAAAGGTTCAGTTCAGTTCATATACTTTCAGTGCAGAATGCATTACTGTACAACTTTAGAGTCCTCCTCTCCAAAACAAAACCTGGAAGCCTCTGTTTTGTTTGGAAAGAAATGAACTCTAAAGTTGCACTGCATTCTGAACTTAAAGTAAGATAATGAACTATTGTGGACCTTGACCATTTTGATTCTGTCAGTGCATGAATATTATTCAAAGTGCATTGCATGCCAGTGCATCATGACTATAAGGCCATTGAGCCTTCAAGGCCTACATTGCTGTCATGTTTCTTTTATATTCCTCTTGTATGGATATATCCTTTGGATAATTATGCCTTTAATTCAAGCACAATGATCCTTGGACCTCGGAACCTGGCCCTTCCAATGAAAAATCAAGTCGTCTCGTAATGAAAAGTCGCTCATAATGCAAAAATGCCTCACAATCAAAGTCGCCTCATAATGAAAAGTCGCCTCATAGTCTCTTTCTCCATATATTCTTTCACATTGTCGCTTGTACAAACCAAAAGAAGAAGCTCAGCAGTTTCGAGTAACATGTTAAGCCCTGGTCAAACGGTACTGCCAACTCGAGTCAACTTTGCGAGTTGGCTCGAATTGGGTATCGTTTGGCTGCCGAGTTGGCATGAGTTGGCTCAAATTTGGTCGAGCTCCAAATTTCATCCAACTCGACCCAACTTTTTCACCGTTTGGCCTTAAGGTGTTCTAAACTAAAACCAGTTTTTCTAAACAATTTTTTTTCCCACGAAAAATTATATCTAGATTATACAATTTTGTTCCGCTGTAATAGGGCATTTTTAGCAAATTTGAAATTTTCCTTCCTCCGAAATAAATACTTTTTAGAAATTTGGTTCCAAAGAGTATCGTCAAAGTGTAATTTTTCCCACTTTTGAGCAGAATATGTCATAAGAAATTAATTGCAAAATTATTAAATCTTTGCAGAACAAAGATTTACACTTCCTTCTTGTAGTACAAGGAACATAATTTGGACGGACGAAATTTTCGACAGATTACTTCAAAAACAACGTATTTGGTGGAAACATTTTTTATTACGCATGTTTTTTAAACTATAACTTGTCGTCGACGTGTACGTCTGGCTATTGGTATTGGTAATACAGGTAACGGAGGTTATGTTTTCAGACTTTCGTTTCTCTTATCTACCGTGTATTAGCTTTTTATTCGTTGTTTTCTACCCCACTTTGGTCTATGGCCAAACAAATAACAGTGCGTAAAATGTAATGAAGATTAAATACAAAGACGCTGAGAAATCGAGATAACGGAGGTTATGCTCTTAACCATAACCTTGAAGTACTCTTCTAAGCTGTGAAACTATTTCTCAGGTTGTATTCAAGACCGCAATATTCTTTATTTTCCTTTGATTAGGCGATAATCAAGGAACACATTCGATGCACAAGAAGTGCAAACAACCATTTATAAACATTTATACCATCAGACTACTTTTAGTAACGGAGGTTATCCAAAATCTTCGGACAATGTTTTTTCAGTCATAACTCAGACTTCAGTGAGTGCACTTCCAGAAGGAAAGTGCGTACTGAAAGCTTGTTTTATAACTACCAAGTAAAATAAATCAGAAGTAAACTTTTAAAGATATTTTAGGCTCACGAAGAGGATGTTTAATGGCAACTCCGCCGCGGACAGCCAAAAAGTGCCTGTTTTGGGGTGTTTTGACCCATGATTTGTGGGAAAAACCAAATCTTTTCCCGTTTTCTTTTGGCTGGTCCTGTTAAAACTATTTATGCTTAGTATTTTGAAGAACTAACCGAGGCTTTAGTGATCTCACAAGCAGAATTATTAGCAAAAGACACGTAAAATAGCAACTTGTGCACTTTAAGCGAGAATGAGTGTAAAGTGACTCCTAAATCAGAGTTGAAATAACTCCAATCATTTAACTCCACTCCCTGGAGATATTTCAACCCCCTTGGTGAAGTAAAAATAACTCTCTTAATTAGTTTGTTACTGTCGTGCGGGTTTGGCACATCATTTTCGGTAAGTGCTCTTCTGTAAATTCCTTTAAGTTTCAGCTATGCAACCATACGTACCCCGGAACCCAAAGACTCTTTTAGTTTCCCATAAGGTGCCAAAGGGGTCATCCAATAACACCCCCTGACCAAAACCGGTGCTTTTTGTCTATGTAAGAAGATCAAAAGAACGAAAAAAAGAATACTCGTCCAGTCCACGATCGCAGTTTTTATGATAGTTTGTTAATACTGAGTTGTAAAGCACGTCGCAATGCAATTCTCAAAACAGTTTTCTTCCCGTTTGCCTGAATAATATTTTCAGTGAGAAAGTGACTACTATATCCAACACGGCTCTTCAGAGGTCATAAAGATATATTTGCCTTCCTCCGCTAAGAGAATAGCGGCGAAGAAAACATCACGGTAGCATTTTTGGCATATGGTACAGTTGCGCTGTTGGTCAGGGATTTTGGCCCCCTAATTAATTTATTGTCTTTGTACTGGATCAACCTGCGAAGCGGCGCAGGAGATGGAAGGATTCACTACCCGTGAAAATGCAGGGAAACATTGTAATTTAATATATAATTTTATAACAAATTTGCTTCATGCGTTAGTTTGATTCACATACTATGATTTTTATTTCGTTGTTTTCTGTGTTTTAGTAACACCATTTCTCTCAAGTCATTAATGAGTTCACAGGAAATTGATGACTTCACATGTAATAATTAGACAACCAAAAACAATGCAGTATCTGTCAGAAGAGGGATGTCTGTTCTTTGTCTTTTTCGAAGGTATAAAACGATTTGACTACAAAGTATTTCTCATACACCCGATCTTGCATCAACCGTATCGCTTCTCTGTCTCCGCGCGTGCTGTTTTTAAGAGGATGTCTAAAATCGTGATCGAAAATGGTTGCTACGGTATCAAACGAGGCAAGAGCTTTACCGAAATGTCTAACTGTACGTTAAAACTCATTGAACCGATCATAGCTGGCAACCTTAGCGGTTATCTTGGGGTGGCAACCCACAAAGACGGACGTACGCAAAGGTGAATGCAATGACAATATAAATCGTGTTGGTTGTATTTGGTCGATTGCGTCTTAACCAAACAAGTAATTCATATGCTCTCCTTTCTACAGGCGCTTTTTCCTTCCTTACAGCGGGGAGGCTACCTATTCGAAGAGCGACGCGATTGCTGCCGTTTTGAACCACGGCGTGGTAAACGAAGCGACCTTCCAGAAACGTATGTTTTTGAACATACCGCCGACTCTGATGCGGAATCTTCTTGGTCAACTGGTTGATGAAGTTCAGATCCCTGATGAAAAGATCAGAAAGGCCGTTCAGGTCGTGGGGAAGAATTTGGGGTGGGCCAGTGAGCCTCTGTGGGTTATGAACAAGGACGTGGCCATTTCCAGGTTCGGCCGGCAAGTGGATCCTGCCCTGCACGGTCTAGTGTGGATAGGAAATCTCATACAAGGAAACAATAAAGACATTGCAGTGCACGAGGATGGAAGCGCCATTTGTACACCCCTCTCCACCCTCGCATGGGACGTGATGTGCCATTTTATGGCCGGCACGCTGCCGTGGCAGATGTCCCAAGATCGGGACGTGGATCAGTTCGTCCGGCGCGTTTTTTCTAACCTGCCAGTAGAGCTAACGATAGAGGAGTCGTTTGAGGAGCCGAGCGAGGAAAAAAATGCGAGCTTCTTGTCCAGCTTTTTTTTGGCGTCGCAGGCAGTGGTCATAGCAAATTACGAAGAGGTAAGATTTATATAAGAAAAGTATGCCGAAAACTTTTCTCGTCCGTCTACCATGCAAAACTATGCACCAATTCTCCAAACATTTGTAGTTGTACTGAGTTGTAAGTTATTTTTGGGTTTCATTCCAGGCAACCAAAATGACAGATTTCCCCCTGGTATTTGATTCCCACCCACCTCAATTTTTGTAGGCTTGTAACCACGCCATTAGCCGTGCGAGGCTACCAAGGCCCAATTTCGTTTGATGTTCCTCAAAGCTCCCTCCCTGCATATAATATTATACTGGCCGGATCTCACCAAAGACCACACTGGAACTGCGATTATTTACAAAAACTTGTATATAGTAGTTGTATATATTGCAAAATATATTGAAAATGTGTGTTATTAATGTCTTTTCAGTGGCAGAAAATCAATGGATCCTGTCCTCTTGTAGTAGGGGCAGGAGTCCATGGCTCCGGCAAGACTACGGCAGGCAAAGTTGCGCTTGCCTGCACAGGGGGACATCCAAGGAGATTTCTGACCAGTTTCACAGACAGAGTAAGTAGAACAGCACGTTATAAACATAGTCACTGTTATTGTCTGAGCTGATATATCTATGAACTGATATATGTGTTTACGACGATTTATTGAAGGTTTAGTTCTTGGGTTCAATAACATATATCGAAGACAATTATTATAGTTCTTTCGAATGACAATGTATTGGAATGCATTGTACCAATCTCTGACCCTTTCGGCACAGGGTACGTTATCTCCTAGCTAGCCAGTATGGCTTGAGCATGATCAGTACATGTATATTCCATGCTAGCTGTCTCTCATTGTTACGATTTGTAAAAAAGCTCGTGCCATTCAGTGTCTAAAATGTGGAACAGTTACTAAATTAGATCTGCTCTTTCTTGTGACAGGTTTACATGTATTTCTTAGATTTGATTAGTTTTTGACAACCCAGAAATGGCTCCTACCTTCATTTATTTTTACTAGGGTTGTGCTCTTGTTGCTTCAAGCACAACAATGGGCTTTCAAGCCGACGACCCAACTGAACCCAAAGACCTTGGCAATGCTGCCAAGCGATTTTTTGATGCTGGATCGGATGTTTCTGGTAAAGGAGAGAATACCCCAAGATGCTGTCCACTATTCACTGTAAATGACCATGTGATTGAGTGGCATTTAAGGGAGGAGCGTGCAAGGTAATTTATTTTTTGTTTAATTGTTAGACAAAAATAATATTGATATCACACATACAACTTGTCATTATAATAGTAATGTGCACACGACACGAAATTCATTTCTTGTGAATAGCATGATTTTATTGTACAAAGAATGCCTATAGGCTGAAAACCTGCTAGAAATATTTTTAAATCCCCCTTTTCAGTCAAAACACATGCCACTTTGCCATCATGCGATTGGCCAGCTGTGTGATGTAACATTGTGTAAAAGCATCAAACATGTTGAGAGTTAACATCCTAAAGAAAAGTGGCAGAAGTGAATCTCCCACACTGCATCAGTTTGACGAAGCTGTGTTCAGAATAAGTGGCCAAAACATCACATGGCATACTAGGCCCCAGGCTCTGGGACAATTTTGATAGTTTTAAATCCTGGTTGGCATATTCCTTGAAAACTTATCCTCAGGTTGCTTGATCGACTATTGATAATCAAGTTTCCAGAAAGATCTCCCACAAATAATGATGAATCCAGCTGGCAAAGCCTTTGGGCCAGACGATTCTTGGTCCTGCTACATCAGGTGTCGAGCACTGTTGGTGAGGTGGTTCATTTGGGGCAGTGGCTCCACACAGGAGAAGGGACATCCTTCTACAAGGAATGCCTTAAAGTTGCAGAAGGTGGTCTTGGGGAGGTTGCAAAGGGGACACGTGTGGCCTCTTCATGGGCATGTGGGCTACTGGCAGCAAGAATGGTAACTGAAAATGTTTGGTTTTAAATACATTATCTTGTTAGTAGTTTGATCATGTAATCAGGTCTGCATATTATATTTCTGTTTTAGATGTGCCGATGCACTTCTGCAGTTAGTGAGGAAGAGGTGGTGAGGCACTTTGTGGAGTTCCTTGCTCCCCATGTCGTTAAAGTCCAGTTGTCTGACAAAGGGTCCAGAAAAGATCGAGTGGAATTGACAAGTTGCAGTGGGCCTGAAATGAAGCAAGATTTTCTTGCTTCATTAGGGAATTCCTTGCTTCTGGCATCAAGAGTAACACCATAAAGCAAGGTATGTTTACATTTTGTAAAGAAAGTACTCTTTTTTGTCCTTCTTTCCCATTCAGAGTATTGAAATTGTCGTAAATGTCAGTGATAACCCTCCTTTTCAATCCTTATAATGCATTTGTTAAAACAGGAGTGATGTTCACCTGTGTGTTTGCAGATCGTCATGTTCAATCTATGGTAATATGGATGGAAAGCTTTATTTATACAGGGTGGCAACAGGATTGACAATAATTATTAAGTCTACAATTAATTATTAATTAATTAAGTCTATTAATTTCTTATTTTTTATTTATTTTGTTATCATGTAATAATTACATTTTCAGCTGAAGGAATATCTCAGGATGGATTGCAAAACAACGATAACTGGAAAGGGAGAAACAGAAGTGGTTGCAGTAAGACTGAAGAAATTAAATGAAGCTCTGGTGAGCAATGGAGGTGAAGTGATGAATGAGGGTGTTGTCCGGAATAACATCGATAAATCGGATATTGGTAAGTTAAACATGTTGCTGTATACTGTTTTCTTGACATAAGGTAATATGAGAAAGTGATCTTCAAAATAAATTATGAAGCAACTTAATAAACAGTTGCAAAGATAGCCCAGAAGAAAATCTGGACTTCACTGGAATCATGGGCTAGAATCCCAGCTCTCCAGCTTGGCTTGTGTTTTTTTTATGGCTAACTGCCCTTGCACAGATATGAGATGAAAAGCTATGTGGAAGACTCAAAACAGCGCCATGGATTGCTGTGAAATTGAAGGAATTTTGAAAGTTGCTTCATAAATGCAAAGGTCACTTTAATTCATATTGTTTTATAAGAAATAAATGCTGTACATGTCAGGACATGCTAAGTGCATGGGCACAGGGTCATTCCACAGTATCCTGTGATGTTTTATATAGAGTCTGGTGGAAGGGTGTGTGTGTTTGTGTGTGTAGGGGGGATCTGAAAATCTGATACATTTTACAAATGCACATGGTGTCAAAGGGATTTTGGGATGCTACTATTTAAGCTTTTTGTCTTTCAGCTTTGCTAATGCCTATTATATCTATTATATAGGAATTTAATGTGTTAGTCTCTCTCTTCCCAGCACCTCTTATCACTTTGTGTTTTTCCAGACAAGTAGAAAACATCCCTTCAGTTCTTTTATGCTGTGATTATTTTACTTTCCTCAGGTGTGCGTGTAAGTGAGCAGAAATTCTGGTCGCCCAGAAAGAAAACAACGAGGCCGAAGGGCTGTGTTCTCATCAGAAGGTCATTGTTCCCAGGGGAAACTCTCGCCACATTAGATCATGGTAATTATTTTTAGTTATTGCATGCAATTATTGCATGTCACACTTTGGTGCTCTATAATTTGAAGCCCACCGGAACAAGCTCATCATAATGTCTTTGTTATTCCAATTAGCTGTCGGACTGAAGCCCAAAGAAGCAGTTCCTGAGCAATCAGATGGTTAGTTAACAGCATGGTATCTTTGCATGTAATGTTTTGGAAACTATTAGAAGACATAATATATTTCATTTGTACGCTGTTTTATCTTCTGAACTGTGTCCATAGAAGGGATTATTAACTATATTCATGGATTTCACATGCATACATTGAGATCGAAATGCTTTAGTGTAATTTGTTTTGAGGAGGTTTTTCTTTGGATATAGCCCTGGATGGGGTATACTGTATGTTAGTTTACTTATTAACTGTTAGGGGATAATTCAAGACTTTGAAATAATTGTTTTTAAGTGCAAGTGAAGTTAGTAGTCAGTCACAGTAATCCCAGGACTAAGAACATTGTCTTGTTTGGAAGCGTTTCACATTTCACTTTGCATTTCACTGTTACTGATCCAAAAGATATGTGCATGTGAATTATTGGCTCTAAATTTGGAGTTGCATTTATTTTGATACATCACAACAGCTTCTGGGTCTTCTTATTTCAATTCAATCAGTATTAGCAAAAAAATGCATGCAACGTTTCTTGTAAAAATATGATTCTATTTTTAGTTGATGGTGAGATTGACAAGATTGTCAGGATTGACAAGGAGGTACAAGGTATGAGAATCTCTAGTATACTTTATATGTTCATACAAACAGAACATACTATATGCACACAATTATTGCAGTCCTGAGCATAAAATTGCATTGTAATATTTTAATAAAATAATCTAATTCTCTATTTTTCAGTTGATTTGTGGCAGGGTGAAGTTGACAAGGAAGTACAGGGTAAGAATTTCAAGCATTATAACTGCAGTTCATACAAGCATTACAAACTATAGATGTCACACCAGCAAAAAATGCATGTAATTATTTTGTAAAATCTGATTCTATGTCTTAGTTGATGGTGAGATTGACAAGATTGTGAGGATTGACAAGGAGGTGCAAGGTATGAGAATTTCAAGTATTTTATAAAGTAGCAGGTTCATACAAACAGAACATACACTATTAAAACAGATCATACAAACTGGTAATTGCATCAGCAAAAGAAATTGCATCTAGTATTTAAGTAAAATATTATTCTTTATTTTTCAGTTGCAGATGGTGAAATCCACAACAAGCAAATGATTAACAAGGAAGTACAAGGTATAAATATTTCAAGTATCTTATGCAGTATTTTATGCAGCTGTATTTAGTAACTGCAGTACAGCATTTAAAAAGGGTTTGCGTTGATCATCATATGCTTCATATCTACTTGCCTTGACAATGCATCCAGTCTTAGCTCTGCACATCTTATCAGTACGAGACTTTTTGAGAAGCCAGTCAGCATTTTACCAATTTGCAAAATGTCAGTATGTACTATCGAGTGAATTTTTAGCTAATTTATATACTATTTTGGATTTATATTTCATTTTCATCTCATGAAGTCAGCATGATGGAGCAACAATTGATTGAAGCTCAAAATGAGACGAAAAGATTCAAGGACTTGGCCCATGAAAGGGCCAGAGAGATTGCATTGCTGCAGGAACAGTTGCATAAACAAGGTAAGTTACATATAACTTATAAAATAGTAATTTTGTTATAATATGGTCTATTTAATTTATCCTGTCAGCTTGTGGTTGTGTGAACAGACATTGACTTATTTATCTTTGGCTGAGTGGAACGAAGTGTAACGAAAGAGATGATAAATAATTTCCCAAATTCCCAAGCAGAAGGATGCAAATATTTTGTATAGTTATGTGTGAAGGCTTGTTGTAAATACTAGAGGTGCGAGAAGCATGCATATGTAAGGATGCTGGTAAATAAGACGTGAACAGAGTCAGGAGAGCCACTGTGGTCTTATACTGGAGCAGCACGTTTAGTTTTCTCTTGTTTTGTTTGAGCTCAGTGAACAAAAGAGTGTGTGGTCAATAAATGGGCTAAGCTTTGCTAAGCTGTGATTGTTTCATTGAAAGGAGCTGCCCAAGAGAAAGTAGAATCATCTGATAATGAGTCAGTCGAGATACCAGGTATGATATAGATTCATGGAATTGCAAATTTATTAAAAGTATATATATTCTCCCAGCTCTTATAACTACAGGTTGTTTATGAGACTCTGACATCTAGACCTGCTGGATCATTCAAATTGTTCATCATTCGTTCCACTACCTCAGGCTTGGTCATGACAAAAAATAGAAATAAAAACAGTATGCAAGGCTACATGTGCATATGATATTTTATCACCAGATTTGCAAAAAGCATTGCTGCCAGCACTGATGGACGTGGTGGTCACACCAACGGAGCGAAAAGAGGTTGGTGGCTGCATCTACCGAGCCCGCAAGAGAAAAACAGTGGAGAAGGAGCACAAGGAACGAGAAAAAAAGAGGTCAAACAGCAAAAAAAGTGCAATCTATGCACCTCAGAAAAAAAGAAAAACTGGGTTTGCTGTGACAGCTGTGAGCAGTGGCAGCATATCAGTTGTGTTGGCCTGACGTATGCAGCAGCAAAGAACAGTCCTTTTGTTTGCAGAGATTGCACTCAAGCATAGAAGTTTATTCTGTGTTGCAATTGTGAGTACGTTGGTTTTGCATCATGCTATATGCTTTTCCATGCACCACATAAGTTTGGCAGTATTCTGGGCAGATCAGGGACAGAGCCAAATGTCACATGGGGCTATGAGTTTGATTGTCCTAAGTTCCCATTTAGCAATTTGAGTTTGATAAAACTAAGCTAGTCTGCCTGTTTTTATGCTATGCATTTCCATCTCGGGCTTTGGCAAAACTAGTCTGCCCCAAGTTTCCATTGAGCCATTCGAATAGTGGTAAAGTGATGATGTCACAAAAATATTTTTTCTGAACTAATGAATTTTGTTCAATTGTTCGGAATGGCCTATCTGAAAAAAGTTCACGCCAAAAAAACATTGGCTCTTCAGTACATTACACAGCTGACATATGGGCTTTTGAAGTTCAAATTGCTTCATACTAAACACTTTTATTTAGTGTGGGTTCCTTTGATTTGAAACCAATGCTAAATAAGAGAGGTTAGTATGGGACTATCTGGAACTGTAGACTTCTATATCTTTAGTAGTGCTAGTGATTTGAAATTTTGCATAAGTTCTTGCAACAGCTGTGTATGTCACATTATGTGGTTTAGAGGTTTGAATGGAAAAGTTCACAAAATGATGACATCACACTTTACCACTCTTTGAGAAAACTTAGTATGTCCTGCCCATCTTGGGCTTTGAGTCTATCCTAGGTTCCCATCTTAGGCTTTGAGTTTGATTGTCCCAAGTTTCCATTCATCGCTTTTGAGTTTGATAAAAAAATGGTCTGTCTAAACTTTCTATTGTGTGCTTTGCATTTGTTAAAAAGCTAATCTTTCCCAAGTTAATCTATTCGGTGCTTTGCGAATGATATAAAGCTAGCGTGTCCCAAGTTTACAATGAGCCAGTCTTTCTATTGGTTGCTTTGAAAAAATTGATAATGTACTCAGATTAAGGTGGGACTTTCTAAACATACTGTTCTAATCAGGAGAGCCACGGTACAGTGAAACTTTGATAGAACCTTGGTAGAATGAAAACCCTGACATAACGAACAATATTCTTCACACCGCTAAAGCACAGACACAGTAAAATGTATGAAAGTGGAACCTCGCTATAATGAAACCCCATAACCAACACATTTTCTTCATTCCATCGAGGTATCACTGTATCACATGAAGTTGAGGACTTACATGTACCAAGACAAGCACTCAAATTTAAAATTAATTGTTCAAGTTCGTACGAAACTCTGGTAAAATTTGGACATGTAAAGAACTGCAGTTGAAATAACCCTGGAAATCACCTGACCTTCGGCATGACTGGCTCCCTGTCCTTACTATAGCAGTGAGAAATGTAACTGTTTCTCCTTACCACCATTCGGTGGTAAAAGAACAGAAATCTCCTCTTAGGCATCGCACACATGATCTTCTTGTACCTTGAAGCCCAGGTGAAGGTCTGCTCTGCGACAGGTGTGTTGAGCCCAGGGAATTTTTCCTTCCATGACTCATAGCTATATTTTTCCATGCACTGTGGGTTTTTGTGATTCCGGATGTGCAGACCATCAATTATCTTCGATATCTTCAGCCACATTCGATTGTATGGCTCAGGCAAAGGGATGGGCTTTTGTGCGGCCTTCAACCGGCACAGATTGCACATATTGTCGTAAGACAATAGAAAATTCTCATACTCTGACTCTGGAATGTCCTTGAGTCGTTCCAAAAGGTACTTTATGGTCAAGATGAACACCTGTCCTGGCCCTTCGGATCTATCAAGAAAAAAAGAACCTCTCTTCAACAACCCTTTTAAGTGGAATTGTACTGTGGCACTCTATTGCTGTTGTTTGGAGCAGTGTTTCCATACCAGTAAATTTGTTGACACATTACAGCCCTCCCCTGACATGATGTTGATCAATAATAATTTGATTGCTTACCGTACATGAAAGTGGAAACAAAAATATACTTACACATACAGTGGATTCCACTGATCAATGTGGCCGCCCCCACGGACAAAATGGAACAGTCCACGGGACCACTTCCGTAAAACTTTCTGCTTGTCCCCCGTGTCTTTGTTGCATGGCAGGTGGGGGCTTGTGTCCATGGTCTCTTCACAGTCCACAAGAATGCTGCCATGCTTTTGCAGAAATTCTGAAGTTCCTGTGATACATACCATTATTATGTTATTGTATAAAAGCAAGTACCAGTATGAATCATTTTATGAAATCTTCAATTCATGTGCACTTGAATTACAAGAGGACCAGCAGCTACCTTTAAATCCTTCTCATTACACTATTCTCACAACAATTGTTTTTCTGTTCTTCTCTTTAGCACAGAGTGCCAACCACATAATTTTGTAAGTTCTGAAGTTATTGAGGGGCAGGGATACACCCTTTGGGCTGATTTATTAAACAAAAGCTAACTTAGATCTGGTTTAATTTATTGCTACCCTGGTTGAGACAGAATCTGTAGACCAGGGGTCTGCCAAAGGCCAAATTGCATTGTAGAACATGTCTGCAAAACTTGATTCTTGCACGGTTTTAGTCATAACTGTTCACGGTGATTGTTCGCTTTCCACCTTCTCCCTGGCAAGTGTGCAAATTTTAGCACAGGGGTGAAACAACCTTCCATACTCTGCAGCAATTAAGTTCTGGACCGGTAAAATTGACCAATGAGAACGTGCGTAAAATCAATTTGCGGTCCGTACAGGAAAGTATGGACCGGTAAATCAACCAATCGTAGCGTGCGTAGTATCAGTGCCATATAATAAAATCGCTTATTGAATTATTTAAATGCATATATAATTCTCTCTAATAATCAAATTGAAAAAATCACTCGACTTCTCTCGCCTTAATTCACTTATATGACAAGATTTCAGCTGCTATAGATAATAGAGAATATACTGTAGGAATTGTTCTGGATTAAACTAAATTTATGATATTTAAAGTGGTAGTGCGATCAGTTTCGTGATTTTAGATTTTTTGTCTTTTCGCATACATTTACACTTAACTAAAACAACCGTGTGGAGAAAAGTCGAAAATAAAGTTATAAAAGCTGTGAAAATCGAACCGTTTATCGGGCACGTTACGGCCGCCATTATTTTGACCTACAAAATGCTGAGGGATCTGGGCCTAGCGGATGTGATGTCATCTACTCCACGCGTGGTGGAGTGTCAAAGGCTCTTGACCCCTGTTATTAGTATTTACAGTTATGCCATCTTCGCGTTGTGTTGTTCAAGGCTGTAGCAACAGGTCCAATACAAAGGAGGGAATATCCCTTCATCAGTCTCCCGTGGTAAACTTCAACCCTGGGGGACGCTTCTTCGTGTGCTCTGACCACTTTCGTGAGCCGTGTTTTGAAAGAATGTTCCTTGGTGCTGGACATGGTGGTATCCGGAGACTTAAGCCGGGTGCATGCCCTACAATCTGGAAGAAAAGACAAGCTCCGAGTCCTGTTTCTGCGAGAAGTCGCCGCAGAGTAAGTGCCGGCCTCTCTCGACCTTGACAGCAGTATTCCGATTTTTTTCAATGACCACTCTCATTGTACGCATCGCATTTATTAGGTCGTGAAAGAATTACTTCTTGACAATGCTACAAAGACTCAAGATCCCGAGTTACGGGAATCTGTACCTAATGAAACCTCGGGAGTCTCGCAGGAAGTAAATCTAATTTTGTTCCTTTTTTTTGAAGGTGTATGAATTACTTTACCAGCGTTTTTTTTTCTGATTGTACTGCTCTATTTAGTCGACTTGCAGCCAAAGTACAACCACTGCATCCACATCCAAGGAGAGTGAAAGCATAGACCTGGATCACAGTGTAAGTTAATTTTTCTCAGTTTTCCTATATTTTTCTTTTCTTGACTTTTTTTTTTCTTCCACAGTCAGAGGCTGCCGAAATCAGTTCTTTCCAGTCAGAAAATGCTCTAATTACAAGCACACCTGCAAAGGTACAACTTAATTTTGTATTATTTTCAAAGTTAGAATCACTCAAAAATTTATCAACATACAATATTCTAATTATTTCAGGAAAGTCCACAATATTGCAGTAACTGTGCTCAACTGGTAAGAACAAAATTCTCCAGAAGGACCTTTTACAAGCAAGGAACAGATTGGTAGAAGTGCAAGAAAAACTATACCAGAACCAAGCATATTGGGCAAAATGTTTTGAAGATTGTAACAGCCAGAATGAAATGGTATCCACGGGTAATCCCTTTCCCTCCCCCTCCCTTCCACTTTCCTTCCTGCAGCTGCTCATCCCCTTTGATTTTTTCTCCTCTAAACTAAACTTGTCATTCATAAAATCTTATACATCAGCCATCCAAACAGATGTCTGGAGCATGACTGAGCTGGAAGATGGAGAAAGGAAAATGGAAGGTGTAGAAGATATGGAGGAAGACCATCAGGACATTGATGACTATGAAATAACTAGTTCAGAAGGTGAAAACAATGATGAAGAGGACCACACCTGGAGACCTGAAACTGAGAGGGCATATAAGAAGTTTGGGGATAATGTTGAGACTGATACTAGGCCAAGGTATTACTCTAATTCACTGTAGCATATCTCAATGCAAAGATTGCAACTTTATGATACTGATACTGGTTTATTATTTTCATTTCTCTACTTATCTCAGTTTGGACTGCAAAGGAGATGTACGAAAAGAGCCAAAAGGGATTTTCTTCTTAAGCCAGCTCCTTCTGCTATTCCAACACTGCCATAACTGCTTTTCTTCCAAGCCAGACATCAGTACTGCACAAACAGGAACCATGATGACAGTTTTCTCCTTCTGCAAACGTTGTCGTCACACACAAATTTGGAGGAGTCAGTCATATCTTTTGAGCCGGTTCCCTGCAGGCAACCTCCTTTTGATCTTTGCAATTATTTGTGCTAGTGCCTCTGTACAGAAGGTGCTTCCGGTGTTTAAGCATATGGGTTTACTGGTTTACCATAAACCAACATATTACTATCACCAGAGGCACCTACTTTTCCCAACAATTGTTGGACTTTGGAGGAAGCACCAGGCTCAAAGACAAGGAAGTTGTCTTGGCAGGAGATGGTCGTCATGACAATATGGGGCACTCAGCTAAATATTGCACATATACAATCTTCAACTGCACAGTGGGTTTAATTTGCCACATTGTCCTTGTTCAGGTAAGTATAGATAAACATTCAAGCTGTTTCACCCAATAAAAGAAGCTATATAGTCTGGTACTAAAAACAAAATTTAAAAATGTCCTGTTGTACCTGCAGGCAAATGAGGCTGGCAGTAGTTCTGCAATGGAATTCCTTGGGCATCAAAGAGCATTTCAGTTCCTCCTGACCACTGGGATGATCATCACCTCCTTTGTCTCAGACAGACATGCCTCCATAGCAAAATGGATGAGAGAAGAATGCCCCCAGATGTGCAGAGAGTTAGGCAAAGCATCTGTTCAACATTTTTTTGATTGTTGGCATGTGGCTAAAAGTAAGAACTTTCATCTCTTATTGTGACCATAGATCAAACCTTGATTTTGTTTTGACATCACCCCAATTGACACATAACTCAGACTTTCAGTAGTTTTATGCAAGAAATGACAAAGAGAAAATTTTGTTATTTGTCTCTACCTTCTAACCATTTCAATCTTCCAGGTATTTCAAAAAAGCTAATTGCTGTAGCTAAGGAGAAGGAGTGTGAGGTGATTGGACAATGGCGCAAAGCATGTATAAGACACTTTTACTGGGCAGTGACCTCCACCCAACAACACTTAGGTGAAGTAAAGTATGCCAAATTTGAAGCATTCCTATCACACATCCTCAACAAGCACACAGACATACCAAACAAGATCTTCAACAGATGTAACCATGGAATCCTTTCACGGCCACGCGTTTGGTTCACTAAAAGTAAGTAATATGGCAAGTATTATATAATTGAAGTTGGCGTTACTTAATATATATTTTATTCCCAACAGAATCCCTTGCCTATGAACAATTGAGTGACATTCTCACAAACAAGTTCCTGGCAAAAGCCATAAAGAAACCACCATCTGTGGGTCAGACAAGTTGCTTGGAAGGCTACCATTCTGTTATAAATCAGTTTGCCCCTAAGATGCTTAGCTACTCATACCATGGAATGCTTTGTCGGTATGTAAAATGCCACAACTTATTAACCAATATTAACCAATGGTGTTTTTTTCTGATTAACATGTCAATTTTGTGTGTTTCTACCATTAATAATTAAGACATTATTTCTATTATTATTGTGTAGGAGTGTCATTATTATTGCGTGATTGTTCTTATCTCCAGAACCATCCTGTCTGCAATGCATTTCAATTACAATCTCCAAAGGGAAAACAAAGTGGATCGTGATGGCAACCCAAGCCTCCGCCTGACATATCCAAAATATAAGGCAGGAGAGGCCATTGTTAAACTAGTGAAGGTTGAAGCAAACTATGGTAAGCATACAGTACATGTACATTATAATATTACATTCTTGTCATATATACAGTATATAATGAAATGAATATGATATACAGTTGATAAATCTTCTCTTTTACTTTTAGACTATGTAGAGGAGATTTTTGATTTTTTAATAAGCACACCAAGAGAAGACTTGGAGGCAATAGAGTGGGAAATGCTGGCTGAGGTTCCTCCACCACTGCTCAGCATGTTGGAGAAGGAGGACGAGGAGGAAGCTGTAAAGAAGTACAGAGCCAGAAAGAAGATGGAAACACCACATGGTGGAGTACCTTTGGTCACTCTTAGTCTTCAGGCTTATCTTCATTGATTCAAATTTATCATGGAAACCTCATATTGAGTATATTGCTAAAAAAATCAGGAGAAACATTGGAATTTTATCCAAGATTCGCTATTTTGTTGACACTAATATTCTTACCAATCTTTATTATGCCCTCATTTATCCATTTTTAATTTATGGGTTAATTGCCTGGGGCAACACCTATCCAACTACTCACCATCCTCTTTTTGTCTTACAGAAAAGAGCTATACGCCTCATTACATTTTCAAAATTTGATGAGCATTCAAGTCCTCTATTTAAGTTACTTAATATTATCAAACTGCATGATCTTGTGACACTTCATATAGCAATTTTTATGTTCAAATTTCATAGTCAGCTATTACCATCTGTTTTTAATACCTTTTTTACTGCTGTTGACCATATTCATAAGTATAACACAAGATCTGCAGCTAGAAAATCATATTACCTTCCAAGAGCAAGAACAAATTATGGTAAATTCAATATAAGATTTCAAGGAACAAAGATTTGGAACTCCATTGCAGAACATGTCAAATCTCCTTCTCTCAGGCAATTTAAGAAAAATCTCAAAAACGAATTTCTTAAGTCATATTGATGACTCGAACCACTCTCTCTAACTTGCTCTTTGAACAATATATCTGTTTATTTATTTATTTATTCATTCATCTATTTATTTATTTATTTATTTATTTATTTATTTGTGCACGGGACTCTTCCTCCGTCGCCAGTGGCTCTAAATCATTTTCTAATTCGTTATCTTCTAAATAATTCATGTCACCATGATCAACCGAAGACCCATTTTCATTTTCACTTTCCATATCATTTGAGGACATTTCGCACAGCATACTTTAGAAGGATACTGTGTGAAACGTCTCTGATACGGGCTGGGGTTGAGTAGATGACGTCACAACATTCTCTGCTGACCTCAGATTGCGGGCGCCCAAAGTAATGGCGGACGTACTTTTCGCCTTGTTTCTGGCATTAGTTTACTTTCGTATTTGCAAAAAACTCATTAAAAACAAGTTATTCAACCATAACTAGACATATTCTACGGCTCACATTCATTAGATCTGGAAAAAAAAACGGATGATTTTTGATCGTACTACCACTTTAAGCCAAGGCAAAAGAGGCTAACACTTGATAACGTCACGATAAAATTATGTGATTCTAATATTGACCGTGTGAATAAAGTTGTATTTTTAGGAGTTATTTTGGACGAGCATCTATCATGGAAATCACATATCGCTCATCTTTCCAGTAAACTTTCTAGATCTTTAGGTATTATTTATAAATCAAGTTTTTGCCTGCACAAACCTGCTCTAAGAATACTTTATTTTTCTCTTATTTATCCATATCTCTTTTATTGCATAAGTGTGTGGGGGTCAACTTATCTCACAAATTTAAATCGTCTTCTTGTGCTTCAGAAACGAGCTATTAGAATAATTAGTAAATCCCGTTTTGACGCTCACAATGGTCCTATCTTTAAGGAACTTAATATCTTATCTTTTAACCTTATTTTACTTGGCTCAAATAGGAAAGATGTTTCAGTTTAAAACTTGGATGCTCCCAAATAGTTTTGACGATATGTTTTCATTAACAAGCCAAGTTCATGGCTATAACACGAGAAATGCCAGTTCTTTCTATGTTCCTAAATGTAGAACTAATGTAAGACTGTTCTCATTTCAGTATCAAGGACCCAAATATTTCAACTCCCTTAGCCCGGAAATTCAGAACTCAGTGTTACTGCTTTCAATCATAAACTGAAACAATACCTTCTTCCTTGACACTTCTGCATGTCTGTGTGTGTATTTACTTTACCAGCAGTGTATTTATCATCCGCCATTACTCTGCTATTAACCTAGGAGATTATCATCGAAGAAGCCCAATACCCATAAGCCCCATGGTATCTTTTGGGCTTTCTCGCCCCTTTTTTCTTTTAGCATTGATTTTGTAATTGTATATTCAGCTAAGGTGGCAAATAAATAAATAAATAGATTGAGAGGCCTTGGTTGGTCTATGAAGTTTCCATTCTGGTGCAGTGGCTGCTGGGAGGAAGAGATTTGCTACAAGAGCAGTCATTTAACTGCAGACTCTAAGCGGCAATTGGTATCCTTGGCCTTATCTTTAGCATTTTCTTGTTAGCGGTAATTGTTATGCAGGCTGCTATAAAATACTTAGAAAGAGCTTGGGGTTGGGGATTGTGTCTGAAAAGCAACTTTTGGAGGTTATCAATTTAGCATTTCCTCGCATCAAGGAGATCTTATATGAGCTCTGCAATGATGCAAAGCAACAAATGAAAGACATCTCGGCAGATGTGATTGGGAGTTGGTCGCCTGCTGTAACGACTTGTGATGGCTGTTGGTACCTTTATCACAAACAAAACTGTCTAACAGGTGGTCTACTATACTATGGTCATCTGTCAATGAGAGGTGCAGACAACATTTGTGATGAGGAGTTGTGGCAGGGTACTGCAAAAACTGCAGAGGGTCACCTTTCTCAGCGTCTCTGGGCTGATGCTGAGGGGGAAATGATTGTTGAAATAAACTTGCAGGATGCAGACTCCTCATCCGCAAAAAGTTTCCGTTACTCTTTCCCTAGTAAACTTGAATCCCGTGTTCTGCTGTGTGGGGTTCATGCAGGGAGGGCACATAGGAAGAGGTTGCAAAAGCTTCAAACAAAGGCTTAATTTACTAGTCATTTTATTGCCCTTCACAAAGAGCAATTTCCTGAAATTCAATCGGCGAAATGCTGGTGTGCTGGCAAAAAACATACATTTGTTTCTTCCAGAAACAAATCAGCATGTGGTTGCATAGGACCTGGATTTATCCAGGCTGCCAAGTGCAACCATTACTGTGCTTTGGTACAGGCAGGTAATGACCCTGAGAAATACAGGCAAACCATGCTGACCCTTGGTAAATACCACAGCAGACATTCATGAGTGGGAGGGAGGTTCTTGTCTATTTCATCCTTTGGTTAGTGTGTTTGTGGAGTGTCTGTAGACGACAATGAGTTTAACCCAGAGTTGTCTTGCTCTGGAAAGCGATACCACTATGTTCATGTCTTGAAGTGAGAACTTCATGGGCTTTCATATGAGAGAGTGTGCGCAAAGAGCTAGATAACAAAGAAGGTAATTGATGATAACCTTGGCAAAGGCCATTCAAACCTTCCAGAGTCATCGTTTTGACAAAGTTCAGGGCCAAGGACACCAACTTACGTCAGAAGCACTAACAAGCATCTAAAAACCTTGGACTCATACAGTCATGTATGACATGGTGCTTCAAGTACAGAGGGCCCCGCTACCACTGGCTGGGGTTGCCCATTCTTGATGGAATTCAGGAAGTGGTTTGTTTATTTTTGTCATGATTATTCAACTATAATTCAAGCAGGAATACTTTACAAAAGATTACAGCACATTATTAGCTTGTTATAGCACATTAGCTTGAGCTTCTTCAATGAAACATAGCCACATAACCGTTTCATTTTCTACCATATAATAGAAGATAATATAATTTGTTCAATACTAAGTTTTGGTAATGTAGTGTGTAAAGGACAATGAGTCAAGAATGAAGAGGTTGGAAAAAAGAGGATAGATGAGGGAAAGAGAAACGCACACAAATGAAAATAGATCGTACTGGGGAGCAAAAATTAAGGTTAGTAAAAGGTTATACATGTAACATCTTATGCTTAATATTTGTTACGTACACTGATTAAATTTGTTATTGCGCATACCATATAGCCCCAGTTATAGAGGCTTATAGCCAGAGTATGTATTGAATTGTAGTGATTCTCTCTTTTCTAGTGCCACTCTGTGCCTCACAAGTGTTGATGGATGCTATTGTATTTTGTCATGGCAGGAAGAAGTACACCATAAGCTGCCAGATTAGGCTTCATTATGGGGACGACGATGGGGAAGGGTTCGATGAAGACACAGCCCAAGAGTTGACAGATAATGCAATCAGAGAAGGAAATACCCCTGATACCTGCCTCCCTCAACATGTGGAAATTGTTGCACCTCCTGGGGCAAATGACGTTGCACTGACTACGAGTCCTAACAGAGTAGTGTCCTCTGGAGTACTACAGTTGAGCATAAGCGACCACAGCCTAATTTATGTCATTCGAAAAATTGCAATTCCCTCAAAAACAAAGCCAAAGATGTCTAGAGTAAGTCAAATGAAGCATTTTAACGCTGAAGACTTTAGAGAGGACTTGGATATGCTACTTTCGGAGGACACTATGGACTTTAACGATCCGAATGATATGTGGATGCGTTGGAAGAGTATCTTTCTTACCGTTGCTGACAAACACGCCCCTCTTAAACGAAAACGTATCAAGAACAAGAAATCTCCTTGGATAAACGGAAACGAAAACGAATTATAGAGAGAGACAGCTTTAAAAAGGCTGCTATAAAATCTAATGATCCACTGGACTGGGCGAACTATAAACGTGTTAAAAATGCAACTAATAATGAAATTAAAAAGACCAAAGCCTCGTACTATCACAATCATTTTGCCAAAAACTCTGGCAACTCGAGGGAAATTTGGAGAACTATCAATCAAGTAATGTCTCGAAACACCAGGAAAGATAACAATATAACTTCGATAAGGACAGAAGGGCGTTCAATTGACGACACAAATCAAATGGCTGAAATATTTAATCAACACTTTACTGATATAGGCCCTCGATTAGCTTCAAAATTAGGCGAGTCCTCAAAATCATTTGAGGAATACATCACGCCAACACTATCCTCTTTCCACTTACAACCAGTGGACAGAGACACAGTATTGAAAGTACTGACATCAGTATCTCCAGCAAAAGCTACTGGCCTGGACGAGATTCCGTGTCGCCTCATCAGAGAGGCGGCACCAGTAATAGCAAAATCTCTTACAAAACTATTTAACAAATCAATTGAAAAAAGTCTATTCCCATCAGAATGGAAAAGGGCAAAAGTCACTCCACTGCATAAGGCGAAGGAAAAAGATCTCCTTGATAACTATCGACCAATTTCGGTTATTCCTGCTATTGCCAAAGTGTTTGAAAGACTTGTGTTTAACCAAATCTATAAGTACCTGAACGATGAAAACTTACTATCAAAGCATCAGTCAGGATTTCGCCCTTTACATTCCACGCTTTATGCTTTACTGGACGCCACAACGGAATGGTTTTCAAATTTAGATAAAGGGCTAATTAACTCTGTAATATTTTTGGACCTTTCCAAAGCATTCGACACGGTCGATCACAGCATCTTGCCCAAAAAGTTATCGTTATATGGAGTGCGAGATAGGTCCTGTAAATGGTTCAAATCGTATCTCACAGATAGAGAACAATTATGCTGTGTAAACGGGAAAATCTCATCCCCCAGAAAGATAACATGCGGGGTCCCCCAAGGATCCATCCTTGGTCCCCTGCTCTTTCTGTTATATATAAACGATCTCCCTTGCTCCCTTCACTATTCAACACCTAGAATGTGCACGGATGACACCAATATTACCACGTCCGGGTCATCACTGAGCAAAATCATATACACTATCGACCTTGACCTTATCAGTATTGGAGATTGGCTTCTAGCCAACAAGTTAAGTCTCAATGTTAGTAAGACTGAACAACTTTTCATAGGATCTGACTCAAACCTTGGAAAAATTACATGTGCTCCACAGATTTCAATGAACGGTATCCCGATAAAAAGGGTGAAATCTGCTAAATCAGTAGGAGTCAACATTGATGAGCGCTTACAATGGGCTGACCACGTAGATTATATCTCGAAGAAAATATCCTCAGCAATTGCGGGTCTACGCCAAGTGAGACCATTTATATCGACCAGAACCGCAGTAACTATATATCGCTCATTAATTCTCCCCTTATTTGACTACTGTGATGTAGCCTGGGATACACTACCTAAAACGTCAGCCGAAAGACTGCAAAAACTACAGAATCGTGCAGCCCGGGTCATCACTCGTCAGGGGTACGAAGTCAGATCGCATGAAATACGTTCCGATCTAGGTTGGAAAACGCTAGTTGAGAGACGCAACGAACACAAAGCTGTTGCTATGTTCAAGATACTTAATAACAAAGCACCAGCTTACCTATCTGATCTGTTTAAATCTTATAGCGAAAACTTCAATTATAGCTTAAGAGGAAGGAACCAAAACCTTTCTCTTCCACTACCGAGAACGGAATATGGTAAAAAAAAGTTTCAAGTACTGCGGCGCTAGACTTTGGAATGGATTAGCAAACAATCTGAAAGACAACCAAATATTAAAGTCGTTCAAAAAGGCTCTCTCATCTTCCTATCACTAGGAATTTAGGTTGCGCGATATAATATTGGCAGTATAATGTTACTTATTCTATTTAGTAAGTTAAGTAGTACAATGTATTTAGATAGTTTTTAATATTGTATAATCAGTTAGCTTTATTTCGGCTTCCATAAAAAGCAATTTATTTTTATTGATGGAATTCCGAGTTTAAATAAACGTCATTCATTCATTCATTCCTTGACGGCGTCTAAGAAGTTGAGGCACCACATTCCTTCGGCTTGCTCTCTGATTCCAACCCTTCTGGTATGGGAAAATTGGATGGTTCTTCAGGTAATGACTTGAAGCCTAAAACTTCCATTGCAGCTGCTACAATTCTTGCCTTGAGCTCTAGAAGCAGAAAGTCACGATCAGCAGCATATGCTACTTTCGGATCACTTGTCACATTCCGACGGTTGATAAGGGTCCGATCAGAATGCAAAGTGTACAAGTCACCATCAGACTGTGGGGCATAAAAACGCTTGAAAATCATCCGAAATGGAATAAAAAGGTGCCAAGGTAAAGTTAGGTGGAATTGAAAAAATATATATATATATATGCATATTAGTTGTGTAAAAGGCCTCAACCAAATGAGTGAGTCAGCGATTGAGTTATTGAGTTCAAGTGCGTAAGTGATTGAGTGGGCTTGAGTTAATGCAAGAATGAGTTATTGAGTAAGTGAGCTTGTGAGCTATTGCATGAGTGGGTGAGCGAGTTTTGGTTAGAAGATAGGCAATATGATACTGTTTCGGCTCTACTCACCGATAATATCTTCAAGCCTGCATGCCAATCTCCTAATTGTAAATTAAGGCCTTCCAGCCGGTCCTCGACAGAGTATCCATTAACGGCCCTCTCCACTGTTAACTGATCACCAGCAAACAACTGTGGATCAAACACTGTATCCCCCTCTGGAGTGGATGCCTTTGGCAGGTAGGTCTGAAATTGCCGTAGGATGGCAAGCATATCGTCATTCACATTCTCGTCTTTGAATATTATTCCAAGAGGTATCTGTGAAACCACACAAAAAATACAAAAAGTTATAAAAAGTAATCCTTCAACCAATAAAAAAGAGATGTGGCCTTTGTTAGGTTCAAATATCTGAAACAATTTTTTTTCGCTCACATTCTGGTAACCTGTGAAAGTCTGTGGCATAGTCATATCGTAGACATAACTCACCTTATATTATTTTGAGTGTTTTTTGTATTGTACCTTGATGTAACCCTTTCACTCCCAAGATCAAACTGCAGATTCTCCTGGCCTTTTAAGAAGAAAATGAATGAGTGATGTAGTGAGAACTGATAGACGAATTTCCTTGGACTTCAATACCGCCTTAGCGACAGCTACTGTTGGATTTTTCCCTTTGAGAGCTTTCACTACTTCTTTCAAATCGTCACTCAACCCACTGGGTGTTTTAGTGGAAGAATGCACGTTGTCACCGACCCGAGTACTTGGAAACAAATGTGGGAATGGCAGCAGAGCTGTGCAAAGCGGGGTCGATGTAGCGACTAGCGGTAGTACCAGAGGTGAAGTGCTGAACTGAAATCCCGCAAACGCTCTTGTAGTTAGCAATGATCTGCCACCTGAAACTGCAGACAGTGGGAACACGGTAGGATGAATCGGTGTTGCCTGGATAGCCGATGTCGAGGGAGGATTGCCAGTTGAATAGCTTAATGTTTTGCGAGTTTTTGGCCTGTTGTTCTCGGCTTCGCTCTGATCATCGGGCTTCCGAGCCCGTTTAGTCTTGTTAAACTTACAAAATGTTTCCTTAAGCTCGGCCGCTATGGAAGAAGACGTCTTCTCGGCATCAGAGAAGCGATTTAGTTTTGTAAAGCAGCCCCTGCAGACGAAGAGTGAAGCGCCGTAGTCACAATAGTCTTGGACATTCACTTCGACTGTGCAGCACAGTAGTGCTTTTATGTCCAGCTTTCCTCTTCCAAAAATTGTTGACCATTTCTCTTTTGCCTCTTGCTTGTTGCAAACAAAACAGAATTCTCCGTCAGCTTTCTTTGGAGTATTTTCCATCAGAAAGACTTGCAGAGTTACCAGATCAACGATGCACACTTCATTTAGCGCGAAAACTGACGGCATCAAATTACGCATTATCATACGGGGATTTTGATTGGTTGATCAAATACAATAGTGTCTGGGATAACCACTGTTCTGAGCAGACCCTACGGCGGCAAAGTGAAACGGGAGTCGCTCGTGGGTCTGCTGTCAGGAGGCTACATTTTAGGGGACCTTGTCTGTTGGTTCACCGGTTACCATCTGTCACTGACCATTACAGACGGACATCACTTCGACCATCAGTCACCGACGGTCATCAGTTTGGGGGACCCTGACTGTTGGTCCATCGGCCACTGTTTTGGATTGAACGATGTTACTAGTTACCAGTTACTTTTAACCAGGCCTGGCAGAGCAGGCCGCATGAGGACTGCAGAGAGAGAGACAGGAGGAACGTTTTAAAACGTTGTTGTGGTTTTTGATTATGTTAGTCACCATTAAGTTTACAGTCTAATAAAGCCGTCGAGGACATCGCTGGTCCTAAGAGCCGAATAATATTCTGGGGAATTTTTAGCTCCCTTGTGGACAAAAACAGTGGTCTTTCAAGCCCATTAAAACCGGCACATTTAAATAATGCTTTAACAGAGAGAGTACGGGAAGTAATTCCGTGTCTAACTGGGGAACCTGGAGACTATGATAAAGCAGTGAAGCTATTAAAAGAGAGGTATGGGGACCCACAACAGGTGGTAAATGCTCCTGTTCGGCGAGTCACCGATTGGCCAAGCATCAAAGAAAACGACCAGCCTAATGGCAAAGGGAAGATTTCCCATGCACAAATGCTTGTCATCATCAGCCGAAGTTTTGTTGTCAATACCTGAGACAGAATGAGCAGTTCCTATCGAGAGCCTCGAGCTGGGAGAGTTGCCATCTGGATGAGCCCTAGGTATCAGATGGGATGCACAGTTAGACTCACTTGGGTTTACACTAGCTCATCTTGAACGCCCACAACTGCATCTACAAAGCGTGGAATACTTTGCAGACTAGCAGGACTGTATGATCCACTTGGATGGGCAAGTCCATTCATTGTGCATTCCAAAGTGATGCTGCAGCACACAATAGTATTCCGTCAATTCTGCTCCCGATAGCAGAATAGACGAAATAGCAGTTTGTTCGGAATAGACAGAATAGCCGGTAATCGCGTTCTTTCAGCAATTTCGGCAAAATCGGAATTACAGTGGAGTAACTGCGAAGGAAAGTGGAAGTCGCTGACATCAGCTTATCGGCGAGTCGTGGACCAGAACAATAAGTCGGGAACAACAGAAAAGAATGCGCCTTTTATTAAGAGCTTTAGGATGTTTACGGTTATCCGACTGCAAAGCCCATAGCCACCTCGTGCAGCTCTGGATTCACCAGCGCCGGCAGAGACGCACGACATCGACAACAGCCAAGACGAAGTAAGCAAACAGCCCAATTTGCAGGCAACCACTGTCCCTCTGCCCAAAAAGAAGAGAAAAAGTTCAGTATCTGATAAAGACCACATGGTTTCTTGGCTGGAAAAGGCAGAGCAGGAGGAATACCAGCAAAGAGAACTATGCGAAGTGCACACTCAACAAATGCAGCTGTTGGGTGGATTTCTGTAGATTTTGAAAGACATGACCAAGAAGTGAATTGGTTTTATCAATTTGACAATTTTTTATAGCTATTGTTGCTCGGATAGGCCAATCGACGGGTGTCACATTACCATAAAAAGGCCTCCATTTCTGGCTTGCAAGCTGCAGATAGTAAACGTTTCTTCACTGATTGTTGTGTGGGTGTTCATGATACCCTTAATATATTTTTCTCTTAACAAGTCAGAAATTTCCAGCCTATAGTGATAATGTTAAAAACCTTTCAAGATGACTCATGCATTCACTTAACCTGTGAACAAATGGATCACTCATCCAAGTCATAGGCAAATTTGTTTCCCATTAAAAAAGCAGTGTGTAATTTTGAATTTTGAAACATGCAGTGAGATTGTCTGACTTATTTGTCTTTCAATAAAAATATGGCTGAGTGACAGGCAACATTTACTTTTTGTTCGTATGCATGTGCTCATCAAACGCCTTTATGACAAGTGGGGACATTGCTACTACAGGTTTCGCTGCAACTATGATGACCACTACATAAAAGTGAAACATTTCCCATACCATAAGTGTAATAATCTGGAAAACATTGGAAATATATTGCAAATGTTATGCAGGTCTGACTACAACATACACTAAAAGCTTCTTGCTGGGATTTGCAGTCATTGTGTGGAATAAAAGAATTTTAATATTATACAATATTAATCCTTAGGGCATGTCACCTGAAGAAAACAGCTGTCGAGGTTACCCCATGGTAATCTTTACAGTATCAGTAGAATTGATCCATGTATTAAAGTCAAGGCTATAAACAGCTTAAGGTATAACATGCCTATGTTTAGTCATTCACTGTCATTTAAATAAAAATCAGCTGAAAAGTGGTCATTTGGGGGGATGATACCTTAACCTGGAACCTTAATTGTGCCTGATCTGCAGATAGTGAACAAGTTCTTCTCGCTTTTGCTGTGCTCTACCATCATTGCAAAAGATGTTTTGGAAGTGATTGACCTCATCTTCTACTGGCTCAAAATAATCATCAAACTCATCCCCCTGAATAAGGCAGAGATTATGCAAAACACAAGCAGCAATCACTGCATCTGGAATATGCTCTACATTCGTGTCTATGTACTTTGGCTTTATGAACCTTCCCTTCAGAAGTTGAGGAATGGACATAGTTGTAGTTCTTTTGTGGCCCTGTAAGATTTCCATAATCCTTGCATGGAGTCATGTCTTGAGAGGATAAGCTAAATCTCCCAGCATGAATGAGTCACCTTGAATCTTCTCGTACAAACTAGCAATATCAGAGTTGTTTAGAACACGGGCATCGTGATCGCCACAATCACCAATGCATCTTTTCTTTCTTCGTCCATCTTTGCAACAATTTGTTGATAGTGCCCAGACTTCCTCGGTTTGATCACGTCAATGTTTTTGTCACG
Source organism: Plumapathes pennacea (assembly GCA_964036295.1). Taxonomy (NCBI): domain Eukaryota; kingdom Metazoa; phylum Cnidaria; class Anthozoa; order Antipatharia; family Myriopathidae; genus Plumapathes; species Plumapathes pennacea. The sequence continues at coordinate 11,766,457 of OZ038462.1, forward strand.
TCACGTCACATCAGCTATTCTGTTTTCTTTTTTCTGGGAACTGCTATTCTGTGTATTCTGTTATTCCTAATCCGAAATAGGAATAGATGGAATAGTGCCAAAAGAATTCACTCTTTGACATTGGGCTCTCTCAACAAGAATAATCCCCAAACAAAGTGAGGGAAATACTCACGACGCTAATGCAGCAGTATTATCGCCTTATCAGAGACTCCAAGCGGGTCGCCATCTCAAAATCTAATGTTCGTCTGTCAGTCTGTCGTGCGACCTCGTCCCCAGTTCCTATCGTTGCTTAACCAATAACAAAGGTCGGATCAATCACATGTGGCCCTGTAGTTTTACTCGCAATAAGAGAAATTGGATACAGTATATCGTAGCTATGTTTACGAAAATGGAAAACTTGAAAACTTGAAACACAACAGTCTCGCGAAGCTCGTCTTCAAATGAGAAGGAAACAGGCACGGGCAAGGCAAAATCGTGAAACGATCGAACAGCGCCAAATCCGTCTAGAGAAAAGACGACAAACATGTTATAACGGACAGCATCATGAACGGGAAGCGTGCCGAAGAAACGGCTCCGCAAAGGGAACAGCGCTTGAAAGCAAATCAGGAGCTTCAGACGCAGTTTTGTGTTAAACTCAAGTCATTATTTACTTATTCATACAGTCTTTACTTATTTAGAAAGGACAAGCAACAAAGGTTAGTCAGTGGAAATCGAACAATCACCGTGACAAATATATTCTATCCCGTATAGCTTGTATAAACTCTATCACTTCAAGAATGTATTAAAATCTGTATGCTTATCATTTTCCCTCGAAATATTGTTTTACTACGCTTCTGTCGCCAGTTTCGGCTACCGTACTCGCTCAGAGCAATCGGAACTTGTAGTCTTGAATGATTTAGTTAGATGTCTTATTTTTCTGTAATCTGACACATGGTGATTGCAGCGAGACTCGTTCACAGGCCCTTAGAAGTATCACTGGGTCTTAAGCGACCCTGCATTTTGAGAATGCGTGACATCTCTTCTTATGCACAATCGGCTTTGACTCTTATTTCTAATCAGAGGCCACGATTAATCAAGCCTTCGCTTTAATACTTATGTGTTTTCTTTTATTAACTGAATACGGTTCTTCTATCAAGCTTTCGAGTATTCATGCTTTGTAACAAAGATAAAATTGAAAGCGAGGAATGTAACACATGTTTAAAATATTATTGCAGTCTTGTTCACAGTGTGTTCAGTCCATTTGTGACTGCAAACTTAATAATCAGGACCATTGCAGTGTATTTTTCATTTCTGGTATACAGTGACCATTGCGAACAAAGGCGACATGATCGAATGAAAGAAACATTTGAACAGGCAAAGTAAGATAAGCAGAAGAATTTTATGAGGCACCAGATGTCATGTACAGAGTAAGCATAAATCGCCATTGTTTTGCGGCTAAAGCTCATTGTAGCTTTGGTTTCTGTATTCGGCCTGTTTTCTTCCCAGAAGTATTTCGTGTCGCCACAGAAAGTTTCGTCGGGACTGAATATTTAGCGGCGGCAGAGATGTTTGCAATCCCCCAGCGGTATCCATCAAACATCTGTTTACGGATATTCTCAAAGCTTCCGCGGTGAACTAAAGAACGCAAGCCAAAATCGTTCCCTAACATCCAGTTTATCAGTGCGTGTTCCACAAACCCAAACGGTGTTGAGTTTGGATTAAATGCAGTTAACGTTTACACACAAGTACCGAGCAATTCACTGGCCACACTCGAGTTGTTTAATGAAGTCAATTACGTCATTGCATATCACGTGATAATCTGAACCAATCACGGTGTGCAGATTCGTAACCCAGAAAAAAACTAATAACATGACGAACAAGACACGCCATGTGTTTTGAGCAGTGCAGTGGAATAAGAATGACCTCGGAGAAATCCCGACATATTGCTTGAAAAAACAGGGCAGAAAGCTTGATAAAGTTGGTCGAACTTGACTTTCTCAAAGAGTTTCGGTATAGTGGAGAGGATGCTGATAGGTCGGTAATTTTTCTTGTCTGTCACTTCATCCTTTTTGTGGACTGGATTTACGTTGCTCAATTTCCATTTATTTGTCCATGTCGAGGATGAAATATAAAAGTTGAATAAGTTGGTCAGAGGGGCTGCAATTGCTGGAGTAGAGATCTTGAGAAACTTTGGCGGGATTCCATCAGGTCCGCAGGATTTATTGACTGCCAAATTATTGAGGAGTTCAGCAATGTACTCGCAGTTAACAGGTTCAAAAGAGAATTCCAGGTTGATGGCTTGTTTTCTTATTGCGACAACACTGGGGTGGTCGGAAAAATCATCCACAGAGTAATTTAGTACTGACCTACTGACTACTGGATTCGTGAAGTAGGAATTAAACACTGAAGACGGTTCGGTAATGACTTTTCCGTCTTCAATGAGATGGGTGGATCCGTCTATGCATGTGTTGTTACTCGGTAGGAGTGGTTTCATTTTCTTCCAGAATTCCTCCACTGAGCGAACTGATGAAGCTGCCTCGGAGCAGTAGCTTCTAACTGCCTTTCGTTTGAGTGATGTCACTTTGTTCCGCTGTTCTCTGTATTTAGTCCAGTTCATGTCCGAAGTGTGTCTTCGGAATTTCTTGTATAGACGATTCCGTAGCCGTATTTCTTTTTGAATATTTGGTTTGATCCACGGGAGTTGGTTATTTTGCAATCGTAGCTGAAGTATTGGCTCGTGTTTGTTCAGTACTTGTTTGTATAGGGTCGCCCAATGTGCCCAAATATCGTCGGCATTGTCAAATACGTACGCACTATCCCAGGGGACAACATCCAGATCAGAAAGAAAGGCAGGTTGATCAAAGTTTTTCATTGTCCTGAATTCAATAGATTTCGCCTTGGGCTTAGGTAGCTTTTGTTTCCTAACAATGTATACTAAATCGTGGTCACTGTATCCCAGATGCAAATTTCCGCTCGTTGAATATCTGTCCGGATGTGAGACCAGGATAACATCCAGTAAAGTCTTGGACGTTGTTGTCACTCTTGTAGGTTCGCTAATGACATTAGTCAGGCAAAACCGGTCGCAGAATTGAGAAAGATCACGATTTGGACCTTGTAAATTATGTTCCCGGTGAGCATATCCAGGTTAATGTCTTTGAAAAAAGCTTGACTTTACGATGTGCAGTGACAGTCGATCGAATGTAAACCAGAATACCTCCAGCCCCCTTTTTTCTGTCCTGCCGGATAATTCGACACTGCGAATGGGAAAATAGCGAGTTCGACACTGATCCATCAATCTTGGTCTCAGATATGACCAGTATGTCAAACTGGCATTGGTCAAGTAAACAGATTACCTCGTCCGCTTTTCCATATATGCTGTTGATATTTAGATGACCAATCTTCATGTTGTATTTGTAATAGTCGCTGATATGCGTATTAAACCATTCGGTGGGAAGCTGAGTTGGTCCAGTATCCGCTGTAAGTGATGTATTAGCTGTAGGGCTTGTATCCGCTTCGTGGGACAGAAATGTTAAATCACTTTCGGAGACAAAAGGTACAGCAGATTGTATGCAGACTTGGCAGATCCATGTGTAGGCAGGACTTGCAAGTATATATTTGTAGTGTTTACTCGTTACGTTACCACATTTAATGTGTTATCTGTCACCGCAAGAGTCACATGAAACAGCACGGTGATTGACTGCTATGGTTCTTCTACAAGTGGGGCATTTTTGGGAGTCGCCAGGGTTGCTTTCGATGTCTCCTGCTGTGAGTAATAGTATGCTTCGCACTACGACAGAGTTTGAGTAGTACAGTTGTTTACCCAAACGGTATTTTCTTTTCAGTGTGCAGCCTACATAGGTATTACGTAGCTTGGTAAAGGTTGCTTTTTCGGCGTATTCAAGATGGCGTCCATGTACTTGTTGATTTCCGCTCTGATGACTTGGTTCTCTGCTCATGTCTTTGTCGAAAGGTTTAGGGAAGTTGTCGTTCAGATGAATTGCGGCTTTATAATAACGCTCGGTTGAGTAGTAGCTCGTTGTTGTCCATAGAAATATACAAAACAAGGCGAAGGCTTGGGAGAGGCGACAAGCCCGTGACCACATACATGTGAGCTCCTTTCGAAACTTGAATAGTGGCGGGGTGAGTTGTGGTTACATTGATTCAGTGTTAAATTACTTAAACCTCGTATCGGCGGATGGGTACACCATGGATCCAGCAGATACCGCAGCAGTTCACACTCTTAAGGACAAGAGATCCAGCACAGTGGGTGAGCTTCGGAAGCTTCTAGGATTCATTGGCTACTACAGGCAATACATCAAGGATTTCTCCCACGTTGCCAAACCACTGTATGATTTGCTATCTACACCAGGCCAAACGAAAGGCGGGGAAAAGAATAACCCCTCCTCCAATTCCAGAGGTAAAAAAAGACAGCAAAAGGGACAGTTGGCCAGCAGCCAGGCCATCACGTGGGCAAACCACCACCAGGCACAACTTGAATCACTACTCCACTTGCTGACACAACCACCTGTAATGGCATACCCAGACTTTGAGTGCCCATTCACAATCCACACAGATGCCTGACAGGACAGCCTGGGTGCAGTCCTATATCAAGAACAGGGTGGAGAACTGAGGGTCCTGGGCTACGCTTCCAGAACCCTAACACCAGCCGAAAAGAATTACCACCTTCATGCCGGAAATTGGAATTCCTTGCCCTCAAGTGGGCTGTAACCGAAAAGTTTCTGGACTACTTGTATTACACCCCATCATTTGTGGTATACACTGACAACAATCCACTAACCTATGTCCTGACATCTGCTAAACTGAATGCCTCAGGACATCGGTGGATTGCTGAGCTGGCTGATTTCAACTTCACGATCAAGTACCTCACAGGGAAAACAAACACGGATGCAGATGTCCTCTCCAGGATACCTTTGGACCCAACGGAGTACACCTTATAGGTTAACAGGGACACCATGGCAGCGACCATCCAAGCAGTGACAGCGCAGAGGAGGGGTACTATCCCATGGATCACAGCGGTAACAGCCACATGTACTCCAAATGCAGAACCTGTAGTTTCAGAACTGTGCCTCAAACAACTCACCCCGGATGAGGTACGAGCATCACAACAAGAGGATCAGGCAATTTCTCAGCTCCTGCAGTACAAGAACAGAGGACACCGACCCAGTACCCAAGAACGCAGGGGCAAGAGTCAAGCAGTGACCACCTTGGTACGAGAGTGGAACAAGCTCCATGTTCACTGGGACGGGGTCCTGTGGCGACAGACCAAGACTAGATCACAACTAGTACTCCCAGAGCAATTCAAGGCAATGGTATATCGGGAACTTCATACAGAGATGGGCCACCTTGGCTGCGACAGAGTTGTTGATTTAGCCCGGTCTTGATTTTATTGGCCCCACATGCAGGAAGACATTGAACATTTCATCACCAAGAAGTGCAGGTGTATTCAACAGAAGCCTCCAATTAATACACGAGCACCTGACTCCAATCACTACAAAAGCCCCCTTTGAGATGGTTGCTATCGACTTCCTGCACCTGGAAAAAAGCAAGCGGGGATTTGAGTACATCTTATTAGTGGTGGACCACTTTACCCGATTTGCGCAGGCTTATCCAACTTGGAACAAATCAGTGCGAACTGTGGCTGAAAAGATCTTCAGTGATTACATTCTCCGGTTTGGTTTCCCATCCCGGATCCATCATGACCAAGGGGGTGAATTTGAAAATCACCTCTTCCGCCAACTGCAAACTGGAGTAACCAAGTCCCGGACCACCCCCTACCACCCCCAGGGGAATGGCCAGTTGGAGAGGATGAACCGCACACTGTTATCCATGCTCAAAACACTGCCAGAGACCAAGAAGTCAAGATAGTACGAATCCCTCAACAAGATGATTCACGCCTACAATTGTACAAGGCATGAGACGACAGGATACACCCCCTTTTACTTGCTATTTGGTCGAACACCACAACTCCCAATTGAATTGTTGTTTGACTTAACACCGGAACAACAGTTCGGGAGCTATCAGGATTACGTACAGAATGGCAGATGGACATGAGACAGGCCTACAGTGTGGCTGCCAGCAATGCCCAGAAGACAGCAGGACGGAGTAAATCCTACTTTGACAGGAAGGCATCAGGTGCAGTCCTTCAACCAGGCAGTCGAGTCCTGATACGGAATTTCACTGAACGAGGAGGACCGGGGAAGTTACGCGCTCATTGGGAACCAGTGACCTACCTCGTAGTGGAACGGATGGGAGACAATAGCCCCGTCTACAAAGTTAAGCCAGAGAATACTGATGGCAAAGTCAAGGTGTTACACCGGAATCTCATGTTGCCCTGTGACGCACTTGAACCATATGAACCCCCAGACCGCCTGAAGAGGACACTTCAGAAGAACGAACGAGTAAAACCACCAGCGAGAGCTTGGACAAATCCCGAAAGTTCAGATGAAGAAGATGGGCCCAGCAGAGAGATAATGAGGGATGTGCCGGAGGACACTACAAGCGCATCTCCGTTGGTCGAAGACAAAACGCCTCAAGAGGACATGATACAAGACCACACTGAGGAGGGCCAGACAGGGGAACTGGCAGACGAGGTGGTTGCAGAGGTTATAGGAGGACTGGACTCTGCAGAGTAGAGTGACGGAGTGGACAAGGATGGTAAAACAAATGGGAGGCCACAACGCCAACGACAACCACCACGGACGCTCACCTATGACTCTCTCGGAACTCCAGAGTACCAACGGATTTATCCGGGGATCAATGCTGTCCAGGCGCAACCAATGGTCCCGGCTGGTTTCCCTCTGTTAGGATATTGGAACCCACAGCCAATATCATTCCCACCATATGCAGTCTATTACACCTCTCAGTGAGCATCGAGTGCCGACAACCAGAGAAGTGGGGAATAACAGTTCCCGCTTAATTACTATTGTATTCGCCCAGACCAGAAAGAGGGCTGACTAGGATTGCCGAGCAAGAACGTATAGTGTTGCCACACTATTCAAGCTGACCAGACGGAATAACAGAAATCAGCAGGTTTCTTATCAGTATGAAGTTCTGATTGGTGAGAAGGCCGGAGCTGCTGAGGGGATCTAAGCCACCCAAAATTGTGTATTTCTAAACTGTTGATGTTAATTGATCAATTGCTGATTTATCTAGAAAGAGGAGCAAGGACTGATCCAAGGATCTGCAATAGGTTATATAGGACTGATCACCCCGCCAATAGCAATACAAACGAGGACACAATTGCCCTCCATTGCTTACAACTTTAGAAATAGGTGATCAGCAGACATTTAAGTTAATTTGTTTACTTGGACTAGTATTTTTTTTGTCTCATCTATACAATGAGGGATGCACCCTGATTTTTCAGGAGGAGGAGAGTGTAGTAGGGCTAAAGTTAGCCTCCAGACCACTGCGGTCAGGAACAACCGAAAGGGAGGCCGGGAAGAGAGTTGGAGGAGAAAAACCATGTGCTTTTGTAGTCGGTAGAGCTTTGAGTCTGTGTTCTCGTTCGAATAAAAGCCGTTCAGACGTTGAGTTTACGAGTGCAACATAACGTACATAACGTGTAGCCTGAATGGTCTCAAAAATATAAAATTGAAATAAATTGCTCCACCACGAATGGTGGTTTAACGGTTCGAAAGTAAAAGTTTGTATCAGGTTCCAGGCGGGTTTTACGCGGACTGTTTCCGCATTGCGTAAAGAAAAACTGTAAGATCATTGGCACTTCATTACATAATAGTGCGAGTTAGTTTGAAAATACAACGTTATGCTATTAAAAAATACTACAATTCGACTTTTGCAATATAAAATCTAAGTGTCAGAAGCCCACTTGAGGATTACGTGTAGAGGGGCCACCATATCACTTCAAATTCCCGGGTTGCCCTGCCATTTCCAGGGCCAATGGTTATTTCTGACCTCAAATTTGGGTGAACAGGTCTCAGCACGTGCGTTCGATTCTTAGCAGCCTCTAGCGCTTCCAGACCTGAGAGGGGCATTACCTTACTCTTTACCTCTTCAGTACCAAGGCTTTCCTTTGGCTCAGAGTAACTTTTTGCTGCTCGTGCAGTGCCTGCAGGACGTCTTCCAAGTCAAACGTCTTGTAGGACACCTTCAGTGCCTCTGTTTTCCATATGGGGGGTTTTAAGTGCCGCGTCTCCCTCACGGAATTCAGCCGGACACTATTTAGCTTCCATAGTAAATGACAGAAGCAGATCCGTGGCACATCCGAAAGAGTAAATTGATACCATTTTCCTGAGGTGTGGAAAACACAAAATATATAATCAATATACAGTGAGAATTTCGCAATAAGGCAAAGAAGTATGAAGCTCAACGTGTATAATGACTAGTTTCGAAGCGAAGCACCGCAAAGCGATTAGATCCTGCAAACAAAGGTACTAGAAATATCGATGACTTTCGCCGGAAGTGACTTGACCTATTATTTATGATTTCAAGTTAGAAATATCCCCGTTTATGACCCATCAAATATTTCCTCTCACGCGTGATTGGTGGAAACGTGACACGTGACCGAATATTGTCCGCTCACGAGCGGACATTATCAGCGAATAACCCCCGCTTGGCGAACTGTCGCAGTCATAACAATAACAAAGTGACACATTGCAATTTTTATTCATTTTGTCGCACAAAAATTACGAGATGGAGTGATTTGCATCGACTACTGAGGAGGACATCAATTCCTTGGTTGAAAAAGCGGTGCCCGAAAGCACTAAAAAGTCTACTTCTTTTGCCTTGAAAGTTTTTGATGGTAAGTCCACCATGAATATTTGGCGGTCCAGTTATGCTTCAGTGCTTTTTGCAATACAGAAAAAACCTTCAAAAGTACAGTAAATAGCGTGAAACTGTTCTTTTTTTTTACAGATTGGCGTAAGCAGAAATGCATAAATACCCAATTGCACGAATTTCCAAAAGACAAGCTTGTCGACATGTTGAGGCGATTTTATGTTGAAGCGCGGACCGCCCACGGTAAAAACTACAGTCGCAACTCAATGAAAGTAATTCGAGCAGGGTTGGACAGGCATTTAAGCAACCTAAACAGCAAGTTCAGCATCACACTCAACAGGGAATTCAAACCGGCAAATGATGCACTAAACGCTCACCTTGTGGATCTTGCTCGCCGAGGAAAAATTTCTTCCACTAAACACAAAACAAGCATTGCTCCTGAAGACCTAGAAATCCTCTACGAAAAAGAACAACTCGGTCTCAGCACCCCCGAAAGCTTGGTCCAAACAGCATGGTTTAATGTCATGCTGTATTTTGGAAAGCGTGGGCGGGAGAATCAAAGAACTATGGTAAAAGATGACATCCAGTTTCAAAAATCCAGCTCCGGCCTCGAGTACGCAACGCTCATCGAGCGAGCCACGAAAAACCATCAAGGTGGCATAAACAGCAACGAAAATGAAGTTCTGGCCGTCATGGCGGAGATTCCTTGGCAATCCTCGTTGTCCAGTCTTGGCCTTGAAGAAGTATTTGTCCAAAAGGAATGGAGACTGCCAGGCATTATGGCAGAAACCAAGAGACCACACCGCCGGCAAGTTCAGTCCTTCAGATGAAGTTTGGTTTTGCAACGCACCACTCGGAAAACACACCCTCAGCAATCTAATGACTCAAATGTCAAAGAAAGCTGGCCTTGCAACAGTCTACACACCGCACTGCATCCGAGCGACCTCTGTCACCATCCTCAAGGCGTCGGGCCTTGAAAACGCAAGGGTAAAGTCCATTACTGGTCACAAGAGCGACTCGGCGATCGAGAGCTATCACAGCCGACCAACCCTTGCACAACAGGTGCAGTCCTCATCAGTGGTCAGCCAGTTTGTTGCTGGTTCCAGTGTCATCATGAGGCAGCCGTTGGCTCCTGCAGCATCCCCAGTTCAACTATCCGTTGCGGAAAACAGCGCTTCGTTGGCAGTTGAAGCGATCCCTGATCGTGTTTTGGGAAGCTCATCCTTTTCTTCCACGAACGTTGGCAGGGTTGAAAATTCAACAAGTAACCAGCCGCAGTTTTCATCTGGTCATTTCACGAACTGCGTGTTCAACTTCAATAACTACAACTCTTCTGCCTAAAGTCAATTGAAACGGTCTTCAAAAGGGCTGATCGGCAGCGACTTTTTAAGTAGTCACTTCGCTTGTCACTAGCAGATCTGTAAATAGTTTGTAGCCATCCACTTTCCTCGTATATAACTCGTCAATGTTAGACAATCCTTTCATCGTTAGAACGCGTCCAACTTGGCAGTTTCGATGCATCGTGGCATTTTTCAATCTGCTTGTCTAGTCTTTGAGCCGGAATGATTGACAGTTTTACTTCTGTGGTTTTTGGCAGCCAATAAAATTGCGCCATTTCAATTTCGGTGCTGACGTGTTCGATTGCTTTACAGTCCGCGCGCCATTTGCGCTGCGAGAGGAAATATTTGAAGGATAATAAAGACAATAAACTACTTTTGGCTTCGGAAATATGCACGGATAATTGTCCTTGGACATTATCTGTTCCTCGAAGCTCACAGTTGCCCTCGACCTTCGCTTTTGGGCAACTGTTCGCTTCTCGGAACAGATAATATCCTCGGACAATTATCCGTGCATATTTCCTCGCCAAAAGTAGTTTATTGTTTATATAGGTAGTGCTGAAAGAAGTAAATGTATTTCTGTAAACATACCTGGGACCTTCAGGTGATGTGCAGAATTTATGCACTTGACAATTGTTGCCAGTCATTCATGGTAACCATCGCGTCTTACTGGCAAAGCTTTTGGCACTGGTGCCTCTGCCTCTTTGTCATCACTCTTGAACAAAATTGTCCTGCCCAGCTCATTTCCAGGATGTCGAACATCGTAATGTTTTTCTAAAGCCCTTCGGCTTCGAAACTTTCGTTCGCACAATGGGCAAGGCGTCACATAAATCAGAGCCATGTTTCGACAATTACCGTGTGAGTCCTTGCAGGGCATTTAAATTATGAAGCAACGGGGCTTCATCTGAGTTTGGGAGAATTTGTGAAGGTGATTTACAATTGTCTGGCTTGTGGTAGTATATTCTCCCAAATAGCTTCTTATGTCACTCTCGATAACTTGTGATGGAGAGAATTCGGCTTTTGAAACATAATTTCTCCCGCACTTTCTAAGATCGTTCTCCTTACCAGTAGATTATTGCCGTGACTGTCAACTAACCTCGTGGTGACGATCTTTCTGCACATTCTGTCGAGTGTTATATTTTCTGGAGTTCCTTTAGTTTTGAAATGGATTCTGATGAGCGCTGCTATCACAAGGAGAGGAGACTGAAAAAGAAGGGGTGGAAGAAAAGAAAGGAGAAACAGTTTCAGGAAAGAACGGAGGCAGCCAAGAAACGCGTTCAAGAGCGAATAAAGACCGCAATTCAGGAACGCATAAACAGTGAAGAATTACAGCTCCCAGTTGCAGCGGAAGCCTGTGCTAGTGCCCAAGAACATACAAACGGGGAGAAAAGAAAGATGATGATGAAGAGTGCTTTTAAAAGGAGAAGAGTTGGAAATGCAGAGTGCGAAACTGAAATTTTGGAAATAGCCTCCGTGCACGTGATCCGCAGTCAGAAGCTTCTGGGCAGTGGTAGTTTTGGCTTGTGCTACCTTGGTTTGTATCGGGGTTTCTCTGTGGTGGTAAAAGAGCTTAAGCTGCATAAACAACTCAGAGAAAGCGACAAGAAACTCGAAGGGAGAGTGCGGCAAGAGCTTATCCACGAGGCGAAGGTTCTCAGAATCCTTGGTGACCACCTTGGCCTTCCGCTGCTCTTTGGCGTTTGCAGCCGTAAGCAGCCATTTAGGCTAATACTTTAGTTTCATGGCGAAGATGGTAGTAGTCTAACCGTCGAAAAGGCTCTAATAAAAGGAACTATTCCCGACAGGAAATCGTGGATGGCTATCCTTCTCAAAGTATGCAGTGCGCTTGGCCACGTACACGAAGCTGGCTATCTCCACAACGATTTGAAAGTGAACAATGTCGTCCTGGAAAAACGTGACGGAAACTATGCCCCGGTCGTGATTGACTTTGGAAAGAGTAAGCCAGTCACCAACCCAAAGCCACCGAAAAGTCTTTCCGAGCAGGAGCAGCGGGACTACTGAAAGCACTACTCACATATCGCGCCCGAACTTGTCAAGGGAGTGCGGCAACAAAGTTACACAAGCGATGTTTTTAGCTTCGGAGTAATGGCAGAGTCCATTTTTAAGAGAGTGGGGAAGCCTGGTCGTAAACTACCAGCTGTAGTGCTCCAGGCAAAAAAGGACAACCCAGATGACAGGACAACTATCAAGGAACTAATTCGCTTTTTCACCGAAAATATTTAACCTGTAAGTTCTCATGATTTGGCTTGACTGATTTTCTTAATGACCTTGCCCGTTGTTCTTGTTCGATCGACTTTTTTTAGTGATTTTAGGCATTCTCAGCACATATATGGAAAGCTGATTCGCCGATGGGACCAATAAACTGAAGTCTAAGTTCGTGCGACTATTTTAAAAAGCCGATGTGGGAAAACTTGGTCAGCAAACCAAACTCTTTATAAACTATTGGCTTATATTATAACATAAAACTAGTCACTGTGCTACTGGTTTAATTGTTTACCGGAGGTTTGGCTGTCGCACTATTTAACCAGAGTTTATATTTTTGGCGAAGTTCACAGAACCGAACAAACTGCAGTTTGAAAATCTGCGCAGCCCAATCGAAACATTCCACAGAGCAATGCTTCCGGTCAGAAATACTGAACTAATAAAAATATATCCCCCCACGAGGCTGTTGTTTCATCTAATCAGGTGTGAACTCTTTTCACACCAATTCTGTCAGGTCAGTGCACGGCTCAAATTCGACTCCCTGCCGTTGCGTTGAACGCAAGAACATCGGCAGGGTGCCAGGCCCATGAAGTTCGTTATGTAAGTCAAATTTCGGAGCTGAAAGTGGGAGAGAAAATTCTTACAGACTCGAATCAAATCGCAAACGGGCTTAATGAACACTTTTCACAAATCGGTCTAAAAATCGGCGACAGTGTTAAACCCACACAAATTTCGCCGGAATTATACGTCACTCCTCCGTCCAAGTTCCATTTTAAGACTACCTTAGCTTTAACGATAGACAATCTAAACTATCAATAACAAAGGCTTCTGGCTACGATCACATTTCGGCCAGACTGCTAAAAGATGTAGCTGCTGTAATTAGCCATCCGCTCAGTATTATCTTTAACAAATCATTAAACTCCGGTATCTTTCCCGACAGATGGAAAACGGCCAAGATTACACCAATTCATAAGGGTAATGCGAAAAACGACCCAAATAACTACAGGCCAAGAGTTACTTTTATTGACCTCAGTAAAGCGTTTGACACTGTTGACCATGCGATACTTCTTAAAAAGCTGAACTGCTATGGTATTCAGAGCACCCCCTTGAAGTGGTTTGCTTCATATCTTCACAAACGAACACAATGTTCAGTGGTCAACAATAGCACATCGGAATTAAAATACATCAGCACTGGAGTCCCACAGGGATCTATTTTAGGTCCTCTATTTTTTCTACTATACATTAACGATCTTCCTAAATGTTTAGAAAGTGCTACTCCTGGTATGTATGCCGACGACACTCAGGTCACCACGGTTTCCAAAACCGTTAGTGAACTTGAGGATAAAATGAACAGGGACATGGACAACTTAGGTCTGTGGTTGAGAGCAAATAGGCTTTCTGCAAATACAACTAAAACTGAATTCATGTTAATTGCCTCAAACTATAGGCTAAATCAATTACTTCGTGAACCACATATCGAATTAAATCAGCAAGTTATCAGTGTCACAACGGCAAAACTACTGGGAGTCACTGTCGACCAAAAACTCAGTTGGTATGATCATATAAATGATATTGTCGTACTCAAAGTGTTGAAGGGGCTACAAATGCTACGAGTAGTTAGACCTATGCTATCTGTTCCACAAATGGTATCACTATATAACACATTAGTACTACCCCACTTTGACTATTGCAGTACCTTATGGGATAATCTCGGTACAGTTCTTAGGGACAAGCTCCAAAAACTACAAAACAGAGCTGCACGTATAATCACACAAGACAGTTATGACATCAGATCTAAGGATATACTACAAAAGCTAAATTGGCCTAACCTCCAACACAGGAGGAATATACAGAAATCCATACTGATGTACAAAATCTTAAACGGTCAAGCTCCTATCTACTTATCTGACCTTTTTACTAGAACAAACGGTTCAACTTATGTCGTTCTGAGCTGAACGTGAAGATCCCCCAACGCAAAACGGAATACCTCAAACGTAGCTTATCATAAACTTACAGTGGTGCCACCCTCTGGAACAGTCTTCCACATAATATTAGAGATGTAAATAAATTATCTAGTTTTAAGAATCTTATTAGTAGATATAGTTTCTAACTTGTAAATTGTAATAGTTTGTCCTACGGCTTACTTGAAAACCAACTTAATAAAATAAAGTTTCTCACTCAATCACTCAGGTATTCCACCGGTCAGACATTTGAAACATGAGCCTTTGGATCGGGAGAATGGGCAACCACTCCCTAATGCTTCGACTTTAAATAAACGATATTTATTTATTATTATATGCAATGACGTAAACCACAGCCCGGTTGGCTCAGTTGGTTGAGTGCCGGTCTTTTGTGTGGGAGGTTGCGGGTTTGAACCCTGGCCGGACCAGCACTCAGGGTCTTAAAATAACTGAGAAGATGCTGTATTTGTTTCTATCAGCAAATGGTAAGATCTTCACATGGTTCAGCTGACTATGTAAAATGGCGGTCCCGTCTCCCTATACTTTTATACTTGATTACGGGGGGAAGTAAAAGAACCATTGAGGATGCAAACAAATCTCTGGCAGTGACCACCCTCAGTGCCTGTACTCCACAGTAATATGGCGAAGCCAAATTGTTGCTGAAAAGCCCCTTGAGGGGAGCATCAATAAAAATATGTACTATGTAACTGACTTCGCCAAACAAATGGAGATATGGCCAGTGAATTGCTTGTTACTTGTGTGTAAAAGTTAACTACATCCCATTAAAACTCAACACCATTGGGCTCTGTGGAACATGCACGGATAAACTGGATTTTAGGGAACGATTTTGGCTTGCGTTCTTAAGTTCACCGCGGAAGCTTTGAGAATAGCCGTAAACAAATGTTCGATGGATACCGCTGGGGGATTGCAAATTTCTCTGTCGCCGCTAAATATTTAGTCCCGACAAAACTTTCTGTGGCGGCATGAAATACTTCTGGGAAGATGACAGGCCGAAAACGGAAACTAAAGCTACAATGGCGATTTATGCTTTACTCTGTACATGACATGTTGCCTCATAAAATTCTTCTGCTTATCGTACTTTGCCTATTGAAATTCTCTCATTTGATCGTGTAGCCTTTGTTTTGCAATGGTCATTGTATACCAGATATGAAAAATACACCAAAATAGTCCTGAGCATTGAAATGACTGAACACACTGTGAACAAAACCACAATAATATTGTAAACAAGTGTCGTGTTACATTCCCTGCTTGTTACAGAACAGGAACACTCGAAAACCTGATAAAAGAAACATTCAGTTAATAAAAGAAAACACAAAAATATAGAAGCAAAGGCTGGATTAATCGTGGCCTCTGGTTAGAAATAAGAGTCAAAGATCGATTGTGCATAAAAAAGATATGTCACGCATTCTCAAAATACAGGGTCGCTCAACCTTTAAGAAGCGTGTATGAGTGTTGTAATGATAATTTATAGTTTAATCAGGTTTCATTTGAGCAAGGTGTCAACAGCCAAGTTCTCTATAACTGTGCGATATTTTTCTGGTGAGAAACTGGAAGTCTCTCTTGGGAGTTCCACTCTTGTCCCTACTTTCCATTTTAGTATATTCTGGTCTCGACACAACTCACGCCGCGACCTCACTGGCAACGCCAGTCTAGTTAATCATTAAATCAGAAACCAAACCCCAAACTCCTTATAAAGGGACCATATATACGGTATCTTATTTCGTCGGATTTAGCAGCAAAATACAAGTCTTTCCCGGCTGAAACTTGTAGATTTCGAATAAAATGATAGACGTAGTCTTGACACACAAAAGTTCTTGGGACACAACCTGATGAAGCCCTTTGTAATCCAGGAACACTTTCTGGACTACAAAGGGTATGTGGCCAAGTGGTATAACAAACAGTGGGTTGACTGGACTGGAGAATGTGTGCGACTGCAAGATGTCTGTTACATTAACCACTTAATCAATTAATCCCGTCATTAATAAGTTATAGTTAATATAATATAGTTAGAGTAATTTTGATATGAGGAACTTTACATGGTAGCAGCGGGCAAACCTTTGAACATAGTCAATACGTCTCACAAAAAAAGACCCAACCTGATGGAGAAACACCTAGCACAAGTGGAGCACCAGTGCAGTCACTCCAAATCCCGTTTGCAGCGCCGATGCAAGGGATTCCACCACCGAGCAAGTTGCGGACCACTGGTAACATCGCAGAGCATTGGAAATCCTACAATCAGGTATGGGAAAACTATGCTATCATCATCGGTCTGAATACAAAGCCTGAAGAATACGAGGTAGCATTGTTCTTGCATTGCATTGGAGCCGATGCAATGAAAATTTACAACGGACTACCCTTTGCCAACGAACATGAAAAGAAGAATCTAACGGCAATAATGAAGATGTTTGATGACTTCACAATTGGTGAAACAAATGAAAGCTATGAGCGATACGTGTTCAATGGTCACAACCAGGCAGCAAACGAGACAATAGATTCTCATGTCTCCACCCTAAGAACACTTGTGAAGACATGCAAATTTTGTGAGTGCTTGCGTGACACATTAATTTGGGATAGAATTGTACTTGGAGTGTAAAATCAAGGTATTAGGAAGAAATTGCTCCAGGAGCGAAAGCTCATGCTGAACAAATGCTCTGCTGAAGTGCCGAATCCACTGCATCTCAGCTAAAGGCAATGGCAAATCCTGCCAAGGTTCATAAGGTGTCAACGGGCTGGAAACCGCAGACGCCAGTTAAGAAACATAATCTTGGACAGAATGAGAAGAAGCCTAAAAATGCTTTTAGTTGACCCCAACGCAAGCCATGTAAATTCTGTGGCGGCGAGCATTCCCCACAGAAAGACGAATGTCCTGCATGAAAACAAACTTTCTTGGCTGTCTTGGCTGTGGGGAGCGAAACCATTTTAGAAGTCTGCCAAGAGCCAGTCGCCTCAGATCAAACGTCCAATGAAAGCGACATTAAGTGGCTATCTGGAATCGCAGTTGAATCGCAAGTCCATGCAGTTGATACAGGGAGATATGCGAAGGAGATCTATGCAGAGATGATAATCGATGACATGCCTATCACATTCCAGGTCGATTGCGGTGCATCCACAAATATCCTGCTGGATAAATATGTCAACAGCCACGTGATCAAGCTGACAACAAAAACCTTGCACATGTGGAATGGTTCAGAGGTCAAGCCCATCGGGACAGCGACAGTCATGATACGCAACCCAAAAAACCACAAGAAGTACTCAGTGGAGTTCACTGTTGTGAACGACAATCTATTGCCACTCCTTGGAGCTCAAGTAGCACAAGAGATGAATCTGATCTCGGTAAATGAGAACTTTACAGTGGTAGTATCACCAGAAAAAAACGAGACAGCCCGAAGTAAACTGACTGGCAAAAGCAGAACAGCTTGTGCAAAGATACACTGACATATTTGATCACCCACTTGGAACACTGCCCGGAACAGTACACTTAGTGGTAGACCTGGACGTCGCCCCCATGATCACGCCAGCCCGCAGAATTCCAATAGCACTGAAGGAGAGCCTGAAACAAGAATTGGACTGCTATGTCAATATGGGTATCCTCAAGCCGGTAGAAAAGCCAATGCCCTGGGTCAGCAGTGTAGCTGTGGCAACGAAAAAATCTGGAGCACTGAGAATCTGTATTGACCCTCAACTGCTGAACAAGGCATTGAAGAGAGAATCTTACCAGTTGACAGTACTGGACGAGATTCTGCCAGAACTCGCACAAGCCAAAGTGTTCTCTACTGTCAACCTCCATTCCGGATACTGGCACTGTGTACTCGACGAGGAGTCCAGCTTCCTCACAACATTTGCCATGCCCTACGGCAGATACCTCTGGTGCAGTCTGCTGTTTGGTTTGTCCGCATCATCGGAGATCTTCCAGAACAGTAAATTGAGCGTTGGAAGGCCTGAACGGTGTCCTTCACATAGTCAACAATATCCTGATCTATGGAGTCGGAAACACCACTGAAGAAGCCAACACAGATCATGAAAAGAATCTGGAAGCCCTGCTGCAGAGATGCTGCGAGCAGAGAATGGCCCTCAACAAAGACAAACTGAAACTGAAGTTAAAGGAAGTTCCATTCATGGGACACATCCTCACTGATCAAGGAGTCAAGATTGGTCCAGAGAAGGTCAAACCTGTGCACAAAATGCCAAAGCTGGAGGACGTGGAAGGTACCCAGAGGCTAAAGGGGTTCATCAACTATGGTGGCCCAGAAGGGTCAACCACAACACAAATAAAAAAGTTACAATGCAAACAAAAGAAACTACATTGGAAAAAAAAGTCAAGCTAAAACACAAATAAAAAGTCGCAACGCAAACAAAAAAGGCCACAATGCAAACAAAAAAAGAGGAGGTCTGGGTTTGAGACTCTGGTGATGGGGGTCTGGGACGAGAGCTAAGCAAGATGGATGACAGAGAATTGAGACATGTTGGAGCAGTACTTTCATCTTGATTATCAAAACGAAGTTATCCTTGCTTTCTTAAAGCGTGAAAACGGAATATAAGTTTATCGACTTTAAAGTGACAGTTACGTGACTACGGTCTCAGGAGAAGGGATGTAGCAATCAAACAGAACAGCCTTAGGAAAATTATACGGAACGAAATTGCTGGTCCAGGGTCGCTGCGTGGATATAGAGCAGTGTGGCATTCACTTCAACCGAAACACCATATTCATGTTCCAAGGCGAGATGTTGCTGCCATTCTATGAGAACTCAATCCTGAAGGTACAAGACAGAGGAGAAGCAGAAGGTTGGCAAGGCGGAGGTACACAAGTTATGGTCCAAACTTCTGCTGGCATGCAGATGGTAGGTCATGTTAACAAGCTCACCCCACTGTCAATATAGGAACTGTATGTACGGTCGGCACGTCAAATTAATTCATACAGTCTGCCAAGCCCGTTCTCAAAATTTAATACTCAAATTTTGAAGTTGGTCGGCCGTCGTAGTACGGAAAAAAAGGAACACTGATTTTCCAATTTTGAATTCATAGGCAGTACAATTAAATAGGCTTCCTGTGCGATTTGTTTTTACTCTGAACTGCATGCACCAGACTCACGCATGCATACTTAATAGGCTCGAATTGTTTTGTATGTGAACCCACTCAAAACAGAAAGATTTCTCCCAGAATCAAAGCAAAACTTGAACAGTTTACTTCAAATTATACACGGGCTTCAGACCCAGTAATACTTCTAAGGGCTTGTGAACGATTCCCGCTGCAATCGCCGTGTCAGATTACAGAAAAATAAGACATCTGACTAAATCATTCAAGACTCCAAGTTCCTATTGCTCTGAGCGAATACGGTAGCCGAAACTGGCGACAGAAGCGTACTAAAACAATACTTAGAGGGAAAATGATCAGCATACAGATTTTAATACATTCTTGAAGTGATCGAGTTACAAGCTATACGGGATAGAATATATTTGTCACGGTGATTGTTCGATTTCCACTGACTAACCTTTGTTGCTTGTCCTTTCTAAATAAGTATCTGAGTTTAACACAAAACGGCGTCTGAAGCTCCCGATTTGCTTTCAAGCGCTGTTCCCTTTGCGGAGTTGTCTGTGCTACCCGCTTCTGTTCGTGTCGCTTTCGATCGGCATTCATGCGCTGTTTTCTCTGCGGAGTTGTCTGCGTTACCCGCTTCTGTTCGTGTCGATTTCGAGTTGTTTCTCTGGCACGCTTCTCTTTATGATGCTGTCGATCATAACAGGATTGTCGCCTTTTCTCGAGACGAATTTGGCGTTGTTCGCTCGTTTCACGATTTCGCCTTGCTCGTGCCTGTTCCCTTCTCATTTGAAGACGAGCTTCGCGAGACTGTTGTGTTTCAAGTTTTTCAGTGTTTAAGTTTTCCATTTCCGTGAACGCAGCTACGATATATTGTTGCTTTGTTCAAATCTAAATGCTTCGTTCAAATATAATTTCTTTTATTCTGAGTAAAACTACAGGGCACACGTGATCGATCCGGCCTTTGTTATTGGTTAGCAGGGTAACCGCGCCTAAAGTCGTCCGCCAGACAGACAGACTGACTGACAGACAAACGTTGAATTTCGAGATGGCGACTCGCTTGGAGTCCCCAAGTTGGCGGTATGTTACTGCATTAGTGTCGTAAGTATTTCCCTCACTTCGTTCGGGGATTATGCAACATCACACACCACTTTAAAATAACTCACTCTTCATACTTTTGTATAGGTTATGATAAATTGAAGCCCTTTGGTTTTCCCATCCATGGAGCCATTGATGGTTACAGCAGAAAGATAATGTGGCTGGAAATTGCACGATCAAACAACAAACCTGAAGTTCCTGCAAGAATGTATCTTGAATGTGTGAATGAACACTCTGGCTGCCCTGACCTTTTAAGAACAGATTGTGGAACAGAGAATGGTGTTGTGGCCGCAATGCAGGCCTACTTTAGACAAGGTGGAAATGATGAATTCGCTGGTGAAAAAGCTCATAAGTATGGAACTTCTCCAAGCAACCAACGTATTGAGTGCTGGTGGTCATTTCTAAGAAGAGGAAGGTCTTCATGGTGGATTGATCGATTCAAAGACATGGTCAACACCGGGCTATTGGATCTAGGAAGCCAATTGCACTTGGAATGTTTGTGGTTCTGCTTTAGGTCTGTTCTCCAAAGTGATCTTGATGAAGTAAGGCTCCACTGGAATTCCCACAGAATTCGGCCATCCAGGCATGGTACGGTGCCTGGGGTTCCAAATGTTCTCTATTTTTTACCTCAGCGTTCAGGTCTTGATTGCAAGGTCAGTGTGTCATGTGAGAAATTTTGTGAAATGGAACTCCAGGTGTCAGATGATGATTCTGAGTACAATGTATACCAAGATTATTTCCATTTTGTTATGGAAAATGAGAACCTACAATACCCAAGCACTGCAGATCAATCATCTGACCTTTTTCTTTTTCGTATTTGTACTTGTATTTGAACAGTAGTCTTAGTTAGAAGTTGTCATACAAAGTAGGGTAGCTCTCATCACAGCAATCCAAATCCAATACAATCTTTGAGGGCAGATGTCATCATTTCATGCATTTCTTCTGCACTGCTGATGTGAACTGGCAACTGCAATAGAAGATCACAAGTTGAAACAGTTGGGCGACAGTGGCATCCATCTCTACACCCGTGGATGAAACCAAGTTTAAAATCCTTTCCAAAGCCTACGAGAGGGGCAGTTTTTGTTCCTGATAACCATTTCATAAGTTCTGGCATTGTCACATCACCTGAAAGAGAATGTCCTGATGTAAGTAGGCAAATAAGAGTTAAAATTATTATTTATATGTGATCTCTGAAATTTCAATATTGGCACATGTATGTGTTAAGTCGAATTTGTGGTTATAGGGACTGATTTTTTTAACGATTTGTACCAATCAAGTACCCTATGTTTTTGCTTGCAATGCTGCAGTGGGCCTTCTAGGTCAAATGAACATAGCATTCCCTATAAGTCGAATATCGAACTTATGCACTTAAACACAAACCTTCATTTAAATCTTACAGGAAATCACAAAATAGTTTAAACACATCAACTTCTTTTTCCTTTTCACGTTGAGAAGCACTGAACCCTGGGACCAGGTTGTCAAGAAATTCTTCAGCTGTAACAGAATGGGAAGACTGACAGGGTGTGAACACTGGTTCCCAGAGAGTTGGAGTTTTCCTTGTAGATGTTATGACACCACAGCTGTTTAGTCCTTCTTGTAATTGCAGCAATTGGGGCATGAAACTTGATAACTGGCTCTTGATGCAGATCGATCTATAACGAATGGGAAAAGTTTTAAGTCCACAGTAGCTGTTATTGATATGTAGAATATTATGTGCCAGTTTAAAACTGTGTCCTCAAACAAGGTATTTAGAATTTAAGTTGTCTCAATAACTATTATCAACTTATCGTTATGTCATAGAGACAGATACAGATAGAGAAGTGGAGAGACAGACTTTATTATACTTACTGGATGATTTCAAGAGAATACAGCTTAGTTTCTCTTTGGGGACACCTGTGTACCCAATCTCCTCAAGGACTTGAAATACATCATCAGAAAGAAGCACTTCGTGTAGGTGGTCATCATCACGTCCCAGCTTAATATAAAAGCAAGTAGTGTAGTGAGAACCTTTGCTTTTGAGTTACATAATATGATAAAACACAGGATTTCTGTAGTTAATAAAGGATACAGCAAGAAAGCAGGCGATGTTACAGGTATTTAGCAATTAAGTGTTAATTAACAGTATGTACAGGTTGTGATATCAAATTAGTAACCTATGAAAAGATGAGTCATACTCGATAACATTTCTGCAGAAGGGCAGAGGCGTTTGAGAGCTTGCTAGCAACCACAGAAACATTGGAAGAGAATGGTGCTGAACTGGAATGGGGGCGAACAGTGCGGCAAGCATTGAAAGATGCAAAGCGATACTTCAAGACGGACTTCAAGGCTCATGTGGGTAGACAAGAGCACTGCACTGACCAGTGCATCGTGTACACCCTTAGTGATCCAGCCACTCACGAATTCCAGGGCAAGTGTCAGCATGAACATACCACAGTGTGTGAAAGATGCGATTCCCTTTGTAGGGTCTTTGAGAAAATATCCCAGAAGCTTGACGAGGTGGATGTTACCAGTGACCAAAGAGCCAGAATAAAGTTTGAGTACGAGGAGAGCAGGCATGCTGTGTTTGCGTGGAGAGCACATTTGCTTCGATCCATCGTTCAGGAAGAGGCCAAACATGATGCCCTCGGCAAACTTGACGATGAAACGTGTTTGATCATAATGGATTGGGCTATGAAGTATCTCCCACAACGATACCGTGAGCATATGACCGAGATTTTTGGCAAGCGAGGAAGGAGCTGGCATGTAAGTGCAGTAATCACAAAGAAAGAGAGCCGATTTGAAGTTGAATGCTTCATCCACCTTTTCAACACCTGCACTCAAAACAGTTTTGCCATTGTGTCAGTTATTGAGCATGTTCTCCAAACTGTCAAGCAAGCGTATCCCTTTATCAGCAAGGCCTTCTTCCAATCAGACAACACGGGTTGCTACCACAACGGCCCCCTGCTGCTCAGCCTACACTTCTTTGGTGAAAGGACTGGCGTGACCCCCCTCCGCTACGATTTTTCGGAACCCCAAGCCGGGAAGGACATATGTGACCGGAAGATTGCTCCCATGAAGGCACACATCAGGAGATGGGTCAACAAGAAGAATGTAATCACGCAGAGGATATGAAGCAGGCCTTGGAGTCCCACGAAGGTCTAAAAGGATGCAGGGCAGCTGTTGTAGAACTTGACATTACCAGAGAAGTTGGAAAGGATAACAAAATAGCTAACATCAGTTTTCTTAACAAATTCTCCTTTGAAGAGAATGGCATCCGTGCTTGGAGGGCACATAACGTTGGAGTGGGACGCTTCCTAACATACGACTCCCTGAAAATCGAAGCACAGTGTCACACTGGTCTAAAAGTCATTCAACCTTTTGGCAAGAGGACAAAAGAGAGGGGTACTGTTGGAGAAAGCGCCAAGATTAAGGGTGACATTTTTTCGTGAAGCGAGAGTGGTTGTGTCCTCACATTCAAAAAACAGAGGCTGAAGCAGATGTGCACATGGACACAGGGAAACACACGAGAGAGCTGGAGGCCAAGTCACTTTATGACAGCATCTGGAAGAAATGGGCCATGATTGTAACTGGTGTCACCCCACAGGACCAGACACAGCTGCAGAGTTCAGATGAAAGCCAGCCCAGTTCGTCAGTCTCAGTGGGGCGCACATCTTTGGGATGGGCCCTTAAGACAGCGCGGAAATCCCCAAGAATGACAGAGAAAGCCAAAGTTTTTCTGATGCAGAAGTTTAAAGCAGGAACAGGAAGTGGACAGAAAGCAGACTCAGTGCAGGTGAGCAGGGAGATGAAGTTTGTTCAGGATGAAAGTGGCCAGCCCTTGTTCAAGCCAGAGGAGTGGAGGACAGCCCACCAGATTGGCAGTTTCTTTTCACGACTGTCGGCTGTTCAGAGGCAAAATGAGGTGTTGAAAGGGACGGAGGAGCAGAAAGAAACTGATCGAGAAGAAGACGTGGCGGCGTGGCAATCAGAACTGGTAATGGAAACTCTAAGGCAGGCTGTACTTGCGGACATGGATAGTCCCGCTGATCATCCAGTTGAAGTAGAAGGCAAAAACATTTGCCAACTATTCAGATCCAACAAAATCTGCACTCTGAAGTTGTCCGAACTCAAAGATATTTGTGAGAAGCTTGACCTAATAGTCCAAGGATCGACAATGAGGAAGAAGTCTTACATTGAACTAATAGCCGTATATGTGAAGGCATGCTCGTGCTCCCAAACTTGAATCCGCGATACTTTGAAGCGCCTGAGTTAAGCCGCACATGACGTGCATCGCATATTCTTGTATAGGGCAGTTATGCCATATTCTTACATCTACATCTACATCTGATCAAATTATTTGAGCAGGACAAAGCCGACAATACGACAATACTCGGACTTTGGCTGAAGATTCAAGCTCCTTGCCGCCTAAAGTATTTCGCCATTTTCAACGTTTCCATTACCAAATCCTATTTTTCTGCCGTATTTGTTACAGCCTATAATTATCAATTCTAGTAACTAAATTATGACGCCCTAATAAACGTATTCATTACATAAACTCTGGTGTGACACAGAGATTTCCGCCACTGAGAAATGTTGTATCTGAACACACGTAAAAATTACAATATCTTTACGTCTGTTGATATCAGGCAATCAGTGATCTTGCATGTTATCGCATTTCTAAGTGGCGGAAATCTCTGAATTTAACCAGAGTTTATAAAATAAACAGAATAATACATGGACGCTATGGGAATATGAAATATATTTTCTCGTATTCATGTCAATATTTTACTCGTTCGCTTCGCTCACTTGTAAGATATCGAGATGAACACTTGAAGATAAATTTCGCCATACCTCCGCGCGCTCATGTATTATTTTCTATATCTGCATGTTGCGTTCTTTTAATATTCATGCCGTTTAGTAGTTAGATTTTTTTAGAGTGAAGTCAGCTTGTAAGAGAATATATTGAGACATTTTCATGGCAAGAACAGAATGGCACGTAGTATCCTTACTGTGAATTAATTATGCTAAATAATCACAAATAGCATTCAGCCTCGCGTGACAAATCACGCTATTCCTTGTAAAGCTCATGTATACTAAACAAAAGAAACGAGTATCAATCATTTCTTGAAACCATCCATGATGACAATAAAACGGAATATACAATCTATATATCTAAATAGTTATTTTCAGTGTTTGTCGAGATGCAGATTCCATGTTATTTTAGTGGTTTGGTGATACGTAACATGTGGAAACAGCGCGGTGTGACACTTAGAGAAATTTCACTCAATTCCTTCACCAGGCACCAAATAACAATTCATTTAACACTGAATGAGTGCTGTAAACCACATAAGAGAAATCTAATCACTTGCAAGATCCCCCAACGCGCTTTAAATTGATTTTCCAGAACGAAAGCATTAGAGAAGGATCATGTTACATAATGCTAATGTTTACGAACTTTGGCGGTCGCTCACTTCACATCTAGTTCGAGCCCCAATTTTATCTCAGCGGATTTTGGAAGACATTAAGTTAGCCTATTGACATAAAGTGCAAATTTGGAAAAATACTGCAGCACTTTTGAGAAAACGCTCCTCAAAAATAGCTAAAATTTTGGTCAAATCCATTTATTTGCTGCAGCGGACTTCTGACCCGTTGTAAAAAATATAGTATTGAAGTAAATCAGTTTCTGTCAACGGAAATCGGCTTTTTAAAAGTCAGGCAACTCCCAAAAAAATGGTGAAAGCTCAGGTGTTTAGCGAACTACCATTTTCGGTCCACCAAAATGCACCTAAATTTAGCGATTTTTGAGCCGCGCGCAGCCAAAAACTAGGGGGGTGGTCAAATCACGATAACGAAGAGGTTCTAATAGCTATAATTGCCATCATCCCTAATCGTTTACGAAGGCATTTAAACGGTATAAAGAAGAAAGGGATCGGCCGACCTCAATCCGTGGGCTCTGCCCGGTTTTCTCTGACAGTGACTCTTAACACTTTCAAGAAGAGCTCTTCTAACAGCTCCCAGAACCGGATGCCCATTGTTTTCGCCCTAGTTCTTACCCAGAGCATTACTTAAACCGATGGGTGCTGCAAACTGCATGGTTACAGTACAGACAGCAGTACGCAAATCCGTATGAAGACCCGGAACACAAGCAAAACAGGCACATAGCTTATAGACAGTTGGCGAGATGGTGCTGGGGGATTTTAGGGAAGGAAGTTTTGCCTTCTTGTGCCGTGTGCTCCTTTTTGGGAGGATCGGTGTTGAAAATCGTAGGAACAGCAGTGGGAATCAATATTCTTTTCATACTAATGCTGAGAGATTCAGGCATAAGGGACTGTGCTTCGAAGGAATTCTCATAGAAATGGGCGCTGCAAAGTTTGCTGGCGGATGTGGGAACAAAGTCGGCTCACATGTTTCTCACCACATTTGTCCATAATCGAGCAAAACTGGGATTTGATGGCCAGCCATGAAGGCTAACGCCACCTTTTGAAGTATTACCATATCTGCTGGCAACACAGTGGTGTGTCATTGTCGTGAATGAATCAGCTGAGTGCGCTCGCACTTGAGGAATAAGCGAGTTCAGAGTCTCGGACATGTCGATTTTTACCGTGCGAGACTGGTAACGAGTCAGGATAAAACTCTGCGTCCGACATTGAAACAACAACTGAAAATTGTGAAAGATAAGGATTTGTGCCGTGGTTGGCTGTAGTAACAGCACTTATCAGCTGAATAAATGGAAGGAGTACTGTAATGAGCATTCTGTTCAACGTGAAACCTGTCCATGCCCTCAACCATTCGTTCTCCATCCATTTCCGACGGAGAAACGCGATGTAGAGGCAAGGAAGGCATGGATAAAGGCAATAAACCGAAAAGATACTAAGACGAGGAAAAACTGGGAACCGAAGGAAGACGACAGCCTGTTCAAAGCATTTTGTAGATGGTACCCCCACCGCTGCTCATGCAAATCCTTCGATAAATCTCGGTCATGAGAATCAAAGTACCACTAACCGCCGGCCCAAGAGAGCAGCTCCGAAGGAAAGGCTGATGAGTAAAAGGGCTAAGCTTGAGTTTTGCGAAGAAGTTCCACACAACTCAGATGGTGTGGATCCTCCATGACAAGTGAGCACAACGACAAGGCAGTTCCTGTTAACTCAATGAAGCATGATCACGATTACGTTTTCTCCTGCAATTGTGTGGAGAATTGTACATGCATCAGTTGCTTGCAAAAGGAGCAAGAACTAAAGAAGAAGCAATCGGAAATTGACCTCCTGCAATTCCAAAACTCGTGTCTCCAAAACAAGCAGCAGTTAGGAAAAGGGGACATCAATGTGTTGGATAAATTCTTGAAAGCCGATGCTAAAGTCAAAACGTACCCTGGATTACCTAGTAAGAGCGCGTTTCAGGACCTCGCAAATTACTTAACTCCAAAAGCCAAAAAAATAAGGTATTGGAGTGGCTCCAAGAAAGTAATTTCAAGCAAGGTACCCCGCAAATTTAAGATGTCACCCAACAAGAGAGGGCCAAAGAGAAAAATGAAAATAAAGGGGGAGTTGGCACTGGTTTTAATCAAACTATGCCTTGCAGTTAGGAATGAAATGCTTGGAGATTTATTTTCTATCAGCAAAGGTACTGTTTCCCAGATCTTCAACACCTGGATTAAGTTCCTGGCCCAGGAACTGAGGCCACTTGTGTACTGGCCCACCAAAAGAGAGAATTAGGCAGTGTCTCCTATCATCCCTGTCAAATTACTCAAACCTTTGATGCACAGTTGACCGCAGCGAAGTATTTATTGATCGCCCAAGAAATTTGGAAATCCAGGCTCTCACATGGTCTGACTACAAGAAGCATAACACTGTGAATTTTTTGGCGGGGATTGCACCAAACGGGATAATAAGTTTTCTGTCCAGGGCATGGGGTGGGCGGGCATCCGATCAACTATCACAAGAGAATCAGGGTTCCTAAGGCTGGTGGATCCCACAGATTTGATAATGGCAAACGGGTTTTACAATCAAAGAAGACCTAATTGTTCGAGGGGCTACTCTGGAAATCCCTCCACCTAGCTCAGGGATTGAGCAGATTACCAGAGAAAAAGTGAAACCTACAAAAAGAATTGCAAATGCAAGGATACATGTGGAAAGGGCTATTGGTCGCATGAAGGGGTTTTCTATTCTTAAACGCGAGCGCTCGCTATATAAGGAGTGCTTCCCAGGGAAGATTTTGATTGCGCGGCAATTAAAAAAAACATGGCAGACGGTCGTTCAAATCTCCCGGTCAGGACCGGCCCACGAAACAGAAAGTCCACTCAATTTTGATAAGAAAGCAGCTCTCATTGGTTCCTTGCACATTGAAGAATAAAATACGTGATTCTATTGGTTCAATTGTCTTCGTGGTGGTGGGAATAAGATTGTACGTGCAACGGGCGCGTTTCTCTCCCTTACGCGTTGTAATTTTCTGGTTTCACTGGCATCGAAGAAATGTCTATTCCTGTGCAGGTGAGGCTCTTTCTTTGTGTCATTTCTTTTTTCATTTCTCCCGTATGGGCAGAATTAGTAATTCTTGTTCCTTACTGCAAGATTACGATAGAGATTCCCGAAGCCGAGCTTGGCCATGTTGCGGCCGTATTCGATGCAAGGCTACCTTTTGGCTGGTTCTACGTGTCGCACAAACGATCCACAAGACGCTCAGGTAAATATTCTTTCATTATTATAACACATCTGGGCATATGAGCAGTACAGCATCGCATGCAAATTAGAGTTGTCGTTAGATTTCACGCAAGGATGCTCGGTAATAATAAGAAATTCTACTAGCTTATTCTTTTTTTGAGATTTCATTCGTAAAAGCAATTCAGGATAATATTCATTCAACTGTGAAATTCATGTGTACACTAGATGATGTAAACATGAAGGCAATCGCTTTACAGGTAGAGCTAGATCAGCTTCACACAGGGGAGGCAACAATGCACAGTCAACTCAAGCTGCAGATGTTCCTGTGGCCCAAGCTCAATATGTGCCTCCAAATCCAGTCAACGATCTACCAGATGCCTGGGCAGATGCATTGATGGGTGGGACAGAACAGCATCCTCCCTGTCCTCACTGCTTGATGGGGCCATGCATCACTTCCAGTCCCATAACTAAGTTGGAAGGATCATGTGCCCCAAACATTACTAATCATTCCAAGAGGCACAAAGACTATCGGCGATTTTGGAAAATGCTGAAAGACAGAGGCCTATGGCATAATGATGCGTATGTCCAACGCAAGACAGCTGCTGGACTGTCAGAAAACAAAATTAGGGAGCTAATGCCGCAATGTGTACTGCTTGACAGCAGAAAGCGGTACCCTAACCCCCCTGGCATCCCATACATGGGCCACAAGAGAGCTTAGCTCAGATCTGGGGTTCCCACACTTTTAATTATCTTACTGTAAATCCAATGCAAATTTACCAGTTTTGTATCTACATTTATGCAAAAATATTTTTATTTATTTATTCCAAAGAATAATGCCCAAATCATTTCTCTGAAGTTGAATGTCTTGGGAAGAAGATTCTTGTGGCCAGTCCTGCGATTTGGGCGCCTGATGTCTTGCAGAAGAGTCTCTGACCTACACTCACGGTTCACATTCTCATTCTGAAAATGAAGTATTAACAGATATAACAATATTGAAATGGTAGAGAATATCATGTGTATGTGTGTGCCTGCAAGTGAAGTTGTTTAAAGAACAACATTTTCAAATACACCTTACCCAATCAAGAAGGGCCAAGTTGATACGTGCACCATAAATCCGATCAACAAAATGGATGCGCTTGGGGGCATAGATGAGTATCACATTGTTGAATGACTCAACCCAGTAGGTGTCACGGCACTGCATTAAAAGCGAATATGAGTATGCAAGCAAACCAATGTAATAAATATTCATTTGCATGAGAAACACAGTAGTCTTCATGCCATAATGAAACATGTCCTCTTCAGAGCGAACCTGATAGTAGTCAGGGGCATATTTGTAAATCCTGGAGTCTGTAATACATTTAGACAGAGCTGCGATAGCATCCGGGTTGGTGAGGGGCACCTTGCTGCACCTGTAACCTGGCTTTCTACAGCTGGACTCCGGATCACAGTTAGTATGCTGGCCCTGTTATATAATAGTAAGAAAAGGTTACTGGATATATTTCCGTCATCCCAGTCCCAAACCTCATTTAAAAAAATATCCTCAATACCTGGTAGTGGGTTACTACAGTAAGCAACCTTGCTTTTAGGTCCTCTGGACTGTGGCAGTTCTTCATGGCATAATAAAAGTGCCTCTTTACACTGGCCTCTGTAAAGACATAAATGACATATAATAAAAGGATACTTGGCATTCAGTATAGTGATATTTTTTGTAAAGTGTTATTGGAATGGGGACATTACATGGACTCACGTTTGTCTGACAGCTGAGCAAACCAGCGCTTCCCTTCCCACTTTTGGGCCCCAACACTTATTTCTTTCATGGCCTTTGCCACACCTTTAGTTCCTGTGCAACATAAAGCTCAAGTGTTTAAATGTAATATTATACATTCACTGAGTAAATTATAAAATGTAGAGTATTAAAAATAATAACAAATTCACAGACAAACTTCAAAATTTCAGTAATAACAAATTCATATACAAACCATGCCAAGTATCATATGAGTTTTCAATATTGTTTGCTGTCAACCAGTTCCTAATCTTTGGAACATAGTCATGGGCCACCTCCTTGATTACCAAACCTTGCAAAATACATTTGGAAGAGTCAGCAGCAGTAAAAGATAAAGATATGACATAGTGCACAGATACATTTTCCATATTTATGACTGTGATACGCACAGCTCACAATACAATCATGTAAATGACTATGATTGTATATCATGGAAGAGTAGTAAACCCAATGCATACATAAAGTATAAACAGACCTTTCTCAGTGACGGCAGGAACGATGAGCTGCATGGCCTCAAATTCATGTGTTTGGGAACTTCGGAATTCTTTCTTATCAACTGTTTGTACTGCAACAACTTGTTGTGACCTGTGACAGCAGTGTATGTGTGATTAAATTATGTGGTTTATCAATACAGGGGAAACCTAAATTCAGATATGTGGTATACAGTTTTTAGAAATTTGAACTTACTCATAGGAGATCATGGCAACTGTGGAATGATAGGCATTGGAGGTGGAGTCATGCCTGCAGTCGGTGATCACAGTCTGTATGGGAAAAAGGAAGTGAAGTGACTGTGAATCATGACATAGATATATAATATAAAAATTCCAAAAAAAATGAAATATGTATAACACATACAGCCCCTCCATTGATGTGGTAGCATTCTGTTGCTTTTGCCCTGTTGATGGCTTCTTGCATAGAATTGGCAGCAATGTCATGCACTGTGTCCAGGTAATTCATAGTGTCGTAGACTGCAATTAAATACAAAATAATCAAATTGGTCTTGTGTGTAAAGAACCCATTCATTTGACTTTTTTCATGTTTCATACAAAAATATCCTAAAAAAAAAAAGAGTCGTACCATAGTCGATGTATTTATCACCAACACTTCCCACCTTAGCAGCTGCAGCAAAACTGTGGTACCTGGACTCCAACATCCCACAGCTGGTGACTGCATGGATAATTCTACAATGAATACAGGTCATAATCAGCTTTATGTACATATGTTATATATAAAGTACAGTCACATACCTACAGTTTGCAGTGTACTTCATGTTCAGAATAGATGAGCTGCTCCATTTCAGGCGGTGTCCATTGGTGCACCGGCAATCCAGCCTCAGGACATGTCCATCCATGGAAAACACCTCGCAATCAGGCCATAAAAACAATCCACCACACGGACAACCCTTTGAAACCTCTTTAAACAAAACTTCTAGACTGTCGACACCACATACAAAAAAACTCTCATCGACCCTTGCAGGAGACAAAATTTGCCTGCAATCTGGTGCCACTGAATCCGGAACCTGACAGGCGACATCTTTCCTTGCTCCGCTCTCACCAGACTCTTCTTGCACTTGTAGCGTAGTGTTTGCCTGGACTGTATCAGTGTGTCGACTTTGCGAAAAATCGCTCCTGCACAGCTTTCATCTCCCCTTCCTCGCCAAAATTAAACTGAAAATCCAATGTAAATCGTGGTTTCCTTGGACCTCTCCTGTCGTTGTACACCTTTTGCATCCTGCTTCGTTTTGTGCTCGGCTCACTAGACACTCCTAACATTTTCAACGGCTCCACGTCTTCACGATCAACGTAATTACGGATCCCATGTTTACATCCGTCCCCACTCTCCCAAGGGGTGAATAACAACCAATGCAAACCCTTGATACACAGCTTTTTTGCTCTGCATCCAATCAATTTACTCAACCTATAAAGCCTCGGGGGAGAGGGCACAAGAAGAAGGCGCGCTTTTCGAAATGTAAACGGCGTGAACCGGTATTTGGTAAGAGTTCGATAACAATGCAAAGAACAGTACAGAAATGAACACACATCCTATTCTTAAAGATATAAAGCAATTTATTTCTTCAGAGAGCCTCTAACTGAGCTAAAAAGAACCTTTCAGCGGAGAGAGGTTTGAGTTGCGTCAGTACTTGTCGGCCATTTTGTTTTTAATATCAAAATTTTCCCGAGGGGAGACCCCTTATATAGCGAGCGCTCGCGTTTAAGAATGTCCTCCCAGTCACACTTGTACCTGTCGTTGATGATATTCTTGTTGTTTGTGCAGGCCTTTGTAGTCTTCTTCCACCATTAGTTACATAAGATCTCAATTCATTATTTACAGATAGACTGGGTACTTGCTCATCACATATTATTGGCATTGAATATTGAACAAGTACAGTATGTAATAGTTGTGTTTGTACAGTAGTTTCTTTTAAAAAAATCACAGATAAATCAGAATTATTGATGTATCTGAAATATGGATTTTTAAAATCAATAAAAGAAATTTGCGATGAACTTGACTTGTACTAATGTTGTACTTGCAACAATATTGCACACCCAGTAAAATCATTCACTACAAATTTAACAATGCATCGGTTAATTACATACAGCTAGCTAAAGCTCAGGATGGTCCTCACACTCTTCCTGTGCTGAGTGCGATGGGACTGCAGAGCATGATGCCTTCATAGAGAGTAACTCGGGGGCCAAATAATTGGCAAGAAAATAGTCAGCAGCCTTAAGAAGCTTCAGCCACACTTCATCTTCAAACATGATTCTCTCCATGTGAAACCCATGACGTGTGTAAACAAAAAAGTCACACCATTTCCTGCATAAGACACCCATTTGTGCCTGCATGTGACTGAAATATGGATGATTAGGAACAAGCCTAACATCCTGTGAGCCATCCTTTAAATATGGTAAATTTGCCTCACATGGGCTTTGGTTAGCAATACTGAATGGGCATTTTATTTCTAGTAGACCCTTTCCACAGCAACTGCAACTGACTAAACCATCAGGACTTGCCCCAATGTAAGCCTTGTCTTGAAGTAAGAAAAGTCCACATGATTTCACTTAAATATCCTTGTGCTTCTGCAGCTTCATCTCATTTACGTACCTTGTACGAGCCTCCTCCTCCAATTGCTGACCATACTTGAGAGAAGGTATACATTGGGTTCGGATTGAAGATGACTGCCCTGTAAGTGATCTCACTAATGGAATGGCAGAAGCAGTGTCTGGCTTTCTCTGCAGAGAGTTCACTTTCGTCATAACCCTGTCAATATTTGATGCAGTTATCCTGCCAATCCGCTGGGTGCTGCACAATTGGTTCTCACTCTAGCCTTGTGTACTCTCCTCAAGCATTTCTATTTAGTTTTAATTGCATTTATTGCTACCCTAAGTTCATCCACTGTATCAGCACTGGAAACAAGATCTGTTATACTCGGAGGTGTGTTTGGTGTTGTCTCAACATCAATACACTTCTCAACATTGAAGTCAGCTTCAGGTGGGTACTCGTTGGTAACAGGAATATCAGCATAATGGAACAAACAGGCAGATGGTATATTGACATACAGGGCACTAACTATATCTTTTAGACATGGCTCCCTTCCTGCATTTCTTATTGATGGCTTAGTTGTCTTGAACAGCTGCCTGGATATTGGGTTGATCACATTTGATTTTCCTGCAACAAAACAGCATCGCACATCACATGAATCTGAAGTGTGTCTAATTACTAGTTTTCCAGAGAAACAGTGCATTTTATAAATATAATATATTGTTGGCAGAAGAGCATCACTTCCTAAAGGGCTTTCATATTTTTGCCACTACACATGAAATTATATTTTATTATATGGCTGGAGCTACTTCCGGTGAAATCACGCGCTCTGATTGGTTTATTGGCCGGTCATTATTTTCCTGTAACGCCCGTGTGCTTGATTACGGACCGGCGAATTTCAAAACAAACAAACCCGGGCATTTTGAAAGCGTTTCACAGCAAGCAAAAAAGAAGAAAAGCACAATGAGTGAAGATGAAGCTTCTGAAAGCGAATTTTATATCCCGAAGAAGCAGACAGCGAACTACAAGAAAGCAGCCAAGAAATAATTCAAAGGTTTCTCACGGAGCAACAAAGTTTTAACACAGCGAAGAAAACCAGGAGTGATTTGAATCATTTTTTCCGCTACCTGAAGTCCATCAATGAAGAGAATTTGAAGATTGAGAACTTACCTCCAGCCAAGTTGGACCACTTCTTGTGCAAGTTCTTTATCAATGTTCGCAAAGTCAATGGCAAAGAGTACGAACCGGACACCTTGACAGGTTTCCAGCGAAGTATCCAGAGGTACCTGAACGACCTTAATGTCCAAGTAAACATTCTGAAGGACATTCAATTTGAAAAGTCACGAAAGGTACTTGCTGCAAAACGAAAAAATCTTGTGAACAAAGCTGGGAAGGGAAGCAAGCCGAATGCAACCCGAGCATTAACAAACGAGGAGGAAGACATGCTTTTTGAAGCTGGCGAATTTGGCATGTCTAACCCAGAAATCCTTGAGAGAACAGTTTGGTGGTTTTTGGCACTCCACTTTGGTTTCCGGGCAAGGGACGAAAGCCAAAAGTTACTTTGGGGTGACTTTGGGTCCTCCAAGAAGATCCAGTGAGCGGCCGCGAAATGCTTGTTTGGCTCGCGGAAAGAGGCATGAAAACCCGTAAAGGACAGGAGAGTGGCCACCAAAGATCATTTCAACCAAAAGTCTACAAAACTGGTGGAGAGAGGTGTCCAGTGCAATATTACAAGATGTTCAGAAGCCACCGACCAGCTGAAATGAACGTACCAGAAGCTCCGTTTTTCTTGGCCGTGAGACATGGCAAGCAGATAAACAACAACATCTGGTACATGAAGGCGCCACTCGGGAAGAACATGATTGGGAAGTTTCTTGCGAAAGCCGCAGAAGGAGCAGGCATCCAAATATTTGGCTCCAACATAAGCAACCACTCTGTCAGAAAGACCTGCATCTCAAGATTGCTGGATGCCGATTTTCCAGAGAACTTTGTAGCTCAATTGAGCGGCCATAAGAGTACCGAAAGCCTGCAGTCATATAAATCTGCAAGTGAGAAACACCAACGCCAGATGTCAGACATGTTGAGCTGACAGCCGTCAACATCGCTGACTTCCAAGGAGACCACAGTTATTCATCAAGTACAGCCAACAACCTCAGGGGAAAGGCAGTCTGTGGTCACTGAATCTCTTCAAACAGCAACACGTTCCCTTGCTGTCGGCTACGGCACTTCCGTTCCTGGTCCGTCAGATGGCGTTGGTCAAGCAACATTTGCTGGAGCAAATATCGGCAGTGTCTCTGGTTGCCAATTTCAAATCTTTCACGGGGATGTGAAGATCGTTCAGCAGTCCAAAAGGCGACGGGTTATCATCGAAAGTGATGACGAAGATTAAGCAGCCAGCCATGAATTGAACTGCAAATGGATTGTAGTCGAGATTTCGATCGGCTAAACCAAGTTCAAATCTTTCTCTTTTAAAGTCGAAACTTACTTCATTGATTAATTTTTCCAAGCATTAAAGGTTGGTTAGAATTTTCCCTCAGCACTGCTTCGTCTGCTGTCACATGCAAATCAAACACTGCGCGAATTTGGTTCCCGAGATGCAACGCGTTTGCCCAACCTCCGGAAGTCAATATCAACTTACGGAAACTATTTTCTGATTTCACCAAAAATGCCATATAATAAACTACTTATTGACCTCGCTTGCTCGGTCTGTACGGAGAAAATATCGCCCTCGGTCTTGACCGTACGGACTTCGCCAAAGTGGCTCAGTCCGTACGGTCAAAACCTCGGGCAATATTTTCTCCGTACAGACGTCGCGCTCGGTCAATAAGAAGTTTATGTTACAAGACCTTTCTTGTGGTAATGAGGCTTTTTCCATTCCATTTTTGCAACTTCTCGTGGTGTAATCTTCTTCTTCTTTGCTCCATATTGATTCCATGTACATACCTTAGAAGTTGGAGATTACCCCAGTGTTAATCCATTCACCCAGGCATGTTCTACTTTAAATAGTACTGCTGCAACATGATTACAAGTTGATCCCAAACTGAAATGCAAAATATTGCAATCTCTTACAATATGTACATGAGTTTATGTCAGACCTCTTTCGATACTCACCCAGCAAAACAAGACCCAGTATGCACTCTGCACAGTTCCAGTCTTTCTATCAACACAGACCCAGATCTTGTGCGGAACATTGTTGATGCTCTGAGATGGTGTCAACTCGGATTTCAAAAAGCATAACTCGTGGGAGATCTTGTGGTACAA
The DNA here is from genome assembly GCA_964036295.1 of Plumapathes pennacea. Lineage (NCBI taxonomy): Eukaryota > Metazoa > Cnidaria > Anthozoa > Antipatharia > Myriopathidae > Plumapathes > Plumapathes pennacea. The sequence goes on from OZ038462.1 coordinate 11,803,583, forward strand.
TATTTCCCTCAGCCATTTTGAGTAGTCACTGAGAAGTCTTTTCCCCAATGTTGCCCCGTTTTCTGCTGACAGTAAAAATTCTGCAATCTGTAGCTGGAAAAAAGGCGGCCACTTTTCCATGCCTTCAGATTACCGCACCCAACTGCTTTCATCCAACTCCACGAATGGATCGGGTAGTTGCTTTCCTCTACAGTGCAACAGAACTTTGTACCGCTCAACCTTTGCCATTGCCTCCTGTTTTGCGGTCAGCTTTAAGGGGACTAAAAATTGTTCGGCACCAAAGGCAAGAGCCGTAAGCTCTTCCTTGGTTCCAGTAGTTTTAAGTCCACAATTTCGCAAATAATTCTTCAGCTCTGGGACTTTCCATTGTTTAAAATCGTCGAGAGACATCTTATATATATATAAACAGCGAAAGCAAACCTTGCAAAGACCTCAACGAATCTAAAAGCAATGAGTGAAATGAAATGAGTGATCTGGCTTCTTGTTGGCTTCAAAACTTTAAACGGAATTCTCACCTTCAGTGGTGGTGTCCACGGCTTGCTCTGAAGGCAACGGTTGAGAGGATTTTGCTTTATAACAAAAAAAATCTACCCAATTGAATAGATCTGCTACTCATACAATGCGATTTGTGATCAGTGAATTAAATTCACCCGCTGAAATTGGAGTCGCTCAAGAGCAATGCTGATGAATTCCAAAGCACATGATCTTATCGGTTCATTCGCCCATATAAGGAATGATGAGGCCTGGGAAAGAGCATTACGGACGGACGGAATTGGCTTAGCGTATTATTATATAGATAACAACAACAACAACAACAACAACAATAATAATAATAATAATAATAATAATAATAATAATAATAATAATAATAATAATAATAATAATAACTAGACTGGCATTGCCAGTGAGCTAAAATGGAAGTAGGGACAAAAGCGGAACTCCCAAGAGACTTCCAGTTTCTCCTTCACTTCTTCTCCGACTGATATTCACAATACTGTTGCAGATCTCGTGCGGAGAGAGGTCTGGTACCACAAATAATAAAACAAGCTGCGCATGCCTATTAGCTTCCTCTTTTCTCTCGTGGCGGATTTGGTCAACCAAGCTTGATTGCTGAAGCACGTTAAAGTGCTTTCAATCTTCGCTTTTCTTGGAATAAACGGTCGAATTTAGTAAGATGCCTTTAGAGAAACAAGTCCTCGTAAGTACACATGCAATTTTTGATATTTAGTCGGTTCTTTTGTGTATTTTGAAGCATATTGAGGCACTGATATTTGACTGGTATCAATATCCCTTGGTATTTCCCTCCAGCTATTTAATTTTGTAATATATTCGTTATTTTCTATTGAGGCATTGTTATTACGAGTGTCTTGAACGGTAAATGGCATTTGATGCATGATATTGTGTTTTATTTGGAGCTGTACTCTATTAAATAAATATATAGTAGATATGCTGAATAACAATAGAGTTGTTGATGGACTATTGTCGATATAGCTTGTAGCCTCACTATGTATGCCTTATCATCAATATATTATTCAGTTACCTATTTCTCAATTGGGAGTCTGCGTATTGACACATAAACATGTCCATTGAAGGTACGAGTCATTGACCACCTTCTGTTGTCCTTATAGGATAACGGATTACAGCTAGCCAGCCCGATCCAACCAGCGGGTGGTGGTGAATCCCTGTCCAGAACGGACATTGAGAAAATTGTGGTAAAGGCCATTGCAAAGAACATGCTGACTGCTATGTCACAAGTGATGGCTACAAGGGGTGGCTGATCATGCAGGGACCCCCCTTACGGTGCCAGACCAGGCAACTACTTCAATTGTCCCCCCTGATGCTCCACCTGTAACTCAGTCTACCAGAGAGGAGAAATTTTATGCCACAGAAAACAAAGTGAAGCTCTCAACAGAGCTCTTGGACTCAACCCAGCAGGCATTTTCCAAGTAGTTAACTAGGGATACCTGGAGGACACTGATCGAAAATTACCCGGAAATTGAAGGGGAGACACACTTCTGGGGGCCCCTAATATGGAAACGGGCATGAAAGAGGATATCCGGAAGAAGCATGGATACAACAAGACCAAAGATGTCTTTGCCTTCAATGAGGGTTTGGCCGAGAAAGTCTACATTCTTCCTTACTGCTCGACCAATATTGGTAGCCCTATCGGCTCTTGACCAGATGGGAGATGGGGAGGATGATACTGACATCCTAGACCCAGATGTTATCAAGGGTATTCTAGAAGATGCCCTGGTTTTCCTTGGCAATGCAAATGTGCGGCTCAATTCTTGGCGGCAACGGTGGTTCTCAGAATATCTCACCCAAGTTGGTAATCGCACCATCAGAGAGGAAATTCCATCTGACAAGCACCTCTTCCCGGAGCGCTTCCATGACCGCATTAAGAGCGAGCACAACCACTTGAGCTCCAATAATAACCTCATTAGTCAGCCACGAGCTAAGCCTCGATTCGTGGCGAAGACAACCTCCGGTCAACAGCCCTCTCGTCCCTCCCCATACAGCGGCACGGGAAACACATCCTGGAGGAAGCGGAAATGGAGTAAAAGTCGATCAAACCCACACGCGGGACCAGGGAAGCTCCCCCAACAAGCCCAGCCCCAGTCCTACTCAGCCAATAAAAGCTGACTATCCGTTTCCACAGCTATCACCAACAACACCACAATCACATTTAGAGAACTGGAGAAGGATCACCGAGGATCCATGGATTTTACAAACGGTCCAGGGGTACAGAACCCTTCCAGAACACTCCATATCAATGGAGGGCTCGGGAGACAAAAGTACGGTGCATGAAGCAGGGGCAGTTCATGAAGAATGCAATCGACGACCTCATAAAGAAGGGAGCAGTTTCCAAAGTTCAACCCGAGGCAAATCAGTTTGTTTCAACACTGTTTCTGGTGGAAAAAGGAAGTGGAAGCGAGCAGTTTCGACCTGTAATCAACCTACGGTCTCTGAACAGATTTGTACGGACAGATTCTTTCCGGATGGAGGGTCTCCAGGTGACAAAAAATCTGATCCAACCAGGGGACTAGACCTGAAAGATGCCTACTATACAGTACCAGTGCACCAAGACCATCGGCGCTTTCTCGGATTCTCCTATCAAGGGACCCTTTACAAATTTCGCTGCCAAGCTTCTGGACACATCAGAAAGTAACGGTGAAAGTTTTATCTTCCCTCTTTGGCCGGATGAGTCATGCGGCACAAACAGGGATCTGGACGGCACCACTCCACTACAGGAGCATTCAGCGGCAGCAGGTCAAGATGGCTCGCCAATCAGCCAGGTGGCCAACAACAACCCAAGTCGTCCTTTCCCAGAGAAGCCTACAAGAGCTAAATTGGTGGCGTTCCCCGGAGATCCATCTCTTCAATGGTCAACCCTTACAAATGCCACCCTTCGATATGACCATCTCAACAGATGCTTCACTCCTTGGCTGCGGAGCAACATGGCTGGGGTCAACGATTGGTGGTCGATGGTTACCAGAGGAAGCCAAATGCCACATCAATCTACTCGAGCTCAAGGCAGCCCATCTAGCACTACAACCCTTCTTCCAGACCTACAATCTAACTCCGGAACACAATCTGTTACAGATGGACAACTCTACAGCTGTGGCTTATGTGAACAAACGAGGGGCGACCAGGTCATACAGCCTGTCAGCAGAAGCTCTGGAATTATGGGCATTGGTTCTGGAAGCAAGATGTTGGATCTCAGTCAGACATATTCTGGGAACATCCAACTGTGTAGCAGATTTGGCTTCTTGTCAATTCAACAGCTACTCCAAATGGACACTGAACCAAGAGATATTCCAACAGATAACTCAACGATTCTATCGCCCCAGAGTGGACCTCTTTGCCACCTGAGCCAAGCACCGCCTTTCTTTATATGTATCAAGATACCCGGATCCAGGGGCCATGGCAACAGATGCATTCCTTTGCAACTGGAGCCAATGGAGAAGCTGGATCTATGCGCCACTAGTCCTCTTGCCAAGGATCATCCAGAAAATCCGGACAAACAGGGCAACAGCATTGATTTTGGCCCCACTGTGGAAAGGTCAACCATGGTTTCTGAGTCTTCTGGAAATTCTTGTGGATTACCCACGACAGTTATGACAGATTTCACACCTGATAACACTTCCGTTCGAGCCAGCGAAAGAACACCCACTTCAACACTCACTGCAGTTGACTGTATGGCCCGTGTCCAGGAACGTTACAGAGCAGGTGGGCTTTCGGAAGCGGCTACAAATGTCAGTCGGAGAAGAAGTGAAGGAGAAATGGAGTTTCCCCGGAGGGTAACTACCTGAAGGGGAGACGTAGTTCTCTGAACTTCTTCGTAGACTGATATGAGCAATACTTTTCCCCTACCGAAGGGATATATATGGTATTGCTATGACGGAAGGTTGAATCTCTTCCTCCCCACCCTTTGCTGCTATTCGTATTGAGTTTTATAGATTTAGAAGCCACTCGTTCAAAGAGGAAGCTAATAGGCATGCGCAGCTTGTTTTATTATTCGTGGTACCAGACCTCTCTCCATGCGAGATCTGCAACAGTATTGCTCATATCAGTCTACGAAGAAGCTTGGAGAACTACGTCTCCCCTTCAGGTAGTTACCCTCCGGGGAAACTCCATTTCTCACCAGAAAATATCACACAGTATAGAGAACTTGGCTTTTGACACCTTGCTAAAATGAAACCTAATGAAATTATAAATTATCACTACAACACTCAGACACTTGCTTCTTAAAAGTTGAGCCACTCTGCATTTTAAGCAAAAAGGTCAGCAAGCAAGAAAAGCTGGGTAATGCGAGACTTATCTTTTTATGCACAATCGATTTTGACTGCTTGACTTCACTTATCTCTAATCAGAGGCCACAATTAATTTAGGCTTCGCTTTAATATTAATCTGTTTCTTTTTTTAACTGAATGTGTTTCTTCTATCAGGCTTTCGAGTATTCGTGCACTGTAACAAATATAAAATTAAAAGCGAGGGACGTAATACGAGACTTGTGTACAATATTATAAATCACGGTTTTGTTCACTGCTTGTTCAGTCCATTCGTGACTGCAAACTGAATGCTCAGGACTATTTTGGTGTATTTTTCAAGGCTATATCAGCCAGTGGAAGAAACATTTCAACAGGCAATGTACGGTAAGCAGAAGCATTTTATGAGGCAACAGATGTCATGTACAGTGTAAAGCACAGATCGTCATTGTTTTACGGCTAAAGCTCATAGTAGGTTTGGTTTCCGTTTTTAGCCTGGTATCCTCCCAGAAGTATTTTGTGTCACCACAGAAAGTTTCGTCAGGACTAAGTAATTAATGGTGACAGAGGTATTTTCAATCCCATAGCGGATCCATCAAATAATCGAATCCATCAAATTTCCACAGTGAACTTAGGAATGCCAGATAAACTCATTCCCTAAAATTCAGTTTATCAATGCATGTTCCAGAGCCAAACGTTATTGAGTTTGGATGAGATGCAGTTAACTTTTACACACAAGAAACGAACAATTCAATAGCCCACATCTCAAGTTCTTCGCAAAGTCAGTTTAAATTATCACATGTCATGTGACAATGTGAACCAATCACCGTGTGCTGATTCTCGACCAGAAAAATAAAGAAAAAGAATTTGCAAACTTAAGGTCGCTGCAGCCGCAAGCAAAAACACATTTTACAAGGAAAGCTTCAGTCTCACCAAAATATAAAACAAAAGTATGAAGCACCTAAATTATCATAATAGCAAAAAACTCTTAAATCGTAAAAGGTAACTTGCTAAAGATAAAATGACAAGTTAAAATGTTTCAAAATAATGCCATGTTTGCTCTTAAAAATTCTGATAGGCATAGGCCATCTAAGTTTATCGGGTAGTGACTCGCATAGTGACCCATCTAAGTTTATCGGGTAGTGACCAGAGCATTTAACTATTTATTTATTTATTTACTCATATTTCTAGTCATTTGTGAAACATGTCACACAGATCACTACAAAAAACGTGATGCACTGAAATCAGACACACTGAGCAGTGACACACAACAGCTAGCTTTTCTCTTGAGAAAATGCGCACCCATACCAAATAAATTTTCCTCCTATAGCAACGACACAGTTATTAAATGTGTCAACTTCATTCTAGTCCCCGAGCGAAGCGAAGTGAAGCAAAGCAAAGCAAAGCGAAGTGAGGGTAATAATCACGGCGCTAATGCAGCAAAATCGCTTTGTGTGGAGACTCCAAGCAAGTCGCCATCTCGAAATTTAATGTTCGTCAGTATGTCATAGGGCGACCTTTTAGGCCAGGTGCCTAAGCCATTAGCCAATGAGGTGACGTAATAATAGTTATCGATAATTCTTCCGGCCGGTTCAAAAGAGAAGGAAACAGGCACGGGCAAGGCAAGACTTAGAACTCGCGATCGCGACTTTGAACTTGCGATCGCGACTTTGAACTTGCGATCGCAACTTAGAACTCGCGATCGCTACTTGAAACTTGAAACTCGCGATCGTATTACGCGTCCCCTCGTGGTGACTTGCTTCGATGGCATCTACGGAGAAGGTGCGTACGAATTTGCACGTTTTTCGTGTCTTGCTGAATCATCTTGTTGCCTAGTGCTTGACTGGGCGAAGCGTCCTAATTTCTTTCATGGCCCAATGCGTGCTTTAATGTCTAATCTGTTTTTAAACGCCAGCACAAAGGTTTTCGACATTCTCAGCTTCTCATTTCGTTTCAGCTGGAGTTCCCTTTTTTCCTTTTTCTGCTGTTTGTCACCAGATCGTACATTTGCTTTTTCATTCATCAGGTGTGCGAGTTTTTAAAAGAAAGAGGAATTGCGGGCAATGTCTGCCGAAAATTCGCTACGGAGAAGGTATGTTAATAGTGTAACATGCAATGCAAAACAGCTCCGTGTGGCGGTCTATTCTCGTCCGCAGGACGGATGGGCTGGTGGTGGAGGTGGAGGGGTGGTACTGCTGAAAATGATGGAAGAGTAGAATAAGGGTGTTTATATTTTACTGTGTGAATCTTCAGATGGATGCAGTGGCCATATCATTTGCATGTGATGAAGACCTGCACAAAATGGGAATCAGTACTAAAGGTGACCTATATGCACTGAGAGCTTTTTGCAAAAAAAGAACCCAGTAAACCAAATGATGCTCAAAGAGAGAATCTGAAGAAAAAGCTACTTGATCAGCTGTTTTTGAAGCGAAGAAGGAAGAGAGGTCATGGTGAGCCACAACTTGATCAGCCTGGAATGAGTGCCACTGGGGGTGGCGAGAAGCTAAAGACAAGAAAGTTTCAATTGGGTTGGCTGCATTTTAGAGAGGAGAAAAAACGTTATGCCATGGTCAGAACATCAGATGGTGGTGGTACAAGGGATGTGGACCTCCCATTTGACAGCACCAAAGATGATGTCATTACCTTTGGAAAGAACTTTTTCTTCGAGAATGGCTCATCAAAATTTGGACTTGCTGATGGAATGGATTTTGATTTGGGCAATTTCAAGTGTGAAAAGATTACAAGCCTTTCATTCCAAGATGGCTCAACCGAGCCATTCTCCCTGAGTGGGTACTTTGAAGCATCAAGGCTCAAGAGGGCAGGGCTTTATATCATGTCCAGAAAAAAAGATGCTACTGTCACACCAGCATCAGTATCATCATCATCATCATCCTCTGATGAGAGCCCACTCGCACCAGCATTCTCCAGTGGAAAGAAAGCGGGAAATGTGGTAAAATTACCTCTCATTTACATATGCATACAATTTACATTTCTGCATTCTGTTTTTACCTTATTTTCTTGTTTTGGCAATATGTGTTTTTGACCCAAAACATTACACAGGAAATGAAATGTCACAAAATACGAAAAAAAAAAAGTGATTGAAATTTTTGTATATTAATAGTCACAAGTAACTCTTTTCAAGTCTACAAGAATATTGTTTGTACGTGACATTTGAAAAAATAATGAGTGCTCATTCCGAAATGTCACACTTCAAATCATTTGGTTATTAGAATTTGCAGTAATGTTTCTTATACATAATTTATAAGGTCCCCACCACAAGCACATTACTTGCACTTAACATTGAAGCCTTTCAAAATCAACATCAATAAGGAGTAAATTAGAGGTCATATTTCCATAATTCCATTCACAGCACGAAAAAACAGATTTAATGAAGGTTAATGGTGGCGTAAAAGCAGCGTAAACATCAAGTTTAAACACCTTTACGCCAGATTTACAGCGCGTAAAGTTCAGCTTTACTTCAGCTTTACTCTTGAGCGTAAATGCGGCTTAACGAGACTTCTTTACGCCTTCGTATTGTTGGCGTAAATACGAATTAAAGATGACTTAAACAGTACGAAAATGTCGCTTAAAGGCCACGCAAATCAAGCTTAATGTTAGCGTAAAAGTAACGTAAAGTTTACACTTTACGCTTGGGTCTCTTAAGCTTAAATGCAGCTTAACGAGACTTCTTTACGCCTTCGTATTGTTGGCGTAAATACGAATTAAAGATGACTTAAACAGTACGAAAATGTCGCTTAAAGGCCACGCAAATCAAGCTTAATGTTAGCGTAAAAGTAACGTAAAGTTTACACTTTACGCTTGGGTCTCTTAAGCTTAAATGCAGCTTAACGAGACTTCTTTACGCCTTGGTAATTTTGGCGCAAATACGAAATAAAAGTGACGTAAACAGTGAAAACGACCACGCTAAAATTTACGAAAGACCGCGTTAAATGTCGCGTACAGTTGCTTATAAGAGTAGCACTTGCACAAAATAGTCATTTGGAGGATTTGCGTTATTGGTCGTAGCTGCTGTATACTTGGATGGAGTAGTTAACAAGTCCAGGAAACTCCACTATAACACTTATCTTTTCAGTTGTACTTATCTTTATTGTTACTAGAACAAGATATATAAAGATAGCAATTCTTCAATATTTTTAAAATTTACAAACGATAGATAATCTATCCAACAATAACGAGATCAATAATAATGCAATTGGTCTTTGGACTTTCGTTTTCTCAAAAATATATCACAAAGAGAGTGTCTGATAGATCAATTATTCAGCCAACGATAAAATGTTCAATAATATCCAAAAATTAGTTTTTCGACTTCAAATTCCTTCAACATATCTGGAAAAGAAATTGAAAATACAAATAACTGGAAAACCAGAACTTTCAATAATAATTTTAATCTGGTGGAACAAATATTACTCTAGAAAATTTCTTGTAAAAGTCACCAACTTTCAATATATCATGAGCTGTAAAAAGAATATTTGCGATGTTTAGCCGTGTACATTACTTGCACGTGGTGTGGAGTGAGACTGTGGTTCAGTTGGTCGACGCACTGCCCACTCTAGAACCTCTACCGGGAGTGGCCTAGTTGACTGATTGGTATGGACTGTCCTAGGAAGAATGCTGCCCCTTGACCGTGGGGGCAAACTCTTCAAATATCGTTGATCAAGCTGCTGCTTGAGCTTCTTCAGGGCGGACCTCTCCCATGGCAGTTTCTTTACCATATATCCTTTCAAGTTTGAGTGTTCACCGTTTTCATCATCTGAGAAATCACTTTCATCCGAACTTGTGTATTCCACTGTTAGGGCCTTTCTCATCTTTTCTTTTTGTTCGCTGCTGCAGTTTGCCTTCTCCAGTGTTTCCAGGCATCTCTGTAGTTTCTACAATTACAGTAGTAAATGATTGTTAGAATCACACTAGCAAAAAGATCACATAACAATTTATAAACATTTATGTGACTTTCACTCAGAGAAGGCAGTGAGACGATGCTTTGCATGACTATGTATAAAAGTATTACTTCAGTCAATGTTTTGCATGCAATTGTTCCAATTCAGGTCTTTTAATTTGGTAAAACCCCATGTAAACCTAGATCAAACTATTTGCCCACTTAACTGCATACAAAAGTTTACCAGTAGAACATCTTATAACCAAGAAAACTCATTTATGTGATGTTGGTATTGTTGTACAAGAATGGACTTACACATCTCATTCTTCCTTGCCTCCTACATGTAATCCTATGCTGCTCAGCAGTGTTTTTCTTGCCTCTAGCACTGGTATCCTTTCTTGACTTAAAGTAGGATGCTGCAGCACCTAAAAAGCACCACCAAAACATTGTTATTGTAAATATATCAAAATTTGAAAATGTCTTGCCATCCAATTTGAGAGAATGATCTGTTTCAGTATTTCAGTGTCACGTAACGATAAACTTTATTACCGACACTAAAAAAATGAGAATGGCTTGGACAAAAACACACTGTAGGTACCAGCTTGAAAACATTTAAAATTAATTATTAAGATACAGACTGTGCAAGAAGAATTAGTGTGATTCATATGTTTGAATGAAGTGAGATTTAAGCTGTGACTTGAACAATTTTAGGGGAAGTGTTTTAAGGTGTTCATCAATATTGTTCCAGAGATGTACAGCAGTAAAATGTACATTAACCCTCTCACTTCCAAGAGTGACAAACTTCCGTTAATTCTCTTTTCAGTCTCTCACCAAAAATATACTTAACAATATGGAGAAAATGGTTTCTGTTACCTTGTTTAGATAACAACTGATAGAACTATTGACTCTCACCACATCACTCATACATTTTCTCCTTGAGAGGTTGGGAGAATCTGCATTTTAAGCTTTGGAGTGAAAGGGTTAAACTTTCCATAATTGGTTTTCATAGAATCAATATAATAAATCGATTTGGAAGCAAGTCTGGTTTTGTATCTATGTCTAGATGATATTGACTGGAATAAAGAATAAATTATGGAAAGAAACAAGGTCAATTAGCTTAAGGATTTCAAGCTTGTGGAAGAGTTCATCTGGTTTGGAAAAAGTAATGATACATAAGGCCTAGCTGCTGAGTTATGATAGCTAGGTTCTAAAGTAGTTTTGTAAGTATTATCCCACACAAGTAGGCCATTATGTAAGGAAGGGATAAATTAATGAATAATATAATTGGCATAGAGTCATAGTATTAACATAATGTCTGAGCTTTGATAGAATTCCAATCCCTCTTGAAATGTTTTTACCTAATTCATGTAAATGTGGTTTCCAGTTCAAATGTACATAAAAAATGAGGCCTAAGTACTTGATTTGGCTATCTTTTCTAACGAGCCTTCTTGAAATTGACACTTTGCATGTTATGTCAAATTTTCTTTTGTGGGACATGGAAGACTACAAAGTTTGTTTGATCAATATTTAATAAGTTGTTGGCATTTAACCAGTCACTAACTCTTTCCAGTTCAATATTAAGGACATGTTCAAGGTTCTGGATGTTTTTATCACATAGGAAAATATTGAGTAGTGGAATGCTTTGATCTAAAACCAAACTGTTTATGATTGATAAAGGATAATTTCTCTAGATGGCTTATAAACTTAAATTTACTGGGGAAATGTCTGATCACTACCTTGTACTTGCAGGCTTGCAAAAGCTGTTATTGTAATGACTACCTCTTAATAATCATAACTATATGGTTCCTAAAATAAGTTCAAAACTTTTGAAACTATTATAGTTTCATATGTACTGTACCTTTCAATTGGGCATGTGTCCAAGGGCATTTGGCTGCCCCTCCATTATCATAGTCAACAGCCTCAATCACACAATCCACAATGTCTTGATTGGATTTTGCTCCGTAACTATGGATATACAAATAATACATCACACAACTACTGGTAAATGCCAATAAATTTGGGCAGGGTCAGTATGATGTCAGCATTCCTAATTAGCTTCACTTGTTAGTACCTCCCAACTTGGCTGCTGCGTCTTTGTACTTCAAATCTCCAAGGAATAATTATTGAAAACAGTTTCCATATGGATATGATGAAATGCACATAACTATGATAAAAGCTAGTATACAAAACAACACATTTTACAAAATGCCCCCCATATTTACAACAAAAAAGTAGAAAAAATAAGAAAACATTGAAAAAAACTATAATCATGTTAAGGCAAACATACCTTTCATCCAAACAAAACCCATTAAAGTTGTCGCCTTTTAAAAGGGTTTTGAATATCCTTCTGAAGTCTTGCTGCAAAGAGAAGAGAAAACAAAGACATTTTGGGGGGAGATGACTGTACACTGACATACATAAGAAGTCGGCCCTAGTAATGATCTTTACTCAACAATTTCACTTAGGGACAACATCTGCATATCTTCCCATCTAAAGTACAGAATAATGGGGTCTTTCATGGCCAACCTTCTTTTAAAAGTAAGAAAACATTGTCCTGACCCTTAATACATGACTGAGCGACGCGGGCAGCGACGATCTAAAGCTCAGCGTTTTCGAGCTTTTTGGCGGCAAAGGCACGTGTCGTAGTTAAAATTTTTTCAGAACTACACGAATAATATGCATGGCCTGCGTTTACATTTCTTGCAACTCGAACAGACAGATAGTGCAATGAAGAGAAACACACGTTACATGCAAAGTGTCAACGATAACTCGATAATCGAGAGATCAGGTTTCTGGTTTTGCCGCGCAAAGCACAGCACATAAACATGAAAACTCAAATCACCATTTTTCATTCTGAAAATTTGCTTTTTAAACAGCTAAAGTACCCTTAAACACCAAAAATAAAGTAATAATTACACAGCAGAGCTGAGGAACCGCAATCTTCGATCTTGGACGTCTCAATGCTCTTCTGTTTTCGCCCAGCTCCGCGGCTCGTTCATTCAGCTTGGCACTAAGGTCGTCAAATATTTTTTGCTGTGTGCTTTCTCGCCTCGTAACGGCTTCCCTCAATTTTCGGTTTTCCTCTACTACTCTTTCGAGGAGGTCAACATATTGGTCACTCAAACTTGTTTCTTCGCTAACCATCTAAAAAAGGCAAGCTGGATGCTAGCTAGATTTCGGATTGAATGTCGATCGGCTTAATCGGCCTTGAAGTCAAGGGAAATGCTCATTGGCTGTGACTAGTTATCTAGCTTTTGATTGGTGGATTGATTGAAACGCAAAGTCCAAAGTCCGAAGTCTGCCGTGACCAAGGGACGTACTGTAAAGCTGAAACCTTTGTACGTTTGCTGAACACAAACTATTTACATAACAAAAGTAAGCTTAGAGCAAAGCACAGTGGCAAGCTATGTCTTCTCGATTGCAATCTCGTTCACGAAAACAAAGTAGTCTCTACTGCGGCCATTGTGACGAGAACCTCTCAAGATCCGCTTTTTGGAAGCACCGAAAGTCATTTTATGACCAAAAGACTGGAACATGGACAACTAGGACAAGTATTCAATCGAAAAAGAGACAAGCTAACATCTCAAAGGGTGATTCTGCGTCACTTCAAAGCATCTTTGACGACGTCGCGTGCACTTCGTCGTCGGATGAGTCGAACGTAGACTTTGAACGGGATAATAATACAGGTAAGCTTGAGCCAAAGCTGGGCTGTTTTACAGTGATTCATTGGCTTTATATTTTTCGAGCTACGAGCAAATAGAAGGCTAAATTAAAGATTGTGGTTTTTATTAGCTTCTTGCACCAAACAGTTTGTGTTACTATAGCAACCATAAGCTTTGTCATACCACAGGCACATTACTATACTGATGCAGGCTTTGCTTTTAAATTTAGTAACACAAATTCACATACTAGGAAGTAAATATTGGTCCCTATTTCTGTAGTTCAAGATTCATGGAATGATAGCAGCATTGATCATCACCAAGAAGTGCAGCAAGATGACAACAGAGGTGATACTCCTATGGAAATCACTGACAGTGATATGGTAAGACTATATAAGCTGATCTTGAAGGAGCCTGTTTGTCATTTATAGACAATCAATTCTAAATATTCTTTGTTAAACACATTTTCATTCACATGTACAGTAATTCATTGGGTACACTCGTCCATGTTCAAAAAGCACTGTCCACTTAAGCTATAATATCAGTGAAAATATTTTTCCCAGGTTAAATAGAATTATATCATAATATTATTGCTGAATGAAGTTTCATATGAATCGCATAAAAGCCAAGAAAGTTATGATCCATTAAGTTTGTCATGGACACATCCACTGCTCGATGAAACTCCAGAGTCACCTAAGCCAACATAATATTGCATGACTTTACCCTGGGCAGGCTCTATTTATACTAGCACTTGTTCCTGATGTATGTTTGTTTTTAAACAGAAATGCATGCATTGTTAAATCGATAGAATTCAGCTTTGAAATAATCAGTTTAGTAATAATTAGACTCTTTGGGGTTGCACTTGGTTCTATAGCTGCTGATAATGCACACCAGACATGAAATCATTTGTAATATTATACACTTTTGTCCTCTCTTAAAGTTAGAAATTAAGTTCTCACAACACATTGGCGTGTTGCCCCTAGAATATGTACATGACTGTCAACTCGTGGTGATTGTGTTTGTTGAAAATAATTATAATTATTGATTGATTTAGTGGACTTGGCTGCCCTAATTAATTATTTATTGATTTAGTGGACTTGGCTGCCCTAAATTTCAAAGCTGTCCAATGGGTGATACTCCTCATTGCCTTTTGATTGTTTACTCGTCTTATGATATTATAATACCAAGGTACTTGATCAAGTTTCACAAGTTCATTAGCACTGCTTCTACTATTATGATATGTGTTAACCTAAACATAAAGCTTTATTGTTCATTAGTTTGTAAACTTATCTTGCTTTGTCTTGTCATTTAAGGAAGAAGATACAAGCACCGATACTGATGATAACATCAACTCTTGCTGTGAAAGTGATGATGAAGTATGGGATGAGAATGCAGGTGAACTTCTTCAAGATCTCTCTGATCAAGAGCTGCCACTCCCAGAGCCAAGGCAGGATAAGACAGCTTTAAAAGCCCTACATTCTCTACTTCAGTGGTTTGTTTACTTTATTCTGTGGTGGCAAACGACATGCAAAGTCAGTGACAATGGAGTAGAATGGCTATTACGTTTCCTTTTCCAGTTTCTACATACAGTTGGTCTCACATGTAACAATGACTATCTCATTAAGTTGGCTTTAATGTTCCCAAGCTCCCTGTATCTTGCACGTCAGTTCATCAAGTTTGACCGTGATAACTTCACAAAATTTGTGGTATGCCCAAAGTGCTGTACACTTTACCATCTCGACTCTTGTACTGTATACGTTGGTAACCAGAAAGTACCAAGAAGATGTTCAGTGAAACCATTTGCCAAAGGACGTACAGGAGAATGTGGAGCAACATTGGCAAGAAAAGTGACTCTAGAAAATGGCAAAGTCTATTTTTACCCTCATAAATTGTACTGTGTCAGTAGTATCGTCAACCAAGTTGAAACACTTCTTAAAAGATCTGGCATACCTGAAATGTGTGAGCAATGGAGGCTGCGAAATGTGGAAGGTGTCATGGCTGATGTCTATGATGGACAGATTTGGAAGGATTTCCTTTGTTATGAGGGTAAAGACTTCCTAAATAGCCCTAGAAACCTTGCATTTGGTATAAATGTGGACTGGTTTCAGCCATTTAAGCACAGAAAAGACAGATCAGTGGGTGTAATCTACTTGGTTCTTTTAAACCTTCCTCGAGAAGAACGTTATAAATGGGAAAATATTATTGTAGCAGGTATTATACCAGAATTAAGTAAGGAACCAAAATCACTAAACACTTTCCTTGAGCCAATTGTTGATGAGTTAAAGGCATTCTGGCATGGTGTCAGATTACAAACCAGCATCAGTAAGATTCCTCTAGTATACAGAGGAGCTTTAATCTTCGCATCTGCTGATATACCTGCTCTTAGAAAACTTTGTGGCTTTAAAGGACACGCTGCTCACCGAGGCTGCTCAAGGTGTTTTAAACTGTTTCCAAGCAATTTCAAAGAAAAAACTGACTATTCTGGCTTTGACAGAGAAAACTGGCCTCCCCGAAGCAACATTAGTCATCGAAGAAATGCAGAGAAAGTTAGGACTGCTTCAACAAAATCCAAACATGAAGAACTTGCAAAAAAGTATGGCCTATACTACAGTTCTCTTCTAAAGTTGGACTACTTTGATGTGATAAGATTTTCAGCCATTGATCCCATGCACAATTTGTTTTTGGGGACAGCAAAACACATGTTTAAAATCTGGATGTCAAAAGGACTTCTAACCCAACAAAATCTCAGAGTTTTAGAGGAAAAAATCAGGTCACTAGATGTTGCAACAGGATGTGGGCGCTTGCCTCATAAGATATCATCTAACTACGGTAGTTATACAGCATCTCAGTGGAAAAACTGGACATTGGTTTATTCAATGTATGTACTCAATGGAATCATTCCTGATGATCACCTGCGCTGTTGGCAAACATTTGTCTTGGCTTGTAAGTACATGATCAACCCAATAGTTTCTACTGTTGACATTGTGAAAGCTGATTTGCTGTTTCTAAAGTTTGGAAAGGATGTGCAATGCTTGTATGGCAACAATGTTGTTACCCCCGATATGCATCTTCACTGTCATCTGAAAGAATGTGTGTTGGACCTTGGTCCAGCACATGTATTCTGGTGCTTCAGTTTTGAAAGATTTAATGGAATACTTGGAGCAACGCAGCTAAATGGTATATCCATCGAAGCGCAATTAATGAGAAAGCTGCTGGTAGGGAGATTTGTTCGCAATGTAGAATTCCCTGAGGAGTTTTCAGGCAACTTTATGCAGTTCTTTGAAGAAAAGAAAGAGTCTTTTGTAGAAAACTTCAATGTCATAAACGCATCAAAGCTTTTTAAGGGTGCAACATGCCAAAGTCTTGCTGATTTTCAGTGGAGTGACATAGAGCTTGTAGGACTACCAAGCTGTTATAAACTACTATCTATAGAGGCAGAAGATTTGAATTTGTTACTTTCCACATACAGAGCAATTTATCCAGATGATGATATATGTTTATCATCTTTGTCTGTATCTGCTCGCAAATACCCCAGAATTTCTCTTGGAGGTGAAACCTTTGGGTCCAAGATGGATAACAGAAATCTTCGGTCTGCGAGAATTTTAGCTTCATGGTCAGGAAGAGAAGGCAGCATTGATGCTTCAAGTAGCATTAGACCTGGTCAAGTTAATTGCTACCTCTTACACTGTGTCAGTGTAAGAGGGGTACCTCATCAACATGTTTTGGCCTGTATCTGGTGGTACACTTTGGATGAGAACAAGGATTACTTTGGAAATCCAGTTCAGGTTTGGAAGAAAGAATTTGACACACCAGGTCCCTCAAGCTACATGCCTGCACAGCGTATCAAGCAGACTTATGCCTCATGCTGTTCAGAGATGGGTGGAGAAAAAAAGCTGGTCCTCAGTCCAATGCCAAGGCTATTCCATTGAAACTATTTTGCATTTCGGTGAGTTTTGAAAAATTACATTGATTAACGTACAGTGCACGTATGCAGTAGTGTTATCTGCGATTATTCGTATTTATATTACAATTTATACCAATACCATCAGCATACTTTTGTGCTATAATTTGTATCTAAATCAATTATTTGATTACTCCTGGACTAATTAAAGATGTTCCACGTTTTATATTCGAGAGGTTTTGCAACTGTATTACGTCATGCAGTCGAGCCATAAAAGGAACGAAAAACGTGTGCCTAAAAAACACCTTTGTACACTTTTATTCAGAAGTTATCTTTAGCTGGCAGGTGTGGTTTTGTTGACTAGTTTTTAAAGAAGATGGAGAAGTTTGCACTGATTTTCTTTCTTTTTTTCTTTTTTTTTTTTAATAGACAACACGATGGCGGTTGTAAGGAGAGCACAATGTGCTACCAGGACAGAATTCTCAGTTGGAAGAGAGGTTGGAGTGAAATTTCTTTCCAACAGTGCATTGTACATGACTCATGGAATTAACAGCACCAGCAACAAGACAAAAAAAGACAGGACACGTCCACGTGTAGTGGAGAAAAGCAGCTGCATGCGATTTAACACTACCGAGTCACACCAATCAGAATTTCCGCTCGGCGTATGCGGTATCTAAGCACATGACCTATGTTTTTTCTGAACGAGAAAATACTGTAACATTGTCTGGCATCATTTACCGTATTTAGGTGCATATCTGTTCTGCAGAAGAAGAAGCAAACAAAAAACCAAACTTATTTGGAAAAAGCAGTGAAAAAAAGTGCTTCTTTACAGGTCCGCAGATATATTTTATACGACAATCAGAAAACATTCATCGAAAACACTCCGTATTTTGCGCCGTGTGGTTTGACATGGCAAAGTAAAAATATAAATCAGTCACATGCTTTTTTTTCTTTTCGTTTCGAACAATTTGGTGACCTCATAAAAAAACAACTTGGAAAAACACTAACCGGCGAAAATATTTCGCGATGTGTCTCCCACGTGGGACGTTAAAACACGGACGTCAAACTTCGCATGTCGCTATTTACTGTTCTCAGCATATGGCCAGAACGAATGAAGTCAGCAAAATTAGATCTATTTTTCAACACTTCCACTTTGTTCGCCTCGGAAAAAACAAAAACACGAAAAAGGCCACGAAAATATTTTGAGTTAGCGCTCGACATGTGGGACGCCAATTCACACACGCGGAGCAGTTTCTAGAACAAACACAGCTTGCTTCAAACTTTTTGCACATAGCAGTTCTTTAGCTTTAAAGGATATTCAATTTATACTTACAGCTCTTCCATGATGTTGTGTGTAAATATTTCCTTTTCGTCTTCATCGTACACACAATTCTCACTGTAATGTCGACACGTGGGACGCCAATTCACACACGCAGAGCAGTTTCTAGAACAAACACTACTTGTTTCAAACTTTTTGCACATAACAATTCTTTAAAGGATATTTAATTTATACTTACAGCTCTTCCATGATGCTGAGTGTAAATATTTCCTTTTCGTCTTCATCATACACACAATTCTCACTGTAATGTCGCTGTTAATAATTTTGATTGAATTCCTTTGAGTCGACAAACTGAAGAAACTGCTTCCACCTTTGAGAATAAAGGGCGGCGTCGAAGGGTCTGCATTTCACGTAAAAAAAAAATGGGTGCATTCACAAGAAAGTAACACCGCTCAGCACACACTGCTGTCCGACGCAAACCCGCGCACCGAATGCTGACGCGAGATTGATGGCGTGATTCTTATGACGTTCAGGTGTAATTATGATTGGTCTAATAGAAAGGAGAGGGGTTGGGGAGGGATATAAATTGACTGAAATTTACGAGATGGACCGAAGACCAGGGGCCCGCGCTGATACAATTGCATCATTTTTGCTTTCCTTTTGCAGATGGCTCCTAAACACAATAACGCAATGAAAACGAAAATAAAACATTGCATGTACTGTATGCTATTGTTTTTTTTTTTTTTTTTTTTTTTTTTGTGGCCCCTTTTTTTGATATGTTATATTTAACTATTTTATAAAGTGAGACTGAAATTATCCCCTTTTATCATGAGACTGATACTGGTTTGTACTTGATAATGCTTTGCAGATGATTGAGCTGGTTTCAGAAAGCGGCATCTTCCTGCACCAATTAATAAATTTCCACTGGTTTGCCGTGGTGTGGACTCTATTTACCACGATTTACGTCATCACATGGTCAAAATGTTGTGGACTCACGAGGCGCTTCGCCATGTGATGACGTAAATCGTGGTAAATAAGAGTCCACACCACGGCAAACCAGTGGAAATTTGTTTTTTACCACAACATTTAGAAATATACAGGAAACTTTCGTTGTATTTCGCTGCAAAACGTGACATGCTGGCGTCAGCATCGTTGTCTGGACTCTTATTTACCACGGTAAATCGACCAATCAGAGAGCGAGAAACTAGTCTGTTGTGGTACAAACTCAGTTTTCCCTTTGCAAGCAGAGTCTTTTTCATGCTAGTGACGTTAAGTCACACGCAGTTGTCACGGTTTAAATTGTAACTTAACGCAGCATTTGAACTGCCTAGATAACCGTAAAAATCGATTTAAGTTAGGTTTAGTGTTAACATAAACGTGGCGTAAATGTAAGCAACCAAGTTTGCGCAACCTTTACACCACCTATAAAAGGAGACAGTAAAGTTTCATTTAAATCGGAATTAAGATACGCTTAAATGTGGCGTAAAGGTAAACAAAGATCTTTCCGCAACCTTTACGCTAGCTTTAAGCTTAACTGCATAAAGTATACTTTAAGCTCCTTTAAGCTGCTTTTATTGGTAGCTTAAAGCTGACTTAGGAACTTTAAACACCTTTAGATGTAGCTTAATTCAGCTTAAATCTGCTTTTTCGTGCTGTGATTGTACATTGTACAATATTGTCTTTTTCATGATTCAATGTCCTGGTACTTTATTTTTCATTCCCAGCTCCAGGAGAATACAGAAACACAAGTGGATCGCAAGACACAAGTTGCAGATAGCAAGACACAAGTGGATAGCAAGGTATGTATGTACACTTATAGAGTCTTCAAGAAGTGATTTTGTAACATATATAGTAATTAGTGAGTCAGTAGTTGGTGTGGCTATATTGTGAACAGCAATTTTATTAAAGGACTAATCTTTTATACATTTTTCCATATCAAGCCTCATGAAATTATCTCCTAGGGGTACCCCTTATTTACGGTATTTTTCCTTTTCTTTTTGAACTTCATTGAAGGCAACAGACGAAATTGTCAACTTCAATGATGGTGAAGTTAGTTTTGACATTAGAATACCTTTGCTAGACCCTCAACTGCCAGACACTTTTATGGAGGCCTCTGGTGGCAGGTATTGCATAATTTCCTTGCTTAAATCCTAAGTCCCTGCATGAGTGTGTGCTGTCAGTCATGATAATTCAAGCCCAGGTTATCATGTCCAGGCAATAATAACATGATCTTGTGAATGATAATATTGTGTTACTTATGACGAAATACACCATTAATACATGCTCATATTTCTTATAGATGTGTAAACAAGCTGTCTTTAATTCGCAGGTCTGAAGCCCAGAGCAGTGAGGAAAATACAATGATGGTATGCTGTGCCACCTCATACATGCACATAACTGTAATGGGTTCATCTTATGGGATTTAATTACATTCTAATAGGCAACAGGAAAAGACTAAGAAAAGATTTATACTTATGTGCTGCTTTCTATCTGTGGGCTCTTCTATTGCAGTGTGAAATTTGCCTGAATGTTGTGAAGGACTTTGAGTATATGAAGAATGTGAGTTGTGGGCACCAATTCCATGGGTTCTGCATACAGGAGTGGCTGAAGGTACAATATTATGAAATTTGAAACAATACATGGGCATAATTATCACTTTCATGTCCTTTTCATCTGTGTAATTTATACCTAATTTTGTTATTACATTTTACCCTACAGAATGTTAATGATGCAAAGTGCCCAAAATGTTCAGCAGCACTAGAGGCTGTGACATCACTGAACCAAAAGGCTACCCCTACACAGAAGAAGGACCAATCTCCTGGTTTCACCTTTCGTGCCAATGTCATGCAGATGACTACCAACAACATGCTGAAGGATTTACAACCAATTAATATATCGGATGATGAAGAGGTTGGTTTTGGTAACAATATTGTTAGCCACTTCCAGTAATGTGCAATTGCTAGGGTCAGTTTTAATTTGTGTACACCAGGAAACTTTCTTCTCTTAAGGTGGCTCCATAGGGTTTTCAGACGCAATTTCGCGTGGGCACCAAAATCACAATGAAATAAAAACCCGACTTTCGTAATTCTCTGGAGGAGATCTGAATTTAACAGGAAATCCTAAAATCTCGGAGTAAAAACAGTTTACGATGCGTGCACGGTTCTTCGAGTCACGAAGAAACCAAACTTGAAAGCCTTTCAATCAAACTAAGTACACGCTGGCTTTACTTGATCGCCGATCTTTATTACTTTACCTTCGAATGTATATAACTCTACTGAATTAGCTTGAAAGTATTGTTTCTGCACATCCTGTCAGGCCAATAACTAAACAAGCAACACAATGATGAAGAAGTTCTACAATTCAGATTTTATTCTGTTTGACTTTGAAATGAGCAGCCGTCACAAACACGGCTCGAACAGTCATTTCGGTAATCATCAGTTGCAATGGACAAACCAGTACATTCGGCCTAGTCACAACACTGACAGCAATTCTTAGAAGTAAGCAAACTTAGACAGAAATTATTGGCGTTGTTATGAAGCTTTGCAAATCCTACTAACCTGCAGAGTTTGATCCCATGTGTCAGTCTATGGCATATTATCTCAGGTAAGCAGTCGCAAAACTAAATATTCACAAACTGTACTGAATAAGTATGAATGAACTTGATGGGACACAACTGCCAACAAACTTGTTGGGAGCTAGTGGACTAGCATTCGACGGCTTGAACTGACGACTTTCAAACTGTCTTCACGGCTTTGTATTGAAAAGGATTGAGTTGTTGAACAGCTATCACCCTCAAATTGTTCGAGACTTCGCTAACAGTAGTTCGCACAGCATAATTCGTGGCTGACATATCCAGTACGAGCTTCTCAAGACAAAAATTCAGGAATTGCATGGTGTTTCCTTTTAGCTTCGTACCAAGAAAACTTGCTGTACTTGCAGGCGTGCGATTGCCGCTTTCTCCTAGTGTTTACATGCACACATTACGGCTAACGCATGCGCACTTGTCGATCTTGTCGAGTCATTATTTTGCATTTGATGGCGCAATACGCACGTAAAATATCAAGTTTTTCTTTGCATTTTTCTCGAGTTTCCTTCGGTGAATCTGTCTTAAATTTTGCAGGCAAACGAAGATTGTATCCGGTTTTGTAATATTTGATTTTAATGGAAATTTATGGAGCAGAATTTTTTTTATTTGCAAAAAACATAAATTGCCAATTAGCTCAGAATCCGCTCCTCTAGCCCCAACTTTTTTTCACAGCTATGTTTATCTTATACAAATTTCTAAACATACTGAAAGTTTCAGAAAAATTCACCGAAGAAAACTCGAGAAAATAGAGCAGAAAGTTTGAAAACGGGGTAGAAGACCTTTATTTCAAGGACGTATTGTTTCCATAGAAACCACACTAGAGTGACAAAAGTAAGACGTATACGCAACAGACCTTTCGAAACATCTACCCTGCAAATTTGATCAAGAAAGAATATCATGAAATGAAAATATGACGGTGTTGGTGTCATAAACTAAATACGCGCAAGTGCAGGGAAATACCCTATGGAGCCACCTTAACTCCACTTTTCAGCTGGATTAACATTAATTTGTACCACACACAGGAATTTCAAGTACAATCTGAATAGTTTTCAACAAAGATGACAGAATAAAAAATATTTTTGTCTGTAGGATGAGAATATGTCCTGGGAAAGTAGCAGTCACACTGCTGAACCAGACTTGCCCCTTTTGAAAGATCAACGTCTGCAGAGTTTGTCCAATATGGTGGAAACCACAACCATTACAGTCACCAGAGAGCAAATTGTGGAAGACCTACTTCATTGTTATCGCATGGATCCCCTACTCCATACAAAAAAGATCACAGCAACATTCCTGCATGAAGAAGGGGAAGATGTGGAGGGTATAACTAGGGAGGTGTTCTCTTCGTTTTGGAGGGAATGCCTTCCGCGTTACTTCAAAGGGATCACAGCCTTCCGCCCTCGTGTAGATGCCGACTGCACCAGTGAGTTGTTCAAGCTACTTGGCACAATTGTCAGCCATGGTTATGTTTTGACAGGAACTTTCCCCATCCAGATTGCCCAATCAGCACTCATGGGTGCACTGATTGGCCATGTGCCTGATCAGAACCTTCTTCAGGATTTCATGTTGTATGTGTCTGAGGATGAGAGAAGAGCAATCAGAGGGGCGCTGCATGGGAAAAATGTGGATGATGTTCTTGATTGCCTTTCCAATTTTAATATAAGGCACAGAGTTACGAAGGAAACACTCCAAGAAACTCTACTGAGTATTGCTAGATGTGAATTTGTAACAAAAATTCACACCGTGATGACAGCACTGAAAGAGGGAATGGTTAGCTGCAACCAGGAACTGTGGAGTGAGGTCAAGTCCAGTGCATTGACCAGTCTTTACAGCTCACTGCAGATTACCAAGCATCGGCTGGCTGAAGCAATTGTCCCATCTCAAGACTACCTCCCCCTTACTAAAGACAGGGAGCGTGTTTTTAAATTCCTGCAACGTTTCTTGCGTAATTCGACCACAGAACTGGCAACAGCATTTGTCAGGTTCTGCACTGGTGCTACGGTGATGGTGGTGGATACCATAGAGGTATCATTTGTTCATGTGTCCGGTTTGGCACGTCGCCCTCTTGCACACACTTGTGTTGCAGCTATCGACATCTCTAAAATGTATGAGAGTTATGCGGCTTTTCATTTGGAGATGACGAAAGTGTTAAACAATGAGGATGCGTATCAGTTCAATGCACCTTAAACACTTTGACAAGATGGACACGTGAACATTGAGATTTGAAGTTCTTTAAAAGAAGGACCTTGTTTTCTTCTGTTTTGTTACAGTTTTGGTCAGACACTCCTTGTACGCACGTGTGTGACAATTCTCCCAGCGCTGCGTGGGAGAGAGATGCTGTGAAAAGTTGTTGTTGGGTCAGTGTGGTTGTTTTGAGATGACTGCCGGCAGTTTCTACTGATTGGTGGGTGAATATCATGTGATTCAAGGGTGAAATTAGTTTTGTTCAACAATGATATAGTTGACATATTGAGTATGAACATTCTACTTTTGTTCAGAATGTCATCAGACTGTGCAACATGAACAACGCAAGAGGTAAATAAATTACAAGAAATCTTTGCATTTTGTCATGTTCAGAATTGTTGTTGACTGCTCCCCTCCTGTGGCCATTGTGCTGTACAAAAATTGCTGCCCCCCTCCCCCTTAAATTTTACTATTGACATCTGAGGTGGATATAACATTGGTGCTGTGAGGTACTGTACGTCGTTTTAATGAACGAACAATTCACTGAAATAACAATAACAAAAAATCTACTGTAACATCGAGTACATCGAGAAAGTAATCTATACAATCAACGGAAAGATGTACTTACAAGGTTTTCATGCCTTGTTCCACTCGAAATATACTTATAAACATGTAAACAGCAAAGTAGATATGCATTAGTATTGAGCCCGTGTTCTGGGAAGCCAGTGGTAGCAAGTTTACACCCCCCTCCCCCCATTGGCGGAAGTAATGGATGTTCGCTCAGAAAGTGATGATGGAGTCCCTCTTGGGCTCTTGCGCTATAAATTGTCAATGTGAGCAACAAGATCTACATAAAGCTTGAGAGCATCTTGAATTGCAGCAATTAACATTGCAGTTTTCTGTACCTTCATCGGCGCGAACAATCCTTGGAACTCCTTTCAGTTGTTTAACACAGGATCATTGTTAGTAGTACCAACCTCGAGCCACAAAATACGACGGCTGTAGCCATCAATTGCCCCGTGGATGCAAAACCCAAAAGGTTTGAGCTTGTCATAACCATCAATATACCAAATGTAATTTGGTCCTCGAGCATAGTACTGCCTTCTCCTTAATCTGCGTCTAGACCGTCTTTCAACACCTTCAGGATCCAGAGTTCGAAGTATGAGGCGGAATGTTTCTTTGTTGACAATAATACCATAGTCACATCTTAGTCTCTGATGCATAAGTCGATAACCAATCAGGCATCCACTTCCATGAAGTTCCACCTCAACTGCTCTGATGATTGTTTGCGGATCACTGTAACCTCTCCGCCTAAATAATCCTTGAGACCTCAGTATTCTTTTTAGTTGACGAAGGCTTAAACGTATTCCATGACTCAAAATCAAGAATGCCAGTATTTCAGCGTAATTCAAACCCAAACGAAAATATCTTCTGATAAGGTCATCCCTTTGAACATTATTTAGCTGAATCGATGGAATGTATGCAGAAAGAACCGCCACACAAGACGATAGACAGCTCAATAACACTATACAACAAATGGCTGGCGCCATTTTGAGATAGGAGGTTCTAAGTCGCGATCGCAAGTTCAAAGTCGCGATCGCAAGTTCAAAGTCGCGATCGCAAGTTCAAAGTCGCGATCGCAAGTTCAAAGTCGCGATCGCGAGTTCTAAGTCGCGATCGCGAGTTCTAAGTCGCGATCGCAAGTTCAAAGTCGCGATCGCGAGTTCTAAGTCGCGATCGGAAGTTCAAAGTCGCGATCGCGAGTTCAAAGTCGCGATCACAAGTTCAAAGTCGCGATCGCAAGTTCTAAGTCGCGATCGCGAGTTCATAGTCGCGATCGCAAGTTCTAAGTCGCGATCGCGAGTTCTAAGTAGCGATCGCGAGTTTGGAAGTCGCGATCGCGACTTCGAAAAAAAAATGTACCCTCATGGCCCTTAATGGGCTCCGTATATAACCGACAGCATCATGAACGGAAGCATGCCAAAGAAACGGCTCCGCAAAGGGAACAGCGCTTGAAAGCAAATCGGGAGCTTCAGACGCCGTTTGTGTTAAATTCAGATACTTATTCAGAAAGGACAAGCAACAAAGGTTAGTCAGTGGAAATCGAACAATCACCATGACAAGTATATTCTACCCGTATCTTGTAACTCGATCACTTCAAGAATGTATTAGAATCTGTATGCTGATCATTTTCCCTCAAAGTATTGTTTTAATACGCTTCTGTCGCCAGTTTCGACTACTGTATTCGCTCAGAGCAATCGGAACTTGGAGTCTTGAATGATTTAGTCAGATGTCTTATTTTTTTCAAGACTAAAACTGTAACAAATGCTGTAATCTGACATGTGGTGATTGCAGCGAGAATCGTTCACAAGCCCTTAGAAGTGACTAGGTCTGAAGCCCGTGTATAATTTGAAGTAAACCGGCCGTTCAAGTTTTGCTTTGCTTCTGGGAGAAATCATGTTGTTTTGAGCGGGTTCACATACAAAACAATTCGAGTTGTTAAATATGCATGCCTGAGTCTGGAGCATGCAGAGTAAAAACAAATCGCATAGGAAGCCTATTTAATTGTACTGCCTATGAATTCAAAATTGGAAAATCAATGTTCCTTTTTTTTCCCATACTACGACGGCCGACCAACTTCAAAATTTGAGTATTAAATTTTGAGAACGTGCTTGGCAGACTGTATGAATTAATTTGATGTGCCGACCATGGGAAACATGTACTTCGTCACGCAATCGACTCTTTTTTCAACGCAAAATTATAACACACACCATTTTTTTTCTCCTTCCTTTGCGTGTAGCACTTGACTTCAAAGAAAAGATTGAGTCAACATTTCGGTAAAACAAAGGCTACTCTTGTTGTGACCAAAGTAAAAGTCCCATCAATGGCAGAGCGAGGGGTATCTGCGATTATCATATTTCTAGTATAAGGAATGAGCCGCAGACCCAGAACTAATAGAGCCTTTATTCTACAACACAGTAGTCCTGGACTATACTAAATAACCATTCCGTTGTACATCTATTCAGTTACTAGTTAGCTCCACTGTGACATTGTGGGTGCTGACCCAAATCACTGTTTTCCTGTGTGTATTCCTGTGTGTTTAGTTGATTTCGATTTGGCCACATTGTTCGTTAGGTGTTAATTTTGGTTCACGTTTGTTACATAAGAAGTCCCCAAAGAGCCCAACATGTTTTAAGTAGTACCACTCAGATTTCTGCTCGCACATGTTTATTCATTTCATCATTTTATGTATTCACTGTACTCTGTTTTTGAACTCCTTTTGATTGCATTACTGCTGCTTCAAGTTTAATTCTTCAAGGATTAATTGTTGTAATTGCACAGACACAGTTCGTTGTGGTTGTTGATTAAAGCCAAATATCCCGCTTCACAAAGGTTGGCTTGACACGGAGACTTGATTACAACACGTATTTATTAACACTCCAAACGAACGAAGACAACATGAAATACACTGTAGATAACATGGTTGAATACACGAATACGAATACAAAACTTACGTCTTACGCTACGATGAAGTACGATACGATATGGTGCTGTACGGTTGAAAAATCATAGAGAAATCCAGCACCAAGCGAACACACAAAACGAACCAAACTCCAAAGACCAAAAACGAGTTATGAATATGATTATATAGCTAGTAAGGTTAACGAATCGAAACGAAACAGGCGGACAAAAGACAAAATACAAAAGCTATCTAATTAGTAACATTCTGGCAATAACATTTCCGGCCCCTAATTGTGAACTATATGAGCCAATTACAAATAAATAATACAACTCAATAAATAAACGAAGAGCTCCATGGTCCGTCTGTTCCTTTCTCCAGTTTAACTGCAAAATCCCTCCTCAAGTAACACCAACTTGTCAATTGGTCTTTCCAAGACCGTCGACTTGGTAGCAACTTGCACTCAGCGCACAAATCCTTTCTTGTCGGGTATGGTTTTCTAAATCCTTGCCATTGGCCATGAACCTCACGGCGATTTCTCATCCACAATTAGCATGATGTCTCCTACGGCAAAGTAACGTTTTGGCTGAGTCCATCTTTGCCCTTCCTGGAGCAGGGGTAGATATTCTCGAAGCCATCTTTTCCAAAACATATCTGCCAGGTATTGCACTTGCCTCCACCTGCGTCGGACATAATGATCCTCTTTGGTAAACAACCCGGGAGGTAGACTTGGTTTTGTCTTGAGTAACAGTAGGTGATTTGGTGTTAGGGCCTCTAAGTCGTCAGGATCAGACGAGACTTTGGTGATGGGGTGACTGTTGACAATTGATTCCACTTCGCACATGAGGGTTAACAGGTTTTCGTTGTCCAAAATCTGTTCTTTCAGAAGAGGGCAGAGGGTTTGTCGCACCGTGTGTATTTGCCTTTGCCATACGCCCCCATGGTGTGATCCTGCTGGTGGATTGAATATCCAGTCCACATTCTTGTGAAGCATTATCCCATGAATCTTCGATTGATTCCACCTGCCAATTTCTTCTTTTAGCTCCTTTTCAGCAGCCACCAAGTTGGTACCACTGTCTGAACGGATCACTTTAACTTGGCCCCTGTGCGCGATTAGGCATCATAAAGTGTTGATGCACGAATCCGTATCCAACGAGTGAGCGATTTCGATATGAATGGCGCGAGTTGCCAAGCAGGTGAAGATCACCCCATATCTCTTCACAACACTTTGTCCACGTTTGACTTCAATAGGGCCAAAGTAGTCTGCTCCAACTCAGGTAAAGGGGGATTCAGCTGGGACCATTTTCTGTTCCCCGACTTTTGCTTTTTGGCGACGACAAATGACACATTTGCTGATGACTTTTCTGACGACAGAATTGCTGTTGATCACCCAATACTTCTGACGCAAACTGCAGAGCACGTGGTTTCGTCCTGCATGTCCTTCTTTTGAGGGTTGTCCAATACCATGGTTTGTAACGAGTTGTAAAAGTGAATTGTCAACTCGTACAAGTCGTAGACTCGTCTAATATATTCACGAGTTGTAAAGAAAGCCAGTTGATTCATGAATGTCATTATAGACACTTAAACTTTTTTCAAGAAGTTTCAGTCTGTGTCCTTGACTATGTCAAGTCGTATGAGTCGTACGAATCGTACAACTCGTCTAATGTATTCACGAGTCAAAGAGAGCCAGTCGATTCGTGAATGTCATTAGAGACACTTAAAGTTTTTTCGAGAAGTTTCAGTCTGTGTCCTTGACTCTGTCAAGTCGTACAAGTCGTACGAATCGTACAACTCGTCTAATGTATTCACGAGTCGTAAAGAGAGCCAGTCGATTCGTGAATTTCATTAGAGACAGAGTTTTTTTGACAAGTTTGAGGCTATGTCCATTACTCTGTCAAGTCGAACGACTCATACAACTCGGCAAGTGGTTTGCTACTATAATAGTCTTTTATTTTGCGTGTCAGCCTCGATATATGAAGCGCGAAAAGAAAACAAAGAGGTTAATTAAGTGGTAAAGATTAAAAGTAGTGAGTAACTAATAAAACAATAATTGAAACAGTGGTTATGAGAAGTAAACATGGAAGTGTAAGAAAAAGATGAATTTGAAAGGGAAAATGCGCAGACTGTAGGATGAGTTGTATCCTTTACCTATGGCGCTTGATTGAGGTCAAAATTAGAATCAATAAATTCATCTACTTTTAAATTCGTCTCATCTCAAATTCATTGAACATCCCAAATTCATGAACACTCACATTCACACTCACAGTCAAATTCATCGAACAGTCAAATTCATCGAACAGTCAAATTCACCAAACAGTCAAATTCATCGAACAGTCAAATTCATCGAACAGTCAAATTCATCGAACAGTCAAATTTATCGAACAGTCAAATTCATCAAACAGTCAAATTCATCAAACAGCCAAATTCATCGAACAGTCAAATTCATCGAACAGCCAAATTCATCAAACAGTCAAATTCATCATACAGTCAAATTCATCTAACAGCCAAATTCATCAAAAAAACCGTCCCAGAGTTCCCCGCGGTCAAACATCAATGGCGGTTCTCAATGGCAGACGAGGCAGAAAGGCGTTGTTTTCTTTGCAGTCTGAGACAATCGTTGCTTGACTTGTCGAGGAGAATAGAACATGATGCTAGCGCTGAAGCAATAGACTATGTGATTTTCAGGCTACGGCAGATATCCAGGCATTTGCTGCGTCTTGGAGGAGTAGACAACATAACGGAAGAATTGCATCAATCTCTCGTAATCGTAACGTCATTGTTGAGTCAAGTCGAGCAACAGAGCCTTCCAAATTTGCTTACAGCAGAAGGAAGCAATGGTTGCGTTGGACGGCCACGCTTTGAAATACCCAGAGAGCAGCTGGAATATTTTTTTGACTATGACTTCAGCCTACGAGATATTGCTGAAGCACTGGGAGTATCTCAAAGCACGGTAAAGAGGCGTGCTCGGGAATACGGTATTTCATCTAGCGACCGGAAAACTGTCATGACAGATGACGAGCTGGATGACGCGGTAAGGCAGGTAAAGATTGAATTCCCAAATGGTGGTTATCGAAGAGTGCACTCCCAGCTTCTCACAAGAGGCATAAAAGTTTCTCAGTTGAGAGTCCAGGAAGCAAAGCATCGAACTGATCCCGAAGGAGTCGCCATGCGGTGGTTGTCCATTACTCCCAGAGCAGTGTATCATGTAAGCGGTCCTTTGGCACTATGGCACATAGATGGCAACCACAAGTTGATAAGGTATCTTTCGATATTTCTTATACAAATCCACAGTATGGGTTAGTGTGTTAAGACTCAAGTCATCATTCAATTTGGCCATTATAATTGTCAAGAATCGTGGCGGTTTAGAGCGCCTTTTTTATTGCACCATCACACATGCTAAGTCACAACACAACTGAGGAGATATTGTGCCCATATATAGAAGCGTTCAGTCACGTGGGCTAGTATGGTGTGACAATAATAATACAGAATTTTTTTTTTGTCTTTCAGATGGAGAATGGTTGTGCATGGTGGGGTTGATGGTTACACACGAATACCAGTTTATCTGAAATGCAGTAACAACAACTGTGCTGAAACAGTCCTGAACCTATTTGTGAATGCTGTATCTGAGTATGGCCTACCATCGAGAGTCTGCTCTGATAAAGGAGGAGAGAATGTGAAAGTATCTCTCTACATGTTGCAGCATCCAGACAGAGGGCCAGGCAGGGGTAGCATGATAGCAGGACGCAGTGTACACAATCAGCGCATTGAGAGATGGCGTGACGTCTTTGAGGGTGTTCTCTACATCTACTACAACCTGTTCTATCACCTGGAAGAGTGTCATATGCTGGACCCAGCAAATCCATTAAACCTCTTTGCCCTCCAGTACGTCTTCATTCCACGCATAAACAGGCACTTGGACATTTGGAAGGCTGGCTTCCTTCGCCATCAAATCAGAACTGCACGAAGCAGATCACCCATGCAGCTTTACATCCTTGGCCTTCTTGGAATGAGAGATTCACAAAGGATGATAGCGAGGGAAGTCTATGAGCCAAGGGATGAGGTATTCAAACTTATAATAATAACCACTATTATTGATTGATGTTGTATGCCCCATAGCCCATTTATACTTGAGCTCAACAACAGCCGCTGCATCATATTGAATGAAATAGTTGAGTCACATCTGAAACCTATTGCAGAATGAATGGCATGACTATGGAATTGACTGGGATGGACCCCTGCCAGGACTAGACGAAGAGAACTGCAATCAGGTTGAGGTTCCACAAACCAGGAATCCCCTACCAGATGACAAGTTCCTTGAACTTTCACATACTATAGATCCACTCCAAGCAAGTGATTGCCATGGGATTGATATTTACTTGGATGTTGTTTTATTCATTTCCTCATCCTTGTCCAATGAAGAAGACCATGCAGATTGAATAATATAATAATATTGCTGCAAACTGTAACATGAACATAATATTTTGTGTGAATGATAATTAAGGCCCCATTCTGAACACCAAACAGTACACAAGCCAAACTATGTGCATTGGCAGTGGATTAAATCATTTTGCCTTAACTTTGACTCATGTAAATTTCAGCACAATCTTATTTGACCTTGGCTGAATTTAATATCTGCATAGTTTTATATTGGACCTTTTAGTCACCTTTTCAATGTTGAAACCAAAACAACCAATAACCAGGAAACTTAATCACAAACAGTGGATTCAATTATATCTTTTCATGTACATGGCTTGCGTTGCCATGTTTCTTGAAAGTGATGCTCTTTTCGCCCAATCCCGCCGCACTAAGATAAACTTTATCTGCAGATGAAGGTACGGAGTGTTGCCCTTTCTGCGCCAAACAAATAAAACTCTTCGTCCACGTATTCCTCGGATTAAAGAATTGCTGAGCTCCACCTCGTCTTCTAGAAGTAATAGAGGCACTTGTCCTTCGTACTGGACCAACTGGTGGGCGAAACCAAATATTCGTCTGTGCTCTTCGAGAGGTGACGACCTCGACAATGCAGACCTCGATGGATTGTTTCCAGCTGGAGTTGGGGTTAACGTGGACGTAGAAGCAGGAGATGCGCTAGTATTGGGGCTTTCCACAAGGCGATCTGCTGTCGATATTAATCTTTCTGCACATTGTCTCAAAATTTCAGGATAATCCGCCATTGCTGTTGCCTCGCACACGTGCGAAGGATTGAACCGCGGGGAACTGGGACGGGCTGTTTTCGGCTGTTTGATGAATTTGACTGTATGAATTTGACTGTATGAATTTGACTGTATGGATTTGACTGTTTGATGAATTTGACTGTTCGATAAATTTGACTGTTCGATGAATTTGACTGTTCGATGAATTTGACTGTTTGGTGAATTTGACTGTTCGATGAATTTGACTGTTCGATGAATTTGACTGTTCGATGAATTTGACTGTTCGATGAATTTGACTGTTTGGTGAATTTGACTGTTCGATGAATTTGACTGTTCGATGAATTTGACTGTTCGATGAATTTGACTGTTTGGTGAATTTGACTGTTCGATGAATGTGAGTGTTCATGAATTTGGGATGTTCAATGAATTTGAGATGAGACGAATTTAAAAGTAGATGAATTTATTGATTCTAATTTTGACCTCAATCAAGCGCCATATTTACCATGTATTTCACAACCATTCTTTTCTTTTTCAAGCGCGGTGCACTTTGTGTGTGACGCTTCTCAAAAGTGATGAACTGCCTCTATTTCACATTTTAATACGTTATTGTTTACAATATTTCATGCAAACGCCTGAACAGTTCATGGTTATGACAAAGAAACATGGCAGTGTAAAAAAAAGAAACATGAATTTGATAGGAGTAACGTGCAGACTGTAGGATGAATTGTATCCTTTACCATGTATTTCACTGCCATTTTTTTTTTCTTCTCAAGCGCGGTCCACTTTGTATGTGTGTCACCTCTCAGTGGTGATGGAACGCCTCTATTTCACATTTCAAAACGCTATTGTTTATAGTATTTCACGTGTAAACGCCTGAACAGTTTGGATGGGTCCATTCTAAAACGTTGCACTTATTGAACGCGGTGCAAGTGATATGATCAGGTCGAAAGGAAGAGAGAAAGATGGTGTCTATGATAAAATACTATACAGAATTCAAGGAACTGAAGAACCGAGCAGAAGTCGCGAAGAAAAGGAGGGATTTGTTCAGCGTATTGAATGGAGAAGCATTCTTTAAACTGAAGTGCTTTGGTAGAATGAGGAATACTGTGTGTGCATTTCGCACTCGGTGTTTTAAGAACGAGGTACACATAATTTGCGCAGTGCTTTTTGTAGATGGGGAATATGCTTGTTTGTGTGCATTTAGTGCGGTATTTTTTGTAGAACGAGGAATGTGCTTCTATGTCGGTCAGTGCTTTTGTAGAACGAGGAATGCACTTTAATTGTGTGAACTTCTAGTTCAGTCCTCTTTGTAGAACGAGGAGCACAATTCTTTGCGTTCATTTCAGGTGGTGTTTTTAGTACAACGAGGAATACACTTTCTGTGTGTAGTTCGCGCTTGGTGCTATTTGTAGAATGAGGAATAAGCAATTCTTTGTGTGGCGCATTTCGAATGGTGTTTTTAGTAGAAGGAAGAATGCACTTCTTTGTGCGCATTTCGCTCGGTTTTTTTGTAGAATGAGGAATCTAGTACGCTTATTTGCATTTGTCTCAGTGCTTTTTGTAAAAGGAGGAATGCACACCGAATCTTTGTGTGCATTTTTTGTGGTGTTTTTAGTAGAACGAGGAATACACTTTTTGGGTGCATTTTGCGCTCGGTGCTTTTTGTAGAACGAGGAATAAACAATTCTTTGTGTGCATTTCACGTGGTGTTTTTAGTAGATTTGTTTGTGCACATTTCGCGTGCAAATGGAGACACCGTCAATGAGATTCACGGATCGATTGGCTTTCTTTACGACTCGTGAATACATTAGACGAGTTGTACGACTCATACGAATGGACACACCGTCAATGAGATTCACGGATCGACTGGCTTTCTTTACGACTCATGAATACATTAGACGAGTTGTACAACTCGTACGAGTCGACAATTCACTTTTACGACTCGTTACGAGCCGTGGTATTGGACATGCATGAGACTCTCCACTATTATGTCTTGTTTAGGTGAGTAGAACAGCATTGTCTAAAATGTGAAATTAGTGAACTATGAAAAAAGGAAATGATGAGATTGTATATTATTACAAAAATGTAACTCTAACCTTTACAGCAAAAACCATCACCATTTGCAATGTCATTTACAGGCTTCATGCTACATTGGGGTATTTCTCTTTCAGACACACAAGTATGCTGGAAAACTTCAACTCGATGATGCTTAAGTATGCCCCCAAGAGAGTTGCCTTTGGGTATGTATAACTACTGTAACTTACTCATGTTCAGCTAATGTGACCAATATGGTCCTGCTGCTTATAACTGCATAACATGTTTGTTAACAGGTATGAAATATTCATTGCGAGAATCCTATGTGCTGTCCTGGATCACAACTTTCATGTTTTCCGTGAAGATGCAGTTGGACCAAATGGTGCAGCCCAGTACAAGAAAGTGTACAATAAGCGTTCCAAGAATTGGCATGTGCTTCCAGTGAAAGCAGAGAAGACTTGACTTCCTCACTGGCCAATCCTGGCATCCATGATTCTGAGGGAAAGGATCCCTGACATTCAGTCTGTCATTCGGCATGTGGACCTGAGTGCCAAGCACCCTAAGAATCTGGCACCCACAATTGCAATGAAGGAGTCCCCACCCACTGATGACCTAGTGAAGGCCAGGCTCACAAGATTTTCAAAAAAAAAAAAGAATCTCTCACCCCTTGATTTATTTTAAAATTTCAAAATATAAAATACACACACACACACACATATATATACATATACATATATATATATATATATAGGCCTTCCAGAGAGATTGCAGCTACATACTTTTTCCAGTCCTAATAAAAACTCTTGGTGTAATTTTATATATCTAGCACTCTCTGTTTTTGAAGTATCCTCCATATAAATTTCTCCAAGTGAATAGTTATAAATTTTTGAAATGTGCAATCTAGTGCTGTTCGAATTGGTTACAAATACACTGCTATAGAACCTTCTGCTTTGGAACTGATTCCCAACTGGAACAACAAACCAACAATTTTTTTGTGACAACTTCAATGTTTCAAAATGGGGTTATGCCAGGCTGCAAAATGATTTTAGCGTGCTCTGAATCCCATGTAATGACCATCTGGTGCGGGGTAAATACTTCAAACTACTCGAACTACACATGCTGGGCAAACACGTCTCTTCCCAAGTTTCCCATATTTCCACAATATGTACTGCCTTTATGCAGCTTTTCGGAAACTGTTCATTTCGTAATGTGGTTCATCAGCTCGAATGTTGCAGCGGGCCCTTGTGGCAAGAGTTAGAACTTCCCGATCCAAGCATATATTTTGTAAGAGTTCATAAGACGTGACACATGTGCGCTTTCCGCAACATTTGTTTTCATCCGGTGTTTGCATTGGCCTGCAGATACCACAAACACACCAATCCGGTTGCTCCTCATTTATGGATGGCTCCGGGTCGTTCTCGTCATCCGTGTCCACAAGATTTTTTGCAAAGTCCAAGCTGCCACGTCCATTAGAGAGGAGGTTTACAAGGAGCTTGTCTTTGTCTTCTATCAATAAATTACCGATGAAGGCCTAAGTATATGAATACAAAAGTATTGTGAGAACTACAGCGCACGGCGCAGGTGATGGATGTGTAAATTACGCAAAGAAAACTAGCATTGTATTTCTATTTCCTTTTTTATTTCCCCTAATTTATTTGGCAGCTTCTCTGACGGCTTGGTGGTGTCTCGAGAAAGCGCTCGGCGAAGGCGGCCCACGTGTGATGTTCAGGACGCCGATGGCACTGGTTTTGTTGTTCTTGCATGGCCTCGAAACACTGCCACATATACAAGAACTTGAACAACTTCTGCCAGCATCCTTACAAGAACACCCTCTTCTTTTCCCAGACTTTCTGCTGCAAGTGTTCTTACAATCGCAAGTATGCTGCATTGAGAATTGATAAAATCACAGTCAAACGTTTGCGGCTTTCGAATAGTAGGCAAATAATTTCAAACAAGTAGAAAGATATGACTATAGTCCAGTTCTACGATCTTCTCGATGATATTGAGAGAGATGGGCTTACTTGTGACTCGCTTGCTGGCGTCGGATCGCCTTCACTAGAAGAAGAAGAGAGGAGAGGTCGGTTTATTCTGAAGAAGCAGTCGAAAGCTAAAAGGCAAAAGGTCAGCTCAAGAGATGACCCGGCACCTGGTCTTGTTACCGTCCAGGTTGGCAGGATGGCATTCAAGGATGACGGCCTAAAAGTGATAAGAGGTTCCAACCTGCCTCTGAAAGTTGCGCCATCTACAACAGCCGAAGAGCTGCTGCAGCAGGCTGTCATGAAGCACATGCGATTTAATAAAGAAGTGTTTGGTGGCTCATGCTCGTTTGCCCTTCTGTACCCTGACAGAAGTCAAGTTGTCAACATTCCAGGAACAGAGCATTTGTCCTGCAAAATTACAAGGACGAGCTCAGCAAATCATACTGTCGAATAACTTTCTACATTTGCCAAAAGCCATTGCCTCGACACCACATTCACAGCATAACATCGTTAATTAGCACAGAAAGACCAACACTTGTTCAAAATAGCGGCAGCGGCTCAAAGTCCTCAACTTGGGAACGAGGTAGGGCAGATGCGCACGCACACCAATTCAGGTTTTTATTTGCAGCAACTCGGGTTTTGTTTGCAGCAACTATAATTTTTATTTGCAGCAACTCGGGTATTTATTTGCAGCAACTATAATATTTATTTGTAGCAACTCGGGACGGTATTTATTTGCAGCAATCTAATTTGTACTTGCAGCAACGGATACTTGTTTGCAGCAACTGATATGTATTTGCAGCAGATGTTATTTGTTTGCAGCATGTCCCCTGTGGGCCACCATACTTTGGAAGTGTTAGCATAATTGCTATTGGTGATTTATTTCAACTACAGCCTGTGATGGATGCATATATCTTTAGACCTAAATAACTCAGAATATGGTATTCTTGCCCCAAATCTATGGCAAGAGCATTTTAAAATGTATGAGCTGCAGCAAATTATGAGGCAAAGGGAGAGTAAAGTGTTTGCTGAAATTTTGAACAGATTGCGAGAAGGTAAACAAAATCAAAATGATATTTCGAAGATCAAGGAAAGAATCATTCAACAGAACAATGTAAATAATGACTACCCAATACATGTACCTCACCTGTTTATACAAAACGTTAAGGTAAACGAGTATAATGACAGAGTACACCATGTAGCATCTGGTGTTAAGTACACCATCAAAGCTCGAGACAGTGTTATAGGAGCTAACTCTGCAGAACTCCAAGATAAGATCATGAAGCAAATACCAGATGATCCAGGAAAACCAAACAATTTACTTCTAGACTTCACCTGGCAGAGGGTGAAAGAACAGAAATAGCAATCAATGTTCGGACTGCATGACAAATGGTGCTGGTAATGTAATAAAAAAGATCCAACTGCATGACAGAGAAAGTCCGTCTGGCATTATATGGGTGCAGTTTGACCATGCAGATGTTGGAGAGAAAACAAGATGTGACAACAGAAAGCTTTATGTACAAGGTATCCAATGCACATGGACACCTATAAAACCTGTTACTACTCAATTTGCTGTTGGCAGGAATAGAACAGCTCAAGTTGTGCGAAGCAATTTCCTTTAAGACCTGCAGGTGCTAAAACAATACATAGATCAAAAGGAAATACTGAGACTAAAGTTGTTAACTTTGAAACTAAACGAGCAGTACCTCACATACATTATGTTGGCTTGAGTAGAGTAACAACAATAGAGGGATTGTCACAAACCTTTGTGAAAACAAGATAGCTGTAAGCCCTGATGTACAGAATGAGATGCAACGCTTGAGAACAGATGCATGCCTTAAGCTCTGTGTATCTCCCATGTATTGTACTGATCAAAATGCTTTGAAACTTTCCTTTCTCAATTGTAGGTCATTACATAGACATCAGTGGCATGAAAGATATGAATTACTCAAGTTCTGATATTAATATTTTTTCAGAAACAAGGTTCATTCCTTTAGACAATGATAGCATGTATACCATTAATGGCTATACTCTATTTAGAAATGACAGTCAGTCTGCTCACAATACAAGACCTTATGGGGGTACAGCAGTATACAGCCAAATAGAATTTGACTGGACATCCATATTGTCAAAACAGCAATGGTGTTGAAATAACTATCATGAAAGTCATAGCCTTCCACATATAACAATTATAGGCATTTATCGTTCACCTAAAGTACCAGTAAGACAAATGTGTGCAGATTTACAGGACATACTGACCCTACGTGTATGTTCTCAATTCAATATTATTATGGGAGACTTTAATGTTAACTGGTTAAATGAAACGGACAGTGTAGTTCATTGGTTGAATCAGACCACGTGACCACCTGTATAATAAGCCTGTTAATATATTCAATAAATTAGTATGTGTTATGAACTACTTGTGGTTGGTTTACTTCAGACAGGATTCCTCTTTATAATTTTTTTGTAAGACAGTATAACTACAGGCAGTTGGTTTCATGTTATACTACAGACAACAGGACCTGTATTGACCACATATATACTGATTTGCCTGAATCGCAAGTATATTTTCACGTTTTAGAAACATACTTCTTTGATCATGAATCAATATGTGCACTGATTAACAGTTCTTAACAAGACAAAGTGTACATTTGGTTCAACTATTGCAAAAACAGCAAACAATTTTGCTTCAGATATCTGATGATGGATCCCTGGCCATTTAGTTCATACAATGGCCTGAAAGCAAAATACTGGTCAAGTAACTACAGTAATAGCATCTTGAAATCAATAAGAAATGTAGAAGTTAATGTTGTGCTTGGTAAGTTTCTTTTCTTAATTTGTTGTTGTTGTTGTTGCTATTATTGCTGCGCAGCGAGCGAAGCGAGCGAAGCAGCAGTTCATATTTCTTACACAGAAAAAATCTCGATTCGCTTGACTGCGCCCATTTGCAATTAGACCACACTGCCTCACGCGCTTGCAACCATAATGCTTTGTGACACTTGACTTTATAACAACACGTTCTGCACGAGTTCTTCCTTTCCACGTGGGTGACTTGTCGAGTACTGGTGACAGTTAAATTGGTGAGTATCATCTTTGTCATTCTTTTAGTTTGATTTTCTTGGCTTTCACATATTCATCATCCCGTGTATTCCATTGATTATACCTAGGTGTGTTCGACTTTGATTTCCTTGGTGTCATCTTCCTTTCCACGTGGCTGACAGTTGAATTTGGCGAGTGTCATCTTTGAGTTTGATTTTCTTGGCTTTCACATATTCATCATCCCGTGTATTCCATTGATTATACTTAGGTGTGTCCGACTTTGATTTTCTTGGCGTCATCTTCCTTTCCACGTGGCTGGCAGTTGAATTTGGTGAGTGTCATCTTTGAGTTTGATTTTCTTGGCGTTCACATATTCATCATTCCCGTGTATTCCACTGTTTATAACTAGGTGTGTTCGACTCTGATTTTCTTGGTGTCATTCTTGTGTATTCCGGTTCCCACGATCGCTCAATTCGGTTTGTTTTGTTCACGTATATAAGGGACTACTGTGTTTCGTCATCTTTAGTTTTTTGGATTTGGTATTTACTCCGAGTTCCTGTTAATATATCCTTGTTGTTATATATCATCTGAAAGGCTGTTGCTACCCTTGCCTCTGTTGTACGATCGAGGAAGAGTGCTAACTCGTTCTCTGGTTTACTTGCTGGTGTATTGCAAAATACGCCTCGTTTTGGTGTGCTGTTTGCACGCCTCCCTTTGATCACATTGGTGTTTGACAGTTTATTCAGTTTCACACGGGTTTTTTTTTATTCGTATTTGCATTTTTCTTTATTGTAGATTCTAAAAAGCTGCCCAAGGCTCAGAAGTTTCACAGGTGAGACTTGTAAGAAATGGATACTGACAATTGTAGAAATACTTTTTTGTTCAATCCTTGCAATGAAAGGTCACAGTTTTTCATGGGGTCCTTAATTGGTCTGCCTTTGATAGTAAAGCACCATCCAATGACTCAACAGAACCTTGGTGAACCTTTCAAGTGTAAAGAAATATTAGGTGATGGTAATTGCCTGTTTAGAGCATTATCTTATGCAGTAACAGGAAGACAAACCTACCACTCTATTGTAAGGGCAAAAATATTAAGGCATATGAAGGAAATGGAACAATTATTTCGTTCCCATATGAACAGTTCATTTCATGAATATTTGGCAAGAACTAACATGGACAGAAATACAGTTTGGGGTACAGATGTAGAAATTTTATCAGCTGCTTCACTGTTACAAACTGACATCTATGTTTACACCAAAGTTCGCGATACATAAATGGCATAAGTTCTCTGGAACTATGTTGGATGGAAAATTACCAAGCAATGATTGTTGCATCTATATTAAGCACACAAATGGAAATCATTATGTTGTACTTGATGTAATCTCAGACAAAGATCGCAGTGGGTGCAATAACAATGTGCATGCAAAGATGTGCATCAATGACATGAAACATGTCAATATCTGCAGAAGCAATAATTCAAATAGAGGAA
The DNA here is from genome assembly GCA_964036295.1 of Plumapathes pennacea. Taxonomy (NCBI): domain Eukaryota; kingdom Metazoa; phylum Cnidaria; class Anthozoa; order Antipatharia; family Myriopathidae; genus Plumapathes; species Plumapathes pennacea. Next base: position 11,845,006 of record OZ038462.1, read on the forward strand.
CCAGATTTCGTAAACGCAAATGTGCTGCAAGTGGTAAAAAAGAACCACATCATGTTGATAAAAATGCTACATTTGTGCACATGTGAAACTAATGCTGATATAAATCAAAGTTCCCAGAAACCAAACACAAAGGACATGAACTGGGTGAAATTTGTTGCAAGTAAGCAAACAAAAGTGCAGGAAAATCGTGAAGCCTTTAAGAAAGTAGAGTCAACTGTATGCCAGAATAATAATTCAAGTCTGAGATCAAATGAAGAAAACACAAATCCACCAAAGAATTTTGATGAATCACAAGACAACATTTCCAAATTTCATAAATCCATGGAGTATGCTATATACCAGTGCATAATTTGTTTGGAAGCATGGCCTCTGAAATTGAAGCCAAAGTCGGTGTCTAATTATGTCTGTTCTAGATGTGCAAGGGATAAGCAAAATCCTAAAAAGTTTTCAAAAGAAAATGCAATGATTCCATCTTCAGTTGTATTAGAATTACAAGATCTTACTCAAATAGAGGAGATGTTGATTGCCAGAGCTCTTCCAATTATGAGAGTATATGTAAAGCCAGGAGGACAAAGAGGTTATTCAGGCCACTGTATAAATTTGTCTCAAGATGTTACTGAGTTAGCCAGTGCATTGCCCAGATACCCTAAAGATGTACCATTAGTTGTTGTGAGAATGAAGGGAAAAGACAACACCATTAAAGATGTGACAGTGAGAAGACAAAAAGTACAAAATGCACTGCAGTGGTTAATAAAAAACAATCCCCAGTACAGGGGACTTAAGATTGATTTAGATTCATTGAATTCTTTACCTGAAAATGGTGTGCCATCTGACCTCAAGACACTCGAAATCGATAGTGCTTTGGATAACAGCAATAGTGAGTATTCACCCATTGATAGTGACTTGGAATTCAATTCAGACATTGTATTTGACAAAGATACTGAAACAAGTAGCTTTCTTCCCATTGGTCAGAACCAAACATTAGAAATTGAGGCAATTCAGAGTGAAATAGAGGCCAAACCTGTTGACTGGCCAACTGATAAAAATGATCCTCTCAATGAATTCAAAACACCATACCTAGCAACTATGGCATTTCCAGCACTGTTTCCAGATGGCAAGGGTGACCCAACAAACCCTAGTTTATGTGTTGACATTCCATTTTGTCACAGGATAAAACATCTCTTAAAATTTGCTGAATGTTCTGATAATGGATGGGTTTATCGGTTTGCTAAACATCCTAGATTCTCATATTGGGCTCTTAATATGATTCAAAGACAGCGAACTTTACAGCAAAGCAGTGTATTCCTAAAACAAAACCCTGGTTAATCACATCTCACCATTGAACAGTTACAAGAACTGGCATCAACAAATAGTTGTACATCTTTCATGACAAAACAATCGAGGTATGTAAGCAACATCACAGGTACCAATGCTTATTGGCATAAAATAAAAGAAGAGTTGAAAGCAATTATTACTAATAAAGGAGTTCCTACCATCTTTTTTACATTTTCGTCTGCTGACATGCACTGGCCTGAACTGCATTCATTGTTCACAAAAAATCCAGATAATTGCACAGCTCAAGAGAGAAAACAACATGTGATAGACAATCCACATATTGTTGATTACTTCTTTTGTCAGCGTTTAGAAAGTTTCATGAAACATTGGCTATATGATTCTCTTGGTGCTGAATGGCACTGGTATAGATACGAGTTTCAATCTAGAGGGAGTATTCATTGTCATGGTACTGCAAAACTGAAAAATGATCCTGGTCTTTGCAAGCTTACAGAAACAGCACTTAAGGGATTTTTGGCACAAAAGCATGCACAACAGAATATCTGTGATCCCAGCCAGGATGTTTTGGAAGACATTGAAAGAGGTAGAAAAGCAACCACAACAATTTGTGAATATGTAGATTCAATTCTGTCTACCTTCAACCCAGAGCCACCTATTAATAATAACTGGACCAAACCGCTGATCCATCCATGCAGAAGACGTCACAAAGACATTTCACATGCTGAACTTAATACAGACTATGTTGACCTTTTGAATACAGTCCAACGTCATACGCGCTGCAGGTTAGAGTTTGAACAGGTCAACACTAAAGATAAAACAATCCAATATAGGGCTAAAATAGTCACTAGAAGAAATGATTCTCGATTAAATAACCATCAGCGTATTCAACTTCAAGGGTGGAGGGCAAACTGTGACATCCAAGTCATTATTGATCATCATGCTTGTGTTGAATACCTTGCAAAATATGCTGCAAAAGGTGAACCTAGATCTCCACAGTTGAAAGATATTTTCAATGCAGTTATACGAAATAGTGGGTGTGAAAGTAATCCAGAAAAAATGATGAAAAAAGTAATGATGAAAACTCTTGAAGAACGAGATTTCAGTTCTCAGGAAACCATGCACCTTTTTCTCTCATTGAAATTACACAGTACAACTTTCAGTGTGATTCCTGTTAGTTTGATTGGATCTCGAAAGGTTCAAATGTATGCCAATGAAGACAATGACACATGCACAACTGATTCCTTTCTTGATGTTTATGCATAGCGAAGGAACTATGAAAACAGTTTTCCTGACATTATGAACATCAACTTCTTGGAATTTGCTACCAAATACAAAATAGCTAAAGGCAAACTTGAAAAGTGTTCTGATTCAGCTAAAATAGTACCAAGGATATTCCCCACATATTCACCAAACCCCAAAGGAGAGTATTACGGCATGTATTGCAAGTACCAACTGTTAACATATAAACCATGGAAAAATTCTCAGAATGATGCATGGAGTTGTACAAAGCCAGATGATCAGACATACATAAGTGCATGGCATGATTTTTTACATACTTCATATGCTGCAGTTCATGTCCCAGATTGGGGTGAAAAACTCTCTAATGTATCTAATGTTGAGCAGCCTACTTATGATCCATTGGTAAATCAGCAGTCAAAACAAGATGAATGGATGATTTTATCAGACTTTTTCAACTCTAGCAAAAATATTGATACCTGTCATGCTGTTCAAGAATTGACATCTAATCACGATTGGACTTCAGATTGCACAAAGTACTCAAACCAACAAATTGGAGAAATGCCTTCCTGGATAAAAACAGCAAAACAGAACTTCCCACTACCATCACAACCATTGCAAACATTTGACAAAAACGGTTTTAGTGAAATGCAATGGCTTGCCTATGACATTGTCAAAACTCATGCTGAAAGCAGTGAATCAAAACAGCCATTACTTTTGATTGTAAATGGTGTTGCAGGGACAGGAAAGAGCTATTTGATCAACGCCTTACTAGCACACCTCCTAGATAAATGTGTTATTAGTGCAACAACAGGGAAAGCATCGTATAACATTAATGGGATAACTATTCATTCTCTGTTGAAGCTTCCAGTTGCACCACAATCTTTTAAAGAACTTTCTGGCCAGAGTCTAATAGAGTTGCAAAGTAAACTATCTAACTTGGAATACATTCTTATTGATGAGTATTCAATGCTAAGCCAGAACACATTTGGATGGATTGACAGGAGATGTCGGCAGGCAACAGGGAGTCAATCTCAATTATTTGGTGGAAAGTCAATCATTCTAATTGGAGATCCAGCTCAACTACCACCAGTTGCTGATAAACCTTTATATCATGCAAAGCCATCTAATGCAATTGGTGAACAAGGTTATTTTGCTTATCAAATGTTTCAAACAGTAGTGGCTTTGACTGTCAATCAAAGGGTAAAAGGCTCAAATCAGGGACAAACAGTATTTAAAGATCTACTTCTACGCCTTCGTAATGGCGAGTCTACCAAACATGATTGGGAACTTCTATTGACAAGGCAGCCATCCCATATAGGAAATCTTGAACTGTTTAAAAATGCCACTCGTTTATATTACAGCAATGAAGAAGTTTCAAAGTACAATTATGAGAAATTAGTTCAGCTTAAACAGCCAATCGCACAAATCAATGCCAGACATTCAACGGCAAAAGCACGAACTAAAAGCCCCCAAGAGATGTATGGACTACAACCAACTTTACTTCTGGCAAAAGGGGCTCGGGTTATGCTCACAATGAACCTGTGGCAATCTGTTGGTTTGTGCAATGGATCAGCTGGAAGAGTGCTGGACATAATATATCACACTGATCATAGACCTCCTGATTTGCCCATAGCAGTCATTGTAAAATTTGACAATTATGTAGGGCCATCAATATCTGAAGTACCTGCTTCAGTTCCCATAGTCCCAGTCAGCATTTCTGTGAATTCGGTTCATGAAAGACAGCAATTACCTCTTAAACTTTCATGGGCAATGACCATCCATAAAAGCCAAGGATTGACTTTAGGAAAGGCGTGGGTAGATCTTGGGAAATCAGAGGCAACTTTAGGCATGTTGTATGTAGCAATCAGCAGAGTACGTAACCTGTCTTCACTTGTGATAGAACCAATTACTTTTGATAGGCTAAGCAAAATAAAGAGTTGTGTAAACTTGAGGTACAGAAAGGTAGAAGAATGTAGACTACAAAGATTAGCATCATTGACTCTAAAATGGTACCAACAAAGATTACAACCAACTGATAATTAGAAATTACAAAACTTAAAAGTGACTTACATCTTTCTTTGCTTAATTACAGTTGAGCCCAATGGACCAAACCAAGGGTAGGTGCACTCACGCAGGGCACAAATGCCCCCGAAATCGCCAGCGTCGCGCGTGACTGTCGGCCATATTGGATGCGAGGAATTTTCTGGGAACTGGGTTCTAATTAAGTGAGGGATCTGACATCACTGGTTTAGAGCCCCCAGAAGCCTTCAGGAGGCTGGTTCTGTTTTGCAAATTGGCGAGCTAAAGAGAGGAGGATTGTCTGATTATTTTGGTACCAAATACCGCTATTTTAGTGCTATATTCGCGATATGATGAAACGTTTAAAATAGCACTTTCTGAGACTACCGCCAAGATGCTCTTGAAGCGAAAAAAAAGATGATTTTCATCTTCAAATAACTTTTTTATCCGGAGTGTTTAGTATTATCATGGAAGAGTGAAAACAAAGATGGATTGTTTCTCCAAATTCGTATGTTTTTAGTTTTTTAATATTGCCCTTGCCGTGGTCGCATTGTACTGAGTTCGAAGAACACTTTTGAGATGCCGTTGAGGAAACGTTTGCACTACATGCGCTACAACGTAGGAGCTGACATGAAGCTGAGAAGACTCGAGTGGGAGACAGAGGAGCAACTGGAGGCCAAACACAAAAGTCTGAGGGCAAAGAAAGAGCAACTAAAGCGACTGGACACGAAGGTGCAGACTGCATTACTGGTTTCTTCTAAAATATATATGTATTACTGAATTTTTTCTACCTGTAATACTTATTGCAGTGTTAATAATTTATAATAAAAGTTATATCTTAGTTTATACTTTTGTGGATTTATGACTTCTGTAGGTAGACGAGGTAGTTAAGCAGATAGAGGAGATGAGGGAGATAGGGCAGGAGTTAGGGGTTGGTGAACCAGCGGCAAAGAAGAAGACTATGCTTTCAGTGCGAGGGATAAGATCAAGGCAGAAGCGGCCAACAGGAGCTGGAGAGTTGAGTGGAGCAGCCAATCGGCAGAGGAGAGCTGATACCTTCCAGGCAGCATGTGAGATACATGGCGCAACCAAAGAAGACCTGAAGCCAGCTGTTGCAGGATTAGTTGACACCATAGAGAAAAAGAGTCCAGAAAGCCATATTGTAGATTGTTTATCTAATAGTAACAAGCTCAAGAGAGCATTTTCAAAGTTATATAAGAAAGAATTGGATAAATTTGAATCCTCTGATGACAATATGGTCAGAAGTGTTGCAGTGTACTACAGTAGTGGGGTTATGGGTAAAAAGAAATATCGTTCTACTTATAAAGCTAGTGCATATAAGCAGTTACCTAGTAAGAAGGCTGTGCGTACAACAGTAGCAAACTGTCAAATCCCTAGGCTAGTTCCTTATAACAAACTGATGCCGTTTATCAAGACCATTGATATAGGTAAGTTGTACAGTGTGCATGAAACCCTCTGTGAAGGCCTAGAAGAACAGTGCAAGGTAAATGGCTGCTACCGTGACCTTGAAGAACTGATTATCAGACTTGCAAAGTTCTACTTGACTAATGGTTACAAGCTGCATACGTTTAATAATGAATCTAACACTTTTCATGTTTCTTTAGGTGGTGATGGAGCTCCATGTGGCAAAGATGATAGTGCCACTGCATGGCTTGTTGGTTTTCTAAATATTGGCCAGGGCATCCTGAGCAGTAATGAAAACTTCCTTCTGTTTGGTGCAAATTGCACTGAAAACTGCTTGCCTGTGACTCGATTTGTTGCCAAAATTCTAACAGATATTCAACACATTGAGAAGACCATCTATCCAATTGTCTGCAATGATACCACTATTAATGTCAAATTTGTGTTCTCTGAGCTTCCTAATGACATGAAAATGTTGGCCTTTTTAGGTGGAGAGCTGAGTAATAGTGCAACATTTTTTTCTTCCTTTGCAGATGTCTGTAACAGTAATATTGCTGTGATGAATGGTACCTTTGGGCCCAATCCATCAGACACCTGGAAGCCATGGTCCTACAACCATCGGCTGAAAGTGGCCAAAGAAGTGACCAATCTGAAGAAGAAACTAGATGGGCAGCATTTAGCTGCTTCAACCAAACGGTCCAAAATTACTACTTTTATTGCAAAGCAGAAGAGTAGACAGGAGTTTGTTCCTTTGATTGGTGAAGTCATTGACCGTGCTCATGTTGAACCCCTTCATCTAAAAAATAATGCTTGTGCCTTGTTGCATCGATATTTACTGCATGAAGCTGTAGCAAATTCCAAACTCTCTGATTCTACCTCTTTTCTTCAGGTTCCACCATCTTGCCCTTTTGGAGTGTATGTAGAAACCATGCAAACCAAATGCCAACTTTCCAGACTAGCCAAAAGGGTAATTAAATGGTTCAATGAAAACAAAGGTAATTCGTCTAAAGAGTTTGACTATCGGTTTACAGGTAAAGACTCGAGGCTGTTTCTGCATAACTTTATGTTTCTTATTGATGTTATTGAGGTAGGTACTAAAGGCAGACAACAGCATATCCTCCATGTATTAGCTTTTCTTTGTTTATGTCTGAGAGATTGTGTTTCTCTGTTTAACCGCCTCCAGGTTTCTGATTCACAGGTTGAAGAATTGCAGGTAAAGTCAAAGGATTTTTACACTGCACTCTGTCTTTTCCATTGTGTAAATCCAACCACATGGACTCTTGGGCATATTGTACCCACCCACACCAAGGACATGAAAGCAAAGTATGATATGGGTCTTGGTCTCAACTCAATGGAAGGTAGGGAAGCCAAACATATCTCTATTTCTAAATTTTGTCAGAATACCTTGTACAGTGCTCGTTGGGAGCAAATCTTCCAACATGAATATGTCTCTTTAATCTGGCTTAGAGAAAGGGGGTTCAATGTTTCTAAGCCCCCTTCCGCTCAGTCCTCCTACATCCCTAAGCGTGTCACTGAAGGTTCTGGCTACTGTTACTGTGGGCTGCAAAAGAAATGTCTAGAAGATGCAATGTGTCGATTTTGTTGTCATCATTTTAGACATCAAATCAAAGAGAGTGTTAGAACTGGTAAGTCTCTCCTGCCTGGTGTACAGGTACAGAAGACCAAAAGATAAGGTGTGTTCCCTTCAATCATTGGTACTTCATTTTAGCAACTTCTGATTCTCCAGGTTTTGAGGTCTTGCTTTATGGCAACAATAGGACATTTCCAAGATGACATTATTTGACTAAAACTACCAGAATAAACTTCTCTGTAGTCTTTATAATGCAGGTTTGCATCCTGCACAAGCAATTCCTCACAGGAGAATAATTACTGAATACCATAGCTTGCCTCAAAGCATCACATAATAGTTATATTGTAGTGAAATGACATCATCATGCAAATGTCCTATTGCAGGGTATAATATGATAATTATTGTTTATAATTATTATAATACCATGTGACTTGATCTGTTCTCTATTGCACCCTAGTTAACCCTTTAACTGCCAAGCTCAAAATAGATATTCTCCTAACAATAAAAGGAGAAAATGTATGAGTGATGAAAAGAGAATTGCATTTTCAAGTCAGCTGTCATTTGAGCAAGGTATCAAATGCCAACTCTCCATACTGTATCATGTAATTATCTCTGATTGGAGACTGGAAAGTGAAAAATGAAGTTGATCACTCTTGGGAGTAAAAGGGTTAAAGCACCAGTTGCTCTGTTGTATGCACAGCCAGAATGATTTGTTAATTATTTGTAAATTACTTGATTTATCCATGCAACCAACAGCAAACCTTGCATTTAAAGCTGCTATCTTAAATCTTCTGACCAATAGTACTGAGATGATTCCATAAAAATGTAAATAGTATTTATTGAAATCAGCAGCAAGCCTTAATTGTAAAGCTGTTGACTATGTCTTTAGCACAATAGTACTGAAATGTTTCTTTGTGCATATAGTATTTATTGTAATCAACAGCAAACCTTGCATTTAAAGCTGTTGTCTTAAGTCTCCAGACCAATAGCACTGAGATGATTCCATATGTCAATAGTATTTATTGAAATCAACAGCAAGCCCTGAATTTAAAGCTGTTGACTTAGTCTACTTCAGACAAAATTTAAGGAACTATAAATAAACAATGAACTTACATTTAGATGAATTAAAGCTCATTTGCCAAATTAGTCCACCATTTCTCCAGCAGCAGCAAATGATTTGAGAGTCCATTACTACCAGCATCACTTGAGATAATTACATACAACAAAGCATCATTTTGTAGGTTGGTTGTGACCTTCTGGGTTAGAGTAGTCTCCAGGAAGGCTGTTGTTGGTGATTGACATTTCGACTCCCTGAGTGAAAGTCATCTTTGGCAGAGTCAAGTGAAAGCATCATCAGACTGACAAAAGAGTTGTAATCTGTAGGTTGGTTGTGACCTTCTGGGTTAGAGTAGTCTCCAGGAAGGCTGTTGTTGGTGATTGACATTTCGACTCCCTGAGTGAAAGTCACCTTTAGCAGAGTCAAGTGAAAGCATCATCAGACTGACAAAGGAGTTGTAATCTGTAGGTTGATTGTGATCATCTGGGTTAGAGTAGTCTCCAGGAAGGCTGTTGTTGGTGACTGACATTTCGACTCCCTGAGTGAAAGTCAACTAAGAGTCACTAAGTGAAAGCATCATCTGCAAAGAGCCTGCTAGAGGAATGTTCAGTTGTGTTGTGGATAGCCAAATGGATTCCACTCTCCATAATGAAAAGACAGTGTGTGGTCACATCTCTTCAAGTTATATTTGAATGAAAATTCCTTTTCACTGTTTACAATGAGCGACACTTTGTGTCCTGTTTTCAGTCCATTCAGTGTACGCTTAAAGTGTGAAGCCACTTCTCTATCTTGCAGCCCACTCAGTAAAACAAACAACTCCTTCGTCAGTCTGATGGAAGACAGCGACACAATTTCGCTCTTGGAACTCTTGGTGTATGAGCAGAAAGGCCTCGCAAATCCTTCTGTGTTACGGATGAAACGCACAAACAATGAAAAAATCTCGTATGGGATGTCCCGTCGAACTTCAGCAAAATACGGATGGCGTATAGAACACCTTCCGCTCAACCGTCTGTAGATCCGCTGCAACCAGAGATTCGACTCGCTCTTTAACACAATCCCGGCATAAACAGGAGTTGTCGTCAAAAATCTGCCGGCACCAGCGAAACCCATTTGAGGATCTGTTGCTAGATCGTAGAGCGGTAAAAGGGCACTCGTAGCCGATTTCACGAATGCCTCTCTCCTCTCCTTGCAAAGACCCTCCTCGCGCAGAAACCCCGATAAACACTTAGTAACCCTCTCCTGGATACTTTCGTCGTTGCCAGTGGTGCAATGCACACTACTGTCACTGTCCGACTCCGTCTCCATCTCATCTAAACGCCGAAGAACTTCCTCGCAAGTGAACTTCGACGCCGCCATTTTTGTAAATGCGCGCTGTCAGATTTCGCGCGTTTCCGCTGACCTGCATGACTGCTGCACGCTGGCGATTTCGGGGGCATTTGTGCCCTGCGTGACTTGAAAGCTGTTCTGATTCCCACAATGTGTTTGATCATTTTGTTACATACCTAGATAACTTAACAGTAAATTTTACCTGATAAACCTTTTTGCTCTCTTCCAGAAAATGCAATCATTGCCTACGTGCATCAGTTGTCGCCGATAAAAACAAGTCAAAACAAAAACCAGTACTTGGACTTGAAACTTCAAACTGCCACCAATGTATATCGTACAGTGTGCTTCTCACCAGAGAAGCACAAAATATTTAAAGTCAAGTCCGAGTCATCATCACCAGTCAAGCTGACAAAGCATCAGCTAAAACGGAATGCGAGGACCAATGAAGATGAAGTCCATGTGACAAAGAGGACAAAAGTGGAGGATACAAATGAGAATCAAATCGACTTCGATTACACTGAACTGGTGTTGGACGAACCTGCTGCCCAGAAGTCTGTACTCGACCTTAAAGCTGGAGACTGCAACATAGTTGCCAACATCAGTGGAAGAGTGACATTTTTTGGGTCTTCTGAGACCATTAACGTCAAAGGAAAATCTTTGCAGAAACAGGAGGCCACATTTACAGATGACTCTGGTTCAATTCGTGTTGTTCTCTGGGAAAGTGACATTCGAAAAGTAACATCGGGACAATGTTACGAGATAAAGAAGATTGCTGTACGCAGGGGAGAATTACCTCACCATGAACAGGGAATCCTCTGTTGTCCCAACGGCAAGCAACACCAGTAGAACTAATGAAAATTGCCACAGCACTCAAACTGAACAACTGCAATGTCCACCTGAGGGCCTGAGCTATATTCAAAGGTTTCTCTCATGCAAGAAGTGCTGCCAAAAACTGGTAATTGCTGACCGGGCCAAGAAGATAATACAGTGCACTGAGTGCAACTTGTCCCAGCTACAATCTAAGTGCCAGAAACGAATTTTCGCTAGCATGCTCTGCACAATGGACAATAAAAACATATCTGTACAAGTTTTTGAGGACAAGATTCAGGACATGTATACACTGTACAAGGAGCAAAGTGGTTCAAGTTCCCCAAAATCTTTGGACGATCTTGATGATGATGAACTTACTGAAGTTTTGCTGACAGTAGAGGCTGTAATTACGTTGAACAGCAAAAAAACAGTAACCAAGGTAGAAAAACTCTGAGGAGCAATTTTCGAGTGAAATTTTACTGTTTCAACACATTTCACACTTCAACTGACATTGAAATTCATCAGTTCGTTTCCATAAAAATATCTATGTGAAATTTTACATTTAGGATTGACAGTTTTATAGATAACTTTTTATAGATAATATTTTATAGAAGCTTCAGTTTCATATTAATATATACGTGAAGCTACTGTTCCAGTTTAATATCGTTTTATAATAATTATATATTATTCTTAAAGACTGGCTTTTGAAACTCCAGTTTCATAGATTTTATACATTTTTATAGAAGCTACTAATTCATAGATTGTATTTTTATAGGAGCTTCAGTTTCATATTCATACATGCATGTACATTTGTCAAGTTACTGTTCCAGTTTAATATAGTTTCATAATTATTCTCATAGCCTGTCTTTTGAAGCTCCAGTTTCTTAGACTTTTTTACATTTTTATAGGAGCTCCAGGTACGTCTGTCACGTTACTGTTCCAGTTTATTGTATTTTCATAAACAGAAGTTTCAGCTGCATCTTCGTGCATACATGTACGTCTGTCAAGATTCTGTTCCAGCTTCTAAATAAAATCAATATTGTTCATTGCCACTTCAGATTCTTCAGCTCAACATCTTTTCGCATAGCACTAGTATAACACACATCCCACAAGACAACATAACAGTGCACACCATCACTTGCGAATTAACTGGACTGCACCCGATTTCAATTGAACTACACTATCTTTCGTGTGCGAAAGAAGCCTCTTCGGAATTTACGTAGTTTTGCATTGTGGCCGTTTCTCTGGAAATGGTATTCTTGGGAAGCTTACCAAAAATTTTGGGTGAAAAAGCGCAGCAATCACTATCTGTTGATATCCTAGTTTTGTATTTCATAACTTATTCTAATTCGCCCCTTTTTTCACTTTGTCATTGCAAGAGTTAAAGTACAGAAGCTGCCATTACTTGATAAAAATGGATAAAGAGACCAACTGTCACCTAAATCTGATGAAAGCATCACTGTGTAATACTGCCATAAAGCTTGGACCATCAAAGAACTTACAGACAGAAGGAAACAAAACTGTATATGGAATATGCTTCTCACCACCATAGATGAAACTGCTTGATGAGTATGAGAAAATTCAACTCCTGTAAAAAGTTTGTCCATAACATATGATGAGCGTCGGTGTTAAGTCTAAGAGGTATACTTTTCAAGAAAGAACTTGGTGCCCAACAACTTGAACTTATCAATGTGTCACACAGGAATCAGAAATCCCACCGCTAAGTGTATGAATAGCAGTTTTACCACAGTTCTGCTCTCTTTTTGCGGTTTGCCCGGAGAAATGGCTGAGTTTTGAGCATCACTGTGAGTATCGAAATTTTCGTATTTCAAATTCCTTGTTGGTTTGGCGAAATTGACAAAAACAAATATTGCTTTTTATCAAGAATCTGATAGACGAGACACCATTGCAAAATGGTTTTCTGTTCAACCGAAGGCGGCTAGAACCAGCGGATCAAGGGTGCGCATATTATCCTCCGCCATGTGGCATGATGAACCCGGACCCTGCAATGAATTTTCCTCAGGCCTGGTATTCTTCCAGTGCCTTCCACACAAATACACTACACTTTGTCCCTGAAAATCATTCACCCAGTTACTCAAGTCAGGAAGACAATCAGACATCAGAGGATGGGCCACATTCAAAGTCCAGTGGAAAACACTGGGAAGTTGTTGAAGTCCCTCATTGAGACATATAGAGATAACCGGAAGGGCCTGAGCTCGGAGAAGAGCAACCGGGGAAAAAAATCCGTGTGGGACACGACTTACGCTGTGTATCGCAGGATTTGTAACAAGGGAGGCATGAAGTCGGAGAAAACCCTCTCCCAAGTCAAAGAAAAGTGGCAGGCTCTGTTTGAAAAATACAAATCGGTGTGCAACAACAACAAGAGGACTGGACGAGGCAGAGAAGGTCTATGAAGAAATCGATGAAGTCATGGCATGCAGTGACAAAGTCAATCCTAGGTTTGTCAGACAAGCAGGAGTTGTTGCTACAGACGATAAAGATGCTGTGGTGGAGATGGATGAACAACAAGGCGAAGAGTGCGTGGAAATTGGTGAAGGTGAATTGGAATGGAATCAAGCTGAGAGCTGCAAGGGAAAGACCTGGTGAGCGCAAGGAAAGTTGCCAGAAGAAACAAAAGAGAACAAGCAGAGAAGGCCTGGTGGAGACAGAAGCTACTCTGATCAACGTGCTCAAGTCTCAACGAAGGGAGATTGTGAAGGTGCAGGAGAGGCACCAGAAAGTCATGGAGACCATGATGCAATTTCAAGTTGATGCAGAAAAGCGGCATCAAGAATTTATGATGTCATTATTAGGGAAACTTGGCGATATCTTCTCTGCCAAAAAGTAACCACACTTTTCTTTCTTTTTTTTTTTTCCTTTTTTTTTGTTTTCCTTGTTCTCTGTGAGAGACTAAGACTCTTTTATCTACATGTATTTGATCAAAAGAACTTTCAGGAAGCCTATGTTTATGAAAAACATGATTTATGTGATTTTCTTATCGTGGCAATCATGACTTCAACAACAGCAAACAGAATTAAATCACCGTGAATGAAAATGTTTGTTAATGCAACTGTAACAACATTAAAGTGAAGCAATAAAACTCCTGACTACTGGTCAGCCAAGTAATCCAGTATGGCTTGTCTTACTCCGTTAGCTGCTTGACAAGGAGGTCCAACATCTTCAATGTCATTTTCTTCTTCATTCTCACACAAATCGAAATCATCCCCTTGCATAATGCAAATGTTGTGAAGTACACAACACGCAATTATATAGTACCAGGAACCCTTTCAGAATCCTCATCAAGCCGTTTCTGCAGAACCCTCCATCTTCCCTTCGTCATACCAAAGGCGTGCTCTGACACAATCCTTGCCTTTGAAAGTTCCTTGTTGAAGTTCCTCTGATCCTGGGTAAGCACACCATTGTTCTTAAATGGACGGAGAAGCCAAGTTCTTGATGGATAAGCTGAGTCACCCACTATCATTGGCCGAATATTAGTGTCATGCAGGTCTACAATGCATTCCATCAAGATTTGTTCATCTTCGGCAGCTGTATATATATCGCTCAAATGTGCAACCCTTGCATAGTGCATACTTCCGGGGTATCCAGTGGAACCGGATAGGTAAAGGCCAGAGGCATTGACGACGCCCTGCACAACGTAACTATAAAAATGCTTCTGATTAAAGTAGTCTTCGTGGTGTTCTTTAGGTGCTTTAATAGGCACATGACTACCATCGATTGCTGCTACTACGTTGGGAATTCGACTCATCAGAGAAGCCATCAATTTTCTTTTGTACATCTGCAAGGGTTCTTAGAAACTGTATGAAATCAGCCTGAATGCGACAAAGTTCTGCGACAAATCCGTGGCATGACTTAATGACCAAGGCTTCATAAGGCCACAGGAACGGTAACATTCGCCTGTTGCAAGCCTCCATAAACTCGTGCTCACTCTCTTTTCAACAGGAACAGTGTCCCTCATTGTAGTGTCCTCTTGGCGAAGTTCAGGACCAACAAGCTGGCAAATATATTCAAAGGTCACTCGAGTGACTCTAAAGTTCTCCTTCCACCTGTGGTCCAAGGCCCTGTCGTTTAGCATCTGCTGAAACCAGTGTTGAGGTCTTGGAAGTACCCAGACACATCTTGGAGTGCAACTCAAGATTCCTCTGGCTAAGCATAAGTAGCGAATTACAATTTCCGCCATGCAAAGAAACTGGCGGCCTCTTCTTCTTATCCTCAGTCTTTGAAGCACAAAAAAGTGCCTTAGCATAACGTTGTACTGAGATCGCTGGTAAAGAAATACCAGCAAAACAGATAGTAGGCACGCTACTTCTCTAGGATTATCCACCATACTTCAAACTAATACTGCTTCTCCTTCCCACTAAAATTCGTGCCAAACAAAGTGTATTTATAATCGAGAGATCTTATTTCACCAAGACAGCTCCTCATGTAGTGTGACCGGAACCATCGTGTGGACCAGAAACCCCACGATAAAGTCAACGCAGGGTAAAATTACTCATGAAAAGTCAGCAATGCGCTAGGTGTAACCACAACTAATAGCATAATTTGTGCACTCTCTTAGAGTGATATTGCAATCAACACAAGCACATGGTGAGAAAAAGTCATAAGTGACATTTTTCTCAGCTACAGTAAAATAATATTTCTGAATTGAATTTCCTGGCATTTGTCATATATTATTACAGAGCTGATCATTCTAATTACATGTTCAAGTTAGTTAAACCAGCATGTAAAAATAAACTACAATATACGTGTTCATGTTGTGTTCAAGATTCGAATGTCACAATCAAAAATCAGGAAATTGTAGTAGCTTTGTAGTCCCAGGGTAGGGGGGGGGGGGGGGTACTCCTATATGTGGAAGGACAGGGATGCTCATCGCACCAGTTAGGATGTTCAACAACAAACGGCGACATTTTTATGTGATGTGGTACCGTTTCGAGGTCGGGTATCTGGTCCAATACATTTTTATTGTATGAGACACAGCCCCAGGGTCACAGCTCTAAAAACAACAAATGCCAGGTGTTCTTTTCAGCTGGAAACATCCGTTTCCGGTTTCACAATAGCAGTCGCATGTTGCTGCATCTCAGATTGCAAACGAACAACAGGAACAAATCCTTTGTGTAAACGGAGTGTATACAGTGCGTGGAAGTGTCAGCTGTCAAGCGCCAATTCTTTCACAAAAGAAGCCTTGACCATGCAGATTTCATTCCAAAAACCACTCTGCTCCAAAGCACGCTTTAGTTTCTTCACTCCTAGTATATTTCTCTTTCGTACCTTTTGCTCAACCCATGCCAATATTACTACATTTTTGGGGTCAAAATGGAAATTCCCGATGAGCATCTCCGTCATTTTTATGTGAGTACCCCCCCCCCCTACGAGTTTGTAGTACAGTACCATCATCGTCAAACAGTTTCTGAGTTCAATAATGTAAAATTCTTTTGAGGCAGGCTAGGTGTAAAAGACTAAAGACCAAAGCAATGCCATAGGTCAGTGCAAACACTATCTCACTGAACTGTCTGCGTTCTTTTGTATTTCTATTTTATTATTTGTGAGAAAACTGGATTGAGTCTCTCAACCTTATTAGGATTTTGAACTTGAGTGACAGCTCAACTTGACAAGCGGTCACAGACCACCGAGGTCGCCTTTTGTTTTGCTCGCTTCGACTGTGATTTATATCTTGTTGTGTTCCACTCGTCTTGACAAATAAACGTCTGCGTATTCATACACTTGTGGTCCAAGTACAAGCAAAGCTCGTTACATGGTGTCAGCAGTTGCCGAAACAACCCAGTCGCTGAACAGTTAACGACACAACAAGACAATGGCCACTGGATACGGGATTCCACCGCCGAATCCTCTGCAGCTGGACGACCCAAACGCTGCAGTAAACTGGAGAAAGTGGAAAGTTGCTTGGGAAAATTACGAACTGGCGACCGGTGTCGCCGAGAAACCAGAAAACATCCGAGTTGCCTTGCTGTGAGCGGTCATTGACGAAGAGGCAAACAAAGTCTTTGAGATGTTTGTATTTGAGAATGGCGACGACAAGAGGAAAATCGAACCCGTATTGGCCAAGTTTGATGAGTACTGTGAGCCAAGAAAGAACTGTGTTTATAATAGTTTCAAGTTTCACAGCTCGTGCCAAGGATCAGACGGAATCAACACGTATGTCACAAAACTACGGACCTTGGTGCGACAGTGTGATTTTGGTCCCAAAGAAACGATGATTCGGGACCGCTTGGTTATTGGAGTGAGAGACGACAAACTTCGAGAATGCCTTCTACAACAGAATGATCTGATGCTCCAGAAGGCCCTTGAGATGGCTCAAAGAAACGCAGAGCCAGTTGAAAATAATCGCAGGAAGTGAAATGGTGCATTTTGCCGTGAAACAACGATCAAAACAAGAGGGCGAACCCAGCACAAACCAAGCAGCGTGGAAAGGAAACTCGCATCCATCACCTCAAAACCCCAACAAGGAATGCAATTACTGTGGCGGTAGACACGCACCCAAGAAAGAGGCATGCTATGCATTTGGCAAGAAGTGCAATAATTGTGGCCTGCTCAACCACTTCGCAAAAAAATGCCATAAATGCAAGGTTCACCACGTCCAAACAACAGAGGAGGGTGACACCTACTACGTCAATTACATGCAAGGATCAAGTGAAGATGCAAAAATCACGTTTAAGGTCGAAGGAAAGGCGGATGTGGTCTTCCAGATCGACACAGGAACGACGTGCAACATCCTGCCATTCAGTATGTACACCAAGTTGACAGGAGACACGACCAGCGTGAGGTTAGAACACTCCTCGGCGCGCTTGGTCATGCATAACCAGTCTGCGGAAAAGGCTCGGGGCAAAACACACCTCAGATTGGAACGCAACAGATGCACACAGGCTCCTTTTCATTGTGGTCCTACGACACCATACCCCTGATTGGAAAGAGGGCAAGCAAAGGTATGGGGCTAATCAAAATCCTGCAAAGCGACCAAGTGCATACGGTCACAGAAGAAAACCATGCGAACCCAACCCAACCAGAACATAAGAGCGCAAAGGTGCCTGACATGGATCTGCACGACAATATCCTGAACAAGTACCAGGATGTCTTCACTGGGGTCGGTGAACTCCAGAGCAAATACAGCATTGAGCTACAAGACGACGCATCGCCAGTCATACATGCACCGCGCAAAGTCCCAGTGCCACTCAGAGAAAGCCTCAAAACACAACTCGATCGCATGGTTAGCCGACTCATGGGTGTCAAGTCTAGTAGTGGTCAAGAAAAAGAACGGTGGGGTTCGAATTTGCTTAGACCCCAAGGACTTGAACAAAGTAATCAAACGATCTCACTACCTGTTACCCACAATCGAGGAGGTGGCCACACGCTTAACCAAAGCAAAAGTGTTTACAGTGCTTGATGCCAAGTGTGGATTTTGGCATGTTAGGCTTGACAAGCGATCCAGCTACCTTACAACATTCAACACCCCCTTTGGGCGGTATAGATGGCTGCAAATGCCATTTGGCATAAACAGCGCCCCAGAGATCTGGCAACGGAAGATGCACGAAGTCATTGAAGGCCTTCATCACACAGAAGTGATTGCTGACAACTTCCT
This sequence comes from Plumapathes pennacea, assembly GCA_964036295.1. NCBI lineage: Eukaryota > Metazoa > Cnidaria > Anthozoa > Antipatharia > Myriopathidae > Plumapathes > Plumapathes pennacea. The sequence continues at coordinate 11,863,375 of OZ038462.1, forward strand.
GGTATGCAGCGTTGGTGACACACTGCAAGAAGCAATTGCAGACCATGACCTCCACCTGGAAGAACTTCTGCAGCGAGCAAGAGCGTGCAACCTATGCTTAAACCCAGAAAAGATTCAGCTGAGAAGACAACAGGTGCCCTTCATCAGACACCTCCTGACAGACAAAGGGCAGGTGGCCAACCCAGAGAAAGTTAGAGCCGTGGTGGAGATGGAGACGCCCACAGACGTAAAGGCACTGATGCGATTCCTGGGCATGGTGAATTACCTGGCCAAGTTCACGCCCCATCTCTCACAAGCTTGTGAGCCTCTAAGAGCATTGACGCACAAGGGAATTGAGTGGTCATGGTTACATCAGCACCAACAAGCATTTGACGAGGTGAAGAGAGCGATCACCAGGACTCCAGTCTTGCAGTACTATGATGCACAGAAAGAGGTTACATTGCAGTGCGATGCATCCCAAGATGGCCTGGGTGCTTCACTGTTGCAAGAGGGCAAACCAGTTGTGTTTGCTTCACGAGCGTTAACATCAGCTGAGCGCAACTATGCACAGATCGAGAAGGAACTGTTAGCCGTAGTGTTCACGGCTGACAAGTTTGATCAGTACATCTACAGAAGACCAGATACGGTGGAAAGTGACCACAAGCCTCTCGAGGCCATCTGGAAGAACCCCATACAAACTGCACCGAAGCGGCTGCAGCAGATGTTACTGCGCCTCCAAAAGTACGACCTGACCATTGGATACAAGAAAGGAGAGCTCATGTACATCGCAGACACGCTGCGCAGAACAGAGCCGATCATGAGAGCAGCTTCCAGGAACATGAAGAATTCTGCCACCACATCGCAGCAATGGACACAACAGAAGACATGCCGGTGGCCCGCAACTGTCTAGAAGACATTCGCCGAGAAACAGCCAAGGACTATGAGCTACAGCAGCTGATACAAGTGATCGATCGTGGTTGGCCAGACAAACTGAAAGCTGGACCAGTGGGAGTGTGGCCCTACTTCACACTTCGGGCTGAGCTCTCGTTCAGAAACAGCTTAGTCTTCAAGGGAGACAACATCATAATACCATCATCACTGTGAAAGGCCATGCTCGAGAAAATCCACTACACCCACCTGGGAGCAGAAGGATGCCTGCGACGAGCCCGGGAGATTTTTTACTGGCCACGCATGAATGCCGAGATGAGGGATTACATTGCCAAGTGCAGCACATGCAACACCTTCAAGCCAGAGCAGTGCAAAGAAACCCTAATGTCACATGAAGTGCCAGACAGACCATGGACCAAAGTCGCGACAGACATTTTCATGTTTGACCGAAAGGAGTACCTAATCACGGTTGATTACTACTCTAATTTTTGGGAGGTTGAACTCTTAACTAGCACGACGTCACTGGCTGTCATCAACAAGCTACGAAAGCTTTTCTCGACCCACGGAATTCCAGAAACCATGGTCTCAGACAACGGCCCACAGTATGCAAGCGAGGAGTTCAAGAAGTTCGCAGAGCAGTGGGAGTTTCAACACATCACATCTTCGCCACTACACGCCCAGTCCAACGGAAAAATCGAGAATGCCGTTGGGACCTGTAAGATGATCATGCAGAAAGCCAAAGCAGCGAAAACGGATGTCTATCTGGCCATTCTGGACTTCAGAAACACACCAACAGAGAGCACTGGCACTTCACCAGTGCAGAAGATGTATGCCCGAAGAACCCGCTCACTACTTCCACTGTCGCAGAACCAGCTACAGACAGCTGCCGTGCCAAATGCCAAGCCCAAGCTAGAGGCTGCAAGAGCCAAGCAGGCCCTATATTACAACAGGGGAGCCAAGGCACTACCTGGACTACAACCAGGGGATCCCATCCGCATGTGCCTGCCAGGCGCAAAGACCTGGACACTGGGAAAGGTACTCTACCAGGCCGGGCCCCAATCCTACAGAGTAGAATGCAGTGGCAACCGGTATCGACGCAACCGACGCCAACTAAGAGGGACAGCAGAATCCCTGCCGCTGGAAACACGAGAGGTCTTTGACAGACAGCAGGAGGGAGAGCCAGGAGATGACAAGGAGAACCAAGCTATTCCTGACAGTGCAACTGTGCCAACCGTACCAACTGTGCCAACAGCACCGTCGGCACCAACTGTGACAACAGTACCAACTGTGCCGACAGCACCAAGGAGTGATAACATTGCAACCAGAGTGTCTAGGCGTGGCAGGCGGCCACACCAACCATCTCGATTTAAATACTTTGAGATGGAGTGAACATTTGTCTCAACAATAGGATTGTCTGTTTAGTTCATGTTGTATGATTTATTGGCCCTGTTTTATTTTGTATGAGAGAAAGGATGTGAGAAGACTGGATCGAGTCTCAACCTTATTAGGATTTTGAACTTGAGTGACAGCTCAACTTGACACGTGGTCACGGACCACCGAGGTCGGCTTTTGTTTTGCTCGCTTTGACTGTGATTTATATCTTGTTGTGTTCCACTCGTCTTGACGAATAAACGTCTCATTACATTCACATGTGCATCCTAATAAATTCATTCATTGGTATTTTGCAGGTCAAAAAGAATTGCTGGGATACATCCAGAGTCTCACCAATGAAAAAGCCATTCAAGGAACGCCTACTTTGACTGCCTCTTTCAGACAAACAGTGCAGACATAAGAATAGTATGTTTCCACTCTTTCTACAGGACCCAATTTAAACAATTGGAGCAGAACAAAAAGCTGGTCAAAATGACACAATATAAGACAAGTACGAAGTTTGGCAGAACATCACTATCAACAAAAAGACCATAATCACTGAGGCAGCTGGCAAATTGCCATTCAAGGAAAATGTTGACATCACCACCATCAACAGTTTGGTCAACATGGAAATATTTACGATCAAGGCCAAAGTTTTCCAAATCAGTGGTACCAAACAAACCATTACACATTCCGGCAACTTAAAACGTCAGACAGGATATTTAGTTGATCCAACCGGCTGTGTAAAAAGTTTTTTGGGAGAAATTTGCCAAAATTGTTGAGCAAAACAAAACCTACTGGTTCCAAAACGTAAAAGTAAAGACAGATGCAGAAGTATACATCAACACCGCTTGAACAGGTTCAGTGGTTGCGAAGCATTTACGGTAAAGTGCCAATTGCTGTTCCACAAGACCTGCCTGGATTAGCAGTTGAAACTATCAGAGCCAAACTAGTTGAATAGTGGCATTGAGCAACTGAAGTGTGACAAAAAAAAGAAAGTAGGGCAGCCCTGGGCGCAGTAAAGTCACTTGCTTTTGGTGAGGTGGTAAAATCAAAGAGACTTGCATCAACTGTATCAAAGCTTGTTTCTTTGGATAGGCGTGGCATCAGTGAGGCATAAAGTACAGATTCCAGGTACTTCAGGGAGATGAGCCAAGCTGGTTGGCCACAAAGAGAAAGCCAAGAATTGACTCAGTCAATGAAGAGGTGAAGCAGACCATCTGTCATTTCTGGACTTTTGAGGCAAGCAGGCCAACTGGCGATAAAAAGGATCTTGTCCGAAAGTGAGTAGGTCCTAAGCAGTACCTGGAGCACCCGAAGCATGTCTTAGAGCAGACGCAAAGTGAGGCATTTTTCAACTTTCGTGCACAAAATCCAGAGATAGAAATTTCACAACGCAAATTTGAACAATTAAAGCCTTACTTCGTGAAAGCAGCTAGAGAAAGAGACAGGCGGTCCTGTCTGTGCCGAAAACATGAGGAAGCAAGACTGGTCTTCAACGAGTGCATGAAGTTCAGAAAGAACATGTTGAAAGAAGCTGCTCGTGCTGACAATCCACCAGTGCCTTCATCACTCACAGAAGCTGTGGATCTGACTCTCTGCCCAAAGCCTGAAGGGAGTGATTTCCACAAGTTTTGCTGCATAAACAGAACGTGTGACAACTGTGGAATACGTCTTTTTGAGATTCTACCGGAAGAAAACTCTGAGAATAACTCGGTCAGGTGGAGGCAATTCAACTACGTGGCATCATCTGGGGAACAGCAGAAGATCATGCTTGTGCAAAAGGAAACACCACCAAAGGAACTTTTCCAGTACTTCGTCAAGCTGCTACACACCTACCCACATCACCAGTTTATGGCCCTCTGGCAGAGAAAGCAGCTTGACAATCAACTGGAAAATCTCCTGCTCAGACATGTGGTCTGTATTCACAACTATTCAGAAAGCTATGCTTGCAGGGGACAGAATGAGATCCAGTCCCAGTACTTCGATGTTAACAAGGCTAGCCTCCACATCACAGTTTTGTTCTGCCATGCCACCATGGAAGCTGATGGTAAGGACAGCACTGCTGAAGAACCGGCCGTTATCAAGGAGCATGTTTTCGTGATCAGTGATGATCCAGTGCAGGATTTCCACTCCATACATCATGCACAAGCACTTATCTTCATTCAAGAAGAAAATCAAACAGAATTTTATTGAAAATTACTAATATTGTCCTTTCTCTGCATTGCTACTTTTGAGATAATGATGCCATTTTGTTAGCTATTTATTGTACTTTACTGGTAATCGGTATATTGTGTGTGTGCCCGACCTAAACATTTACCACATTTTTGTCAACTGGCTACCCGACATTTTTAACCCTGAGGTTATTACGGGATGCCAATACCCCTGTATTCTTTGATATATTTAATAATTGTAAACTTTTTTTTTTTTTTTTAAGTCTGGGGTAAAAATAAAAGGTTGTTGTTGTTGTTGTTGCAAAATACCTTACCCAAGACCTGAAGGCAACAGTGAAGCAGATGCACTATTTCACTGATGGCTGTGCAGCACAATACAAGTCACGGCACTGCATTGGGGACCTTTCATGCTCTGTGTTCGACTATGGCTTTCCGGTGCAGCGGAACTACTTTGAGATGTCCCATGCAGAAGGGGAGCAGGACGCTGCAGGCTCCCATGTAAAACAACAAGCCTCCCTTGCCGTGATTCGTGGAAGAGCCAACATCACAAATGTCACGCAGCTCTGCGATTATCTGACAGCAAACTTCTCAAAGCCTGCGCAGTCTTCATTCCCTTCCCGCTCAAGCGCGGTGAGCCTGAAGAGGAGACTGTTTTATTACGTTCCAGCAGAAGGAGGAGCTGTTCCACGAAAAACAAGGTGGCCGCAGATTCAACGCCATCAAAGGCATCTGGAAGTTACACTCTGTGATCACTTTTCCCCAGCAACTGAAGGTCCTTGTCAGGCAGCACTCCTGCTACTGTGGGGAATGTCTGTATGGAAACTATCGTGCTTGTAACAATAAGGATCTTGTCGACGAGTTTGAAGAAGTTAAGTTACAGAGAGAGGCATCCACTGCAGTAACACGGTCACAAGAACAGCAGGAGAAGATCGAACCAGTTCACCTGCACATTGCAGATCTTGTTAATAAGGACAGAATCATAGCCATTGCCGCAGAGGAAGATGCTTCCTATGACTATTATCTTATGAAGGTGACAAGTGATGGCCTTGTTGTTTTAATGAGTGACGAAACTGATGACTATGGCTCTCCATTTCAAGCTGGCAACACAGTTTTAAAGGGCATTTTTTTCCTGAGGCACAACTTGATTGATATGACTTATAAGCTTGATGTTAAGAAGAAGTCGATTGTTTATGCCAGTACTGTTCATTATGTGTGCTCAGAACTTAAAAAGAAGGGAAGAGGACATAGTGAAGTTTACCAGGTTCCAATGGATGTCCACGAGGACATAATTGCATCATTGTAAACCAAGTTTCAAAACAAGGACATGCCCAGCTTTTGATCTTTAAATAAACACTGGAACAAACAATTCAAAATGAGTTGAAAAAGAACAAGGGTCATAGTCAAATTTTTCAAGTTGATTTTGATATGCACAAAGACATAATCGCTTCATTGTAGTTTTAAATATTGTATTTGGTGCATCAAGATCTGAAGTTATCAGAAACTCTGGAGAGAACGCATGAAATGTGTGAACATTAATGGTGACTCAGCCCACAAAGCATTATGGGTAAAACCAAAAATCCAGAATACTTGGCAAATACCAAAAAAAAAAATTTTTCTTGAGTACACATAAAATCTTTGTAAATAATGTAATTAAGGTTGCTTTGAAACAATTTTGGATTTTAAGGGCATGTTACACAATTGTACATCAATACCATGCTACTGATCAAAATAATAATTGTACAAATTAATGTACTCTTCTTCAGAAGCCATACAGAATCACATTCTGCAGTGGAGCCATGAAAGAAACCGCCAAATTGCAGACAGTTATGACTATGAGGTATCCGCTATGTTGTATTACATTTTACACATTCCCCAATTGACCTCCACTGATTTGCCGGGCTTTAGCTGATGATTCCATTAAAAAGTTCTTAATTTATCTATTGTATATAGGCCCATCACAAGCCTGCAAAGAGGGCAAAGCTTGCACATTGCAGCATCAAGCAGTACAGGTACTGAAGGTACATATGCATTCAGAACAACATTTATTTTTGCCAAGATCTCTCCTGAATGTGTGCATGATTTTTCAGATTACAAAATTTACATGAAAGACCTGGAGGAAGAACCAAGTGACGAGGAGCCAAGCAGCAATACTGAGGACATGACTTTATACAGTGCAAGAATTATCATAATGGTTGCTTTAAGTGTCACCTCATTTTAGTTGCTAACTGTAAAACACCACTTATTACCTTTGGCAAAGGTACTAAAAGTTAAAGTATGTGCCATGGGTAAATACCAAATGTTAACACTATTGGCAAAGGTCCTTCTTCATGAGGCTTACATATGTGTCAAAGGTGTGGATTCCCAAACTATAAGTACATAAAATGAGATCAAGTAGTAGAGAGGCCAATTATCAGCATACCTAATGGTTATAAGTAGTTAAGTAACTTAATTGTAGCTATTTTAGCAATAGTTATTGTCCTATAAAGAAGACAGTTTGTTTAAATGCATTAAATAAATAGATTTCTGTTGGGTTACCCTGAATTGCTGGCTCTCTGAGTTACCATTACTGGAATCCTGTCATCAAACATTGGTGGCTCTCTGAGCCACCATAAATTATTGGAGTCCTGGCCCCCAACATTGGTGGCTCTTTTAAATACCATTTTTGGAATCTTATCTGCCAATATTGGTGGCTCTCTGAGATACCATTATTGGAATCCTGGATCCCAATATTGGTGGCTCTCTGAGCTACCATTATTGGAACCCTGGCCCCCAACATTGGTGGCTCTCTGAGATACCATCATTGGAAACCAGTCTCCCAACATTGGTATTCAATTTTCATGTACCAATGTTGGAAAACATAACCGTTTCCCAAGGTTGGGATTCTTACTGGTTTACCAATGATATTCCTGTGACATACCATGCAAGTTCCAATGATACCCCAACTTTGGAATCTCATTTTTTTTCCTGTGATTCTGGTACAATTTAATTAAATGGCCTGAATACTCGGCAAAGACCACAATTACGTAGCTGCCCGTCAACTCTCAGTGTAACGAAGTCAATATTGGGAAGGTACAAGTCAGAAAAATATGTTTTGACGTGGAAAGTAGTGTTGGTGGCAGGCGAAGACAACACACAACATCACGTCGAGCGGGCAGTGCAGAAATAATCGTGTGACGATTGTCCACCGTAAGCTACAATAATGTTCTTTCGAAATAGTCATAATGTGCCATGATCTGTCACACAATACTGACGTACATTTCGACAATGCAGTCATGCGAGTAAGAATTTAACTCAACAATATAACTTAGGTACAACGGAACACAAACAAAATTGACAGAACAAAAGGTTTGATACTGATAAACAGTCAAGGCCATTTGAATAAATCTGTACATTTAAGGAAAAAGAGAAGTTACTCTTTTATTACACAACATGAGCATGAAAGTCCCATGTAACGCGTAACACAAATCGTTTCAAAAATGCATTAAAGCGAAATGATCTGTGTATTTTTAACAGCAGGTCATTGATATTTGGCTGGGATAATCATAAGGATAAAGTAAACATCTTACGAGTGAAAAAAGTAAGAAATAAACAGTGAGCACTATCGGAAAAACACATGACAAATCTGTAACGCTTCCTGTCCGCACGGAAGAATCCAATGTTTGATATTCCCTAAGAAATGACTAGTGTGTTTTTTGGTGATTAAAATACGACAAAAGTAATGCTCGTGTCCACAGCAAACACCAGTGAAAGGATCACTGAAAGTCCAACAAGTTCATCGGCTTACTGGTCGTTTAGTTCGTTCCCATCATATTTACAGTAAGCGTAAACAAACATAAACAAACGCATTTTTTGCTGTACTATTCGCTTAAGCGGTGTCCTATTGAACTTTCCTTATGAAGTTCAAATGCTCATAAACATTCAGCAGCGGAAATTTTGCTCAGTTCGATTCATCTGCTTCTGAGAAACCCTGCAGTATTCGCGTCACCACCACACTACAGTGTTCGGTTGTCACAGCGTACGAACATGCCACGAAAGAATAACCCAGCCAACACAAAGCACAAACTGTGTTTTTGCATGGATGATCTTCCTGCAACTGCAACATAGCATTCAATGTACAGTTCCATCCCCATCGACATTGGCAGCAAAATAATTGAAATGTAACGCGTTGTTTTTCTGGTGCCAAATTAGGTAACGCCGCGCCACTAAAAAGATTGTGTTGAAATGGAGCAAGCGAAAGAAACATGCCTCGAGTAGCTAATTGGTGGCTGAAAAAGAAAGAGTGAAAAAGAGAGAAAAAAAGGACTTATTATGCAATGAATCGTGAAGAAATTTGAAGAAAGGAAAACATGCGACGTAATTTGAGCTCATGTTACGTAAAACGTCATGGTGACTAAAAAAAACGTTGTTTTGTGTTTCTTAAGCAATACTAGAAGATTTTTGACCACGAGTGTAATCAAAGACTCAGGCAGAAGGTGCCTGTCAAAATTCACAACAGGACTGCATGTTGATAAAACCACAACCTCCAGGAGCTCTGTTATTTTCCTTGTTTTCTTTTCTTTTTCCTTTGTTTATTTTGCCATGAAACCCATACCTAGAAACAAACTTTGGATACTTATATCTTCAACGTGGCTCAGTGCATGGACATAAGACTTGACACACAAGCTCCTTATTGTAAGAATTTTCGAAGGTGTAAAAATTGTTTAAATCCGAGAGGGTCACTTCAGCCTCCAGTATCACCTTATCATACTTGACTACTTTCTGCAGTCAGTTTTAGGGGTACCTGGTACCCGGTTTTGGGATCAATAATTTGATTTGGGCCATACACATTTCAGGGGTGGCATGCATATGCACTGCACATTTTTTTCAAACATCAGGGTGGTCACTGCAAGCTGATCATATCCAATAGAGCAGTATCGAACCAGATTGGATAACTGTGTGTCATGTGAGTACATGTTCATTAACTCAACTATAGATTCCAGTAGAGTCTTGAATCAGAGAATAGATGCTATATTGTACTAGATACTTGGGAATTAAATTAAGCACTACTGTACTGTAGCTCACCTTTGGGAGGTTAAAGGGATTCCTGGCACACCAGCCAATATTGGATGCAAGTGTCCCACTTGCTGCATCATAGTGGCAGCACAGAAAGTGGGAGGGTTGCTTCTGTCCACTACTTAAATTTCATTCCAGGTTTCAACCTAGTAACCTCACTGGTAACCTGTGAAATAAGAAATGTATTTTAACTTCCTGTATCCTGTGATTTGGCATTTCACATGAAACAACTTAGTCAAGGGACATGGCTGTCAAGGAGTAGAGCTAGGGATAGATTGGTAAGCTCAAGGCAATATTTGCCACAACAAAAATATTGAAATGACATCTCTTACAGTAGCTTTATACAGTCAAAGCCTCCTTGCAACCACTCTTGTAAGGGACCAGCTCTAGCTACAACCACCATTGTAAAACCATGTCTGAATTGTCACTCAAACTCTGTAATTACAAGCCCTCATAAGCAACCACTCCCATAAGTGACCTCAACCACTTTTAGGAACTATCAACTGGTCTTTCCTTTGTTTTAAGCTCTCATAAGCGACCACTCGAAGGGTCTGACTCATATTAGTCAACATTTTACTGAAAGTGAACACTACTTGATTGCATTTACAGTGACTTGTAGCATGCTCTCCATGTACATTTACGAAAAATCACACACTCAAGTACATTTTGGGCAATATCTTAATGCCCTCAAGAGTTACGGAACTAATTCTTGGACTGAAGCTAGGATACTAGTATATGTTGAGAATGATGTAAAAACCTTTCAATAAGTCATTTAGGATTCTTTAAACCTGGATGTAATCTCTAAAAATCATGTAAATTTTAGATGTAACACGTAACACTTTGTGACCACACAGAAAAGTAAAACATGGATTGCAGGCACAAAAAAACTACTAATTAAACCTTGTTGGCAGGAATTCTTGAAAAAATGTACTAAAAATCAACTAGCAAAGTTACAATGTTCTTTCTTTCTTTGTAACTCCGTAACACCAACTTTTTTCCTTGCGTAATTTCCTCCCTCGTGTAATGCTTGTGTAACGCTCCTAATTTCAATGGGCAGTTTCAACACATTCGAAGTAGTAAAAAGCTCTATAAACAAGTTATGAAGGAAATATTTCACACACTAAATACAGCTGTCAAGATTTAACTATTACCGAAAGATCAGTTTTCAGCTATCCTTTGTAAGCAATAAATAAGGGATGCGTCAGAATAATATAAATATCAAGTTTCATCTTCGCAGAAATGGCATAAGTAAACAAAGACTTTTGTTGTCGATATCTCGCCTTCTGTTTATCCTAAACTTTCCAGCTCTGTATAATCAAACAATACCTTAATCCATCCTCAAGATAGCTGAGTTTCATCACGTTCCAGTAACCGAGAGCATAGATATTTGACAGTTTCTGACACTGAATTTTTTTGGTGCATAACATGCCATCGTAATTTCAGCAGGCACTTCAACATATTTCAGTAACTAGCGAACTCTATAAACAAAATATTTCACACACTAAATGTACCTGTCAAGATATAACTATGAGCAAAAAATCAGTTTTCAGCTGTCCATTGTAAGCGAGAAATAAAGGTTTGCATCAGACTTAAAGATAAATAGAATTTCCATGAATGCAGAATTTGAACACATACCAAAGACACTTGTAAATCGATATTTCACCTTCAGGTTACCTTAATATTTCCATTCATATTTCATTGTACTATACCTCAATCCATTCCGGAGTCTGCTGAGTTTCATCAGGTTCCAGCAAGCGAGAGCAGAGATATTTGACAGTTTCTGACACTGAATATTGTTGCACACAACTTGTAACGAATCAATTACAATCAAATTCAATGGGAAAGCATCGCTTCAAGGAAAAAGCACTCATTCGAAATCACACATACACAGATGACTTGAAAACACCTAAAACTGACTAAGAAGCAACAAAATGTGATAATTACTTCAAATTTTACCAATTATAGTGGTTTAAGTAACATAGAAAATCTCATGAATTATCCCAATGTTACACAAATGTACATGGAGATTGTGCTACAAGTCAGTGATAACATGACATATTGTGCTAATGGTTCATTTTCTAGGATCTCAAATTGAAAGTTCAAGGGAGTTTTGGGTCGAGCATCCAAGCGGTTTTATGCTAAAAGCTCTTGTAAGTGACCAGCCTCTACTGTTTTAACAGTGTGTGGTCGCTTACAAGATCTCATTCTCCGAGACCAGCTCTAGTTACAACCACTTTTCCTCGATGGTCATCTACCAGAGCTTTGACTGTATCTCATTTAAACTATTGAAAGGAAAAGCTCCCCTCTTGACTTGTCAGCAATATGAAAGAGTAAGTAAAGTAAAAGTAAAAAGTAAAGTAAAGTATCTTTATTTATACAAGGTAAGTAATGCAGCTAGTAGCTGGTGGGGCCATGTTGGTGGAAGACCCGTAGAAAGCAGACAGGTTAAGAAGGGAAAAACCGTTGGAGTTGCCTCCTCGGATGAAAAACATTCTTAATACTGCCGGCCATGGGGATCAAACCCTTGACCTCCTGGTTCAGAGCTTCATTATGGATTCTGGCCCACCACCCCAGACCACTCGGCCACTGAATCAGTTCCAGAGTGCAGTACTTTAAACAGTAGTTGAACAACAAGTCTCCCAAGTTAATATACACACATACCAATGCAAGTCAGAAACATATTTAGATTAGTATCGTATTACAGTTATAGTGTGGTGGATTCTATGCAGACATTGTTGCGACCTGTACTGCACCCACAGAAGTGCTGTATATGGTGTGCAATTGAATAAGTGAATGAGACAGCAACGCCAGTCAAAGCTACCCAAATCTAATCCATTTCACAACGCGTCCGTTCATGAACTATGTTTGGTTTGAATATGCAACAAGACAGAGACGCCAATATTGTGAAGGGAAGATAGAAAAAAGCATCTCAGGTTTAAATACGGTACGTGAGCGTGGGCGTGAGCGAAAAACAAGGAGTCATCGTTGGAACCTCCGTCTATCACATTCGTTCGCATGCTAGCCAAATATCCCTTTGGTAGAGATGTCTACTACTATAATGCTTTACCCACACAGAAAACTTACCGTAGCGTTGTTGTTTTTCGTCGTTCTACCCACCGGATAAAAGCAACAAAGAGTCCAACTTACCAAAACGTGGAGGTACAAACCACGCCACATTGTGCATGCGCAAAACTTGCCACTTCCCCCGGAAACGTGCGGGCTCATTTGTTTCCAGGCCTCCACAAGACCGAATCAAAAGTGGCCGAACTCGGACCCTGGACATGGACATAATGTATGAGTCAATAGAGTGGTAAAGTGTGACGTCATCATTTTGCAAACTTTTCCATTCAAACCTCAACAAACAACAACGTTTATTTGCACCAATTTAGAAGAAATTACAATGAAATTACAATGAAAAGAAAAAAGTGTATCCAGGTACAGGTTACCTGTAATAGCCAAGTAGGCTAATCGAGACGGATAACCCTGGTTATGGTAATTATTAACAATACTTAACTTGACTGTTAAGCAGTCTAGTATAGCTAGGCACAATAAATGAAAGAACAAAGCTATAAAATTTATAATACTTATAATACTAAATTATTCACTCACACACTAGGTAATGAATGGAGATAGTTTGAAAGCGAGTATGGAAAAGATTTACAGTAGGAACTTGGAAATGAATTATAAATAACCATTAATGATGTCTGCTTTAATGATCTGTTTAAAGGCATGTTTTCTAAGGAATGTTTTCTAAGGGACTTATAAGTCTCATTAATAGCATTCCAGATTTTCACTCCCCGAAACCTGATGCAGAATTTACCATAGTTTGTTCTGGCTGAAGGAAGATAAAATGATTCTTTTGAAGCTAGTCGAGTATTGTATTTGTGTACTTTGTTGGTTTTCTTAAAGAACCCATCAAAAGCTGGTGGCAGTTTACTATTATAGTAGTCATACATAAAAAGTGCATTGTGAAAAAAAACCAGATCAGTAAGTCGAGAATTTTAAGCTCCCTAAATAAAGGTAGGGTGTGTTCTTTGAAATCTGAAAATGTAATAATTCGTATTGCCCTTTTTTGTAATATCAAGATTTGTTTCAAGGTGGATTCATAGGTGTTGCCCCAGATGGTTAGAGTCAATAGAGTGGTAAAGTGTGACGTCATCATTTTGCAAACTTTTCCATTCAAACCTCAAAACTACATCATGCGATATACACAGCTGCTGAAAGAACGTGTGCAAAATTTCAAATCGCTAGCCCTACTGAAAGCGAAGATAGAGAAGTTTAAAGTTCGAGATAGTCTTAACTAAACTCTCTTATATAGCGTTGGCTCCAAATCAAAGGAACCAACACCAAATAAGAGGGTTTAGTATGAAGCAATTTGAACTTCAAAAGCCTATATCTCAGCTGTTTAATGCACTAAAGAGCCATTTTTTTCTGTGTGAACTTTATTTAGATAGGCCATTCCGAAGAATTGCGCAAAGTCCATTATTTCCGAAAAAATATTTTTATGACGCCATCACTTTACCACTCTATTGCAACCACGGTCAATTTCAACCGCGTTCACCCCCACGCACCTCCCTCCCCCCCGAACAAAATCCCGAGTCCAGGTGAAAATCCTAAACCCGGTATTGGAGCGCTAATTATCACAGCTACTGGCGTGGGAAAACATTTAGCTGCCTTGAAAACCGATAAAGCCTGTGGTCCAGACGAAATTCCGCCATGGTTTTTGAAGGAAAACGCACATGAAATCGCATACATCTTGGCAGACATATATCACGAATCAGTAAACACTGAAACTGTACCTAATCAGTGGAAAGAAGCAACTGTATGTGGAATATATAAGAAAGGGGAAAAATCAGACCCATCAAATTACAGACGATATCTCTGACCTGTATTGCGTGCAAAATACTTGAACATATCATTCACAGCCACGTCATGAAACACCTTACAGTAGAGCATGGCGTACTCGCAGACTGTCAGCATGGTTTGAGAGCAAAAAGATCGACAGATACCCAACTCATTCTTATCATCCACGATATTACAAATGCCATCGAACATAATAAAACAGTCCATACAGCGGTTCTTGACTTCACTAAAGCATTTGATAAAGTCCCACACCGCCGCCTATTGAAAAATCTGCAGTATAATGGAATACACGGTTCACTGCTTGACTGGTTTAAATCGTTTCTTACGCAACGTAGTCAAGTAGTTGTCCACGAAGGAGCAACATCCTCTTCCACAGCTATAATATCTGGTGTCCCCCAAGGTACAGTACTGGGACCCTTATTATTTTTAATATATATCAACGACCTGCCCGACAGCCTGAATTCTTCTGTTCGACTGTTCGCTGACGACGCCCTATTATGTGCCACTGTCTCAACCGACGCAGATTCCACCCAGCTAAGATGACCTGCTCCGACTAGAGGAGTGGCAACAGAAGTGGCAAATGGAATTCAACCCCTCAAAGTGTAAGATCATGTGCATCTCAACAAAAAGAGATCCACCGAAAAAGAGAATACGTGTTCTGTGACGTACAAGTGGAAGAAGTCGATTCACACCCATATCTTGGAGTGTCATTAGATCTTAAAGTGAGATGGTCCCCCTACATCTGCAACATTAGAGGCAAGGCCAAAAAGGTGCTTGGAATGATACAACGAAATCTTTGGAACTGTCCCCAAGAAGTAAAAGAGACCGCGTATAAAGCTCTCGTAAGACCCAAACTCCAATATGCATTACCACTTGGGACCCTCACTACAAAAGGACATTGATGCAGTAGCCCGCTTTTGTTCTGGGAACTATGAGAGAAAAGCAAGCGTGACAAATATGTTGCAAGACCTGAAATGGAACACTCTAGAAACGATGAGGAAGAAAACTAGATTAATTATACGATGTACAAGATGAACCACGGACTCCTGGATATTAATTTAGAGCAGTACCTTAACCCCAGCAAAGAAACCAGGACCCGTGGTAGTCATCAATTTAAGTACCAGACTACGACATCAACAAAGAATGTTTTTAAGTTCTCCTTTTTTCCTAGGACATTGAAAGAATGGAACAACCTACCCAAGGAAATAGTTTCATCTAACTCGTTAAATATCTTCAAAGATAGATTGCCTAACCTTTTGCTTAGATATAACATTTTATATTTACATTTTATATTTAATATTTTACTATTTTATGTTTTACAGTTGGTGTGATATCCCGTAGGATGTTTAATTATGTACTTTTGATGGAATGACGTTTAAATGTTACCATGACAACTCACAATAATCAAACTCAAGTCTTCCACTTTTAACAAGGCTTTCTTTGCAAATCCTTGATAAACTTGATTGACCTGGAAATCACTGTGCAGAGTTGACGTTTATAGTTTTGTGTAATCAGTCATTAATTTGCATTTAATCAATTTTTATGGGGTTTCATAAAGGATTTCACCATTCCCAGAATGCATTGCGCGCAAACTATATTATCACACTCCCCACCCCCCCCCCCCCCCCCGCAAAGCAGCAATCTTCATATGAAGAACACAAAACAAGTCTCGCTCGAGTGCTGCTCGAAGAAGGCTAAATATATAAACTCAGATCCACTTATACTAGGGTTTCCCAAGTGTTAAACACAAATTATGACCTTGGATTGTCTCCAAAGTGGAGAATTCAGTCCAGAACCAACGCTGACATTATCTTGTTTGCTGTGTCTTCACCACGCCGACATAAACAATGGAGTTAGATCCCCCTTAAACACGGAAAACTCAACAACATAACATTGATATATATGAATGCCGTGATACAGAACTGAATGCTATACATCTCATCTAAAATATAACTAGACTGGTATTGCCAGTGAGCTCGCGGTGTGAGTTGCGTCGAGACCAATATACTAAAATGGAAAGTAGGGACAAGAGTGGAACTCCCAAGAGGGACTTCCAGTTTCTCACCAGAAAAATATCACACAGTTATAGAGAACTTGGCTGTTGACACCTTGCTCAAATGAAACCTGATTATAAACTATAAATTATCATTACAACACTCATACACTTGCTTTTTAAAGGTTGAGCGACCCTGCATTTTGAGAATGCGTGACATATCTTTTTATGCACAATTGATTTTTGACAGTTTGACTTCGACTCTTATTTCTAACGAGAGGCCACGATTAATCCAGCCTTCGCTTCAATACTTTTGTGTTTTCTTTTATTAACTGAATATGTTTCTTCTATCAGGCTTTATGAGTTTTCGTGTTCTGTAACAAGCGAGGAATGTAACACAACACTTGCCGTCAATATTATTGCGGTTTTGTTCACAGTGTATTCAGTCATTTGTGAACTGCAAACTCAATGCTCAGGACTATTTCGGTGTATTTTTCATATCTGGTATACAATGACCATTGCGAAACAAAGGCTACATGATCGAATGAAAGAAACATTCCAACAGGCAAAGTACGATAAGCAGAAGAATTTTATGAGGCAACAGATGTCATGTACAAAGTAAAGCATAAATCGTCATTGTTTTGCAGCTAAAGCTCATCGTAGCTTTGGTTTCCGTTTTCGGCCTGTTATCTTCCCAGAAGTATTTCGTGCCGCCACAGAAAGTTTCGTCGGGACTAAATATTTAGCGGCGACAGAGCGGAAATTTGCAATCCCCGAGCGGTATCCAACAAACATTTGTTTACGGCTATTCTCAAAGCTTCCGCGGTGAACTTAAAGAACGCAAGCCAAAATTGTTCCTTAAAATCCAGTTTATCCGTGCATGTTCCACAGAGATCTGTTGTTAGAAACAAAGGCAGCATCTTCTCTTCAGTTATTTTAAGACTCTGAGTGCTGGTCCGGCCGGGGTTCGAACCCGCGACATCCCGCACGAAAGACTGGCACTCAACCAACTGAGCCAGCCGGGCGGCGGTTTACGTCATCGCATATCACGTGATCATATGAACCAATCACCGTGTGCTGATTCTCGACCCAGAAGAAAAAAAAACTCCATTTTTAAGCTCGCCGGGGCCACACCTCGCGAGCAATTAGATCCAAGAACTGTCATTTATATTATAACTACTGGAAAATATATATTATGACAGTGTTCCGCAACTTAGCTTGAGATTATTTTGCACTTTGAACATCATTAACGGTTTAACGCATTAACGTGAATCCTTGGCGAACCAACGGCGGGCGATGCGGATGTTGATGGCATCTGCGAACGCATAACTGAGGCAGTACGACATTCTACCACCAAAGTCTGCCCTGAAATCAGCAAAGCCCCGTCAACAAAACCGTGGGAGGACAGCGAGCTGTCCGATCTCGCAGCACAACTACATAAACTCCCTACGGGCTCACAGGACAGGATAACCGCGTAGAAAGAGCTCCGGCGCAAGCGCAAGAAGAAAATGGACCAGTACTATGGGCGAAAGTGTGAGGAGATCAACCACCTACACGAACAGAAAAAGGTCTCGGCAGAGTTTAAGGCGGCGCAGAAGCTGGCTGGTAGCGTGCACAAACAGGGGTACATTGGGTGCAGTAAGGCCGCTCTGACGGAGCACTTTGGGAGGCATTTTGAGAGCAGACGCGACATACCCGTGCCCGAAGACTTCGCCCATGCAGAAAAACTTGACTTTGTACAGGCAGGGCTTGCGCTCCAAGAAAAAATTAACCAGGAGCCACAGGACAAAACCGAGATCGAGAGCACGCTGAGGATGTTGAAAAATGGCCGGTGCGCCGATGCTGGCGACCGCCTCAAGAACGAACAGCTAAAATATGGGGTAGATGCCAATCAGTTTGTGGGATGGCTGTTGGTACTATTTGCGACAATGTGGCAGTGTCTGGCTGTGCCCCGCGAATGGTTAGAAAGTGCCATTACGGCCTTATACAAAAAGGGTGCACATTCAGACCCTAGCAACTACCGACCACTAAGCGTGATGAGCACCATAAGCCGCGACTGCTACCAATGCTACTGATCAAAAGACTCGAAACCGCCTACAATAGCACGCTCGATTGATCACAATACGGATTCCGCAGCAACTCCTCGTGTGCCGACGCAGTCCACATTCTAAACGAGTGGCTACATACTCTACGTGGACCTTACGGCGGCATACGATAAGCTGCTACGGAAATTCCTGTTCAAGCTGTTCATTTACTGAAGCCATTGAAGTTTCAAAATCAAATTTTCGTTATGTTCTGTATGCATTGAAGTTTTGTTTTGTCATTTTGCAAAACTCAGAATGAGTTGACGGGAGGTTTTACACGTGTGTCTTTCCTCAGCCACTTTGAGTCTGGTCATGTGATACAAAGCAAGCAGTAATTCGTAAAATGTTTTAACATTTAAAACACTGAGTGCAGGCAGACGACATGGACGAACTTAAGCCTGTCCACTACTTATGTTAATAGAGCTCATATACGTTTTGCAAACAATATACAGTTCTGTTGCCATATCAATGTATTTGGGTTTTTTTCTGCATAAGGGGTCTGGGCACTATTTTCCCCCGATAACTCCTAAACAAGCATGGGGACCCCCCCCCCCCCCCCCCCCCTTTTTTTTCGTGGTCCCGTTCGGAACTGAAAACTATGGATACAAAAAAAACGGATTCAAAGTTCCCATTTTCGATTCTGGATTCCTTTGTCTACAGCATCACTAAAAATGACACCGGGTTCACAAAACTTGCCGCAAACAAAACGAATCCGGAAACAAATAACTCAAATCCGGACAAATTCGCTCCAGTGTAAACGGGGCCTTCATCAATTTGAATCTAACTTTAATCAACTTCACGTGCAAAAAGTAAAAAATAAAATAAAAATAAAATAAAGGGTTGATTTTCATTTCATGAAGTTATACTAAATATAATGTTCGCTCACAGCCAAATAAGTCTTACTGGCGAAGTAGGTATGGCAACCATTTCTAAAATGATTTGCTTCAGGTATAAACAGTTTCAGTAAAAATTGTTGAAAGGAGAAAAAAGTACAATTTGACAATTCTTTTTTGCCCAATTAGAGGCACGCCACCCGACTCTTTCTCTTCGACTTCACTTTTCCCGCCTCCCGCTCTCTCTCTCTCCGAGAATGGCGCCCAACGTAAAACAGCCTCGTCCCCAGGTACCTGGGACGAGGCTAATAATGTTCGGGGTGACATATTGGCAGACGTCTGTCAGCCCTAATCAGGTTATAAACTAACTCATTAACGAAATTGTTTACATATTTTACTGCAGTACTTATTTACAACACTATTAAAACTTTGTATGCATGTCAGCCACGGTTGTGACCTGCTTCGCGTCCCATGAACTAAATTCTCTTCAATTTTATACAAAGCTCGTGTTAGAAACATACAATGTTCGGGGTCATTACTACTTTCCTTGCATGAATAAAGAGTTCTTATCAAAAGAATATGATTGGGGGATCAAAACTTTAAGCAGTGTTCCACAAAAAAAAAAAAAAAAAAAAAAAACTTCAACGTTCCGGTGGGTTTTGCTTTCGCTAACTTAGGCCCGGATTAGACGCCACTCCTCATATGCACCGAACCTAACGCAAATTAGGTCAAACAACGGCTTTTGCTCATTTGCACGAGGTTCGACGCATGCGAGAAGTGGCTTCTGACGCCGCTCTCACAAATAAATGATTGCAAAAACAAAAACAAAAAGCAACAAACAATACCTTTGCGATACTAGTTCTCTTTGACTAAATTACGTCACTGACAAATCCCCACGTACAAGGTTTAAAATATCTTCGCTTTCATTTCTTTCGTTATGGGTTTTGGTGAAGTTACATAAAAACATCGATTAAAATAGATAAGTTGGCGCAAATATTTTTGTTTACATAATTCTAAAAGTATTACACAAGCCTTAAAGAGCAATCTGAGCTAGACTACCACCATATTTAACATGTAATTTTAAAAATCTATTTTCACCAAGCTGAAGCTATCTCACCCTTAAATCTACCACGATAGTGTGCGAACTCTATGTACAAGTCGATTTTAGAATCTCGAGTAGAAAAGCTTTCCCCTAGTGGACCGCTACAGTTAAAAATTCAATACAAATGAAGTTTTCAACATCGGCGGGCCAAGAAAAATGTAAACTTCTTAGAATGACTGGAAAATAAGCAAATCTAAAAAGAATATACCTCTCAATTAAAACTACAAGTTCCCAGTTCTCGGCTAAAACCGTGACCCCACGTCGTTGCTGTGACTTGCAGGGATGTCAGTCTCCGTTCATCTGTGCCAGTTGATTTCGCTGCCATTTGGAGGCACGAACTTTATCTTGAGGTGAGTTCGTGTTGAACATTTTCAGTTTGTCTCGAAAATCCATTTTCTCTGGTTTCACCGGCCCTCGCGTTTTCTCCTCGTCCGTCAGCGATACTCGTTCCATGCTCACACGGGCACGATCGAGCGCGTCTTCGTCGTCGTCGCTGTCGAGTCTCGCGGCCTGTGGGGGCTGGAAACGAGGACGGCCACTCTGAGAGTAACTGGGCCCGTCGAGCATGTTTTCCTGAGAACCATACCTCTGCGGAGCTGGGGGAGGCGCAGCATCTAAGGCGGCCGGGTAGGAGAGAGGTCGGGCTCTTCTTGGCATTGTGATGTAACTCGGGTAGGGGCCGGTGCTCGAGACGGGAATATTTCGGTACTGCACCTCTGACGAATTGTTGTACGAGTCACGAGGCTGGCTGAGCTGAAAAGCATCGGCATGATTTCGGGTATCATAAGGTGAACCGGGGTAATAATTACTTGGTGAACGATCTCCGCCACTCAAAGCCGTGAACCTCTGCAAGCTGTGAGAAGACTTGGGCGGGGGAGGGGGCGGGAACAAATCGTCGTTCAGAAGTTCCTCTGGGGGAGGGGGTGGGGGTGGTGGAGGCAAATCGTCCTCATCGTCTTTGGGAGCCGGTGGTTGGCTTTGGTTGGGTACACCTCCATCAGAAGGCAATCTCGTGTGCACGTAGCGCACGCTCGCGGCGGGTGTGACACGTGCTGTGTATCCGGCTGAATTGCCGACAACATAAGTGGGGGAGGATGGCTCGCGTATTTCTGTAGCGACATTGGAAAATGATACCTGCTTTCTGGGCCGCATGGAGTTGGAATTCTTTAACACTGACGGCGGTTTGTCTTCGCGCCGTCGGTTGAGCTCTTCGTCGATAAGCTCCCGGCGTCGGTCGTAGTCGACCAGCGCTCGTTGCTTCAGTTCATTGACGTGATCTTCCGTTGAGAGTTTCCGTCCGGATTCCCTCACTCGCTCATCTTCCACCTGCTGACGCCGGACTTGTTCTTCTTTCTCGCGCAGAAGCTGCTGTTCCTCGAACTGTCGCCGGCGCTCCTGCTCTCGTCGAATCTCGTTTTGGCGTTGCTCCTCGGCGAACCTGAGAGAAAGGAACAAGATATAATTACCGAGCTTTTTATCGAAAACTGTGAATTTTGTGATCGTCTCTGCAGCCGCAAAAGGACTCTGTAACTGCTGTGCACATCAGTATTGGGGACATCGTTTACTCGAAGTAGAGAGCCAGAAATAGCATAGAGATGCCTGACTTCCTCGTCTGCGCAAGAGATTGGTGTCAGGTAAAAACGAGCGACAAGAGATGTACTCTCAGTGATAGCAAGCGACGCAAGCACAAGAGATATGAAAACAGCGAGACATGAAGAAGGAAAAAGGATAAATTGATCCTGGTGCTTGCGCCACTGTGATACTCGCGGTTGTGCTGCGCTTGCTTCGCTGAAAAATGCAACACCCCCGTGTTCTTTTGAAGTAAAGTAAAGTTTCTTTATTTACACACGGTAAGTAGATCAGCAGAGCTGGTGGGGCCGTGATTTTAAACTCAACGTAACTGTTGAAATAAAACTGTTACTTGAAGACCCAGTTGTTCAAAGCGTCGTTAAGTTCATCCGGGGTGTCCCGATATCTTTGGAGAATAAAATGTTTTGGTCAAAACCCAACTGCGCTATGGGAGAAAGGGAGGGAAGGGGAGGGGGCTGACTCACCTCTTCTCTTCTTCTTCCTTTTGTTGCTGTGACTGCCGCCTAAGCGCTCCGTCCTGTTCCTTCTTCTGCAGCAGCTCCTGCCTCTTGCGATTTCTCTCCTCCTCGTCGCGGATCTTCTGGTCCATGCGCTGTCTCTCTTGCTCGTTGCGCTGTTGTTCTCTCTTCTCCTTCTGAAGTCTGAGCCACTCGGCCTGCTCCCTTTCTCGCTGTTCCTGCAGCTTCTTCTGCATCTCACGCTGTTGCTCCCGCTCCATTTCAAACTGCTGCATCCGTCGCTGTTGCCTTTCACGCCTCTCTTTTTCCTCCTTTTCTTCCTGTAGCTTCCTCCTTCGATCGTTCTCCTTCCTCTCTCGCTCGCGCTTCTCTCGCTCTTCAAGGATCAGCTGAATCTTTCTCTCCCGCTCCATCTGCTCTTCACGGTCGGGAGGGTGATACTGAACGCGCGCGATTGACACCAGGCCACTGGCCGAGCGCTCCTGCACGACACTCGCATCCCCCGTGTCTCTTCTGCGTTTGTCCTCCTGCAGACGACGCTGGAACTCTTTCTCAACTTCATCCGGGTTCATGGACTCGATGGAGTCTAGCATTTCTTTGCTGGACTTCCAGCGCTGTTGTTCTAGAGAGCGGAACTGCTCTTGTTCCCGCTCTGGGCGTCTCGTGTGATCTTGTAAGTCTTGCTCTTCCCTTTGTAGTTGGTTCATGATGCGCTCCTCTTCTTGTCGCTCTCTTTCTTCGCGTTCTTCGCGCTCGCGTTTCTCAAACTGCTCCTTTTCTCTTCGCTGCTCTTCCATCATCGCCTGCAAAGCCTGTCGGTCTCGTTCCTCCTGCCGCTGTCTCTCTTCCTTCTCTCTCTCCAGTCGTTCTCGTTCCAATCTTTCTCGGTTCAACCTCTCTCGTTCCCATTTATCTCTCTCTTCCTGCAGCGCTCGTTCCCGGTCCATCTTCTCGCGCCAGGCTCTTTCCTCCTGTTCGCGTCTCTCTCGTTCTTCCATTTCGCGTTCGCGTTTGTCGGCTAGTTGTCGTTCCTCGCGCTGCCATCGCTCGAATTCGCTCTGTTCATTTCGTTGCCAGGTCTCCGCCTGGGCGAACTGGTCAATATCCGTGGGGCGCTGGGACTGAGTAGGAGAGCGGAGGCCGCTGGGCCTTATGGCAATGGCGCGGCCGAACTTAGTGTCCCGCGCGTCAATGCGCAGTGGGCTGCTGGGCTCTTCAGGGGACTGGGATGTGTCCTAACAAAGAATAATTACTTTCCATTTATTATGTTCTTCGTATTGAAGAATTATAAAGTTGCACCCAGTCTCGCAGTGGAGCAAACGGACGACGGTAAGAGCAATAATCCATCACCGAGATACCTGTTGCCTCTGTTTGAAACCGAGGCCTAGTGCAAAACCTTTTTCATAAAAACGAGTTTGATTTGCACAAAATGAACTAATTCTCGCAAGAAAGGTTTCGCACTAGACCTCGGCAACAAGCCCGTCGGAAATGGCCAATAATGCAGAAGAAAAAGCGCAATTGTGAAATCGAGCTGAACTTGCTTCACTTTAGCCCATCGTCAGAACATCGACGACTTTCCGGGATTGTCGGATCTGTGAAGCCCGGGGTGGCAATATGCACAGCAACCGCAAAAATTTACATCCTTGCTGGGGAATGAGGTTTGCAGAGGATGCGTAAGAAATAAAACTTCTTGCCATTGAACAAGTCTATTCAACTACTTCCTAAAACTGACCTTAATTCCTTTGCACTTCTGCTCACTTTTAAGAGATTCATTTTACAAAAGCGTAACTCACTCACTCACCTCATTTGGCGAATAACTCCTCGGGGAACCCCCTGTGGGGGGCGATGCGTACAAGCCTCGCTCTCTGTTCACATTCTCGAACGAGAACGCAGCAGGCGATCTCTGGCGCTCCTTTGAAGCGCGCAGGCTCTCCTGAACCTGCGACGGCCTCGGCTTGGGCCTGATTGGTGGGCGCTCTGTGTCACCATGGAAACGACGCATGGCCTCTTCGCCGCGCCGTCGGTCATCGACTTGTGGACGCCAGTCACCGTTGTAACTCCGTCTTTCGTGGCGCATCTCTTCGAGCCGCTGCGTCTCTTCGGCATAACGTCGTTCTTCCTCAGCTTTTCGCCTCTCTTCCGCAAAACGCCTTTCTTCCTCGAGTTTTCGTGCTTCTTCGCGTCTTCGCTCGTCCTCTTCCGCGCGCCTCCGCTCGTCTTCTAAACGCTCCTGCTCCTCCTCTACGTGTCTTCTGCCTTCTTCCTCTAAGCGTCGCCGTTCCTCCTCCGCGCGCAAATCGCGCTCAGAACGCGGTTTGTACGACGTATCGATGCCGTCGTGTTGAAGCCAGCGCGTGGGGGGTCGCTGCAACTGATCCTCGGGTACGGTCGGCGACGCCTGTACCAGCTGCGCGGACTCTGGCTCAACCGGGGTCAACTTTCCCGTTACCTCTGACAAAGACAAAAACGAATCTTAGCGAATGACTGAATAAGTGAGCCATGCGAAACGAAAGTGAGTGAGTGAGTCAAATGGATGAGTGACCACGTTAGTGGATAAATGATTGAAAGAGTCGTCACTTACCTCTTGTAACCATGGGAGACGGTTGACTGAGGAGTGTAGCCAGGCCATGAAAAATGGCGCCTTGTTTAGCGACAAGAAGCTTTACGTTGGCACCAGACTTCACCATTAGCTCGGCGGCCCTGAAGGCGAGGGGGGAAATGAGAATAGAAACCAATGAGCACCGAGTAAAGAAAAAATGTTCTTGTATTTACCAATCTTTAGCATCATTGCAGATCAGTATTCAGCTTTCGTATCGCTTTTAGCCCCAGCCAAACGGATTCGAATATTGACGTTAGTGTTTGACTTACGCTCAACGAACCTGCGATTTTTTCTCACCCACTTGCACCAACTTGAGTTGGGCTCAACTTTACACGCAAATCGCGTAGACTCGCGAATCTGCTTAGCTGGGGCTTCGCTTTCAAGATGTGCACAATTATCTAAACAATCGATACCCCACCAACAGCGAGGGAAGAGCTTTGCTAATATGCTGTTTGTACGCCCGCTACCCTGCTAGACGGAGTTGCTAAATGAAAGAACCTCTAAGCACTGTTTGGGTTTCAAAAATGTAGACAATTAGGTGAAAACCAGTTTTTACAAGTTGTTTACGAGTCATCCGATCACATGCACTGGTTCATTACGCGTCCGCAATGTCAAATAAAAACGGAAAAGTTACTTCCTCGAAACCTCTGCAAAGCAGGATAAACTCACTGCATGCTTCTGAAAAATATGTGGTACTAAGTCTGCCGTCAAGGCACGGCTTGGTTGTCAGTAGAACTGTGGTCAGTCTACCAACCTTTCTTGTGAGACACCGACCAGAGACTCGCCGTTCACTGTGACCAACTGATCGCCGGCCTGCAGTCGACCGTCCTACAGGGGAAGGATAACAAAAATGGTGAAACAACCTGACATACTCAAGATAAACAAAAGCGACAAAAGCATGTGCAACAGCAACAGCAAAAAAATTGACTTCAGCGACGGCAGGAGCAGCAACGACAAGGACACGGACAGTAACAACAAGCTACAACAGCACCAAAATCAACATCAGCAGCTGCTGCAGCAACGACAGCAACAGCAACAGCAAACAACAGCAGTTGCCGCAGCAACGACCTCCACAGCAACAGCAACAACGACAGCAAACAACAACAACACCAAAAACAACAACAGCAGCAAAAAGGCAAGCAGCAGCAATGACAACAGCCACAGCCACAGCCACAGCAACAACAACTAAGCAATGGTAAAAGAACAAGACTAGAACTTGGCAACCACATGGAGACCAAACAACAGAAATCAGGGCCTTCACAATATATTTGTCAGCTCTTTAAAAACTCACCCGCGCCGCCGGACCATCCTTCACAACTTGTTTGACGTAAATGCCGGGTTTATCCTGGCCCGCACCCTGCAGCACGAAACAGCCCACGTTATCAAAAGCAGAGGCGACTACAGGGCTTCATGACTCCATATCAACACAAGTGTTTTGTCGTGTGAAGTGCATCACCATGTGCTGTGTCGAACTTGTGTTTGGTGCGTTCTTTTTCGGGATAGGTATATGGTGTTCTTAAAGCTGTTCGATGTGTGTATGTCGCGTTATGTTCTGTCGTCTGACGTATGTGTGCACCGTGTTATGTTGTCAAGTATGCGTAACAAAAACGTGAGTATGGCGTGGTACGGCATGCGGTGTAGATTGGCCCATACAGTGTACTGAAGCAAGGAAAAGATTGGGAATGACAGTTCAGTGTTCTTTCAAAAGTCACCTTGGCTGCTACGATACTCAGTCCCATGCCCCCACGGCCTTTATTGAATGCTACTTCCACGACTTCCGGAGACGAAGCCTGGTAAAAAGTTGAAGAAAGGGATACATTCATTGGATCATACTGGTCTGTTACTGTGTATATTCCAGTTTCTCTGTAAAAGTACATCCTATCCCTACAGGCCTATTTCTTGCTACACTGGACTATCTATTTGGCTTCTTCGATTTTATGTCTGCTGGCATGCGTTGAAAGCGTGGACTCACCTTGGGCGCCCCGCCACCTGAAACGAAGAGGCAAAAAAAGAAAAAAAAAAAGAGAGAGAAAGTTCAGTTTTCACACATCGATCCCTAGCCGATTCATCATAGGCTTTCCTCCACGCGGACGCAGTCTCAAACTACAGTAGTTGTCTCAAGTATTACCTTCCCAGAAAAGAGCCTAGGAACGAGGATGGCACATAGTTCTTTGGCCAGAAAAGAGCCTGGGAACGAGGTTGCGCATGTGCGAGTAAAAAATGAACGTGTTCGTCCAGACCTCGCTCCGCCGCTCGCGTTCAGGCCTCAGATTTTCAAACCTCATTTTTCACGCGCGCATACGACCTGTGGCCCGAAAATGAGGGATTGGCACCTTCTCAAACACGACTGATATAACGACAGAGACAAATAACCAACTAACACACACACACACACACACAAACACGTGTAAGAAAATACTTACTTGTCTCTTTTGGTATTTTCTGGTACACAGTCCACAAACCAGACGCCATCGGCTGTACGATTAAATTGCATAAACCTGAAGTGAAATGAGGACACTCCAGATCAATGAACAAGAACTGAACAGCAATCCTTACGCGCAGGTGGCACATTCCCGCCAAATAGGACGTCATTTTCTTTACCCACTCAGAGAACAGAAAATCTTTATGCCGAAAGGAATACCGTAGGTTCCACAATCCATTCTTTACTCCTCCAATTTCAGAAAAGACCCACAAAATGCGCTAGAAATTTCTCATCTAGCCTACAAATGCAGCCGCCTTACGTCGCGCTCGGCTATATCTGTAGGCTGTTTCGCATCCAGATTAAAGAACAAAGTTTGTGTCTTCATCAAGAAAAAACAAATATATATATATATATATATATATATATATATATATATATATATATATATATATATATATATATATATATATATATATATATATATATATATATATATATATATATATATATATATATATATATATATATATATATATATATATATATATATATATATATATATATATATATATATATATATATATATATATATATATATATATATATATATATATAACAAAAACAGGTCAAACCTGTTGAAGCAAGCGGCTCCAGAAACTCTTTCAAGCCCGGTGGTACTCCGCGGATGACGTCACACGAGTACCCGTCCTCGGGCAGCAGAAAAGGAAGTTGAAGCTCAGGGTCCTCCTCGAGTTGTACCTCCTGGCCGTTGCTGCGCATTAGCTCGTCAGCGGTGTTCTCAGCCACAGCGACCACGCTGTTTATTAGGTCCATGGGAATGTCAGGCTCGTCGAGGCCTGGGATATAGTTCTCCAGGAGCGCTCGGAGTTGATACGAGTTGAGTTTGAAACACGTGGAGGAGATGGAATCGATGTCGCTGTGTGAGTTCTTTGGAGCTTGAAGCAAGTGTGCAGCCTAGCGAAAAATCACAGAGCAAGGTTTGAAATTAACTTTTGTGATCAGTTGGACAACCACAAACCATGTTTTGGTTGCCCCATCCAATCTCTTGGTGTCCACATTGCGTTGAAGAGTAGCACCATCATGCAGCACTAGATTGCATCAATGAACAACCATCGCACTATTTTTGGTTGCCGCAGCATGTTTTCAGCTGTCCGATACAACTGTACAACCATTAATTTCGAACCCTGCCGAGTTTCTCAAATGTGAATTACAGGTACAACTAACAGCCAATCAGATTATAGCACTGAATTATGTGAGAATGGATGCGTAAGCAAGCGAGACAGACAGACGGATGCAAACGTAAACATATATAAGATAAAAAGAGAGATAAACAAGAAACCAAAAAATATGTAAACATAAAGAGACAACCAGTTTCGAGAAATAGTGAGACAGAAAAAAGCAAGAGGGAGACAGACAGACGGACGCAAACGTAAACATATATAAGATAAAAAGAGAGATAAACAAGAAACCAAAAAATATGTAAACATAAAGAGAGACAACCAGTTTCGAGAAATAGTGAGACAGAAAAAAGCAAGAGGCAGCAAACGGACGCAAACGTAAACATAAATAAGATAAAAAGAGAAAGAAACAAGAACCCAAGAAATATGCAAACATAAAGAGGAGAGACAATCAGGGTAGAGAAACACTGAGACAAGAAAGCAAGAAGCAGGCAGACCGATAGTTTTCACACACCTGAATAATCCTGGACAGATGACGGTCAGCTGCCAGTTCCAGGCCCTGCTTTTGTGCCCAGGTCTCAACGCGTGCCAGCCTCTTCCTTAGTTTCCTGCCCCAGGCTCGGCTACACAGCCCATGGTGCGGCTGCAAAACCAACTTATTGAAGATCCACATGTTAATGTAGTGGAACAAATGCGTGAACACTTGGATGGTGATGGCCGCATTCACGCGGCATCGCCTCAACAGCGACATCGCTGACGACAATGTGTACAGAACGTCGGATAAAGTCGGTTTGGGGTGACGTCGACGAGCTCCTATCAGGGGAGGAGAATAAATGTTAGTGCACTGGGGGGTAGGAGGGCAAAAAGACTGTGGAACCTCGCATTCTCTTTCATATTGATGGAAAATAATGCTCATTATTACCAAGCCATTGCTCGCTTCCCAGGGGCCTCCCGCTGGCTGGAAACCGGAAGGATCTCTCGTTAGCTGTCATACCATGTTCAGGTGAATCTGGATCTGTCATGGACTCAAAATCCATGTCTGCCATGTCAGCGTCATCTGTCTCGTCCAGAAATGCTGACATGAAAGATTTCAATTCTTGCTGAACACAGTGCACCAGTGATCTAAAGGCCATTTGTATTGAAGAGGCCAGGATCTGTTGACCGTCTCTTGTGTGTGGCGAGATGTCTCTGTCCTCTTTCAGGAAATGCAACATTTCTGAGGAATTTGCTATCCAGAAGGCCAGGCTGGCTGGCATTTGACTGTTTTCCTGTAAAAGGAAGGATCACAAATATAAGATGAGTTGAGATGAATGGCTGCTCAATGAAATCAAAGCAGTGATGACGCTAAAATATTTGGCGCCATTTAGCGAGATTCGTTCTGATTCGATCAGCCGTGATGTCATGATGATGATGATGATGATGATGATGATGACGATGATGATGATGATGATGATGATGATGATGATGATGATGATGATGATGATGACGATGATGATGACGATGATGATGACGACGATGATGACGATGATGATGACGACGATGATGATGATGATGATGATGATGATGATGATGATGATGATGATGATGATGATGATGATGATGATGATGATGATGATGATGATGATGATGATGATGATGATGATGATGATGATGATGATGATGACGATGATGACGATGATATGATTATGTTGTTGATAACTGAATTAATGATGAATTCATGATGATGAAAGCAACGATGGTGCTGGTGATAAAATGAACTACTTGTGTTATAACGGTAAGCTCGATCCCAAGTAAAATAGTATTGTATTATTCTATTATTACAATTATTATATTGTAAAGATATGCTCAAAAATAATATGCATTTTAGGAATTTTGATTTAGGACCAATTTTCCAGAAAATGCTCCAGATCTGGAATCAACAGAGAGAACTTAGTTATTGGTCCTCAAAGGTATAAACACTCTAATACAAGTACCTCTTTTTTACGGCATATGCCAAACAATCCTCTAGTAAGGGTACACAAACCCCACAGCATCTACTTACTCTTATTGTGGACCTAACAATGTTCCCAATTTTCACCAGTGTCACACCAAGACGTTCTCCATGCTGATCCGGGCTCAGATCAGGTCGATATGCTGGCGACATCCGGTAACGACAACACATATACAGAGTGTAAGTTGGAGAGAGTTTGAAATGTACTGCAGCGCCATTCACTTCACTTATGACAACTGCAAAGAAGGCATCCTCGCCCACTTCTCGGAATTCCAGTCTAGCTGGCAGCTTGTCACCATCTGCACTGTCTTGTTCCAGATCCTCAAATGAATGTGTCATCTGTAGATTCTCTTGAACCTGTGGTGGCTGAGAGGTAGTAATATAAAGCTGATATTCACAATTCTACCAATCCAATTGGACAGAACTTCTGAGGAGAAGGGAACCTCTGCAGGCAACTATATGTGGCTGTCCCTGGCTTAGAAAAAAATCTGGTTTTTACAAATTTAGAATTTACACATCACACAGAATTCATATTGTTGGCTGTTTATGAGTCAGCTGATCATACAAATAACAACTTATGTACTGTACTGGTTCATTGTGTGCCACAATATTTTTATCGTCAAATGGATAATTTAATCTTGTGCATGGTCAGTAGAAAATCAAATGGCTGCATGTAAAGCTTCTTTTCTCCAAAGAAACTAGATAGGAAATCTGTGGAAAGATTGTAAAGGGATGTAAATGGGCAAATCCCTGCCCTATAACTGCCAAATTAATCACCTGTTTTTCGCGTTCTGGGAATGTGGTGTTTGTCTTGATTTCTCCTGTCACATCAAATGTTGTCTCAAAAACACCAGACTCACTTGGGCCCATATCCACATCATGGTGGGCTTCATATTCCCTGTGGAGTCAAGGTGAGTTAGTCAGTATTGAAACATTGACACTTGATGCTATAGCCCGAGTGCATATGTTACTGTATGTGTGACAAAACTACTGTACAGTCTTGGCAAAACCTGTTGATGCATGCATTATGAAACAATCCTTTTTGTGAAGTAAACTGCATGAACAATCTGATCCTAAGCCCGTAAAGCACCACAAATTCAACCCCTTCCCCCACCTCATCACCACATAATTTTGTGCATTATGGAAATATTGAAATCCAGCAATATTTTCACTGATTCTGAAAGTGTACCTATTGGCATATTTTGTGTAGAAAAGTTGGGCAATAGGGTTGAAAAGTTCGAGATCTATAAATGTTTGAAATTCAACATTAGTGAAAATGGTGAATCAAAGATTTCTGGCACTCAAAGGGCTGTGGTTGGGAGGGTTCCTTTGATGTTTATGTTTGTATTTAAGTTATTTTACCACAGATCCCTTCACTCAACATGTTTCAAGAAAAGAGTAATAATAAAATCAGTGTTGCCAATGAAAGCTTGCCCACATCTCATTGGTCAATTTTGTTGAATTTTAATATACAGTATGACAAAATATGACACCAAAATTTGCATGGAGCTTGAAATTAACTTGTTCCTATGAAATGCAAGCTATTATTAACTTTCTCAAGGCAATTTGTCACTGAATGTTTACAGCAAAAACTGAAGCTACATGTATGCTTGTCAAAGAAACAGAGTAATTTATCAGAGCCCAAATGTTTAAAATGGCTTTAACATAATTATCACTGACAATAGATCAACTGCTAAATTCCAAAAACCATAAAAAATAAATAAAAAAAAACTGGTGCACAGACACAGCTTGATTGTGCCATAATTTTGCACCTACTTCCTTATTTGGAAGTTCATCATTGACACAGAAGTGATGGGTAGACATGGGATAAACTGACTGCATTGAGCTCACTTCCTAGTGGAAAGGTGAACAATTATAAGTTATGTCAGTCATCAAACATTACTGTACAATGCACAACACAGTCCCCAGGGAAACAGAAATATTCATCTTCACTGTATCACACTAACCTTGCTCTACCCCTTTTCTGAAGATCCGTGTCACTAATGCTGCTTATACTGGCTTGGTCACTGCCTCTATCACTCACAGAAGGCGTCTGCTGCTTGGCTTTTTCATCGAATGCTGGGTCAGCAAACTTGAACACGTGTGCCCGACCAAATTTCACCACTTTACCATGACTCAGCTTAGTGGTCTCATAGATGCGCCGACCATCAACAGATGTCTCAGCATCACTACTGCTGGGTACGATGCTAACTACACCATCAATGTTCGTAATGACACAGTGACGTGCACGGATGTGCGGGGCAAAAAGCTGGATAAAAGGTCCTGATGATGATCTATCGCTACCAACTTCAGTGACACCCATTTGCAGGCGGTGTACATGGGGAGTACGATTCAAATCTTGTCCGTCAGGTGATAGTTCTAGTAGATATGGCAACAGATGCTCTGGAAATGCTGGTGCAGCAAGCCTTTCCCCAATTGAATGGTTGGAGTTTGGACTAAAGGGAACACGAGAAGGAGACTTTGATCTTCTTTCTCTTTTCTCTCTCCTATACTTTGGTAAATTTGCTCTGCGACGTAAATGAAAAACCACAGTTCCAAGGTTAGCAGGCCAGGTTGCAGCAATACCTAACGGGCAATCCTGGTCTGGAACAACCCTCTCCTTTCCAAGGGTGTTAGCGCCGTTTGGACCTTCAGGTGGTATGTTCACCATAACAAGACAATACTCTTCTGGGTCTTCTTTTTCCATCTGATATTTTTCCAGAGCATCCTTGACTACTTGTGTTGCAGTAGCATGCATTGCAACAAGGAGTGTCTTGTAGGGAATTTCTGGTTTGAGAGTGGTTGCAAAAATCTTTAGGGTTCCCCCACTATCTTGTCCCCCATCTTGGCTCTGAAATTCCTTCAGCCGTTTTTCCAGTTTTTGCTGTCGCCGACGTCTCATGACTGCCTCGGGATTTGAGATGCTTCTTGTGAAACTTGTTTCAGGGAGTTCATCATACAGACCCTTTGCAATCAATGAGTCATCAGCTGATTTGCTGTCTTTGCCTTTCTTTTGTTCTTCTTCTTTTTTCTTTTTGAGTTGCTTTTTTTCTCTTTTGGACAGCTTCCTCTTAAAGTTTTGATTAGGTTCGGTGCCAAAGAGATTTTCTGTGTTTACTTTATCCTTGTCACTTTTGAGAAGAAATCGTCCTTCTCGATCATCCTCCTGCCATGCTAGCTGAACCTGCAGAGGTTTCTCATGACTTGCCAGCGCTCTAGTACCTGTTAAAAATAATTATAAAAATCCTCAAGTCATTATGCAAGTACCACTTTAAAAGACTCTTGATTTCAAAACTATTTATAAAGTGATAAAAATCATTGCGAATCCACCACCGATTGGAACACCCTCCTTTTGGGTTTTCTGCTGTACTACACAACTTTGACAGTGACAGCAGGAATTATTTTGCCACATGAATTTCTTTACAACCAACATTTTCACATGTGGCATGCACTTTGGATAACATTTGACAGATTGTGCACTACTGAAGTTCAGGGCCAGAAATAGCTTTTTCTCTTCCCTTCCCTCGTCATCCCAGTCTGAGCCAAGAGAACCTGTCCAGAGGATGCTTTAAATTGTACACTTGTTAAAAGGACAGAAAGCCCTTGGTATGATACAGTATGTTTATAAAATATGAACTACAAGAGTGGGACATAAAATATAAAAAGTTTGTCTTAGCAATTTATTAAAAAATGCTGCATTGTAATAGTAATGTAGACATTGACACCTTCTCAAGTGCAAACAATGCTTTGTCACCAAGAATATGTTAGTCAGAGTTGCTACCAAGCAGCTGTCATTTTTCTCTGGATGCTTCTCTGTATAGTTATCACCTAAACATCTAGTGCAAAGGGCCCCAAAGTTGCTTATTAACTTATTTGTACAATTTGTTACTATCTATACCATTGATACTGTTTTCGTATCCTTTTATGGCTTACTGTATCAAAGTCTAAGCCAACAGTTTATGAAAGATACCTTGCTGATAAAAATAGTAATTAGCAATAAATCTTCAGACAAAATAGCCTGAAGAATTAGGTACTGGTGAGAAGCTAACTTATGAAACTATTCCTCTAAATGTTTCTGTCTCGACACGTTTATTCGAAGTTCTGATAAATTTTGCACAATGATTTGCACAAGACTATAAATAGATCAATGTCAGTTGAATGGCTTCCAATGTTGCATAAAATTTTAGAATGCAGCTTTAAGAAATAGGATAAAAAACCCTGTAGATAAAGTCAAGCTCAGAAACCCGAGAAACATTTTGATAACCTCAAAACGAAGGTCAACCCCGCGAACAAGAAAATTGTTGGAGGGACACAACCGCAAGGCCGCACTATTAGTGCAAAGTGGGTCAACTCTGTCTTTCTCAATTGCTCAATTTATACCAACAGCTCGAAGTGTCGATTCACGAGAACGCCGAGGAAGTGTTCAAGCGAACCCACAAGAGGTTCTCACACGATAAACGAGTAACGGAATAATTCTGTCCTCGAGCTAAAACATAATTGCGTAGACGTAATTCTATAACTTCGATTGTACAAATTGTATTTTCGCTACTTTGACCCTAATTGTACTACAACAAACGCATGATCTAACTCAAATACCCTCAAATCAAGGCATAGAGGAGGCTGTTCGATGAAACGACAAAAACCCTCACGTCTGAAACTTGACACGATGAATAAACACATTAAGTATTCGAAATTTCAGCCTGATCTCGACTGTGTATACAAAACCATGAAGAAAAACAACAGGACGTGTGTGAAAGCTCCTACCTTCTCCCAATCATGAGCGACTTTACGTGGTGAATTAAGAAACTAACAACCAACACTAAACGTTCAAGCTTTATACTGGGAAGCCTTGATCAATATTTCATTATTTCGGTATATCTCTACGCACACACAGTACAGTTTTTAAATTGGTTGTTGTATATGCGGTACAGTGGTTTGAACCAACCAATCTTCGAAGCACGGTAAGCGATAACTGAGAACATACACGGAACGCGTGTTATAACAGTCGATAAAAGAGAAACAGCATGCTTGTTAGTCTTGCTATATCTGACGGCACGATATTAGATTTCACGACAATGCAAGGAGAAATATGTCCTCCGATGTTTTAGATTTCTAACGAAGAGAAATCGTGCGACAGCCGGAAAAAGTGAGTAGTTAGCCATCAAGTGTTTTCAGTTTGATGAAAATTTCTCAATAATAAGAAAACTAATAAATGCGATGAAGAGCACGCGACCGTTGAATATTTCGAAACCTTACCTCCAGATGGATGGACTTCATATAAAGCGTATTTCGCTTGAGAAAGCATCTTCATGTCAGGGCGGAACTTTTCCACAAGTGTGTTTGTCACGTCTGTGGATGTTTCGTTGCTGGATACTCGGATGCATTTCGTGGCCACTTTAGATCCAGAGTCTTGAAAAAAAAAGCGCATAACCCCTCGGAATTCTAAATCCTGCAAAATGGACATGAATCAAGTTTAACTTGAAGTTGTGTAGATTTTCAAAGCGGTAGAATTTATGTGGCTGACTGTACTGCCTAAGTTGTGTACCTCGTTTGGTTCACTGATCTCGAAGATGTCTAAACGGCTAGCGTTCCATTCGGCAATCAGTTTCCGAATTCGCTCCCGCTCCTCTTCCTTCGTTCGAATATCCGCCATTTTGTCTGCCCGGTAACTCAAATGCTACTGCACAAATCAAACGCCTCAGAGCTATACGATGAGTCGGTAAAAACAAACACGCGTCTAAACCATTTGTAAGTGTTTGGCTTTCAAACAACCGATGAACCGTGTATTTTCGATCTGCGCTACCAAAAACGCGAGCAAGTATGCATAATTGCCTCAAGAGAATGCTGCTCTCTGATTGGACGAGAGGACAAGGCTGAGTATTTGTCATCAGCGGCGGGGGTGTGGGGGCCAAATAGCATTTCAAACATCCGCAGAACTCTTGCGCAACTTCTATTTTGGAAAAGTTTTGCGGCGAATTTGTCCAATAACGGCGACTCAGACCTCAGGACAGAGCGATTTAGGTATTTTAATTAGCGGATATCGATAAGTTAGGGTCAAAAGCACTAAACTACATGTCACTGTCGAAAATACGTGAGTTGTGATTTCATAAGCAAATTTAATTTTTCTATGACCCGTGCCCATTAGCCAAGAATTTCCCTTCGCACTATTTCCGGATTAGTACAACACTCAGAAAGTAAGATCGAAACATGTATTCAGTGAAGAGTATGTTTTTCTACTCTGGCCATAATTCCCACATAAGCCAGTTGGCTTTGGCTTTTCGCTGCTAGCCTATAATGACACAATGTATAGAAGTGTCAAACATCATCATCATCATGAATTCTGTTAAAATCGACTGCGTGGAGAGAAGTGTTTTATACTGACTGATCTAAACAGTCTGGGTTCAGATATAGGTAAACCGTACCGGTGGACTCATATAAGCGGCTTGTAAGCTCAAAAAGTTGCTGGAATGCACGCGAAGGTGGTGATGCCAGCAGGTCTGCAGCTAAATATATATCTGACGAGGCAAACAAGCCGACGAGACGTATCGAACCTTTTTAAGGAATTTCGGGTTTTTGACGTCACTTGTGACGATACGCGTCGGTCATCATGGACTGTGTTGTCTGAGGCGATGGTGAGGGGAAGCAAACCAATTAACAGCAAAGTAAAGAAAATATGTGAACAGAAATGACTGCAATGTTTGTTCAAAAGTGTCAAGTTTTGTTCAATGATTTATTCAAGTACAAGAGCACGACTGAATCTCGTACCATGGATAGAGTGGACGACTTCGTCGTCTTGAACTTTATCGCAAGTGACGGGATCCCCTTGTGATATTCTTTGGGGAGGGCTCAGTATTTTTGAGTGGGGTTGGAATGATGGCTTACTATTGGATGGAATTTTGAGTTTCAAAAATCAGAAGTCAGTGATGTGTTCATAGTCATAACCAAAATGTTTTCTTTTTTTCTTTTCTAAACATCAATACGCGCCTGGTACAACCGCTGCAACTCAAAGAAGCACGAATTGAAAATGCCAGCTGCTTTATCGTTTGACTAGGGCTTCGGCATTGAAACATCTCTAAAACGATGCGTATTTGGGTGCTAATAACATGCATACAATAATTCTGCATTCTGATTGGCTGAGCGAACGTCAATTTATCCCAAACAGTGCAAAAATGTGAAATTAACAGTGCAGAAATGTGAAATTAAGAGTGCAGAAATTTGAAATTAAAAATTGCCGACAGCTGGCGCACGTATTTGCGAAGCCAAACAAAACAAAAGGGCGTGTTTTCATTCCTCAGGACGATTCCGATTCTGTTTGCGAGAAAACAAAGTTCTTGAGAGACACTTGTAGACCACTTGTGAATTGTAACGAAATTGAACAAAATTGCGCGACGTAAATTATTGTATGCATGTTATTAACAAATAATCACATGATTTCTCGTGCAATTTTGGAATAAATAAGCACTCGTAAATTTTTCAAAGACCACAAATTGCACTCGCGCGGCGCTCGTGCAATTTTGTGGTCTTTGAAAAATTTACTCGTGCTAATTTATTCCAAATTGCACTCGAACTATACTAATCAGTCGCATGGGCTTATATATTAGGAGAAGGGGCAGACTCCGCACAGCCACCGGAATGGGGTGCATCAACTTTAACAAACACTGTTTGAGCGCTACCATGTAGTAATTGTTACGGGGCTATAACAGACTTTAGAGTTGAAGCTCACTTTTAATGCACTTTAGCGTCGATGTTCCGTTTTCAAGAACAAGTCTTACTATATCTCACTATAGTTTCTTAGCCGACAGCTTTTATGCACCACAAGTGTTAAGTCGTCCCAGCGATTTCCTAATAGTTTTCACACTGGCTGAATTAGAACACAAAGGATAGGAAATTGATTTTTGTTAGGACCAAGTTCAAAGTCACATTCGGAACTCATATTTCCGAACGGACTTTTTCGCTAGGATGTCGTTAACACTCGAGTGGCTCCTCTTATCTGATAATACACTTATCCTAAAGTCACACTAACACATTCCAATTGGCTGTAGATCTGAAGGAAGAGAAGGCTGGCACGCTGCTACGGCAGTGTGCGCACTTGCTGTTGCTCTCCTATAAAACAAGATCTTCAATCAATAACAAGATCACTTAGATTTCCTGAGGAAGGCCTCAGTGTTAATCACAGTAAACAACAACGTAAAACTTGATTAAACGTCTATTCTAACTCTTCCAATTGTCAACAAAAGAACTCCAATTCACTAATTTGAAAATTGACTGTTTCGGAAACGGGAATCAAAACTTTTGTTGGTTTGATTCGAAAATGCTAAAACAAGTTTTTTTCGATACTCAATGAAGTTGACTAAAATACCATGTCAGCGAAATTTGATCCGTTTTGTTTTAAGGATTCTATTCTCTTTTAAAGCGGAGGGAGCGTTTTGGAATCCGTCTTTTATACAAACTGTTCAATAAAACGGGAACGAAACTAAAAATATCAGAAATCGCTGATATTATTTAAAAAGAGCTCGTCTTCTGCACCTCATGAAAATTTGAGCGATA
The DNA here is from genome assembly GCA_964036295.1 of Plumapathes pennacea. Lineage (NCBI taxonomy): Eukaryota > Metazoa > Cnidaria > Anthozoa > Antipatharia > Myriopathidae > Plumapathes > Plumapathes pennacea. The sequence goes on from OZ038462.1 coordinate 11,902,519, forward strand.
TCGACCAAACCGCTCACAAGTTTTAGTTCCCGAATAGCCTGATTTTTCGCGAAAATCTTTTATCGCTTTGATCTAAATCGCACACTACCTTTAAAAATTAATAGTACAGATCTGCATTCTTCAGTCCCAGATCTTTACAACGATATATAGTACGCGTAACCTTAAATAGCAACGCTACTTACGAGAATATTTTTGAAAGACGCGTTTCTCGAAAACTAGGTGGGTACTTCTCAGTGAAAGCCTGGCCCACTGCGTCAAAAACCACGGACATATATATACTCATATTTGCGAGCGCCGAAGGCGCAAACTGGCTCGGGGGGTCCGGGCGCATGCTCCCCTGGAGAATAATGTAACTAATAACGCTCCGCGGCGTTACTAAGGCCCTGTTTACATGGAAGGGAGCTTCATAGAAGGGTCAGAAGATAGCCCCGTTTACAGGCGTTTACATGGCCAAAAGTTGTCCCTGCTGGAAGAGTTCACCTATCATGCATACGGAACAAGGAATTTCAATAGAGAAGGATGACCCTTTCATGTAAACAGGGCCTAAAAATAAACCACCAGAACTCGAAAATGTCATTTCAGTCACATGCTTAATATGGTTATGTGACCTCGACAATCTAAATGTAAGAAAGCCAAAATATTGCCAAGTAATTCCCCACTTGAAGCAATGACCTCTCCTAGGAACATTGTTGCTTGCATGCTATTACTGAGCGTATCTCCGCCACTATTTTATACTAACATACTGACAGCTACAGAACTCAGAAATCAACAAAACTGTTTATTGCTTATACCGTGTGGCAGGAAATTTTCGCGGGAGTTTAATTTTGCGGATTGCAGATTTTTTGCGTTTCGTGGGAAGAAATTTTCGCGAATTTAGATTTCAGATTTTTAGTTTCCGTCCGGTACGTAGCTCACGTTCAGCACTGGTACATAGCAACACTATTACAGCTGTTAAGCCCCATGCACACGAGCAAGTTTTCTATGACAAGTTTTCTGTGACAAATGATTTGCCCGTGTATACGGTCGAGCAACTTTTTTTTTTCACAAGTTTTTTGACAAATTTTCGTTGTTTCTTTTCCTTCTGACTTTGACTTCCATAAACTTTTCGCGTGATCTCAAAGCCTCCAGCAAGAGGCTAACTGCATTATTTGGCTAATTCAAAGACTTTGTTGTCAATGTTGTGGATGCCGCCATCTTGACCGTGCGAACACGCTTGCAAATGAAGACATGGGAACTAAAGTTTTCCGAAAAACTTTGACAAGTTTTCGTGTACACGATCAAATTCCACATGTGACAAGTTTTCCTTGTCATAAAAAAGCTAGCACGCCAGCTTTTCAGCAAATGAATTTGTCACAGAAAATTTGCCCAAATTTTCTCATGTACACGAGCAAAAAAATCTTGTCACAGAAAACTTGTCATAGAAAACTTGCTCGTGTGCATGGGGCTTTACGAAGACAACGTTCATTTTGTTTCAATTACAAAAAAGAATTGCAAATTTCGTTTGCAGCCAATTTAATTGAAATTCAATAACCTAAGTATATAATGGAGTAAATATTTGCGGATTATTTTTTCGCGGGAGTTTATTTTCGCGGGATTTAATTTTCGCGAATCGTCGGAAAGTCCGCGAAATTCGCGAAAATAAACTCCCGCGAAAATTTCATGCCACACGGTATGTACTTTACAACCGGTGAGGGAAGAATCTGGTAGCGACTGGCAGAACTTTGCAGCCCATATGCAAACCAAACAAGCACAGCGGAATTTTTTTCTTCGTAGTTCGCCTCGTTTATGCAAAATAATTCAAACTGCTGCAGCCTCTGCAGCTTATGACGTGTTTTCGCTTGCTTAAGCCCGTTTCAAACGTCGAACTTTTCATGTGCCAAATTCAATGCAAATTAGCTCAAACGAAGGATTTTACTCATTTGCATTGAGTTCGGCACGGCAGTGGCGCGACGTTTGAAACGGGCCTTAGCTGTGGCTCTCGGGAAAGGGAAGGTAAGGCGGACTAGAAAGAGAAGACTGGTGCAAACAATTGCCATAAAACCCCAGTTCCAAAAATACAGCTGAATGGTTTCGCATAAAAAATGGGGCTTGTGGACTATCCAATTTAGAGTATAAAATTGTGGTAGTATTGCGGAGTATTGTCACCATCGCTGGGGCGCCGTACCAATTCAAATAACACATTTGAGTTGATGTCCCGACGAACAGAAAACCTCTAAATGTTCAATTTTATGTCGGATTTTTCAGTGGCACAACAGCAGAGCTTTCATTTCATGACAAAACGTATGTATTTCCCGTTATTCGTACGCCATCTCCGCTCCGGGGGCGGGTCTACAATCCCGATTGACGATCGTGTAAGGCGTGAGTTTCTAAAGCCCTGGCCAAACGAGGTGCAAGTCAACGCAAGTCGATGCAAGTTTTCAAACTTGCGCGGACTTGCGTTTCGTTTGGCCACCAGCTTGTACGGACTTGCATCGACTTGCAGTGACTTGCATGGAATTTGAACATGTTCAAATTTTCATGCAAGTCGACGCAAGTTTTTCACCTAAAACAGCGAAGAGCGCGTTAGCAAAGGCAAGTCTAAATAAAAAAATCAAGTAAAAGCCTCCTCATTAAGTTCCAGCTCAAGAGAGACTTTTTACTCGGTTTCTGACTCAGAACCGTCTATAAAAAAGAAAAAAAGTTTACACAACTTGCATGAGCTTGCATCGACTTGCGTCTCGTTTGGCCACCTTTTGCAAGTCGATGCAAATTTTTTTGTCACGTCGAACTTGCATCGACTTGCATCTCGTTAGGCCAGGGCTTAAGTAGTTCGGGGGCATGTAGTCCCTAAAAAAAAGCAGATACTGCTGTCCCGAACGAGGATAATCTGACCCATTTCCGTGAATCGGACTGGACCCGCCCCTGCCCTCCCCCGCACTTGTTAGGGACAGCTTGAATCAAGACTTAGTAATGACAAGCTAAAAGTTGAAGTGAGACTTTATTCTCAACTCTCGTACATGTGTTTGGCAGAATTTGCAGTGCCTCAACTCCCAAGTGAACTAATTTCATGTAGAAAACTTTATAGCTCGCACAATGAAATCTGATTAAACCAAATTCTCACTTCATCACCCACACATCTTTTGTGTGGCAAGTCAGGAGTGAAAGTTGGTCCTTACAGTAGTTGAGAGTTATAAGAATGCTGCATTCAATTCTTAACTGCTCTGCCACAAACAAGTAGCATTAAAATAAGGCTCCACTTAAAAACAGCAGAGTACAAGAGACCCCCAACTGTAAAAAGTGAGGAAACATATTTACATTTATAATGAAGACAGTAGAACCTCGATATATCGAATATGGTTATCTAGAACTCCCCGCTATCTCGAACAGAATCCGATTTCCCTTGATAGAACCTTGTTATCTTGATTCCCCTCTATCTCGGACTATTTCTCGCTTTCCTTTCAAGTTTGAGATAGTGGGGCTGTTCTGTATCAACAGCAGCCACAAAGAACATGGTACACTACATACTTGTGATGGTGACAATGAACATCTTTTTCAAGATTTCCACATAAAAAAGAATGTCAGTACAGGATGCACAAAAGGTCATAGTACAAACTATGGGTCAAGTGGTGAAGAGTTGAGAATTATTTTCATGATACTAACAACTCTACTATTACTTCAATATTATATTATTACTGTGTGTTATTGTCCGAGACCGAAGTTTCTTGTAACTCCTTACAAAGCTGCTACACTTGCACAAATTTAGCAGATCAAAACACTGAGATATTTAGGTTGTAAAACTATCAAAAGAAGAACAAATGTGTATCTGCACCGCCCCAGACAGAGAAGTGGAAAACAAAAAAAGATATAAAACATCCTGTCTAGTCATCACCAGCGTCCTCCTCTCCTTCCCCTTCCTCCTCTCCATCACCGTTCTCTTCATCTCCATTCTGCACTGGACTTCCGTCTCCCTTCTCCTCTTCTTCCTCATCACCATCATCAGCAGCATCCACAACTTCGACATCATCATCTAACTCTGGACTGCCTTCCCGACTCCTGGACCTTGACCGTGACTTCTCTCTATCAGCTGTTGGAGACTGTGACTTCTCATGCTTGGTGCGTGAGGGTGATCTAGACTTTGAGCGAGAGCGTGATTTTGACCTCGATTTCTGTGACTTGGCCTGGGCAGGGGAACGTGATCTTGAACGTTTGGGGGAACGGGAATGACGCCGACGTTTGGGTGATTTGGAATGGGAACGGCTACGGCTGCGACTTCTATAAAGAGGCCATGAAGTAATTTTAATGACTAATATTAATATTAATATTAAAAAGTCATTTATCATAAAGTAATCTGGTGGATACACACCATACCTTGAACTATCACCTTGAATAGCATTACTGAACAATGGATGAATGAATTAGTTTAAAACCTAAACACACAGCATTTATCCCAGAAGAAAAAAAGTACACAATCTGACACTCTTCAGATTAAAAAAGCTAAAGAAGACACAGTTGCACACATAATTTCTCAAAGAAAAAAAATTCTGTACATACAAAAAGCATAAAAATTACACATAAAATGTTTACTTCAAACACACACTTGCAACGATGCTTACCTTCTGCGACGCCTTGGGGATCGTGACCTGCTGCGACTTCGTGAATACCTGGACTTAACTTTTTCCTGAAGAAAAAAAAATGGGGGTCACCGACTTTGTTTAGCTGCTATTGTGGCCAGAATATCATGCGTTTTCTGCCCAAATAAAACAGTTTACATATAAGTGCACATTATGAAAGAACTGCTCCACAGAATTGTTTTCTTTTTCCTTCAAAATGCAGATCTTACATGTAGAGACCCATACCCAAAAATCCAGGGTAAGTCACCAAACTAATTTTTGCGTTACTCCTGTTTGTTTCCAAAATCCACCTCATCATACGGTGGCCATGTTGGATTGACACCATAGTTTGTAACACAAAAACGATATGGGGCAAAGAGCATACAACTCTGTTGTGTTAAAATGCCAGGAGAAACACAAAAGATCTCATAACTTTCACAGTTGTTAAAAATGACAGCAAATTAGTACAACCATCCTCATGTGTGCAATTATTGCATTACCGTAACTACACAGGTATTTGGTACAAGAACTAAAACTCCACTGACAAGACCCAATTCACAGAGTAACAGACTGAGGTGTGATCCTTTCACTTCTGAACAAATTTCTTCAACCACTTAAACAGAAACTGCATGAGCAATGTAGAGAGAACTGATTCTCCCACTGCATATTATTACATATCTAGATAATGTAATTGATCACTGGGGCTTTCCTACCAAATGATCCATCCTATCCCCCATGAATACTTGACTCTGTAGTTATTTAAAGTAAACTACAGTACATGTACAGTGATGCTAGTCCCTGTGAGAATTAGTCAGAGCAGAGATAAAACATATTATGTGCCAAGCTGAGATGCTTTAGTTAACTTCTTGCTCCAGTGAAGGGCTAACACTTGAAATGTCTTTTCATTATCTTTATGGTATCAAATACAAAAACAGTTGCTAAAGCCATGGTTGAACCAAACTTACAATCTTCAGCCTGATGCGACGGCCATGTAGTTCAGTGTCATCAAGCTTCCTTAGTGCTGTCTTCATGTCTTCTTTTGAAGCAAACTCCACCACTCTAGAAAACAAACAGGACATCAGTAACACATACACTTGCTCCATCACCTTTTTGACACAATTCTCACCTCTTTCATTCCAAACATTTGCAAAATAGGCAAATGGTTGGCACACATTTTTACATTACTTCATGCATGCTTACCACATGGTTTATATAACAGAGTACTGGTCCGTGTGAGAAAAATGTTCTGGTCTGCGTGAACATACTGTAGTGGTGAAATACACTTGTGCAGAATGCCATAAAGCATGAGTCAAGTGAGAATTGAAAAGCCAGCAACCACATTCTTCGCAGCTTTCAGCCAACCATCCTCTAACACATTCTACTGTACAGTCCATAGGTTGTGTAATCCCAAATCACCTTTGCTCATTTGGCATTAAAATTGGCCAAGCACTGGTTGGTAGATGTTTCTAAGAGTAAACTCTACAAATTAAATGGCAGTATGCTGCTGGAAAGGACAGAAAAAACTTTACCCCTCTCCCTGTCGCCTCTTGTGGGCATCAGCAAATGTCACGTCTCCAGCTTTATTCATGTATTCCTTCAAATCCTGAAGATACACACAAACTATAAGAGCACATAACACCCCATATAAAATCAAAATGGCCTGCATTAGCTACAAAACAAAACAAAATACAATTGAGATTGTCAGTACCATAGCTACAAATATATATATATATATAAAACACTGGAAATAATATGAGTCAAACCGTTCAATTTATGACATTGTTTGAAGTTATCCTGATACCACCTCTGCAGACGCGTGCATTTGGTTGACAGCAGTGCTCTACACTTACCTCACTCAACACCGCTTGAAAGATTTATAGACATTTGGAAAAATGGAAAGGATTTGAGGTGGGGCTGCACATCAGTGTTTGCTCAGTAGGCTTGACTGGCTTGACTGGCATGGACGGACACACACAGCCTGTTGTCAAGCCATGCACATTCGATAAATTAATCTGTTTTCTGATTGGTGGAGGAGGGATCGGAACGGACAGAACGGAAAAGCAAGGCCGGAAGGCACAGTCCTGGTTTGGTTCAAGGGCTCAGTGGCTGGCGAAACGCAAGGCCATCTGCAGGGTGGTCAGATGGACTGACAACTGTTGGCCTGTTCGACTGACTAGGTCGGTCGGAGGAGGTGGTGCTTACAACAGGGCATAGCTACATTTGGTCATCTAGAGATCAAAAGTGTGACCATAACAAGGTTATTATTTGGTTGTATTTCCAAGCCACTTGAGTTCCTTTCATTTTTGTTAAAAAAAAACTTAACAGCACCAAAACTAAAGGGCTCATAGCATCATGCATAAATAATCACACTTTGAAGAAATTTTCATAAAATGACCATGTAACAAGACTTTATGATGTACTTTGATTTCGGTTATATCACCATTAAAATTAGGCCATAGGAAACAAACAAACAAACAAACAAAAAAAAATCTGTTGTACAACCCTCTTCAATACACACCTGCCAGTTAATCCGGGAAGACAAATTTTCCACAGCCAGCCGATGTTCTGTTCTGACTGGTGGTGTTCGTCCTCTTCTACTTGGCCTGAGATCCAAAAGAAATTTTGCATTTGAATACTTGTTCAACTGTATGCTTGCTGCATGAATAGTAGCCCTTTGTCAGAGAAAAAAAAAATGGCAATCAGGCTGTTTAAAGCATGGTTAGGCTAACCCTGGGTTAGGTCTGAGCTTTATTGTCAGTTTGAGCCTGAAGAATAAAACTTTCACAAACTAAACAACTTCCGCGCTTCATATACTTTGAGCTAGAACAACCCGTTTGGTTAGTCTTTGATCAAACCTACATGTATGCAGTGTATTGGCCAAAAGCATGAGAGAAAGAATCAGTCAACCATTCAAATAACCCGGGCTTGAAAAATCTGCTAGCCCAATGCCTGATGCTAGCAAAATTTGACACCAGCCTGAAAAAAGTACTGTGGAAAGCCAGCTTTAAAGAGAACTAGATTTACTCCGTCGGCGTGAAGAAATACATATAACTTGGATCGACTAAGGGTCAGTGTGTGAAAGCTGGACGTTGAGAAAAAATTCTATTGCAAGAGTGCTGTTTTATTGCTATTGTTTCTATCAAAGTCATTTCAATGAGAATTTACATGAACTGATTCAGAACAAGTCAAGTCACAAGTAGAGGTTCTACTGCACATGAATGGTACTATAGAGTTCTGTTCTCTTGCTTGTTTTACCTTCCACCGCTGCCACCACCGCCGCCACCACTGCCGCCATAACTTCTATAGCCATAGTCAACACTCTTCACTGGGTTTCTAGCATGTTCCACCACAACTCTAAAATCAAAACGGATAGAAGTTATTAAAATACAGCAATGTTCCAAACATTTCAGTGTTATTACCACAAGCCAGCGAACCAACAAAGTAACACTTTTACGTGGAGCACCTTTCAGACGGCCGGATATTCTCTACTTCAGCCTGAAAGTCAACCATGAAGTTTTATGGAAGTGTAAACCAAATATTTGAATACATCTGGTGTGAAATTTCACAGGATCTAATGTTTTGACAAAAACATGAAAGACTGAAAATTTCGCAACCATGTGGTCTCGAAGATGTTCATAAAAATACTGTAGCCGTTTTCCGAAAAAAAAGTCTTTGGCTATATAGTACGAACTAAATTATCGCTCTGAGCAGGGCAACAAGAACTCAGAGATGGACTCGCCCAATAGTATAAAGTTTAGACGTTAAAAAGCCTTTGCTGGGTTTCTTTTTGGGCAGTCTTAATACTTCGACCAGTTTCAGTTTCTGACAACTTTTGGCCCGGGTACCTTTCTCCCAGCAGATCTTTGCCGTTTAAATCATACACTGCATCGTCTGCATCTCTTGGGTCGTCGAATTCCTAAAAATCAAACAAAACAAAACCGCTACAAATCAAGCAAAACGGCCCTGGTGTAAAACAGGGACTCGAGGCATGAACATTTCAATACATGATAATGAACTCGTACCACAAAACCGTATCCGAGCTTGATGCTAACTTCTCGCACACGGCCGTAACCCCGCACAAACTTCTCCACATCTCTTTCGCGACAGTCTCTGGGCAATCTACCAAAGTAAACGCGTGTTCCCATGCTGCGATCTCGAGACATCTTCAAAGAAATTCACTCTTCTCAAAATGGCGTCTTCGTGCGACGCTGAGAAAGTAAAGAACCCGGATGACCACGTGATATATGACCCTTGTATCGAATCTTTCCAGTGGGACCCCCCAATACGGCGATCTCGTACTCAGACTCTCTGCAACGAGATTGAATGGACTCGTCTCTGGCAAATGCCGGCAAAGTTTCTCGGTAAGTTAGTTTGCACACTAAAAAAACAGAATATTTTTTCTCACCCAACTCCTCCCCCGTCCCTATCCCCACACCCTCCCGTGAGGGGAATGCTTCCAAAAATAAACTGTCTGGTCACGCAAACTTTAACTGCCTCGTTATCATGCCAGTTTGACTGGCGAACCGTAGCTGGTGACCAGTTATTTGCATTCCACTTTCAGTGTTTATATCTCGTCGAGTGAGTATGTGTTCTTTGACAAACTAGAATATATTTTATCCCCCGTGCTATGATCGGCATTTTAGCGACCAAATCTCTCGGCTATGAAGAGACGCCGGGAAGACTCGAGCGTCCAAGATGAATTCGACCAGCTTTCTCCTTCGCTGTCAATTTGTCCGGTGTGCGGGTCTTCTGTGACTAAAGAGAACATCGGATTGCACGTTGAACAACATTTTACGCAGCCAGAACCATCCACATCATCAGCCGGACTTTACCACGATGTTGAAGGTACACCGATCGATATAAAATTACACGATCACACACAACACACATGGACACTTCTGATCGGTACTATATATAATTGCCACAAACTACACTTGCAGGTTGAAATTATAACTGTTGACAACTCTTCTTGCAGTTCCCAACTTCTCGGACACAGCTGATTTCAGGATATGCCCTTATGGTGAATGTCAAGCAATAGGTACAGCTATAACTTACTTTAATTCATTCTTTCTCATTATCTGGGACATGAATATATTAATTGATAGAAGGAGATAGATCGATTCTTCTCCTACCTGCCTGTGATATATTCACCTTTTCTCCACGATAATTTATTGCTTGGAAAACAAACCAAAGCTTGAGTCTAATATTCATCACATCTTCTGACAGACTCAGTTTCTAATTTTTACTTGAATTGAATATTTGTCATATCTTACAATGAAAGATCAGGATTTAGTATGTCTTGAAAATACATATAATAAGATAACATCTACAGATATGAAATACAGTTTAGTTTGTTTATATTCAAAAACTGGTTCTTTCACAGAACAATTTTCAAACAATATTTTTAAGTTGTTTATACATCAATCTAACTATTAAATTACCAATAATTGCCACCAGCAGGACCATGTCCTCTTCTAGAATGTAATCAACCATTAAAAATCCCACTTCCCAAAAGTAGCTTAATATACAGTACAGATCCTACAGGGATAGTACAACAATATTAGCCATAGTTACAGGGGTATACTGCTGGTTAAAGTGAAACTGCTGACAAATTTGAATAAAATATACATGTCTACATTTACTGCCCTCTGCAATTCTATTTTATTTTTCATTTAAACAATATTTATTCTTAACATTTGTTCCAAAAGCATGAGGCTTATCTAGGGAGCTTATGTTATTTCAATTCTATTATGATTTGGGACCCTATTTCAAGAGACATCAAAATGTTTATGGTTTACTGCATCTTGTGGCAATTGCTGCAGTGCAGTTTTATTGTATTTCATTGAAAGCAAAAGTGATGTTTAAGCCATGAATGGCGAGGATCACATTCACACACATTCAGATCAAATGCCCCTGTTCTAGACAGTCACTGAAAATACCCCGCCTTGTTTCGAAGGACATGATGGGCACAAAACAGTCAACAGTTTCTCAAACTGCACATGGGGGGAAGCCCTGAGTTTTGTAACTTGGGGTAAATCTATTTTGACAACTGAAGAAACTGGTTTGACTCCTTCAAATGTTTTGAAGAGGTGCTTGTGCACACTCAACAGAGGAAGTTGATGTAAGGTTGTTGACAGTCTCCAATGTTTACTCAGAGGCTCTGCTAGCACGATACCTCAACACTGGATGATGATAAAAGAAAGGTGTTTTAGTTTCAGGAATTATAGCTGACACCTGTTTGTCTTTGCAGTATCCTCAACAGAATGGGATGATCACATGTTCTCACACACTTTTGAAAACCAGCCCCTTTTTAGCTCTCTTACAACTGATATATCTGCTGAACTACATCAGCAAGAACAAAGGAGTGCTACCGCAGCTTTGTACACACACACCGATCAAACTCTGCTTCAGGAACTTGAACCACAAGAGTTGGAAAACCTTGATAACCAGCCATCTTTGTGGGAAGATGAATTGCTGGCACATGCACTGCAAACTGAAGAGCAGCAGGGCCTGGACAAAGCAAAGCGAAAGAAGGAGGAGGAAGAATTCAGAAAGTTGCAGGTGGGTTTAGATAATTTTTTTTATTTATTTATAAGGTCGATCCTGTCAAATGAGGTACCCACACTGAGATTTCAGCAACAACGGTAGACTATGCACAAGATTTTTACAAGAAATCTTGAACTTAAGTATGTATACTAAGCTGACAGATGGCCGATAGTTTTCATAGTGATGATCATAGCAGGACAGGATTGAACTATTCCTGAATATATTTATAAACCTGATGAAACAACTGGACCCCAATCCTAAGCTGTCGGATAATGTAACCAGTTTTTGTAGCCTCCCTCTATTGATGTTGTTGCTGATGGTACCATTTATGGTATTTTACTTTCGTAAACTTGATTTTGTTTGAAGGCAATGTATGGCATGAATACATCAGGAGGTTATGCCAGCCAGTACAGTCGCAGTTTAGAGAAAGACGTCTCCAAGCAAAAAGCTTCAGTTGGCGACTACTACGCCAGGAAAGCAGAAATGCTCAAGATTCTCATGACCGACTCTGATAGTGGAGAGTCTTGCACTAGAGGTAATGAGTAGTAAAAAGCAATTAATACTTACCCCATGCTATGTTTAAAGGTGATGTTACACGAGACGATTTTTAACGACGATTTTTAGCGCAACACCTACAATTTTGTAGCTAGCGCTTTGGCTTTTACTCTAAAAACATGGCGAACCTTCGCCAAAGGCAGAATTTTGTGCAAAGATTGCTATTCATTGATAGTTCGACGATTACTAGGCAAGAAATATAGAAAAAAAAAATGTTGCGCAAAAAATTGTCGTTAAAAATTGTCTCGTGTAACATCACCTTAAGATGTCAGTTTTGAGTGGAATACAGTATGTGGTATATTAAATCTGAATGTTTTTTTTGCAAACACGCAATGAAGGTCACGTCATACGAGGCAATTTTTCTTGCAACTTGAAATTCAGCGCCGTTGCGATTTAAGTTGCAGAAGAAATTTCTGCATGTGACACACCCTCTTTGCAACTTGTCACGCAATAAAAATTGCGATAAGTTGCAGTAAAATTTGAACAGTCTTCTACTTTTTGCAACGTTGCATGGTTTTGTTGCGACGTGCATGTGACGTCATGTATTTCGCAAATAGAACTTTTTCACGGTCATGACAGCTTAAGCCTGGTTTCCATATGATCGCTTCGATCGCCCGAATCGCCCCGATCGCTCCGATCGCCGGAATCGCTGCGACCGCCCGGAGGTTTCCATATGATCGTCTCGATCGTCCGAGGTAGTTTCCATTACAAACATTTCTATCTCCCGATCGCCCCGATCGTCTGAGATAGAAGCGGGGCGATCCTTGCAACGGCAATTGCTTCGATCGACGGAATCGCCGGTGACTGTGTTTCCATATAATCCGCGCTTCGATCGCCCAGGTCGTCCCACTAGTGTTGCGGATGACTGAAGTGATCCAGGCGATCATATGGAAACCAGGCTTTACATAAAGCTTGGTAAAAGACAAAAGTAAGACATACAACTGGAAAGAGCATACGCAAATTTAGTCAATGCACGAATTTTCAGATTCATAAACCAAAATGTCGCGAAGCGCCGCTATTATCAAAGTTGTAAGTTTTAGCAAGTTTTTGTATGGCAGAACTGACTTGACGAGCAACCTTGCCCGTCCACTTGACAAAACTTTACAAAAACTACAGTTTTGAAATAGCGGCGCTTTGCGACATTTTGGGGCACTTTTGAAATTCCTGCATTAACTCTAGCTGCTGTTACACTGGTCGATTTGCAGCGATAAGTTGCGCTAAAAATCGTTCAGATGTAACATCCCACTGACTGTAATGATAAACGCAGTCGCGGAAACGGACGAAACACAACTAGACTGAGCACTGCAGAGAGATCAGTTATTCATGCTGGAACAATAACGTACAATGGTTGTCTGGGCCGTCGAGTATTGCGCCAAAAATCAACCAGAACCATGTTACACTGATCAACTCGCTCCGAATTCACGCAACTTTGTTGCAAAGTTTTTAAGCGATTTCAAAAACTTGCAATGCGTTGCAGCACTCAAAACATCGCAAAACATCGTTCTCAATGGTGTGTTACACCTGAACGATTTTTAGCGCAACATTGTATCATTGCAAATCGACCAGTGTAACATCCCCTTAAGTTTGCTATGCTATTTCCAGTGGTGTGTCTTGCGTTTATGTTTGGTCAAGCTTTTGATAATGTGAAAAAGGTTTATTACCTCGTGTGACATGTTCTGCAAAGCATGTCAGACCAGCCTACTATTGTGCTTTGTGCAAGAAGTTTCCCACATTCATGCCTTGACATCTCCCATTCCCCCATAAGCTCACGTCACTCTCCCTCTTCCGAGTTCTGTTTGGTGTGGGAAATAAGTATCAAAGAAAAAAACTACAGCAGCGCTTTAAGTTGTATGTATATTTCAACTGGAAATGATGCGCGCTAAATTGAAAAATGCTACCCAGGGTTTTTATTATGTATTGATAGTACATTTCACCCATAAAAATATTATCTTGTTTGCGAAAGGACATGATGCAGCCAAAAACGTTTCAGACTAAGGTCCGGTCAAAACGAGGACACATTGTGGCGGCAACATTCCTAGCGCGCATCTTTCCCAAATGTTGCTCTGTTTTGCCACGCGCGGAACATGATTGTGTTGCGGACCAACATTTTGTCCTCGTTTTGCCTTGCTCTAAAGAAAGTTGCCTGGAAGCAGATATAACCAAAACCTAGCTTGGTTGCACTTGTGATTAAACCAACCTTAATATGTAGTGTGTAATGAGGCGACTTTGGAAGACTGTCGGAAATGATTGTGTGATCGCCTTGGTTTTGCGTTTGCTATGCTTTCGGATTGGTCTAAGCAAGTTTTACGAGCACTCTTGGCCAATCAGGGGCAAACGCGAAACCTGATTGCGATATTCTCACGCAAGCAAGTGCGATAGCATTTCCTCGCACTGCTGTCTACATGGTTTCTTCTTTAAAGTAAAACCATCACCAGTCATCCGAAAACAACTCTATCTACATCTTGTAGGTCTGTTTTGTGACTTAAAGTCAACTCTTTATGTACAGGTATAATATCTAAGCTCCATCATCGCTACAAATTGGGAGTGACTGGCACCAAGTCAGTTTGGCTTGCACTTGACACTGACCACTATGCTAGCACTGTTGGTGATGCTGGATGGGGATGCGGGTACAGGAATTTCCAGATGTTATTATCTGCTCTGCTAAGAGACGACAACTACAAGCCTCTACTACTTAGTGGTAAGTCAACCGCTATATCACTGTTGTATTTTGTACATGAGGGGGTGGGGGGAGGGAGGGCTTAGGCGGCTACTCCCCTATTATACGTTTTACATTTTGGCATCTTGAACAAGGTCGTTTTTTGATTCCGGAGTTGGATGAGAAATTCATAGCTCTGTTTGATGAATTGCGTTCTTTGCTGTCACCGGAGTTACTCTCATTACCACGCTCACATGGCTGTACTGAAAGTTTTTGGGATCCAGTACTAAGCGGGTCACAAATTAGGAGTATTTTGTATCAGACTGATTGGTGAAATTTACAAATTTGTGTCTTGAACCAAGTCAGGGTTTGAGGGCATCAGCGTAACCCCTCTACCCAAACTTCAGCCCAGAACACCATCGGGATGTTATATCAGTTGGGAATGATGTGTTGGTGTTTAGTAGTAAGTTGTCGAGTCGAGACTTGTTTTCTTATTTCTCATTTTGTCTAGTTGGAGATAGTGTGCCATCTATTCCAAAGCTTCAGCAACTCATTGAGTCAGCGTGGAACAATGGTTTGTCTTTAGTTTCTTTTTCTAATTTTGTGATAAAGCCGTTTTAGTTTAAATCGTCATTTATGCATGGACTGTATCTGTGGGAGCCCCGATGGTGGAACGGTTGGCATCTTGATTGTGTCACCAAGACTGGCCTCTTACCAATTACCGTTTTCGTATGACTGTCGCGGAAAGTAAATGCACTGCCAGTCACAGAGGCTGTAAGAAATACTTCCAACCAATCAGAAGCCAAAGAATTCGCGCTTGAAGAAGACATCAATCAGCAGTGCAAGCAAACGCCATCGCCACTTGCTTGTTTGCGTGACAAAATTGCAGTCAGGTTTTGCGTTTGCTCATGATTGGTCAAGAATGCTACTAAATTTGTTTGGACCGATCCGAAAGCGTGGCAAACGCAAAACCAAAGTAATCTCACGACTGCTTTCGACAGTCCAGGACACAAATTTTGTGTCGGCAACAATTGTTTTGCACGTGGCAAACTGGGAAACATGCGCGCTAGCAAGGTTGCTTACACAGTGTGTCCCCGTTTTGCCAAGCCTTATTCACGGACTGTACTTTGACTTCAAGCAGTAGTGACGTCATCAAAGGTTTAAGATCTAAACTATTGATCCAACAAAGCTGTTATTTTTACATATTCCAAACATCAGTAATATTAATCAGTATAATATTTATGTTGATAGAGGTCTGTTTTTAAGAGATACAGAGTTTTGGAATTTGCGACGGCCCGTGTTTCTCACAAGCTATTGACATGACAAAATCTGTTTACTTCTTGTGTACATTTTTGGCCACCATAGTGGTGGGCGGACCGGAACGCATGCTAAATTCTGTAAATTGGCCAAATTTAATTTCCTTGTTTGGAAAGAACATTAAAGAGCTCAATTTCTGCCAAATTATTTTTTTCTTACCTACTCTATAAACGATGATAACCGTCATTTTCCATTTATTATAATGTCAGGTTTTGACAGACAAGGGGCAGAGCAGTTGGCTTGCAAACTTGTTAACACCAGGAAGTGGATTGGAGCTACCGAAATCGCCTCTAGTCTGCGCTCCTTAGGGGCAAGGTAAACTCTTTAACATTGTCCCAGGGAAGGATAACTTGCGAGAGGATGTGTTGGGAAGGCATAATTTACCAGCAAGGTTGGCAAGGAAACTCTTGTGCGAAAGTGAGGGTTCAATTCAGAAAAAAAGTATATAAAGTTTGATGAATACCCACATTTACCGTTTTTCTGTAAGCAACAATGAACTAATTATAGATGTCACGAATCAAAACGTTTCTCAGAACCTTCGTAACGCTTAGAAATGGTGCTTGCCGTGGAAATCAATCTCAGGGGAACTAATATTGTATTTATTAACATATAATTATACGTAGTCTCATGCACATATAGAGAATAATACATGGGTGCGTGGAGATATGAAACTTATCTTCGAGTGTTCATCGCGAACGAGTGAGAGATCGAGATAAACACGAAAAGTTAAATTTCATGTCTCCAACGGTCCATGTGTTATTCTGTGCATTTCATAAACTCTGGTGTGATACAGATATCTCTGTATCACACCAGATGTTATGTAAATGATTGAACATATGAATGAAATTTTGGTTTTAACAGAACTAATTAGAGCCTCCAATATCTTGTTGGCGAATTTTTATATTTGATCCCCAAATATTTCATAATTTCGATCAATTTGAAATCAGCCTTTAGTGGAACATTAACACTTGAACATGTTTAGTTCCTGTACATTTGCAAGCCTTAGATGTAAGAACTTTTCATTTTGACAAAACTTTCGAGAGAGATATAGTCGAATAGTTTTCAGGCGTGACTACAACTGGATAGGCTCACAAAAACCGACTGCTACATGTTTGCAAGCGTAGCTGCAATGGGATATCTGTAGTTATTTATATGGGGATTGAATCTTCCAGAGTCAAGCTGATCGATTTCCACCGAGCCACGGGTTGTGATGGTACCCACCCAGAGATGTTCTCATGGATTAAAGGTTATTTCAACAGCCCCTTCCCTGGGGTTGGGGTGAGCATGGGCGTGGCTGGAGTGTTACGGCAAACCGCTAGACCTCCCCTCTACCTTCAGCACCAAGGTCAGTCAGAGATTTATACATATTAAGTTAACCCGTAATGTTGTCAAACAAAAGAAGATATGTTGCCTTACTATCTCCCTTCACATCTTTTCCATTCGCTACGTTAATTGAAAACATGAGTGATACCCAGTGTGAAAATCCCGCAAGTAAGAAAAAACCTTCGAAATTAGTAAGATGTTTAGCTAAAGTAAACAGAACTTGATCTGTTTCGGTATGGGAATAATATCATGATATGCATGATAACATACATGATAAACACATTATTATATGTGAACTACGGAACATGGAATGATAGTGAAAGTGACGCTTGCAAGGATAGCCCGTAAAAAAAACCCGGGCTTCAACGGGGATCGAACCTAAAGCCTTCGCGATCCCGTCGCGACGTTTTGACCACTGAGCTGTGAAGCCGTATGGGGGCTGGTCAAGTGTATGGCTTGAATTGTACCCGTCACAGTGATGAGAATGATATGATAATCCTATGATGAAACACATATAAATGTAAACTGAGGAACATGGAATGATAGTGAAAGTGACCCCCGCAGTTCTACAGTGTTGAACCACTTTCTTGTGAGTATATCAGATATACTTTTGGCAAATTATTGCTGGCATCCGTAATCTAAACGAGTAATCATGTAGTTGTACCGGTAACAAGAGTCACCAAATCCTCAAAACTAAGATAATCCGTCAAGGTCCTGGATTTCGCATCCTTGCTTCCTGAATCCGAAAAGAGTCGATTCATTCCTCTGAATTCTAGATTCCAAATCATCGTAGATTCCGGATTCCAACCTGATGTGGACCACCATGGATTTCGAAATTGTTATGGCTTCCGGATTTAAACCATTGTAAATTCTGGATCCTAAACCACTGTGGATTTTGGACTTTGAGGGCGCGTTTCTTTGGGACTATTACGTCGGAATAGAGGGTAATCGTGTTTTACTGGGACTTATTCTGATTCCGGCGTAAGCGGAATAGCATTCCGTCCATTCTGCTCTTGATAGCAGATTCGGATTGGACAGAATACCCGTTAATCGTGTGTTGGTCACGTCACGTCAGCTAGTCTGTTTTCGGAGTAGCGCAAAGTCTGTTCTTTTGGGAACTGGTATTCTGCTTTTCCTATTCCGGAATAAGTGGTTTGCATACAAACCAATAAGGGATCCATACAAAGCCTTATAAATTTCGTCAGAGAACAGGTCTCAATAAACTCTCAACGCAGTGTGCAATTTCATCTCTATAATTCTGCCTAGTGATGTATTTTCAACTTTAACAAGCGCCTCGTGGATCCACATCTTTGACGCGTTTCATCATCAATAAGAGGACAGACACATAAAAAACTGACGTCAATTTGTTTTTTACAATAACAAACTCAAACGACGAAGCGTGGAAAACACGCAAGAAAACTGCATTTTGTTCGATTTGACCGAAATATTGTCAACAACTTTTTTCGCTTTCTAATTGGTCGAGGTTAAAATTCAAGACACTTCATTGGCCAAATAAGTGACAGCTTGACGTGAGCTTTTCACAACATTTTGACCATGTGATGACGTAAATCGTGGTATAAGGGTCCACACCACGGCAAACCAGTGGAAATTTATTAAATCGATTCGAGACATCAAACTATGTTTGAGTTTAATGACTTAAAAGATAGTTTTCCGATGCCCGATCGTGCAAACCACCATGCCATAGGATAAGACGGAATAGTCCCAGAAGAATGCAGCCTAAGTCATTAAGGATTCTGGACTGCAAACTGTTGTGGGCTCTAGATTCCACTTATCTGGATTCCGGACTAGAACAGCAGAAAAAAAAAAGGATAAATTCCAGATTTCAGGTTCTCTTACATTGCGTGAACAAAATGCTGACGACAGTGCCTTTCGTATTGTGTATCATAGGTCACAGTCGACTCGTAGTAGGAGTTGAGGAACATGGCAGCAAGGATGGAGGCCTGTACCTACTACTCTTCGACCCTTCCCACTCAGCCAAGCAGATGCATGCTTTGTCCAACGATATTCAGTCAAGCAGTTCAGCTCTGAGGCATCTACGGCGTTCACTAAAGCAGATGCGCTGCAAACAGTATCAGATTGTGTGTGCTGAAGGTGTCATGGATTCTATTGAAATGGAACAGAGCAAGATTCTTGGGTCCTTGAGGATACCTTAATCTCTTGGCTGCTGGGCGTGACAAGCTCATGATGGGTGAAAGGGTTAACGATAGAGTGGCTACCAGCTGTGCCCATATAAAGTCTGTTGTCAATGAATGTACTTTTAACAAATAGCCGAGGAAGGTTGATACACTGAAAAACAAAAGTACGCGTGTGTTCGAGATGAGAGGTTACCTTAGTACATACATGTTCTTTTGAAACACTTCGACTACTCAATTTCTACTTCTTCCTCAGGGTCGACATATGCAGCAAACTAATGGGGTTCTGTGAAAGTCTCTTTTTCCACAAAGTCAGACCATTTTCATGTTCTGATAAATGTCTAGTGAACAACAGCCCGGGCTGGACGGAACATTTACATAAATGAGCTTCGGGTAAAACTGAATTGCTCTTAACTCTGTATTTATTAAGATTTTCACCTCAAATTTGTAGCCGCTTTCCTTCAAATCGATATCTATCATTTGACGAAAAGTTTTGTCGGCATGGTATTTGACATTTATTGTTACCTAAACGAATTACTGATATTATCTCGGGGTAAATGTTCTGAAGAATATAGAAAATGATGATAAAGTTATTGAAACATGTATTCTTATTGCTACAAAAACAACAACAATAAAGATTAAACAATGCAATATTTTTAGTTTATGCCACTTTGCAGTGAACTTTATTGAGTACAAACCAAAAGTATTCCGAGAAGAAATGAAAAATAAATAAATAAGTAAAAAAAGGAAGAGAACTGAGATATAGGATTGACCAGTCAGTCTCTTAGAAAGGTGATCACTCAAGGAAGGCTTGACCAATTAGGATTTTACAAAGGTGGCCATCCAAAGGAAGATTGGCAATTAGGGTCTAGGCAGGTGTTCAGAGATCAAGGGAAAGAGATCTTTCACAAGAGGTTAAGTAAGGGATATTCAGCATTTAAATGTTGTCACAAGTTCTGTCGTAGATAAAAGGGCTTTGCGTGGACGGTGGTATTAGTATCCATATTCTGGCCCGGTTTGACCATTTTGCTCGCGGAATATGTCCTATTCAAGAAATATATAACGCGTCACCGTGTAATATAGCCTCATCTAAACACGCGGAAAGTTGGGAGAACACGAGAGTAAGGAAAGGAAACTACGAGGCCGCCGAGTGGTTTCCGCGGCGCTACTCGAGTGTTCTCTCAACTTCCCGCGTGTTTAGATGAGGCTATATTACACGGGAACACGTTATATATTTCTTTTTTATAAAATAACTGATACTACGCACGCCCTGATTGGCTAAATTACCGTGTAAGATGAGGCTATATTACACGGTGACGCGTTATATATTTCTTAAACAAAATAACTAGTCAAGTAAAAATACATCGAGTATCGCGCGCGTAGTATCAGTTATTTTATAATGTGTATTATTAAAGACACCATTTTGCTAGAAAGCACTTTGGGATAGGGGCTGCAAGAACTGGAAATACATCGATTTTTACTGAAACAATGCACTCTAGTCCTCGAAACGGCACTGAATTCAAGTCTTTCTTACAAACAAATTAAAGCAGTATACGGCTGATAGTTTGGCCTATTTGTGGTTGACAGATGGGATTAGTGTGAACAATAGCCCCCACTTTCAATTGTCAGATCCGTCAAACAGGCCACGCTTTCAACGTTCATTCCAACTACGTCTTCCCGTTCAACGGATTTGTCAGTCGAAAGTAGGGCAATCATTGTAACGATTGTAATTTCGAAACGTTGCACATGTTTAACACACAAAATGAAGGTTGAAAGTGTGGCCTGTCCGGTAGGATGGTTGGGAGCGTGGCCTTTGTGGCATTTGTATAAAATGTGAGCACACCAGTCTATTGCTCATACTTAAACTATCTTGAGTTCTTGACGTGATCCATATCATGCTTATGATTGGTGCTCTTGTTTATGATTGGCTAAGCCAACTGCCGAATTGCAAAGCGTTCGATTAATAAAGACTATGCACCTCTCACCGTAGATGCTTTGCGCGCCCATGTTTATGTTTACATCTCCGGAGCTCGACTTTCTTGAGGCGCCCACAATCTGTCTCGATCTGTCGGTGCTTGCCGTATTCAACACACTTTCTGAATTTACGCTGATTCAATTCGAGATAAAACGTAGAAAAATATAAGAATCCGCCATTTTCGTATGATACAAAAATGGCCGCCGTCAGTCACTGGGCGCGCAAGCATCTACGGTTAGAGGGTCTCTAAGGAAATTGTACTATTTGACTAACAGTGCAATTTTCAGTTTACGTCTGTCACATACAACCTCAGACAGACAGACAGACACAAAAATCATAGGATTTTGAAACTTTAAAATTTACGACAGTATAGTAACCAAAAGTCGTACGGTCGTACACGACAGATAAAGCTAAAATCACAATGCAAACTGGCCTTAGATTATCTAGTTCATCGTGTTATACAGAAAAAAACAGCAAAAGAACAGTCTTAGTTGTGTGTGGACAAACAAAAATGCACATTTAGTTAAAAGGCACATGAATACATCTATAGCTTTGCCTCCGTAAAGGTTTCGACAATTCTCTGTACAATATTTCTGCAAACACAACTAATTATAGGCTACAAAAATGGCATCTGGTTTTAGTCCTGAATGCCGCTTATGCTTCAGTCGCTCGTTTTTTTCTTGTCCTTGCGCTTGTCACTCGTAAAATCAGAACATTGTGGTTGTCAAGAAAAGCAAATATTTTTCGGCCATTTTTTAACAATCGAAAGCTTGCTGTCTTTTTAAAGTTACGCCGATTTTACCAGATGTCAAAACGCTTTTCTTTGGCAGTCTCTGAAGATATAAGGTCTTGGCGATTTTTGGTGTTTAAAGTCCCTTCATCAAAAAGAATCTTCGAAAGGTCACGAAGAGACACTCTCAACTACAAGTCCTCGTTAATCAAAAATTGTAACCATTTCCACCCACTTCGCTTGAGAATATTCATTAGTTTCGTTTTCCAATCGATTTCCGGAGTGTTTTTGTGTTGGGAGCCAACGCAAGCCCTTTTTTCATTGCAATTTCCAGATTTTTATATGTAATAAACAAACAATTGTTGGCTGAGGGCCCTTTAACAAATGCCATGCATTGTTAAGCAAAGCATTTTCGAACGCTTTTCCAAGGCAACCACTATTACTAAACGTAAAGTAATGTGAACCTTTTGAGACCTTGATGACTCCTGCTTTTACCATCGTCACATTGTGTTTCTGCTTTTTGCAGTGAGTCCCGCCTTTTTTTTAACCAATTGTGCCCATTGACAACCTAAAGTTCGATCACTGTGCACACTTACAGATCTAACATTGTTCCATAACTGCGAAGCGGTAGTTAAGAAAGTCCCACCATGTACAAGTGTACTGCCCAATACCCTTAAGAGATAAATTGACAATCAATAAACATCCATCTTTCTCTCTCACTCGCTCGCTCGCACTTACACACACTGTCTCCACCTGGTGCGCGGATTTCTAGCTGCAGCCATTGGCACACTCCCAATTGGGCACAGGAGGAGGTGAGCTCACTCGTGGACTCCATTCTTCTATTTAAACTTGGGGGCATATAATACGAGATCAGCTTTTTGTCGAATGGTGTATGGATGTTGTATGTTCTGCCAGCAGAAGAACAGCTTCACTGACTATCTCGTCGGACTTCATCCGCTCTTCACCAAAGACTTGGTGAGAGAATGTTATACGTCTGTGACGCTAGTGAACATTTTTAGTTTTCTGGATTCTGTTAGAAATTGAAGCCGTCCTGTGGCAAATTCGCATTCGGAGCAAATTGATACTGTTCAGAGTTCTCGTCGACAGTCGGCATGACTTTCTCGTCTTCATCTTCTCCACTAAAGTAGTTTTCGATGATGTCAAAAGCTTTTCTATAAATGTCCTCATTGTCGTGGCTTTGCAGGAATTCGATTTTATCAAGACCTGAAAAGATAAAAAAGCAACCATGAGAAAACGTCAACTTTCGAGTCGAATAATTACCACGTAATAATTAACACGTCAATCAATGTACTCCTGAAATACAAAGCTTGAAATACAAAGTTCTCCTAACCCTTAAAGACGAAATATGCGAGTGGAATGTGATGAAAACTAACAGATGCATCAGCCTTTCTGTAAGCATGATTATACCTTCGGTGAGGGAACGGAAAAAGGAAATAGAAACCGCTCACTCTTGAGAATAGCCTGCAACACAGACTGAGACAATAGTCGAAAATAATCGCTATTTTGCGAGTTTTGGTCTGAAAGCCTCCACCCTCAGCCAATGTTTTTGTTTACATCTGGAAATGTGTAAAAATAATCTGGCTGAATTTGGTTTCCAACATAAAAAAAAGTAACAAAAAGGAAAATAAGCAAGTAGCACTTTTAGATAAAAAATAAATAAAAAAATAAAAAAACTAATTTCCTGCTGAAACAAGTAGGATGGAAGTGGATTGTTATTCATCTTTCGACTTTCGGGCCCCCAAAAAATGGCGGATCAAATTCCACAAAATATCTGCTGACCATCAATTCTGCGCTGGGATGTTTGAGGTCAAAACTTACGCATTTCCCACCATATTCAGTGTTTAAACGATGATCCACAAAAGGATTACGAAACTTATTTTCGCAGTGTCGTACCAAATACCATTTCAAACACTAACCACAAGACTCCTCAACAAAAATGGCGAATTGATTGGGACCTCCGGTTTCTTTGGCGTCTTGTTCACCGGTCTTGAGGATATTCTCTAGACCACAGAGTGCCACTTGAACAATCTTTGAGTCCATGACGGTTAAAAGCTCGCAAAGTGGAAGAATGACTCCTTGGCTAACAAGATACCTATAACAAAAAAATATACTGCACAGATGTAACACTGCAAATACGATTAACCCTTTCAACTGCCAGGCCACGGTTGTTCAAAGCTCAGTTAAACTTAGTAATCAGGATTAACCAAATTCTTTCTCATCTAACTTTACACATATCAAGAAATTCGCGCTGTGAGCGAAACCTCCTCACTTCTGGCGTAAACAAAGTTACAGTAGTCCGGACCTAATCCAGGATTAGCTGAATCGTGCTTTAAACAATGGACCCAGGGTAGTACTTCTCTGATGTCACAGAAAATGATGGATTACTGAGTAGTCGATGTTGTTCAGCATAACCGGCTAAAATTGGCTCTTTTGTGCATAAACAGTCCAGAAATGGGCTTTTGAACTTCAAACTGCTTCACAGTAAACTCTCTTATTTAGTGCCTGTTCTTTCGGTTGTTTACTAGTCAAACGTCTCGGTCTATACTTTCAGTAGTGTTAGCGATTTAAAACTCTGCACGTGTTCTTACAGCAGCAGGGCTCGAATGGAAACCTTTGCAAAATATTCACCTCGCACTTTACCAATAAAGACACGAGCTTCGCTCAACAATACTTTGGACACTAGATCAGGATATATTTTCTGGGAACTTTCTTTTAAGGGGTCAGCTTTGTGTTTCATTCGAAAATTTAGGAGTTAGAAGTGAATACTGATATTATAATGTGCTCATTGAGAGCTTTCATTTGAGTGGTCAAATCTTTAGGCCTCATTTGACCATTCAGGAATTGGAAGTGAACATTGCTATTAGAATGTACTAATTTAGAGTATGCATGTGAGTGGTGTCAGCTTTGGGTTTCATTTGACAATATTAGAAGTTAAGAGTTTTCAAGTCTGAGTAAAATTCAACTTTGGCACGGGACATGGTTATTGACCAGTTTCTCAAAGTTGTGCACGCAACCAAGCTTGACGGGCCACAACATACACTACTTAACAAGCACATGCGCGTGAACGTTGTGGAAAATGAATATAAAAATGAAGTTAGCCGTTCTAACTCAAATGAGAGCGCAAGAGGCAGAATATAGTTCGCCAAGAAAGAAAGATAAAAGTTGAATTGAAAGGTGACCTGGTCTATTCTTAGGTTTAAAGTGACGTCATGGCGGCCATGTTGGATGGACTTTAAGAAAATATTGCTCGTTAGTCTCAACTGTACTCGGAATCAACATCGACACGATGTCTTTGTATTCAAAATCTCCAAGGATTGATTGGGACCCAAGAATTTAGCACGCAAAGAATCATGCTCTTGCCATTTACGGATTTGAATGCAAAACCACATCACGCGATACACACAGCTGACGTTAGAACGTTTGCAAAATATCGAATCGCTAGTACCTTAGGTGGTTATCACGATCTGTAAAACCCGTTATAAAAGGTACGAAATGCGTGCATGCGTCTACTGCGAGGTAGTTGAATCAACGACTTTTTGCGGCAGCATTTTGTTCGTTTCTTGTGATTGGCTAATGAGCAGTTGCGAAGGCATGGCCTACAAGGGATTGTGATTGGCTACGAACAGTTAAAACATTGCTTGTGTACACCTAATTTGGTTGCATTTACCTAATTTGTTCGGGCGTTCCGCCTGATGTTGCATTTGTAATGGCCCACGCTGCCTCCTTTCTGGTCTTGAACTCCGCCTTGCCAAGAACTTCAATTAACATTGGCACAATGTTAGCATCTATGACAGCCTGCGATGAAAGGAATAACAAAGAAATTTTACCACTTTGTGTTATCTTTTGAATAGTTATAAATGTACTACAATGCACTTTACCAATCCGAAGACAAAGCCATCGAACTCCAAAAAAGAAACTATTCTATAAAGTTTACGTTTCCATGCATTTCACATAAATTTCATATCACTTGTTCTTTGACAGAAGTATATTTTGTACGCGCGAAATGCTCACGTCAAGCTGTCACTTTTGGGCCAATGAAATGTCTTGAATTTTAACCTCGACCAATTAGAAAGTGAGAAAAGCTGTTGACAACATTTCGGTCAAAGGTGCGAAGCGCCTCGTTGATCCACAGCTTTTGGACAATGTTATGACGCGTTTCATCAACAATACGAGGACAGTCACATTTTTAGGAAACAGGTCTGAAATAGGGTAAAAAACGTATGGTATACAGGTCTGAAAAGGGGGGATACTTTGTAATACAGTTCTAAAACAGGGTCATAAAATCGCATATTTTGGTCTTAAATAGGGTAAGGGTTCTCAAAACCGGGAAGCACACTCCCACCCAAGATTCTGTGCTGTTGTGTTTTCGATTATACCAAACTACTGTTTTTAACAGGCTTCCGTAAACGCGAGATGTCCCTCCCCCCGAGCCAAAGTGTTTACATGGAGAAAAGTTGTCCCGCCACCTAGGGTAAGCCTTTCTTATCAACCGAGTGTCTCTACCCCCAGGGTCACCCTGGCGCCCGAGACAAGTTGTGATTTGTCATGTAAACACTCGCTTCAATTTATAAAGAAATGTGGGTGACTCGGGGAGGAGGGTTATTCGGGTCCCTGGGCCAACTTTTTCTCATTTAAACAGGGCCTTAGTTGACACTTCGGGCCTACTAAGCCTTTTTATTAACAAAACAATAGTGAATACTCTATTGTCCACTCACCTGTATTTGTGCTCTGTTGCCAGCAGTGATGTTGGAGATCGTCCAGCAGGCTTCCTTCCTGATACTTTCTTTAGTGCTTCCCGCAAGATGAAGCAAACTGGGCAGAGCATTGCAGTTAAGGATGATCTGAAGAATGACACCAGTTAGGACGTATATCATTTATCAAATCCCAGTTACACTTGTTAGTTACATGTAGTTCAACATATTTTCTACAGCAAAAGTTGTGTACTCCGAAAACGGAACAAATTCAGCAACCTAAGAAAAGGCAAGGTTACAAAGACATACTGTAAGGAATACTTAGAAACGTATTTTTTGTTTCCACGCGTTGCCGTCGCCTTTCTAGTGTGGCGTAAGCTCGCTACTATTGTGCTACTGTAGTGCTGAACTACAAAACTCCGAATGACAATGTTACCTGTGTCTGTACATCATCCCCTGTCACTATATTCCCCACACCTCTCAGCGCTGCTGACACCACGTGATCTTGCTCATGCCTACAAAACAACATTTAGAAAACCTGCTGAAATCACCACCGCAACCATGACAAGCAACACAGAAAAACAAGCCTCCTCAACTCCAAACTATGCTTATGCGAAGATCACATTTACAAACTTCCACCTTGTAGATAGAACAAAACTGTATTTGTCCCAAACACAGAAGAAACGAATGTTTGAGAAAACGTCCCCAAATCATATGAATTAATATAATTAGCAGTGCGAGAAAACAGCATCGTCACTTGCTTGCTTTGTGTGAGCAGATCACAATCAGGTTTTGCTTTTCCGTTTCTGAATGACCAAAAATGCTGCTAAATTTATTCGAACCTGACCAAAAGCGTAGCAAATGTGAAACCAAAGCAATCACATGATTACTTTCGACAATCAACTGAAAACCACTCTACTCATTTCAGTTACAGTATGCAGGGTTCACAAAGAAACATTTCATGACTTTTAAAATAATTTCATGACCTCATCAAAAGCTGCTGTATTTCAAACATTACACATTATGCCCTGGCAACCAAATGTTTTGATGCTTTACACGAAGTTTCCAAAATGTATTTATCCATCAACCGCCGGCTCAAAACTAATTTCAATAAAAACATGAAATTCCATGACTTTTCCATGACAAGAACACAATGTTCGTAAAATCCATTACTTTTCCAGGCCTGGAATACAGATTTAAAACTCCATGGCTTTCCATGACCGTGTCTGTTTGTCATTTCAGTAATTTTGAAAAGGGATTACAAAACATTAATAGTGGCACGAGAATGTGCTCATCAAGAGCTTTCAGTGTTCACAGTGTTTTTTTTGCCCATATGTTAACAACTTAATAATTGTAATTCTCAGTATAGACAACGCACATTTCTCAACGCTGCTCGTACATCCAAGCTCGCTGTGTCAAAACTTTAAAGGGAGAATTATTGTTTGGTGAACTGAAATTTGTGTTGTAAAGAATGGCTTTGAAACTCAATCTAGACATCCTGCCTTGGCATATACAAATATACACCAGATATGCTGAATTACCTACACCGTAAGGATACTTTACTTTTGTTTTTGGAAAATAAAATGATATGTACTGTACAGTCACACAATAACACTAATAACACTCAATTACACAACTTTCCCACCTCTATTGTATACAGTAGTTTCTCAGATGTAATGCTCTATGAGCACTGTACAGTCTCACGTCTGTATTGCAGACACACAACAATAGAAAACAAGAGTTTCTTACTTACATTAAGAGTTCAACCAGTCTCCTGCACACTCCCGAGTCGATAACTGCTTGGATTCTCTCATTTGGACCATCAGATAAATAAGAGAGTGCCCAGCAAGAGTCGGCCAGGACGTCAGCATCATTGTTGAAAAGTAATCTTGATAAAATTGGAAGAGACGGGGACACCTACAAAAAACAATATTTATATAATAACCATATTATACTACTTTCATGACAGACAGACTGTATCAAGCAAACAGCAGGGTTAGAAATTTACTTTCATGCTCATGTTTCGGTTTTTGCATCATCTTGTGGAACTAAATTGTATTAATTGCTACCCAAGGGACAACCATTGCACACTACATGTATAAGCTGTACTGTACTTGGTTGTCCAAGCATGTTTTCAGTTGTCTGGAACAACTGGTCAACCATTAATCTCAAACAAACAGTGTCAGATTAAAAGTATTGGCCTTTTCAGGCCCAAGGTCTGCTATATATACAGTTGAACCCTGCTATTTGGAACTCGGTTAATTCCAAGTCCCCGTTGTTTCAAAGTCAAGCCGAATCCCCTTGGATTTACTATCATTTTTACAGTCATTTACTATCAGCTATTTCAAACCCAGTTATTTCGAACTCCCTGTCATTTCAAACTAATCCTTGTTCAGTTTGACCTAAATTTGACCCTGTTATTTTAAACTGTATGTCAACTTTTATGGACAAACAACAGGACACATCAGAGCACAGCTGGAAATACTGCATTTTAATTGAACTCGTATTGACTTATTAGTAGATGATGCAACATTGCTTGACAACGTGCATTGTCATATCTTCTTTATCTTCATATCCTGTTGTGAAAGCTTGGAAGTTTGTCTCAATATGCTTACATACAGTTGAGTCAACCCATCTTCTTAATTATTAATAGCAGCTTGTAACTTGATGCTAGCTTGGTTATTTTGAAACCCCACTATTTTGAACTTTTCATGTCCCATGGGACTTTGAAACTGTAGTCTCTTGTAATTCTCCCAACACTGGCCTTACATTTTGTTCAGGGCAGGCTAGGAGCATTGAATAGTACATGATTAACATAAACCAAGGGGAGAGATCACTTGTCACTTTTCTCCACACTAAACTATGTAAAGCTGATTTATTGGCCATTTCAAAGTTGTGCAACATTAGTTGAATTGAACAAATAACCCTGTTACAGGTAAGTATTTCAGGTGTCAGAAAAATCACCAAAACCCTCACCATTCAGTTTCTGATGGACCAATTATGCTGAAACCTGGAATACTAATTCAGATGTGCTCTTTCTTGTGACAGGGATATTATTTTCAATTGGAGTAATTTTGCACAACTCTGGAATGGCTAATTGAAAGAAGAAGTTTGCCTCTGTTCACTCTTGGGGCTTTGGGGGCTTAATATACACCAGATACAATACAGAAAGAGAGCAGGGAAAAATAGGCATAACTACTGGTTTGGATGTGTACAGTATGTACCATCATTTAAACTAACTTTTAACTGTCTAAACAGACACCCAAGTTACCCAATCACAAACCTTGGAAAAGTCTGGTGGTGGGTTTTTCCCTCTACAAAGATTGGATAATGCCCAGACTAAATTGCGCATCATAGATAGTCTCTGGGATTTTGTTAGCAGCCTGCCATGTTGGAAAGGAAAGGACAAAACAATAAGTTAATTAATTCTGCTGTGTACTTTTTATACCAAGTGAAGTCAAGGCTGTGGTACTTTCAAAACTTTTCCCAATGTGTTTCTATACACACTCACACACACACACACACACACACACACAAAAAGATAGGTACATACTCTATAAGGGGCTGTAATATGCCACAATTTACAACAAAGTCTCTGCAGGCAGGACTGTCTCCAGCAATATTACCCAGAGCCCAAACAGCCTGAAAAAATATAATACTAATAAAAGAAGGAACAATGCCATGTCAGAAAATTCAGCCAAAATATTATTTTGTGAAGTGCAAGTTGGTAGAGTTGATAAAGAGGTATGTGTTAGGTAAGTAGGAGGGAGGAAGGACAGTGCAGTAGTTGGTAATAGGTACAGTAAATAGATACAGAGGGAAGTATGTCCTGGGAACAATGTTATCTGAATGAAGAATGAAGTCAGCGAAAGTCAATACTGAGAGGGGAACCCACCCACTCCCCCTCCCCCCCCCCCCCCCCCTCAAAGTCACCTATACCATACATACAGTATTTTCAAGTCAGATGCTACAATATTACTCTAGCCTATGCTATATCCAAACTAATGCAAATACGTGTATCTTTTTGTTGTCTAAATTGCATTTTCTTCTTCAAAGACAGTCAGTAACAGCAATGGGAAGATTCCCCCAGGCAGCTAAAACAAGAAAACAGCCCTTCTAACCAAAGGGAATTGAACCTGAATGTGCTAACCAGTCAGCCACCTGAACATCCACTCATTACCTGTTCCTGTACATCCTCATGTGGGGACTCCAGCAGCTTGATAAATATTGGCACTGCTCCAGCTTCCACCACAACACGTGTCTGTAGTGATGTCCCTGATGCAATGTTTGTTAAGGCCCAGGCAGCCTCAAACTGAAACACACAAACAAACAAGAAACATCAAATTTACAACAGTGAAAGATGGTGGCATTTTCATGGCAATGTATTTGCAGTTTTGATACTTGATTAAGTCACACATTTTTCTATTGGCCTCTAAAACCTGCCAATCAGATTCCCAAGTTGAGCCAAGTTTGCTGAGAATCAAAACTTGCATATGGATATAAGTGGGTGGCCAAACAGTTAGTTGCAAGAATATTATTCAATTTCCACAACAAAAGTTGGTGCAATCAGCAGGGTGTTGAGTGGCATGGTTGCTCAAAAAAAGTTCGTGATTGGAAAAATAGGGAAAAAGGAAACTTAAAAAAAAAGAATAGGAAAAAATAGGAGCTTCAATAGTAATTATTTTAATGGACAAAGATAGCCTCCTCCACCCCTACAGCTATCCAATCAAAGCTATCAAAACAGCCAAGAGAAGATTAACCTTGCAAGAGTTTATCTTGAGAATCTTAATTAACTGTCCAAAACAGATAGAGACAAAGTCTCTGAACTCCAGGGCAAGGGAATATCTGCAAATTTCTAGAAGAGACTAACCAGGGTGGGGGAATAATTCTCCCTTCTTTTTTTACCCAATAGGGGCAGATTATTAAGATATAATTAGGGATAATTTCAAATGTGTTCCTTAAAATGGGATGATCATAATCACACAAGGGACAACTGCTGTTTGAGAAAATTTGCCCGAGGAGGGGGGGATATGGGACGACTCCCATATAAAGAAGGACAGGGATGCTCCTCATCTCTTAGGGGTCAAAATCACAGGTTTTGGTACCGCTTAGGGTGCTGAACATCAAACGCTGACATTTTTATGTGACATGTACCTTTTAGGAGTCAGGTGTCAGTCGAATGAACTTTTTATATTTGAAAACAAGGGATAAAGTGCTTCATGATATTAGCTTTATAGCAATTTAAGGCATTGAAACTTTAATTCTTGGTATGCTCTTATTGGCACCTTTTAGGGGTCAAAATAAGTTCAAGCTACGCCCATTTCAGTACGTCTTAGGGGTCAAAAAGAAAATTCCTGACGAACATCCCTATCATTTTTATGTGGGATCCCCCCCTCCCCCTGAGGGGAATATGGTGCTGTATGTCCTCTTCAATTCTGTCTCAAGGTTCAACTTCTCACCTGCAACATGCTGTTCTCCTCACATTTAAGAAACTCAATAAATCTAGCAACAACTTGACACCGGATCACCTCATCAATTGGAGGATTTGGTTCTGGTGAAGCAATGTAAAAGTAAAAAACAGCTGCTTACAAACAATGCACACAATATACAATCTTTTAAAGCCATCACTTGGCAACTAGAAAATGTAGTTGGTTTTTTGATAAACATGATCATCACATAGATTACACAAGTTTGAAAGGCTATATTTGTGTTAGGCCCAGTTCAAACATCATGCTATTGTCATGCCAACCTTTTAAATTAAGTACCAAAGCTGTAGCATCAAGCCTTATACTTTTTCAGTTAGCAGTTTATGGTTATCCTGTCTAACAAAATGGAATTTATGCAGAAAGCTCAATATTTGTCCTATGTCAAGACGCAACACTTGACTCGAGAGATGAGACACTCATCTTGTGAGACAAGCCACTAGGCTCTAGAGACAAGGTTCTCATCCTGCGAGAGGTGGTTAAATTTTTCGACCGGACTTGTACAATGTCAATCTAATATTGTCAAAATCAATTCTATATCTAGTACTGGTAAAAAGTGGAATGGCAGAACATTTCTTGGTTTGAATGTAATGTGCTAATGAGCTAAAATATTGACCCTTTCAGTTAGACTTAGTGTGTCACGTGACAAAATGCCAAAATTACATCTCAAAATAACAATGAAATGTTATTTGTGAGACATTTGCTCACTCATTCGGGTATATCTGGGAAAATTATCTAGTTGAGAGTGAAGAATCTGGTAACACTGTGATATTTTACTGTAATACTTGAAGATGCATGTTCGTGTGTTGTCCCATTTCAGGTCACATGACACACTAACACTCTACAGCTGTACTACATGCTTAAGTGTCTAATAATTCATTTATTGTACACTTCCCTTAGTAAAAGATGTAAATATATCATGGTATGTTGCATGACCAAAGTGACTTGTTCTCTGTGTGCAACATGTCAATCAAATTTAGTGCTGTGTACTGCAGATTTTGTACTTCCAGTCATTTTTTTTCTGAGCCAAGAAACATACAAGCTGAAAGAGGCACTTTTGAAGAAACTATTACTTCACATTAATGTCAATCTCAGTGAAACAAGTTGGATAAACGAGATGTGTCACCACTCTCATCTCTGTCGGGTGAATGAATTAATCAACAAACAGCCAGTTCTTGCCTTCTCCCCTCTTTCAAAATAATAACAAGGGCATTTTTGTGACCAGTAGTGGTACAGTTCACCTACAAATTATTGTTTCTTGATAGAGGTAATTGCTGCCTCTTGGTGCAAGTTGATGCCATAGATCTTTTCTCTTGTTTGAACTCAGTTCTAAAGCAAATGCTGGGTTAATGTGCAACAGCAACCTTGTATCAGTGCTTGGGGCAGGGCAGTTGAGAATGACAGACATGCCATGCCATCAGCACATTCTTACATGTAAACCTTCACGACTCATAAGTGTAGGAAGAACAAACTAAGAAAATATATTCTACTATTCCATTATTTACTTGATATAGCACTGATTTCAATGATAAAGTATTTGACATGACTGCAGTGGCTTGACAATATTGCTCAGTGCTTGAATAAATATTTCTTCCAAGTTCAATGATTGAATCAAGTCTCTCATGCTACATGACTGACATTTTTAAGTTGTCTTATAGTACCTTGTACCAATCAATACTATTTATAATGTGTGATATTGTGTACTTTGTACCATTATCACAGTGGACCTGACTTAGTGACGTCTACTGCTATATAGTATACCTACAGTTCCACCCAAGACAAAGTTATCTGAGACACCTATCTTGAGACAGATTCAATGCTTATGAATCCCCTTCGACAATGTTGAAGATAAATACTGGACAACACGCACATAATAGAGTATTTCTTGCTTGTCCACTGTGTGATTGTTGTGTTACAGTACTGTAGCTGGAGCAGAAGCACTTCAAAAGGACTTGGTTTGTCACCTACCTTTTGAAAGCAGCTTTCTAAACTTCTGCAATGCTGCTAATTGCTGGGCTGGATCCTCAGAATAAAGCAACTCAGTCACATCCTGTGAAATTCCCTAAACAAACACAAACTGAACATCACACCAATAAAGAAGAATAAACACTTATTGGAGAAGATAAGACTACTACTATAACTTGCAGTCATGCAAGAAGTTTGTGTGGAAATCAAGTGAAAGTTGTCATCATTTTTTTTTTCACAAATGTTGCAGTGTGCCTAGTAGGGATAAGTGATAAATTCAATTTTCTTTAGTCTCTCATCCCAAACCATGCACTGTACTATGTTCTTATTAACCGAGCAGTAGGTATGTACGAAGGAATAGTTTGCCTGAGGTCTTTGTACAGTCTGAGGTACTTCACCGAGGTCTGTACAAAGACAAAGGACAAAGTATTTTCTGTACAGACCAACCAAGCTTGGTTAATAAAGAGTTTATTAAATGAGTGCATTTACAACAGAAACAGAAATGAAAATTTGAAGAAAACCATTCAAGCGCATCTGTCAAATTTGATGAGCATTTGATGTTTGCAGCCAAGGTGAATATTCATGCAGTTGAAAAGTTTTTGTGGTTTGAATTCTTCTCAATTATTGTCAAAATTCTTCTCCCCCTTCTGTTTCTGCTGGCATTTTGTTTGCTGCATGGATAGTGGGGACCGATCCTCTTTCTAGAATGCATCTTCACTATCAGCTTGCAAAAAACTTAGTCTCAGGTGCGTGGAACAACTCTCTTGGAAGTTACAGTTACAGAGAAACAAGTGAAATTCGGCAGG
Organism: Plumapathes pennacea; assembly: GCA_964036295.1. Classification (NCBI taxonomy): domain Eukaryota; kingdom Metazoa; phylum Cnidaria; class Anthozoa; order Antipatharia; family Myriopathidae; genus Plumapathes; species Plumapathes pennacea. The sequence continues at coordinate 11,937,329 of OZ038462.1, forward strand.
GACCAAATTTGCTGTCTGCCTTAGAGAGGTGTCCACCTTAGAGAGTGTCCGCTTAGAGAGAGTTGACTGTACAGTAATTTGCCCTGGGCCACTGGCCACACAAAACTTCCCTCTGTTCTTCGCCATACTAGAATGATTGTATGCATGCAAGCTGTCAGTTTTCACATGGTTGAGGTGTAAACCATGTGACGTCATCAGAGATTCTGCTAGACTCATCCATCAGCCAGTACTCTGTACCAGTTGGAAATATTTTTTCTGGTACGGAGCCACCTGGAACTGGTACAACATATAATCGTACTTTCTTCTGCTGCAGTGGAACTGGACACAAGATAATCTATCTCATTGAGTTTTTGACCATTTTGTGTCAGCAGTGGTCTGCCATTTGAAAATCTGGTTGTATGATACAAAACAAGTGATCACTCATAAAAATAGTACATAATGGAACTCAAAAACTTCTTTGAAAACAATAGAAACACTGTTTTGTTGCCATATCAATGTACTTGAGGGTTTTTCTGTATAGGGGTCTGGGTACTAATATCCCTCAATAGCTCCTATACAAGCATGGTGACCCTTGGTTTTTTTTTCTTTTTTTTTTTTTTTCAATCATTCAAATCTAATGATCATCACCTTCATGTATAAAAAAAATTGGCTAGTTTTCATTACAGGAAGGTACTAAGAAACGAAAAAATGTTTGCCAACAGCCAAATAAAAGTGGGTAGGGTAACCATTTTTGAAGGACAGTAATTGAAGCAGAAAATTTTCAATAAAAATAAAAAGTGCTAAAGTGCTCTTTGTGGCCATCACTTTGCATCTGCTTACTTGTTTTGATGCTTGTATATTTCGTTAAAGTTTTTTGGCCACATAAACAATTGACATGTGATGTAAGTGAGCCACTAAAAATGACATAGAGTATATTGGCTGGCCAATAACTCTCTTATTAATATTATTGCATTATTAGACTAACAATAATAATAATAATCCTAATAACAATATAATAATATTTTTTTAACAGGAAGCTCCCATCCACAAAAGTGATATTTAGAGGTCAGAGACTGATCTGGTATTGGTTAGCAAATAAATAGAGTTTGAAGCATTTTTCATTACAGCTTCCATTTCAATGGCATCGCCTTAACTGACAACAAGTGTATTAGTTAGTGCATTTTGCAAAAAAGTGTGGTTTTCATAGTGTTGGTTTGAACAAAATTTGTTCAAAAATACCCTGAAAATACAGGAAAATTGTCCATGCCTCACAGCTCACCCAGTGGCTGAAGCGCCAGTGGTGCTCGAAGCCACCCCCCCCCCCCAATTTCTGGCTTCCACCTCAGTACAGCCCCCCCCCCCCCCCCCCTCTCTAAATTTCGTGGATTCACCCCTACCTTCTATGTATATCATACAGTATAGAGAACTTGCCATTTAATCATCTTTAAGCTGTTGAACTACTAGCAAAAAAAAAAAAATTCTAACTAAGGAGTACGTCAATCATACTTCTTTTTGAATGTTGGGAGAATTTGTGAAACCAGTGCAGGAGGTTGGCAAGTCATCAGAAATAATTCATATCATGCACACTACACTGTACTTCTGCACGACAAAAGCTTTGACAATAACTAAACTATTATAAACATGTACACATTTACTAGTGACTGGCGATACAAAAAAATAGTAAAGAAAATTAAGAAAATACGAGTCATAACTACTTTATAATACATTGCACTTGCTTGCTGCATGATGTAAGTCTTCAGAAAATGGCGAAGCGAAGCGCCTTTGAAAATCCCTTACGCCGGCGAGACTTTAGGTCTTCTATTAAACTACATTTAGATAAATTTTTCACGGTTCTCGTACTTTCTTGTCAGATTTCTACAGAACTTACCTGGTTTGACGTAAGCAAGGACTCCAGTAGCTGCAGCTCATTATAGTTGGACCCACCCGGTCGAACTTCCACATTTCGTCTTTTAATAATCTGGGAAACCAAGATATATGGTAAAACGGTAAGGTTTCTCCTCTCTAAAATGACATCACTCCAAATTCCCGATCGCTCGCAATATTTAGACTTGCTTTAGCTTTCATTTCTCGTACCTGTTCTTCGCGTTTTGCTTTCCGCAGTTGAACTCCTTCTTCTTCCCGCCTCCGACGCATTTCCGCACTGTCCAAGGCCTTGTTCTTGTAGGCCTTGAGTCTAACATTCGTTTTCGTGGCCATCGTCAGGGAAAAAGACCCTAAAACAGCGAGAGAGCACTCAGGAAGGCTGTGATGTCGTCCCAAAAATTTCGCGCTCGCGTGCTCCCACCCGAAATTGTGCGCCTGCGCAGGAGCCGAGCTTCCACGCCTTCATTTCCGGCGGTTTTTGGGAGACGAGAACTAGTAAAGTTCGTGGTGTTTTCAAAGCTGATCCCGGATCGGGTCTAAACTTTCTTGTAATTTAATTTGTTAGCCTGAAAAGGCAAAGTTTTTGTCCACGACGACTTCCTTGATACGCAAAGACCTGGAATAAGCTTTTTAACATCTTCGAACAACTGAGTCTGTTGTTTGCCTTGGAGTTCGAATACTATGCCGTGTCGGTTTTGTGTCCATTTTGAGTTTCACCTCTTCACTTTGAAATATCTTTTTCGTTTCTGCAAATGCACTAGTTGGTGGAAGTGCGAATTGATTTAGACGAGCTCTCCTTTTGGCGGCCATCTTGGATTTTTACGATCAACCATTCCCCGCCCCCACCCCCGCGGCAACACGTTTGCTGTACAAATTCCTCGCCCTCGGAACACAGGGCCTGGCAAATCCCCGGGGTATGCCCGGGGGGGAGGGGGGGTGGGGTGGTGGTAACAGCTGGAATTGACCGTTGGCAGACTGGTCGAGTTAATCCTGGATTAGCTTAATCTCAGCAACCGGGGCTTGGGTGATTCCGGTGTTACTATGTATACTACAGAATACACTGTCAAAAAGAACCTCATACTTAAAATACGATGTTCGCAAATGCCCTCTGAGCTCAGAGAATTTGTCTGACTGTACAACGTCGCGGAATGCTTCTCCACACTTCTCTCGTGTTCTTTCAAATTCCCAAATGCTTCTATAGCACGCTGAAGTGTTATAAATTGTATCGCGTATGATGTATGTCCCATTGAACTTTTTAAAAGCGGACAACTCAAGACCACTAGCTTGCAAAATCGCCCCAGTCTTACACTCTGATCGAACTTGGTCTGAAAATACCGGCTACGCAGGCTAGACCAGCTATAAACTCCGTCAACCGAAACCATTCTGGAAACCTTCACGTCCACGGTCACAGCCAGTTAGGTGTCCGTGTGAAACGTACAATACAATACTTTTATTTTACGTGGTCATTACACTTAGCATTCGGTTTGTTCACACAAATGAGTGGTTCGGAATACACACGAGCTGCGAGAGCGCACGAACTAGTTCACATGCCTCAACGTAACGTAATATAAGAATATAATGACACAAAATGCTATGTACTGTGATAAAAGTTAATAATACAGTCGAGCCCCGCTATTTCGAAGTCCCATGGGACATGAAAAAAGTTCAAAATAGTGGGGTTTCGAAAAAGCCGATAGTAAATGGAGCGAAAAAATATATCCACGGAGATTCGGCTTGACTTCGAAATAACGGGAATTTCAAATTATTCGAGTTCGAAATAGCGAGGTTCGACTGTATGTACAAAAAGAGTAATTATAATTTACTAAAAAATGGATTAAAATATATGCAAAAAATATAAATATAAAGCACGCTTAACAATGTTTGCCGACGTCGATATCTCTCAAGCATTTTACAAATGCTTTGTGGGTGGAGCACGATTTGGCTACGTCTGGTATGTTATTCCAAAGTTTGGGTGCAAGGTAGTGCCATGATTTTAGGGCGTATTTTGTTTTATGGACCCTGGGCAGATTTAATGTCTTTTCCTCTTAGTTCGTATGGTGAAGTCCTGGGTATTATTAGTTCCTTGGGCTGATTGGACTTTTGCAGTTAATTAATTTAAAAACTGTACAGACAGTTTTTTAAACTCTCCGCTGTTCAAGAAGTGTGGATTTTCCTAAAGCGTTCAGCATAAGGTGTATTTTTGTTCTTAAAACAAAACAAACCGCCTTTTCGTATATATTTTTTCCAGTTTGTCAGCGGCGCGTTTTAGTGCTGCTGAAATGCCAGGTTTCGACGCAGTAAGTGAAGTGTGGAGTGATGAAAGATTGGAAAATTTTCTTTCTAATTTCAAAGATAACATGTTTTTCATGCGGTTCAGTACAACGACCCGTTGGGGTACTTTCCTGCAAATTTTGGCAATGTGTTTGTCGAACTTCATTAACGGTGACCCCAAACAGATTGAGCTCTTCGCTGATGGGAATGACTGTGTTCTCACATCGGAACTCAGTGTGCTTTGTCCAGCACGATGGCTTGGTATTGTGAGTGATTCCTTTTCATCTAATTTTCCTCGTACCATTTGTCAACGTTAGTGTGTCAGCGTTTATTTACCCTTGGACGATCTGGGTGTCTTTGTCGGCGTGGAAAATTTGGCTGTCGTCTGCGTATGCGGATAAGTTGCTGTGCTTGATTACGTATTCTATGTCGTTCATAAATATGTTGAATAACAAGGGACCAAGTATGGATCCCTGTGGAATTCCCGCGTTGTTACGTTTTGCCAAATGGAGTAATATTATTTCCGAGCTTTACACGTTGTCGTCGATTGGAGAGGTAGGCCTTGATGAGTTCGGTGGTCTTTTCGTCAGCTCCGTTATTGGTTTAGTTTCAGTACTGTCAAATCGTGTGGCAGAGTATCGAAAGCTTTAGATAAATCCATAGACACCAGTCCAATGATGTTGTGGTTGTCAAGTTCCTTCTTCCATTTTTCTGTTAGACTGAGTAGGGCAGTGTCGCATCTGTGGTGTGGCATCCTGGGTAGGGCAGTGTCGCATCCGTGTACTTGTATGGTGAAACCTGTAACAAAGTTTCCCATACAAGTCTTCTTTAAATTTTCTGAACTCCAAAATGCTGCCAAATTTGACGATTTAATGCCATGGACCTGAACTAGTTTTGCATGTCTGTATATTTTTATGCCCTTTTTATTTATTGTACTAAAAACGAGTATCATTAACGTGGCTAATTTTGGGTCACGTTAGTGCATTTTAATAGCACAGCGCTCTCCCAACCAAATGCAAAAGAAGAAGATAACTTGAAGAGCACAAAGTAACTTCTTAAACCTACTGGATAAAGAAAAATAGAGCGAACTCGGTAGCCGGCATGAGCAATAGCAATACAATTCCCATGAGTTGCAAAATGTAAAGTGTCTGGCATATAACAATGGTTATTGTAAAACTCAAAATACAAGTTACTCAATTTCCACAGTCGATATGTTCCCATAGAAACAAAAATAAAACTAAGGAATAAGGCCCAGGTTCACATGAGTCGAATCCAATGCAAATTAGCTCAAGGAATAGCCTAGTTTGCTCATTTACATTGAGTTCAACTCATTCGACGTTTGACCCAGACCTACTAACAATAAAACATTAAAACTCATGAAGGTACACTCTAGTCTAAAAGGTGTCCCGATTTTTAAAACTAAATTTGTTGAAAACATCTTAAATTTAAGAAGTTTTACTTGAATTTCAAAAACGTAAGCCTTTAAATATTTTAAAAAATAAGATCAGCAATAGATGATATTGATTGTCGTCGTTTTAAAAATAACTAGACTGGCATTGCCAGTGAGCTCGCGGCGTGAGTTGTGTCGAGACCAGAATATACTAAAATGGAAAGAGGGACAAGAGTGGAACTCCCAAGAGAGACTTCCAGTTTCTCACCAGAAAAATATCACACAGTTATAGAGAACTTGGTTGTTGACACCTTGCTCAAATGAAACCTGATTAAACTATAAGTTATCATTACAACACTCATACACTTGCTTCTTAAAGGTTGAGCGACCCTGCATTTTGAGAATGCGTTACATATCTTTTTATGCACAATCGATTTTTGACAGTTTGACCTCGACTCTTATTTCTAACCAGAGGCCACGATTAATCCAGCCTTCGCTTCAATACTTTTGTGTTTTCTTTTATTAACTGAATACGTTTCTTCTATCAGGCTTTCGAGTTCTCGTGTTCTGTAACAAGCGAGGAATGTAACACGACACTTGTTTACGTCAATATTATTGCGGTTTTGTTCACAGTGTGTTCAGTCATTTGTGAACTGCAAACTCAATGCTCAGGACTATTTCGGTGTATTTTTCATATCTGGTATACAATGACCATTGCGAAACAAAGGCTACATGATCGAATGAAAGACACATTTCAACAGGCAAAGTACGATAAGGAGAAGAATTTTATGAGGCAACAGATGTCATGTACAAAGTAAAGCATAAATCGCCATTGTTTTGCGGCTAAAGCTCATCGTAGCTTTGGTTTCCGTTTTCGGCCTGTTATCTTCCCAGAAGTATTTCGTGCCGCTACAGAAAGTTCGTCGGGACTAAATATTTAGCGGCGACAGAGAAATTTGCAATCCCCGAGCGGTATCCATCAAACATTTGTTTACGGCTATTCTCAAAGCTTCCGCGGTGAACTTAAGAACGCAAGCCAAAATCGTTCCCTAAAGTCCAGTTTATCCGTGCATGTTCCACAGAGCCCAATGGTGTTGAGTTTGGATGGGATGCAGTTAACTTTTACACACAAGTAACGAGCAATTCACTGGCCACATCTCGAGTTGTTTAGCGAAGTCAATTACACACATACATACATACATATTTTTATTGATGCTCCCTTCAAGGGGCTTTTCAGCAACAATTTGGCTTCGCCATATTACTGTGGAGTACAGGCACTGAGGGTGGTCACTGCCAAAGATTTGTTTACGTCCTCAGTGGTTCCTTTACGTTCCCCTTGTCATCAAGTATAGAAGTACAGGGAGACGGGACCGCCATTTTACGTAGTCAGCCGAGCCAAGTGAAGATCTTACCATCTGCTGTTAGAAACAAAGGCAGCATCTTCTCTTCAGTTATTTTAAGACCCTGAGTGCTGGTCCGGCTGGGGTTCGAACCCGCGACATCCCGCACGAAAGACCGGCACTCAAAGACCGGCACTCAACCAACTGAGCCAGCCGGGCGGCGGTTTACGTCATCGCATATCACGTGATCATATGAACCAATCACCGTGTGCTGATTCTCGACCCAGAAGAAAAAAAAACTCCATTTTTAAGCTCGCCGGGGCCACACCCCGCGAGCAATTACCTTGTGACTAGCCTGACAGTACAGCTAACTGGTGGCACTCTCGTGCAAGTATGGGTGACATTGGCTTCATTTTCATTTTCATTTTTTTTTTTTCATAGGTTTTTTCTTTTTGAAGTTAATTGAGCTAATTTCGATTTGAATGTTTTTATACAACCTACTGAACTTGGTTTGTTTCAATTATCCAATATTTATTTAGTATCTGATTTTATTGATTTATCCATATTATAAGGGTAATTTCCTGAAATATATATATATATATATATATGTATACAAATACAAATACAAATACAAATACAAATACAAATACAAATACAAAAAAAGTCAAAATTTTGAGATAAATGGAACGTAACCATGGCAACCTTAAAGGTCTTGCGTAGGCTATAAATAATCAGAAATAAAGACAAATGTACTTGTATTTGAAAACTAAACGATGATTTGTACAAACTGTTGTCGATTCCTTGGAAAAAAAAGCTTAGAAGCATCGTCAAAATTGCTTCTTCAGTGCTTGTGTTTGCACCTGAAATTCAACATGACATTTATTCTTCTCTATGAAAATCGCATACACATGTGAATCGTCTTCAAATAAAAATATGGTAAAGGTGCAAATTACTTTCTCAGCTTTTACAAAGAAATTCCGAACAAATTGGCGCCGTCCTCGGACTCTACAAGCACCCAATAAACGTTACCAGGCGATTTCCAATTTGTCATGCAGTTTCAAGTGAATTTTTCATTATTAAAAGGAGGATTTTAATTTCAGATACTTGCGGATTTCTTGTGGTCTAGTCAAATAATACCTTTAAGCAGCAATACCAAGTGTTAAGCAACGCTGTGATAATTCAGAGCTGCGAAGTAATTGTTGCGACGAGAGGCACAAAGCTAGAATACACCAACGCAGTTTGTTCATCGACAGGTGCGCACTCAAAAAAATTCCCTTTGTATAAACTTTGTCAAATTTGCATAATTGTGCTTCGCAGTTGAGGATTTGCATCCCACTGTGGTGTATCCGACAAGAAAGGTCCACAAAAGCGGCATTATTTCGACAGCTGCTGAGAACATGGCTTACCAAAGGACTGAATACGCGGATAAAACACTTTCCATTAACTCACTTGCGCAGCGAAAGCTGAAACTTCAGTTGGATAGCTTGGATGGCGCTAAGGGAACCATCGAGAAGGAGATGAATCGGGAAAGAAAAAAGATCAGGAAGGAATTAGCTGCAGCAGAAGAAAGCATGAGGCAGCGTTTAAGCTTGTCTGACCAATCTGCAGCAGAGCCGGGGAAACGTTTAAGTCCGCGCCTTCCTCGGCGTTACAGTACTCCTCAAGTCTTGCTAACTGCTTCGCTTCCTGCGCGGACTTTGCACGCCGAGAAAGAAAAATATCTTCCTGGAAATCGCCGGAGAATTGATTCAGATAAGACAATTGAAGTTCTGGGGAAGTCAGAGAGCCCTTCTATCAGTCCGACCTCATCACAATTTTTAACAGCACCGTTCAATCAACCAAGGCGTCGTTCTCTTCCGCCAATAGGAGGTGGGTCGCTCACTGGAGCCGACTGCGCTTCAAGCAAGTCTCCGCTCATGACAAGAAGAGACAGTAGTGATGGAAGACGAAGTCGAGGAAGTTTGACACCTAATTTGAGTTCGTCAACCCTGCAGCGAAGAGAAAGTCCCGCGGTTGAAGGGGAGATGTCAGTCGAAGTAGCTGTGAAAGTCAGTCAATTTCTACAAAAGATCGGGCAAGGAAAAGTAAAAGACGGTGCTAAACATGACACGGTCAATCCATCGAAAATTGATGGAGCTTTCTCGTCGGACGATGGAGAAGAAGACTCCCTTCTTCATCCATTGACAGTCGAACCTGTAAAAAGACCATCAATTTTTCAGCCTAGCCATTTTGAATGAATCAATTGCCGACGCAAGTCACATTCAATTCGCGCACAAATTTTCGCCAACTGTTTATTTTATATTGAAAACGAATGATTTACTCAACATCTAAAACTAAATCGTCAGCCGACAGTAAAAAAAAAAAAAAAAAATTAAATAAAGTCGCTGGTACGGGTTTCAAGGGTTATCAATTACACCGCAAATTTAACTGGCAAGAGAGGAGAGTTTTGTTATAGAAAACTTGCGAGAGACGAAAATATAGATCATAATGTTTCGAGAAAAAAAAAAAGAAAGTAGAATGAAGTCACATTGTTTACACTTTTAATTCACCAGAGAAACCGACCGGAATTTTGGGAAGATAAACTGGCTTTCTCGAGCACTATATTTACACATACAAGACACACCTGCCACAACTTTCTATTAATAATAAATTGTAGTTTGGGCAAAGTGCGGTTTGCAATCATTACGCCGCGGGTTTCTCAACAGTGCGCAACAGTAAGCGACATGTCTTTTTGTAACAACTCTCGAAACGGTTATAGCGGTTCTCTGTGTGGGAAAGTAAAACTTGTGTACATTTTTTAAATGCAATCTTGGGTTGACCTAATCGAAACTGGCAACAGTTTTAGGTTACTAAAACGAGATTGGAGAATGGGGAATGAGATCATAGAAGCCAACAAAGCGAAATTTTGTTGGGTTAGATTTAGATTTAGTTTTAGGGTTAGCTTTATATGGTTAGACATCAAAACAACTCATCCTAACCATAACCTAACCCTAAAACTAACCCTACACAACTTAGCTCTGTCGGCGTCTTTGACCTCATTCCCCATTTCCCGTTTTAGTACCATCCCAATTTTAGTGAAACCTTGAGAGTAAACTCGAACCCTGAACCATTTCTCGTCATCGACGGAAAAAGTTATGAAATAGATAGATAAGTGACTAAATAAGTCAAGAACAGATAACTTATAGGTTCCGTGCCTGCTTTTACCGTGGTATAAACGCGCCTTAAAACATGGCTACATTGTTCTCAGTTGCTTGAGTGTTTGACCTAGTTAATAATTCATCTCTTTTCATTGTTAATGCGTTGTCTTGAATAGAAATTTACGACGTTGATAACAGCTGGCATAAGTCCTTGGGCAAGAATCTTTTTTGTCGACTTTTGGTCGAAGAGAGGAGACCTCATAAGCTTCGCACAAGGATTGCAGCTGTGGTTTCAGATAAACCCGACACCATGGTTGAATATGAAGCTTAACAGGCGTGCATGAGATGTAGCTTTCCCAGGGCTTCTGTCTTCCATTATTTTCCTGTAATTAAGGTTACACCCATATTCTAATGTAATGTATAAGAAAATATTTACGAAGGTGAATAGAATTATTGTTGTTTAATAATGTGTCAAATGGGCGAAGGCTTAGTGGGTTACTTGCCGGAAGATTACGTACCGTTAAAGCCGTCGAGAACGTCCTAGTCCTGCAGTTCTGTTTCCCTGAATAGACTCCTTTCCATCCAAGATCGTACTGAAAGAGCCCAGTCGCTAGCACAGACGGCTCTCGCAATGCGATCTTGGAGGGAAAAGGAGGGACTGCTCGCAGTCTACTTCCTGAAAGACATTCCTGCTCAGTACTTTATTAAACATGTGCTGAAGTGATTGAACAGCGTGTGCGCGAAGCTTATGAATAAATATTATCTAATTAGTAACCTGATCAAAACATAACATGAACTACGACTTCACTACCTTACCTTACATGGGACACTGTCTTTCTTCTCATGTTTCTTCTCTTGCCTTTGAAGCACCATCTGCCTTAGTTCCGCCGTCTTCTTCAAGTGAAACGTTCTCTTGAAATCCTTCAGGTACTGCCCAGTCCCTATATGAATGTAAATGCCGAAGAGCTCCTCGATTTCATCCAAGCATCAATAGAACACAAGAGTGATATAGCGATTAGAGCGCAGTAGAAGAATACGAAGAAACGGAAAGCGAACATTTCTTCCAAAACTACTAGATAATTTTTCATGCCACCCCTGGCCGAGACGCCAACCCCTCCCCGGCACCGAACCCCACGGAGTGGGCCTCGGAGGGGCGGTCGCGGAGCCTTGTTTGCGTCATGCATGCGAGGTGAAGGCAGTTGTCATCGTCCAAACCGCCGATTTGGCTTGAGAGCCGCTCTGATGACCTTTTCGACTTTGGAAGACATTATTTAAGAAGTCAATTTACATTTCAGTTTGGGTTGCTAGCAATTTCGTAGAGATTTGGACCTCCGACCGGAATTTATCGAGCTGCGAGCGAGGACGGTTTGAAATCACAGTCTCTAGCTTTCTCTTTTTTCTTGCTGGAGAATAAAGCGACGAAATTCCGTCCAGAGGCGCCCTAGCGCTAAACTAACGCCACAAGAAGCAATAAATTACACATATGAATAAGCCGTCAGTGTCATAAAGCTTTATTATTTCTGTTAAATCCGCAGTTTATCGATCGAGCGATATTCTCCATACTAACCAGTTATAACGACCCACACGATTGGGTCGCCTGTGGTTTTTATCAGTTTTAGTGAGAAATCCGGCTCCAAATATGTGATCCGGCTAGCTGATTCTGTGCATGAAATCGAAACCTCGCACCCAGAAAGCCTAAAAAAATTAATCAATGGTTCCTTGTCAAAAGCAACATAAAAGATAAGGAGTAACAAAGTAAATATTTGATTTTACCACAGCACACTAACTTCTCGCTCTCTGATTGGTCGATTAACCGTGGTAAATAAGAGTCCAGACAACGATATGACGCAAGCTGACGCCAGCGTGTCACGCTTTGCAACAAAATACAACGAAACTTTTTTGCATATTTCAAAATATTGTAGTAAAATTATTAATTAAGTTAATGCGATCGCGCATTTCTGCGCTATATTTCTTGCGCACGATCGTGGTTTTACTAACCTGCTGTTTTCATCAACTGTGAAAGCCACGAGATTTTTTGTTTTTCATGACATTCTTACATAAAGAAATACAACAGAGTTCACTTTCGTGGAAGTCTGCGCCCGCAACGTTTTTGTCACTACAAACTATATGACGTCATCCAACACGGCCGCCGTACGATGAGGCGAGTTTCGGAAACACAAGAATAATGCACAAATTAGTGCGGTGACCTCCCCTGAGCTTTTGGGTATAGATCCCTACGTGTAAAATTTGCATTTTGTGAAAAACTAAATAAATAAAAAAATCTGTGGAACAGTTTATTCGGAATTTGGGTTAAAGATGGTGCGCTCACATGCAAACTGTTCTATTCGGGCAGAAAGCGCGTGATATTCCGGCCACAATAGCAGCTAAACGGAGTCGGTACCCCCATTTTGTAGTTTCGAATCTGGTACGCAAAAGGAGTCTTTGTAGCGAATTTAAGAAAAGTCTGTGGAGTAGAAACTACGCGATTGCATTAGTTTAAATTACTATTCAAAAACCAAAACAACCAACCGCCGACTAACGTGCGCGCGCAAACTGACGCGCGATAGTACTGACGGATGGTAAATCGCAAAACATTTTGAAAAGTATACTGTCAATCAAAAAATTTTAGTGACTCGACCTGCAGAGTTTTATTCACGATTTGGCGCTTTTTAAATTGCCGATTTATTTTTGTCCGAAAATAAATAAATAAATAAATAAATAAAATAAAATCACCGCTACCCTTGAGTTTCTGATGTGCTTTAACAAATTTCGCCATCAGTGACGTGATTATAGAATCAACTGTCAAACTGCGAAGTTTTCTTGCTGCGGTGAGGCCGATAGCTACTCGATCGCCGGTGGTGTGTGCAATTGATTGCCTATATTCCCATGAAATGGACGTCAAATCACTTGAAGAAGACTTTAAAGTGCTCCGAAAAGATATAAAGGAGTTTAAAGCTAGCTTGGTAAGTTCAATCTCCATCCAGTTCTTTACTACATGAAAATAGACAAAAGAATTACACATCATCAATTTGGCTGAGAAACAATACTGACTATTGGTACAGGGAGTTTGCGCCCTTTGTCAAATATTGCCAGATCATGGGGCGAGGGAAAAAAAGGGGCGAAGGGCGAGGGGGAAAATCGGGTCGAAGAATACATACCTTGGAGCCGTTGAAGCGGCGCGCCTCTGATTGGACGGCGATCGCCCAATGAGCAGTCGTTTGCGAAAACGGCGTGTCTTGTTTTCTATACTTGTTTTCATAAGAAACTCAAGTAGGGAAAATATATAAGGAATATAGCTACTGGACGAAGTTGAGCAAAATATCGCGATTTGCCAGTGGCGAGCAGATCAATTATATCCGGGCATATTTCCTCGCCAAAAGCAGTTTATTGTCTGTATTATCCTACAGATGTTTCCTTTCACAGCGAAAATAATGGCACGGGGACTGTGAAGCTTTTTGGTGTTTACTGGAACTGCTTTTGAACCAAAAAATTCATGTCCTCCTCGGGGTCACCTCGTAATATTTTTTGTAACAAAAACAAACGCAATTGCAAAAATAAAGTGACTCGGTTGCTACAAATTTAAAAAAATCGCAAAAATATAGTGTCGTGAAATATGACCACCCCGTAAATAAATAAAACTGCGTTCGGATATTAATTTATTATATAAGTACTGAGATTTACTCCAAACATAGTTGTGAAATAAAAATGGTCCGTAACTATAAACAATCTGATTGGTCATACAACTTTTCTCACTCGTGAAAAATATCGTATGACCAATCACAGGCCGCATACGATCTTTTTTCACCAGTGAAAAAAAAACCGCATCGGTTTTACCGCTTTCGCCGCTCTACTCCAAACAATGGCTTCCTCTTCGAGCTGTTCGAGATTTGCAGAAATTCCTTCAGTGGCGAAATTTATCGAAGGGCAAGAAAACGAAAACACAAAAAAGAAAACTCAACAGAATGTCGCTTTGCTCAAGGAGTTTCTGACGCTGAAAGACGAGTCAAGGCTTATTGAAGAAATTCCGCCTCGCGAGCTGAATGAATACATCAGCGAATTTACCATTACGGTACGAAAGAAAGACAACAGCGAAGACTACGAATCCAGCTCCTTACGTTCGTTGATGGCCAGTTTTGAACGGTATTTAAAGAAGAAGGATTACGGATATAGCCTCATGAAAGACGGCGAGTTTGGGCAGGCACGAAAAGCTTTACAGTCCAAACAAAAGGATCTCAAGCAGAGAGGAAAGGGTAATAAGCTGAACGCTTCAGTCGCTCTTATAGGGGAGAAAATAGAACTACTCTATGACAGAGAATTGTTAGGAACGTGACTCCTGAGGCTCTACTGAATACAGTTTGGTTCAACAACACGATCCATTTCGGTCTTCGAGGATGCAAAGGGCACCGAGACATGTGTTGGGGCGACGTGCAACTACACGCCAAACCACTAATGGAGAGGAATTTTTAGAGTATTCTGAGAGACAAACTAAGACTCGAACTGGGGAAAATCCCCGAGATGTTAGACAAATAAAACCGAAAATGTTTTCGGTTCGGGGAAGTGGAAAAGATCCCGTTGCTGCCTACAAATTATATGCAGAAAAAAGGCTATCAGAATGAACGGCAGCGACGCGCCATTTTACCTTGCTGTAAACAATTGTACAAAACAAGGTTCTTCCAAACCTTGGTTCAAAAGGTCGGCCGTTGGTGTGAACAAGCTTAACTCATTAATGAGGAAAATGGCAGAAAAAGCCGGACTTGGACCAAATGTGAAAAGTCATAGCGGTCGCAAAACGATGATCCAGACAAACAACGCCTTCAAAGTGTGACAAATTATTCAGTTGCTTCTGAAAAACAGCAGGCAAAAACTCTCGTACATTGAGCGAACTAAGTACAGGAAATGTGCATAATTTAAAGAAATCGCTGTTATTCACGGTGGTCAATTCAGCATTTCTATCAACAGCCTTAATCAATCGCCAACCTTGGCAAGTCTGGAAACGGAGGCGAAGCCTCCTCCAAAGAGGTACAAAAGGCTAAAAGTGCTGGATTCCGACTCAGATTAGAAAACCTGCTGTGTTTTCCAGCAGAATAAACCGTTCACCGTTGTTTAAACGGGCGTACTTGACTGGTTCAGAAGCTTCTTAATCTTTTAACTGAACTGTTTTATTCTTACTTTTTTCCGGGTAATTTTTGAAGCACAATCGAATTTAGCAGTTTTGAAGTCTTGTACATTGTTATGACTCAAAATAAAGGCGAGATTGTGTTCGCGATCTGTTGGTCTGTTGTGTTCATTTGACCGCAGTTCAAAGCTATAAACATTTGTAATATCTCAGTACTCATATAATAAACAAATTGGTTCATGGTTAGTTCGCTTGTACGATTTTTATTCACTCGTTTTGAAGAATCACAAACTCACTCGTCCGCTGCGCTCACTCGTTCGTACGCGCGCACCTACCATGAAGTAATCTCTATTTATTCAATAACTAGCGACAGGTTATATTATTAAACAATAACCTGCATTTGGCGAGGAAATATGCACCGATAATCTGTTCCGAGAAGAAAGCAGTTGTCCGACAGCAAAGCTCGAGGGCAACTGTAAGCTTTGAGGAACAGATAATGATCAAGGACAATTATCCGTGCATATTTCCTAAGCCTAAAGCTGGTGTTACACGAGACGATTTTTAGCGACGATTTTTAATGCATGTTACACAAGACAACTTTTAGCGCAACATTGTTGCGGCAACGGCATGTTACACGAGACGATTTTTCGC
Source organism: Plumapathes pennacea (assembly GCA_964036295.1). Taxonomy (NCBI): domain Eukaryota; kingdom Metazoa; phylum Cnidaria; class Anthozoa; order Antipatharia; family Myriopathidae; genus Plumapathes; species Plumapathes pennacea. Next base: position 11,953,097 of record OZ038462.1, read on the forward strand.
GCAACATCCAGCTAGCGGCCAGGCTCCTACCCAAAAACATGACAGCCTTCACCAAAAGCAAAACTTTGTGCAAATGTTGTAATTAAGTGACAGTTTTGAAGATTACCAGACGCGAACACGAGATAGAATTGTTTGGACGAGGGAATGGATGAAGAGGAGAGAATGAAGGGGGTTTATCACCAGTTTATCTGAGAATTAAACGTAAAAGATGAACCGGCCTTCGCTCGATATTTCCTGATGGCAAAAAAAAGTTCGACGAGCTGGTCGGCCGAGTCGCCACACAAATACAGATGTTTAACACAATAATGAGGGCGTCAATAAGTCCAGTGACGTCAGTGCTGCGCGAAAAATCGACTGCAAGGGTGTTACACGAAGCAACTCCAACAAAATTCGGGCAACATTGTTGCATACGTTTGAAGGCCATTCAAAAACTTTTAACATGTTGCCGCAGACAGAGCTGAATAACGCATCGCGCAGCCGCATAAAGTCAGCGGTATGGAACGCGGGTAAAATTGCGGGCTATTTAAATTGGCCGGGACACCGAAAAGTGAAAAGAAGCGCCGAGGCTAAGCTCGGTATTTAGGGGTTAAGGTTTTTTCTTACGTTTTTAGACGAAGGAGTTCATCTTCTATCCGAATTCGGTTTGTAAAAATTTCAAACGGGTGTGTTTAAGGAAATTCGACTCGTGAAATAAAAACGTAAACAGTAAATTGACATTAGTGGACGACTTTGGAACAAGATATCTCGGCGTACCGACTTCCTACTGCCGCTTGTTGGAGCTTCCTTGCATACTACGAGCCTGGTGAGGTACCAAAACACTGAAAGAATCTTCTGTACGGAATCTTCTCTACAGGAAGAGCGAAACGACTAAAGAAACGCCCAGGGGGACCGGCTTTGTGACTGCCAGACGAACAATCACGAAGGGCACAAGTATCGCCTGGCTCCTGTGCCTGCTTTTACCACTTAAGGAGGTCCACCCCAATGTTCTCTCATCCTGATCGCCTCTCAAGAGTCCTGCAGAGAAGCGCATTTACCCTGGATGTACGGTTGAAGCGGGTTGAAGTGACACTCGAGTGAAATAAAAGCCGTCTGTTGAGCTCACTTTTAAACTGTTAAGATTTAGTTTTAGTGTGTCGAATAGAGGATTTGATGTAGTATTAAAATTCACTTTGTAAAAAATTCTTCCACGCTTGTCTAAAACGCACTGCCTTTGCAGGACTTCAGGAACACTGCTTGGGACGCCATGTTTGATGACATCACCGACATGCGCAATGCGTTATTCAGCTCTGTCGTTGCCGCAACAAAGATTGCGCTAAAAATTGTCTGGCGCGCCATGTTACACTATGACGATTTTTCGCGCAACATTGTTGCGCAAAAAATCGTCGTTAAAAATCGTCTCGTGTAACATCACCTTAAAGTAGTTTATTGTCTTTATTATCCTTCGCACAAACAATGGCGCATGGACTGTAAAGTTTTTGTAGATTTCTGAAACTGCTTTTTCGACCAATGAACTGATATACTCTGTGGTAGTCATCTCATAACGTTTTTATGATTGAATAAATAAAACTGTGTTCGGATATTGTCAATAAACAGCGATAGCTCGCCAGGCGGGGGTTATTCGCTAATAACCTGATAGACTGACAAAGATTTGGATTCTCAATAGTTAGCACTAGCGAGACCCCGTAAAATACGGGTAACATCGGAATTTTTTACTCCGCTATTATTTCTTTTTTCCTTTTATAAATCCCAGTTAGCTGTAGTGATGTTACCCTACGAGCAGTGGTTTCTCCTACGCGCGACGAAGCCAGTGCTCGCAGGGTAAAGCACAGGCAGCCGAGGCTTCGGGGGGTCTGTCTGTCAAGTAGCCCCATTTACACGACATAAGTTTGGGCACGGCACTCCTAAATTTGGCCCGCGGGCCGATCAACCTCTGTTTACACGACAAAAATCATCTCTGTGGTCTGCGGGCCAACATCTTGCCGAGCACTCCCAGAAATATTTTGGCCGCCATAACTTTCTTGAGCCCTCTGACTATTTCTCAGCAATATTGCATATTTTCGCGCCGTGCCGTGCAAGTTTGCGGACGCATTTTATCGGCGCGGGTTCGAGTCTTACATGCTTGTGGTTTCTTTTTTTCTCTTCAAGTTGGATGTGTCGAAGTCATTCAAGCAAGAGGTTGGGTAGTACAGTGTTTTGCATAATATACTGAATAATTCTTTCTAATATAATCATGTGTGTTTTGGGCTTCAGTGGAAGCGACTTTTCGCTTCCGAGCACACAATGTGTTCGCTTGATAGGGGTTTTATAAAAAACTGGACCATGGTTATTGGATTTCTAGGTTTTTTATTGGTTTTTTGGATATGGGTTCTCAGCTCATAACCCATCTGTGGACAAATATGGTCAATGAAAGCGTGAGCGACGAAGTATTGTTGAGAATATTTTTTCTGATTTCACGACCTTTTCAGAGTGGCTTGCAAGTCCCGGGTGAGACAAATTTTCAACACTAATTGTGAAGAATAAGCATAGTGGAAATAAATGCATGCCTCATGTGTTTTTACGCATCAGCAAAGGGAACAAGACGGCACCTTCGCTCAAGTCGATACGCCGAGCAGCAATTGATCGATCCCTTTCTTGGCGGTTCGCCTCCGCGATGTAAACAGTTTTCCACCGCGGCCGATACTGTCCTCACAGAAGCAAATAAAGTTTTCTTCGTCAATAGTCCTTGCTGATGTTCAAGCATCTCCAGCTTCAGTTCTCGTTCAGCACACCCAGTTGTCAGTTTCAAGCAGCATCACAAACGCGCACATGGCGAGCAAGGAAAGCGATTCCCTCCGTAATTCAATCAATCAATCAATCAATCAATCAATATCCTTTATTTATACACGATTAAAAACTTCAGCGAACGCTGGTGGGGTCGTGATTGCTATCTAATAGAATGGATAAATCTAGTAAAATGGAAAATAGGAATATTACTAATCTCGCTATTAATTCTCTATTATCTAACCTAAAAATACACAAAATCTTTGTCTTTCCGTGTTATTATACATGCCTCCTTCCTAAAAGTGAGATCTGTCTTTTAAAATTATCGGCATTGTTTATTGCCCTATGCTCCTTTGATAGGGAGTTCCAGATGGTGATCGCTCTGTACTTTATTGTATTTCTTCCGAATTCTGATTTTGGCTGAGGGATTTGGAGAATCTGCGCTCTTCTAAGCGACAGTCTTGCAGTATTCTTTATAAACATGCCTTTTATACACCTCGGTGTGTTGTCGTCGTGTAAGGCTTTGTATACAAGTGTTAGTAGTTTTCGTTTGTATGTGTCGAGTGTACTCCATCCCGTAGTGTTTAGTGCTTTATGTGCGTTTGTGTCCCATGGTTGGCTGTACACGACTCGAGCGACTCTGGCATGTAGTTTTTCCAAAGAATCTAAGTGTGTTTTCCCGCCGGAACTCCACAGGATTTGCCCGTACAGAACTGATGGCAAAACGACTTTGTTATAGAATTCCTGCATAGCGTCTTTCGGCAGGAATTTCATTCTGCCAAGTAGCGCTAGTTTGCTGGCGTATGACTTCCGCAGGTCAGTCAGGTGGTTCGCCCAGTTAAGCCTGTAATCAAGAGTTATGCCCAGTAATCTTGTAGTTTCAACCCACTTGACTAGGCCGGTGCCTATCCGCAGTTCTTTAAGGGGTCCGATAAAACCTCTTTTATATATAAGCATGGCTTCGCATTTTTTCGGATGGATCGTCATTCTTGCTGTGGTACTCCATTCGTGTAGTTCACTTAGTGCTTGGTTAAGTAGGTTGATTGCTGAATCTGCGGTTTTAGCTATACAGTATATCGTGGTGTCATCCGCATACAAATATGATTCTCCGGAGGGTACGTTGTTTGGTAGGTCTGCAGTGAACATGGAGAATAGTAGGGGACCAAGTACAGACCCCTGAGGTACTCCGTATGTCACGACAGCTTGGTTTGACGTTTCTCCATTGATTTGGGTGTGTTGTTTCCTGTTGTGAAGGTAGTTAGTGATCCATAGATGCAGGTCTCCAGCAATCCCAAATGCCTGTAGCTTTTTTAGTAGGAGTTGATGCGGGATCGAATCGAACGCTTTGCGAAAATCGATAAATGCGGCTGCTACAAAGTTCTCTTTTTCTAGCTCCGTTTTCCAATCTTCTGTGAGCTGAATTGGTAGGAGTTCGGTTGAGTAGCCCTTGCGGTATGCCCACTGCCTTCCAGTTATCATGTTGTTATTTTCCTTCACATGTTCCTTTATTGTTTCAGACACAAGTGTCTCCATGACTTTGCTCGTTGCGCACAGGTTGGACAGGGTCTATAGTTTTCTTTGTTGGTCTTGTCGCCCTTCTTAAAGACGCTTGTCATCCTGGCAGTTTTCCAAATGGCTGGTAGCTGTTTGGTGTTGGCACAGATGTTGAATATGTTTACCATCGGCATGACAATGGCTTCGCCAGCTGCCTTGAGGAGTCGAGGTGTAATGTTATCTGGGCCATATGCCTTTTCTTTTGGGCCTCTGGCTAGTTGTTTCACTCTCTTTGCATCTACCGTGATCGTGTCTATCGTTGGAGTTACCCTGTGGATATACTGATTTTTGTCGGGTATATGCGCCATTGGGAGTTCGCCAGCCAGGCTCAGGCCGACTTCGGCGTAGTAATCATTGAGCGGTTGGGCTTTCTCGCTATCATTTATGCACAAGGTTCCGTTTTTTCGTTTGATGGACCTATGTTTCAGTTTGAGACAGGTTTGGTAGCTTTCTTCAGTAGTTTCTAATACGCTTTGGTCGTTGTGACGCGAGTAAACATGTCTCTGTAGTACGCTTCCTTCGAAGCTCGCAGGCTCTTGGTGACCTCATTCCTCAGTTTCTTGTATTCTCTCCACTCAAGTGCATTAAGGACTGGGTCCAAAATGGCCTCCACAGTTTTGGTGGGGGGTGGTCTATTTGCCATCTGATCTGACGTACCATGTCTATATTGTATCATACTATGTCCAAAGTAAAACCCTGCATTTCGAAATAATTGGTTGCCATGGTAGTAACCCATCCTGTGAAATTTTCCCGCCCTTTATTAGTTATTTTTTTAAGAGTCTCGGCATTATAACCAAACGATTCCTGATCAAACTGGTTTTTTGTAAGCTTCTCTTGATTATTGAGTACTACGTGAATCCAACTAGGACGGCCCAATTTTCTAAGTGGGTACTCGATTTATAGGAAATGTAATTTGATACCCCTGACATTTTTAGCTTCAGTCAAAGTATGACCACCGATCCTAGTTGAATTGATAATCTGTATCCTTCGTAGAAAAAAACCTTTTTTTTAAGATATTAAACATAGCCTAGATCATAATGCCAACGCGTTCAAAATAAGTTTGGAAATGTGACACCTTAACGGTCACGTAAGCCATTTCCATGGTAACAAGTGCATAATTAATGATGTATAGTACTTGATACGAACAAAAACTGCAGTGTTAAAACAATAGTTCTAAATCCAAGAATGGTAACGCCACGATGCTCCATTTATCAAGGTTGCAAATTTGACCCAGTCCTTAATATACCTGAGCATAGCTCCGGCTTGTTTTCCGCTTGGGCTCTCTTTAATCCCCGAACGAAGTGAGGGAAATATTTACGACGCTAATGCAGTAGTATTATCGCCTTATCGGAGACTCCAAGCGTGTCGCCATCTCGAAATCTAATGTTCGTGTGTTTGTGCCATACGACCTCGTCCCAAGGCCCTCCGCGTCGAGCGATCACAGCAGGCGAGGTTACATCGGCAGCTTAACTGTAAACCGCCATTTTCTTGGAGACATGCGATAGAGTACGAACTGAAGTGATTTTGTACAACAAGATGCAGATACAAGGCCAAGCAGTTCGACGGACGGCTGTAAATTGCCCGGATATTTTGCCAGTGCATGGGAGGCAAGCTTTACTAGACGTAAAACGGATTCTTTAAGGCCCAACTGGTCGACCTGAACACAATCCTAGACGCCAGTATTGTGTTAAAACGCAGACACTTCTTCAGAAAGGAATAGCAAAATACAGTCGGTGGAAATCGAACAATCACTGTGGCAAATTTCACCTTTCGCAATAACAGGAATGCAGTTTTCAGAATCCAAGTTTGACAAGATGACAACACAATACAATGGAAAGTGGAATTTTCGTACTGTATGAGGACTGCTCTATACAGTGTATTTTGAAATCATTGAAGACGTAAACAATAGTGTTTTGGGTTTTGTTTCCTTTGCTGGAAAAGAGCTAAAGCTATGGCTTTCAGGAACCGGTGAGTTTTGAAAATTTAATTCAATTAACGTTAAATACACTTTTGTTAAACGACGGTCGTGTTATCATTGGTATTTCAACAATTGCCGTATATTTTGTCGTTTGATGCCCCGGTAACTGTGATGAAGGCCAATTAGGATTATACTGTGATCTTTTCCCTGGTTTTCAAAGCTATTTCAGAGTGCCTTCGTGCAAGATTGTGTCATCCGATTCCTGACATGTTTGCATAATTTCATTGACAGTCTGACACATGCTGTGAAGTTTTGTCGCCGCGTTTGTTGGCACACTGTATTCAAGGATAAAATGTAACCGGGTTAAAATGCTTTTGCTTTTTGAAGGCTATTAAAGTAGAAAATATCCGGCCACTGCTTTCCAAATTAAACAATGTGTCTATTAGCGGGACCCCCGTAAGATACTCGCTCAACACAATCGCACTCTGTATTATTTAGTGACCGGGTTTCCTCGCTCAATAAAATCGAACCTTGTATTATTTAGTGACTTGATTTCTTTTTTCTGTCAAAGATTTTAAAATCGTCAAACGCAGTTTGAAAAGTTGTTGTGTTCAAAATTGAATCCCTGCCAAAATTCACACGATTCCGAGACTTCGAAAGCGTGTAAACAAGCGACTCGCTTTGACGGTTCTAAATTTGGCACACACACACACACAAAAAAAACAAACACACGTATGTGGTTAGGATAAAGCATTGGCTGGAGAAATCGCGGCTTTTCTTGAAATTCATAAAAACTTCGGTGTCCAAGATCGACTTTGCTTGGCTTTCAAGCCTCGGGAGTATTCTGTAGTTGCGTGTAAATGTTTTCTCAGCGAATTTTGAAGTTCAGCTAGTGTCTACGAAAATTGCAGACTGTGCACGTTGTCTGAACTAAACCAGACTTCGTGTGACAAAGATTTTTTTTAACGGCCGACTGGTGACGTCGCTACACAGCCGTGGTTTGCAAAAAAAAAAAAATAATCTCCGAACGGAAAATAAACAAGAATCCTGCTTTCCGAAAACCCACTACTGAGCGAGGGGATATCTGCGATTATCGTATTTCTAGTACTTTATATCTTTTATTCATCTTTGTTCTGATACCGCTTGTTACTCACGGGAGGGACTTGCTCCTGATGTTTACAACTGTACCAACGTCCAATTTTTCAATAATTGCGGTACATCACCTTAAGATATCTCTGTAAACTCCTTCTGAGAGTGTTTGTGCCGTGTAATGTCCATGAAAATGTATTCTTCACTCGATTTTCGTTCATTCAGCTATCAGCCGGTTCGCGAAGACGTTGTCATAGTTGCAGTAATCATGTGATCATTGCATTTTTGGAGCCGAAGTTAAGTCGTCTTCCGATCTTTTTATTCGCATTCGCATGCGCATTGCAAAGTACTGCTAAGTAATGGAACACTTGGCACATTTTAGGTACGCGGACCCTTCATACATACATAAACTTCATTTATACACGGTATCTTGTCATACATTACATGCTCTTCCTGAAAGCCGTGTCTTAATTACGTTGAAAAGTATAAAAGTATAGTATATAATAAGAGTAATAACAATGATAATACTACAAGTAAGAACTATTGTTAAATCGTAAACCACAGAACACATCAGAGCACAGCTGGAAATATAAAATTTTACTGCACGACTTCACATTTTGGAGTGCAAATAAAGGCCAAACCGAGTACAAAGATGGGAGCGTATGCACTCGTCAGGAACCAAATTAACTGGATTATTAGCTCACGTGATCAATTTTCGCAAGCAGTGTACGAAAGCGTCATTTTTTGTTCCATTTTGCGCGCGGCGAGAACGTTTGCCCTGCTTCGTTTGTCGTATAATAAACAATTGCCCTCAGTATGGAAGGAAGGTTAAATTACACCCGTGTTCAGTGATCAATTTATCAAATCCAACTACAGACCAATAACCATACTAATTGCCATAGAAAAAGTATTCGAGAAGTGTCTTTATCAACAACTGCTGTCATTTCTCAGTGAAATACTAAACGAGTCACTGTCGGCCTTCAGAAGACACCACAGCTGCTCTGTGGTACTTCTACGTCTGATAGAAGACTGGAAAAAAGAACTAGTGACAACAATCGCATCATTGGAGTCACCTCCATGGACTTGAGCAAAGCATTTGACTCTCTCCCGCATAATTTACTAATCATCGCCAGAAATTCCAGACATCCGACTTATACCTTATGTATTGTCTCTTTGACGGCGTTCCATTACCCTCATCAACACTTAGTTGATACACCAGTTTATACTTTATGTAAGCTGACGCAAACGACCAAGCCGTGCCGCGCGTCAATAATTTACTAGAAATACGATAATCGCAGATACCCCCTCGCTCTGCCATTGAGTGGACTTCTACTTTGGTACTGCTCAACAAGAGCAGCCTTTGTTTTACCGAAATGTTGACTCAATCTTTTCTTCGAAGTCAAGTGCTATACGCAAAGGAAGGAGAAAAAGAATGATGTGTGTTATACTTTTGCGTTGAAAAAAAGAGTCGATTGCGTGACGAAGTACGTATTTCCCACGGTCGGCACGTCAAATTAATTCATACAGTCTGCCAAGCACGTTCTCAAAATTTAATACTAACATTTGAAGTTGGTCGGCCGCCGTAGTACGGCAAAAAGGAACACTGATTTTCCATTTTTAAATTCATAGGCAGTACAATTTCCTGTGCAATTTTTTTTACTCTGGACTCTATGCACCAGACTCAGGCATGCATATTTAATGGTTCGAATTGTTTTGTATGTGAACCCGCTCAAACTGCATGATTTCTCCCAGAATCAAACAAAACTTGAACGGTTTACTTCAAATTATACACGGGTTTCCGACCTAGTCATACTTCACAGGGCTTGTGAACGATTCTCGCTGCAATCACCGCATGTCAGATTACAGCATTTGATACAGTTATTCTTGAAAAGAAAAAACATCTGACTAAATCATTCAAGACTCCAAGTTCCGATTGCTCTGAGCCAATACGGTGTCGAAACTGGCGACAGAAGCGTATTAAAACAATACTTCGAGGGAAAATGATCAGCATACAGATTTTATTACATTCTTGAAGTGATCGAGTTACAAAATACGGGATAGAATATATTTGTCACGGTGATGGTTTAATTTTTGTTGCTACAATCGGTGACAAAAGTTCTTGGGACACTTTCAAAAATTGATGTATCTTAGACACAAGTCATTGACTAAGCGTACTGAAACCGTTTCGATCGATGCCATAAGGGATTACATAGGGAAATGGGAAAATAGTCGAAAAAACTGGCCAGTAGCACTCGGTAAGTTGCACTTTATAGACGAACGTCGAGTTCGGGAAAAAATGTGCAACCGAGATGTTTTTAACGAAGAGTTAAGCATCTAATGCAATACCTCCGTAAGTCCCCAGAGTCAAATTCGATGTATACATTTTGTGATTGAATTTGTGGCTCACACGATCAACCGTGGCGAATGCTGTGCTGTGTTGTCGTAAATCCAGTAAAATGCCCTCACTTTGGGGGTCAATAACTTTGGCCAGAAAACTCCAAGTTAAAGGGAAATTGCAGCAAGCGAAAGCTTATTTTCATGATCCGCCTTCCGTGTAGGTGAAATTGCATTAAATGTGGTGGTTTAATTGGAAAAGATACAAAAATATAGCGTGGTTGTGTTATGTCAGCAAAACTCAGCATGCAACTTTGGCGGGAAAACGCGCGGGCGCGCAGGAGTTGACGTCACACCGAAAGCCGCTGGAAAAGACCGGAATAATCGGGGACTCAAAATGTCTGAAATTTCTGGCGATGTTGCGAAACTTAAAGCATATGGTGTATGTGATGACAGTCTGAAATTATCCCCGAACGAAGTGAGGGAAATACTCACGACACTAATGCAGTAATATTATACCGCCTACTTGGGGACTCCAAGCCTGTCGCCATCTCGAAATTTAACGTTCGTCTGTCTGTCAGTCTGTCTGGCGTACGACTTTAGGCGCGGTTACCCCGCCAACCAATAACAAAGGCCGGATCGATCACGTGTGCCCTGTTGTTTTACTCGGATTAACAGAGAAATATTAGACTTGAACGAAGCATTTAGATTTGAACGAAGCAACAATATATCGTAGCTACGTTCACGAAAATGGAAAACTTAACTGAAAAACTTGAAACACAACAGTCTCGCGAAGCTCGTCTTCAAATGAGAAGGGAACAGGCACGAGCAAGGCGAAATCGTGAAACGAGCGAACAACGCCAAATTCGTCTCGAGAAAAGGCGACAATCCTGTTATGATCGACAGCATCATAAAAAGAATCGTGCCGAAGAAACGACTCCGCAAAGAAAACAGCGCATGAATGCCGATCGAAAGCGACATGAACAGAAGCGGAAAACGCAGACAACTCCGCAAAGAGAATCCAATCGCCAGCGAGTAGCTTCTCGACGTGGCAATGAATCGTCTGAACGGAGTACCCGCAGGCTTCAAGCTCAAAATGAAGCCAACACTTGACGCCGACAACAGCGTGCTGCAGTTATCGAAGAACGTCGCAGCCAAAAACAACAATATTTGCATAACCGTGGAAGAATGGGTGCGGGAAGAACTAACTGCCTTTCACAGCTTTGAGGAAAATCTCCGACACTTACGCTGCAAGGTATGCAGAGAAACATGGCCGATCACCAACCAAAGTGTACCCGAGCTGAACTATACCTGCACCAGGTGCAAACGCGACAAAAAGACCTCGTGTCGATTGTTCTCAGCTGAAAACGACATGGATCCTGGGACAGTCCCTGCAGAACTACAGGACCTCACCGAAGTAGAGGAAATGCTGATCGCTAGAGCTTTCCCAATCATGTGTGTTTACCGAAAACACGGCGGCCAGCGTGGGTACAAAGGTAATGTCCTCAACTTGCCACAGGATGTTCAGGGATTTCTCAGCACTCTTCCAGCCAATGTGAGTGATCTGCCCGTTCTTATCATCAGGAAGCAAGGGACAGGTAAGAATTGAAAACTATTCTGTATGGCTTTTATAGTTGTATTTATATTTTTGACCTCGCTGTGTATTGATGGCCAAATTTGCACAATTACGCATTAATTGCAATTCGGCCATTCTTTGTCATTGTTTCTTTCAATGAAGAACAGTTAAACAAAGAATGCATGTTGAAATTTTGTTTAATTTGAATTCCTGCTTAATCAGACCACTGATTTTGTTTTGTTATTATTTGCTGTATTTTTATACACAAGGATTGAAGAGAACACAATACTGTATACATGTGTTTGTACTTTGATTTACCATTGCAAAAGCTGTAGTTTGTGTTTTTTAGAATATTTGCCAATTTTTACTACAGTATCAGTGCCTAATTAATTTACAGTGATTTATGATCTATGCAGTTAAGTTTCTTTAGCTGTCCATATGATGATGTGAATTTGTTTTTATGCCATGTACACTTAATATTATGCTCCGAGATAACCAAAAACATTTATAGCAGTGTTTTGAGGAAAGAATTGGCCTCTATTATCAGGACAACAAGTATTTATTTACACTGTGCGCCAGTTCCTTTGCAGCATCCTTCCAAGATTTATGTCAATTGTGGATGAATAGTACAGGTTAGCTATGAAAGTGCATTGTATTGTGTACATCATGTGAATTATCTTATTAATCCATTTAAGACTTGGTGCCTTTTCTGATTTGTGTAGGAGAAAAGAAAGAGGTTCCTTGGCTAAACTTACACTTCAGTCCAAGTGGAAGTTCAATTTCTATGTTGTTTATAGGTAAGTACTGTATAATAAATTTGCAACAATATGTACCGAAGACAAAAACCTGAACATGTGTTTTCATCTCGAAGGATCATGCTAAAGGAAATGTTAAAGTAAAGGAATCATGCTGAGAAGCCAACTCCTGTGCTGTTAAGGGATCCTCATATACCAAGTCACTGACATCATGAAAGTGTAAGATTGTCAGGAGCTAAAAATGAACTCAATGCTGATGTGTACAACCCGATTGTCTGGTCCAACAAGAATGCCAAAGGAAAATGTTCTCAAAAACATTGGCCTGTATATTCTGTATATTCTGTTGAGTACGCCACAAAAAAAATTTCGGTATATCTGTATGTTTTCTTAAAATTTGGAGTGGTACTGTACTGTGCTCAGTGGATGACATGCTCAGAGCCAAGTATATTTTTTCTATGTGTACCTTTTTGACACAAGGTTTTGTTATTTACTTATTTGTTAGAGGGTTGTTTGCTTTTTATGAAGGAAAACTTCAGTACAGTTATGTAATATAAGTGGCAATAACATGTGAGTATATAAGGCCAGCACCAAGGTAGACAGTAACCAATGTTGTAACAACAAGTTTAAACCCTTTCACACCTAAGAGTGATCAAATTCAATTTTCTCCTTCATTTGAAAGTGTACTGTATTGTACAGTATAGAGAATATATAGCTTTTTGTACCTTTTTGGTTAAGTGAATGCTGACTAAACTGTCACTTCTCACTACATAATTTATTTTATATCATGTATTTTGAAAAAGCTGAGAGATTCTGCATTTAGGCTTGGGAGTGAAAGGGTTGTTTACCTGTATTAAGTTCATGATAGTTATTATTCCTTTATCCTCCAAGGGATTGTGCTCCTGCATGCTTTTGGTTGGAGAGTACGTTCCTACTTTTTCCTACAAGGTTTTGGGTTTTCGTACCAGGCAAGAGCACTTGACGAAGCTTATATAACACAAATGTATGATAAAAAGGGCACACAATGATTAGTGTGCTGTATGATGATGATGACAATAAGATTAAGAATAAAAAAATTGATGCTGATATATATGTTGTTTTCTTATTGGGTCAGAGCTTAGTAACACAAAGTTACTATATTTCAGACCACTCTTTTTCTCCTTTAAGTGTTCAGCACTTGGTACAGTACAAGTAGTAAAACGATATTTTAATAGGCTTGCCCCATCAACTACAACAAGCTGGTCACATCAAAGGTCGTATAAAATAGACACATTACTTCTATGTTTATTTTTTTGCGTCGAAACTTCTAATATATGCCAGTGCAGGACGGAGTGAGGGGGTATCTGCGATTATCGTATTTCTAGTTTAGTGATTACCTTAAAGTACGAAAACAACGTGTGAAAGTGCAGGGCAAGGTCTCTCAGTGGCGTGATGTTACAAAAGGAGTACCCCGAGGATCGGGCAGTGTTATTCGACATTTTTAGAAACAATTTTTTCTGCTTTATCAAGGAAACCAGTATATCAAACTATGCTGATGACAACCAACGGTACTACGCAGGTGTGGACGCGAAGTCGCTCCGAAATTATGGAACAGCTTGACAGATTATGTCCGTACTGCTGAAACACAAAACGCTTTTAAAAAACAAAATCAGGTCCATAAAATTCACAAAATGTAGCTGTAGCCAATGTAAAAGCGACTTGTCTGGAGTGTGACTGTAATCCCAACAGCAGATGGAACAGGGAGGACATACAGCTGCCATTATAAATTAACATAACTTCAGTTTTAGTATTGTAGAATTTTATATTGTCATTATTATTATTACTATTATTATTATCATTATTATTATTATTATTATTATTATTATTATTACTCTATCATGTATAGCTTCTATTTATTGATACCAATTATCTCCGAGCGAAGCGAGGGTAATAATCACGACGCTAATGCAGCAAAATTGCCTTATTTGAAGACTCCAAGCGTGTCGCCATCTCGAAATTTAATGTTCGTGGGTTTGTGTGTGTGTCAGGTACGACTTTTTAGGCCAGGTGCCTAAGGCAATGACGTAATAATTATCGACTAGCGTCTCCGCCAGTGTTTTTACTGACATTCGGAAGGAAAAAAGATTTGAACGAAGCAATAATTGTACATTACTGCGTACACGAAAATGAATTTGAAAACTGGAAAACTTGAAACAGAACGGTCTCGCGAAGCTCGTCTTCAAAAGAGAAGCGAACAGGCACGGGCAAGGCAAAATCGTGAAACGATCGAACAGCGCCAAATACGTCTAGAGAAAAGACAACAAACATGTTATAACCGACAGAATCATGAACGAAAGCGTGCCGAAGAAACGGCTCCGCTAAGGGAACAGCGCTTGAAAGCAAATTGGGAGCTTCAGACGCCGTTTTGTGTTAAACTCAGATGCTTATTCAGAAAGGACAAGCAAAAAAGGTTAGTCAGTGGAAATCGAACAATCACCGTGACAAATATATTCTACCCGTATCTTATAACTCGATTACAATCTGTATGCTGATCATTTTCCCTCGAAGTATTGTCTTAATACGCTTCTGTCGCCAGTTTGGGCTACCGTGTTCGCTCAGAGCAATCGGAACTTGGAGTCTTGAATGATTTAGTTAGATGTCTTATTTTTTCTTTTAAGACTAAAACTGTAACAAATGCTGTAATCTGACATGCGGTGATTGCAGCGAGAATCGTTCACAAGCCCTTAGAAGTATGACTAGGTATGAAGCCCGTGTATAATTGGAAGTAAACCGTTCAAGTTTTGCTTTGATTCTGGGAGATATTATGCTGTTTTGAGCGGGTTCACAAACAAAACAATTCGAGCTCATTAAAATATGCATGCCTGAGTCTGGTGCATGCAGTCCAAAGTAAAAGAAATCGCACAGGAAGCCTATTTAATTGTACTGCCTATGAATTCAAAATTGGAAAATCAGTGTTCCTTTTTTCCCGTACTACGACGGCCGACCAACTTCAAAATTTGAGAACGTACTTGGCAGACTGTATGAATTAATTTGACGTGCCGACCGTGGGAAATACGTACTTCATCACGCAACCGACTCTTGTTTCAACGCAAAAGTATAACACACACCATTCTTTTTCTCCTTCCTTTGCGTGTAGCACTTGACTTCGAAGAAAAGATTGAGTCAACATTTCGGTAAAACAAAGGCTACTCTTGTTGGGAGTACCAAAGTAAAAGTTCCATCAATAGCAGAGAGAGGGGTACCTGCGATTATCGTATTTCTAGTATTAGTTAAGTCGAAGATGCAGAGCATTCGCAAGTTGGTCGAGGAGTATATTTTGACTCCTGGTCACTCGTAGTCACTCGTGTGTTCTTTTTTTAGTCACTATCAAATTTCACTAGCGTCATTTTAACTGAAACAAACACTTTGAAGGCGTTTAGTATTCATAGCGTGACAGTGACGTCGATACCAACTCATTGCAGGGAACAGGCAACAAACAATCAGAACTTACTGTGACGTCTTATAAACTGTATCGCTCGCCGACCACGAATGAATTAAATAAGTCCTAAACTTGTCATTATTATTACATAAACTCTACACACAAATAAGTCCCTTGCGTGACGAATCACGTGTCAGCGTCGGCTTTTGACAATCTCGTGCAACGAAACACAGCGTGTATAAAATTTTTTTCGGCACATGAATCAGTGTAAAAGCAAACAGTAACTGCAGTAAATCTTCTTGTAAATATTCGCAATAGTGACGCTACCGGACAGATTTGGATAAATATAAGAGTAATTTGAGTCTCTTGTAATTAAGTCGTGGGAATTATCGTGGTCACCCGAAAAGAGGGTCATATTACAGCTTATATTTAAAATAGTTTTAAAATGATGTCACAGTCACGAGAGGGGCTTATTTTGGCTCCTGGTCATCCGTGGTCACTCGTGTGTTCTTTTAGTCACTATCTTGAAATTTTTACACTTCATGAGAGGGCAAAATGACATCAAAATGACGTCAGTCACTCGAGGAGCTTATTGTGACTCTTGGTCATTCGTGGCTATTCGTGGTCACTCGTAATCACTTGTGTGTTATTCAATCCGGCTATCAAGAATACGACCGTTGGAGATTATAAGAAATGTATGGGGATTTTGATCGTTAACCGAAAGGCGGTCTTCGGGAACTATTAAACCTAAAAAGTGGCTAAATATGTTTAGCTGCGCGTTATCTTGCCTCGCTCCGAAAGTAAAATTGCCACGGCGATTGTTCGATTTTCACTGACTGTATTTTGCTGATCCTTTCTGAAGAAGTATCTGAGTTTTAACACATTATTGGTGTCTGGGATTGTGTTCAGGTCGGCCAGTCGATGCCTTAAAGAAATCGTTTCACGCAAGCTTGCCTCCTATGCAATGGCAAAATATCCGGGCCGTTTACAGCGGTCGGTAGAACTGCTTGGCCTTGTATCTGCATCTTGTTCTACACTGAGTTTCAACGTATTCTATTATTCCACGTTCAAACAATGCTTCAAACTGAAACATAAAATTGAAGTTTGAATACTTATGAAGGCTGGAAGTGAAATTTACTTTTTCTTCGACAGGATCAAATCCACCAGGTTAATGTGAGCACTTCTCTTCATTTGGCCAACATTGAACTGCTGCACGACACCATGAGAGAGTGGATGGACGATATAGTGGGAGCTTTCAGAAGAGCTCAGTCTACAAAATGACGCAGATACTGAACAAAAGTACAAAATATGGCCACAAAAAATTCCCGTCAAAATATGTCCATCAACATACGACGTTGCTTAATAAATTATCTTTTGACATAATGCAGGCGTCCAGGTTCTCGAAATGCTGTACACATATTAGTAAAAATCAACTAGTGGTCTAATGCTGATCCTGCGATCTGATTGCGTACGCTACAACAACTTTTCTCGCTTTCTAATTGGTCGAGGTTAAAATTCAAGACATTTCATTGGCCAAAAAGTGACAGCTTGACTTGAGCATTCTGCGTGTGGAAAATAAAATTCTGTTAAAGAAGTTGGAAAGAAATGAAACTAGACGTTTTTCTGCTGCGGCTTTCTTGACAATTTCAGGACAAAGCTCAAATAGTTCGCCTCTGAACACTTCTGGTTCTGTACTTCAATTGCCGAATGTCGCTTTTGCAAGGATTGAGGTAAAACTGAAGCTGAATTCACAGTCATCGTCCAAATCACTGTCGTCAGCGCTCGATTTTATGTCTGTCCTCTTATTGCTCGTTGGGTGTAGCCCGACGAGCTTAGGATTGGAGACCGTGTCTTTATCATGTTATTACTTTTGCTCGCGACTGCGGCGAGCTTAAAATTGCAAATTCTTTTTTTTTTTCTGGGTCGAGAATCAGCACACGGTGATTGGTTCACATTGTCACATGACATGCGATGACGTAAATTGACTTCGCGAGCAACTTGAGATGTGGGCTATTGAATTGTTCGTTACTTGTGCTACAGTTAACTGCATCCCATCCAAACTCAACACCGTTTGGCTCCAACTTTGAAAAATCTCATTAAACAACGTCAAAGGGCCCTCGCTTAAGGAAACCCTCTGATGTTCCGTCTTCTGACGAATCGCGTTAATCGTGAGCGTAAGACCTGTAGAACGAAGTACTACGAGTCCAAAGTCGCCCACCTGAAAGATTGTAAACCGTCAACATGGTGGAGTGAAGTCAAGAAACTCTGCGGCATGTCACCTGCTTCGAGAGACCAGGGGGAACCTTTGAAATCCCTACAACATCTGGGCAAGATGTCCAACGGCTTGGCCTTAGCCAACACTATCAACAAGGCCTTTTTGTCACCAGTGAGCACCTTCAGCCCCCTACCCACCGACTTCGTGCCTCTAATCGATCACACAATTCTCGCTGGAAAATTGATGGCCTTGGATATCCCACATGGTATAGTGTGCTGGATCATCAATTTTCTTAAAGATCGTAAACAAAGAGCAAAGCTAGAGCAAGATTGCAAGTCGGAATGGGTAGATATCCCGGCAGGGGTCCCACAAGGGACCAAGCTTGGACCCTGGCTGTTTATCCTAATGATCGATGACATCAACACCAACGACACGGAGATATGGAAGTACGTGGATGACACAACCATTGCTGAACCTGTGGCCAACAACCAAGCAAGCATGATCCAAGACTCCGTCAACGACCTGGTAGCCAAGTCTGACGAGAACAAGTTTCAGTTAAACGAAAGCAAATGCAAAGAGATGCGAATCTCCTTTGCTAAGAACGAGGCTGAGTTCACTCCTGTTGTCGTCAACGAGAAGGCTATCGAGGTGGTGTTAAGTGTCAAGCTACTTGGCCTGAACATTTCCAAAAATCTGAAATGGAACTGCCATGTGTCAGAAACCTCTCGGAAGGTCTCCGCAAGGCTTTACTTTCTGAAGCAACTAAAGAAATCAAGAGTCGCAACCAAGGATTTAATATCTTTTTACACCACATGCATCCGTCCGGTCATAGAGTACGCTTCCCCAGTTTTTCACAATTCACTCCTAAGCTACCTGTCAGACGAACTGGAGGGTTTACAGAAGCGCGCCATGAGAATTATCTTCCCATATGTCGCTTACAGTGAGGCACTAGGACTTGCTAGTTTAGAGACACTTTTCGATCAGAGACAGGCTCAAACGGTCAACATGTTTCAGGACATCAGTAATAATCCTGATCACAAATTATATAAATTATTACCTGAGCCAAACAAATGCAATCTTCAACTGAGAAATATAGTCGAAGATATCAAGTTCCCATTTGCAAAACGAATAGACTAAAGAATAGCTTTTTCTACAGCAATTGTATATAAACGATTTCATTGGAAGTTTTACGGATTATATCTTAGTATAGTTTTACCATTTGAACTCCCTTGTAAAGTTTTATCCAATTCAGCTCTAGAGCTGTAATTTTAAAGCTTCAATAAACTATTTATCTATCTATCTATCTCTGTGGAACATGCAGGTAATGCAGTGCACTCTTTCACTCCCAATCTCAAAATGCAGATTCTCCCAACATTTTAAGAAGCACTGTATGAGCAATGCAGTGAGAATTGATACTTAATCATGTATTATCTGAGCAACCTATTAAAAGCCAAGTACTCCACCTGTATGATATATCTCTGTAGTAAGAGACTGAAGAAGAAAAATGTTAATGCAATTCGTTTACCGAATCAATTTTTGGTGCACAAGACAGCTGAATCATTGTACTGCTGACAAGCAGTACATAGTCAACTCGTTCTCTTTTCCAGTCTGGTACCTTCACTTAGGCAGAGATAGTAATCATTTGTACAAGTAAGAGAGGACTGACGCAGTGTGAATGCAGGCGTTAGTACTGCTATTGTTCTAAAAGGTAGTTCTTAAATAGTTACAGGTATTATTTATGCTCGGATATTGCACAACACAATGCACAAACGAACGCAGCATGTCCAGCCCAGCAATGTTGGGCGATATTGTGCCAACTATGTTGCGCTCGTTTGCGCGGGCCTTTAAAACGCCAATAAGAATGAATAATTATATACCGATTACGAGTACGAGTCTTTTATTTCTGGGCGCGATCGAAATGAATTGCCAAGTGTTAGAAAGGCTGCACTTTTCTTGAACAGTTACCTTCAAAATAGTTGGACCAAAATTATTCTGTTTATAACCTTGAAATGAACTTTTATCGAGAAAACTAGTGTCCCATCAAATGGCATTCAGGCGATTGTCGGTCAAAGCACCTAACGCGTTCTAATGCACGTTTAGCACGCCTACTTAATATTTTAAAAACTGACCAAACTCTGTGACAACTAATTTTTAGTTTTCCTGTATAAATGAGTGCGTATTCATGTTTGCGATTGCGTTATTTTCGGTCAGCTGACATACTCTCTCTCGCGAACGTTTGATCGCTCTCTATGATAATCAATGATAGTAGATGATAATTTCGGGATAACAGCTATCATCAGCTATCATTTAGTAACAAACTTTAGAGCTTACAAACCGCGGTTAAATTAATTCAAAGAAATATCGGTGCCCTTCTATATTGGCTGATTCTGTGTTCATTGCTGCACCCCTTATCGAGTTATAAGTGTGTTTCCATGAAGTCACACGGGATCAGCTACTTATCAAAGAAAACAGACATCATGCCATAGTAAGTCGGTGCTTCCCTTGCGAGAAAACATGAAGTTATGGTTCCTCCTTGTTGAATATCCTTTGTCAGTAACGAGTGGAGGATGGTAAATCCCCACAGACCACATACCTTAGCTATACCCTGGTATTGCCAAGCCCAGTCCAGTCTGGCCAGAATTGTGTCTCCCTTCCACTCCCTGCGCTCACAGGAGAAATCTAAAAGAAAACCGAACTGTAATTCAGTGATAAATTTTTCATACAACTTCGCGCAGCATTGTTAGGTCCTGTCGCAACATGGGACTCGCCAAAAAAAAAAAAAAAAAACGCAACTTCTTTGATTATTTTACACTAGCGGAACCCCGTGAAATACGGTGACATCGGATCATTTCTCCTGTTTTTTTCTTTCTTCCTTTTTGAAGTCCATTTCGAGCATCTCAAACGCAGTTTACAGTACATACTTCTCTGTAATGCGTGTACTACTCCACCGTACCACTCGGCGAGTCGCCAATCGATCGACATAAACATCTCCCCGTTTTTCGAATATGCGGCAGGATCAGCCCCATATCCAGTAACCTGACAGCTCAAATTCTCTTTCTAAACTCATTTCCGATTTCCAAAAGAACAGTGGTTGGCATACGAGGCAAACAATTGCACTCTCTTTCGCTCCTGAGTAGCAGCCATCCTGGATATCTTTTATAATAAGGAGGCCTAGGAAAAAGCGTTACAGACGGACGGACTCCATCATCATCATCATCATCATCATCATCATCATCATCATTATATAGATATCGATCAATCTTCCAGTTCTAGACTTCCTCCGACGATAGGCTAACGTTTGAAACGCAAACTCAGAATTTTTAATACTGTCACAACCGACTTATTATACGTTTTTCTTCAAGCCAACACAGTCCAAAACTAGTTCTCCCAAGTACCAGCTTCCCATATTGTAACTTTCCAGTTACACTTCCTTGGCTTTTCAGTTCCCCGTATGCTTTTCCTACTTTCTGATCATCTAAAATTGGGAAATTGCACATCACTAATCCATTTCGCCATCTTGAGGAAACATAAGCATCATGCCAGTGGTGCTTTGAATTGAGAGATGTGCATGCGCACGCCCAACAATCGGAAAACGAACAACAAAAGCAATGTTCCGCAAAACCTTGGCGAAAATATCGTGCAACATTGTGCATCAGGGAAACCAAACGGACGCTACATACTGCGTGCAACAATATTGCACAATGTTGCGCCGAAATTTGCATCCGTTTGCCAAGAGCGTAGCCTTAGGATACAGCTGTTTCTTATCGGGACGCACCAGAAGCGAGACAGGTCGTGATCACTGGAAACATGGAGATGAAATCATCTTCGAGTTCTGCGAGGGTAATAATCACGACGCTAATGCTGTAGTATCGCGCTTTTTCGAAACGCCAAGCGGATCGCCATCTCGAAATTTAGTGTTCATCAGTCTGTCTGGCGTACGACCTCTAGGCGCGGTAGCTAAGCTTCCAAGCGGTAGCACGGTGGCATTGATTTTCTACAAGATGCAGATACAAGGCCAAGCAGCTCGACAGACGGCTGAACGACCCGACTATTGCGCCATTGTGTGGGAGGCATTATTAGCCGTAAAATGAATAAAACTTTTTCTTTAAGGCAATAATTGGAGTCAACCTGAGCACAATCACAGACGCCAATATTGTGTTAAAACTCAGACAGTTTTTCAGAAAGAATCAGCAAAATATTGTCGGTGGAAATGGAACAATTACCGTGACAAATATCGCTGTTTGACATTTACAGGATTGAAGACGAGACACGCCGCTCAGCGCGTCAGAGAGGGGCTTTACAGAGAGTCCTCTAAATAGAAATATAATCCCCGAGCTCTCCAAGCGGGTCACCATCTCAAAATCTAATGTTCGTCAGTCTGTTTGTCAGGCGTACGACCTCCAGCCTGAGCAACTGCTAAGCAGTTCAAGTTCTAACCATTTCGGTGACAGCGATAGATAACTCTTTCCATTGTACTGTGCGGTCGTTCTTTTACAGTTATGGTCTCTAAATACTGGAATAACCTGCTAATTAAACTAA
The DNA here is from genome assembly GCA_964036295.1 of Plumapathes pennacea. Taxonomy (NCBI): domain Eukaryota; kingdom Metazoa; phylum Cnidaria; class Anthozoa; order Antipatharia; family Myriopathidae; genus Plumapathes; species Plumapathes pennacea. Next base: position 11,975,252 of record OZ038462.1, read on the forward strand.
GATCGTCTACATCAATTAATGCTTTTAAAAGAAGTTTGTACTGATTCCAGAGGTTTGTGAAGATGGGCGATATAACCAAAGTAGGCGTTACTACAAAGTCTTATAAATTATTCATAGTGTGCCAAAATGACTCGTGATTGTGAAAACATTGATACGTTATTGATCAATAACAGGATACTTGAAATTTAACGCCTCACTAAGTCGAACCATCTTTCGATTCTCTTGGGAGTTCGAGTTAGAGGGGTTCTACTGTACTATAAAACCAGCGAGACTGCCGTGCGACAAACATTTTTTAGCGGCTGGCCGACTGGTGACGTTGCACTGACACAACCATGGTTAGAATCATCTAGCAGAAAATAGAGAAGAGTCCTGGATCCTAAAAACTCACATACACTTACAGGGTGAGGAGATATCTGCGATTATCGCCTATTTTTAGTAATTATATTTAATTATATTTAGGTAATTATTAGCTGCTCCCTGACTATTTTCATACACAAAGTGCGTTAATAGACACTCTTTCAGAATCAGTGAAAAAAAGAAACCCGTGAACTAAATATTTCCCCAAAATGCGCAAACTAACGGGGGAAGAGGGGGGGGGGGGATATTTTGTGCTTCATTACTTATTATGCAGAATATCGGCTCAATTTTGACGAGATCGGACAATTTTTGCCAGGTAGCAGAGACTAATATTATAATTATTGTAACTGATTATATACCAAAACAGAAATTGGCATTAAGTATTAATCATCAATCTATGTTGTGAAACAGGAAATATTAAAAATAACAAATCAAATCAACAATAGTAAACAAGTTCATAACAAAGCAAGTTCCAGTATACTTAATGAATAGGACTGGTGCCCAGTAAAAGTCATGCACAGCTATGATTCAATCATCAGTTTACCTATTTTTTAAGAAAAAGCCATCAATATTTGCTCATGATTGTATGTTCTACTTTTCTTTTCAATTACTCCTGATTGGATACATCTCCACTGGACTCCAGAACAGAGATAAATTGTCTCAGCAACAGAAAATAAGCATTAGATTTCACTTTAATGTCAAAAATTCAAAGCATTCAAATATAGCACAACTTAACTTATCAAACCTTGAACAATGATTATCTGTTGTGGCATACTGGGATGTAAACACAGACACACAAACTCACATATACACTTAAATAATTTTCAAGCTCGAGAAAGACTGATAACCTAATATTATTCAGTACTGTAGTATAGTACCTGTCAAATCTGCTGCCTTCTGTGGAATTCCTCGGGCCCAGAATTCAAGATTGCTGTCAAACTCTTCTGCAATATCTGATGACAAGAGACTCCAACGAGGGTCTGCTCATTGAAACAAAGTATGATCAGTTCATAAATTTATCTAATTTAAACTTAAATTGGAGCTGGCACCAGTCAATACTCTCATTTATCATGTGACTATAAAAGTTTCTGCAATCTGATTGTTTGAGAGCAAGGTTAATTTGCACTGAGTGCAATTTAAGATCCTAATTTAATTACCTTAATGAGTGATGAGTCACGCCTGCCACACCTGTTCCTGAAGTTACGTTATATGGTACTTGCTATTTATTTGTGGTGAGAATTCTTTTTGACAGGACACAGGGAGCCCACACTGGATATTCATGAAAAAATGGTCTGAAATGGTTGAAAACTTGATGAGATACAATTGACTCATATCCAGTTCTATAGTGCCAAAGGTTCAGCCTGCCCCCATCCCACGCCTGTGGCGTGCGGAGCTGGACATAAGACAATCTTATCTCATCGAGTTTTCAACTGTTTTGGAGCACTTTTTCATTAGAACGAGTAGAATATCCAGTGTGGGTTCCCTTTGGACAGGAGAGCCATCAGAAAATAATGTTTGCAGTTCTGTACTTCATATTTTTCCAGTATGGATTACTGGCAGCCTCGGGTTTTCCCGGTACAGTGCAATTTTTTTGGCAAAATACTGGAACATGCCAGTCTAGTGGAATCTCCAAAACATACGTGTGTATATATGATAATATTGTGTGTGTGTGCATTAAATGTTTTAGGTCCCCACTGCATTTGCTAATATTCTAAAGAATAAAACTAAATACCTAACTGGGTATAACTTGGATTGACTAAGAGTTGGTGTGTGAATGCTGGATGCCGTGAAAATTAGCCCTTTATCTGACCAAATAGGGAGTTATGGGTTAGGGGAAAAGTTAATATTGGATGCGGTGCACTGATTGACCCCAGAGGAACATGGAATTATGGCTAAAAGTCACGAGCTTTTATTAGGTGAACGAAAGGAAATGGGTGGAAGTGGTCACTGACACTTGTGCATCTTAGTGCCTAATAGCTTTTCAATTATCAGACAATTCTACATAATTATTCAATTGTTTTTGTTAGCACATCAGTGACCACTCCTATCCAATTTTTCATTTCCTTTTGTTTACCTAATAATAGCTCATGGCATTTGGCCACAATTCCATGTTTCAACCCTCTGAGGTCAGTGCACCTCATCCTTAATAAACCTTCTCCAGATCTATAACTCCCTATTTGCTTAGACAAAGGGGTCAGCTTCAATTTCTCTCATGGCAATCTAGCTTTCACACATTGACCCTTAGCTGATCCAAGTTATATATTGTATTTCTCCATGCCTACACAGTCAATCTAGTTCTCTTTAGAGCTGGTTTTCAATAATTACCAACCCCTTTAATTTTAGGTCCCCCACAGTGATGGTCACACCTGCCCTTTTAGAGAATATAAAGGGGGGGGGGGGGGGGGGGGATGAAGAATGAAGATGAGTATTGTAAACTAAATGCACATATGTTGATTGTGAGCAGGGTTTGAAATCAACAGCACACATGCATTTCAAGGAGCAGTCTCATATCAGAGATTCCGCTGGACCGGCATATGCTGGTATTTTACCGATAAAAATTATCGTACCGTACTGGAAAAAATTGAGGCTGCCGGTATTCTGTACCAGAAAAATACGAAGTACAACATTTTTTTCTGACGGCTTGTCCTGTCCAAAGGAAGCCCACACTGAGTATTCTACTCATTCTAGCAAAGAAATGCGCCGAAACGGTAAAAAACTCACTGAGATAGATTATCTTGTGTCCAGTTCTGCTGCAGCAGAAGAAACGATTATTTTGCTTCACATATATGTTGTACTGGTTCCAGGTGGCTCCGAACCGGAAAAAATATTTCCTATCGGTACTTTTACTACCGGCTGATGGGTGAGTCTAGTGGAATCTCTGTATATAATACATGTCACATCAAAAAAGAAGCTTTACCTGGCAAGTATAGAGGGATGTCACAGCTATGCTTATGAGTGTGCGCCAAGTCTCCACTCATCACAACAGCAACTTTCTGTGGCAGGGAAGAGATAAAACCCTGCAATGCCTCACCTAAGGCGTGCAATTCGTTTCGTACTGCATTCTTCCCAACAGTAATAATGATGTACTTCACATTCTTAGCCTGCAGCTTCTTCTCCAGAGGCCACAGCGGAACTACTTCCCCCCACCTCAGTGGGGCCTCAGTTTTCCCAAAAGTTTCAATTCCATCTGCTCTCAGGCCCATTCTCTGCAAATATTTCAATAACTCCACTGTCGTCGAAGAGTCCAAGTTAACCTGAACTTCAAATTCCTCCCAACAGTTGTTCCAAAGAGCGTTGCCTTTACCGACATTCGCCATGTATATCCCAGCTGCTCCCGATGTTAGGTTAATTCCATGAGGAGTGTACAATACAACGATCTCGGGTTCTTTTCTTGCGATGTGTTCCGCCAGGCGAATATACGATTTGTACAGGGTTGAACATTTATCCTTGAGGTTTTCGGGAAGAGATGCGTGTCTCTCACGACATGATGTACTGTCAGAGTTGGGGTCACCATCAAAAGGCATGGTTCCATGAGGAAATATTGCTGCGCCTACAAACACCATTTTGTTTTCGCACCAAAATTGTCAGGCGTTTCAATCGTACCCAGGCCAACCGCACGTTTTCTTTTTTGCGGCCCAGGCTCCGGGGCGTCTTAGCCGGCGTGTGGCAGACGTCCTGTATCCCTCTGCGCAGCGCCGTCGATAATCGTGTTCTGATCATAAATTACTAGAAATACGATAATCGCAGATACCCCCTCGCTCTGCCATTGATGGGACTTTTACTTTGGTACTCCCAACAATAGTAGCCTTTGTTTTACCGAAATGTTGACTCAATCTTTTCTTCGAAGTCAAGTGCTACACGCAAAGGAAGGAGAAAAAGAATGGTGCGTGTTATACTTTTGCGTTGAAAAAAAGAGTCGATTGCGTGACGAAGTACGTATTTCCCACGGTCGGCACGTCAAATTAATTCATACAGTCTGCCAAGCACGTTCTCAAAATTTAATACTCAAATTTTGAAGTTGGTCTGCTGTCGTAGTACGGGAAAAAATGAACACTGATTTCATAGGCAGTACAATTAAATAGGCTTCCTGTGCAATTTGTTTTTACTCTGGATTGCATGCACAAGACTCAGGCATGCATGTTTAATGAGCTCGAATTGTTTTGTATGTGAACCCGCTCAAAACAACATGATTTCTCCTAGAATTAAACAAAACTTGAACCGTTTACTTCAAATTATCAGATCTAGTCATACTTCTAAGGGCTCGTGAACGATTCTCGCTGCAATCACCGCATTTCAAATTACAGCATTTGTTACAGTTTTAGTCTTGAAAGAAAAAATAAGACATCTGACTAAATCATTCAAGACTCCAAGTTCCGATTGCTCTGAGCAAATACGGGTAGCCGAAACTGGTGACAGAAGCGTATTAAAACAATACTTCGAGGGAAAATGATCAGCATACAGATTTTAATACATTCTTGAAGTGATCGAGTTACAAGATACGGGTAGAATATATTTGTCACGGTGATTGTTCAATTTCCACTGACTAACCTTTGTTGCTTGTCCTTTCTAAATAAGTATCTGAGTTTAACTCAAAACGGCGTCTGAAGCTCCCGATTTGCTTTCAAGCGCTGTTCCCTTTGCGGAGCCGTTTCTTCGGCACGCTTCCGTTCATGATGCGCTGTCGGTTATAACATGTTTGTCGTCTTTTCTCTAGACGTATTTGGCGCTGTTCGATCATTTCACGATTTCGCCTTGCCCGTGCCTGTTCCCTTCTCTTTTGAAGACGAGCTTCGCGAGACCGTTCTGTTTCAAGTTTTCCAGTTTTCAAATTCATTTTCGTGAACGCAGTTACGTACAGTTGTTGCTTCGTTCAAATCTTTTTTCTTTTTTCGGAATATCAGTAAAAACACTGGTGGAGACGCTAATCGATAATTATTACGTCATTGCCTTAGGCACCTGGCTTAAGAGCGAGTTCCTTGTGACCTTTGAAGACGCGTGACATTCGAAAACAATAACAATACGTGACCGCAGCATTTTTTGGATTTTATGAAATCGTTGTACAAATATCGCCTAGATTTAATGTAGAATTGCCAAAAGAGTGTTCAGCTGAAGATGAGACGGCAATTTCGCCCGAAAATGTTCTTTCTTTGATTTGACGATTTGGTGGTTCAAGTTTACAAAGAAACTTGCATTTGTAACGCTTGGAATTAAAGTTATCTCTTATTTGATTTTGAATGAATAAACGGAAAGAGCCGATGTATCTGTTTTTTATGTAGGTCTTTCTCACCTCAAAAAGGACGGAATTCGAGATTTGCCGTATTAGAAAAAATGCTTGATCAACCGCACGTGTCGATTTCATTTTATCGTTTTATAAAGCACCGGTATCCCCGACTATCAGTTATTTTGGTTCTATTTTCTGTCGAAAAAATCGTAGCTTTACAACTGTGTATTAACTGTCAACCTTATGTAATAGGATCACGTTCCGTGCAGTCACGTCCCATCTTAAGATTCGTGTTACGTCATCAATTTTATCTTTGTTCCATTTATTACCGTATAAGGATTGTATTCTCTATTCATCTAGTTCGGAAACGCCTAGGAAATGCCTATGATATTTTGTAATGTTCGTAATCAATAGCCCTATTATTCTGTATGTTATATCTATCCGTGCATCATTCGATTAGTTCAGAGTTAGACTTGGGTATTCCCTCTGTAAAGCCATTTTGCAGAAGCTCGGGAATAAAGTATCTGCCATCTGCCCATTATTTGACAACATCGACGGGCTTAAGTCAGTGGTGGTCTTTTCGAAGCACCATGGCTTCGTGTGGGTATTCTCAAATTGTTGGAGGAACTTGTGGCTCAAGTCCAGGCAATCCAGCAATTTCCCAGTATGTGATTGTTGGTGAGTACCGTAAAGATATCAAGGCGCATTTGAAAAGCCATAAAGTTCTGGACTCTTCCCTGGATTCATAGGGAGGCTCTTGCTGGCACGGGCAGGTAAATTATATTTTTTTGATTCTACGATCTCCGTTACCCTGGGCCCACTTGTTCAAAGCTCAGTTAGGTTAATCCTGAATTCAAAATGTTCCCATTTTGTGCGTGCAACGCATCTTATGATTACTGTACTTTTTTTCCAAGGTATTTTTGAGACAAGCGACGTTGTTCTTGGTGTCACGATATGCCCACGGCACCACGACACATTTGGCATTAGATGGCGCTGCAACAGAATGAAGGAATTGCACGTGCCCGAGTGAGTGGGCATCGCACAAGGCCGTGAAAGGAGACCGCGGGATTAACCTTGCTCAGTCTGAAAGACTCTTCCGGCTAACTCAAGTGCTGATCCCTGTCGCTTCACGTAAGTTTAATTCAAAGCAGCAAGGCAGCTGTCAGCTTGCGAATTTGAAAAAAGTAGTTTTGCGGGAGTAGGTATTAAAGTCATTAACACTGAGGGTGGTCACCGCCAGAGGTTTGGTTGCGTCCTCAGACTGTTCAAGTGAAATGATATTATGGAATGAAAATATGGAAATCCTTTAATATATATTCAACCAGTATAACCTCTGAACCGAAAACTAAATTGAACATTCTCAAGAGTGAAAGGGATTTTTGCAGCAGTCATAATACTGGGAAGTATATTCACTTGTTTTTATTATAATCTTAGTTGAAAATAATATTTTGAATAGTGAATTTTAAAAATAATTTTAAATTTAATTTTAACTTTTTAAAAAAAGTTTGTCAATAAAGTTCACCTACTCAATCACTTTTTAGCTCGCAGATTTAAAAATTTTTGAGTGTGACCTTAAAATAGTCCGACAATTATATGTGTAATATTATTATGGCATAATACCTATACTCCCGCAAAACTACTTTTTTCAAATTCGCAAGCTGACAGCTGCCTTGCTGCTTTGAATTAAACTTACGTGAAGCGACAGGGATCAGCACTTGAGTTAGCCGGAAGAGTCTTTCAGACTGAGCAAGGTTAATCCCGCGGTCTCCTTTCACGGCCTTGTGCGATGCCCACTCACTCGGGCACGTGCAATTCCTTCATTCTGTTGCAGCGCCATCTAATGCCAAATATGTCGTGGTGCCGTGGGCATATCGTGACACCAAGAACAACGTCGCTTGTCTCAAAAATACCTTGGAAAAAAAGTACAGTAATCATAAGATGCGTTGCACGCACAAAATGGGAACATTTTGAATTCAGGATTAACCTAACTGAGCTTTGAACAAGTGGGCCCAGGGTAACGGAGATCGTAGAATCAAAAAAATATAATTTACCTGCCCGTGCCAGCAAGAGCCTCCCTATGAATCCAGGGAAGAGTCCAGAACTTTATGGCTTTTCAAATGCGCCTTGATATCTTTACGGTACTCACCAACAATCACATACTGGAAAATTGCTGGATTGCCTGGACTTGAGCCACAAGTTCCTCCAACAATTTGAGAATACCCACACGAAGCCATGGTGCTTCGAAAAGACCACCACTGACTTAAGCCCGTCGATGTTGTCAAATAATGGGCAGATGGCAGATACTTTATTCCCGAGCTTCTGCAAAATGGCTTTACAGAGGGAATACCCAAGTCTAACTCTGAACTAATCGAATGATGCACGGATAGATATAACATACAGAATAATAGGGCTATTGATTACGAACATTACAAAATATCATAGGCATTTCCTAGGCGTTTCCGAACTAGATGAATAGAGAATACAATCCTTATACGGTAATAAATGGAACAAAGATAAAATTGATGACGTAACACGAATCTTAAGATGGGACGTGACTGCACGGAATGTGATCCTATTACATAAGGTTGACAGTTAATACACAGTTGTAAAGCTACGATTTTTTCGACAGAAAATAGAACCAAAATAACTGATAGTCGGGGATACCGGTGCTTTATAAAACGATAAAATGAAATCGACACGTGCGGTTGATCAAGCATTTTTTCTAATACGGCAAATCTCGAATTCCGTCCTTTTTGAGGTGAGAAAGACCTACATAAAAAACAGATACATCGGCCCTTTCCGTTTATTCATTCAAAATCAAATAAGAGATAACTTTAATTCCAAGCGTTACAAATGCAAGTTTCTTTGTAAACTTGAACCACCAAATCGTCAAATCAAAGAAAGAACATTTTCGGGCGAAATTGCCGTCTCATCTTCAGCTGAACACTCTTTTGGCAATTCTACATTAAATCTAGGCGATATTTGTACAACGATTTCATAAAATCCAAAAAATGCTGCGGTCACGTATTGTTATTGTTTTCGAATGTCACGCGTCTTCAAAGGTCACAAGGTCACATTTTGGGTGCAAGTACCATGTATACTTGGCGCTTCCAAAATTCACCATTTCATTTACCCCATGATTTTATTTCACAGAATCACAGAAGAAACATTGCTTTTGCCGATGAACATAGTCTTTAATTGCAAAGCCATGTACCAGGACGCGATTTTTGCTGATGAAATTAGCATATTTTTCGCGTGAGAAAACGTCGCTCAAAGTGGTTAATACTAAAAAATCAGTCAAAAATTTTGGTTTCAATCAAATTTACATTTGACAACGGTTATGCATACGGGAAAGACCCCACTCGCATGCCATGATTTAAGCTGTTATGTTTATATCCCAGTTTTTCCATTAGAGCCGATAATGGAAGCATTATTTTTAGGTCGATTTTGTCTTCTCGCAGAGCACCGGGAAGGAACTGTTGCCGCAAAAATGAAATAAGAAACTGAACGAACTAAAACTTATATTTTTATAACTAGATGCATTAAGCCTTCATCATGACAAAGTTTGGATAATTTTGATTTTTCTACCCTGCACGGCGTAGGTGATATTTACACGAACTCGCTCTTAAAAGGTCGTACCTGACACACACACCCACGAACATTAAATTTCGAGATGGCGACCCGCTTGGAGTCTTCAAATAAGGCGATTTTGGTGCATTAGCGTCGTGATTATTACCCTCGCTTCGCTCGGGGACTAGAAATACGATAATCACAGATACCCCTCGCCCTGGCATTGATTGGACTATTGCTTTGGTAGCTTAAGGTAATCCGATCGCGCAACTTCTACTCCACAGATTTTTCTTACCGTTTAGCTGCTATTTTGGCCGAAATATCACGCACTTTCTGCCCGAATAGAACAGTTTACATATAAGCGCACCAGCTTTAACCCAAATTCCGAAAGAACTGCTCCACATAATTTTTTTCTTTTTTCTTCAAAATGCAGATCTTACATGTAGAGACCTATACCCAAAAATTCAGGGTAGGTCACCGAACTAATTTTTGCGTTATTCCTGTGTGTTTCCGAAATTTGCCTTATTACAGGGCGGCCACACACACACACACACAATTGGTTTTATTACCTTTAAGTACATACAGTTAATATCAATCAGAAGATAATATTACTACATTTAGGTAATTGTAGCCCAGAATAACTAAAAAGCTAATCGAGCTGGGCCACTTAAGTAGGTTCATATTTAATTACAAATCAATCATCATGCCAACATAAGTACATGTATATGCTGAATTTAACTAATCAGACAATTACAGTATAATGAATGAATGAATGAATACTTTATTTATGCACGATGGTAAAATCAGCATAGCTGGTGAGGTCGTGTGTTCTAATCTTATATAGAATACCAAGAAATAAGATACTAAAATACTAAAATACTACAATACTAAAACACTACATTGCTGAAATGCTAAGCTAACTTAAATACTTTTGAGAGGGATCCAGGTTTGGTTATGTTTGTGTGTAACAGTTAAAACATGCATTAATGTGATTCAGCGAATACCTCAGATTCCAAAACACTGAAATACTCAAACTACATTCGGAAAATTCTAAAAGTACTCGTAAAGTTGGTCCTTAGTACCAAATAAGGCCACGCGTTTGTCGAAATTATAAGACTTAAGATCGTGTTTCTTAATTAAAGTTTTGAAGCTGTTAACACTGGCGGCTGATCTAATGTAGTCTGATAAGTTAATCCAGAGGGTAGCACCTCTGTATGCGACAGAGTCTCTTAAAAAGTTTGTCTTTGGGCTCGGAAGGATCAGGGCGTGCGTGTTTTTCAGCCGGTATCGCGTGGTCTTGGGTCTAAACATGCTTCTCATTTTAGATACCCTTTAATGGACTTGTATACGTGTTGCGCGAGGCGGGTCTTGTATAGGCTCTCCAGCGGGACCCAGCCAGTTCTCCGTAGAACCTCGTCCTCTGATTCATTCCAGGGCAATTTGTGGATGATGCGGCATGCCCTTTTTTAGGCTAATAATTTACATATGATAATCAAGATGAGGTTAATAAATCCATTATAATTTTATTCTGCCATGTTGGACTTACGTCATAGTTTGTAATACAAAAGACGATGTGGGGCGCAGAGCATACACGAAAGTGGATGTGTTGTGTTTCTTTATGTAAAAATGTCATGAAAAGCATAAAAGGTCTTGTAACTTTTGGTTAGGTAACATTTGACAGCAAGTTAGTGAAACCACGCTCATGCGCAGAAAATGTTGCGCACAAAAGCGCGATCGCATTACCAAGAGCAGCCTTTACCGAAGTTTTTCATTTCCTCGAAGTCAAGTGCTGCACGCAAAGAAAGGAGCAAAAGAATGGTGTGTTATATTTTTTCGTTGAAAAAGAATCCATTGCGTGACGCCGTACGTATTTCTCACGGTCAACACGCCCAATTAATTAATTCATGCAGTCTTCCGGGCACATTCTCCAGCATTTATTAGTACTTGTGAAGTTCGTCGACCGCCGTAGTACGGGAAAAAATGGACACTGATTTTCCAGTTTTGAATTCATAGGCAGTATAAATAAATAGGATTCCTGTACAACTTTTTTTTTAAACTCTGGACTGCACACACTGGACTCAGGCATGCATATTTAATGAGCTCAAATTGTTTTGTATACCCGCTCAAAACAGCGTGATTTCTCCCAGAATCAGAAGGATTTACTTCAAATTATACACGGGCTTTAAATCTAGTCATACTTAAAAGGGTTTGTGAACAATTCTCGTTGCAATCACCTCGTGTCTGATCACAGCATTTCTCGAATAAAACACCCCTCTGTAGCAGACGTGGTGAGATCTGGATGTTCACAGGTTTTCGGCAAAAACTTCGCCAGGTCACTAAATCCACCGGGCAGGTAAAAAGTACACCAGGACACCAGGGAGGACAAAAATTGGGCAAGTAAAATAAAAAAGTTCACCAGGGCCGAAGTAGGCTAAAATTTCCTCAGGGAGGGGAAAAAAATCTCACCAGGTCGGGTTTCACCAGGTCTGTTGCAGAGGGGTGTAATAGACAGTTACAGTTCCATCAGATCTTGAAAGGAAAAGAAAGACATCTGAATAAATCATTCAAGATCCCAAGTTCCGATTGCTCTGAGCAAATATGCTAGCCGAAACTGGCGACAGAAGCGTATTAAAAACAATACTTTCAGAGAAAATGCAGATTTACTATTTTCTTGAAGTGATCGAGTCACAAGATACGGGATAGAATATAAACGTACTTGCAAGTTGTCACGGTGATTGTTTGATTTCCACTGATTGACCTTTGTTGCTTGTCCTTTCTGAATAAGTATCTGAGTTTAGCACAAAACGGCGTCGCAATCGTACTTTGCGGTGCTCAGATGCCTCAAAGAAATCGCTTGCTATGTCCGCTTTCAATACTGAAACGCCGATCAACTTTCATGCGCTGTTCTTTTTGCGGAGTCTTTTTTTTTTCCGATCCGCTTTTTCTCCTAAAGTTCCGATTCGCTTTCATGCGGTGTTCTTTTCGCGGAGTTGTCATCCGCTTCTGTTCATGCTGCTTTTGATCGGCATTCATGCGCTGTTCTCTTTGCGGTGTCGTTTCTTCTGTACGCTTCTGCTCATAATGCTGTCGCGGTCATACTCAGGATTGTCGTCTTTTCTCAAGACGAATTTGGCGCTATTCGACCGCCTTGCCCGTGCCTGTTCCCTTCTCTTTTGAAGACGAGCTTCGCGAGGCTGTTGTGTTTCAAGTTTTCCAGTTTCAAATTCATTTTCGTGAACGCAGTTACGATATTGTTGCTTCGTGCAATCTTTTTTTCTGTTTGTGTCAGTAAAACTACAGTGGGCCACGCGTGATCGATCCTTTGTTGTTGCTTATGCTGAGCAACCGCGCCTGGAGGTCGAACACTAGACTGACAGACGAATATTAAATTTCGAGATGGCGACCCGCTTGGAGTCTCAAAAATACGCGATACTACATCATTAGCGTTGTGATTATTACCCTCGCGGAGCTCGGGGACCATAATTAACATGAAGCTGTCTTTGTCCAGATTTGGGCACGACAAGTCACTCTTAACAAAGCAGTTCAAAACAACAGTCGTCTGTCGAAGTAATTTTTACGGTCGTTTTTTTTTTTTTTTTGAAGTGAAATACAGCGAAAAACTGGAACTTGGGGGAACTAGTCTTAGACTATGTCTGCGTGGATAAATGGACTAGGGGTCGATGTGTGAAAACTGTATGGACGCCGTCAAGAAATTTGAGCTGACGTTTCAAGCGGCGAGCCTACACTGACTCGATTTACTCAGCGACTTGCCGACTATAGTGTATTGGCTCAAATACTGAAATGTACCAGTCAACGTGTTTGTATTAAAAGTACTTGATCGCCCCTTTTTATAAGACTTTAAAAACGTTTCTTCGATTTAATTATGATGTCTTTGATGTTTGGTCATAAATGAAAGTGTATGTTATTGAAGGCGTCATACTACAACGTAATATTGTAAACAAGCTTCTCGTGTTTATACTTTACGGCTGCGTTGCCACTTTCGTCATTTTTTGACCGTGAACACTCGAAATCTGAATAGCCTCATTAGAGACTTCCCCTCTCCCTGCTAAAACTAAAACAGTCGTAAAAGTCTGCCTTGGATTTTCGTAGTTTATCTTTAACTTTTGCACGAAGTGTTTACAAATGTACTGTCTGGAGAATATAACTCAAATGAAGCAAGAGTATTTTAAAGAAGCTCTTCTCGTAGTTGATTACGCCTTCCGTAGTACTGATTACTTGTCATTATGTTTCACAATATCACTAACATAAAACACAACAAAACATTCTGATTCGCAGTGTATGATCACAGTCAGCCCGCCACAGCCTTCAACAGCGGTCTTTTTTTCTACATTTACAACAGCCAATCAGAGCGCGGTCCTCAAAAGTTGGAGAAGACCGCGTGACCCAGAACATCATTGTCGACGGCGCTGGGCAGACTGGTAATTAGCATAGTGCAAGTAGTTCTAGTTGGTCGCTAAACTAAAAATGTAGACAAGTATCAAAGCTGACACTTGAGTTTCTCGTCTTTGTTTTTACCTGGAAGACTGGAAACTATGCCAGCCGAGCGCCAGAATATCGCAGAATTTCGTACAATACAATAGTTTACTAGAAATACGATAATCGCAGATATCCCCTCGCCCTGTAGGTGGGATTTCGGGAATCGGGATTCTTCTCTATTTTCCGTTGGGTGATTATTAATCGTTTACAAACTATGGCTATGTAGCGCAGCGTCACATGTCGGCCGGCCGCTAAAAAAAGAAGCATTTGTCGCACGGCAGCCCGGTGTGAGTTCTGATTATGTGTAGTGCACAGTGATCCTTTTCATGTTTTTCGTGGATAAGCTAAACTCCAAAATTCGCAACTTTCTAGACAAACTACAGATGCTCCGAGGCTGTCTTGCAAACCAAGAAAGGCGCACTTAATAGAATCGTCACTCAATCAGCCGATCTTCGATTTTTCTACTTAATTTTAACAGAAGCCGCGATTGCTCCAGCCAACGCTGCATCCCAACCAAATACGTGTATGATTTCTACCAAATTATGTTTCTTGGAGTGTAACAAATTTAAAACTGAAAACGAGAGCCGCTTTTTGTCTCGGAAATATGTTAATTATACAAATTTATGCCCCATCAAATATATCCTCTCGCGCGTGATTTGTGGAAGCGTGACACGTGACCGAATAACGTCCGCTTAAGCCTGGTTCACACGAGTAAAGCAAGCGCAAGCGCAAACGCAAACGCAAGCACAAGCGACCGGTTCATACGGTAAAATTTGTGAAGCAAGCGCAAACGCAAGCGCAAGAGAATGGAAAAGTTTTCATTCTCTTGCGCTTGCGTTTGTGCTTGCTTTACCGTGTGAACCAGCCTTTATGAGCGGACGTTATCAGCGAATAACCCCCGTCTGGCAAACTGTCACTACAATAGCAACACAGTACAGTTTTTTAAATCAATCACACAAAAACATTACGGTACTACATGAAGTCAAACCGGCACTTATAGGAAATCAGTAATCAAGTCTGAAAAATTCTGTATTTCAACGGTCGGCACAGAAAATTGTATGAAATGATACCATGTATATGATACAATTGTACATGTATATGATACAAATGATACAATTGTATGAAATGATATCAAAACTCACTTATTTCTCGACGGCTTAATTCTCATGGACAGTGAATCCATTACAGCAAAGATAAATATCCTTCAAGCCTTCAATGGCTTTGAAATGAAACGGCGTTCATTCATTCCGAAAGCCGCTATACTTGCAGTGTTTACAGTACAGTTTGCTGGCAGCTCGAATAACAAACAAGTCCGCTCGGCAAACATATCTATCTCTTTCGCTCATGGTGATTGTTCACATTCTTCGACGGATCACTTGCTTTTCCAGACCCGCATTGTCTGCCATAGTTCAAGGTGAATCTCACGTTGTTTTGAAGCGGCGACTTGAATTTCCTGGGTTCATCTTCAACAATGTACCGTTCAAAACATTTACATCGTCACAAATTCTAAAGTCACCGCAGGCTGCTGGGTTTCACCACGCCAGGTTAACAGTACTTTCAGTGTTTTCGTCAGTTAAACGACATCTTTTTCATCAATTCTCATCAACTTTTAGATGACAGAAATGTTAGTAAGTTGTGGCGTGTTTTCAGTCAGCCAATGAGAGAGTTTGTTTTTCCTTTTGCGCGTCGAAAGAGAATTTTGCATTCAATCAGAAATGAACATTTGTTTTCGCTCATAATTTCGTATGCCTATGTTATAAAAGAATTGGTTCATGCTTTTAGCTGTGCGTCTATCGAGTTATGGATGCACTTGGGAAGTTGGGAGAGCACTCGGCTACGCCTCGAGCAACTCTTACGCTTCTCTCGTGCTCTCCCAACTTCCCGCGTGCATCCATAACTCGATAGATGCACAGCTAAAAGCATGAACCAATTCTTTTATAACATAGGCACACGAAATTATGAGCGAAAACAAATATTCATTTCTGATTGAATGCAAAATTCTCTTTCGACGCGCAAAAGGAAAAACAAACTCTCTCATTGGCTGATTAATTGATTGGCTAAGCATGAACCAATTCTTAAATTGCGCACACCGATGACATGTTTTCATTGGAGATGGCCAGGAAAATTCAGCAATAAGCACAATCATGCGCAGTAGGAAAGAGCACTTTCTATTGCCCACAGAAACGAGTGTCTGTCGAGTAAATCTCTCTGCTGAACTTAGTTTTGTGTCTGTATAATTGCATTATAACCATAGCATAAGTTATACATTCTACCCGCCAAGTTTTATTGTCCGTTGGCCCGCCAGAACACCTGCGCTTCGCAAACTGCGCATTATTGTGAAAGTGGCTTATTAGCGGTTAAAGCAAAATATCAGCTGTGGCCTCGGAAGTTATTTCTAACTTACCGAATGGAAATGCCACCACACGGCCAGAATTTCCGACTGCGTCACAAATGAACATGAGCCGCTTGCGGCATATTGTAAAAACCTGGACTCGATTTTGAAAAATCTGTAAAACCTAGACTCGATTTGAAGAAATTATGTCAGTAAAATTGAGTAAAATATTAGTAGTAACCTTTATTTCGAGTTTACTATCTTGAAAGCCTAATCGGATGACTCCACCAAGGCCAGATCGACCAGAGCCACAGTTTGGAACCTTAGTAGTTTCAAGTCTGAAGTTTCTGGATGGAAAGGTGTCTGTTATTTGTCTGTTCGCATGATCAGTCTCTCTGATAAATTGTTTTGAAAATATAAACAAACAAACAAATTGGATTGCCCAGCGAAGTAAAATGATATTACAAAGTATAACTCCCTATTGTGCACTGGTGACGGTTTGCTTTGGTTTGTGTTTTGACACGCTGACAGATCGTGGTAGTTTGATGTTTCCAAGTAAAAAGGGGGTCTAATTATTAGTTACTACCAATATTTTACCAAATTTTACTGACATTGTAACCTTTTCAAATCGAGTCCAGGTTTTACAAATTAGAGTCCAGTCCAGTCCAGGTTTTTCAATATGCCGTTGCGTACAGTTTTCCTTTTCAATGCTGGTGAAAATTAAACGAAACAAAGCAAATATAATCAAATGATAGAAATATTTCGACAAGCTGAAGTCGCTCCAGGCTGTTACGGGTTTGTGAACTTTGACTTACGCTTCTCAACCAACCGAGAACTTACCAAAACCTCGGTGATTATGGTTCTGAAATGCAAGAGGTCGACTGGCAATTCATTTCGCAAAACTACGACTTGTTTTTGAGCTGCGTTATTACGACACACCTTGTGATCATGACCAAATTCGGAAAACCGCAACTACTTTATTTGGAAATCCATTGTTGACAACAGAGGGAGGGAAGAGGGAAACAGAGTGATTACAATACCTCGCAAATCGATTCTCGATTCGCGAGCTAAAAATGGGAGGGTCACAGCACAGTACATGCACAGCTCGTAAACGCGAAAGACTGAACATCAGCATTTATTTATAGGTACGTCAAATTGAATCCATTATCCATTCTAATGGCATCTGCAGTCTTCTTTCCTCCCCTTCCAAGTCTGTTTCTTTCTTCTGCATGCATACTCCGTATGAAGTTAGTCCGGTGGTGAAAAGGCAACCTACAACTTTCATTCTAGTTTTAATATTTGGAACTTTAAAAAGAAAAAACACTCCTATCAAACAGGATTAAATTAGTCCTTGTAAAGTAGCCACAGCCTTGACAAAAGTGCTTTTAGCGTTCGATATACAAAATAGAAGCGCATTTGTAAAACATGAATTAAGAGCGGATGCACAAAATTTAAGTGCTGTTACATTATCAGCTGGAATACGCCGTTTACTGTGCAAATTCTAATGATTTATTAATTGCAATCTAACTAAATCCATGAAAATAGCTTTCATATTACAAAAATACATGATTTTGTGTCACAAACCCCCCAAAATTGCTAAAAATATCGGGGAAAATGTTGTGATCTATTGATTTCGGACAAGGTTTCATTGATAGAAGTCATTCGTTACGGATTACTTCTATCGTTTTTTAGATCAACGGACCGTTTCCAATCGAATTTTACAATCAAGATGGAATTATTAATATCACGCATAAGAGACTAACGAACCGCTGCGCACCGATTGCTAAATCGCGTCGGATTCTGTTTCCGGCGTATTATGAAAAACTTGTAGCTTTGATGTTTGATTTTTATGTGGTTTGTTGCAGATGTGAGTAAATATTTATCAAATAACTAGTGGATTCGATCGGGTACAGCATCCTTCTCCGCTTATGTGGAGAAAAGTTGTCCCGGGTACAGGAGACAACTCTCTAAACTCAGTTTATAAAGCCCACAACTGGCGGACCGAATGAAAATCATCTTATCGTTGATTTCTCTACTCTTGTTTCGATTATGCCTAAATTTTAATTTTGGACAAGGGCGATACAGGCTTCCGTAAACCCGGGTTGTCCCTTTCCCCGAGCCAAAGCGTTTATACTAGCTGTTGGTTGAATTTTTCAAAGGAATAAGTGAAAAGTTAGCTCGACCCGGGTAACTCGGGGAAGGGTTGTCTCGGGTACCCGGGACAATTTTTTTCCGATATAAACGGGACCTAAAGCTCCCACAACCACAGTGCTTTGCGCGCTTTGTACATTTTTCATCCGGAAACATGACTTTGACAAACCTCTCCACACTAAAACAATAGGGAAATAAGAAAACTTGGACGGCGATATTGTGATTTTCAAACGTCCCCTCCTACCTCAACGTTTGATGTACCTGTCCCCTCCTACGTCAACGCCTGTTGTTTATAATTGACTAATCACAGAGAACTTCATAAGTGATGTATGCGAGGAAAGGTTAAACCGCCGAGGACTCCATGAAGCTCCTGGACACAACAACTTGCGCCTTTCGTCTGGAAATATTTTGTTACCGGTTTCCGGGGTTGCCTGTGAGGCTTCTTTCCTAACGTCCCCAAAAACTTGAAAACAGAGGGTCTTTAGAGCGTATTAGTGTGGACCGGGACTAAAGTTCTAAAACATAAAACTTCAACCGTGCGCACGCAAGGCACTCTTGGTTCGAGGGAGATACTTTACAACTACAGGTACATTTTAGAAAAGTCATTTCCTGTCACTTGTTGATGCAACAGTGATTTCGTAAAACCCGATCTTTATATGCTTATGTGTCCTCAAAAACATTATTGACGTGAGACAATGCCAAATTTGACAATTGTCATTTGACAATGACAATTCCCGGATTTGGACAAATCAACAATGCACGGTGTTATTCAGTTACTGTCGCAAGCTTTAACAAGAAGTGTGCTACTGGTAATGAGCATGTCGAGACAGGAGAAATGGACCTCGAATAGGTGGTTTAATTCACGCTAAATAACCGTGAAACAAAACCAAAAAATTATGCAATCAACAGTGCAATTCCCATCTCTGAGCTGGAAATTACAAGCAATACTTGATTGGAACAGACATTTTAATTTTTTCTTGCACAGAATTTAAATGTTTCAATGTTGGTTGCTTATTTTTTGTATACGCATCTATTAGCATACGGGAATGGGGCTTTACGAATCACTATATCATTACAATTAAGAAGTTTAAATATAATAAGCTAGAATTTATAAAACTTGTGTAAAACATACTGCAAGAGTGGACTATAGGAGCGTAGATTTGCAGACATTGGAGTTTTGTGAAGTCCCTATCCATTTTACTTGCTAGCAATCTATGCTGCAAAGAAATGGAACGAATTAATTCAAGAAGCAATGAGTAGTTACCACGATTACCTGAGGTTCTTTCGTCAATACCCTGGACCACTGAACACCAAAATTGAGAGCGTGAGGAACGAAAACAAACAAAACAACAACAACAACAACCATTATCTCTCACACTAGCTCACGACAATGTTCCGAGACCGTGAAAGAGAACCTGTGTGTAGTGCATCTGCAATACGGAAACGTGAATGTACAGCGGTCGTACAGCGTTACACCCGGGGAACAACATGAGGCGGGAAACTTTACGGCCATTACACGAGACGATTTTTAACGACAATTATTCGCGCAACAATTTTTTGCAGACTTCTTGTCTAGTATTCTTTTAAACTATCAACTAATAGCAATCTTTGCACAAAATTCTGCTTTTGATGAAGGTTCGCCATGTGTTTAGAGTAGGAGACAAAGCGCTAACTACGAAATTGTAGATGTTGCGCGAAAAATCGTCGTTGAAAATCGTCTCGTGTAACACCACCTTTACACTGTATGTGTTTGCGAGCCTTCGTGGCTACACTGTGATAACCATGTTGATAAAGATATATTTGCAATACAAAGACAACTGCAACTGTATCTCAAACGAATGTCAAGTTTCTTTAAACAAAGCTGTTGCAAAAAATATCACTGACAGCTAGGCAGAGATTTTAGACAGCACAATATGAGAACTATGATCTGAAATGGAAAGATATATATCAACTACCTTTTAAAGTTGCGAGTTGCATTATAAAATTTCGAATAGATAGTTGGCTACAAACTCTTTCCCACAAAAGTAGGCATCAAGCCCACTCCTTTATGCTCCTTTTGCAAGAAGAACGAATCCCAAGAACATCTACTCGTATTCTGCCACAAAACAAAAAATTATGAAAGGAACCTAACGACATGGTATAATCAAAGCAGCAAGGCAGCTGTGAGCTCGCGAATTTGTAAAAAGTACTTTTTTTTTTTTTTTGCTGGAGTGGGTTTTTGATAGAACTGGCTCATGGCCACATTGTAAAATTTGCTCAGTTTTAGGAATGTGGAAGTTCGCATCCGTTTCCGTGGGCTTCCACTTTTGCTGAACCGCATATTCGATTTTATAGTCTCAGTTTTTGAAAACCCTCACACAAGGCGGCATGCGGCCGCCATGTTAGTGGAACTCGCGCGGAACACGAACTGAACCTGATCTTTGAATCAGCTTGATGTTATGTTACTTCACATATTTCGCAGTGCCAATTTTAAAATGTTTCGCGAAGGAAAACTTCATGATTCAGACATAAGCACGCTTTTAGTCGGCCACGCGCGTGTCACACGTCTTTATTGTCAAGGTATTCAAACGTCCATAGCTCCCGATAGATATTTTGTATCATAATAGTCTTGAACTTATCAGTGTATTGGACTTACAGGATATGGCTTTTTATGACGTCACAACCAAGAATTGAAATACCTGACTAATTTGCATACTGTATAAACTTGCAAACATTCACCGGAAATGGATATTTTTTGGTATTTTATATAAGAGAGATTCAATATCTTTCGGCCTAGTATCTTCCAAGCCGTATTTACTGTCACTACAGAAATTTTGGCGGATACTAAACCAACGGCTTCAAATTTGTTTACGATTTATTAAAACGCCATCGGTGCCACTGATTGTTTGACCTTCATAGCACCGCGCCAAAATGTCGCAATAACAACGCAAAACACAGCAGAGTGAAACACAATCGATGTCAGAATCAATGGCCAAACAGACCCATGGAATCCTTCAAATGAAAACACGTTCCGAACAAAACTATGGTCGCAACAACTACGACAACATCTTCCTTTTAAAA